>JAEOAD010001605.1:1267500-2535000 GCA_036365145.1 Orientallactaga sibirica
GTTTTGTCCCTAGAGCTCTCTTTCTGATTGACGGCTTGCTCAGCAAATGACACTTCGAGGTTGATGTCTGTCACTGAGACAGGTGGGTCCTCGAGCACCAATAGGACTGGTTCTTTATCTTCAGCAGCCCTGCTAGATGCCTGGTCTAGAAGGAAAAACACCCAATTAAACTTCATGCTTTTCAAAAAAAAAAAAAAAAAAAAAAAAAAACTCTTCTAGTAGGGCATGGTGGCACATGCCTTTAATCCCAGCACTGGGGAGGCTGAGGTAGGAGGGTCTCCATGAGTTCGAGGCTACCCTGAGACTACAAAGTGAGTTCCAGGTCAGCTTGGGTTAGAGTGAGACCCTATCTCAAAAAAACAAAACAAAGCAAAACAAAATTCTCTAATACATTAGGAACAAAAACACCTTTGGGAAGAGAGTGGTTACTTTAGGCAACAAGTAACTTCTTTTCCCAGTAACAAGTTTACTAGAGGAATTCCACCAGTGGCTCAGGAGGAAAGAGCTTGGTGTGGGTAGTGATCCGTAACCCATGGTCCATATCCCATCACAGCTCTGAGACTGTGTACAAATTCAAAGCACTGTTGGAAGACATGAAACTCTTAATGAAAAAGAATCACAATAATTTCAGAGATGCAATTCTTTTTTTATTGTACACTACATAATTAAAAACAATTGAAGAAAGAAAGGTGAGATGTGCTGTAATCACTTTTAAAACTAGTGACTTTCCATTTAATTTCCTCAACATGGAAGAGATGCTGAAATAAGCCTCCTCCACACGCTGCATTTTGTTCTAGAATGTTGTCTATGTACCATGGAAAAAAATTCCCAAACAAAAGCTTATGCCAAAGACTTATCACTAGGGAGCCAGGACTAGAGGCACCTAGTACAGGAACCAACAGGTTTTGCATCTGATCCTATCAAAGAACATAAAAGTTGCTACAACTATAAACACTAGTCAAATGAGCTGCCGATATTTACAACAATGTTTCAAAACTTTGTCTTGCCTTGTTTTCATTTATTTCCTCCAAGAAATAGTTAACATTCAAAAATCTCTCCAATGAAAATGTCAGCTGTAAGTATTATAGGGGAAAAAAAATCTTCTAAATTTCCTTGGCACAGTTTTAGTTGTAATACAGTAAATACACTTTAGAAAAACCCGGGCACAAAGGCTGGGGTTACTTTTCACTAAACATCTTCGATTCATAGTAAGAAGCTCCGAATTAAAAAATAAACAGCTAGGGGTAGTGGTGCTGGATGCAGTGCTGCAGGCTGGTAATCTCAGAACTGAGGAGGTAGTCACAGGAGGATCAGGAGTTCAAGGTCATCCTCAACTAGATGGCAAATTATTGACCACATGAAATCCTGCCTCAAAAAAAAAAAAAAAAAAAAGAAAAATTAACTTTACACAGCCTACAGTTTTTTGTTTTGTTTTGTTTTTTGTTTCTTGTTTTTTGAGGTAGGGTCTCACTCTGGTCCAGGCTGACCTGGAATTCACTATGTAATCTCAGGGTGGCCTCAAACTCACGGTGATCCTCCTACCTCTGCCTCCCAAGTGCTGGGATTAAAGGCATGCACCACCACACCCAGCTAACAGTTTTTTCACATACTAACATGCTCACGTAATGACACAACAGTGAGATGGAAGCTAAGTTAATTTAAAAATCTAATACAGGGGCTGGAGAGATGGCTAAGAGGTTAAGAAACTTGTAAGCCTAGGACAAGGGTTCAATTCCCCAGTATCCACATAAAGCCCAAAGTGACTCAAGCACCTGGAGTTTGTTTGCAGTGGCTAGAGGCCCTGGCACACCAATTCGTTCTCTCTCTCTCTCCTTGCAAATAAAATACTTAAAAAATATATAATATATAAATTTTACATACAGAGATATATTATTTAAAGCTTACTGTTCAAAAATGTATATCTTTATTTAATATAAAATTAGAAAACACTTTGTTTTCATCAAAGGGAAATTAAGAGGTAAATATGAATCTAGTCTTTTTCATTCCTATTAAGTAAGCAAGGAGGGCTTCATGGGTACATGGCCTGTGCAGTCACACAGGACTAACAACTCATAAGAGCCTGCCACTGGTATAATACTTGATTGTCCTTGAAATCTACAAAAATGCTATGTGTTCAGTGTGGCCAGCTGGCTCTGGAGCTATCTTAAACAAGCAAGCGAGCAAACATTGACCTGCCTCAATCGCAAAAAGAGGAATTAACTTAAAGCTCATGAGTAGTATAACCTGCTACCATATATTCCATATTTGTGATTTTTCTACAGTCTGTGACAATGTTTTAAGTAGAACACTTAATAACTTTTGTGACTCACTTCATAGAGTATTATAATAAATGTCAAAGCAAAATTTTAATTTTATTTTCTCATTAGTTTGTACTGATATATATTTTTACCAAGAATACATTATTGGTTTCCTGGGAAACCATTCAAACGGGGAAAAAATGATTAGCCATTTTCTTAAATTAGAAGCTATCTTTCAGCAGCTGAGTGTTTGTGGACAAGAACTGAATAACAATTCTTCTCAGATGCCTCCATGTCAGAGTTACAGCCATCACCCTACACATGGCCCCAAATGACCCAAATGAATTCAAAACCGAACCATCTAGAACACATTTACTACATATCAATTTCCACCAGAAGCATAGCAATAACAAGAAAAATAACAGTGAGAAAAGATCTCCGTTCAAAGGTTAAATCAACTAAAGGCAGATAAATAGAAAAGTAATTGGTGGCACACATAGGGGGCCATTGCTAGGAATGGATGGTTAATTGGCCGAGAAAAATGATCAATCAATTCTTTTCGAAAAATTAAAAGTTAAAAGAAAATGTTGAGGAAAACTTCTTGTCTGTGATGTCCTCAAGTTTGATAATTTCTTTAATCAATTTTCTTTCCTTTTGTTTTTGACAGAGACAATAGTTGTAGGGTTATAAATACTTTTACAAAATTCCCAGAGCTTTTCCAGCTATCCAAAATATCTAGAAATATCTTTATTTTTAAGAGGTAACATTTTCTTCTTTCATGGCAAACCAAAAGAAAAATCCAGTACAAAGAGCACCATAGCCGGGCGTGGTGGCGCACGCCTTTAATCCCAGCACTCGGGAGGCAGAGGTAGGAGGATTGCCAAGAGTTCGAGGCCACCCTGAGACTACATAGTTAATTCCAGGTCAGCCTGGGCCAGAGTGAGACCCTACCTTGAAAAACCAAAAAAAAAAAAAAAAAAAAAAAAAAAAAAAAAAAGCACCATAAAGTTAAGGATTATATGAACAGTGCTAATACCGCTAAATAAATGTGCCAAACATGGAGGTTTTCATGGAGCTGTATGATCTGATGAAAAGATAAGGAGGACACCTGGTGGTAGATGAATGTGAAATGTGACAATACTTGCAACATCCAAACGTTGAAACTCTTCGTTTGAAATAGGTACTGTTGAGTGTAATGACAATCCAAGTGTGGAGAGGACCTAGGAAATGCACTGTCACCCACACATCCTGATTTCAATCAGAGCCAGTCTTACTTGACAACCCCAAATACGGTTTCCATGTGTTCCTTACTGAACCTTCCAATGTTTGCAAAACACTGTGAGTTCACTGGCCAGAGACAGCACGGGGCTTCTCCCAGCACAGGTGCAGCAGCAGCTACCCAGTGACTTGGCTGGAGCTCCACACAGTCCCCTGTTATTCTGAATGACGGCCTGATGTCCACTGCTTAGCATTCCAGCAAAAGCAGATGTAAACCAGGCAGCAAATTTGTCACATCTCCCTTGTCTGCTGCAATCTCAGCCTGTAAGTGCTCATATAATGAACTCGTCTCACAGAACCTTTGTTGATATAGCCTACATTATGATGCCTGGCAAGGAGGAAAACCCAAAGAAAGGACATTGTTTCCTCAGTGTCTGGTAAACAACTGGCAGTCATTCTTCCCAAAGCCCAAAGCATATTGACACTGACACAAAGGACTTATCTGTGTCTGTGAGCAGCAGGCTCTGCCAGCGTGCCTGTCCCTCCAGTGTCTGCTGGCACACAGACTGGGGGAAATGGACAGTCTCATTCATTCTCATACAACACATGAAGCTACCACACCTCCACAGAAGAGGAAGAGAAGCTTTTAGGGCTTGGGAGATGGCTCAGCTGTTAAAGACACTGCCTGCAAAGCCTGATGGCCTGGGTTCAATTCCCCAGTACCCACATAAAAACAGATGCACAGAGTGGCCCAGCTTCTAAGTTTGTTTGCAGTGGCAAAAGGCCATGGGGTGCCCATTATCATTTCTCTCTCTCTCTCTCCTTAAAAATAAATAAAACTAAAAAAATGAACCTAAAAAGATGTTTTTATACATGTAAATATGTTTTATATGTATACAATCATGTGTGGACATATACACGGATACAAATATCTACACAATTTTAAGGTAGGAGAAAAGATTTGTTAAATCAGATGATAGATGCTCTAAGATTCTAATGCATCCCAATATAATTTTGTCCTATTGCATGATATTTATAGAAAGGTTGAAACCCTTCCCAGTCCTCCAACGTTTACCTGATACCCATTCCCCTACCCAGTGACCTCCCAACTGAATGTATCACAATAAAGGTATGGATGTCTCACTGCTAAGATTTGAGAACATCATCTCACAGTGCATCTTGTTATCATTTCTTAAATATCAAGGATTATAATTTGAGCTTAAATTGATTCCTTAATTTAGAACATTTTCCCTTCTTGTAAACAAAAATAAATAACTATAAAAAGTTTTCTTGGTGAATATTAAAAAAAGCCTTGAACATTTCTTTCAATTTCTAATTGTTTGTGAAATAACAAATCTCACAGTTATTTTTGTAAGGTTATCTAAAGTTTCTGAAATGAATCACTTTATAAGTTGGTGGCTAGTGATTGTCCAACATGGCTTCAAATTCAGTAACTCTACCCTCTAACTGAAAGGCCGTGGAAAGTAACTTCCCAACTCTAATGCACAGATCTGTCATCTGTAAAGTGGATTAGTATGTTGAAATCTTGAATATAGTAAATATGAAGTAAACATATCTAAATAATGCTTAGTGTACAATAAATAGACAGAAAGATACATAGGTGGAGATTGGATTGGATATGAATATGCATAATCAAAGACCAACTATATGTTCAGTTTCATATAACTATCTTTATGGGACTTTAGATTATTATTTTAATAAAAGTTGCTTACTAGAAATGATGGTGAATGTTTAAAAATGTAACTGTTTATTACACTAATTAAAGGGGGGTCAGGCAAGAGCACAGGTCCAACATACCATCTTTTCCTTGGTATTTGTTTTCATCTGTTCTGCCTGACTGCAGATCCGAGCCATCTGGAGACTAAATACAGAAAAGAAGCCACTTAGTCATCTCTAAATCACAACCAGAGAAAATGGCAATATAAATAATCCTGTTGTCACCTTTAGAGTACAAGAAATGTGCTCAGACACAGACAAGTCACAGTGAGGGGGAAAAAAGAAGTATGGCTCTAACCATTGGGCAATCATCCAATGATTCCCCACAATAGTAACACACAGTACCCAGCATGATAGGGAACATGGAAAATGTCAAGAGTGTCTGTGTCATCAAAAACATCACTTCTTCATGTGTGTGAGTGTGGTAGAAGTGAGGGAGGAACAAGTTAAAAAGCTAGGAATATCAAAGCATGTGATGACTGGCTAAACTCAGTCTACCCACACGATAAAAACATACTCAGAAATACAAAGACGAAGTTGTGATTCATCTTGGATGAATCTTGGAAAGCATTCTGCTAAGCCAAGGGAACCCATCAGAGAGGACAACAGCTCTTGGGAGTCCAGTTACATGAAATGACTAGAATAGGCACAGAGAAACCAAAAGATTAGTGGGTACCTAAGAGTAGTGAGGGATATGGAAAATAACTGCTAATGGGCTTACATTTTCTTTGGGGGATAATGAAAATGTCTAACAATTGATGCGATGATGACAGAAACTGTGTGAAGACACCAAACCCCACAAATTTTATATACATTTAGATAGGTTCTCTATGGCCCAAGATGGCCTAAACTTGCTATGTAAGCCTGGCCTGCACCAAAATGGCAATCCCCCTGCCTTGACTTTCCAAATGCTGGATTATGGTCATAGTGGCATCATGCCCAGCATGAGTTTTACACTTACATTGATCATGTGGTATATGAATTATATGTCTACAATGCTCTTATAAAACAAAAATCCACGCTAACATGGGGGAAAATAGAGATCCTCTAAAAGAGAGTAATCAGCCAGGTGTGGCTGCTGATGTCTAAAATCCTAATACACTAAAGGTGAGGCAGGATTATCACCAGTTGGAAGGCAGTCTGGGCTGCACAGTGAGTTTAACGTTGGCTCGGACAGAGTGATCCCTCATCTCAAAAAAAGAATAGAAAAGAAAAGCAATCATAGATGTGAGATAAATTCAAGTTAACTCAAGTTCACAATAGGCCCTAAAGGCTTTTCTTTCTGCAAAGGGATGATGCAGCAGCATGTGGCCCTCGAGGGCTTGGTGGACATGGCAAACATGGCTGACTCCACCCTCCAGATGTGCGGACAGGGAGTACTTCTTCCTTTCTAGACAAGGCTCTAGAAGGGTCTTGGGGACTGGAAGAGGAGTCTGGGTCAACCATACAAAGGAAACTGTTTTGAATGAATTATTTTTAAAGACTCACTCTTCTGGATTCCATCTCTACATGCAAAAAGAGGCCTTCGTAGTTCCCTCACCACACACTTAACCTCAAGGTATTATCTCGAAAAGACTGCCCTCCACCACCTGCAGTTCAGAAAGGCATTAGGGCAGGTTACTTATATGTCATGAATGTATGACCTAAAGACCCACTGTATCCAGTCCGGTGGGCAGTGACTGGCAGGCCACAGAAGAGCAGCTTGGGAGGAAAGCACCGCCCAGCTCAATTGGCTGCAGTTCCCTCCTCTCACAAGCCCAGAGAGGCCTGGCCTTCCTCAGCACAGTGAACACAAGGGATTCTGATCTTACATATGAATACATGTTTTGGTGTATGTGGTTGGAATTTATGTCCGGAGTTGCTGAAGATGGCAGTGCAGACGGTATTCATTTCAGTATTTTATTTCCCAGTGTCAGCGAGGGCTTCATGAGGAAGCATGGGTGATGGAAAGAGCTGAATACACTCTCCAGAAATGAGCTTCAAGTCAAGATGGTTGCTTGAGGGATTAGAGAATGGAAAGCAATTTTCTAATGGTTGGTGGTATTTCAATTAAAGGTATGCAGTCAGTATAAGCCAGCAGACAGTATTTTAATTTGTTTGTGCTATTTTTCTCTTAATGAGACCACCAGATGATAAAAAGTCACCCATTACCTCGGACTCTAAACCATGTGGGTCAGACCTTTCCAGGAATTTGTTAAAAATTGTTCCTTCTATCACTGAGCAGCAACATCCTCTTGGAGACAGGCAGGAATCCCACAGGATATATTCAGCTCTCTGTTCCTTCCCCTTTTCCCTTCCTCTGAGCTCCCTTGGGGGAGGGGTTCTTTAATTGGGAAGGAAATGCCATAATACTTATATATCCTTATCCTTCAGTTTTCTACAAGTGGAAACCTAGCTCAATATTTCAACACTAATAGAGGTCCCAAATGACCACTGGATGGTAAACAAGTGCTGAACTTATACAAGTGACTGGAATAATCCAGTGACCCCAGAACTCTTGTAAATGGACTGAGTTTGATCCAGAATTGGCCATGCCACCAAGAATTTGTTACAAGAATGAAATGTCTACAAAATGTAAAATAACTCTCTACATTATAAAAAAATGCCTTAAATAGTAGCCTTTGCATCCCGTTCTTATAATGAATCATAAAATTTATACTGTTAATCAATAATATAAATAGAATCTCATATTCAGAATGCTTAATACTAGAATCATGTTTGGAAAATACAGCAAGAAAGAGAATGGTCAAAAAACATGTACATTACAGTCAGTCAAATTTGGATTTAGTATCTATGGGACATTGAACAAGTTACTGAAAGTCTGTGGGCCTCAGCCTTAGATTGGAAATGACAACAGCTCACTCACAAGACAGCTGAGGGGATGAAATGGAACAGAGCAGGTAAAGCAGTTAACACAGGCATCACTGTTTACCAAGAGTGGCGGCCACTTACTATTATCATTGTCATAACAATCACTGTTCAAGAATTCCTGTATTTGTTACCATTCTATTTCACTGGGTCTCCTAAGCCAGAGAAGATGGGGTCAAAATGCAAATTCTCTAATGTCACTTAGCTCATCAGACTTTTCCTTACTGACAGGCAGGACTTTCTTGATTAAAAAAAAAAAAAATGAATAGGATAATTTGCATCACATATGAGCTCCTTATTTCCTCATGGATGAATAATAAGAAATCCATTAACTGGCTATTTCAGGAGGCCCTGTTCTGAGCCCTATAGGTCTAACAGTTCTACCTTCTCTCTTCAGTCACCAATCCCTTATTTTCGACCAGATGTTAACATCTTCCAGTAGTAAACGAAACATCTGGAGCAGGATTTACTCAATATCTTGAAATGCTATGTACGGTGCTGGGTGCCTTTCACATCTCAGAGGGTCTCAGATGCCATTTCTATCACACTCCATTTCCTCCCATGTTTACATGAATCTAGAAGTCAAGTATTTCCACAAACATGCTCACAGTCAGACTGTGTGGAGGACTTTCTCTGTCTATCCCAGTGATGTGAGAGGCACACACAGCACTATAATGACACCATCTTCTCCTAACTTGCTTAAACTTTTGCCACAGTGGTATAACTTTGAAATCACAGAGCTTTGGCACCTGGTATATACTAGGTGCTCATTAAGTTTGTAATGACGAGTTAAACTGGATAGGTCTAAGTGCGGCTACGTAATTATTCCTTGGCTGAAGAGAAACTTACTTTGTCTTTGGAGTCTCTCTGTTGAGCAAATATGTCCCTGACATCAGGAATTTGGTATTGCTTGTTTTTTTTCCTCAAGGTCTGGGAAACCGTCTCTACTCGTTTCTGAACAGCTGCTGCCTGGGTCCGGGTCAACGTGGATAAAAACACCATGCTTTCTTGGGGATCATCAGCAGACTCCCCAAAGAGATTGGACAAACCAGCCTCTTTAAGCCACTCTTCTTCCAATTCTCCCTCTAAAACAGAAGGAAAAAAGAGATGGTTTTTATATTACAAACTGCAAGAACGTTCATATTTTTTTAAGCTACACAATTCTTACTGAAATTCTTCTACTGGAGCCGCGCCGCAGTGCTTAGAATCATTATCTCAAACTTGGACAATGGCCATCCACTCTGGCCATAGTGATAGCACATTTTAGGTCAATTTCATATATACTCAATTAAAAGTTTTTAAATTACTTCACATGTAATTAACCTTTACAACTTCCCTACAGATTAACTAGGGAGGACGATACTGTTCTTCTTCCTTCTTTAGATGAGCCAGCAATGAAAAGATAACTTGCTCCATCGAGTTAGAGAGGAAATTGGTACTGAGGTTATATTCAAGCCCAGTTTCTTGGCTTAAATTCAGTGCTACCTCAGAGCCCAACACTAATTTATGAAAAGATTTGTTTTCTCTGTTCAGTGTAGCTAATGAGGTATATTGGCAAGGTAGGGGGGGAAAAACATCTGGGAAGCGGGAACTATTCAACCTCAAATTAATTCTTCTAATGGTCTGAGTCAGAGCAACAGATAAAGTGAATTTTACGAATTTTGAAAAAGCACACTATTTCCCATAAAAAGGGAGTTTATTTAAAGAATCAATTCACCACACTGAAAGTGGGATTAAAACAGGAGAGTAAATACAGTTGGTTCTCTGAATCTGCAGACTCCACATTTGTTTTGTTTTTATTGGTTTTTCAAGGCAGGGTCTCACTCTAGCGTAGGCTGACTTGGAATTCACTATGTAGTCTCAGGCTGGCCCTGAACTCATGGCTATCTACCTACCTCTAATCCTAGCACTTGGGAGGCAAAGACATGTGCACCAAACAAACTACTTGAATTGGAATTTTTTTGTTTGTTTGTTTTATCTAATCAGAGCCTTACTATGTAATTTACACAGGTCTTGAACTCTCCACCTTCTTGCCCCAGCTTCCTTAAGCACTGGGCTCAAAGGCATGCTCCTCCACTACGAACTATAGTCTTTTATACTGTCACTCCCTAACAGTAGAAAACAATGATTTACACTGCAGTACCCGTTATAAGTGGAGATGTAGATAGGTTTATGCAAATTGTACTTTATAACAATGTCTTCAGCATCTATCTGTGGATTTTTGTGTCCTCAGGGGTCTGGGAACCAATCTTCATAGATACCAAGGGATGACTGCATTATCTAGAATCTAATGGAAATTATAGGAAAACAGATGGATAACTAGGATAGATTCACTCCAAGCATCACAGTTATAGAGAGAAATAAAAGAGCAATGATGGAGTCACAAAAGCCCTGGGTCTGTACCCCATTTCTGCAATTGGATAGCCATGCCATTTTGAGTAAGTCAATCAGCCTCAAGCAAATGCTATGTTGTCGTCTATAAATTAAATGACAACTACCCCGAGCTACTTTATAACCAAATGTAAGAATACTACGTGGGAAGAGCTCTACTATTACCACCTGTATCAGAAGGCACAGCACTAAGTAACCTGCTATCAATCTCCTACAATATAAAATCCTTGGGATCAGAATTCACGGGGTTCATAATGCCAGCTTCAACAAACACAACTGAATGCTAGGCCCTCCACAAGCTAGGGATGGTGGTTTGAGTCAGGTGGCCCCCATAAACTTAGGTATTCTGAATGCTAGGTTCCCAGCTGATGGGAATTAATGCCTATTGTTGGGAGCAGACTTATGGGCGTTATAGCCAGCTTCCTCTTGCCTCTCCTGTTGCTGTTGTCCATCTGATATTGGCCAGTAGATGATGTCCACCCTCTGCTCATGTCATCTTTTTGCCCTGCCATTATGGAGCTTCCCCTTGAATCTATAAGCCAAAATAACAAAATAAACTTTTTTTTTTTCTTCCATCAAGCTGCTCTTGGTTCGGTGTTTTCTGCCAGCAATGCAAACCAGACTACAACACTAGGAAAAACAACCATTCATTGTATTAAAAAGTCAACCGTTACTCTTAATGCTGACCAGGTTAAACTCAGTATAGGTATAAAAGTCCAAATTGCTAGGGGAAAAACTAGTAATGTAATGACAAGATTACTTGGTACATTAAAAAATAGAAAATTAAATTTAAAGTATAAGAAAAAGTATAACTACATAGTGCCATCCCCATTTCTTTAATTTTTTTAATTATTTTTTATTTATTTTTGGAGAGACAGAGATAGAGAGGGAAAGGGAGAGGGAGACAGAGATGGGCGCACCAGCAATCTCTCAGCTGCTGTGAACGAAATCCAGATGTGTGCGCCCCCTTGTGGGAAAGTGCGGCATTGTGCCCTTGCCTCACTTTGCATCTGGCTAAACGTGGGACCTGGAGATTGGAACTGCTGGACATTGGAACCAGTGTTCTTAGGCTTAGCAGGCAGGCAGCTTAGCAGGCAGGTGCCTTAGCCGCTAAGCCATCTCTCCAGCCCCATCCCCATTTCTTGATGGCCACACAATGAGCTGTGGGTTAAATTTCACTATGGAGATTTCCCAAAAAGCTGAAGTCACATTCCTATGTATATGGCTTAAATGCTATTATGATTTTTATTAGAGCATATTATTTCCTATTTTAGCCTCCATCTTGAGACACTAAAACAGAAAGGATGGAAGACAACCATTACTAATAAATTTGACATTAGTGGCATTGTGTTGTTGAAAGAATAGGAGAAAAATGAATGAGAAACCAAGAAATACTGGATTATAATTTTAGAAATTTAAGAAAGATTAAATCAAGAAAAATCTCTAAGGCAAGTATGTGGTTCAACATTCCTGTAGTCCCCACACATGGAAGGTTGGTGCAGGAGGATCACAACTTCAAGGCCATTCTGGTCTATGTAGTGAGAGACCCTGTCTCAAAAAAACGCAAGGAGAAGCCAGGCGTGGTGGCTCACGCCTTTAATCCCAGCACTCGGGAGGCAGAGGAAGGAGGATTGCTGTGAGTTCGAGGCCACCCTGAGACTACATAGTGAATTCCAGGTCAGCCTGAGCTAAAGTGAGACCCTACCTTGAAAAAAACAAAAAACAAAAAACAAACAAACAACAACAAAAAAAAAAAAACAAGGAGAAGGTAGGAAAGGAGGAAGAGGAGCAGCAGCAGCAGTAGTAGCAGCAGTAGTAATAGCAGCAGCTGCTGCCACCTCAAATGATTACTGGTAGATTTTTTTCAAGCAATGTTGTAGTATAATAAAGAAGAAAACCCGCTCTGCTCCTCCAAAAGACAGAACTACAAGTGAGGCCATGCTAGAATGTAACACTGCAAAGCAATAAAGTAAAAAAATAAATAAATCAAGCCAGTGGACCACTGGAAAAACAGTATCTCTGCAAAGTTATGAGCTTTCCATCATCACCTACACAGCCTAGAGACCAGAGGACCATGAGGCTAGCGTATTTTTAGAGGAATTTAAAGGCAATGTAGATAATTTTAAAGATCAAGTCAAACCCTGTGAGTCACTAACACACTGGGCTTAGCTATAGCTATGACTGAGCGTGCTTATTCCACTTGTATCTGGCAACTGTCCCCTCTCATCGGTCACAAACAAGTCATCTTCATGGTGAAAAGTCCACCAGCACTATTCTTTTGGGTCTGTTCTCTTCCTTTTTGTTCAATCTGTTCCCGTGTATACACAAGCAAGAAAGGTTCACTCATTTGGCCATTACCATCGGGCTCCTTGACGACCACCACTTCTGGCTCTTGTCGGTTTTCATTAGACTTCTTGATATCGTCCAACTCCGTCCAATAGTCCTCCATAGAGAGTTCATCCATGGAATCCTGGGAACTGGATCGATCAAATGGAGGCTTCTCTGTAACCTTGGTGGAACTTTCCTGGTTCATGGTATACTGGCCATGTCTGTGGCTAGAGATTCAAAAGAAAACAGTTTATTTTAGTATTTTAGTATTTAGACATAACAAAATTTCCAAAATACCACAGCATGGAGCTAGAGAATTCAAAATCCTTGAGTTCTCCTAAATAAAGCAAAGGAGACACATATTCAAAATGTTTACCTTGAGTGTTACTGATTATAATATGCTTATAGAATTAAGAGTTTCACACTCAGGGCTGGAGAGATGGTTTACTGGTTAAGGCACATGCTTGTGAAGTCTAAGGACCTGGGTTCAATTCTCCAGGTCCCATGTAAGCCAGATACACATGGTGGCTCATGCATCTGGAGTTTGTTTGCAGTAGCTAGAGGCCCTGGCACACCCATTCTATTTCTAATAAATAAATAAAAATAAATTAAGAGTTTCACAGTCAATAAATAAAAGAACATCAAACAAGTACCAACTGGTAAGTTAGCTGTTTACATTCCACTTAAATGATTTTAGAATCATTGAAATCTGAAACTTTCTATTGAGCAAGTAGCAGGATGAATCTTGATTACTATCTATTAGCAAAATCAGAAATAAATTTTATATACTGTTTAATACTTATTATTTACTCTTTTAAACCAACTCAACTCTTAAGGTAAATATATGCAATCAATCAGTTTACAAAGTACTATTTTAATTTTCATTTTATAGAAACACAAATGGATAATTTATTAAATTTGCTGCTCTACTATACTGAAGAAAGCAACTGTAAACTTTATAAATGTACCCATGATTTATATGTATTAATTTCTAACTGGGTGTGGTGGACATGCCTTTAATCCCAGCACTTGGGAGGCAGAGGTAGGAGGACTGCCGTACATTCGAGGCCACTCTGAGACTGTATAGTGAATTCCAGGTCAGCCTCAGCTACAGTAAGACCATACCTCAAAAAACCAAAACTCATAAAATAATAATAATAATTTCTAAATGTGAGTAAAATCTCATCAAACCACTTATTTTTGGTTTAAATTCACATCCCATCTACCTCTAAAATTCAACTATAATAACATATAGTATACTCTGGATTGTTTTCAGATTGTATAAATCTTTTACCTTTTAAGACAACTTATAAGAAAGACTCATAAAATATAATTTTTGTTTTAATATTACTAGAAATATACAAAAGCCATACCTAATTACTTAAAACGGGGAAATGTCACCTATGGTACCTTTATATAAAATATTTTTCTTTTTAAAAAGTACAATTTGAGCAGGCCTAAAAATTGGGAAAAAGTGTTTTAATATTGTAATTTCAAATTGTTCCTTTATCTCCCAAGAAAGACTTCTAAGAAGTAATACTTGCTAGATGGGTTTTATTTCCTATAATTATTCTGAATAGTCTCACATTTAAACTGGGCTTTCTCATAATTACTTCTTTATTTTTATTTTTATTTTTTTGGTTTTTCAAGGTAGGGTTTCACTCTAGCTCAGGCTGACTTGGAATTCACTATGTAGTCTCAGGGTGGCCTTGAACTCGTGGTGATCCTCTTACTTCTGCCTCCCCAGTGCTGGAATTAAAGGCATGTGCCAGCATGCCAAGCTTCTCATAATTATTTAAAATAGCAGGATTGGGCTGGAGGAATGGCTTAGTGGGTAAGGTATTTGCCTGCAAAGCCAAAGAACCCAGGTTCGATTCCCCAGGACCCACATTAGCCAGATGCACAAGGTGGCACATGCATCTGGAGTTAATTTGCAGTGGCTAGAGGCCCTGGTATGCCCATTTTCTCCCCCACCCTCTCTGTCAAGTAAATAAAGAAATATTTAAAAATAAATAAATAAAATAAAATATCAGGAGCCTCATAGGATTCAGACCTGGTTCCCAATTCCAGATATGGGTTCCTTTCCACTGAGTGGATCCCTCAGACAAATCCAAAAGCCATTGGAGACAAATATTATGCTCTCCAATGTCAAGCTCCCACTAGTCTTTGGCTAAAAGAGGGGCCATATCCATCAAAATCTCCCTAAATTAATAACTCGTATCCTATTTAACCTATGCTGACTTCACTCTACATTAGAGAATCTGTTTTTCTTTTTCAGATGATAGCAACCACCCCTTAATGTCAGACAAGGCCCAGGTGAAACCACAAAGAAATTGGGGAGATGGGCAAGAGAGCTGCTTTCATCATAAGCTTGGCAACCTGTGCCAGGGTGAAGCAGAAAGACACTGAAGATACTCAACACATAACAGCAGAAATTCAGAGGCTCCTAACAGCTCATCGATGAAGTAGACTTAAAACACACCCACCAAAGCTCAGGGAATTTTGTGGAAGAGGGGGCAGATTTAAGAGCCACAGGTTGGGATGGCATACCCAGAGGCACTGCCTCCTCCCAGTAACTGACTGCTGCTCCCACAATGCATAACTCACAACCCAATAAGGAATAGTAGCAACCCCACTGAGGAGGGATCCCTGGGGAATGGGGGCAGGGAGGAGGAAAAAGATGGTGTCAACATATCATGTATCTTAGTATGTTCTTAGTAAAAAAATGAAAGAAATAGTAGGATCTTAATAGTACATAAAGGAGAGGTCACTAAATTCTAGGCAAAGCCAGCAGTTTAATTCCAAATGGTTTGTTAAAACAAGTCAAAGTATTTAAATGTGAATAAGTGTAGTATAAGTGAGTAGTTAGTATAATATGCTAATAAGCCAATTTTATTCTCTTGAAGAAGATTTTCTAGGTCTCAAGTACTTTACTAATACTGCTTGCACAAATGAAGAAATTGTCACTAAAATCTCTCTCTGGATTAAGGTGTGGTAGCACACCCCTGTGATCTCAGCATTCAGAAGGCTGACAGACTGAAAATTTGGGGCACTGTGGGTTAAAAAGTGAGACCTTAGATTAAAAAAAAAAATTTTTTTTAACGCTCTTCCTGACAGTAATCTTATAGTGGTGATGGGTGAATGTCTGAGAGAGAGCCAACAAGAAGAAATCTAGACATGTTTGTGAATTTCTTTCCTCCAGCTGCATTGTGCATTGTTTGCCTCCTCCATCCTTAACTCGAGGAGTGCTTCCTCCCCCTCCAGCCTTCATCCTGTTTACATCACACAGTTACACCATGGTCTCCTTCTCTGACCCCATTAGTCACTGTATAGCCAGAATCTTCATTATGGGCTTTGGATTGTAGGATTTCATTGTAGGGATGGGAAAATCCTGATTTGCAATTGTGAATGAAAAATTTACCCCTTTCATAAATGTTTTTTTTTTTTTTTAATTTCCAGCATCTGCAGCTCAATTTATCTGTTTTATGGGCCTTACCTGCCTTATGGGGATAACTCAAGGTAATTTACAGAAAGTATGCCAGATTTATTTTGTTGTTTATTTTTTTTTTTTTTGGGGGTATTGTTGTTGTTTTCTTCTTCTTTTCGAGGTAGGGTCTCACTGTAGCTCAGGCTGACCTGGAATTCACTCTGAAGTCTCAGGTGGCCTCAAACTCACAGTGATCCTCATAACTCTGCCTCCTGGAGTGCTGGGATTAAAGGCTTGCACCACAGGCCCTGCTTTTGCTTTTGTTTTGTCTTTCATTATAGTGTAAAATTGGCTACCATTTTCTTGGGTTTCTTTTGGTTTTTTTCTGTTTTGTTTTACCTCCAGCCTCTGTCAGTCCCCATGGGAGACCACAATCATGTCTATGAACTATGTGAAGTATAATGACTAGTACCAAATAATTTGGTTTATCTGTTCACAGCAAAAAAGGTACAGCTGAATAGAAGTACATTAAGCCTTTCATTCCTAAAGGAATGTGTTTTCTCTGACAAGGGTTTTCCAGTAACTTTCTATTAAGATAGCATGTACAAAAAAAAAAAAAAAATACCAGCATTGTTGCATAAATATACCTTCTCTGTCAAGACCTGCTTTCAAGATATGCATATAGCAAAAACCTTACAGTTTAGCACTAATGAAGTGACTCAATATGCTGACTTTAATGAGATTTGGAAGTTCAGTCTGTTTAGGATAACCTGAAAATACTGAGTCATGGATTTTTTTTTTCATCTTTTCCTTTTGGCCTACTGGTAAAAACTAGAAAAATACATTTTCTATTTTAAATATTAGGGATGACAAGTGAATAAAGAGGGGGCAAACATAGTCACAACCCTCCCTTCTTGGTTAGCCTTTCATGTATTTTTAATCTTTTCCTCAGAATAGAAGCAAACATTCTTTCCGTTGGCATCAGTTATCATGCTGTATCACTTCTTTTCTTTTAGAATATATTCTGCTACTTTTGTTCTTCGGCTAGGCAACAGATAAAAGCCTGGAACCTTCTTAACACTGTACTGGCAAATGGGAGGGAAGGAGGGAGGGAATAAAGGAAAGAGGGGAGGAGGGAGAGAAGGAAAGAGGGAAGAAAAGAGGGGAGGAGGAAGGGAAAGAAAGAGGAGAGGAGGGAGGAGAGGAAGGAGGGAAGGAAGGAAGAAATGCAAGAGGGGAGGAATAAAGGAGAGTGCAGTAGGAAGAGAAGGAAGTAGGAAGAGAAGAAGGGAGGGAGAGAGAAGGGGGAGGAGAGAGGGAGAAGGAGAGAGGGAGGGAGAGGGAAGAAGGAGGGAGAGAGGGAGGGAGAGGAGAAGAGAGAAAAGGAAAGAAAATGAGAGGGGAGGGGAAGAGTATTAATTCTTACAGGAGTATCTCATACTTAGCCATGAAATGCTCATAGCCAACGGTATCATTGCTAACCCTTGAAATGATAACTACATAAAACTTGTTCACCACAGTTCTGATGTTTGTGCTGAGAAATCTGAACCCAAGGCCTTATGTTTCCTAAAGAGACAGACAGTCACCACTCACACAAATAGCAGCCCACTAACATCTATTTTTTTTTAACTTTTTTTTTTAAAGGCAGGATTTCTCATATAGCCCAGGCTGGCCTTGAACGCACTATGTAGCCTAGGATGATCTTGAACTCCTGATTCTCCTGCCTCTACCTCAAGTGCTAGGAGTGTTAGGAATACAGGTACATAACACTATGCCTGGTTCATGCAATGCTGTAGATGGAACCCAAGGATCAGTGCATGCTAGGCAGGTGCTCTACCACCTGATCTATGGCCCTAGCCCCAGTTTTAATGAGGTCACCTTTCCTATCTCCTAAGGTTCAAAGGCATTATTTATCCTATAGGAGAGTTAACCTTTTTGGTCCCAGGACCCCTTTACAGTTAACATTGTTCAAGTATTCCAAGAGCTCTCATTCATGTACATTGTATGTAATGATATTTACAACATTAGATATTAAAACTGAAAAAATTCAGTACTCTTCATTTAATGAATAATAAATAACATTTGTGGAATAAACAAGATATCTCCTCCCAAACGAAACAAAAACTAAACAACAAACAAAAACCATGAGCTGAGTAGCAGTATTTTACATTTGAGAAACTGCCTTTAATGTCCAGCTTACTAGAAGGCACCTGGATGCTCACATCTGCTTCTGCATTCAATCACGCAGTCTGAGACACACACCGTGTTCTCATAAGAGACTGAGAACCAAGGAAGCATGTAATATTGAGTGTTACTATGTAAACAGTTTGATCTCAAGACCCCTGAAAGGGTTCTGAGACCTTACAGGTCTGGGGCCACAGTGAAAATTGCTGTTCCAGGATTTGTCCAAAATACATCAAATCTTCTCAGAAAGACTTCTCAGTTCAGATGGCTCTGCTGAGCGACCAGGAATGCCTTCTATGGACTCTTCACCTACTTCTTTGTTTAGTTTTTCAGGCTTTCATAAAGACTGGGACTTCCTCCAATATGTATCCACATTTAATTCCTACAATGATGACAAGGACTGAACACATCATTAGACAGCCTGGCTTGCCAATGTCTTTAATCATTCCCTCATGTCCATCTCTCACAATAGGAGCAGTTTTCCCCTTGGACCCAGGTATCTGAAAATGTCCCTTAAAGTGCCTTGCTCACTCATGTCCTCTTGCTAAAATCACCTTAAGATAAATTCATTTGTAACTAGGATGTGTCTTTGAACTCATATTTAATAATCTGGTCCTATTTCTACTTTTCGTCCTACCTTCTTGAATCTGAGAAAACAATACCAAAAGCATGGTTTTTTTTGTTTGTTTTTTTTTGGCATACTGACCACTTTTTTTAAAAAAAAAAGTATGTTTTAGGTATTTTATTTATATAAGGGGGGGCAGAACAGGCAGGCAGATGGGGGTGAGCCTCTTGCCACTGCAAATAAACTACAGACACATGGAGTTCATTTATCCTATAGGACAGTTAAAAAACCTTTTGGTCCGAGAATCCCTCTATTGCTCTTTTGTGTTGCTTCTTTGAGATGGAGTCTCTCACTAAACCTGGTTTAACTTGTACGTAAGTTTGTAATTGGCCATTATGCTTATCTAGAGAAAATGCCGCTGAAAACTGCAGGACACAAGGTTAAAAACCAAAATCTAAATTCCCAAAGTTTAATAAGCAGGCCATAACTACTTGATGCCTGACCTCTGTGATCCATGATGTCTTATACAGACATCTGGAACCCAGCTCTCACCCCAGTGACCACATAACATTTACTACTTAACAAGATAAAGAGATGTCCACCTGTGTATTCAGATAGGGAACCTCATAAAAATGGCCAAAGAGGTAAGGAAAGGTAACTTCTTCCTTAACTTAATTGTTAAAAAAAAAAATTCTTCCCCAATGACACTGTTGCCTTTCTGGGACTTACATATTGCATCATTTACAGTGTACTTCAATCAGTTTTTTGTATTTGTCTTTTTATGCCCTCAGTCAATTTCTTTTTCCCATCCATGTCATGGGCCTTCCAGACTTTCTCAATGCGTTTCTGTGCCCCTCATGAGGAGGACTCTGTACATCTCCCTGGGCTTCTCTTTTCTCTTGTGCTTTTATCAGTCAGCTGATTGTCCTGTGGCCAACTAAAGGTCTCTGTCTGGGACTATCTATCTCCAGTGAGACCCAAAGGCCTCTGGCTGTGAATGTAGACCACTGTCACCTGTCAGGATACAAACTAAGGAGTTCCCTCAGGCTCCTGCAGAAAGCCCTACTTCCCATTCTTAACCAGAAGTCACTGTGCAAGGCAACTCTTTGGTAGAACCTGAAGACAACAGAAAAATGAGTCCAGTAGCTATAGTCCAGAGAGTAAGGGGCTGGGAAACCCCTCACTCTCAACACATACAGTTGGCATGAAAATTTGTCCAGAGCTGACCCACACACATGTGAGGAGCATTCTTCTCTTTTCCCTCTCATTCCTCTTTCTTCTCTCAGGAGTTGAAAGGCACAAGAGGATGTGGCTGACACCTGTACCAGCTGGGCCAAACCTTCCTCTCCCCTACCATCTGAAAGTGAGCATGGGTGGCCATTGTTTGTATGGCCACCACCCCTTCTAGCAGTCAGACATCCTGATCCAAGAGACATAGCTGACCAGGTTTGCGTTTCTCCAAGCCAGTGGGTATCTCCTCTCCCCTCATGCCCAATTTGTGGCCAAAGGTCAGTTGATGAATTCTCTTTCAAGGTCAGGTCAGCCTGAACATCTATATTTCACTTTCATAAACCCTGAGTCCTTCTATTCTTAGGGAATGCCCCAGGGTACCTGCCTCAGGTCCCTTGTGAACAGAGGCTTCTTGTACATGGGTGAACTACTATGCCTTGATAGTCACACATTGGGTCACAAAGACTCCATGCCCTCTGAGTCACCCTGCAAGAGAATGTCAAAAAATGGTCTGAAGCCGGGCGTGGTGGTGCACGTCTTTAATCCCAGCATTCGGGAGGCAGAGGTAGGAGGATCGCCATGAGTTCGAGCCCACCCTGAGACTACATAGTGAATTCCAGGTCAGCCTGAGCTAGAGTGAGATCCTACCTCGAAAAACTAAAAAAAAAAAGGTCTGAATTTTATCTTTAGATCCTGAAAAAGAAATAGCTTGTCATTTACAGCAACACCTGGACTTCATATACTTTCATACACTAGAAATGCTAGCCTCTTCTTAATGGCACACTGATCTATCACACCATCGTAAAATTAGTCTTTATATTTTATTTTATTTATTTGAGAGAGAGAGAAGGAAAGAGAGAGAAAGAGAAGGAGTGTGCCAGGGACTTCAGCTGTTGCAAATGAACTCCAGATACATGTGCCACCTTGTGCATCTGGCTTACATAGGTCCTGGTGAATCAAACCTGGGTCCTTTGGCTTTGCAGGCAAGTGCCTTAACCACTAAGCCATCTCTCCCATCCAATTAGAGTCTGTTGTTGTAATTTAGGGAAAGACTCCAAGGTTCCTTATATCCAGGCTTTCATAGCCTGTTGCAAGACACTCATTTATGGGAGGGATATAGTTTGCACCTTACAAGGTCCTCCTTTAAGGAAGCCTGTCCTTAAACCCAGCCCCAGTTGGGAATCCTTCCTTTGGATGAATGCAAACCCTTGGACAACCTGGTGCTCAATCCTTAGTCTCTCCACCACCAACCTCCCTTCCCCCTGTCTGGCCCTGGGAGAAGAATGCTGCAATTTTGCCAATCAATCAGGGACAGTATGTGATGCAGCTAAAAGGCTAAGAGAATGGACATCTAATTTAAGACAGGGAGCTTCGGAAATATGGGTCTTAGGGAGGGCCGCATGGGGCGGCTTTTCTGGTTACTCTCAGTCTTGGGTCTGCTCACTGGTAAAATTCCCTCTCTGTGTGTCTGTTTCTCTCTCTTCTCTCATACACTCACACTCTCTCTCTCTCTCTCTCTCACACACACACACACACACACACACACCATATGCATATACATACATATATATATATATATATATATATGCATTACATATATGCATTACATATATGCATTACATATATATATTATATATATATGTATATATATATAGTATGTGTGTATGCTCTCTTAACCTTTTTGGTATGGTTGGTGTCTTCCAGATTAAAGGCAATTAAGCTCCAGATGGCACTGTCTCGAGGAAGCCACCATTACCATCCACACCAGTGCCTCTCACTACTGAGAACCTCCCATTCACTAGATGGGGCACAGTCTAGCTTTCATGTCTTGTGGTGGTCCTAAGACTTCATGACAGATCACCAACCAGGGCTCCTTTGACACAGCCACTCAGCTCCAAGGTACCTCCCAGCACAAACTGCCACCACTTGTCAATGACTTGACCTTGCTGATGGGGCTAAGGAGTAGACAAAAGGCCAAAAACTAGAGCTAACCCTTTACACATAAATACCCAAGCCACAACGACACATGATGTCCTATACAGCCTAACTTCAAACGCCCCATGGCACCCAAGGAAGAAAACTTGCACTGTAATTTGTAGGATTTCAAAAGAGAGTGAGATGCCTGTCTGTCTATCCAAATACAAACCCTACACAGTGACACACCCAGAAGAAAACTCCAGTAACTTCACCCTTACTTGTTATCAGAAGAACTTTTACACCTTCTCAGTGGTACGATGCCCTTTCTGGGCATTCACCCCCTGGACCTCTCCTGCAGTGTATTCCAATAAATTCTCTCCCATTGTTTTTACATGCCTTTAGCCAATTCTCCACCTGTGTCACCAGTTTCCCAGACACCATATCACATGGCAAAAGCCTTTTCTAGTGCACGTTCTAGTGCACGTAATTGGTGTCACTCCAGGCCATGACTTCAAACATAAACCATTAAAAATAAAACATTTTGTCAGTTTTTTTAAAAAAAAAATTATGTCTTCAAAATTCACTCTCCTTTATCTACATTAGCTCCATGTGGAAAATAAAAAGCATGCTTCTAATGTGCCATATTCTCTTTTATTGCACAATGATGTTAAAGAAGTAATCACTACCATGGTGGATGGAAGCGCTATCAATTCTGTGCAGCGGTCCTGTCCTTCAAAGTATTCTCGGCTGCAATGACAGTAGGAGCTGCAAGCCTATGAATGACCCAAGTCATTTTCTTTCCCCTGGAAGTGAATGACTACTATTGTTTAGCTGAAAGCTGCACTTAGAGAAGTGGCTCTGACGTCCACAAGAACGAACACTGAGGAGGCTTGAAGGCAGAGAGAAGTGGGTGAGAAAGCAGCCCTGCTACATGCCTCCCCACACCCACGGACCTCAGGATGCAGGGGGGGGAATTCTTCTCTCTCCTGTATCCCACCCAACTGCTGGCAGTATAAGGACTTACCAAGTTAATTTTTACTTTTCATGTAAACTATTTTCCTTTGTTATTTTTGTTTGTTTGTTTGTTTGTTTGTCGAGGTAGGGCTTACTCTAGCCCAGGCTGACCTGGAATTCACTCTATATTCTCAGGGTGGCCTCGAACTCACTGCGATCCTCCTACCTCTGCTTCCCCGAGGGCTGGGATTAAAGGTATGCGCCACCACGCCTGGCTTCCTTTGTTATTTTTGTATTTTCATTTGGGGGAAAATAAAACTCACTTGTTTCAGATTTTCCTTTAAAAACAAGGCACTTGTGGGCTGAGGAGATGGTTCAGTGGTTAAAGGTGCTTGCTTAAAAATAAGACACTTGGGCTGGAGAGATGGCACAGTGGTTAAGGCGCTTGCCTATAAATAGCCTACTACCAGTGTTTGACCCCCCCCCGTACCCACATAAATCCAGACGCAAGGTGGCACATGCATCTGGAGTTCAATTGCAGTGGCTGGAGGTCCTGGCATGCCTCTTCTCTCTCTCTCTCTCTCTACCTATCATCTATCTATCTGCTTCTCTCTCATAAATAATTTATAAAAAGAATAAGACACTTAAAGTTTTACATAGTGCTTTGTAGTTTTTCAAGTAGCCACACAATTATGACATATAGCAAAATAATAAATAAATGGCCTTTTTTGAGGGGGTGTACAGAGTCTTGCTATAGCCTAGTCTGTCCTAGAACTCAGAATCATCCTCCCTCTGCCTCCTGAGTGCTGGGATTACAGATATGTTCCACCATACCTGGCTTGAATGGATACTTGACATAGCAAATCAGCAAGCAAATGAATAGGCTGCATTCTATTTGCACATTTATCTACTATGCAAAGCCAAGGAGAAAAAAAAAACAAAACATTACTGACAAAGTTCAGAGGTGGTTTAGAATATCTGGCTTTATCATTTGTACCAAAAAATGACTAAATTAATGGATATATTTTTATTTCTTTGACCAACACCTGAAGCTGTCCTCTGCCACACACACACAGGTCCGCACCCTCATTAACATGCACACACATGCATACACATCCATCATACATAGAAACACACACAAATAATGATACAGGCAGCAACTACAATGAAATCTGTTTAAAAAGAAGAGACAGAAGGCATAGACAGAAAAGATGGGGAAAGACAGGCTTAGGACACGAAGGAAAACCTCATTCTCTTTTAACATAGAGGCCCAGGGGAAGCACTCTCTGCACATCAGACATCAATCCTTCGTGTTTTAGAGTACAGGATCTGGCTAAGTGGATCCACTGTATCCCTTAGTTCCTTCAAACCCTTGGGAGGTTGTTTTACCTCCTCACTTATAAACCCAATTAGCCAAAAGGGAACCATGGGTCCTTAATGTTGAAACCATCTTTAAGACAAGAATAACTCTATCTGTAGTGAGTGAGACTCTGACATAAAGTGCCAGGACCTTGAGATAGTTGTTCATAGCATCTCCAATTGAGTTTGCATATCCCCACTTCTCATATCCACCTGACCATAGACCTGTTGTCCTTTCTCCATGACTCCTTCCCCTTCTTGTTCTGGCCTGTTGTATGGCCACCTGACAAACAAACACCAGCCGGTACTTTGCATTCTGAGCACAACCTTTCCAGTTTTATCTGTTCTCCAGCTGTCACTCCTTGACTTCATAGCTGGGTACCTTTCTCTGTAGAACTGGAAACTCTTCACTACTATAGGCGTCCAACAGCCCTGACCACATCCTGTGCTTAGATGGACTGTTTATGCCTGTGTCTCCCCCATGAAACTGTGTTTCTTAGAGGAAGTGTACTTTCTAACTTCATGTTGGTATCCCTGGATTCAGGCAATCCACTTGCCATCACAGGCGCTTGTGAACTATTCAATGATTAATTATTGAACGGGGTCTGCTTTTAGAAAGAACAATCCTCACTTAATTTTCAAAGTTCTTCTTTTCGCTTTAGCCCAGGCTGATCTGGAATTCATTATGTGGTCTCAGGATGGCCTCAAACTCATGGCAATCCTCCTACCTCTGCCTCCTAAGTGATGGAATTAAAAGCTCAAAGTTGTTGGTTTTTTGTTTTGTTTTGTTTTTGTACGCATAATTGCACAAGTCTACAAAGAAACCAAAGATGTGAAGAGCAGCCAGTAGAGAAGGCAGTGCTGGGAGAGAAACCCTATCAATAATAACAGGAATTTTCAATGCCTTTGTGGCTGTTCTTGGAAGCTTCATCTACAAGTAGGCTTACTCAAGGGCCTGGAACCACGCACAAGGAAGGGATGGCTTCATGCCACACTGTAACCAGCATTAAGTCACAAACAAGCTCTGGCTTATGGTTTACTAAATATGCTGGTGTTCTAGTCTAGCACCTCAGCCTCTAAATCCAATGCCTTATTCAGAGTTGAGGACCTGATCAGGGATGTCCCTGCTACCAAACTCTCCTAACTATGAGCATGAGCTACATGATACATGACACCAGCACCAGCTGTACGTAGACTTTTCCAGCTCCTCACTGAACTAGTGGCCTGACAGCTCCCCAGCATGAACTTCCAAGGACGTAGTGGTAGGGTCCTAACAAACGTTAGGCCCCATGGTAGTTTACCATTCCCTCCCAGTAAGAATTTCACTTCTCTAGCTGATAACTGCTACTGCTCCCCACTCATCCTCAACTCATCCCCTGCTCAAACAATTTCCTCGATTTAGATCAACTGTTTGAGATTTCCTATATATCAAGGAGCCTTGATACTGTCCACTGTCCGAGTGCTTGTGTCCCCCTCAAATCCCTCACTCTCAAGGTACTGAAAGGTTAGAAGGAACTAGCCTAGGAAAGAAAGCTGCCTTGCCTTTTGCACTATGCGAAGGCATAGTGAGGAAGAAGGCCCTCCCCAGATACCCAGTACATATTGCTCTACTGTTTACCAAACATGGTCTTGTTTTGTAACCTAGGCTAGCGTGGAACACATTCTCCTCCTGCCTCAGCTTCACGGAGCTGGAGTTATAGGTACACCTAGACATATTCTAGATTGGGTAGTGATAACACTCATCTTGTCTTAGTTTTTCAGGATTATTTATTCCAATAAAGTAGAGGTCATCTTATAGCTCAGTGAGGTTATAAGGATATGAAACTAACTTTCTGCCAGGCATGTCAAAAATGTTAAAAGTGGCCAGGCATGGTGGTGCATGCCTTTAATCCCGGCACTCAAGAAGCAGAGGTAGTCAGATCACTGTGAGTTCTAGGTCAGCCTAGGCTAGAATGAGATCCCCTACCTCAAAAAAGGAAAATGTTAAAATCAAAAGAACATGAGGGTTTGTGTTATGCAATAAAAAGAAAGAAAGGGTAATGTTGGTGAATCATTACAGTGGAACAATTCAGCAGCAGTAGAGCGGTGAATGCCTTGATAGAAAAAAAAGAAAGCTGTTTTTAGTAGACTGCCAAGTATAATTTTATTGAGAGCTCCAGATGACCTTCAAATACCTTAATGTGCCACTGATAAGAACAGAAAATCAGGAAGTATTTTCATAAGCCAGGTGCTCAAAGTCAGCCCTACTGGGAGAGTAGAGAATAACATACAGCTAATCAAAAGTATGCATGTTAGAAGCAATTCATCTTTGCTTCCTATTAAATGTCTCCAGCAGTCAGTCACAAAGTAGATAATGTCAATACTAGAAGGCAATATTTCCTTCTTAATTGAGATTGATGTGAAAAAAGCATTTCTTGAGATGTCCTAAATTTAATCATAGTAGTTAAGACAGAAAGGAGGAAACATGAGGAGGATAAACAATGAATAGCTACAGTCAACAATAAGCAAGCATTTTACCTTCCTGAATCTATGTTGAAACTCAAGCCCGTCAGGACCCCCAAGTGCCACCACATCCTGCTTACAACCCCAACCAATCCATAAGCAGCAAGTGC
Source organism: Orientallactaga sibirica (assembly GCA_036365145.1). Classification (NCBI taxonomy): domain Eukaryota; kingdom Metazoa; phylum Chordata; class Mammalia; order Rodentia; family Dipodidae; genus Orientallactaga; species Orientallactaga sibirica. The sequence goes on from JAEOAD010001605.1 coordinate 1,294,549, forward strand.
TTTTTATGATCTATCTTTCTATCCCAAGGCTTTCCCGCTTCCTCATGGGACCCTCTTATCTCTAGCCAAGTTAAGCTCCATGAAAACAATTTATGCTTTCTACCTCCAAATCCTCCTTATAAAAGTCCTCTTAGCTCTAGGTCCTGCAGACAGTTCTTCAAATGCTATGTTTTAGAAGCTGGGCTGAACTATCGTAAGACAGATATGAGTACAAGCAACCCAAAAGATCTATGGAATATAAAATAATATAGTAAACTAAAAGCAATTTCCAATTCTAAAATACTGCTTAAAGGAGGAAGTATAGGGGTGTTATATATCTAAAAGAAAAAAAAAAAAAAAAGTTTAAATGTCAGGAAAACAAAAACAATTATTTTTAGTAAAAGCCAAGGAGCTTTCTTTGAAGGACAGCAACAGAATCTTCTCTCAGGGCAGTGAGACCTAAACCCACAAGGGGTGAGAAGAGAAAATGCAGAAAGTACAAGGAAAAACTATTTCTAAAATAATATATGCTCTTCCTGGAAATGATCCCATCATCTTTGCATAGCTGCTAAAACTGTGGGCCAGTTTGAGAAAAAGTTGCACACAAATAAAGGTTTCTAAGCATGTGGCAACCCAAAATTAATGCAAAATCAAACATATAATGAACCTGAGCTGCTTCTGGCAGCCCTTGGCCATGTTGCATTATGTAACTTCTCTGCATTCTTGGTTCTGGGCACATAACAGGCATACCTTGCCCTGAGCATGCTGCCGTGCAAAGCCAGCCAAGGCTGCCTGCAACAGCTCAGCTCAGATTTGAGACTACTGTATGTTATGAGTAACAGTGTTGTCACTGTACATACAGAGTTTTCTGCTTTGACAGAAACAACAGTTTAATTACAGAAAACAAAGATTTTTAATCTTTTCCTACCATCATTTCTTAGTATGTAAGAATCAAATTAGTATATCTCTGGATTCTATTGTGTTAGAATGCTTCATTTTAAAAGTTGCTGTTTGAGTTGCTGACTTAATCTTCATTGAAAAAAAAATAATTAAATCAGGGGCTGGGGAGATTATCAGTCAAGTGCTTACCTAACAAGCATGAGGACATGAGTTACATCCCTAGTCCCCATAAAAAAATGCTGGGCATGGGCTTAGCAGTTAAGACGTGTGCCTGGGAAACGAAGGACCCAGGTTCAATTCACCAGGACCCACATAAGCCAGATGCACAAGGTGGCACATGTGTCTGGAGTTTGTTTATAGTGGCTGAAGGCCCTGGAATGCCCATTCTCTCTTTCTATCTGTCTCTCTGTCTCTCAAATACATTAAATAAATTTTTAAAAATTAAAATAATAATAATAATGCTGAGCATGATGAAATACACTTCTAATAAGAGGTCTGAGGAAGTACAGACAGCAAGATCCCTGGTACTCAGTGCTCAAACTAGGCTAATTGGTGAACTCCAGGACAATGAGAGACCTTTTCTCAAAAACAATGTATATGTATTCCTAATGAGCACTGCATGTAAACATGCCTGCACACACACATGTGCACCTATACAAACACAAATACATTTTTAAAAAGTCATCAAATAAGATCTAGGTTGAAATTATGATAGAATTTCCAAGAAGTTCTGAAATGGCCCTAAACAAGCTTTTGCCATTTTCTGCTGTGTATTTTTGTGACGCAATATTCTCACACTGATGATCGTGAAATCACAATAGCAATCAATTCTGTGAAACACCGAAGATGCTCCAGATCTTACAGTACCAAGCGTTCAGCTCATATTCAATTCTGTATGTAAAAGTGAAGAATCATCTCATTAGCATGCCAATTGGTTTCCATATTTAATAAATGGGGAAATTACCTGTATAACAAAGATTTGTTGTAAAATAAAGTTTGTTATAACTCACTGTCAGTAAATATTTGATTTATATCCTTATATCATACACACAGTCACAAAACATTTTTTCAAGAAAAAGATTATGAGTGGAAAAAGTTCAAGAAGCCCTGTTTTAGTGTAGCATACATACTTCTCCATGCAGAAGGCTCTGCACCCACAGACACACGTTCTAGAAGTAACCCTCTGACCAGGTTGCAGGTTCAGGGAGCTTCCCGGGCATCACTCTTACACTGGTCCTCTTAGGAAACGCCTAACCTTCCCAAGACTCAGACTTATCCTCAGGTTTATGCTAGCCTGTTCTTGTTACACGGGGCAGCAAAATTGCCACTCAACCAGAAGCAATACAACATCTTTTTTTTCAAAATGCCATTCTATGTCAGAATGTGAAAATAATTCATTCCTCTAAGAATTCTATACCTAGTCATGCCCAAGGCTGAGTTGGCATCCTAAAAAATTCCAGTCAAGGGCTGGAGAGATGGCTTAGCGGTTAAGGCGCCTGCTTCCTAAGTCTAAGAATGCTGGTTCCAATCTCCAGGTCCCACGTTTAGCCAGATGCAAAGTGACGCAAGGGCACAATGCCGCACTTGACCACAAGGGGGCACACACATCTGGATTTCGTTTGCAGCAGCTGAGAGGCTGCTGGCATGCCCATCTCCATTTGTCTTCCTCTCCCTCTATCTCTGTCTCTGTCTCTCTCCAAAAAACAAAATTCCAGTCAAAAATCCATGTCCTATGGAAGGCCCTCCATCACCAGTCTTCCTTGTCCATCCCTCTTGTTCGTGTCTGCTTTGGCCGATGTGCTAGGCCTGGATTCCCTTTTTCTAAGTCCCTGTAAAGACCCAGTGTGAATTGATCATCACTCTGTCCAAAACACTAACTGCCAGGCCTAACTACCTGAGGTCCAAATTTAGTACTAGCCAAGGCTCCACAACCTCACTGCTCATACAAGTGTGGGTCCCATGTCCTACGTCCTTTACTCACCAAGATAGAGACAGAAGAAAGACCTGTTGTTTCAAAAAGCCTTAACTTCAGAAGAGATGGATCACTGTGCTCTTGAGTAGTCAGCAGAGCCCCTGGAGACCAGAACAGTAGGAGTAAATTCTAGAAGAAGATGAAAGGGTAAGGAGCATGGACGGCCTCCAGGGCATAGTCGGTATTTGTGCAATGGGTAGCACAGACATGGAAGCCGATATAGATAATGCATCAAAGACAGAACTTCCTTTGCTGTCTTGCCAGGATCTGTCTACAGAAAGATCTAAGTTGTCTGATACACTAAAGTAAAGAGACAAGACTTAGAAACACATCCCCTCCTTTTAAATTCAGGTATTTGAAGGCCAACTGTTAAGGGATTTCCCCCCTCATTAATGGCTTTTGTTTTTACTGAAGCCGATTCTATAAAGTAAAATACACAGCTTTATAAGACAAATTGTGTGCCATTGAATCTAGTTATGCAAACTAGTTAAATACTGGAAAGTTAATTTCTTAGCCCAGTTGCTTGTCAATAAAATGTTTCACTAAACAACCAGGCCTACATGTATCCATTGATCTTCCTTCTTCTGCTTATCATTTATTGTGCGTGCGCGTGTGTGTGTGTGTGTGTGTGTGTGTGTGTGCGCACGCGCATGAATGTGTGTTTACATGCATGCATGCATGTGTGGAGGTCAGAAGACCACCTTAGGGTGTTTGTGCTCTACTTCCACCTGCTTTTTCTAGCTTCTCGTTTTGCTGCTGCATGTGAGCCAGTCTAGCTGACCCACAAGCTTCGGTATTCTCCTGGCTCTATCTCTCATTGATATAGGTGCATTGAGATGACAGGCACATGCATCACTGTGTGTGGCTTTACGTGGGTGCTGGGGAGTTGAACTCTGGTCAGCTGACTTATAAACAAATGCCTGTAACTGCGGAGCCATCTTCCCAATCTCAATTTTCCTTCTTTTGTTTTGATTTTTTTAAATATTTACTTATTTATAAGCAGAGAGAGATACAGAGAAGAGAGACAGAAAGAATGGGTGTATCAGGGCCTATAACCACTGCAGATGAACTCCAGAAGCACGCACCACTTTGTGCATCTAGCTTACATGGGTACTGGGGAATAGAACCTGGGTCCTTAGGCTTTGCAGGCAAGCACCTTAATCACTAAGCCATATCTCCAGCCCAATTTTTTTTCTTTATAGATATTAATTCTGCATTTCAATTTTACATTTAAAATAACTTTATATGAGCTAGGGAGATATCTCACATCATAAAGTGTTTGCCTTGCAAGCATGCAGACCTGAGTTCAATCCCCAAGAACCCTCATAAAAAACAGGACATGTTGGTGTATATGCTTATAATCCCAGTGCTGGTGAAGTAGAGACAGGAAAATCCCTGGGGCCTGCTGGCCAGCCAGTCTAGACTAATTAGGCAAGTATCAGGTCAGAGAGACCTTATCTCAAAAAAAAAAAGGTGGCTGGTGTGCAAAGCATGATGCCCAAGGTTGTCCTCTGACCAGCACATGCATACACACACACTGCAATTACGTTTAAAGTGAAATTAATTCTGTGCGTGGGGGGTATCTGTATATGTGCATTTATGTTTTTAGGGTTGAATCTAGGTCCTGTGCATGCTAAGCACATGCTCTACTACTAAGCTCCACCTCATCCCCTACATTTCCACTTCAAATAACAAATATGACAAAGGACAGTGGGGTTTAGTTGCAGCTAATACTTCAGTTTGGGTGGAGTGTACTGAAGGATTGTGTCAATAATAGACTAAGTCATGATGCAGAAGACATTCATTCAATGAATCCTGATTCCTCACTAATTACAAAGTTATGATACATGATGTCTATGAAGTCCAAAGAGGTGCTGGCTTTTTCCTCTGCTCTGAGTCTCAATTGTAAGATTACAGATGTGTACAGGGCAGCAGGGCTCTGTGGTGGATATGGGAAGACACCAGGTGTTGTAAGGTTCACTTCCAGCTAGACACAGGCAATGACAAAGGCCAGCAAGTGTTGGTAGCAGGGGATGTAGCACAGTGAGGAGGAAACAAGGGAAATTCCAGTCTTTCTATAGCTTGTTCTAATTTTATAAAGCTCTCCCCACAGCCAACAACATCTTCCTGTTGTTTAATCCAACTTTACTTCCCTTTAAAGCCATTTACTGTGAGCAATTAAATAATTAATCACTGTCCTCTTCATATTAACCCCTTTATTGGGAATAGTTAACTCAGTCCTTTATTAAAGCACCTTGATTTCGCCAATGAATATTACTCCATTACATTAAAAGGAAGTGTCTCGGGCCAGGCATGGTGGCGCACGCCTTTAATCCCAGCGCTCAGGAGACAGAGGTAGGAGGATTGTCGTGAGTTCGAGGCCACCCTGAGACTACATAGTGAATTCCAGGTCAACGTGAGCTAGAGTGAGACCTTACCTCGAAAAACCAAAAATAAATAAATAAATAAATAAATAAATAAATAAATAAATAGAAATAAAGGAAGTGTCTCCAAAGTTCAACCTATAGCACAATTGTGAGTTTTGTTGTTGGTTTGAGACATGGTATTCTGATGTAGCCCAGGCTGGCCTTGAACATTTCATTATTTTATTTATTTATTTATTTGAGAGAGTGTGTGTGTGTATGGGCATTCTTGCCCCTACAAACAAACTCTAGACACATGTATGACTTTGTGCATCTGGCTTTATATACTGAGGATACTGGGGAATCAAACTTGGACCATCAAGCTTTGCAAGCATGTGCCTTTAACCACTGAGCCATCTCTTTTCCATCCATTTGGAAGTCTCCCAAGCACTAGGATATAGCATGCATCGTTATGAGCCTCTATGTAAGACCCCACCTACAGATAACAGAAGCTCATTTTTGGTCCAAAATGTTTCCATTGAGTCTTTATCAGAGTGTCTCTAGCTTGGTAAGTGGCAGCTCAAAGCTCACGGTGATTTTAGATACAGGTATCTGTCTGTGTCCAGGTAGGAGGGCCTTGGCACTCACAACAAGGCTAAAGATATAAACATAAATGTTTCTTCTTCCTCGCTGAGGAAATGAACACTGTTATTAATTGCTTTCCGTGGCTCTTTCTTTTTCAAAACGCCTTTACTGATCATTTGCATTAATATTATGCTAATAAAAGTAAGGGCATGCTAACTAATTCCATCCCATCAGTGGTAACTAAGGATCAGAGAGAGAGGTGATTTACATTTTTTTTTCTTGATTGGAGTGAACTGGCATTTAAACACTCATTGTTACCATTTTTGAAAATAATATTACTACTACTACATGTTGCGCCAGGCTAGCAGAAGGAATTTCTATAGTGAAGCCATCTAAAACTCAAGTATTTGCTTCTAAGTATGCATCTTAAATGATAAGGAGGCACATTCAAACACAGGGCAGCCATCTGCATCTCAAATACATTTCAGTTCTTCGGCAGAAGGAATTCATTTACTATTGAAGGCCATTCACTTCCACTTCGGAGTGCTTATTCCTCAAAAAGCTCCCAAGTATTGTGAGACCAATGATTAAGGGAGGATGGTTCCATCTGTGCTGCATTAGGCTGCAAGACAGCCCCTTTGCAGACAGTTTTTGCATAATTCATTGGGCCATTTTAAGCCGTAATCAGTGCATTGCAATAAGCAACAGAGTGTGCAGGAGAGAAGAGGAATTTATTAGCTAGGTCTTCTGCATTCACCTTATCCTCACTTGGGGCTACTGCTCCATGAATCACAGCATGTGCACCCACATCTTGTCTCCAGGACGTTCTTACACCTGAAGTGTCCTCATCGTTCTTAGCCCATACTAATGGCCCAAGAAAGACTATTTCTTATGTGATTATCTCAGAATAGTTTGGGAAAGAAGATTCTCCTAGGAGACAAAAGAACTTGGCTTGTTTCCAGCTCTACTGTTCATTGAGCAAGCATGACAGCCACATTCATCCTGCAAAAGGAAGGACAATGCCTCAAGTCTCTCCCTACTGTAAAAGTGATATAACTCTATAATCTGTTAACACTGACTTTCCCCATAAAGCCTTAATCCCACTTGCGGCTTTGCCTTAGTGTTATATTTTTCAAAGATGCTAAAGTGAAAGGGAGGGGGCCTTTCTGGATCCTTAGCAACTCCTCAACAACAATAGTATTGTTTTGAACTGTTATTTAGAGCTGTGTTTAAGGATGTATTGACAAAAGAATCCTTAAGTACAGAAATTAAAATAATAATATCAACACCAATTTTAAAAAACTGCTTTAGACATTGACATTTTAAAATTAAAAAAAAAAAAAAGGGCTGGAGAGATGGCTTAGGGGTTTAAAGCGCCTGCCTCCTAAGCCTAAGAACACTGGTTCCAATCTCCAGGTCCCACGTTTAGCCAGATGCAAAGTGACACAACGGTGCAATGCCGCACTTGACTGCAAGGGGGCATACACATCTGGATTTCGTTCGCAGCAGCTGAGACACTGCTGGCGCACCCAACTCTGTCTTCCTCTTCCTCTCCTTCTCTCTCTCTGTCTCTCTCTGTGTCTCTCTCCAAAAAAAAATAATAATAAATAAAAAGTTTTAAAATTAAAAAAAAAAAAGGCTGGACGTGGTGGTGCACGCCTTTAATCCCAGAAACACTGGGGAGGCAGAAGTAGGAGGATTGCTGTGAGTTCAAGGCCATCCCGAGACTACATACTAAATTCCAGGTCAGCCTGGGCTAGAGTGAAACCCTACCTCGAAAAAAAAAAAAAGAAAGAAAGAAAAATAAACTTTTAAAGTAATAGAACTCGCTGGGCATGATGGCTCACAGCTTTAATCACCCAGCCACCCAGAGGCAGAGGTAGAAGGATTGCTGTGAGTTCAAGGTCAGCCTGAGACTGCATAGTAATAGAACCCTTAAGTTTTAAACACTGAAAAACTGGAAGCAGAAAGTACCCATGATGGCATGGTATGTAATGTGCTATGGTTCTGAATAAATAAAAGTGAGAAATGAGGTGGAAAACATGATTGAGGATGTTGATCAGAAATCTTTTTTTGTTTGTTTTGTTTTGTTTTTTTCGAGGTAGGGGCTCACTCTAGCCCAGGCTGACCTGGACTTCACTCTGTAGTCTCAGGGTGGCCTCGAACTCAAGGTGCTCCTCCTACCTCTGCCTCTGGAGTGCTGGGATTAAAGGAGTGTGCCACCACGCCCAGCCAGAAATCTTATACTAAAGTGTCTCCCTATACATTTCTACCCCCCTTTTTAGATAGGGTCTTGCTATATAGCCAAGCTGGTTTCAAACGCCTTATCCCCCTGCCTCAGCCTAAATTCTGGGATTGAAGTATGCATCACTGTACTCTACTTCATTTCCCATTGTCATTCCCTCGGCCATGGTTAAAAAAAAAAAGTTTCATATTCACAAGTAACAACAACATTTGACATAGTCCAATGGGGGGAAAAATCACATCAAAGACCAACTTGAAGAACTAGGTTCACTTAGCAGTTCCCATCAATTTCATGTAAATTTATTATTAAATCAATAACTCCTAAGACGGAAAACATGGCTGAGCAATATATACTTCCTAGAACCTTAGAAAGTACGACAGGGGAGTCAAGGGAAGCCTTTCAGAGTTGATCTGTTTTTTCTGCAATTATTATTTCTCTCTCTCTCTCTCTCTCTCTCTCTCTCTCTCTCTCTCTGTGTGTGTGTGTGTGTGTGTGTGTAAGCATGCCAGAGCCTCTTGCTCCTACAAATGAACACCAGACATTTGCACCATTTTTTGGTGGCTTGGGAATTTAGCCAGGGCTGGCAAGCAAACACCTTTAACCACTGAGCCATCTCCCCCCATGAGTTTATTTGAATTAATGAAAAAAAAATAGTTATTTTAGAATGGTGCTAGCTAATAGGAATAAAAAGTGGGTACCAACATCATTTAAAAATTCCTAGTCACTTCATTAAAAGGATATTTTTTAAAATCAGGTCAAATTAATGTTAAACCCAATATCATCACCACTGCACTGTGCAGTCACCATATTAATAAAATCCTTTATTTCACTCTAGGTCATGATAATTCTATTTGCAAGTCACATTTTTCTGACAACTCTGTTTGGAACAAGCCATTTCAAATGCTCAGTGACCATGGTGGCTTCCATACTGACAGAGTGGGCATGGACGAATGAGGCAGTAGGCAGGTTCACCTCATATCACCCAACGTATGCAACTAATGGATTTCCTCCTCATACACTATCATGAAGCCTAATGCAGTTCCTCACAAATTGGTGTTCCACTGAGCCAATGTTTACTGAAAACTTACTTTACTCCACACTATGTTAATGATGAAATGAAGATATATTTCACACACAAAAAAATAGGCCTAGAGGGCTGGAGAGATGGCTTAGAGGTTAAGGCACTGTCCTGTGAAGCCTAAGGATGCAGGTTTGGCTCCCCAGAACCCACATAAGCCAAATGCGCAAGGAGACGTATGAGCATAAGGTCGTGCATGCGCACAAGATGGCGTATGCTTCTAGAGTTCGGTTGTAGTGGTTAGAGGCCCTGGAGTGCTAATTCTCTTTCTCTCTAATAAATAAAAGAAATAAAAGAAAACAACAACAAAAGTAGGCCCAGAATTCTGAACAAAAAACATATGGCACTCCAACAAAATGTTCTAAGTAGTGACTTCGATGGGAACAGAGGCCAGGGAAGTTACCCACCCGAATAAGGAAGCATGATAAAGACTTCCCTGAAGAGTGACAAGGAGGTACATCCAAGGCCGATTTGGAGTCTGCATAGTAGAATGTAAAGTTAAGACATTCTAGGCAGGGACAGGTATAAAGGAAAGACAGGCAGAAACAGTGCCTGAGATAATCGTGAGGGAGTGATGTCAGAAGACACTCAAGTTCTGGGAGGTACAACCCTTAGGGCAGAGAGGCACTTGGGAAAATGCTACAGCCAAACTCTGCAGACCTTGCTAATTGTATGAAAGCCCTGGCATGCAGGTGGTATAACAGCAGAAAGCCTTTAAACAAGTCAATATCATAACCAATAAGCATTTCGGAAGATAACTAAGAAATATATATGTGTGTGTTTATATATACTGAGACCTTCTGAAGCCAAGATGCTCTGAGGGTCAGATAAGGTACAGATGATCTAGAGACCGTTGGCAGACACAGGAGTGGATGAATGGACAGCTGGGTATGATGGCTCACATCTGTAATCCTGGACCTCAGGAGGCTGAGGCATGAGGGTTGCCATGAATTCAAGGCCAGTCAGGTATACACAATGAGTAACAACCTAGCCTGGACTACAAAAAAGAGATGACGGGCTGGAGAGATGGCTTAGCGGTTAAGGCGCCTGCCTCCTAAGCCTAAGAACGCCGGTTCCAATCTCCAGGTCCCACATTTAGCCAGATGCAGTGATGCAAGGGTGCAATGCCGCACTTGACCACAAGGGGGCACACGCATACGGATTTTGTTTGCAGCAGCTGAGAGGCTGCTGGCGCGCCCATCTCTATCTGCCTCCCTTTCCCTCTCTCTCTCTCTGTCTCTCTCTGTGTCTATCTCCAAAAAAAAAAAAAAAAAAAAAAAAAAAGAGAGAGAGAGAGATGAGGGGCTAGAGAGGTGGCTTGGTGATTAAGGTACTTGCCTGCAAAGCCTAATGACTAGAGATCAATTCTTCAACTCCCACATAAAGCCAGATGCACAAAATGGTGCATGCATCTAGAATCTGTTTGCCATGGTTACAGGTCCTGACATGCCCATTCTCTCTATCTCTCATGTATCTCTTTCTGCTTGGAAATAAATAAAAATATTTTTAAAAGAGAGAGAGAGATGAGGAGTTCAATTCCTGGGTTCAATTCCTTAGTATCCATGTAAAGCCAGATGCAAATAGTGCTTCATGCATTGGAAATTTGTTTGCAGTGGAAAGGTGGCGACCCTGGAGTGTCTATTCCCCCCAACCCTGTGGCTGCCACTCTCTCTCTCTCTCTCTCTCTGAAATGAACAAATGAATAAAAATGTTTATTAAAAAATATAGCCAGGCATGGTGGCGCATGTCTTTGAACCCAGCACTTGGGAGGCAGAGGTAGGAGGGTTGCCATGAGTTCAAGGCCACCCTGAGACTACACAGTGAATTCCAGGTCAGCCTGCACTAACTAGCACAAGACCCTACCTTGAAAAACCAAAAATAAATAAATAAATAATAAAGATTAGAAGGCTCATCAGTTAAAGAGGCTTGCTTGCAAAGACTGCTGCCCAGGTTTGATTCCCCAGTACCCACATAAAGCCAGATGTACAAAGTGATGCATGCATCTGGAGTTTTCTTCAGTAGCAAGAGGCCCTGGCACTCATACTGCTCTCTCTCTCTCTCTCTCCCCACCCCTTGCAAATAACTAATTTTTTTTTTTTTGGTTTTGCAAGGTAGGGTCTCACTCTGGTTCAGGCTGACCTGGAATTAACTATATAGTCTCAGGGTGGCCTTGAACTCTCGGCGATCCTCCTACCTCTGCCTCCCGAGTGCTGGGATTAAAGGCATGTACCACCACGCCCAGCTAAATAACTAATTTTTAAAAATATTTTTTAAAATTTTTTATTTTTGGATAAAGACACAGAGAGAGACAGAGATGGGCATGCCAGCAGTCTCTCAGCTGCTGTGAATGAAATCCAGATGTGTGCACCCCCTTGTGGGCAAGTGCGGCATTGCACCCTTGTGTCACTTTGCATCTGGCTAAACGTGGGACCTGGAGATTGGAACTGCTGGAGATTGGAACCAGCATTCTTAGGCTTAGGAGGCAGGCGCCTTAACCACTAAGCCATCTCTCCAGCCCAATAACTAATTATTTAAATTAAAAAATGATGAGGGGATGGGAGGGGAGAAGGATGGGAGAGGAGAGAGAGAGAGGGGAGAGGAGAAAGAAGGAGAGTAAAAAGTAAATGACTAATGGCTCTACTTCTTTCTAGCCTAGGAAGAGGATATATACATTCTTTTTTTATATAACTATTTTTGGCACAAAGTCTTGCTATGTAGCCCAAGCTGGCCTCAAACTCACAACAATCTTTCTGCCTCACCCTCCTGATACTGGCATTACAAGTATGCACCATCATGCTGTGCTCTTAGAAGGCTGGAATTTGCACTGGACTACTAAAAATTTACTTTCCTATAATGCACTGTGCATGTAAACACATTGGAAGGACTTTTCTCCTGTGAATCCATCAACTGTTCATTCATTTCAGGTGATTGAATTACTGAACCTTCAGAAGACACAGGGAAACTTCCTTTCACCCCATCAGCTGGCAGCACCCACTATTGAGGCTCTGAGATCCCAAAATCTACCTCAGAGTTTTCACCCCTATCTACCAGCAGCACCAGCTATGGAGGCTCTGAGATCTCAGACTTGCTGAATCTGAAAGTGAACATCCTTAGGTAACCCCTGAACACACTCAACTTAGACGAAAAATTTTCCAGGCATTTTTGAGATCAGAAGCTCATGAAAGTGTTACTGACTGAAGGATAATTCCAGAACCATTAGCATATACATGAGAGTTAAAACGATGGGACTGAAACAGAGCTTTGGCACAGAAAACACATTTATATAGGATAAAGAATCTGTGTGGTTTGAAAGAGGTTGCAAGCATGGCCCTGAAACCAAGAATCACACTAATTAAACCATGGCTATGGTAGTTACCTTCTTGTTGCTGGAGCCTCAGGGACATCTACAAGAAAACCACATTGCAAACCCAACAACTCTCCTTTCTGCATTTGTGATTCTTCTAAAACCAGTACCAGCAGAGCTATGCCACCACATTGTTGGTCCAGGGGAATAAAGCCAACTGAAGAAGCAGGAACCTTCAGCATTCTTCCTTCATGTCCCTGTCTTTTAGAAGGGTCAGCACTCTTCCAGCATCCCATGCAGAACAGCTGGCCCAGTCTCAGTGGTGGTAATCTACCCAACAATTATAGCTGAACTGGGCTTCAGTCTGCAGCCTCACAGCTTTTCTTTTTGTGCTAACTTTTATCTTTCATATCCTTGTGCTCTGTTTGTCCAAACACACCCATTCACTACTTTTAAATTTAACTTTGTTTAATTTTGCAGGACATAGGAAGAACAAAGCCAGCCCTTCACACAAACTGGCTTGAGTCTAATCAGGTCAAAGCTCTTCATCCCCTCATAAGCCAAGCTCCACAGTCCAAAGTTTATATTTAGGTCTTCCAACTCTTGCCAGAATAGTCCATCAAGCTCTACTTGCAGCACTGCAAGGTGTCCCTTGGGCCAAAGGTTCAAAATCTTTCCCCATTCCTCCCTCACATCACTTCCAAAAGATCAAAGGACACCTAATCAGGCTTCTAGCAATAATGACCCCACCTCTTCTAGTACCAATTTTCTGTTGTAGTTACGTTCTGATTGATGGGACAAAACATCCAATCAAAAGCAGATGATGAGAGAAAAGAGTGTATTTTGGCTAACAGTCTCAAGGGCTGGCTTGATAATGGCAGGGAAAGATGACAGTACAGGCTGGACATCACTTCTTGTCACAGTAGCTACCAGAAAGAAATAAGAGAGTGAGCTGAGTTCTAGGCAAGGAGTAACCTGCACTTACTCCCCAAAGCCCACCCTACTAACACACCTCCCCTAGCAAGTCTCCACCTATGAAACTGCCACCATCTGAGGACCAAATGTGGTACCTTGAATATATGTCCCACATAGACTCAGGTATTTTATTAAGTGTGCAACTTGGGTCTCCAGGTGCCTGGCTAGAGGAGGTGTCACTGGGGTCAGATCCTGGAGTCTAGCCCAAAGGGGTAGATCTGAATTCCAGCCCAAAGGTAAGCCTTGGGGTATATCTGAATTCCAGCCAAAGGTATGTCTGGGGATAGATCTGAATTCTAGCCCAAAAGGTATGTCTGGGAATAGATCTGAATTCTAGCCCAAAAGGTATGTCTGGGAATAGATCTGAATTCTAGCCCAAAGGTAGGTCTGATGTCTTCTAGTCCAAAGGTATGTCTGCAGGCAAATCTGAATTCCAGTACAAAGGTATGTCTGAGGATCAATCTGAATTCCAGTCCAAAGGTAAGCAGAAAGGGCTGAGCTCTGGGGTGCTGCTTGCTGGCTGCTGGTGGTTTTTCTTTTTCTGCTTCTTCTGACATTCTTTACAAACATATATATGTCCACAATCACATTTTGAATGTTTTTTTAAAATTTTTAAATTTGTTTGTTTTTTTCAAGTGTGGTGGTTTGATTCAGGTATACCCCATAAACGTAGGTGTTCTGAATGCTAGGTTCCCAGCTGATAGAGATTTGGGAATTAACACCTCTTGGAGGCAGTGTATTGTTGGGGGCAGGCTTATTTATTTATTATTTATAGTTTCCCCTTCAGTGATTGGCATACTTTCATGTTCCTGTTGTCCATCTGATGTTGGCCAGGGTGTGATGTCCACCCTCTGCTCAGGCCATCATTTTCCCCTGCCATAAAGGAGCTTTCCCAAGAGTCTATAAGCCAAAATAAACCTTTTTTTCCTACAAGCTGCTCTTGTTAAGGTGATTTCTGTCAGCAATGCAAACCTGGCTGCAACAGTAAAGTTGGTACCAAAAGAGTGGGGTTGCTGCTAGACACCTAAGTGTGTAGCTTTGGCCTTTTGGAGATGATTTCCCAGAGGAATGTGGAAGGATTTGAAACCTTGACTTAAGAGATGTTTTGTAGTGCTGTAAGTACAGCTTGATGTACTATTCTGTTCAGAGTTGAAAGACCCAAATGCAGTAAGAACTATGGACTGTGAGGTTTGGCTTATGGACTGGGCTAGAAGCAGTTTGTGTGAGAGGCTTGTTGCTATGCCCGTGTCCTGAGCACTTGTGCAGGGTTGCATTGCATAGAAATGGACTGGTGTGAACAGAGGGATATGACACAGAGATTTAAAAAAATTTTAAGTGAAACTGCTGCCCATTTAGCTGCAATTGAGAGATTACAACCATTGAGATTGGACCAGCTGACTTGCATTGGGACAACAGAAAGAATGTAGACTTTTTTGAAGGGAACTGAATGTTCAAGGAGTGTCCTGTTCTTCAAAGTCTGCTTTATTCCCCTCCCCCCCCCAGGATTAACAAATTGGCACCCTATCTGGTATTATGGTGTATAAGAAAAGCAGGAAAGAGAGGGTCATTGAATTTACAACACGGTCATGTGTTTTGGAAATGGCCATGGGCAGTGTGAAGCAGGTTTGCTGGATGCCTGCATGCAGACCCAATGGAGCCATGAGGATACACCGTGGGTTGCACTGGAGACTCAGTGGAGATGCCAGGACCATGATATGGCTGCCAGCCCCAGATGAAGTTTTCCAGGACTGAGTAGCCTAGCTGGTGGGGCAGAATTGGAACTCCAGAGACTTGTTGCTGGTTAGAATTATGGAACTTGCAGATGTGTAACTGACTAGAGTTGTTGGACTTGAAGCTACAGAGGTTGATGTTTGCCCTGTTTAAATCTTGTAGTAGTTGAATATTTCTTTGCTATGCCCAATGCCATCTTTTGCAGTGTGTTTATTCTGTGCCAATTATGGGTTTGCGGGGGGGATTTTTTTGGTATTATGGCTCAGTTAAAAGACCTTGGATTATGGGGATATTTGCACATCATTAGGATTGATAAAAACTAAGTTGGACTGAATGCATTGTAATTAATTTCATGTATAGATATCAGTTTATGGGGGCAGAATGTGGTAGTTTTGATTCAGGTGTCCCCCATAAACTTAGGTGTCCTGAATACTAGGTTCCCAGCTGATGGAGATTTGGGAATAAACACTTCTTGGAGGCCGTGTATTGTTGAGGGCGGGCTTATGAGTATTGTAGGCAGTTTCCCCTTGTCAGTGTTGGGCACACTCTCCTGTTGCTGTTGTCCACCCTCTGCTCATGCTATCGAAAGTTTTCCCCTGCCATCATGGAGCTTCCCCTCAAGTCTATAAGCCAAAATAAACCCTTTTTATCCCCACAAGCTGCTCTTGGTCAGGTGATTTCTGCCAGCAATGAGAACCTGACTGCAACATCAAGGTAGCGTCTTGTTCTACCCCAAGCTGACATGGAATTCACTACGTAGTGGCCTCAGACTCATAGCAATCCTTCTACCTCTGCCTTCTAACTGCTGGGATTAAAGGCATATACCACCATACCTGCCTTTAAAAAATTTTTAATCTATCTTTCTTTTGAAAGAGCGAGAGAATGGGTACACTAGGGCCTCTAGCCACTGCAAATGAACTCCAGACATATTCGCCACCATGTGCTTACATGGGTTCTGGGGACTGGAACCTGGGTCTTTAGGCTTCATGGACAAGTGCCTTCACCAATAAGCCATCTCTCCAGCCCTGCTTCTGCCATTCTTGATGGAACTTCCAATGGATCTGTAAACTTGAAATAAATCCCATTCTTCCCATAAATTGTGTCTGGTTTGGATGTTCAGCCCAGCACTGTGGAACTCTAACTTATGAAATATTCTAAACACATGAGTTTGTGGAGACATCTGATTGAAACTACTACAATGGCTCACTTTTGTAAGTACATGAAATAAAAATGGAACCAGGAAGAAAAGAAGAGAGTAGAAAATCCGTATTAAACCTACAAAGAGCTTCTACTATCCAGGCTGGTAGCACAGGCCTGTACTGCCAGCTGCTAAGGAAGCTGAGGCAGAAAAATCAAAAGTTTATCCCTACCTGGGCTACAAAGTTAGTTGAAGTCTAGTCTGGGCAACTTAGTTAGATTCTATCTTAAAATTTAAAAGAAAAAAGTAGAGGGGTGGAGAACTAGCAGTAGGAATATAATTTAGTGTTCTAGTGGTTGCCTAGCATGCTGGGGTCCTGAAGTTCAATTGTCATACTACAAAAAAAGTTTCTATGGATAATGAAAATTAACTCATATCTCATATGAACATATTAATATTCAGGGATATTGGACAAGAATAGCAAATTTGATGTGGGTGGAGATAGGTTAATTTGCTAATTCATAAGAAACTCAAAATATATGATGAATACAAAAATAATAGTGCTTGCATTGATACTTCTCTTAATCTTTCTACTTTGCTTGTTTTTCCCCCTGATTTTGTTATTATGCAGCCCTTTATTCCTTCAAATAAGACAGTAACAAAACTGCCAAAATATTTAGGGAGCCTATGGTCTAGATTTTAGGCTGGTTTGACCAAGGGCTGTCTGGCCTCAGGTATGTCCTCACCTTCTGCCTACCAGGATTCCCTTAGTTGGATAATGAGGGCCTGGAGAGCAAGTTGTTCTCTTCTACAATGATTGCTAGCTGGGAATATGCATGATCTGAGCTAGCAGCCAAGTGAAATCCACTTAAATGCAAACACCCCCATGAGACTAGCATGGAGAATGTGCAGGACACCCATCCTCTTCCCCACCCTCAGCCCATCCCAACCTCACCCCACCAGCTCACCAGAGTGCAGAATTCTCCTAACGTCTTGTTCAGAATCGAATAGCTGTTTAGAGCAGGTTTCAAGTCCACCAAGCGGCTGTCTGTGAGCTCTGTTTCCCAGGTGACATTGTCATAGTAGCCTGGTGTTGCCAACACACAAGCGTGCATGCACACATACACCCAGATCTCAAGGAATGCCCTTGAAACTCAGAGGCCCTCCCTTGCAAGGCCCCAGCAAGCCGCTGCTCCCTGAGGCATAAGAAACTGAAAGCTTCTTGCTAGAGGCCAAATCATTTAAAAAAAAAAAAAAAAAGCACCTTGCATAAATTACTGTTCCATGTAAAAACCTTAAAATATATTTTCTAATGGCTTTACTGCAGGTCACTGAAGCAAAGGCAGGAATAGCAAGCTGTGTTTTAATGTCGGGAGGGATGCACATGAATACAAAGATGGCAGAAGATGAAAATGAGCATGCAAGGACAGGCTGCTCTTTCAGCAGTGATGGCAGTCCCGCATGCAGGGCCCATCAGGGCATGGTGCCCACTTTTAAGCATCTGGGAACAAGTACCCAGTGTACACCCACATTTTCTTTCTGAAGTGGGTGCAGTTTGTCTCTTCAGCCTCTTGCCTTAAGTCATATCCAATATGGATGTGAAGAGGTATTTTTATTCTTCGCAGGTCCTTTTCATTAGCCCAGAACAATGATGGCAGCATCTTCTCATGTAATAAATACTTCCCTTGCACAGCAAAGTTTCTATCAGATGGTCTCCATGTGACACCAAATCCCCATGTGTAAGCCTTCTTTGTGTGTGGCTGCAAGGATCAGGCACATCTGTCCAGCCACATATGCAAAGTTAGCTGATTAATACCAGCATGCCTAGAAAATTCATTTGGCTCTACCCCCTTAGTCAATGGCACTATTCAACCACAGAGCCAGTCATAATCTTGCAAGCCTGTCATTCCAACACAAGGGAGGCTGAGGCAGGATTAGATTGGGACTTTAAGGCCAGTCTGCACTACATAGT
Organism: Orientallactaga sibirica; assembly: GCA_036365145.1. Taxonomy (NCBI): domain Eukaryota; kingdom Metazoa; phylum Chordata; class Mammalia; order Rodentia; family Dipodidae; genus Orientallactaga; species Orientallactaga sibirica. The sequence goes on from JAEOAD010001605.1 coordinate 1,312,791, forward strand.
GAGACATAGTTTTTTTTTTTTTTGAGGTAGGGTCTCCCTCTAGTCCAGGCTGAGCTGGGATTCACTATATAGTTTCAGTTCCTGCGATTCTCCTACCTCTGTCTCCCAAGTGCCACCACGCCCGGTCACAGTCTTATATAAACTGATAAATATAGAGAGTCATACCAGGCTAAACTGAATTATGCATAATAAACAGCACTGAGTAACTCTGCCAACCTACAATTCCAACCCATCTCAATCCTTAATAAGAAATTTAAAGGCCTAAAATTCTGTTGGGAAAAGAGGAACTTTCTTGTGTTGCATTTCAAATATAAATGTTAATTAAATTCAGTTTTTTATTATTTACACCACCCAGTTGCTACATTATCAAAAAAAAAAAAAGTGAACACTTGGTAATTTTCCAAAGCAATGCTCACAGAAGAGTAAAAGGTGATTGCCATCAGTTCCAGCATTTTTTTTTAGAGAGACAGAGAGGGAGAGGAAGACAGATAGAGATGGGCTCGCCAGTAGCCTCTCAGCTGCTGCAAATGAAATCCAGACGTGTGCGCCCCCTTGTTGTCAAGTGCAGCATTGAGCCCTTGCATCACTTTGCATCTGGCTAAACGTGGGACCTGGAGATTGAAACCAGCATTCTTAGGCTTAGGAGGCAGGAGCCTTAACCACTAAGCCATCTCTCCAGCCCCAGTTCTGGCATTTTAAAGATGAAGAAACTGAGGTGTACAGGCAAATCACCAGGGCCAGGGCCGCCAGAATACAACCCAGGCCACATGGCTCGAAACCCACACTCTCCACCTGTACACGATAAAAAGTGTGGACACCTGTCGTGATAAAGGGCAACTCAAGTTATGACAGAGATTAGAGCCAGAATGATCACCAACTCCCATCATGCTCTCTGCTTCACAGCTGGCTCACCAGAGGAATGACAACAAACACACTGCAATTATCAATGAGCTCAAAACACGTAAGTGGTAAGTGCAAGTGATCGAAGCCCTGTCTGACAACAGGCTTGTATTTCTAAGAGATGAGGAAAACAAACCAGGTTCAAGTCCTGCTCAAAAGCCTCTCTATTCTGTGTTGCCTTGGTTCTAACTCTTGATCTAACCCTGAGCTATTCAAATATGAATCTGGCAGAGTGAAAAAAATGTAGGTAAGGTTCCCAGTAACACCTAGGTGGTTCCTGTCTCTAAGAAGCCCCCTTATTCCCAGTAAGGAAAAGGCATAATTAGATAGCCTCCATTAGGACAGATGGCTTTGTGACAGAGAAAACACATTACTCTTAAACATTATCACCAGGGTCATAAAGCTAGGCAATAAATACTGTTTTATTGATCATTATTTTCCTTTTGTGAACTTTGACAACCCAACCCACTGGTCCTTAGGCTAGTTCAAAGGATAATTCACCACAGCTATACCATTCTTCAACATATCCCTCCTTATAGAAACTATGCCTTTGAAAAAAGAGAAGGGTTACAAATGTCCATGGAGACTTCAGCAGCCACACCTAGGGACCCACAGAGGAGACCTGATGGGCATCAGTGTTTTATTTGGCTAGCAGAACTGTTAAACATTGACAGATTGACTTTTCTTCTTCTCCTTCTCCTTCTCCTTCTTCTTTTTAACTTGTAACATGTTTCTTGAAGAAGGAGCAGGTACTAGTCCCTTTGAATGGGAGGTAGATATCCTTCCCAGTTGACTCTGTTCTCCACCAGTTCCACATCATTTTCTACCACCTTACAGTTCCTATAGGTAAACGCATAGTAGCCTGTGCTCTATTATATCCATATTATGGTACCAATGTACAGATTCCTTATTTCCAACCCATCACTAGTGAGTTAAATGAGTGAGTTTTGCATCAAAATAAGTCTTGTGGTAACAAGAGGAAAGTAAACCCAGCAGAATGTGGTATTATTTTGTCAGTTCATAAAATAGAGAAGTTGGACATCAAGATTTTTTCAACCCCAAAAGATCAAAATATATCTCGTCAAAATTATGTAAAATGGTGTGGTTCCCAAGCAGAGGGACAATAGTGAAGGGGAGAATGGGGAAAGTGGGTCGGGTATAGAATCTAAAACTCATTTTACATGATCTCAGAGGCAAATTATCTAAAAATTCTCTGTGCCTGTTTTATCACATTCGTCTATCTACTCAGCATGATTGGACATTTACCAGATATCAAGAATATCCTAAACACTTGGGACCCAGCAATGAACCAGCAAAAGTCAGGCTCTCATGAAACAAGGCGGCAAGACGACAGAAAACAAACAAATTTGTAACTTGTATGATGTCAAGAAGTACCATTAGGCAGGCTAAGAGAATGAGGGTGGATTCATTAGGGATGGAAGAGGACTGACCACTTGAATAGACTGAATGAGGGTAGGGTCGAGAGGGCAAGTTTAGCTGTGCGAATATTTAGGGACAGATTCTTTTAGCAAATGTCCAGTCACTGTGAAACATGAATAATGCAGCAAGGAGAATTCCTGACAAAGCTGTTTGCACTTGTTAGGAGTGCGATGAGCTCCTTTTTCCTGGCCACTCCATCCCCACTGAGGGGCAACTAGTCAGTTAGCTTTATTTTCAAGTAGTTAGCTAGAGGGGGGCCCAAAGAGATATCAGCGTTTGATCCAATCTAGTCTCATCTTTTACTGACAGTGCCCCTATGCCGGTGTGCTGGCCTCTTCCTGAGCCAGCTCCCTGCCTCCAGACCACTCAGCTCGCTCTCGTAACTCACCTGAGCCTGACAGTAAAGCCCACCTGAAGAAGTTATAAATAGGGCCAGAATGGGGGACAGACTTTTTTTCCCTCTGCTCTCTTATTACTTCTTAGCTTCTTTAAGCTCTGGCCTTTTCCCCAATTTTCCTAAAAACCCCTTTCACATTTCCCTTCATTCCCATGCTCAGCTTCTTGCATGAGTTCTCAGGCCACTACCTCCCTTCATTCATGAACTCCTCTACACAAATGTAACAATTTGAAATTCATCCTTCTTACTCTATTTATTTCAATTCTTTGGTAAAAACAATAAGAGCCCAAAGCTTGGGTTTATATGCTCTTCCTGATCTTTAATCCTGCTTCCACCACCTTCCCTCGTCTAAATACCAGTTTGGCTTCAGGATCTGCTCTCTCCATTCTTTGCTTTCAAGTCAGCACAAAATTTGGCAAAGCTTCCAAAAACCTGACCTTGAATTTCACCTCCTAACCAATAATGACCTGCACTTTTCAGATCCAAAACTTAAGGTAAACTTTTCAGAAAAATCTTTACATATGTCAAAATACATCAGGGAAGTTGGTATTCTGGCCCATTCTCCTCAAATGGGAAGGGGGAGCCTAAAAGGTTTAGATCATGTCTCTGTGGCAGAGAAGTCTGGACCACATCCTGGAGCTCGGATGTGGGGCCTGCACAAAGTGATATGTCCTCTCTGAATCTTGAACTCTTTCATTTTGAACTGGGGAATGACCACGACTCCTGTTTGAGTAGGGGTGAAACTTCAATGAAATTATGAACACAAAATTCATGCAACTTCTGGACACCGAGAAAAATGCCCAGTGGGTATCGAGCTATTTCTATGAGGGTGATGAACTACAAGTGAGGGGAACTAGGTCTGCCCAAGCAGATGACAGTTTCACTAAAATCTTACTAGGTGTCTCCCAGAATGTCCACAGCCAGGGATAATGCCTAGGATTGTCCAGGAGCACAGGAAGCATCAGACAATGCTGCCCACACCACCAGTGCCTGTAGTATCATACAGTGCCCTCCTGTACAACTCAGAAAGGAAGGGTTCCCCCACTCAATGTGGGTGTTCAAATGCGATCAGCCAAAGAATTACAACTGCCTGAACACATCACTATGATGATACAGAGAAATCTCATGAGATCCCCTCTGGACCATCCACCAGCTCCTTCACACTCTTTCCCTCCCCACAAGTGAGCACCCTTGACCCTCTCTCTCCATACATCGCTAGGCCCTGTCCGGGCAGCCCTTACCCTGGGAAACCTTCCAGCCTGACTCCAGGCCCTGCTTCCTCTCTCTCTCTCTCAGCTAATTCTTTTGCAAAGCACCTTATTAGAACTGATTTACACCCTGACTATATATATACAGACAGACACAAATTCACTTGAGAACATAGGTTAGAGACTGAAAACGAATGGCATGGTTATAAATAGCACTGCCTGGTTCACTCATCATTTCATGTGTGTGCGTATCTCATTCCACAAATGAGGTCATAAGTCCTGCTGACAGGGAGCACCGTTCTTTCCTCTTGTTCCTCTTAGAAGCCCGTTTTCTGTCCTTTGCCAATACTAAATCCTCTTCCTTTAAAACCAGGATGGAGTACAGTTTTGATACTGGGAATCAAATGGTGCATTCTTCTGAACATATTCTTTTATTAACAAGAATAAATTCAAATTCTCACATAGGATGGGGAAATTAATCAGCACCTAAACTTCCAATATGGAACCATGCACAAATTATAACATTGTTGGAAAACTAATTATTTTCAGATTAATTCTCTTCCACACTGTGAAGATTGAACTATCACCTTTATTTGGCCTGTAAGCTAAGTTTCCTATATCTGTTTTGTTGTCCTCATTGCTGTCTGTCCATTTCTGTGTGGGCGCACATGTAGTATGGCTATGCATACATGTGTATATGCGTCTGTGTGAAACCCAGAGAACAAACTCAAATGTCATCCTCCAAGCATACCATCCACTTTTTTTTTTTTTTTAAAACAGGGTCTCTTATTGGTCTAGAGATTACCAACAAGGTAGAATGGCTGGCTAGTGAGATCTTGGGGACAACCCATGAGTGTCTCTCCAGCACCCAGCACTGGGATCATAGCACACACTACTATGCCTGGCGTTCTTCAGGTCAGTTTTAGGGATCAAAGTCAGATCCTCATGCTTGTGAGGCAAGCACTGTTCTTACTCAGCTATCTCCTAGACCTGGATTTCGTTGCTTGTTTCTTGAGACAGGATGTTGCTATATAACCCTGGCTATCCTGATACTTGCTGTGAAGTATAGCAATCCTCCTGCCTCCAAACTCATAGCAATCCTCCTGCCTTTAAGCCCTCAGTAATCATCCTGCCTCTGCCTGCCAAGTGCTGGGATTATAGGTGTACTCCACCTGTGGTCAGATTCCTATGTCTTTAACACGTGCTCTCTGCACAGTGCACTTACATATTTTAAACATACAATATTGAGGCAGTCATTAATCAAGTCTGCAGAAAAGGAAAAATAATAGATATTCTTTGATTCTCAGGCACTGAAGGAGGAAGTTCTCTAATGAGAGGCTCTCTTCCTCATGTGCGATGAACTCATTCAGGAAACATTTATCCACATCCAGATTGCCTAGTGAGGCCCTGGCTGTCCTCAGTCCAGGAGCTGCCAAACTGAAGGCCACAGACACCTGGAGGGCAAAGAGAAACAGACAAGCACCTCACTAGTCCCCAGCAGGACTCAAGTCAGCCTGGGCCCTTAGCCAAAAGGAAAAAGGTTACTGGGAATTCCAAATGATCATAGACAAAAGAACTGAAAAACAAAAAACGGAGGGAGAGGAAGGTGATAGAACAATGGAACACTGGGAAAACAGGGAGAGCAAGCATCAGCAGTACCTTTTCCACCAAGGGGAAGGAAGGAAAGGCACGTGTACATCTATCCAAAGGAAACAACAGTGGCTAGGACCCAGGGGTGCATGACTACAAAACCGCACTCAGGGGCTGGAGAGATGGCTTAGGGGTTAAGGCACCTGCCTCCTAAGCCTAAGAACACTGGTTCCAATCTCCAGCGGTTCCAATTTCCAGGTCCCACGTTTAGCCAGATGCAAAGTGACGCAAGGGCGCAATGCTGCACTTGACCACAAGGGGGCACACGCATCTGGATTTCGTTCACAGCAGCTGAGAGACTGCTGGCGCGCCCATCTCTGTCTCCCTCTCCCTCTCTGTCTATCTCTCTCTGTATCTCTCTCCAAAAATAAATAAAAAATAATTTAAAAAAAACGCACTCAGATGGCTGAGAAAGGAGGGCAGTGTGTTTGAAGCAAGTCTAGGCTACAGAGTGAGTTCAAGGACAGCCTAGACAACATAGAGAGACCCTGTCTTGAAGAAAAAGTAAAAATGCAAGGGAAAAAGGCTGATAATAGTTCCCAACTGTCCTCCCCCTCTCAACCAGACCCCCTTAAAAATGTCAGTAAGCCCACAATGTCTACAACTTAGAAACACCACAGATATTTACAGTTCCCTAGTCACTATCTACCATCTCTTTGGACTTACAACAAGCTAATCTGGTCTTATTTATATTCATTCCACATATTCCCATGAAATACATGAAATCCTCTTTCCCAAGCCAAGCTATCATGCAATCCCACTGTCTCTAGACATAATTTATTCACAATGATCACTTTTATTAAGGAACATCATCACAAAATGGTGGCTCACAAATGCCATCACCTCATCAAACCATCGGTTTTTCCACCTAAAAGAAGAAGTCAAACCATGCTGTGGTCTGAGTACATCTTGTCTCCAGATCTCTTTTTAAAATTTCATGGTGAACCATAAGGGCAGTGAGTATAGGAACAGCCCATTTCCTTCAGCCCACAGCTCTTCAGTCTGAGGTACAAGACTCTGAGTTATGGACAGCTGTCTTCTCTGTTGCTCAGATTTGCCTCTGACTTCTCTCTTACACACTTCACTCTAGTCCATGAGTACTGAATGGGTAATCCACATATTTCTCCTCCCTCAAGAACCCTGTCCGCACAATCCCCACCCTGACTAACAGTGTCCCTTCTCCCCTAACCTCCCACCACAGCAATGTTGTCCTCCATCCAACTTCTAAATGGCTACCCATTACATACTGTCTTCAGGGCTCACTCGCTGGACAACTCCAGGATGGAAATGAGATCCCTAAGGTGACAGCATGGAGTTATATGGTGAATGTCAGACTTCGGAGCCCAACAATCCATTAGGTTACTGTATACAAAATTGGTGACAAGCCAAAATAATGTCTTTGAACATCCACTACCTCATTTATAAAATGAAATGACAGTACCTACCTTGCACGTTGTTGAGATGAGAATTTACAGAAAAGGCCAAATAACCCCTAATTCAAATGTCTAACACCTGAAATGCACAAGTGCTCAGTTTCACATTCTGGATGTTACAGTTTTCTATTAGTAACATTCAACCTGTAACATCTGAGCAAATATTCCCAAGTGCAAAATCCCCATCCCGAAGTTGAAATTCTCTTGGCTCAAAGCATTGCAGATGGGGGCTATTCAACCTAGACCACAGTACAAGCAGGATGGCGGTGTCAGGTCCAGACACATGAAAGTCTACATAGTATGTAATAGGCCTGAGGTCAGAGTCCTTCTCTGCTTTCCTCTGTGGGCTGATTACTCTAACCTCTGTGCTTTACATCAAACAAGTCCTTTAAAGGGCAAAAAGAGAAAAATAACTAAAATAATATGCACTGAGATGTGCATGAAACCAGCTTCAAGGCAATGATTTGGACAGTCACATATTATTTAGTTGTACTTTTATTAAAATTTATTTTATTTGAGAGCAACAAGTAGACAGAGAAAGAGGCACCTCCAGCCACTGCAAACGAACTCCAAATAAATGCACCACCTTGTGCATCTGGCTTATGGCTCCTGGGGAATCGAGCCTTGAACCAGAGTCCTTAGGCTTCACAGGCACGTGCTTAACCGGTAAGCCATCTCTCCAGGCCCTATTTGTACTTTTTAATATGGCCTAAATTTTCTACAGTGAACATTGAAATATTATAAGTCATGCTAATTCTATTCACTATGAAACCAATTTTGCAGTCCCTAATCCTTATTGCACATTGCAAGGAGAAATTACGTTAATATTTTTTTCCTTTTCTTTTAAAGTATTTCTATTTCTTCTATGACTTATCTTTTTTTAAAAATATTTATTTATTTGAGAGAGATACAGAAATAGGCAAGGAGAGAGAGAGGGAATGGGCACTCCAGGGCCTCTAGCTACTACAAACAAAGTCCAGATGTGTGGACCCCATTGTGCATCTGGCTTATGTGGGTCCTGGGTGTTGAACCTGGGTCCTTTGGCTTTGCAGGCAAGTGCCTTAACTGCTACGCCATATCTCCAGCACAACTTGTCTTATTTTGTCCTCAAACATATGCTTACCGAGAGCAACTTTTTTTAGACTTAAAACAAAGTCAGTTTTTATTGAAAGTCCTCTGAAATTTGAACTCAAAATGTCCCCTGAGAATTTCACTAGTGACCATAACGAGTGTTAATTTTTTTCTGGCTTAAAACCAACCTTATAAAAATAAGATGAACCTTAGGAATTCCACATTTTAGCGTTATGGATGTCTGCTTATTTTGACTTTCTTATTTTCTCAAGTTAGGTGTCAACTGTCACTCACACTTGTAATACACTAAAGAACACTTAAAATATCATGTGAGTTTGCAAGTAGAAAATAGAGAAATTCTCTAACTCAAAGCTGAAATGGCAACAGTATTCCTGTTAAACTGAAAAAAAAATCACATAGCATGGGTCATTTTTTTCTTCATATTAGCAGGGAATATTCACCCTAATGATGACAATGATAACAGCTTAAAGTAAGAAGAAAAAATAAACTAACAAAAGAGAGGAATGCATTTCTGATTGCCTCTGTTATTTGAAAAAATCCTTATACTACCTACTTCACAGCAAAAGAATCATCTAAATTCTGTCAAAGAAATGTTCAAAGTCATAAATTATAATTTCCACCTTTAAACTACCTTCTTGCATTGAGCCCTCCACTGGCTACTCCTCTCAAGCTAAGGAACAGAACTTCTTAAACTTTATCCACTCATAACCATTTTTTAGTTCAGACTTTTTACACAACCTTTAATGCCAGCACCAAAGAAGCAGAGGTAGGAGGATCACAGAAAGTCTGAGGCCAGTCTGTGTTACACAGAGTTCCAGAGCAGCTTGGACTAGAGCAAAACTTTGCTTCAAAAAAACAAAATCTGCCAGGCATGGTGGTACACCCTTTAATCCCAGCACTTGGGAGGCAGAGATAGGAAGATCACTGTGAGTTTGAGGTTAGTCTGAGACTAGAGAGTGAGTTCCAGGTCAGCCTGGCCTAGAGTGAGACACTACCTTGAAAGAAAACGAAAAAGAATCAAATAGTTATGGATACCCATAAATTTATTTTAAAATACATTTCTGGTATACATATAATTTATCACTTGTTAAAGATGAATGCAAATTTTCATATTAATGAGATATATATGTTTATTTATTTTATAAAAAATTAAATCTAGGCTACATAATTGATAATACAGGACATGGGATATCTTCAATGTTTTTCATAATTGAATGACATTTTGATTTTATAATTTTCAATGCTGAAAATGTTGCTTCACCTAAATGCATAATACAAAAATGGAAGATATTTCAGGGCTCTCTCAGAAATATTGGAAATTCTGTCCTACTTGAAAAAGATAAATTTATTTAACTATTTTTCATGAAACTCAAATAAGCAGCTCAAACACCATTATTTTTTAAATTTAACATTCTAAAACACAATCCAAAGATATACCAATTTGGTACTTACATGCTGAAAAATAAAAGGAAAATATTAAAAGTCTGTTTTTTTTTTTTTTTTTTTGTAATTAAACCAGTATGTTTATGTAAGAGTAGAAAGCATTGGATAATAAAAACATACAAGAGTCTGGAATGTGAGCTGAGGTATTTCAGGAAGCATTTGTTGGCACTGCATGGTGTGAAGGCACGCAGGTACAAAGTGGCACACTGTGTTCAGAACCAAGGCTGCAGTGAAATCATGCAATGCCCCACTGTGTGTGATGTCAGAAATACCTTGGGTCTGCTACACACTTGATTTTGAAGTTTTGGTCATTGTAAAGCAAGAAGTCTTTTGCTGTTCATAAGTTTTTCACACACATACATGCAGTTTGAGAAATTACGAACTATAACACCCCTCTCCCGTATCTCCCTACCTACCTGCCCATTACACTTCTCTCGAGCAAACAGATCTTACGCTCTACAGGTCCTCCTGGATTCATACATAGTGACTGGTTCCCACCCACTTCTGAAAACATAACACTCATAGCACTGCGTCATTGTGAGATATGTCAGTATTAGAAACTTCCAGTCATCAAACAAGAATTCTCAGCCCTACCAGACTCCCTCACCATAAAACTTACCTTTCTTCACCTTTACCATTCTGAAGTGAATTTTGGATGATTCATATACACATAGTTGTGTATGTGTGTGTATACACATTCTTTATCATATTATGGAGAACTAAGGGATAATAACATAATAACATGAAATAAAATATTATGTATTTCAATGAATACACAGATGCTAAAAGACATAATAAAATGACATGGCCAACTTTTTATGTCTGCTTCGAATGAGATTAGCTTTGGAAAAATTAAATCAGAAAACATCCCTCATAAGAAATTGAGAAAATGGGACAAATGTATAGTATATGGAATAAAAAGTTAGCTTAGGATAAACAGAGAAGTGATTTGTCAGTCTAAACCATCCTTCAGGAATGCCAACTGCCTCACGCAGTCACAGACACCAGAAAATGCTTTGGCAAGACTGGAGTGAGACTGTAAGACATACAATACCACAAGAACAAAGGGACAGTAGGAAAGAAATGCTAGTTAGAGGGCAGCGCTGCCTCCATTGACCTAGCTCAACTCTCAATCACCCCCATTTTGCCTTGAACAAACACAAAGGTTAAATGTTAACACTCACAGCACATCACTCACAATGACACTGGGGCAGCTAGTAACAGAAACATCTCATGATCATCACTTGTGCACACACATGGGCACCCACTCTTACTTGCCTCCCTCAACTCCTTCCCTCTGCAGTCTCCACCTGTCAAATTTAAACATCCATGACCCTCTCTGTATTCACCTTCTTCCCTGACTGCATTGGCTGACTATAGACAATCCACTGAAACCCCACTACCACTGCCATAGACATTCTTATTAATCCAAATCACAAAGCTCTCTAAGGCAGTCTCCCCTTCTTAAATTATAACTGACCATTTTCCTGTTTTGAACCAGCCCATTCTGTCAGTTCCTTTCTTCCCAGTCAACTGTATGTATCCCAATAACATCATTCCCTAACATTGCCCGTGGTGTGCATTCTGACACTCCACTGGCAGCATTTCCTTAGTCCTCACTACATAGAATCGTGAAGCATGTTAAATGCTGTGTCTAAGCAGACCTGGGGTACTTCCAAGCATTAGCTACAGTGTATTTCTATTCAATGTAATTCTAACTGCTTGAAAAATTATTTTGATGGTTGTCCAAAACCTGCTCAGCCCCCCTCCAATTTGACCCATCCCAATCTGACCCACTGATCATCGATGACTTTGCTGTTATAACAACAAGGAGTAAGTTATGAGGATATTCCTTTCAGTCATGTCTTTGTTCATGCCCTTTGGGCAGAATGACCTATTTCTGAGCAGCTCTGATATTTCCTGCAAAATTTGGCTTCTACTAATGTCCTCAAGAAAACGTTCAGGCTCTTGGCCAAAACTAATCTCTGATTTCTCAAATTACTAACAATGACAGATTTGCAGAGCAGAAAGAAATCTTTAGATTACCTGGTTCAGGTCATTTTATTTTACAGATCAAGTAAGAAAGGGGGACTCTGAGGGGTGAGCACACAGCGTCTGGTGACGTAATGGATGTCTGATCACAGACTGAAACCTGAACATCTTTACTTCCTGGACAGCTTTTTCAAATATGCAAGTGAGTCATTTTTCTCATGTATACATATCTTCTAAAAGATCAGAATACTTTTAGAAATATGTTTTCATATGATATCTAGAAAGCTAATACTACCATGCTTGATATCACCATTAATGCAGTACTCTTAAATGGAGATGGCTTTCCTTACTACATAAGTTTTTACTACAAGCTAGTACAAATTTGCCATTCCTATTTTCCTTGTTAAATCTGATTTCCCCCCAAGTCAAAACTATTTCCAATTTACTTCCCAGAATAAAAAATTATGCTCCCCTAAATCTTAAATTGTTTAGGATTTTCTTTTATATGAGGGTCTTACTACACTACCCAAATCAGTCTTGAACACATGAACGCAAGTAATCATTCTGTCTCAACCTCCCAAGTGGTGTTATTACAAGTTCATGCCACCACATTCAACTCTAAAACATCTCAAATCTTCAAGTCAAATTAATGACCCAAATGAAAGTGTTTAAATTTTATAGCATTTTTTTCAAATTATGTTTATGTTTCAAGATTTTCATCTTTATAACTATAGAGAGAATAAATAAAACCAGAATATTTAATATGAAGTTATTTCCTAAATTTGTAGAGTTTATTGTGCAGGCCTCAACCACTGCTAATGCGTAAATGACAACATATTTCTAAGCTCATAATATTTATCTCCCTTGGACTTCTCAACTTTAAAAACATTTAGGTGATAAAATACACAAAGTTAATGCAAGTGCAAGGTCACACATTTGCATTGGCACAAGCATCTAAACTTCGATTTCAGTGGCTGAGGCCCTGGCTCACCAATTCTCTCTCTCTCAAAAAAAAATAGGTGATAGAATGAATAAGTAAGCAAGTAAATAAATAAATAAGAGGAAAAAATTTAGGTGATAAATGTCTTGCCTGGTCATATTATTTCTACTTATTTCATGCACTTTCATTCTTGGATTCTTTTAAATTAAGGGGCCTTCCGTTAACTTTTTTTTTTTTTTTTTTTTAATGCGAGAGAGAGAATTGGCATGCCAGGGCCTCCAGCTACTGCACTCGAACTCTATGCACGTGCACTCCCTAGGGCACAAATCCAACACTATACACTTGCTTCACTGCGTCTGGCTCACATAGGACTTGGAGAGTCAAACATGAGTCCTTAGGCTTCACAAGAAAGTGCCTTAACCACTAAGCCAGTTCTCCAGCCCCACTTAACTCTTTTTAATGAAATCTTTAGAGTTAAAAAAAAAAAACAAAACAGAATTCCAACACCTTTCACACTGCAAGTACAAACAGCTTCACAGAGTGGACTTTATTAGCCTTGAACATCTGAGGCATCAAGTTCTAGTCTCTATTTTTAACATAACCAAAATGAAGGAAAGGAATGTGGGTATATGATCAAAACTCTACTCAAATACATAGTAGGAGAAGGAAGACACAGCTCAAGTTGCATTTTCTTAACCTTTGGACCCATCAAATCTCAGTCTGTCTCCCTCTTTCTCTGTCTCCTTCTCTTTGAAAACATGAAATTTACTGATCTGTTTTGACCTTCTTGCCAACTCTGTCTTAAGCTTTTAATCTCTTCATCATTAAGGAAATATTTAAAAGAAGTGTTTTATAACCTGTCTAAATTTCTCAATTAATATTTTATCCACATGAAAAGTGTTCAGTGACATTCTCATTAATACAACCACTTAAAACTAGTGTAAGATGTTAGCTTAGAATGAGAAACACAGGAAGATTGGTAATACATGCCTACAACTTAATGGAAAGAGACCCTGGATGGCCTGCCTGGACCTATCATTAACTGCTTAATGTTAGAAATGTCACTTAACATCTCTGGCTTCTCTCCATTACAAATTGAGGCAAAAAAAAAAGCGTGTGTTAAAGCACCAAAATTCTGTGGTTCTAGGAAATTGTAATAAATGTACTGAACTATTTTTCTGAAATATGACTTAAGTCCTTTGACAGACAATTTCCTGAGTTAACTCCAAGTCACTGATGTCTGTAACATCAACTCATTATGATATGTTAAATTCAGCCAAAGGAATCAGTAATTTACAAATTTTATTTTCATTTGAAATCTCTTTGACAAAATTGCAGTAAGAGCACAAAATAGCAAGAAACAGCCCAATGACTGTCAGATGGTGTCAGCAGCTCATACTTTTGCCATCCTCACCATCTGCCAGGGACCCTTTCAAACATTTGCAGGGGTATTTTTACAATGACTCCTCACAACAGCCTCAGCCTCAATCTGCCAGTTAAGAAACATCGGGACAAGGGATCAAGTACCTTGTCTAAGGTCACATTCACCAGCGTGAACTAATGTAGAAGCCACTGACCAGCTGGGACTCATTTCTCACAGCTGAAAAGGAGGGGCATATGAGTGCAGTCTTAACATTCCAGAGTTGGGAGCTGTGCTGGGGAGTACCTACACAAGCATTTATCACAGATACCTGGAAAAGAAAGAAAACATTTCTCAGCAGCATGCACAGCCAGTTGCCCTTCTCCTGATATGCTATGAATGGATCTATAGCCAAGGAAGCAGCTCTGGTTCCTAACCCTAGAAGCTTTTGAGAGTATCTCAACAGTATTCAGAAAGAGATTTGTTTTTCCTCAATCCCCCTCCCTATGTTCCTATGACGACCTGTGCTGCCCATCAAATAAGCTAACAAATCCAGACTACCTTGCATTGTGAGTTTAGTGCTTAGTCATCTCACTCTAGCCCACTGTGCTCCACAGCTGAATTACATGTAAGGACCCCATGGTCCTTATTTTATTTTGTATTTTGAAAGGGGGTCTCTGTATGTAGCCCTGGTTGGCCTTGAACTTGTGGGGAACCTCCTGCTGGCATTACAAGCATGAACCACCCTGCCTGGCTCTCCATGCCAGTGACACTGAGTCAGGCACTGAGCAGCATATCCGGTGTCAGGCTGTTTCTTTGCTAGCTCTATTCCAGAAAAGGCTGCTGAAAGGGAAGTGGGAAGTCCAGCAGTGGCCAAGTTTGCTCATCTCCCCACAGATGGTCAAGGTTCCCGCAGACAACGGAAAAGTAATTAATCTGTGTCAAGAGTAGTCAACATATAGGAGTAAAAGTGGACAGGACTGTGTCTTTGGCGTTCTGACTCTCATAAAGGTCAGTAACTCCATGAGCTGTGGAGAGACAATAGGTTAAACATGACCACTTTGGACCAATAACATAAGGTAGTCCATTAAATAGGGCTTAGGGCATCTACCAGTAAACAAATATTTTGGATTAAGCATCAAACTATCCACAATCAAGTACTGACTCAGGAAGGCTGTACTTGCCTGTCCTGTGTCACACACAGGTAGCTCTTCAACCCACACGCTCATGCAAAAAAAGTATTTCCTCTCTACAAAGAGGGAACAAAGGTTCAACTTACTCAAGAGTGCTTAATATAATAAATACGATGCTTTATAAAGACCCCAAGGTCACATTATTGTTATAACAATACTCTTTCAACAGGCACTTTGCTCATTGGTGTTCTGCTTTCTGCTCCTTCCATTGTGGGCTGGGCATGCTGGGTCTCTGTGTTGCTATGCATAAAGCTAAGTAAAACATTCAAAGAAGCAGGAAGGAGAACTAGAGAACTAATTAAAATTCAAAGATTGATCTGAACTTTTATTTTCTTGGAGATTAAGATTTTTTATAGAATCATTTGTCAAAAGAAAGGAAAACAGACTACTCAATAATAAAGACACTCAATTTTTATACAACCAAACTGAGAGAAAATAAATCACAAGGTCAGATCTGAAACTGTAAGAGACGGTCAGAGATGTGCAGCGAAGGTGAGGCTCAGAGAAAAAGTTACCTTCACTAACTTTTTCTGTTGTTCATATATTTGTTTAAAGTTGTAGAGACCTAGTTTTAATTAGTGTAGTGAACTCTTGCTAAGCATGTCCACTTAAAAAAATTGTGTCTAAAAGAAAGCAGCTCTAGTGCCAGCACGTCCGGGGAGGGAGAGAAACAAGCAGTAATGTACAACATGAGGTCCTGTGAAAGTGAGGACCAACACATGAAAACCATCCTGTGACCGCACACATGTGCTGTGGTATGAGTGCGCCTGTACTCACATACACACCCGTCACATGAAACTTCTTCCCTGGTGAGACACTAACACACACCAATTCATATCCAGATTTTTAGGGCTCAGGTGACAGAACAAGCACGATCCCACCAAAACCAGTTTGGGTGACCCTAGGAGTTCACTGGGGTCACTTACAGAGTAGGGTGAGGGGTTACTTACAGGAACATGGGTGATTCAAAAGCAGCTGCATCCCCCAAAAGCCCACTCCAACAAAAGTGATAGCCCACGGAAGCTGGGAGCTCATGGTGTTGACTTGCCAGCTGGTGGCAGGGCCACTAGGCGTCCCTCCCCAAGCAGGTGTTTACCCTTTTTATAACTTTAGGGAGTGGCTGTTAAGTTTTACCTCTCCCAGTCTTCTTGACCTCATGGCTCCTTCCTCCTCTCAGGGAATGGTTCAGTTCAGTGAAAAGTATTACACAGCATTGAGGAATCTGCCCCTCACAGTTGCTTACAGCTCCTAGATAACCTTGGAGAGTGGTTGAGTGACCTTCTACATTGCAGTTCTTCCAGACTTGTTAACCTCTTGACTCCCACCTCTTCTAGGAGGGAATATTGCAATTCAGAGAAATTTGCTAGACAACAGCATACATACACATATGATACACACACCAGAAAAGAAAAGAACAAAACAAGAGGTGGGCATGGTCATATATATATATACTTGTAATCCTGGCACTGGGTGTAGCCCTGGGACTCCTTGGCCAGCCAGGCTAGCCTACTTAACAAATTTCAGGCCAGTAACAGACCCTGTCTCAAAAAAGAGGTACATTGTGAACAATACACAAGGTTGTCCTCTGGCATTCACATGCACTCACACAATGTGCATCTATGCATACATGAACATACATGCAGACACCCACAACAAAGCATTTGGATTCTACCTCTTGGTTAGGTTCGGTGCGCTATTTATTGGGCAAACTCCTGGGCTCTTCTGAAAGGGAATGCCGATGTTTACAGATATTCAATGACAGACACAATAACAATGGCCAGACTGTTTCTCAGAATTTTGTTAGCATTACACTTGGAAAGGCTCACTAGTTTTTTCTCTGGACACAGCTTCAGTCCTGTGGTAGTTCAGCTATGCCATTCACAAATGACCTCCTATCATCGTTGCTTGTCTTTGCAGAAACCTTAGCTCCAAAATTTCAATATTCCCACCACCGGCTAGCATTTAAGTTTCTCATACAGAAAGTACTACACTATCAAATCTATGAGTAAGTTTTAAATATGTAAAAGAGGAAAGAGAAGCCAAGATAGAAACAATGTAAAGGTTAAAACATATGACATGATGATTCGTGAGTGTAATTCCAGCACTCAGGGACTGAGGCAGGAGAACTGCCAAGCATTAGAGGCTAGCCTTCGCTACATAGTGAATTCCAGGCCATCTTGGGCTACAAGGACCCTGTCTTAAACAGAAAAAAATAAAAATAATTAAAATTAAATGAGGTAAAAATAAAATTTGTATTAGTTTGAACCTTGTTGCTTTATTTATTTAAGAGATAGAAAGACTGGGCATGTCAGGACCTCTAGCCACTGCAAACATGCTCCAGATGCATTTACCACCATGTCGTCTGGCTTATGTGGGTTCTGGGGAACTAAACCCAGGTCCTTAGGCTTCACAGGCAAGCACCTTAACTACTAAGCCATCTCTCTCCAGCCTTTAAAAATATATACTTATTTATTTATTTATGAGAGAGAGAGAAAAAGATAGGCATTTATTTTTCTTAACCAACTATTCCTTCCATTTCTACCGAAGAAAAATAAAACCTGTTGATGCAAGATAAGAGAAAAATGACTGCCTTCTATCTCTCTCCAGGGGAGAAGCAACCTTCCAGCTTGGGTTCTTTCAAAGTGTGCCCCACTGAACCCCAAGGATCCATGTGCATGGGCCCTGGTGGGTCTTTGAGCAATGCTTACACAAAACATGAAATAAAATTCCACCTTCTATCTCTGCATTCATATTTGAACCTAAATACATTATTGATTACAGAGGTGCAGTTTCCCATTGATCTTTTCTAAATCCACAGTGACACAACAGTTGGCTCAGGAAAGGCTGCCTCGCTGTTCGTGTTCACATCTTACACAGTGGGTCAATGGAAGGTATTGCTCAGCAGACGCTTGGCAAGATGCCAGCACCACTGAACAGGTTCATGCAATTACAAACAACTATCCATCACTCTGCATCAGTCTCTTGTCTACATATTGAGGACACAGCAGTGAACATAACAGACAACAATCCCATCATCCTGGAGATGCAGCAACCAAGCACACTGTAGTCTGGAATAAAATCAGTTATAAAAGCCATCTGGGAAGCTAGGCATGGTGGTGCATGCCTGTCAACCAGCACTAAGGAGGCAGGAGGATGGAAAGTTCCAGGCCAGCCTGTATTATATAACAGGTCCGTACCTTAAAAAGTTATCTTGGGGCTGGAGAGATGGCTCAGCAGTTCAAGGTGCTTGCTTGTAAAGCCTGATAGCCAGGATTTGACTCTCCAGTACCCACCTATGCAAAGCCAGATAGACAAAAATGCACATGTGCTCAAATTTCCTTTGCAACAACAGGAAGCCCTGGTATACTTTTACTCACTCTCTGTTTCTCTCTCTCTCTCCTTTTTGTCTTTCCTTCCCTCCTTCTCTCCATTCATCTCTCTCTCTCTCTCAGACAAATGATAAGAATATTTTTTAAGCAGGGCATAATGAAACACGCCTTTAATCCAACAATCAGGAAGCAGAGGTAGGAGGATCACTGAGAGTTGGCAGCCACCCTGAGACTACAGAGTGAATTCCAGGTCAGCCTGGGCCAGAGTGAGACTTTCCATGGAAAAAACATAAAACAAAAAAACAAAAACAAAAACAAAACAAAACAAGATTTTTTTTTTTTTAATGTCACCTTGGGTAAAACTGTGGAAGCTTTGGAATGGATAAAGGAGGAGATAGCATAGTTCTTAAATTTTTTTGCATTCACAACATGCCTCTGAGCTTTCCCAAAACAAGCCAACAAAAACACCAATGTTAAACCAGGTGTGGTGGCACATGCCTTTAATCCCAGCACTCCTGAAGCAGAAATAAAAGGATCACCATGAGTTCAAGGCCACCCTGAGACTATATAGTTAATTCCAGGTCAGCCTGGGCCAGGGTGAGATCCTACTTGGAGGCAGGGGGGCTGGGTGGGAGGGAGAGACACAAACAAACAAATAAAAAAAACAACAACAAAAAAAAACAATGTTTGAGAATTGTCCAGAAATTGAAATACATTTACCTGGAAGTATGGTCTCATGTTTCAAATTTCTAATTTTTTTAAACTGAAAACGTTGAATCCAGATGCAAAATGTCTGTGTATTCATTACACTGAATCTTTTACAAGAAAATTCAAGGAAACATTGCCAAGAACTTGTTCATTTGACTCTTTCAGACAAGATAACGCCCCAAGGCCACTATCCAGCATTTCCCAAGGAGAAAAGGCCTTACAGATGACAAGTGTTTACAAATTCACCTAATAGCTTCATTTTCACATACTAAAATAATTTTGTTTTTTCTTATTTTAACCTCACCAACACTGTGAATATCACAATCAGGTACAACATGAAGGCATGTCAGAATCATGCACAACACTAAGGCATGTCAGAACCATGTATAAATATACAAGGCACAGAACACAGTGGAACTCTATCTATAGTGACCTGAAAAACACACTTGAAAGTACATTTTTAACTAAGTCCTTAATAGGCAGTTGATTTGCCCTAATTCGCTTCATTCTCATAAGAGATATAACAAAAATGTTCCAGTTAATATTTATTCCACAATCAGTCTATTCTAGTGCCATCTGTCATCTGGATAGTTATTATTCAGAAGAGAAATTTTAGTGATTATTCATTATTTATATCTTACCAACTTGATTCCTCATCCCCTGGCCAGAACATGGAGAAAAAAAAAATAGAAAATAGCTGTAATGGCAGATTGGAGTCTCATTAAGGAAAATACTCATACTTGGACATGTACTCATTTGGAAAATATTTACTAAGAACCTACTGTGTGCCAAGCAATATGGATACAATTATAAACAGTCCAATCAGGGCCTCAAATTTATAGTTCTTTTGGAACTACAGCAAACACGTATGACACAACTAGAGAGCTGATTTGTGAAAGCTAATCAGCTAATCAGAAGCACAGTAACAGAGGCTTTTTATGAAGCACAGATAATGCACAAATAAGTTAAAGGAAATTCTTCCATAAAACTGTTGTGGTACAATCATTCTGACCAAGGTACTTTTCATTTCATTTTTATTTTTATTTTCGTGTGGGTGTAATAACAAGTAGCCCAACACTTGCAGGTTAAAGTCAAGTGAAAATTGTCATCTCAGCTTCAAGGCCTGAAGTCCAAAATGAGATCACTGGGCTGAAATAAGGTGTCAGCATCCCCACAGAGTCCAGAGGGCACCTACTCTTGACAGCTTGCAATGTCTAGTGGCACTGAAATTTTTGTGTTCCATGAGTATTCAGTCTCCACCTCCCTTCAGCCTCACATGTGTTCTCAGTTGAAGGCCAATGTCCTCCAGCTCCCATAAGGATACTAGTAATTGCATTTACGGCCAAAATGGCTTATCCAGGATAATCTCCCATCTCAAGATCCTTAACTTAATCATATCTGCAAAGAGCCCCCCTTGCCAGATAAGCTGCCACTCGCAGATTCAGGGAGTGAGAGTTTTTTAACAGCCATCATCTGACTGCCACACCTACTAAGAGTGAAAAGGATAACAGGGGAACAGTTCAACTAGACGACACCAGAACGTACATTACAGCTCTCTTCCAAACACATTTGAAGAGTTCATCCACTTTTGAACAAATCTAACATGCAAGGTTGCTTGCTTCTCTGCTCTTTCACAAGATTATGTGGAGCATTTAATGAAATGAAACTTGGAATGAACAGACCACACACATTAAAACTGACAGTATCCTCTTGTTCCCTACTCTCCTTCCTCCTCAGCCATACCTCAAACTTCCTTGCAAAAAAGCACCCACAGCTTTCACTTACCCATCTCAGAACTCTGGCTTGCCTAAATCACTGTAGTCAATTCTGAGACTAAGAGCCCAACAAATCCAGCCGGGCAGCCCCAGAGCCAGATCTTGAGAGTTCTTGGGACCACAGGTGAGGACCTGAAAGAAGCCAGATCCTGGTTCAGTGGAGCCCTGGAGCTAATAACCTTGCAACCTCCAGAACTGCCAGTGACATGGCACTTACCCTGGGGACATTCTACTTGTAATGACAAAAAAGTAAATCTTGACTGAAGATGCTAAGCACACGAGGACCAAAATTACATAGACAAGAAGAGCAGTATAAAGAAACCCCCAGCTATCCCTGGTATGGCAGAACACGCTTGTTAGCCTATGACCTCAGTACTTGAGGGAGAAGGGGAGGATCAGGAGTTCAAGGTCTTTCTCAGCTTCATATGAAATCAGAGGCCTGAGCTACATGAGACCCTTTAGCAGAGATTGGTGGGGCAATGCCTTTAATCCCAGCACTTGGGAGGCAAAGGTAGGAGGATGGTGGTGAGTTCTAGGCCACCCTGAGACTACAAAATGAATTCCAGGTCAGCCTGGGCTAGAACCAGACCTTATCTCAAAAAACAAAAAAAAAAAAATTATTTGATGGCTGGAGAGATGGCTTAGCAGTTAAGGTGTTTGCCTGCAAAGCCAGAGGATCCCAGTTCAACTCTCCAGGACCCACGTAAGACAGATGCACAAGGGGGAGCATGCCTCCCTCTCTCTCTCTCTCTCTCTCTCTCTCTCTCTCTCTCAAATAAATCAATCAATAAAAATATATTTTAAAAAATTAATTGAGCTGGGTATGGTGGTGTATGCTCTTAATCCTAGCACTTTCGAGGAAGAAGTACAAGGATCACTGTAAGTCTGATGACAGCCTAAAACTATAGAGTGAATTCTAGGTTAGCTTGAACTAGAGTGAGACCCTAACTCAAGAAAATGAAATCAAAACTTATTTGATTGATTAAATAAGGGAGAGAAAAAAAGAAGAAAGGAAGGAAGGGAAGAAAAAACAAAAAGCAAAACCTAGATAGGTACCTTACTTAGTAAAGTCCCAAAATACAAGTTTCAAAAAAAAAAAAAACAATTAGGCATGTGCTTATAGTCTGTATGCTAACCAGATAGAGACAGTCAGATCCCTGGGACTCACTGGCCAGCCAGTTTAGCCTATGTAGTGGGACTTACCGGCAAGTGAAGGGCCCTGTCTCAAAAAAAAAAAAAAAAAAAAATAGGTGGATGGCACCTGAGATATGACACTCAAGTCTGTCATTTGGCCTTCTACCCACACATTCATTCTTGGGCACACACACACAAGCCTCGGTGTCATTATGCCTCTTAAACTCAGAAATTACAACAGTGGAGATTTAGCCAAATCTCTGCTTTCTTGATCAAGCCATCTTATGGTTCAGCACCTCAAGCCTGACCCGTCTGCCTCTCTAGTCTCCTGGACAGAGGGAAGTGCTGCTGTCCTAGAACCCATTGAGCCAGCAACCCTTTGCTAAAGTGATTATTCCAAAGTTATACGAGTATCACTTAAAATATTCTCCCAAAGGAAAACCTCCTGATGAAGAAAAGTGACATGAACTGACAATCCCACCATTGCTTATATTTATTGATGAGTCCCATCAACTTCCTTCCCACCCAGACAGGCAGGATCATTGCGTTATCATACCAATCCGTAGACTCTCAAAGATGCAAATATCACTTCATAGATTATAATTAAATGTGACATACTATTTTTTACTTTTATAAACAAAATGAATAATTCATTTCCCTTTTTATTGGCTAGAAATCTAATAACACATATTTACATGGAAAATGCCATAAAAATAACCAAAACCCAAGGTTTTTAGTTAAGAGTGCCTAATGTAGGGAAAGTACCTTGAGGCAGTTCAAAGACATAAAGCATGGAATTCCAAATGTTCTCAAGGCACATAGTGAACAAGCTCACAGGTTAAAAATCCATCAGCACTTTGCCCTCGTTCACCTCCTTACCTTCTCAGACAGCTGGCTACATACAGTCTGTTTCCCCTCCACTATCTCATCACACAGTGTCTTGAATTCCATTGAAAAGCCTGTATTCTAGTACTGAGATCATTTGAATGTGGTAAATTTAAATTTCACAATTGTCCTAATAGACCACGCTGTAATTACAGAATTGCAGAATTTTTAAAAGATTTATTTATTTGAGAAAGAGAGAAAAAGAGTGGCCTCCAGCCACTGTAAACAAACTCTAGACATATGTGCCACCATGTGCATCTGGCTTATGTGGGAACTGGAGAATCAAACCTGGGTCCTTAGGCTTCATAGGCATGTGCCTTAACCACTAAGCCATCTCTCCAGCCTGAATTGCATAATTTTTAAAAATCTTGTTTATTTATTTATTTATTTATTTAAGAGCGACAGAGAGAGAGAGAATGGGCACACCAGGGCCTCCAGCCACTGCAAACGAACTCCAGGTATATGTGCCACCTTCTGCATCTGGCTTACATGAGTACTGGGGAATCAAGCCTCAAACTGGGATCCTTAGGTTTCACAAGCAAACATTTAACCAATAAGCCATCGCTCCAGCCCCATGAATTCCAAAATTTTTAAAGGAAGGGTCTTTGGAAATCCACGGGGGCTGGAGCGATGGCTTAGTGGTTGAGGCATTTGACTGCAAAGCCAAAGGACCCAGGTTCGATTCCCCAGGACCCACATAAGCCAGATGCACAAGGGGGTGCATGCATCTGGAGTTCGTTTGCAGTGGCTGGAGGCCCATGCGTGCCCCCATTTTCTCTCTCCCTCTCTCTGTCTCTAATAAATAAATTACATATATATATATATATATATATATATATATATTTTTTTTTTTTTTTTTTTAAGTAGGCATGGTATCAGTCTCTAGCATATCCTCTTTTTTTGTTGTTGTTGTTGTTTTTGGGTACGGTCTTGCTCTAGCCCAGGCTGACATGGAATTCACTAAGTAGCCTCAGGCTGGCTTCAAACTCACAGTGATACTCCTACCTCTGCTTCCCAATTGCTGGGATTAAAGGCATGCACCACCATGCCAGGCTCTATCATATCTTCTGAACAAAAGACCTTTCCTCCTCTCCTCCCACTCCCTAGATTTAGCCAAACCAAGAGAGCACAATATTGGTATCATTGAGTATGAAGGTATGGCCAGGTCACAAACAAGAGAACTATAGTTTTGGAATACAAAACAACCCATTACAATTCTCTTTGGCAAGTTTGAATCCCAACATGCTTGCCCTGTTTCCATGTGGCCTTGGGTTAGCATTCTTTTCTGATAGACACTAGAATAAAAGATGATGTCTCAGACCCAAGGCACATGGCAGAACCAAGAGAACTAAGGTTGAAAATGGCATCTCTTTAGAGACAGCTGGCGCCATCATCTATTTTTAGTAATTGAAACAAGGATTTATGACAATGGTGTTAGACTGCAAAATTCTCACAGTCCATTAGTCTAATCAACCACAACTCTAAAAGTACGAAGAATGCTTACTATCCCAATGCATCCTCACATAAGCAGGAAACATTCACTGACTGTACGTAGCACGGCTGGTACAAACTCAGTGCCGGGATTCAGGAACACAGAAGTCAGCCTGCCCTCAGCTTTTACAAGTTAACATTCTAAAGTTCCACAACTGGACACATAGTTCAGACAAAACAAGAAGCGAATCAAAATAAAAAGACAATTTTTTTTCTTTTAAGAGTGTCACATATATAATACATAAATACATAATGAATTCTTATCAAAGAAAAACATTCCTATAAAAATGCATTTTCAGCTAGAGGGATGGTTTAATGGTTAAGATGCTTGATTATAAAACATAAGGATACGTGTTCAAATCCCCAGTACCCACATAAGCCAGATGCACAAGGAGGCACATGTATATGAAATTCATTTACATTGGCTAGAGGCCCTGGTGCACCCATTCTTTCCCCCTCTCTTTCTCTCTCTCTCTCTCTCTCTCTCTCTCTGTGCCTCTTTCTCTCTCACACTCTCTCAAATAGATAAATAAAATTTTTTTAAATGCATTTTTGGGACTGGAGAGGTGGCTTAGTGGTTAAGGTGCTTGCCTGCAAAGCCAAAGGACCTTGGTTCAATTCCCCAGAACCCATGGAAGCCAGATGCACAGGGTGGTGCATGCATCTGGAGTTCATTTGCAGTGGCTGGAGGCCCTGGTGCGCCCGTTCTCTTTCTCTCTCTCTGCCTCTTTCTCTCTCTGTCCATCTGTTGCTAATAAATAAACAAACAATTTTAAATGCATTTTCATCAAAGGGTATAACTTGATAATATTATCTTATAATGACTGCTCTATTTCTCTCTACTCCCTCTGCCTCAGCTTTCTTTTTTATGCTGCAATTGTATGAAACCAGACTTACAGACTTTAGAGAAAAAACTTTTTTTTTTTTTAATTTTGTATTTTTGAGGCAGGTTCTTACCCAGGGTGACCTAGAAATCACTCTTTATCCCAAGCTGGCCTTGAACTCATGGGGTCTTCCTACCTCAGCCTCCCCAGTGCCAAGCTCACTTTTTTCCTATATCATCATCATTGTCCATCATCCTTGTTTTTTTCTTTGTCGTGCTTGGCATTAAACTCAAGGCCTTACATATGTGAATCAGGGAACTCCAACACTGAGGTACATCCCCAGCCCAGATTTTTTTCCCTCTGCAATTTGGCACAGAACTAATAAACACAGGCTTTCGAAAGCATTTTTATGTGTGTGTGTTTGAGGGGGGTGTTCAAAAGGATAACCCTAGCTGTGGTCCTCAGGACCACCACCCATGTCCTTTGAGATATGGTCTCTCTCACGGGACTGGAGTTCACCAATTGGGTTGAGCGGGCTGGCTGGCTAGCAAGCTCCAGGGTCATCCTGTCTCTGCCTCCCCAGTGCTAGGATTACGGGCAGATAACACCATTTTATACAGGTAATAGGGACTGAACAGAGGACTTCATGTTTGCAAGGCAAGAACTTTATCAAGTGAGCTACCTCCCCATCCCTACAAGACTTCTAATTTGAATTTGTCAAACAAGGGCCTTTTTTTAAAAGAATTTTTAAAACTTACACTATTTGTGTCAGCTTCATTTCGTTAAATTACATGACCATGTACAAGAATTGATGCTGAATACACCTGCAACCCCAGAACACAGAAGGGAGGATGAGTCGGGAAGATTGCAAGTTCCACCCCAACTTGGGCTACACAGTGAGACTTTGTCTCAAAAATAAATACATTAAAAAAAAAAAACATAAACCAGCATGAGATCCTTTCAGACTGTGAAGAGGAATGTGATTACAGTAACAAGCAGGAAAACAGAAGAGCCCTGATGGGTAAAAATGTCTTGAAGGGTAGAGGTGGGAAATGGCAAGGACTTTCCTAACATCTTTCACTAGAGCCAGCCCAGCGTACAGCACAATAACAAAGACACACCCTTTGCTGGCAGAGTGGATGAGGTTAAAGGAGAACACCTCTAAGAATCATGAATGCTGAAAGAAACTGGAACTTGACGCAGAGGGGATGAGAACGAGGGACTTCAGCTGTATGCTGAGGAAACATACGGGAGAAAATTACTGTGTGTGTGTGTGTGTGTGTGTGTGTGTGTGTGTGTGTGTGTGTACACTATTGGAGGTGCTGGATATTGAACCCAGGGCTTTGTGCATGCTAAGCACACACTGGGCTACACCCTCAGCATGAAGAAAATTACTTTTCAAGTGTGGACTGAAAGAGAGAAGGATCCAGGAGCCAAGAAATAGACCTTGACGGCAAGAGATGACTGAAGTACAGATTAAAGATGAGTGGCTGCATTTGGAAAACAAAGTCATTTTAGGAAGAAAAGGGACAAGGCACAGTACAAGGCTCCTTGAGCAAGCCCGAGCTGAGGTGTCAGACATGACTCAGATGGCAGAGCCAGCAGCAGGACTGCCGGGGACAGAGAGGAAGTGGGAGAGGAAATGATGTGTGCAATGGCTAAGCAGTACTATGCATGGTGACAAGTCTGTGGTTTCCCCAGCAAAAATGCTTGCTGAGACATTCTGTATTCTGGCCCTTGGTTAAAATTTAACTGTGATGATAACAATAGCTCCTATACAAACTAACCACTGCATTAAGATTGCATGTTTAGGAATGTGTGTGCAAGGAAAAAATAATATTGAGAGAAAGTAAAATTAGCAGTAGCTATCTCTCAAGGCATGCTCAAAGTGACCTTTATTTCCTCTTCATATCTCTATTCCTTTTCAAACTTTCTTTGAAGGAGAATTCTACCTTGTTGGTAGAATTTTTGAAATTTCACAGTTGAGTATATCAGAACGCTGCATGTTCACTCGCCAGCTTTGTGATTATAAATATTCACACATGGTGAATGCATCCGCCAAGTCTCAGTGTTAAAGAACTTTTAGTAAATCTTCACCAATGCATCCATAGAAGTCCAGGAGGAACATTGTGGTCTGCCATATGGTGATTTTGGGTATATATATGTATTCATTCAGTTACACACAGGTTGACCATACTTCAGCCAAGTCATAAAGGCTAGGACCCTGCAGCTCAATAAGTGACGTAACCTGAAGCCTGACACTCCCATATGGAAGCTTTTCCTAAGGACTCTGAAGAACACTTAGAATTACAGATGTTGTCAGTGTTAGGATAGTTATAGTGTTAAATATAACACTTTATAGTCATAAACACATGGAATGTGTATTTCCAAAAAAGTGGGAGCCAAATGTAGTCACACAAGCTTGTGATCCCAGAGCTATACCAACTAAGACCCACCTCCTAAAGGTTCCAAACAGTACCACCTGGGGCCAGGTGTTCAAATACATGAGCCTCAAGGGCACAGTTCAGATTCAAATCACAGCATCCAATATTCTTGGTCACTGGAGTAGAGAACCGAGTTAGTGCTCTCTTAAGTTTTGCAGACAGTGAACACAGAGCAGTAGTCAAGAGTCCACACAGACTCGGGAACCAGGCTGTTCCATGTTCTTAACATGCCATTTTGAGTTTCTTAAGCTCTGTGCCTCAGCTTCCCCAACTACAAACCAATGGTAGTAATTATATCTACTCTGATAGTATAGTGAAGTATGTGTTAACCAAAATACCTATATAGGATATTGTAAAGCACACGGGACACAAGGTAAAGGTTAGTTATTCTATATTTTTCATCAGAAATGAAACAAGTACAGCTTTTTCAAAAAGTTCTGCCTAAACACAAGCATAAACCATGCTAATCACATTGGAGGCAGTTTGATAGATTTTCCATACTCAAAAATACAAGTTCATTTGTTCCCCTTCTACTTCCTCTTATTTTTCCCTTTGACCTATAAAGATTAAAGTAGTTAATACAGAGTTCCTCAAAATTAACACTATCCCAAGAGTAAGAAACCAAGCTCAGTCTGTGCCACCTCTCCCACCCTGTGTCACTCTCTCCCCTTGCCCTAGAAAACCAAGGAAGCATCTCGGTTCACATTCCAGTATGTTGCAAAGCATTTCAGAGTCATAAGCAGGCTTCCCATTGTAAAAGAACAAGGCTGCGGTAAGGAAAGTTAGGTAAGTTTATTTTAGAGATGCCTAAGACATCCACATTTCCCCTCTCGCTCTCTAAGCTCCACTCATGGATAATGCCTTTTCCAAGTCATCCCCGTGTGACAAGCAGTGCCAGCACTGCAGGAAGTTCGAACCATCACCAGTGCCAGATCCCCCTGCCATGGCTGGTTCCACCTTTCCTGGTTAAGTTCTCATTAGCACTGCCCTCTGCAGGCCGAGCTGCGCACCTCCCAGCCCAGCACACCCCCCACCACTGAAGGTTTCCTTTGCAATGAAGAGGGCACCTGCCAGAGACGTACCGAGAATTCCCTTGGATCTTAAGAGAACACGTTTCTTCAAGGTTCAGCCACTTCGTTGGCTATCCGGAAGAATTACAGGCTCAGACCTTAGAGAAGCTTCAGGTTTAACAACTTTGTAAGTATTGGCATTGAACTCTGGCTTTCTCCGGAGGCTGTAGTTAATGAAATCACCTCATCAGTCTTCACTGAAAAGCCATCCTTCAGAAGCCCAGTTTCGTCA
Organism: Orientallactaga sibirica; assembly: GCA_036365145.1. Taxonomy (NCBI): domain Eukaryota; kingdom Metazoa; phylum Chordata; class Mammalia; order Rodentia; family Dipodidae; genus Orientallactaga; species Orientallactaga sibirica. The sequence goes on from JAEOAD010001605.1 coordinate 1,341,731, forward strand.
CTTCAGGAAGACCATGTGTGGCAGATACTAAGCAAGTAACAGCTTCCAGGCCCGAGTGAGCTCCTGCAAGCCGCGCCCTGGGACTTGGAACTTTCGGTCATAGGTCTCAGAGAACCTGTAAACTCCCCAGGCCCAGCCTGCCCAGCTCCTGCACGTGGTTGAAACTGCAGCTGTTAACTGTGCCAGTACTAAGGTCTGAGAGCCTATTGACAACACGTGGCTGAAAGCTCACCCTCCAGAATTCCTCCAAAGAGTTTGCTGCCTGTTTGTGGCCAAGGTGGAAAGCCCCAACCCCCTCTCTCCTCAGATACCAAACAGGACCCTGTCAGGATATCTCAGCTCAGGATGGAAGCTACCAGAGCAGACAGGGCATGAAGATAGATGTTCCTCTGTTCTCTTCCCAGAGCAAGGGAAGGAAGCAGGTGAACATTCTTGTTCTGGGAAGGGAGGCTTCATCACAAGACATGGAACGACTCCTTGCTCACCCCACACCTTCACTTGTGCTGGCCACCCCCTTTCTCTTCTTCACACTATTATCTGGATTCACTCACAGACTTACTGGAAACTGGGTTCTTAACAAGACAGTGGAGACTTTCAGATGCCATAAAGTTAGTAGGAACCAAGGGTTATTTACTCATTTGAAAGGTTTTACTTCTTTGACATGCTCACTTCGGTACCACTGAGATGCAAAGAAGTTTGGGGCTTGCCCAAGATCCAGTAAGGAACCATGCCATCTCCTAATCCAGAGTTTCCCCCTTCACTACCATGCTAAATTGATCCCAGGGTAGCAGATCCAACAGTCTGGGATAAAGCACTGTGTCTTATGAAAAGTGGGTGGGTCACAATTAAAATCAATCCCAATTCTACAAACCTTAAGGGCTGAAGTTCATTGGTCTCAACCACCCAGCCTTACCTTCCTCCTTTTGCATTTAGCCAAATTATAAGTGCCTAGTATTAAGTCTCCTCTCCTCAGAATGCATTCACCTTCTTCTGCCAAAGCTCAGACCTCACCAGCCAAGCCACAAGGTGAAACATGAAACCTTCTCTGCCCTTAGTTACATGTAAGATGTCTTGTCTTGCTCGGTCAACACTCAGCATGGGCTTGAGCTAAACTTCTCGTGTAAGGACTGGCACTTTACATCCTGTAACACAGATAAGTGACTGAGATCATCAACTTTGGTAGAAATTTTGTAATTCCTCAAAGGAGTTTTCTCTGAAGAGTTCATTGTACCTAGGCTAAGAGAGTACACAAACCATCTACCCAACAAACTCTAGGGAAACCCATGGCGTAGGCTTAGCAATCTGCCTCACCACTGGCAGCTGTTATCCTGGTAGTCGGAAACCCAACAGAGCAGCTACTAGGGACAACAATTCCATACACTGACAGAAGATGGTTGTTAGATGCAGTGCTCTGAGAGAAAAATATAAGTATTGCCTGTCTGGCCCCTTGACAGTCAAGTGTCAAAGGACCCAAACCCAACAGATTCTAAGTTATTCTTCAATATCCAGAATGTGCTGCTGCATCTCCTCTTAGTGACCATGCAGAACCAGCAAGGCAAATCTTACATTTGTAGAGGAATATGTGGGTGGTTCTAGCACTAACAGTCATATCTGAAGCCCCAGTGGGAGTCTGGCAACTAACTCCAGTCTCTAGCCTGAAAAGCAGCAAGGAGAGGCAATGGAATCCCTCTCAGATGAGAACAGAATCTCGCTTCAAGATCCAGACACAGGTTTATGTCAGTAGAGTACTTCTCAGGATGCAGGCATGAAAATCCAGACACATTCCAGCTTTCCACCACAATATTATTTGGTTTTAATTTCAGAAATCACCATGAGTGTGAGGGCACAACACTTACATATGAGCACTTGGTATAGTAGGCACACCTACATTTCATCATTCAGAAAAAAAATACACATTTTCTTTTCAAAAGGACCTTGGAAAATGATATCCTTGGAAAAAAATTCTTTCTATACCACCCCTAACTCCTGGCATCTTGCCTTCAAATTTCCATTCTGAATCTTAAAACTACACAGAAGATAACACGTTGTCTAACTTTAAATATTTTTATTTATTTATTTGCAAGAAGAGAGATACACAGAGGGAGAGAGTGGGAGAGCATGGGTATACCAGGGCCTCCAGCCACTGCAAATGAACTCCAGATGTATGCATCACTTTATGCAGCTGGCTTATATGGGTACTGGGGAGTCGAACCTGGGTCCTTCGGCTCTGGAAGCAAGTGCCTTAACCACTGAGCCATATCTCTAGTCCACACTATCTAATTTTAAATGGCATATTAGGTTCTGTTTTAACTAATTACATGAATTTAAATGGATTCCAATGTTAATTGTGAACAGGCATACATGTGTTGTAGATAACTGATGCATTTTTAGTATTGTATCCATTATAAAACCAATAGCAGTGTCCTGTCCAAGTAAACATGCATGTGTGATGACTTGTGCAGAAATTATAAAAATGCACTAATGATTTATTCATAATACTAATTATCTTCATATTCATGCAGTGCTTAAGAGGCACTACCCAAGACAATTAGTAACATCACTATAAAACTAAATATGTGCTCATGAGAGATATCTTGCTACAAATGTTATGCTTTAAATAAAAACCACTTAAATATCTGATGTAGCATACACAGCAGTGGTATATGTTTGCCCTCACGCAAGTCATCTATCATTATGTACAACATATAAATTCTCCAAACAAAACAACTCATAAAATGCGATAATGATTCACATAGTACAGAAGCAACTGACTGTGGAACTCACCAGCTCAGTTTTATGCATTAAGTTAATTTTCAAACAAATATTTTCCTTATTTATAATTTTCTAAGATGTAATGCAAATGATATTCCATAAATATAAATATTCTCTTTGAAATATTCATACACAGAGGACACATATCAAAAACACACTACTGTGAAGATTTGTAGCATTTCATATTCCTTTCAAAAAGAAGAAAAATGTTTGATGCTACAATTGCATGAACTTAGCAACATATGTCACAATCTAGAAGATTCATGAGGGAGCAAATCAAATTTATATGTTTGCACAATGTTTGGAAGTTTTCTTTAAATCTCTGAAATGGTAAATTTACCTCAATAATGTCAACATTTATTCACCACAAACTACTTTTGAGTTATTTTTAACAAGATTCTGGTTGTATGCAAAAACGCCATGGAGCAATGTTTTCCATCTTCCCCATCTGCACATTGGGCTGGATTTAAGCTCTTCCTTTGACACTGTATGCTATCATACAACACACATTATGTTAGTGTGCAGACTCATCAAAATATTTTAGCTTTTTACTGACAACCTCCATACATATACACAATGTACCCTGATCATAAGCTCTCTCGCCACTTTTCTTTCTCCTCCCTCCCATATCCACCATGCACTGAACCCTTGCTGTTCAACCAATCCCTCTTCTATTTGATGTCTTTTTCTTTATATTATGCATATGTGGGTCTTGTACAAATAGCAACAGCCATTATGAGGTCATAAGTGCAATGGCTACTTTGGGGTCTGGAAGACAGCATTCCTAAGCACTCTTCCCCATCTTTGGCTCCTACATTCTTTCTGCCACCTCTTCTGCAGCAGTCCCCGAGCCTTGTGTGACAGATATCTCATTTAGTATTTTACTTATTTATTTGCAAATGGAGAAAGAGAGAGAGAATGAGAATGGGTTGCCAGGGCCTCCAGCCACTGCAAACGAACTCCAGATGCATGCACCTCTTTGTGCATCTGACTTTATGTCTGTACTGGGAAATTGAACTCCAGTCGTTAGGCATTAGGCACCTTATCCACTAAGCCATCTCTCCAGACTGAGAAGTCTCGTTTAATACTGAAACTTCATCTGTCATTTTTTAGCACTTTGACAAAACCATCACAATTTAACTAGTTGTTTAATCATTAATTTTGTAATAGAAATGATATAAGGAAAAATGCAGCTATGTGTGTCCAAGGGAGAAAGAAGTGAATGACCCAGAAATAGCCATCTGCAACATAAACACAGGAACATACTTTCCCTAAGCCCAGTCCTTGATAAAAAGCAACACAGACTTTGTTCCTAGCTCTTACTGGAATGAGGCCCTTAGAAGCCTGGGGAACTCCCACTTAAAGAAAGGAAAATAGGAACCTGTGGTATCATGATACCGAAACCTGTAGATAAGTACTGTAGCCCTCTCCACGGAAAGATCTTTTTAAACATTTTTATTTATTATTTATTTGCAAGGAGAGAGGGAGAGAAAAGAGAGAGCATAGGCACCCTAGGGCTTTCCACCACTGCAAACAAGCTCCAGCTACAAGCACCACTCGGGGCATCTGGCTTTACATGGGTACTGGGGAACTGAACCCCGGCCATCAGGCTTTGCAAGTAAGTGCTCTTAACCACCTAGCCATCTCTCCAACAAGTAAATTAACTATCAATATTTGTTTGTTTGTTTGTTTGTTTGTTTGTTTGTTTTGTGAGGTAGGATCTCACTCTAGTCCAGGCTAACCTGGAGCTTACTCTGTAGTCCCAGGTTGGCCTCAAACTCACTGCAATCCTCTTACTTCTGCCTCCCAGTGCTAGGATTAAAAGTGATACCCCACCATGCCTGGACAGAAAGATCTATCTTGATCTTAAAGGAATTTTATGAATGTTAATAGTTTTCTAAGCTGATTTTTCTTAATAAAACTCACTCTTTGAATTACTTCATTATGCTTAGATTATTATAGTTCAGGAGGAAACCTGAAAAGCCACTTTCTTCAAACATCAAAATGTACTGCTTAAGGGTTCACGTGAAAAAGAAATTTTATGAGACATTTGTTAATCTCAGTAATATTAAGTAAAAAATATTAGAAGGCATTCCCAAACAAGTGCTTCCTGGTTACGGATTCGAAAGATGTAAGCTACCCACAGTGGCAACAACTAAACCATTCCTGAGTGACACCTTTTCCACATAATGGTGCTGTTCTACCAGCCACCATCAGTTTTCAGGTTCCCAAAATGTGGTTGAGACTGATGCACATTCATTCTGCAGCTACAACTTCTGGTAACTGCTCTGCTCAGGCACCTGATGCCCTGACTCCCAACCAGCCTGTGGTAAATTCTCCCATGTCCCTGGCTGTGGCTCTGTACAACTTCCATCACCATGACCACCTCAGGGGTCCCACCTGGGCCTGACCTGAGATTTCCTTAGTGCTGACACAACCAGTATCTGAATGGTGACAGGACCAGCTGTCTCTTTCTTCCATAGTTCTTCCTGTCTTCCAGGTTTCTTTCCCTTTCTCTATTACTGATCCCAAAACTTAGAGAAGGCCTTTTTCCTTAGACTGAGACTGGGCCACTGGGCTGATGTGAAGTCTGGGCAGGCTGGGCATTTCTATAGATTTCATTTTTACTTCGTGAAATCTTTTACATTTTACACAATGTACTTCCTTCCTTCTCCCAGAAGAGACAGGCTCTCTGGGGACTGAAGCTTGTCTAGTCAGGTCCGTTTTTGAAGAAATGCCACCAAATTTGGGTTTCCTCAAAACACAGGGATTATCTTTTTCCTTACCTTCCCTGGCCTCCCCATACCAGGTCCCAAAAAACAGTACTTGTCAGTTTTGGTTCATCTTTCAATGCAACCTAAGTATGGAGAAATGAGCTTAAGGTGGCACAGAATTTTAAGGGACAAATTTGAGTCCTTGGAGGCATCCCTGGGAGAACTGGTAATGGCAACCTATGAAAGCAAAAATAATCTGAGTGAACACACAACTCTTTTTGCTAAGATTTGTAATTTGTGGCCACTGGACCTTTTTGGGAACATGTCATACAGGGACACCTTGGCTTGGAAATCAACTATTTATACACAGATCCAGGTTTAGAACCAAGTAAAAGCCAGATCACCTAACAAATTTCAAATTACTTGGCCTAAAAATGGAGATTCTCCTGAAAGAGCTATACAGAGTCCATCACCTGGTTAATATTTATAACCCAAGATCTGAACACTGTGAGTGCTCCAAGGGACAGTCACAAATACACATGCTGCCACCAGCCAGCCCTCTCACCACCTTCTTAAACATATGCAGTCACATAATCAAAAATGCTTTTGAAACACCAAGGAGATGATTTTATTTTGAGACCTGTGGGTCTGTGGTAAGCCACAGCTTTCACATCCTTACAGCCCCCTAAAGCACTGGAAAGACTTTACCCAGGTGAAAGGAGATATTCACTAACCACTGTGAGGATTCCAGTGTCACAGCTACAGATAATGGCCCATTTAAATGCCAGTGGAAAGTTCTCATGCAAGAGAGATAGTGAAGCCACCTGGATTATTCAGGAAGATCTGGAAGGAAGCTAGACCCACAGCAGCCTATTGTCCGAATTCTAGGGCCTAAGGAAAATCTGATCATTCAGTCTTTAAAAGAAAACACAACCACTAATGGCAGTAATCATGGTGGGTTTGGTGGGGATATTTTAAAGGCATAACTTATTTGAAGAGTTTCCACAGCCCAGGGCTGTAAAACTCCTCTGCTCGATCTACGGGAACTCCAACTTTCCCATCAGCTCCTGCAGTCCCCACCATGCCAAGTCATGGCATGCCAAGACTGCTGGGAGGCACACATCACATCTGCCACTACAAATACCCTCCCTGTGAGCCCAGGCCCATGCCATTCAGATTCAGACCATGACAACAGTACTTGCTCTGCGCCTACATGACCTGGCTTCCAATCAGAGTGAGTTTCCACACATGAATATTCTCTTCCTTCAAATGAGGGTATTAGCTCTCATCTTAATCATGAATTCAGTTTTAAAGTACCTAAGAACATACAGAGTACAGAGTAAATATTTGTTTTGCCTTTCCTTTACAATACAATTTGCTCCAATTACATAAATGGTCAATCCATAAGAGGACAGGAAACACCTCAAGGCTATGTAAAATTATTAATGAAATGGCAGGTTTAGTGACGCTACTATTATTGCAATACATAGCACCTTGGTACATGAAATTTGCTAAGGTAATTTCTCAGTGTCTATTTTACCAATGTACTGCCTGGATTCCAGACTGATATGACCAGTCTAAATACCTCACAACTGAAGACTAAAAGGAGCTGAGTTTTTATTGTAAAATTGCCTACAAATTACCCAAAATTCAAACATTGCACTGGATTTAAATTTGCTGTGTAGATGTTTTTTTAAAAAAAAATCACTTTCAATTGACTTAAATAATTTCAGTGAATGGCACGGTGGTAAAAATACAGAAAGCAAATTTCCCAGGTTCAAGTTCCCACCCTGCCACTTTTTAGCACATGATTTCAGACAAGTCACTTGTCCTCTCCATGCTTCTGTTTTTCATCTATAAACTGAGGGGAATACCACCACCTCCCTGCCTGCATTGTTATATGGATGCATTGAGATAGCACAGCCTACTGTAATCCCTACATAAAGGTCAATGTCCTAAAACATTTTTTTAAACAAGGCTTATACAAGTCTTTTTAAAAAAAAACAAAAAAGTCTAGAACTAACAATATATACTCAAGACACAAAACAGTTTCCTAAACTAAAATATACAACTAAACCCTGGTATAATGAACAAACAATCATATTTGAATGCTACAGGTTTAAAATTCCATGAACTGAAGACCAAACAGTTAGTAAAATGAGGTTCTGCATCTAGACACTGACAGCACATGCCGACTTCACTGATACTGTGTTTTCCATGTCTGCATCACACTAACAATGTTATGAGGTATTTCTCTCACATTTGTATCTAACAGTCATATTAGGTTTAGGGATATATATGTATTAATTTCAACCTATAAAAATATTAGGTAGGTGCCAGGTGTGGTGGTACAAACCTTTAACCCCAGTATTTGGGAGACAGAGGTAGGAGTATCATCCTGAGCGAAAAGGAGCATGGAATTACAGGGTGAGTTCAAGGTCAGCTTGGGCTAGAGTGAGACCCTACCTTAAACAAACAAAACAAGGGGCTGGAGAGATGGCTCAACAGTTATGGCTCTTGACTGCAAAGACAAACAACACAAGTTCAGTTTCCCAGTACCCATGTAAGGACAGATGCACAAAGTGGCCCTTGCATTTGGAGTTTATTTGCAGCAGCTGAAGGCTCTACTGTGCCCACTGCTTCTCTCTCTCTCTCTCTCTCTCTCTCTCTCTCTCTCTCTCTCTGTGTGTGTGTGTGTGTGTGTGTCTTTCTCCACTTCTCTGCAAATAAAATAAATAAATAACACAAATCAAAAAAATTAGGTTCAGGCTGGAGAGATGACTCCGTGGTTAAAGTGCTTGCTTGCAAAGCCTTATGGCCCAGGATTGATTCCCCAGTATCCATGTAAAGCCAGTTGCACAAAGTGGCACATGCATCTAGAGTTTGTTTTCAGTGGCAGGAAGCCCTGGCCATCCCACAGTCACTATATGCCTCTTTCTATCTCTGTCTCAAAAAAAATAAATAAATAAATAAATATTATTTAAATTAGGTGAACAATGTTTTAATCAATCTGGGCATGTTTTAATCCCAGCACTTAAGAGGCCAGGGTAGAAAGACTATTGTGAGCTTGAGGCCAGCCAGGCCTACAGAGTGAGTTCCAGGTCAGCCTAGATTGAGACCCTATTTCAAAAATAAACAAAAATGTTTTGCTTAAAGACTTATAGTCTATGTTCCTTTCATTTTTCTTTTTTTCTGGTTTCTTGGGTCAGGTGCAGGCTGGCCTGGAACTCACCATGTAACTCAGGCTGACTTCAAACTCACAATACTCCTGCCTCTGCCTCCCGAATGCTGAGATGCAAGCATACCCTACCATGCCTAGCTGAAGTTTGAATATCTAAGAGTAAGAAACACTCCTACATAAAGGACAAGTTCACCTAGAGGAGTCTGTGGGGTATTTCCATATCTATAAAATGTATGGTGGCTAGCAGAAGAGAAGTTTCAAAACTACTATTAATCCAGGCAAGGTGGCACACACCTTTAATCCCAGCATTCAAGAGGCTGAGGGAGGAGGATTGCAGTGAATTCAAGACCAGCCTGGAGATACAGGGTAAATTCCAGGTCAGCCTGGGCTATAATGAGATCCTGTCTTGAAAATAAAATAAAATAAAATAAAATAAAATATAAAAACTACCACTAATACTGATATAAATGAACCCCAAATGTGTTACTAATTCCAAAATATACAATATCTAATAGTTTTCCACACATTAAAAGACAGCAATATTTTGAGATGTTACAGATTATGTTCTCCAGAATAAGTGTTTGGGAATCAAGAGTTTCCCAAAAAACAAAGACACTCAAGTCAAGTAAATTCAAAATAAGTTACTTGCTATATTTATATCTTTTATTTTTTAGAGACTCAAAATACTGACTGCAATAGCATACAACTTGAAAGTGTTGCTTATACTTAAATATTGGACAACAAAACCTTTTTTAAAGTTATTTTTGGGGATGGGGCAGAGGTGTCTCAGCATAAGTGTGGAGGTCCAAGGACAACTCTGAGGAGTCTGTACTCCACCTTCTTTGAGATAGAGTGTCTGGCCGCTGGAATGCCAGACCAGTTGGCCCATGAGCTTTGGCTTTTCCTGTCTCTGCCTGCCATTGTTGTAGGTGCATTGTGGTCACAGATGCACCCAGGACTCTGCCTTCAATTTTACAGGTGCTGGGGAACTGATTCCAGGCAAACAGACTTCCCAACCCAGCCCTAAGCCTTTTTAATGTAATGCTTGTGAATAGTACCCCTTCCCCTGCAATGCGGGAAACAAATATCTACCACTAATTAATTCGTGCAAGAAGCTGTGCTTCAAGCAGACTGTGCTAGTCCCCAGATGTGCACATAACATAGCTGGTTGGGGTGGGCTTTTCTTTTTTTTTTTTTTTTGAGGTGGGGAGTGGATTTTGCCTTCAAACCTCAGGCTCTAAAACAAGCTCAAAGAAGTATTGGTCTCTTTCTTGCAAAATAAAGATCCCATGATTATCCAAGCTGCAGGATAAGGCATAAGAAAACAGGTGAGGGCTGGAGAAATGGCTTAGAAGTTAAAATGCTTGCCTGTGAAGCCTATAGATCTCAGGTTCAATTCCCTAGGACCCATGTAAGCCAGAAGCACAATGCAGCACATGCTTCTCGAATTCATTTGGAGTGGCTGGAGGCCCTGGTGTTCCCCCATTCTCTCTCCCTCTCTCTGTCTCTCTCTCCTCCTCCTCCACCCACCCATTCCCTCTTTCTTTCTCTCAAATAAATTTTTTTTAAGTAAAAAAAAAATCCAGATGCGGTAGGAGGATTGCCATGAGTTCAAGGCCACCCTGAGACTACATAATGAATTCCAGGTCAGCCTGGGCTACAGCAAAACCCTACCTCAAAAAAAAAACAAACAAAAAAAAAAAAAAAAAATCTTAGACATCATATAGTCTGATAATAGTCTGCCAGCATTTCTATAGTTACTTAAATTTATGAATTACATCCCCACAAAAGCAGTGCAGTCCTAAGCTAAAGATACAATTTACCTTTAAAGAAACAGAACCATCTTAAGGAATGGTTCCCCCCCACCCCAACCCCTATCCCATCCCCGGCTCAGAGTTCAAAGAGTTAGCTAGTCAATGATATGCTTCCTTTCTTTGAAGAAGGTGTGACAAAAAGCAAGTCAAATTTAGTAACTGAATAGTAAATTTAAAACTTCTCAAAAAGAAAAGAAATCCTACAGTGATGCTATTTAGGTGTGAAAGGTGGAATGACAACATTTACTGGGTAACTGTTAAAAGTGAGTACTACACTGGGGGGGTTGAAAAACCAAGTAATTCAAACACTGACAGATTATTCTTATATAGCTCCTGGGATGTTTTCTGCATTTAACTTGTTATCTTAAAACTATCATGTACAGCTGGAGAGAGATTGCTCAGCAGTTAAGGGATTTGCCTACAAAGCCTAATGACCAGGAATCACAAAGTGGTGCATGTATCTAGAGTTTGTCTGAAGTGGCTGGCACCCATTCTCTCTGTGTGTCTGCTTGCAAATAAATAAATAAAATATTTCAAAAACACTATCGTGTATTTCAAAATATTTTGTCTGTGTCCAGTTGAATAATTCCTCAGAGTAATGTCACTGGATATAAACAAACAAAGGCTGATGGCAACTTGGCCTTAAACAAATGGAAGAGACCTCTGACCACAAAGAATAAAATCAGCTAACATTTTAAGAGGACTTACTATATGCTACATCCTCTCCTACTGAGAGTTGAAGCCTCCCCTGTGAATTCTTTTTGTTTTTATTAAGTAGCAACTTTGTATGGACAAAGCATGTGTGGTACCATTTCCCTCATCCCTGCCCCCATTCCACTGAGGACCCTCCTCAATGGGATTACTGGAATTCAACACGGGGTTATGACTTGTGTGAGCAGCCCTCATTGTGGATGGGGTTGGGCAATGCCTCTGGATACTCCTTCCCACCCTGTGGCTCTTACACATTTTTCTTCTCCTCCTCCACAATGTTCTCGGAGCCTCGGTGGGTGTGTTACAAGTCTACTTTAGTGTTAAGCATTCAGCACCTTCTGGAATTCTACTTTGGTAGCTTTTGAGTGTCCTCACTGTCTATCGCCTTCACCCAGGTGCAGGCTTGCCTAGAGAACAGCACTCTTGCTTCTACTCTGTATTCTGTTTATTGTTATTATTATTTTTTATTATTTTTATTTTTTTGGAGAGAGAGAGAGAGGGAGGGAGAGGAAGACAGAGATGGGCACACCAGCAGTCTCTCAGCTGCTGTGAATGAAATCCAGATGTGTGCGCCCCCTTGTGGTCAAGTGTGGCATTGCGCCTTTGCATCACTTTGCATCTGGCTAAATGTGGGACCTGGAGATTGGAACCACTGGAGATTGGAACCAGTGTTCTTAGGCTTAGGAGGCAGGTGCCTTAACTGCTAAGCCATCTCTCCAGCCCAATTATTTTTAATTTTTATTGACAACTTCTATACTTATAGAAAATAAACCATGATATTTCCCTCCCCTCCCCCATTCCCCTTCAGAACTCCAGTCTCCATCATATCCCCTCCCTCTCTCCATTAGTCTCTCTTTTAATTTGATGTCATCATTTTTTTCCTATTATGAGGGTCTTGTGAAGGTATTGCCGGAGCTGGCCTCTGATTAACTGGCCCATAGACTACAGCTAATATGCACTTGCTTCTCAGGCTGGGTACAAAGAAGCCATTAGTGAGTTCCATCTTGATTTCTTGGAATGTTCACTTGCAAGTCAGCCAAAGTGTAAGACATCTGACCATGCACTGGAGAAGCTTCAGTTAGCCATGTGGAGAAGCAGCCCAAGGAGAAAAGATGCCCAGCCAAATGCAGGAAGCCAAATGTTTCCATGAAGGCAGAGCTGATGGCTCTCTCAGCCCATTCTGCATGAAGACCTTCTATTAGTTACTGTTTTCATTGTTGAGGCAAAATACTTGACAGAAGTAACTTAAGCAAAGTAGGACTCATGTTGGCTCACAATTTAAGAGGGTGTGGTCTGCCATCAGAGAAAGCATGGCACATGGAGCACGCCACTTGTTCCTCACAACACAGTGGATTGAAAAGCAGAAACCTCCGACCAGAAGTGGAGCCCCCTCCCTAAAACCCTATGTCTAGCAACAAGGCCCATGCTCAGAGGTCCCACAAGTACCCAGAAAAGCACCTACCAGCTGGGGACAAAGTGTTCAAACACATGAGCCCATGGGGGTGTTGCAGTCAGCTTCGCATTGCTGGCAGAAGTCAACTGACCAAGAGCAGCTTTTGGGGAAAAAGGGTTTGTTTTGGCTTATGGACTTGAGGGAAAGCTCCATGATGTCAGAGGAAAATGATGGCATGAGCAGAGGGCGGACTTCACCCCCTGGCCAACATAAGGTGGACGGACAATAGCAACAGGAGAGTATGCCAAACACTGGCAAGGTGACATTGACTGTAATCCTGCCCCCAACAATACACTGCCTCTGGAAGCATTAATTCCTAAATCTCTATAAGCTGGGAACCTAGCATTCAGAATACCTAAGTTTATGGGGACACCAGAGTCAAACCACCACATTCTGCCCTGGCCCCCATAAACTTATAACCATCCATGATGTAAAATGCAATGCATTCAGTCCAACTTTAAAAATCCCCATAGTTTATAATCAATCCCAATGATGTTCAAACATCCCCATAGTCCAAAGTCTTTTAACTGAATCATAATACCAAAAAATTCCCCAAATAACCCCCCAAAACCCATAATGGCACAGAATTAAAAAATCACACTGCAAAAGATGGCATTGGGCATAGCAAGGAAATATTCAACCAATACAAGATTTAAGCAGGGCAAACATCAAATTCTGTAGCTCCAAGTCCAAGAACTCTAACCAATGACAAATCTGCAAGTGTGATAATTCTAACCAGCAACAAGTCTCTGGAGTTCCAATTCCATCCCTCCAGCTAGGCTACTCATAGTCCTGGAAAACTTCATCCCAGGACAGCAGCAATCCTCAGCAGCCATCTCGTGGGCCCGGCATCTCCACTAGGTCTCCAGGGCAACCCACGGTGCATCCTCATGGCTCCATCAGGTCTCCATGCAGGCATCCAGCAAACCTGCTTCACACTGCCCATGGCCATTTCCAAAGCACAAGACCAAGCTGTAAGCTCAATGAGCCTCTCTTTCCTGCATTTTAAACATTTGTTTTAATTAATTAATTTATTATTTATTTATTTATTTTTGGTTTTTCAAGGTAGGGTTTCACTCTAATCCAGGCTGACCTGGAACTCACACTGTATTCTCAAGGTGGCCTTGAACTCACAGTGATCCTCCTACCTCTGCCTCCCGAGTTCTGAGATTAAAGGTATGTGCTACCACGCCCAGCTCCTGCATTTTTTAATACCAGGTAGGGTGCCAATTTGTTAATCCTGGGGGGAATAAAGCAGACTTTGAAGAATAGGATACTCCTTGAGCACTCAGGCCCCTTCAAAACAGTCTTCATTCTTCCTGTTGCCCCAGTGCAGATCAGCTGGCCCAATCTCAAAGGTTGTAATATCTCATATAATTGCAGCAGAACAAGCAGAACTTTTGGCCCAAAGATTTTATTTTATTTTTCTGTGCCATATCCCTCTGCTCACACCACTCCATTTCTATGCAATGCAACCCTGCACAAATTCTTAGGACACAGGCATAACAGCAAGCCTCTCACACAAACTGCTTCTAGCCCAGTCCAGGCAAAACTCTTTCTCACCCTCACAAGCCAAACCTCACAGCCCACAGTTCTTACTGCATTCAGGTCTTTCAATTCTGACCAAAGTGGCCCATCAAGCTGTACTTACAGTACTGCAAGGTGTCTCTTAGGACAAGGTTTCAAATCCTTCCACTTTCCTCTTGAAAATGAGCTCCAAAAAGCCAAAAGCACATAGTCTGGTATCTAGCAGCAATATCACTCCTCTGGTTCCAACTTTACTGTTGCAGTTAGGTTTGTATTTCTGGCAGAAATTACCCGACCAAGAGAAGCTTTGGGGGAAAAAAAGGGTTAATTTGGCTTATAGAGTCAAATTTGGCTTATAGAGTTCCATGATGACAGGGGAAAATGATGGCATGAGCAGAGGGTGGACATCACCCATTGGCCAATATAAAGGGCACAGAAAATAGCAATAGGAGAGTGTGCCAAACACTGGCAAGGGGAGACTGGCTATAATACCCATAAGCCCACCCCCAACAATACACTGCCTCCAAGAGGCATTAATTCCCAAATCTCTATCAGCTGGAAACCTGGAATACAGAACACCTAAGTTTATGGGGGACACCTGAATCAAACCACCACAGGGGGACACTACACATTCAGACCATACAGGCAGTATCTTTAAAATTTGGCTAATTTATTTTACTAAGATCCAAACTTTTCTGAGGACTGCAATTTTTTTCCAATCAAGATCAACTTATTTATTATATTATCTGTCAAGCTTCTATTTATTTTATTTACTTAACTTTTTTAAAAGACAGAATCTTGTTATATAGTCCTGAATGGCCTAGAACTTGCTATGTAGCCATGCTAGACTCAAACTTGTGATGATCCTCCAGTCTCTGTCTCCTAAATTAGCATTAAAAGCATGTGTCACCATGCCTGGCCTGTTGATTCTTAAGTAAAGAACCTTACTCAAAAAAAATGGGCATGGGATTAATAAGTGTGATGAAACCATATGATTATACTTAATACAGAATAATTCAAAAGATTGTTATCTGGAAATATTATGGTCATATATATATACCTATTCTCAAGGATAAAATATTATTAATGATGGATTTAAAAAAAAAAAAAACACCTATAGTCTAGAAAGATGGATTAGCAATAAGGTGCTTGCCTGCAAAGCCTAAGGACCCAGGTTCAGTTCCCCTATACCCATATAAGCAAGATGCACCAGGTGGCACATGTATCTGGAGTTTATTTGCAGTGGCTAGAGGCCCTGGCACATCCACTCTTCTATCTGTGCCTTCCCAGCCCCTCCATCCCTCAAATAAATAAAATATTTGAAATGTCAAAAAATACCCTACATATTTATTTCTACCTTCACCCAAATCATTTCTATCAGGTAACAGATGACATCTGTGACTGTATTATTTGGACAAAGACAGACACACACTTAGTAATTCTAGTAAAAAACATTAATTATAGAATACATTAATCAAGTTACATGTTTCTAGACCACCTATAAATAGCCTGGGCTCCTTTCAACTTCCAGCAGCCAACTCATCTTTTCTTAGCCAAACTGAATCTCAATTACTCCATAAACATTCTTTTAAAATTCTAAATTTCAAAAAATTATTCAAAATAGTTTCAGAATCCATCTGAGTTTTATTGCAATCTCTTAAAGAGCAGAAATACTTACATTTTTTTTTCTGGACATCATTTTTACCCATTAAGGGCCTTCATAGATGTTTAATTAAAACACACATTAAATTTTTTAAATCATTTAAAATTTAAGATATTCTATAGTTACATATCCTAAAGCATTCAGAGTTATTCAAATCTCTTTCCCCAACTATATCCAGTGAGGATTTTAATATTTTCTGTTCATTGGTAATACAGACCTATTATTTTCCTCAAATATGAATGTTATCTACAGTCATTCGCTTTCAGAGATATGCCATATCTCTAATGTTGAACCACCCAAATTTCACAATTCTCAGTGTGAATTCAAAGACTTTTTTTTTTTTTAACAGCATGGAGGGAAAGTATTTCTTACCATATGAAATTAATTGTGCCATATCAGTTCTACTCTGTTAGGACTAGGATCGCAGGAATATATGTCAATTTCTCCCAGTTTAAATCATCCAAAAGAAGTGACAAAAATAAAGTCATGAGCCAACTGAAAACAGGAGCATGTGTGGGAGACATGGAAGGACATAGCTACTGGAACATGCCAAACTCCCATATATTCAGGAAAGGATGTTACACTATAGAAAGACAAAACTATAATAAAAAAAAAAAAAAAAAAAAAAAAAAAAAAAAAAAAGCCAACACTTTCATTTCTTACTTCAGGAAGGGCCTCAGAGCCATGACTCCTAGAACAGTAGCCCTCATTAAAACCGGGACTAGAAATTTTATTGGGGGGTTTGAAGCTTTTTTCTAAACTTGTTGGGCATTTAGAACACATTTTCCTATTATCTAACAGGCTACAAACAAATGCATCTTGAGTTTTCTGGCTAATTGAAAGAAACCCATTAACCAATAATAGGGCAGACTTGGCAAAGGTATGGCTCCAAAAATTTTCAATATCTTTTTATCACCCCCATGGAAGATGGCTTTTGCATTTCTATCAGGCATGTACCTCTACCCTCCCTCCCTCTCTTCTAGTTACTTCCACCAGAAAGGCCCCATTCCCTTGGAGGGGAAGCAGAGAAGCTTATCCTTCTGAACCTTTGGAAGGCAGAAGCCACTGGGTTTCCAGGAGTGTGAGGTACAGGGAGAGATTTGAGAAGAAATGGCTGGGAGGACACTTTCTGAGCCCACAGCCTACCACACGACACTTGCAGAAAATGTATTATGTAAGTATGGATAGAGAGAAAATTAAGTTGAACAGTTTTCAAATTTATATAGTAAATGAGAGGAGGAACACCAGACTCAAGGGGAATCGGATCAGGCAAACATCTCTGCCTTGGACATTATGCCCCTCCAGTGAGTTCCGTTCCATGAAGCATTAATTCTTTGTTATGAGGCCAACAGTTGTTCATAAAATATATAAATATATTTATGAGGCAATATTCAAATAATCTAAAGCTAGTTTAGTCCTGGAGGAACCCGATCAAACAACCATTCCCTGCTCTACTAGATGACTTCCTAGTTTATTAAAAGGAACAAATGCTTTGCGTGTTTGCATGTTCCCAAGCTCAAAAAAATAAAGCTGTTTAACAATCACCTAGACCTAACAACAGATCACTGTTTTAGGCCCTCCTTGAAGATACCTTTCTGTGCATTCTTTAAAGTTAAGATAATTGAGAGTACAAAACTTACTACAAAATGATTCTAAGATAAAAGACTTTAACCTACATATACATCAATATTAAAGAAAACATTCATCTTCCAAACTATTACCAAATTCATCTCACAAACACTTTTCAATGCTTTTCCTAGCTAATAAGAACAACCTTTGACTGCCCCTCATCACTGCAGGAAATATGCTGTACATTATGTCAAGCACTCTTCTTAGCTTGCTACATGTTAACTCACTCAGTGCTAAGAATAGTTCTTATGTAGAAGGACAAGAAAATTCTGAGGCTCCCAAGACATTAAATAAATCTCCAGTGGTTACAGAGCAGAACTAAGTCTCCATCCCAAGCGGTCTGGCTGCAAAATCTATGTGCACAATCACACCTCTCCCTCTCACACTCATTCATTCAAGCTTTCTCTACTAACTGCCTCAGGTGGAACAAGCACTTTGTTAAAACATGGGTTCAAACATATACACCTTCCAGCTCCCTCCACCAAAGGAAAAAAAAAATCCCACAAGCAAGATCCCTCATGTCCATGAATGTCCTTATATCTGGACATTATACAGCAAAAGAGCAAAACACATATGAAATCAAAGTCTTCAGTATGGAAACTGATTCAGTGAAATGTCGGGAGAAAATTTGAGATAATGTAGTTAGTGAAAAAGATTTAGTGTAATTCTCCTCTATAATTTTTTTAATTAACCAGTGGAAGAAGATAAAGGCATTATTATACTGATTTCATAGATGAGGAAACAAAAACATTCTGTGTCCTAACATCTTAGCAAAAATGCCACATCCTTCCTTCAGGAATCTACTTTACCCACAGATCCTGCTTCTCCAAAAAGACCAAAAAGATTACCAAATAGTACACTGTCCAGGGATCTAAAACTATGAACCTTGAGGGCTACAGAGATTGCTCAGTGGTTAAGGCACTTGCCTGCAAAGGCTAGCAACCCAGGTTCAGTTCCCTAGTACCCTCATGAAGCCAAATGCACAAAGTGGCACATGCATCTGGAGTTCATTTGCAGTGGCTGGAAGCTCTACTGCACTCATTCATATCCTCTCTCTCTGCATATATATATATATGAATCTTGCAAATATGATCCCCACTGAAAAATGTGAAGACATGAGTAAGTGAGCTGTAAGATACAAGATGAAGAAGGTATCTGGAAAGAGGCACCATGCTCAAGCTGAAATGATGAGGTTAAGTAAAGCCTGGTGGAAAACAGAACCCCAATGAAAGAGCAAGCATGTGACAAGCGACACCCTGTGACCAGCGACAGAACAGGAAAGAGATGCGTCTTTCCTCTGTGACCCAGCTTGAGATAAGCCTCATTCCCCCTATAGAAATAAGGATTATTTGCAGCTAGAACACAACTACCCAATACAGCTGGGAGAGATGAGGTTTGCCCCTCTTCCAACACAGATACTTTCTTTGGTGGACTTGGTATGAAAGTTTCCAGCTGTGGTAACTGACCACAAAATTCTCCATGGTGTCCATAGTTTGTTTACTTTCTGGAAAAAAAAATAATAAAATTTTAAAAAGGAGGGCTGGAGATAAACTTGGCCACTTCATGGTAATAAATGTAGAAGTTAAAAGAATGTCTCAGGAAGGATCTCAACAGGATTTCTGTTCCCCCTTCCAGAAGCCATGGCTGACATCTTAATGCGTCCCCTCTTTCCTCTAATAGTAATCCATTCCTGACATCTGGAAGTGGCCCCTCTCTTCTCAAATAATCATCCTGCTGTCTTGATGCATCCCCTCCCTCCTCTAATAATGAGATTTGTACTCTTTCTTTTTAAAAAAAAAAAAAAAAAAAAAAAAAAAAAAAAGGCCCACAAAACTTTGATAACAGGCTCCCATCTCCAAGTGGTTGTATGAAATGAAGGTTTGGACCAGGAAGGTCAGTGACTGGGGGCGAAAGTTCAGGTGAGGGTTATCATACTTGTCCTGGCATACCTTCCTCTCCTAAAGCAAGCAAGGTGATGACCAATAGCCTAGGGGCCTGTGGTTTTTGCAGTTAGGAGCACATTCACCATGATATCCCTAGGATGACAAAGAGAAGGCCTTTCAGGACCTTTGAGAGCTAAATCAAAAAGAGGCAGGAGTCGTGATCACCATGAAAGGCTGAAGGAGATAAACACAGAGAACATCCAATTCCAACTAAGCCAGATATCCAGAGACACAGAGGCTCCCAAAACCTCATCACTGAAGCAGAACTAAAATGACCCCAATGTGGCTCAGGGAAACTCGCGGAAGAGGAGGCGGAAAGATTGTTAGAGTCACAAGTTGGGGCTTTATGCACAGAGACTGGGGCATACCCCCCAGAACTCTTGACTAACCTCACAATGCATGACCTACATTCCCCATTGATGCGGGTCCCTTTGAAAGTGGGAGGACAGGGAGGAGGACAATGGAACCAATACTATGAATGTAAAATCAGAATAATATAAATAAAAATATATATTTAAAAAAAGAGGCAGGAGGGCTAGAGAGATGGCTTACTGGTTAAGGAGCTTGCCAGCAAAGCCAAAGGACCCAGGTTCGATTCCCCAGGGCCCACATAAACCAGATATACAAGGGAATGCACGCATCTGGAGTTTGTTTGCAGTGGCTGCAGGCCCTGGCACACCCATTCTCTCTGTCTGTCTCTCTATCTGCCTATTTCTGTATCTCTCTCTTAAATAAATAAATAATATTTAAAAAGAGGCAAAGGAGAGAGAAGGCAGCAGAAAAAATGAGGCTCCATTCATGCCTGAGTAAGAATCACAGAGAACATCCAACAGCAGCCTTGGCTTCCACAACGCTAGGCTGTTTTCCTTTGTGTGAGTGAGAACAATGTTTACAGCTACCAGGAATCTACAAAAGATCATTTGCTCTGGTTCCCAGCAGCAGGCCTGTGCATCACTGTCAATTATCAGATTATTGTGAGTTCATTTGCTTCAACACTGTGAAATACAACAAACAGTAAAAGAACTTGACCACACTAAAAGAACAATGTTAACCCTGTACATGAGAGCAAACCCCACTTAGAAGAGAGAAGGGTTGGTGCAGCTGTGCAGGGAAGAAGGGACAAGGGTGCTTAAGAAAAACAGGGCAGCACTTTGCAGGTGTTTGGGGGGATGGGGAGTATTTGTCATTTCTAATCCTTTTATTTGAAAGACAATTATATTTTACATACCATCTTTATATTTGGAAACATGTTCCATGCAGATAACTTAAAATAGGCCCACAAAAAAGGAATCACAATTCAAAGGTGAATAGAGGGGCTGGTAAAATGGATGAGTAGTTAATTGCATGCCTTACAAGTATGAGGACCTGAGTTCTGATCTCAATGTCTGTGTAAAAGCCAGGGAGAACACTATGTACCTGTAACCAGCTTGGAAAGTTGGAGACCAGAGGATCCCTGAACTTCCTAGCTACTTAGTCTAGCTAAATTGGTGAGCACTAGGTTCACTGAGAGACTTTATCGTAAGCAGTAAGGTGAAGAGGGATTAACAAAGATACCCAATGTCAACCTCTGGCCTTCACACACACATATGTGCACATGAACCTACACACACTGTGAGTCCCACTCTTCTACTCACACACAAATCCTCCAGATGGTCAGGTACAAAATCTTATAAAATTAGAACAAGAAAACATGCTTCATTTAACTTTAATAGAAAAACTCATTAATACACATCCCTCTCACAAAATCATCTTTTTTTTTTTTTTTTTTTGGTTTTTCGAGGTAGGGTTTCACGCTGGTCCAGGCTGACCTGGAATTAACTATGTAGTCTCAGGGTGGCCTCGAACTCTCAGCAATCCTCCTACCTCTCTGCCTCCCAAGTGCTGGGATTAAAGGCGTGCGCCACCACGCCCGGCTTCACAAAATCATCATTTTTGATAATGTACAAATTGAGAAGGACAGAGCCTTAGTGATGGCATAACACACCGGTTTTGCAAAACTGCTATGGGAAGTCACATAGAAATGCTGGCCTGAGGCGGGGTGTACAGCTCAGTGCTTGCTAACCACGCACAGGTCCTGGAGTTCAATCCCCAGCACCATAACAAACAGCCAGACTTCCGACCTCATCAAGGAAAACAACTGTGTCCTTTGAAAGCTTCTCTTCAAAAGATGTTTCCAACTTGGATGCCCCCAACTGTGTTTCAGATCTTTCCCAATCTGTCCTTCCTTCCACACGCCAGGAAGTCTTCCCTACCTAATTTAACAGCAACTCTCTCCTTACAAATTCTTAGGTCAGAAAGCTTGCAGCAATCTTTAGTTTGTTCACATACCAGACAACATGAAATCTTACAGAGCAGCTTAAAGAGTCCACAGCTCCCTCCCTCCACTGCAGCCCCAGGGACCTTGGACAACTGGAATCTGCTTAGCTCTTCCTGTGTTCAAAACCCTCTCCCCTAATGTCTCTCAGCTTTATGCACAAAGTCCTCAAGTGGCTTTCTTCTCCCATCCCTCCAGCCATGCAAGGCCGTTTGCTTCTCTGGGTAGTTCCTCTGGGTTTATGGCTCCCATTTATCCCAACTCCTCTCTGCCTTCAAAGTGCCTGCTCCAGAAACATCCAAGGTTTGCCCCTCTTCAGTTTCTACCTCAGGATCCATCCCTGACCACACATTTTAAATATAAAATATCTTCCATAGCTCATGTGTTAAAGCTTTGGTCTTTGGCTGGTGGCACTGTTTGGGGAGGTACTAGACTGTTTGGAGCCAGGCTTAGTATTCAGAGAAAATAAGTCTCTTGGGGTGTGTTCTTGGGGACTATATCTTGTCCCAACTCCCCAGCCCCCCACTTCTTGGCTGTCATGAGATGAATAGCCCCCTCCACCACACACTCCTTCCACCTTAACAGTCAGCCTTGACTTAAGTCTGATGAAATGGGGCCTGGAGACCATGGACTGAAACTTCTAAGCCAGGAGTCAAAATAAACTCTTTCTCCCTTGTTTTTCTCAGCTACTTACCACAGTGAGGAGGGGGATAACTAACACAATTGTGCTTCCCATTAAACACCAGTGCCTGGAAAACTGCCTGATGGTAAGAACTCCGAAAGTCGATCTGCTATGCCCAGCTATGCTTTCAGAGCCAAGGAATGGGTGAGACTTGAAAAAGTCTAGAGCTGAAATAAGCATATGAAAATGACAGCCCTTTTCCACTTGGCATGTGGGACAGCAGTTCTATTAAGGCAGAAGAGGGGAATGTGGAGGAAGTAGGAGGTCCACCTGTCAAAATAAAAGACCCCATCCACAGTTCATCTTGTCATAAAAATCAATATTTGCAGACACTGATGCCCATCTGCACCCCTAGGGAGAACTCCTACAGGCAGCTGTCTCCATTTCTACTCAAAATACTACTATGGATCTGAAGGACATTTCATAGGTCTTCCAGACTTCAAAGGCCTACAGCTTTACATTATACTTCATTTCCCAGTATCTTTTTTTTTTTGGTTTTTATTGCTCAACTTTTGTTTTCTGAGACTGAATCTTATAGGTTGCCCTCACACTATGTAGCCAAGTAGGACATTAAATTCCTGATTCTCCTCTGCTTTCTCAGTGCTAGAATCATGAGCGTACATCCCTAGTTTCCAGTGTCATTCTTTCTTTTGTTTAGTTAATTTTTTGAGATGGGGGGTCTCACGCAGCCCAGTAGCACCCCACTATGTAGAGGCAGCTGGCCTCTAACTGCTGATATTCTACCTCCCTAGCGCTGTGACTATGGTGTGTGGCCACCATGCCTATCTTCCAATATGTCATTCTTAGTCAGCATGTGGATCATGCCCATATTTCTTACCCATGACAAAATGAGATTAACAAACATACTGTTAAACCCAAGAAGACTATTCCACATACTAGAAAGTTCTCTGTGCTATCAAATGTTCAGAAAAGTAGCAGCTAGCTATGAACACTACACTGCTCCACATGCTGTATGTACATGGTCATATCTCGCTTCGAGGTCCCAGTGAAGTGAGTGCCATTGTGAAGTTCACTTACATAACTCTCAATAGTGTATACTGCTAAGGACCCAAAGGGTCAGGATGTGAATCCAGGCAGGTTGGTCTCAGAACCCTGGGTTTCAGGCCTAATGTCTAGAGGCATATCCTACCTCCCTGTTATCTCTTTCTACCCATAACCAACGGCAAGAGGGGTCAACAAACCATACCTAATAAGTATTACTCATCTATTCAAGCAGACATAAAAACATTTCATCCTCCAAACCACCCTGGTTAATAAATATTCCAATAATAATACTTGTCATTATTATTAAAAGGTCAACAAAGAAACAATACAAAGCAGTCAGTTTTTTTTTTTTCCATGAGGATAAGGCCAAAAGAATGTTAAAAATAGCAAAATGTAGTTTTTGTTGAAAAATTAGTTTTCCTAAAGTAAATACTGAGAAGCCTGCCTGGAAAACAAGTAAATAAAGTCTCTAAATATAGCTACACATAAAAAATGGTTTCCTTTGGAAACGTTTGTATACAAGTCAGCCAAAACAACTAATGTTAACACATTTCTTCAAATCCGGATAGTCTGAGGATAAAACATTACAAAAATGAAAACAGGATTCTACAAATACTTGGGAGGTCCTAACCAGAAGTGGGAGGAATTCCTTAATCTGGTATTCAGTGAATGTGTTCTGATGAAAACAGATAATGGAATACAGGGAAGTTTAGGCTATCAAATTACTTGCAGAAATACTAATTCCATACCATTCCAAGTTTTCAAAAGGCCAGAACAACAATTTTAAAAAGACATGGCAAGGGAAGTCCAAAAATCAAACATTTTTCAAAAATATCTGAAATCATATACCTAACCCTTTACAGATTTTAATTGCATCATATATGTGTGTGTGTTTATTTTGTTGAACCCTTTTGATTAAATACTTCATCAAATTGCATATTTGAAGAGATTAAATCTTAGGATAAGCACAAGATCAGACTTTTTCTGCCTGTAGCAACTTTTAACTAAGTACAAGAGGATGCAGTTTAAATCAGCCTGTTTTCCTTGAAGTTCTCGGAAAGCATAGGCATCAACAACCACCTTTTGTACCTTACAGCAGCTTGTTAATGCTTACACTGCCAGCCAACCAACCCAGCCAGAGCCAAGTTGTACGCACTCAACCCCATGCTCAAGTGGTCACTACTGATCTCATCCCACCCTCAAATCAGCCCCCTTCCATGTAGCCCCACCCCCATGCCAAGTCTAGTATCTCAAAAGTCCTTTCATTTTAAACAGAATTTACATTTTGCTTATCTGATCAATTATTCTATGCTTAAGGGTAAAAGCTGAGGAGGACTGTCCCTCTTTCTCACTGCAAGCCTCAAACCAATCTCCCATCAAAAATAACAAACCCCAGGACAACCATATCCTAGGCATTCCACATGGTAGCCAAGCAGGAGAGGCCTTTGAAAACAATCCCCAAGTTGTACCTCCAATACTAGGACTTACTTCATGGGCCTCTGCCCCTCAGGGCCTCTTAGTTCTGCTTAAGCAATAGCAGAAAACCATCCATTCCTTTTGTTTGTTTGCTAAACACACTCAGGTCTAAACCACCCACAACAAGCTACAAAACTGCAGACACAGAGGAGAGAACTGCATACGCGGCCCCAGGGAAAGGCCTACAGGGACAGATCTAGCCCAAACCTGGGGAAATCCTGGGGTTTGAGTGTCCACAGAAAATGAGGGCTTTGGGCTCAAGGTCCTGTGCCTCAGTCCATTCTCCCAGTTAAGATCCAAGGTTCTGCTCCAACACTCAGGCAGCCCAGCCTAAAGCCAATGAACGACTTGCAAGCTTGCACAATTCTGGCAGTTTTGACTGAGGTGTAGAAGCCAAGTCCTGGCTGGTATGGGCTAGTGTTACAGACTGCTCACTGCTGAAATATGAATGTCACTGTTGCACAGAATAATGGATGCAAACAGTTTATGATTTGTCACAGGAAATAGTTTAAAAGGCAGAAAATAAAATGGTAACAGATGGAGAGCAAAAGCAGGGTTTCCATTTGTCTTAGGAAACGGTTTCATTCAATGGAATAGACGCTGTGGGTAACATATGAGAAACAAAGTTCTGGGCAGCCTAGGTCCAAACCAAAGTATTGTAGCCATTCCTTTGATTTTTTCCCCCACGCCCCCTATATTTGGGGATTTTAAAACAAATGAAAGAAAGCATTATTTCTGCATAAGGCATAAAAGTAAGTCGCACAGAAACAAAGGAGCTTTTATCATCACACTTAGCACCAAACGGAAATGGACTTACTAATAATTTTTTTTACAATCTCCCAGACCAATATTTGTCATTTATATCTTAGACTGGAGGAAAAAATGTTCAGCGTGAGAAGGTCATTACTAGGAGAAAGGGGAAAAAAAATCTTTTGGAAAACAGAACAAAGTGCACAGATAGGGAGAGAAGTTCTCTGTACACCTCAGTGGTCTATAGAACATTTACCCCGTCTGTCCATAAAGCCATTTAACATTAACCACGCTTCCCTCCTGCAGGACAAAAACTCCTTTTTGAAAGCTCAAGGGAGTGGAGGGAAATCTGCCCGCACAAGGAATGACACAGGCCAGCTTCTTGGGCGCTCTGCCTAAGAGGTTTGCTTTCAGCAAGGAAAGGGGGCCAAAAAAACACCGCTCTCTAAACAGCTTGTACAGTATGACCAGCCTCCCTGCTTTTTTTGGCAGGCTTTTCCAGCTAACAGTTCCAGTGGCGGTGCCTTGAGCCCATTCAAGAATTCCATCTCAGAGGAAGTCATTTGATCTTTCAGCATTTCCAAGTACACCTGCTAAGCAACTGGTCTGCGAGCCAGGGAGCCAGATCCCCCTTCCCTCCCTCTGGTCAGGCACCCATGATCCTAGGAGCCCCTCACCCTTGGAGTGAGTCAGAGGAAAGGGACATCAAAGCCACGCCAGAGGTTTCTGCTGCAAAGAGAGGCTAGGCTCCAAGTGCAAGGTGATTCCCCTTCTCCCACCCCAACTTCCCGGTCGGTCAGTGCTCCAGCTGCAGGTGAGGAGGGTTTTGTTTGTTCTCCTGGCTTACCTCGACATGGCTTCCTCACCTCCCTTGGCATGGCTCTCCCCCACGGCCTGGTCCTTGCCGCTGGGGTGGTAGGCAGTTAGCACAACTCCCTGGGAACTCGAGAGCCAGCTCATGGTGTGAGAAGGGGCATAGTTTCTGACAGAGGAGAATGAAGTTCCTGTCTCGCCAGGCAACTTGCTCATTAGCATGGGCCAGCTCCTCCCTGGCCAGCAGGCTAGCACTTCACGCTGGAGGGGCGTGGTCTCCAGGAGGGGCGTGGCCTCCCAGCAGGGCTTCCTGGCCTGCCCGCAGTTCAGTCGGTGACTCATCGTTTAAACCCGAAGATTCCCAGTCCCAGCTGGTACAGTTAAGGGGGACAGGGTGTCTGTGGTGGTCCCTGCCCCTAGAGGACACTGGTTTGACAGGCTCAGCTCATGTAAGTACAAGCCTTGTGGCTAGCAAACAATGCCTTAGGGCATTGCTTGTTTTCCCTCTCCAAGTTCTGTTTTCATCTGATCATTTCTGCTACTTCATGTAACATGAGTAAGGCATTCCTTAACCCTTTCTGGTTACAGCTTCCACCCGAAGGACAGCAAGAACCAGTGCACTGGTGACAGCCCTATGCTTCCCAGCTCACATTAAAGGCTTTATTTCTTACACCAGTGCTCATAAAAAAGTTACCATGTGCCCTGGAATGCCGTCTTCTGTCACAGAAGATGCCAGACATACCTCCTGTTTAATCAGAACTCATTATGTGCAACAAGACAGTTCTGCCCAGTCTCTGGTCAGTGTTACTGTAGAGAATCAGTAAGGTCTCACCATTTGTTGAGTGCATACTCCTTGCCAGCTGTGTGTGTACGCGCGCGTGTGCACAGGCGCGCGTGCACGCAGGAGTGCCCAGGAGGACTTGTGCTAGCTTTCTCACTCACACACGCACAGTTAAAAGCAGTAACACACTGTAAGGAAAGGAACAGGTGAAGCACCTTGACCAAAATCAGTTACCAAGTGCCAGCAAGGGAGTCCAATTGTATCATAATTCTATTTTTTTCACCCAAATGTTCAGTTGATGAAAAGTTAAACTTTAGTGTCCTACACAGGATTGAAGCTGTCACTATTTCATCACAGATGAAGGAGGAGTTCCATGAGACCCCTCACACCTCCATAAAACAGTGAAAACCAGTGCTTCCTGGAAAAAAGGATGTCAAGTTCCTTAGTGGTTCAGCCCTTGGAGGACTGCGGATTCTCCAGCAAATGACCTCCCATCCATGATTAAGCAAGCGGTCCTAATTAAAATCAGTGCCCCCCCCCAAATAGACAAGGAATGATATAATGGGGGGGCTGGAGATATGGCTCAGTGGTTAAGGCACTTGCTTGCAAAGCCTAAAGACCTGGATTCAATGTCCATGTAAAGTACCCATGTAAAGCTAGATGCACAAAGAAATGTATGCATCTGGAGTTCAGTTGCAGCAGCTGGAGGCCCCAGAGCACTCATTCTCTCTCTCTCTTCTATCTCTCTGCTTGCAAATAAATAAACAAAAAGGTTTTAAAGAAAAGATATAATGGGAAGAAGGGTTTTAGAGGGAGGTGAAAAAGGAAGAGAGAGAGTAAATAAGGGAATAAAAGGAAAATGCACTTTATACATGTATGAAAGCGGTTTAAAATGGTCCTGAGGGGCTGGAGAGATGGCTTAGCAGTTAAGGTGCTTGCCTACAAAGCCAAAGGATCCAGGTTTGATTCCTCAGGACCCACATAAGCCAGATGCACAAGGGGGTGCATGCATCTGGAGTTTGTTTGTAGTGGCTGGAGGCCCTAGAGTGCCCATTCAATCTCTCTCCCTGCCTATTTCTCGCTTGCTCTCAAATAAATAAATAAAAATGAAAAAATTTAAAATGATCCTGAAAATATAGGAGACGTTTCTATATTCTCTTTGTCATAAAAAAAAAAACTTCCTCCTCTCTTCAATATGCCTAAGTAATCTGAATTAAAGTTCTTTGTCACTGTTTATGATCTCCTGGTCTACCTATCTACAATTCCTGTGGTTTTTGTCATTCTATAACATATTGTTTACATATTGTCCTTAGTTAAAACAGAGAAGGGTTTAGGGAGATGGCTCAGTGGTTAAAGGCACTTAATTATAAAGCCTGCCAGATCAAGTACCCACATAAAGTCAGATGCAGAAAGTGACACATGCATCTGGAGTTCATTTGCAACAGCAAGAAAACCTGGCGTGCCTATTTTCCCTCTCAAAAAAGTAAAAAATAAATAAATAAAAAACAACTTATTAGCCGGGCATGGTGGCACACGGCTTTAATCCCAGCACTCGGGAGGCAAAGGTAGGAGGATTGCCGTGAGTTCAAGGCCACCCTGAGACTACCTAGTTAATTCCAGGTCAGCCTGGGCCAGAGTGAGATCCTACCTTGAAAAACCAAAAAAAAACAAAAAAAAAAAAAAAAAAAAAAACAAAAACTTATTCATACTCAACATACATTTTTATTTACTTTTTTCCATTTTGACATTTGAATGTATGTATATAATATATTTTGATGTTATTCCTCTCAGTTATTCTGTTGTATATTTCTCCCCCTGGCTTTAATACACTTTTTCTTCCCCATTAATGTTCATCTTTCATTAATGCCTTTTTTAACCCATTGAGGTAACTTCAGGCTGCCTGCATGATCTTGGGTGAAAGGTTATTTACTGTGCAATGGGCAATTTGCCAATGGCTACACCTCTGATGAACCGGACCTCTCCTCTTCCAGTGACCATAACCTGTTATTAGCTACTCTGCAAAGTCTAGGGTCTTATGTATCCTTGCCCCATCAATGATGGACAGTATTGACAGGCTGTCTTATGCAGGAAACCACACTGCTGTGAGTTCACGATGACCATGCTGTGTCCAGAAGGCAGTGCTCTGAAGTAGTCCTCCCAATCAGCCTACTCTTAAAGTCGGCAATTTTTTTTGTTGTTTTTTTTTTGTTGTTGTTGTTGTTTTGCTTTGCTTTTAAACATTTTGTGGTTTTATTTGTTTTCAAGCAGAGGGAGGTAGAAGAGAAAAAGAGAATAGGTGCAGCAGGGCCTCCATCTGCTGCAAATGAACTCCAGGTGCATGCGCTACTGTGGGGGTACTAGGGAATCAAACTCAGGTCATTAGGTTTTGTAGGAAGCACCTTAACTGCTGAGCCATTTCTCCAACCCATTTTTTTTTTTTGTTTGTTTTGGTTTGGTTTATTTTTCTTTCTTTTTCTTTTCTTTTCTTCTGCTTCTTCTTCTTCTTTTTTTTTTTTTTTTTTTTTTTTTTTTTTTTTTTTTTTTCAAGGTAGGGTCTCACTCTAGCCCAGGCTGACTTGGAATTCACTAGTTTCAGGATGGTCTTGAACTCACAGTGATCCTCTGCCTCCTGAGTGCTGGGATTAAAGGCATGCACCACTTCACCCACCAGTTTACATTTTTTTAATGTCTTTATCAGGTCTGCAGTGAACTTTCGCTTTGTGCAGTCTTCCTTTTTAAACAGAGTTTATTACATCTCCCTCTCTCTTTCACAATTAGACAGTCATCCTTCTCCTCCTCCTCCTCAGGGTCCCGGCCCTCTTCTCTCCTCCCTCCCCTCACTGCCTCAGCCACTGCTGGACCTATAATTAATTAGGTGTCATCTCCATTCTCACAACAACCTTGTAGATCATCTTATCATCTCAATTAGTTTGCACATTTTTACTTAGTCTACCCAGTGCCACACCACCTCCACTGGGATAATGCTGCTCCTTGCTGAAAGATCTTCACTGGCTTCCTAGTGCCCACAGAGAGTTCTAAACCTCAGAGACGACCGGCAGACAACCCCACTCCCTTTCCCTCACCGTGTGGGGCTTTCCACCCTTCCCTCAGGCCACACTGTCCTTTCTTTCTCTTCCCTCCCAGTCTAACTTCAGTTTTTCTATGTACGAGGCCTTCTGAGAACGGTGAATGAAGGAAAAAGTGAATTTAAAATATTTTCCAAGGGCTGGAGAGATGGCTTAGGGGTTAAGGTGCCTGCCTCCTAAGCCTAAGAACGCTGATTCCAATCTCCAGGTCCCACCTTTAGCCAGATGCAAAGTGACGCAAGGGCGCAATGCCACACTTGACCACAAGGGGCGCACCCATCTGAATTTTGTTCACAGCAGCTGAGACACTGCTGACGTGCCCATCTCTGTCTTCCTCCTCTCTCTCTCTCTCTCTCTCTCTCTCTCTCTCTCTCTCTCTCTCTCTTCCTGTCTCTCTCTCTGTGTTTCTTTCCAAATAAATAAATAAATAAATAAATAAATATTTTCCAAAGTTTTTATATTAATTCATAACATTAAATAAGTGTTTTCCATGCAGATAGTGGTGCCATTGAAGTTTTTGCCAGTTTTGTGTGCAAAATGGAAAAAGAAAAAATACAGGAAGAGACTGTGTAAACATAAGTACATTAGAGCATGCACATTAGTCTTTAATATCCTCATGGGGAGAAATGATGTGAAAGCTTTTTATATCCATCCATCGTTTTTAATGTTTTAACATAGCTGCTCTGAAATGCCAACATATGGGATATATATATCGATGGATGGATAGAAGACAGATAGATAGATGTGACATCTATATGCAATCCCTGTACTTTGTCTTAAGGAAACTACTCCCTGTTTTCCTCTCGGCCCCACATTTTCTTTACCTTTCCTTCCTTGGACTTCATCTTTTTTGCTTCCCTTCTGTTTGCCCTCCTTCTTTACCTTCACTTTACCTTCAGTCCCTGAGTGTCATGCCAGGGACAGTGCCAAGGTTCCGCCAACTCTCATGAGTCAATTCATGATAATGACAGATGTTGTCAACTAGTAACCAAAACAATAATTAAGTCATATCTCCACCTAATTATAATCTCTTTGCTTGTTTAATGAATTAGTCATAATATGCAGGTTGAACTGTTACGATTTCACAAGTTCAAAATGACATCTGGGTACATGGTAACTATCCTGCTTAATTTCTGTGAGGCAGAAAATAAAGTGTGATACAAATTGCTTTGCATCACATAGTACATAAAATTTGAATCCTACCAATTTCACTTTCAAGTTCATGGAAATCTGGGCTCCCCTTCCTTTCTTCTCAGTAAGCTCTGTTGTTACTAGTCTGGGGATATTGCCTGTGATAGGCAGACAGACAGCTGGCATGACTGTGCCTGGGTGTTCACAGCTTCACATATAAGCTCAAGTGGGTTAAAAATGGTTTTAGGATTTTCTTATATCATCAGGGAGGCAAACCTAACCACCAATATGGTCCACTGAAAGGATGTTCTAATTTTATAACCTAAACCCTGCCAACATAACCCCCTTATGTTCTGTCTACCTTTTTCATAGAACCATTTTATTTAAAAAAAAAAAAAGCATACTTTTAATTCTTGCCTCACCCATTTTTATCAAACACTGAGAAGCTCATGTCCTTGAAGATGGTAATATTCTAAGCTGTCGAGTGCATGCCAAACACTTTCCTGTTATGAAACATCTTAGAAAGTAATTAACAACATCAAGACAGTTTAAACATGCATTTCATTCATTCCTTTAAATGGGATATACTAGATGTCACAGAAAGGGAAAAAGGAAGCTATAATTTATGCACTCAGATAAATTGTTAAAAATAGGTTGGAGATAGTAATGCAGTGCTTGACAATTTGACAACCATGTTCAAAAAGAATAGAAAAAAAAACTTAAGATTCAGTGCTACTAATATGGAAGAATTTAAGTGTTCATATTTTGGCATGGAAGCATATTTGGTAATGTAGAATTATACTGGAAGGAAACCAAAATTGCAGTAGACAGTATATTTACTAATTTCTTCATCTGTATCATTTTAAAAGAAATTACTAAGAACTGTGTATCTCTTTAATATCTATAGGGTTATCTAAAACCTATGGAGACACAAAGCCATGTGAAAAGTGATCTTTTAAGTAGCAACGTTAATCTAGTTTATAGTATTACAATAAGAACTTGGATACATTAATCAGTTGTGAGTGTAATATTGTGCATAAAGGATAAAACCTGTATTTAAAGTACTACTGACTACCGAGTGTTCTATACCCCCTTTCTCAGGTTTCGTTAGGCCTCCATATGAAGAATTCTCAAAAGCTCGCATTCTAGCCAATTCTATGCTGAGGAGCTATGATGGAAAAAATATGCCATACCCAGAATCGCAATCTTCCTCCTTAGAAATGGCTCCCATCACTCACTTCATCTAGGTCAATAAGGATGAACCTTGTGCTTTAATCTGGAAAGCTCCAAAAATTCCTGCATCATTATCAAAGTTATTTTAACTGTCCATCCAGGGGAAAATATATACGAGTCATGCTTAGAATCATGTGTAACTATCATTGCTGGAGGCTAATTTAGGACTTCTTGGCAAACATTTAGAAAAAAAAAAATCAGTCTTGGATTTAAAGAGTTTATTCCCAGTAAATAATTTGTGTGTGTGTGTGCATGCGCACGCTTACCCTGTACTACACGTGGTCCACACTATGATTCTAAAAGATACATTAGTAGTATGTCTACTTTAGACATTAGGAATTTTAAGTGTCCCAGCTAGTAGGTGGCAAAACAGAGACTTCTAAACCTGGGTTGTCATGTTTGCTGAATATTTAAGGTTACAGCTGCCTTAGAATGGCCACTGGCTCGTTCATGACCAGAACCATATGGAGAACCTGCAAAGTAAACAACATAGCAAATCTGTGGCTGCTAAACAAATGCAGAAAATGCTCGGTTTTGGAGATTTGCATCCAGGCCAGTACAACACAATTGTTTCTTTCCTGGCACTCTGAATCTTGTCTTTCATGACAAGCTACTACAATCATGTGGTGAAGAACACTTCCCACTCTGCATGGCTGTCATAATTAGGGTGTCCTGTCTATGACTGGTTCTGCTGATAGAAATGAAATAAAAGTGCTTTCGCCATTATAATTATGACTAGTCCTTTATTCTTTTTTTTCTATTAGAAAATGACAGATTAGGCTTGTGAACTTTGAAGCTGATGGAATTTGTGAACCACTGGGCCTTGCGAGGGGGTGTGTGAAAACAGAACTGTGAAGGTTCAAGTTCATATACCTTTGTGGTAAATCCACCTATTAAATCAAAACTAGATATTATCAAAACAGCAAAATGCAATGATCCTAACCTTGCTTGCAGTCTTCCTCTTCATTACTCAATATAATGACAGCTGTTATAAACACAACTAAAGCATGAAGTCTAGAATGGGGCATGGGCTGTAATGTTCTGGAAAGGTAGAATCTTCCTTATACATAACTCAATTTGAAAAATCGTTGTACAAGTCCTTAGATTTGTCCTTCGTAGAAGTTTCATCTGGAAGTGGATAACAAAGGACACCCAGGGAACTTGTGTCTCACCCCAGAATGTGAACTAAACCACCGTGAGGGTTGGATTGGATCCCAAACACTATAAACCCAAAATGTGCAGGGGGCTGGGGGAGGGGGGAGCTGCCTATCTGAGAAAAGAGATGAGTTGATTTCTGACTTGGAGAAAAAGAAAAATGTAAGCCATACTCATAATAAAATGAAGGCAGTTCCAATGTCTTAAGAGTCATTTCTAGAGTCATTACCTTGGTTTTTATTCTTTTTTCTTTTGGGGGTCGTAGGGGTGGGTAGAATAGATGATAAAGCTGCTCAGGCTGATGTCATCAAAGAGAATTTCTATTTTGTGAGCACTCTGAGAAAGTCTAATGTTGTGAAATGTCTTTAAAAATGGAACTATCAGATGTTTCTGGAACAAAACCCTAGCACTCTGTTTACAGCAGAAGCACCTCAGATGTTCAGCAGCGCACCCAGTGTTGTGTCTGGCGAAGAGATTACACCCCCATGTGACGCAGGCTCCATGCTTTCCACAAGTGCACACACTAGTGGCAAAAATAGTGATTTCAGGACTGTGTCGGCTGTCCACCTCCTCAGAGCTTTGACCTTGATGACTCACTTCTCAAGATGGGGCATCAAGAAACAAGGGAGCGATGGTTTAGTGGTTAAGGTCTTACTTGTAAAGCCTAAGGACCCAGATTCAATTCGCCAGTACCCACATATGCCAGATTCGCAAGGTGGTGCAAGCTTTTGGAGTCCATTTGCAGTGCCTAGAGGCCCTGGTGTGCCCATTCTCTATCTGCCTCTCTCTCAATCTCTCTCTCTCTCTCACTTGCTCTCACAAATAAAAACTAGATAAGAAACAATGGAAAATACTGGTATCCTCTTTTTTTCCTTTTGCTACTTTTCCAGAGTCCTCTAAACATGTTTGTACTTTTACAAGTTTCTGGGTTTTTTCTCCTTAAGGTTGCACTTAAAAAAAATACATACGTGTGTCTACACACACACACACACACACACACACACACACACACACATAGTTTTGTTTCTTTATTTGAAAGAGAGAGAGAAAGAGGCAGATAGAGAAGAAGGGCACACCAGGGCCTCCAGCCACTGCAAATGAACTCCAGATACATGAACCACCTTGTGTATCTGGCTTACATGGGTCCTGGGGAATTGAACCTAGGTCCTTTGGCTTTCTATAGACAAGTGCCCTAATCCACTAAGTCATCTCTCCAGCCCAAGTTTCTGTTTGTAAGAAGAAAGAAAAAACCCACACACTCTCAGAAAATTTCAAAGAGGAATTTGATGGAGGCGGAGCTTGCCTTAATAGAAATCTTTCTGGTCATCTTAGTAACTCCTTCATTTATAAAACTCCAGAAGAAGCAGAATTACTCTATACAGTAAGCAGCCCTGTCAGGCAAGGTTGAGAAATGAAGTACTGGACACACTTTTGAATTCCATGATTTGTACAGTAGTGCAGGAAAAAGACTTCTCCATGCCTCTGCAAGAAAAGACCTCAGTGAACCCTTGTTCAGGTTTGTGTCTATTCAAATGATAGAGAAACCCATTGTGGACTTCCTGACATGACTCTGACTCGGGGTCCTGGAGGATTTCAGATAGGCCAGCTCTGATACAGGCCTATCTTAGTCCAGCAGAGCAAGTTATATGACTTGTAACTTCCTCTGCCAACATAGGCCTCTGAGAGTCAGGATTTGCAGCAAGTACTGCTATGGAAAATGAGACATAATGAAAATATGTATCATATATATAATATATATACACAAAAACTAGTTTTTTATTAAAATTTATTTATAGAAAATCGATTCAGGTTTTTTTGGGAACAGGGTGGTTGACTAATTGAGGTGGTATGACTTCGTATGTGTTCTTGGAAATATACTTTTTTAAACTTTTTTTTTTTTTTTTTTTTTTTTTTTTTTTTTTTTTTGGTTTTTCGAGGTAGGGTTTCACTCTAGCCCAGGCTGACCTGGAATTCACTATGTAGTCTCAGGGTGGCCTTGAACTCAAGGCAATCCTCCTACCTCTGCCACCCAAGTGCTGGGATTAAAGGCATGTGCCACCACGCCCGGCTTAAAATTTATTTTTATTAGTTATGGACATACTTAGTATGTAAACAACATATGCTGGTACCATACTTTCCCTCATCCCTTGCCCTTTTCCAAAGGGGCCCTCTTTGTTAGTATATACTTTTGAGTCCTTGAGAGTAATTGATAGTATTTCATTTCCCAAAAATCTACTAAGCTGGGGCAGGGGCTGGAGAGGTGGCTTAGCGGTTAAGGTGCTTGCCTGCCAAGCCTAAGGATGCAGGTTCGATTCTCCAGTACCCACGTAAGCCAGATGCACAAGGAGGTACATGTGCCTGGAGTTCGTTTACAGTGGCTGAAGGTCCCGGTGCACCAATCTCTCTCTGTGTCTCTTTCTCTCCATATCTCTCTCTCTCTCTCTCTCTCTCTCTCAAATAAATTTTTTTAATTTAAAAATAAATAAAAATCTGCTAAGCTTAACTCACCCAACAATAGCAACCTAGAATATAGGAAATAAAATACTCACTTTCTGTCAATTTCAGTATAAATTATTTTCTTCATTAAATATATATCTTTGCACTGTTAGCTGTATCTTCTTTCTCAGTGAAATAATTTCCAGGGACTGGAAGTATGGCTTAGCAGTTAGGGTGCTTGTCTGCAAAGCCAAAGGACCTCAGTTCGATTCCCCAGGACTCATGTAAGCCAGATGCACAAGGTGGTGCATGTATCTGGAGTTTGTTTGCAATGGCTGGAGGCCCTGGCATGCCCATTCTCTGTCTCTCTCTCTCTATCTATTTCTGTCAAATAAATAAATAATAAAAACATTAAAGTTTCTTTCTTAAAAAAAAGAATTTCCAGTAAAACTCATGAATTATATCTAAAAATTAGAGTACAATTGTTGATGCTGATCTATTTTGGCTGCCAGGAATTTTAAGTTGCCACAGATTCTCAGTGACTGCAAAGAAGAACCACCATTGTTCTAGAAATTACTATAGCGGGGCATGGTGGAGCACACCTTTAATACCAGCACTTGGGAGGCAGAAGTAGAAGGATCACTGTGAGTTCAAGGCCAGCCTGAGATGACATAGTGAACTCCAGGTCAGCCTGTGCTAGAGAGACACCCTACCCTGAAAAACCAACACCCCCCCCCCAAAAAAAGAAATTACTGTAGTGCCCTACACTGCATTCTAATCAAGATAGTTCTCCTGGTTCAGAGAGATGGCTTAGCAGTTAAGTTGCTTGGCTATGAAACCTAAGGACCCAGGGTTCAATTCCCCAGTACCCATGTAAGATAGATGTACAAGGGGGTGCATGCATCTGGAGTTTGTTTGCAATAGCTGGAGGCCCTGGCACACCCATCCCCCTTCCCTCCCTCCCTCTGTCTCTCTCTCTCAAATGAATAATAAGTTAATTAATTAAAGAAAGTTCTCCTTAAATAATATCTTAACACCAAAATAGTTTATGCTTCTGAAATATGGTCTTAAAATACCTACAAAGATCATTTTTCCTTCATTCTTTCATAATTTTCATAGCCGGTTTGCTACCAAGACTCAGAGAACACAGCCATGCTCATGAGACTTGGGCCTTTGAAATTTTCAAACTCAAAATTATAGGGCTGAGGCTATGCAAAAGCTATCTACATCCATTACAGATTCCTTTTATAGAAGCTGCTGCTACAGAAAAAAAAATAAAAAGGTTATGTAATAGCAGGGCAAATGATTACAGATCCAGGCTGAGAGACCTAAGGAAAATGCCACATCCTGGCATCAAGATACTTCCTTGCAGCAAAAACTGTTCAGGTTTGGAAACTGTTTCAACACATAGTCCCTGGCTCAGGCAAAACATCTCCTGTAAGAGCTTATAGCAAGCTCTTAGAAACCACTCTTAAATAATGGCTTTACAATATCTGTCACCCCCAACTCCTGAAACAATTGGATGTGTGAATAACCAAGATGTGGTACATCTACATGATGAAATTCTACTCAGCAATAAGAAAAAAATGACACAATGAAATCTGTAGAAAAATGGTTGAATTTGGAACAGATCATACTAAGTGAACTTACACAGTCACAAAAAGACAGTGTCACATGGTCTTACTCATCTGTGGTTCCTAACCTGGATCAGCCTGAGCTGCTGACATACCTGAATGGCATCTTTTTTTTTTCTTTTTTCTTTTTCTTTTCCTTTTTTTTTTTTTTCTTTTTGGTTTTTTGAGGTAGGGTTTCCCTCTAGCTCAGGCTGTCCTGGAATTTGCTATGTAGTCTCAGGGTGGCCTCGAACTCACGGCGATTCTCCTACTTTTGCCTCCAGAGTGCTGGGATTAAAGGCGTGCACCACCACACCTGGCTTCTGAATGACATCTTGAGGCTTGGACAATAGGAAAGGGTAGGGCTTTGGGGCAGACACAAAACTGAACCCAAATTGAACTGGTACCATAGAATCCTATATCCTGGAAGTCAGACTAAAATGTGGAACCCTCAAGAGCACCTGAATCAAAGGGTGAGATGAAACCTAACCTCAAGTTTCTCCAGTTTATCTTTCTTCTCTTTTTCTTTTTGTTTTTCCCTTGGTGCTGGCCTATGATTCCTTGTACCAGGATGTGGTCTACATCCACAATGAGCTGTTAATCAAAGAAACCTACTGGATCTCCCAAAACAAACAAGACAGACTTTTGTATGAGCACTTGATTCCCCACCAGAGGTTAACAGTAAGGCCCTGCTGCTGAAGACACCATATGCTGTCAACACCGACCAGAGAGAGATCTGGTTAGAATCCGGAAGGGAGCCAGTCCCCGGACAATTAGCCCATCAAGTGCTGGAAGGTGCTACATGAGCTACGTGGGGAAAGTGGCCAACTCTGTCCAAGCAACTTAAAGTCTAAGCGACTCCAAAACAAACAACCCTACGTGATGCTCACACAAAAGCAATAGTGGCACACAGCCATGGTGGGTAACCAACTGCTCTTGGATGGGCTAACAGATCCACTCAGTGGAAAGGAAACCATATCTGGAACTGGGAAACAAGTCTTCCAAACGAATCTTGCATAATTTTTCTTTCCCACTAATCTGGGCATATAAGAGGGTCTACATCCTTTAAATTCTCTCTAAATTTATAATGGTTATCCCATTCAACCAGTGTTGACTTCACTCTCCATTGGAGATTCTGCTTCTCCTTTTCAGACGGGAATGGGATCTGAGGAGATAAATGAGCCAGCACACCCCAGCCCCAGCTGAAACCACAGAGGAACTGGGGAAATAAGCAAGAGTGCTGCTTTCTCTGTGAACCTGATATCAGCACAAGGGTGAAGGAGATAGGTACTGAGGACACTCAACTTCTACCAAAACAGAGATCCAGAGGCTTCTAAGAGCCCATCACTGAAGTAGACTTAAAATGCTCCCAACATGGCTCAGGAAATTTTGCAGAACAGGGGACAGAAAAATTGCTAGAGCCACAAGTTGGGACATTATGCACAGAGATATTGCCTCTCCCCCATAACTGATTGCTACCTCATAATGCATGACCCACAATCCCCATGGGGATGACCTGCATCCTAATAAGGAGGGCACCTTTGGAAAAGGGGCAGAGAGGAGGGAAACGATGGTACCAAACCATGTGTTGTTTACAAACTAAGTATGTCTATATCTAATTAAAATCAACTGTAAATATTTCCCTGATCCATCCCAATGTAAAGGTTTTCCTGATACATCCCAATGAGTCTATGATGTTAAGTAATTTGTTTAATAATTTTTATTAAGTTATTGTTTCTTTTGTTGATCTATTCTTTCAAGTGAACATTTGTTGAATAAAGTAGTATGGAAATTGAAAAAAAAATTCCCAAGGTTGTCTACAATTCAAGCAGTATAAATAAATAAATAAAATTGAATTCCAGAGTAAATACATTTTCCTTCAGCTTGTAAACCCAGTAACCATATTTCACCTTTGTAGTTTTCTTTAAAAGTATCTAAGATAGAAGCTGGACATGGTGGTGCATGCTTTTAATCCCAGCACTCGGGAGGCAGAGGTAGGAGGATCTTCCATGAGTTCGAGGCCATGCTGAGACTACATTACATGCTAGAGTGAGACTCTACCTCAGAAAACCAAAAGAAAAAAAATAAAACCAAAATAAATAAATAAATAAAAGTATCTAAAATATGCCTTAGATATATACAAATTTGTTTCTCAATAACAAAAATCACACTTTAATATCAGATATGCCATGCCTCTACAGGAAAGAATTAATAAGAAACAATAAGCATAGTAAAATTGCATCTAGTCATCATCCTGACAAGCATGTCACAAAACGAACCCATTACACACACACACACACAGAGAGAATACTCTACAACACTGTAGACTAAATCTACTCATAACAAACAGCTTTTAATCACAAATTGGCACAAGAGAAGAAAAGCAGGAAGTCTTGGTGTGGCAATGGTAGATTATTCTTGCTGAGTTTTCACATATACATTGTAACAAATTGCCTCTTCCACTTAAACGGAATCAGTTTCTAAAATTGTTCCAGAAGGTGAATCTAACTTCCCAAGTCTTTGAGTTTAAATCTCACACTGTGATGTTCTGAGAAATTGATCTTACTATAAGTTATCAAGGATTCAAATCAAGGCAGCCACATTTTTTGGCACAAAAATGAGACATATTTCAGAATTCGACCTACTGTAAGTCTGCCCAGCTCAAAAGTAGTATTTGCCTTAACCTTGCAAAGATCATCAAAATAAAGCTGTGGAGAGCAAAATGAATACATCTCTTGGAGAAAACAAAGTGAAACCTGCAAAGCTTTCTACAATTTCATTTCTTTCAAGAGACTGCCTTTACTGTTCTTCTATGCAGCCTATTGGGAACGCACATGTATTATAGGAAGATAAAAAGAAATCAGTAGAGTCACCATCAAACCTTTTTTAAAAGGATTTTTCAAAGATTTCAGTCCAGAGTAAAAATTCTACCACCTCAATGTGAATAAGAGACCTAAAATAAGCCCATCTGAGCATCCTCTGTGATACAAGGGCAGAACTAGGCATCAACAATGACCTCCAAGGGGTGCTTTGATGAAGATTAGCATGCCTGCCCTCTAAAAAGCAAGTTAATTCCCTGTCAGTCCACGGTTCCATTAAAGTCGCATGTGGGGTTATATTAATAGACATTGGTTCGCTTCTAACAATACTTTCAAGAATTAGTTGAGTCAGATACCGCTCAGGCCTCTAGGGTTTATCTTCAGTGAGGACAGCAAAAGTGTGCATACTTATCAGAAAACATTGGGTGATAAATGCAAAAATAAATAAATAAAAATATGTTGCACAGTATACATGCTAAAGAATGGACCCAGTATAAAGTATGTGAATATATCCAAGATCTCTTCAGGCATCAAGAAAGAGGACACAATTAAACAGTGGACATATATAATTCCCCTCTCCCTAGACATATACACAGATTCTCTGTATTAGTCATTTGCCATTTCATAACTAGAGAAAACGCTTGCAAGCATATACTAATTAACAACAACAGAATTGAATTAGGATGGGAAGAGCAAGGCTTCCAACAGGGGAGTAAGCATTAGAAGCTAGGACACAAACCTGGGCTAGCTGTTCACAAAGTCCAAGTGCATTCAAGGTCAAAGTACTATGAGGTTAAATAAGACCAAGTTCTACCATTCCACAGTTTAGTAAGGTGACTGTATTCACAACAACTTATTGCACATTTTACAAACTAGCAGAGAGAACCCCAACGTTTC
Source organism: Orientallactaga sibirica (assembly GCA_036365145.1). Lineage (NCBI taxonomy): Eukaryota > Metazoa > Chordata > Mammalia > Rodentia > Dipodidae > Orientallactaga > Orientallactaga sibirica. The sequence goes on from JAEOAD010001605.1 coordinate 1,383,329, forward strand.
CCCAGCCCAGAAAAATAGTTACATGCTCATCACACACTGACTTGATCCACTACATACTGTATACGTGTATAAGTTATACTCCAGAGACAGGCATCATTATGTGTCAATTTCTATGAAGATTGTAAGATGGCGATAGGAAGGCTGGGTTGAAGTCATCAAGCTGGAAGCCTCCACATTTGTACCCAATGACTACGGACTTGTAGTGCCTTGCAAGTCTACTCCGGAAGCAGTGGGACATGACCCAGGGTGAGTGAGCAGGAGGTTAAAGCAACATACTCAGATCTGTGCAAAGAAAGAACACTGTGTGTGGATGCGAATAGCAGGGATGGGAGGAAAACATGGAGGAAAGGAAAAGCAGGTTAGGAGATCACAAGAAAAGAACTTGTGGACTAGCAAGGTTCTGTGTGACAGCAGTGGACTGCTGTCTGGGTCTCACCTGCTTCAAGACCATACTATAGAGGTATGGTAGAGGTGAAACAAAGGGCCTGTGAGGTATTGGAATCTTCCAGACCTGGCAGAGTAATCACAAGTACTCCAGGGTTTCTAACGTAGATGCATTCATATGTCTAATATATGGTGAGGAGACAGGCCCTGGCATGACTCGACAATGGGGAAACTATAGACAACAGTGAGTCATGAAGTACTTGGATGACAGATGAAGTGTTGAAAAACTCCCTTTCCATGATTGAAGTGTCAGATCTTTAAACACATTTCCCCATAAGAGCTATTTTCTTAAAGAAGGAGTGTGTGTGTGCATGCACACGCACGTTTTCCTATGTCTGTTTTATTGGTGAGTACTGCATTACCCATTTCCCAAGGATACTTAATTTCCACAAAAGGAGTCCCCTTAGGTTCATTAAACTTTAAAACTGGTTAAGCTTTTTTTTTCAAGGACAAAGAATAAAAAAATCAGAAAAGTGAATTTACCCAACATCCATGCCATTACAGGTACTACTGAGCCCTTTAAAATGTTTTCTCTCTCTTAGCCCCTATTTGACCTACATGATTAAGGTACACCAGTGGCTCACGGCCCTGCATCACATAGCCAGGCTCTGGCAGTCTGGAAGTAGGCTGGATCAACTCAGAAATCTAGTTGCAACTCCCAGTTGCAGGTACCTGTATCTTCATTTAGGTTTGATTATATCTGATTACTCAACTAAGTCCATGGCCTTGGTATTTGATAGTTTTCCAACCTAATTTAAAATGTGGTTATTAAATTGAAAAATGCAAAGGCTTAAAAGAGATCTCCTAACTCAAAATACCAGGCATGGTGGCACATGCCTGTAATCCCAGGTTTTAGGAGGGAGGCTGAGACAAGAGAACTGGTGTGAGGTCTGGCTCAGTTGAACTACACAGTAAGATGAGGAAGGAGGGGATGAGGAAGAAGGTTTACAAGCTACACTCAGAAATTATAAAACAATATCCATAGTAGCTACCCATAATTCCATTTCAGATGATTAAGACCTGCATGTCTAATACCAACTCTCTAGTGTTCTATCACAGTATAATATTGGGAACTTGTTTCATGGTTCAGAGCAAATTTTGACATTTTAGTAACTATAATTTTCAATCTATCTTCATAGTTTTGTCCTATCTAAAAAAAAAAAAAAAAAAGCAGTATGAATTGATTTTTTTTTGGATAACAATCTTTGAATCTTTGGTTTATACTATTCTGCACTCATTTTCTATAAACAATGAGATGAGGAAAACATCTGCTCCCAAAACTAATAGGCCAGGTGATATAATATCCTTTTCCTCTTCTTTAAATAGAGGCCATCCTTGTTTACAGGATGAGGGCAAGAGGTAAAATTCTTTCCAAAGAGGATGCAATGCTTGTTAATGCTAGAAGGTTATTGTATGAAGCTATTACACTGGATGCCCAAGGAGATGTATCAAGAAAGTAGTCTCTAAGTCCTCACCTATGGTAATGGTTACCTGGGAGCCAGGGAGGATACTCTAAAGTAAAAGTCTCTCAGAAGGCCTCTGTCTTCACTCATTCATGCCACTCAGCTGTTTCTGAACCTGTTCTTGACATGTTCCTATGCAACAGAGCTGTTTCCAGGTACAAAGGAGCCAGTGAGGGACTAGTGAGAGAAGGAACAAGCTGACTGGATTTTCTTCAAGTATCAACAGGTCATGTCGCCTTCCTTGTGAGGCTTCGGTCCCTTCACACAGAGGAGATCACTGAAACTCACAGGTCAATCAGTGGTAGGAAAAACTCTACTCAGATTTTTAAAAAGGGCAAAGCTAAGATCCGGGAGAAAATTTCTTTGATGCAAATATATATGTCCTGGGGTTGGAGAGATGGCTTAGCAGTTAAGGTGCTTGCCTGCAAAGCCAAAGGACCTCAGTTAGATTCCCCAGGACCCACATAAGCTAGATGCACTAGGTAGCATATGCATTTGGAATTCATTTGCAGTAGCTAGAAGCCCTAGAGCACCCATTCTCTCTCTCTCAAATAAAAAAAAATATGTCTTTCCATTACTCTATCTTGTCTATAAAACAAAGGTATTGGGGGGGGGAGGGTAGGGCCTTTCTCTAGCCCCAGGCTAACCTGGAATTCATTATGTGCTCTCAGGCTGGCCTCCAACTCATAGAGATCCTCCTACCTCAGTCTCCAAAGTGCTGGGATTAAAGGCATGTGCCACCATGCTTGGCCAGAAAGGTAAATTTAGTTATAATATTCAGATTTACCCAATCTAAGGGACTCATCTCCTGTTAGACTTAATATTCCTTTCTTTGTAGATCACTGATAGAGAAAAACATTGACATTAATATTATGAATATCACCAAAGGTAACTTTTACCTCAGTTTGAGATGTTCCAAATGTGAATGAAATAAACAAAAGCATTGAAATTCAGAAATAAATAACCAAGTGTAGTCAATATTCTTTTAGGTATAGGGTTTGGAAGGAGGTTGAAACAGGGTTTCACTCTGTAGCCCGTGCTGGCGTGGACCTCACTAGGTAACTTAGGCTGGCTTCAAAGTCGTGATCAACCTGCCTCCACCTTATCAGTATTTGGATTACAGGAGTGAGATACCTTGCTCAGCTAATTTTACCACATTTGACTCTTTAAGGATTTGTTAGGCATTTTACATTTTAGTGAATGTTATCAATTTAGATATACATTTGCCAAATCACTTGTTTATTCAGTCAATAATTTACAAATCTGTTTAACTTCTGTGTGTACTGTCTTGACCTTTAAGGAAAAGAGACATGTGACTACTATATAGCACCTTTTTAAAAATTTTCCAGCTATGGGGCTGGGAAGATTACACAGTGGTTAAGGCACTTGCCTACAAAGCCTAATGACCCAGTTTTGATTCCTCAGTTCCCACATAAAGCCAGATGTACAAGGTGGTACATGCATCTGGAGTTTGTTTGCAGTGGCTAGAGGCCCTGGTATGCTCATTCTCTCCCTCTCCTGTTCTCTCTTCTTGAAAATAAATAAAAATATTTTTTAAATGCATACAAAATTTCCAGTTATAAAGATAGAAGTCAGAACATGTGAGAGGAGTCACAATAACATGACAGTCAGTCTTCTAGGGATGAGCAAGTTGTCAGCCTGTATATGATAAACACAAAGGTCAGGTTTGTTATGGGTCTGTTAGCTTCAGTTTTGTTTTGTATACACAACATCTGGCTTTAAATGCAAGACATTCATTGGAATACAATAATTTAACTCCATCCTTTATAAGAAAGACTAACTGCTGCTAGGAAAAGCACAAAAGTCTTTGCAACAGGGCATGGCTTCAGTAGATACTGCCTAGGCCTGGAAGATGTCATGGCATGTACCTCTCATGTTCCCTGGCATGGTGGGACTCCCAAGAGAATCTGGAATTGTCTTAGGTTGACCCAAAGCTTAGCATATTCCCTGAACCAGCCCTTCCAATACACGTTTGTGTGTTTCCTAGGAGAATGCATGAACCACCAAAGACTCTAGGATAGGCCCTTTCCTTCCCTTCCCTTCTCCCTTCCCTGCACTGTGAACTAAAGCTTACACATGCTAAGCGGGTACTCTACCACTGAACCACACTCCCAGACACATTTCTGAGTATTGAAGCTACTTACTTACCCCACTAAACTACTTTGAGGCAACAACTTTTATTTAATAAAAGAAGAAAATGTCTAACTGCCTAGATAGCTGTTGAACATCCCAGCTCTTCCCATCCAGCATTGACTTGAGATCACTGAATTGCCCTTAAAATATCACCCATGGCACAAATATTGCCAGTTCATTTGTCTAGTGTTGCATGAGGATACGTTTTGTGGCCCCTCATCAGTTTATTCACTTAGCAAATCATTCTAATATAACATCCACTAGTGGTGCCAGTCACTAATTTAGCAATGCATTTAGTATAAGATGACATACTATCTTACTTAAAAGTAAGATTATTTTATTGTGAAAACCTAGTGGATCTAAATTCTTTAGTCCATTAGTTTAAAAAAAAAAAGACCCCACCATTAAAATGCCAATGCTATGCCATCCTGTGCTATTTTTCCCATTACCACAATTCATCCTCATCTCTTGGCTTTTTTCACATCAGTCTCATTTTTATTGAGGCATAGTGCTTATGATATCTAGTCAGTAGGCATGCTGTGGTGCAGCTGGAAGCGCCACTCTCAGGAAGGTTAGCATTATGTTGGCCTGAGCATCGTGTATCTAATGACATCTCAGAGTGCAATTTTATAAACAACCACAACAACCACGGTACTCCAAACACTCTTTATCTTTTGGACAAATAGGTAAACAAGATGCCTGCATGCCTATTTGCACTTGTCAGAGGAAATACCACAGATCCACGTCGTGATCATACAAGTGCTGCGTGCATTCTCTCTATAGTGAGTTGGCTTTACCCTTGTCAGGGAAATATCAAGCTATTAATAATTCTTAGACTTCGTACACATTTAAACAATACAAGGAAAGCCATTTATAAAAAAAAAAAAAAAAAAGAAAAGAAAAAAACAGGGCCTTGGCTGGCATGGAGCTTGCAGCAATCCTCCTACCTCTGCCTCCTGAGTGATGAGATTAGAGGTGTGGGCCACCGTGCCTGGCAGTGGAATCTTCTCATAATGAATTCAAGCTCTGTAACAAAGGGTTCTTCCCAAAGCAATCTGTTCTAACACTGAGAAATCACTGAGTCCCAATAACCTAGTCACCCTGGATCAGAGTCAGCTGGGCAGCAAAGCCCCTACCTGCTGGCTCCAGGCTCTTGTCCCACTACAGCAAAGGTTTGAGGTTGTTCTTTTAGGTATTTTAAAAGGAGAGGAGCTAAAATATCTTCATAGTGTAGCATTTTTTAAAGTGAAAGCCTTTTTTCCCCTCACAGGGAAGAGCTATTAACTTAGATCTCTCACAGCTATCCGCTAGAAAGGTCTAATTCCTGAGGTATGAGCAACACTTCACTGTATGACCACTTCTTCTATACTTATACTTTCCTTACAGTGTATCTGCCCCTCTGTCTTAGCATGTCATACTAAACTTATTTATCTTTGTCCATAACCACCTCTTCTCTCTACACACATACACACAACCCCTATAAGACTGAACGTTTCTTGAAGAAAAAGTTCCCACCATCTACTATGTTCAACACAGCATCCAGGACATAGTCACTCATTTGGTATTTGTTGCTGATGTAAATGTCCCTGATGTGGCTAAGGACACAGGATTTCAAGGGAACTTCTCCTCCACAAAAGCAGGTGGATGATGAGGAACAACATGATCAAGAAATGAAGATTCAGATTGCTACTACGATACTTCTTTGGCTGGTATGATAAATGCCCAAGGTCTGGGAAAAGAACGAGCTGGTATAACTGACTTAGTCATTGTCAACACAATCCTTTCTCACCTGAGAAGGAAAACTAGCACCAAGGACACATTCTGAAACGAGAAGCAAAAATAGCCATTTCCTTCTCTCCTTGTTTCTCCCCATTTTCTAAAACCTCCACGGTCACTATCACATTAGAACTGATTAATCTGTCAATAGTCACAACCTATCTTTCTCCTCCTAAGCTTTCAGAATACATGATAAAAGAGTGAGCAAAGAACATGAAGTCCATAATACTCTACAGCACAGCGTGAAATTACCACTTTCATCACTAATCAACAACTATAATTAAGCCTAATTATAAATTACAAGTACCTAATTTTAGAAGACCTTTGCTTTATAAATCCTAGACATTAGAGACATTAACAACTCAGCTACTTGAAATTATTCCAGGGTTGGAAATCTCCTTTGTGCATTCTTGCCTTGTGCATTTGGCCTGGAAAACTGACTTCTCATCAGGATCTTTTCCTCAGGTCTACAGGGTCAGAAGCAGCATCCACTTGTCATATATTAGCATCTCCAAGAAGGTACCTGTATGCTACCTACCCTGATCTCTTTTCTGCTTATGCCTAAATCATCCCCTTGGGTTTTGAATGCTGTTTTAATCATTCCTCTGATGTATTAGTCAAGGAAGAGTGTGGGAAATTTAAGCCATAGGAGTTTGACAAAGAGTCAGAGAGTCCCCTGACATAGGAAGACTCAACAAGAAACAAATTTATCTCAGAAAATGCACAAGTGAAAGGCAGAGGGCATAAGCACCCTTCTCTTTAGCTTTGAGTCACCGTCAGTTAGGTTTCTATTGGCATATAGGACATTTTAAACTAGAACTGAGATGATTAAAGTATTGTCTTTTCTTGATTGCATGGAAAAGAGGGCTGAAGAGCACATGTCACAAGCATGGGGGCCTGTAGGGTCCAAGACTATGTGAGTTCGTGTCCCTAGAACACACATGAAAGCTGGGCATGTCCGTGCATGGCTGTAACCCCAGTCTTTTGGGAAACAGAGACTGAAAGATCACTGAGGCTTATGGAAACCACAACTCTGCAATCAGAGAGACTGTCTCAAGCAAATACGCAGATGAGCAAGAGAGGAAGGACACCCACCTTTCTCCTTTGGCCTCTGCATGTGCTTAGGCACACCCATCTGTACATACACGTACATACACTACACACACACACCACCATACACCCACCACACACCAAAGGAGAAACTATTTTTTTTTTGTGGTCATTTGGGACCTGATGGCCCAGTGACATCCTTTTGCACTTTGACACATGTAAAAGGAAGCTCACACCACACTCAGGAGTCTCTACACTCTTTGTCTCGGATACGAAGGGGTTTGTGATGGGCTTATGGCCAAGAGTCGTTGATGGTGTGCTGGTCCACACTCATCTTGACAGCTAAGGTCGATAGGATGGAGCAGTCATCACCTGATTACAGAAACAGTGTCCAGCCATCCCTAACCTACAGCAACAGTGGGCAGCCAAGGATGGTGAACAGCAAGATAAACAGGGAACATGTTCCCCCTCTAGCCTCCTACTCCTCTAAAAGCCATTGCAAGCCACGGGTCAGCCACTAAGCAAGTGAATGCCGGTGTTCCTCTGCCCGGGAGTGGGGGTGGAGCAGTAGAACTTAGCCATGTCAACCATCTCATGATGCTGGCTATATAGCAAGAGACATGGCTAACAAGTTTGGTCTTAGGAGGAAAGGTGGCCTAACAGCTACTTGCTTGCAAGAAAAAGCTAGTGTGAAGGAGTTTTTTTTCTGTTCAGGGTTGGCTTTGTCTCAAAGAATATCAGCAGCTTGTGTCATATGACAGTGACTTGGTCATGACGCTTCTGAATCCAGCCATCTCAGTGCCTGCCACACCCGCCATTCTGCCCACAGTCCCTCGAAACAGCATAGCTAACCCTCCATGGGAAGCCAGGCACAGTACTATCAACGCCAGCCTGAGCTAACAAGTAAGCTGGGGGTATTGACGTGAAAAAGACCACTTCTTTGGGGAGTCTAATTTCTAGAAGTTGTGTTCTACAAAGCAAATTGGCTCTGTGACTTTGTACAAATTAATCTGTCTAAGCCTCTATTTCCTCAGTGAACAAGGGTTAGTCAGACCATATGGGTTCCCACCATCTACCTGTGGTAATTCTATAATTGTCATTAATCATCTCAAAGATTCAGCTTACAATGTTTCCTGTGTGCCATGCCCTCTGCTAAATACTTTCTGTTGTCATCCACTTTAATACTAACAGAGCCAGATTAGAAATAAAAAACAAAGACTAGAAAACAGTTTCGAAAGAGTTCTACCCAGATTAAACCCTTTTAAGGCTTACAAAGCACACAAACCCACAGACAAACAAACAAAAACACACAAACCCAGACTGAACATAAAATGACATAGTGTTTTAATAACTGCTCTGTCTGATCAACTGACACGTTCACTTTTTACTCTGCTTTTGAAACTGCCAAACCAAGTGAGTAGATTCATTATTTTAAGCACAGTGTTGCATAAATCCAGATGATTCCTCTGACAAGCCTCTAAGAAGGTGTGTGACAGTGATATGCAGGCACTGAAATCAAAAACAGACCTTACAAAACCAATCTTACACCTGAGGCCTAGTGTTAAAAATGCGTTTGTCAGGGTGACTCCACTTCGGATACCAATGTTTTCCATTCAGTCATCATTTCTATCAAGTATTAATATGCAAAAACCAATGTTTTCACCTGTGTTCATGATAAGGTAAAGTTTTAGCTTTAATTTGGTTGCCACCTGCTGGCTAAAAGACAAAAATCTTTCTTCTTCGGGAAAAGCTGCTTAGGGCACGTATAAACAAATGAAATCCATTCCATTAAGAAAACAAGTGTGGGCAATGTCAGATGACCTTCTGAAGGGGAAGGGAGCTTGTATTTGTAGGGAACTTGTGTTTAACATGTGTGTTGCAGGCCAGGCATTATGCTGAGTGCTTCAGTTGTATCGTTATTTGTAATCAACCACAAGCCATGTGACAATCCACCATTTTGAAGCAGGAGCAAACAAGCCACTGGCTTCAGAGGACACCACCAAAAAAAAAAAAAAAAAAAAAAAAAGACAATGAATTCAAAACCAGGTCTTGATCAGACTTTTCATTACCAGCACAAACTCTTTTCATTATCCCACAATTCTTCTCTGCCTGGCATACCCACATGACCTCATACTATACAGAAAACACTGGGCTAAGCCTTCACTGCAGGGCTTCCAACTTATGCCAAGTCACAAAGCATTCAGAACCTCTCACAGCAAGCAGAGGCAAACTGGGAAAATACACCATCACCTCTGCAGAGGGAGCCATCGACAATTAGTCAAAATAAGGTAGAATGAGAATACTGTGAGAGCCGTTTTAGGGGATGGGGGAGGGGGGGAGATGGCTTTTAAAATATTCAGTCCTTTAGCAAAAACAACTTCAAGGAACAGAGAGAGTGGTTACTTTCCTTTGGTTCACTTAGGAAGCACTCAGTGTTCACCTGTGTCCCAATAGTTCCCAGTATTGGGTACTATCCCAATACACACACACCCAGCCCAGGGCTGGCCTCCTCAAGTGTTCAAGTCCCAGCTGGACAGACACAAATATGAGCAGCTATTCTCCTCACGTCTCTTTGATCTTCCACTACATCCTTTTGTCTCTGAGACACCTTTCTGGAAATGAAGATGGCTAGTGATTAAGGGAGAACTGTGAAGCATTGTTCTAAATACTTTATATATATAAACTAATTTAATCTTGACACAATGGCAAGAGATCATTGGTATCTTCACCTCTCTTATGAACGGGGTGGTAAGCAACTTAAAATGCCACACTTAGGCACTCTGATCCACAGCTCAAATCTCTGACATCTAAGTTTACACCTAAGCTATGCGACCTCTAAGTGAAGTGTGACTGTTCCTCCCTCACAAAAGAATAGGAACAGAAAGATCAAGAGACTCCTCAGATGTTGCACAGGTAAGTGGCCAGCAGAGACAGAAGGAGAACTCATTCTGCAGCCATCAATCAACCCAGCTCTCGGTCACCATCATGTTGTTTCTGAAAACACAGGCAATGACACCAAAGAGAGCCACGGTGTGGGTATTGAAAGAAGAACCTGCAGTAAAGGTGCTGAGGGGAGCTCACTCCAAGCACAAGCTCCTCCTCCATGTCCAAAGCCAGCTTCTCTCGATGGAAAGCACAGAAAAGCGATTCTGTAGGAGAGAAGTGATTAAGTGGAGATCTCAGAGGGCATCTGTACTTTGATTAAATGTGTGAACTTCCATCTACATAGTTTATCAAATCAGAACAGTCATCAATTTGGGGGCCAATTCAAATGTCAGCTTAACATTCTAGAGATAAGAACTGAGGCTTTTTTTTTCTTCTTTTTTTGGTTTTTCAAGGTAGACTCTGGGCTATAGCCCAGGCTGACCTGGAACTCACTATGTAGTCTCCGGTTGGCCTTGAACTCACAGCAATCCTTCTACCTCTGCCTCCCAAGGGCTGGAATTAAAGGACTGCATCACCACTACTGGCTCTGACTGAGGTTTTAATTACCCCACAGTGAATACCAATAACCCCTCTGAGGAGGGCCCTGAGGGAAATTGAAGCCAGGAAAGAGGAGATAAAAGATTATAAATTTTGTAAACATGTAAATAAAATTTAAAAGAATACAGTATATTTGAAAATTATAAAAAAGACTATTTGAGAAGATAGTGAATATTTCCTTCAAATGTTAGGCAAAGCAGATCAGTCCTTCTGAAGGATGGAAACAGATTTTGAGACTAATGTGAGTCAGAAAATGCATTTTCTTAAAATATTTTATTTTATTTTGAGAGAGGGGGCGGGGGGGAGAATGGACATGCCAAGGCCTACAGTGGCTGTAAACAAACTCAAGATGCATGTGCCACCTTGAGGATCTGGCTTTATGTGGGTTCTGGGGAATCAAACCTGGGTCTTTTAGCTTTGCAGGCAAGCACCTTAACTGATAAGCCATCTCTCCAACCCTAGAAAATTCTTTAGGTCATATTGATGTTTTTAAATTAGTATGATAATTTGCACTTTCAGTAAAACTAGCAAAGAATGACTAATCTGTTTTTTAATTTGGAAAAAAAAAAAAAGTGAGAATTTCAATCCACTCCAAACACCTCTCTAAAAGTCATGCCTATGCAAAATCATTATGTCCAGCCGGGCATGGTGGTGCATACCTTTAATCCCAGCACTCGGGAGGCAGGGAGGCAGAGGTAGGAGGATCGCCTTGAGTTAAAGGCCACCCTGAGACTATAGATAATTCCAGGTCAGCCTGGGCCAGAGTGAGACCCTACCTTGAAAAAAAAAAAAAAAAAAAGAAAAGAAAGAAAAAGAAAAAAAAAAAGAAAGAAAGATAGATAGATAGATCATTATGTCCAAATGCTGTTTCACCTGGAAGTTTTAGAAGGGGTAACAATTATTTCAAACTATTTTTCATGTTGGCCTATAACTGCTATAATTGCTATAATTGAAGGAGGCAGTTATGACTAGCATTCATCACAAATCAAAAAAAAATATGGACACTGAAAGCCATGTACACTGAGGCAGATGAGTCAGGAAACTAACCTGTCCAAAATGAAATACACATAAAATCATGGCCAGTGATCATCAGGGAGTAGATGCAAAGAAATTTGACAAATGTTTCTTCTTGATTGATTCTTTTTATTCCATTTGTTCAAGATTTGTGTTTAAAGTGGTCTCTTTTTTCCTTTTTAGAATAAAATGCCTCCTGGCCCCCTTTATGAGAACTAGGGAACACAAGGGGGATAAATGTTAGTAGGGAAAGGAAAATGTATAAGGTGATTCCAAAGAGAAGTTTAAAGGCCAAGTTACAAGTTTCATTGTTCTGAAATACTTTATGATCATTGCCAGTGGCTTGAACATCCCTGCACTAAATAAACTGTATTTGTTAAGATTTAAGATAACATTACCACCCCCCAAAAGTTTATCTAGACATGGTGATATGGATGGTATGAATTTCCAAAAACATATGTAAAATACATAGAAGGATAAAGGGACCCTAATCCTCAAGAAGGAAAAACATTCATAAATAATAGCAAATATTTACCAGCTATATATGATGTATTAGATGTTGTGGTAAATGGAAATGGTTTGCTTATACTAGCTCATTTAATCCTTGCTGCATCATGAGGTATTGGTACCATTTACAGATGAGGAAACTGAGGAGTTGGACATTCAGTACTCATCCTGGATCCCAGGTTGACAAGAATGGAAGGAGGCGCCTTCTGCGAGTTAGCCTCCCACTACAGCTGAATGTCACCTTGGGGCTCTTCTGGGAGCCACAACGCCAACTCTGTAAGACACAGGTTCTGTAATACAGGCTCTTTCCAAGACTCTTTTGCTCACCAAAATAGATTGCAAGCCTCTGTTGCTGAAGACACTATAGCCTTCAGCTGCAAGACACCGAGAATTCAAGGTGGAGTTGAGCTGGAAGCTTTGAAAGAGCTAGCCAGCCTACTAGGGGAGAAAAGGCATCGATGGTCTTAACCAGTAGTGGACCGTTCAAGCTATGGGCTGGCCAGGCAAGATGGGCCAAGTGGTGCAATGGTGGCATGTCTGTCATGGGAAAACCAACTGTGTCTTACTGGATTTGATGCCTGCTCCACAAGAGGGAATTCATGCCTTGTATTAAAAACATAGGTAAAGCCTATGGTTAGGGAAGTCATAAGCCCTAGGTGGAAAGCTACTACTGTTGTTTGGCTCAATAGATGCCCACCAGAAACGCCCTTGAAATGTTTATGCCCATATTATGCCCATGTCACTCTCACTCTTGGTTATACAAGCTTGTATTTTTAGATGGTGGGGACCACTGGAGAGACTCAAAATTCAAAATGCTGAGAAGTGACAATGGAGTGTCCAATGCTAAAGGGATACATGCTTTTCTCACCCTCCAAAGCTCAGGGACCATTGCAGAAGAACGGTGGCAGAAAGAATGTAAGAGGGGCTAGAGAGATGGCTTAGCGGTTAAGCGCTTGCCTGTGAAGCCTAAGGATCCTGGTGCAAGGCTCGATTCCCCAGTACCCACGCAAGCCAGATGCACAAGGTGGTACATACATCTGGAGTTCGTTTGCAGTGGCTGGAGGCCCTGGTGTGCCCATTCTCTCTCTCTCTCTCTCTCTCTCTCTCTCTCTCAAATAAATAAATAAAATAAAAACTTTTCAAAAAGAAAGAATGTAAGAGCCAAAGAATGGGAAGGAGTGCTTTGGAAGGCTGTCTTGTGGCCACTGTTTTCATGACTTCACAGTGGTTGATGCTACCCACACAAGACCAGCATAGTATGAGGCCAAAAAGGATGACATCAAAATGGAAAAGAGACTACTTGGAAAGAAGGGGTTCATTGGAGGGGTATAGGTGGAGAGAGGAGAAAAGGAGGATGGTAGGTGTGGATTCTGATCAGGGTATACTATTATATATGTGTGAAGGTTGTTAATAAAAAAATTAAACTAAAAATTTAAAGAAATTATAAAAGCATACATAGGTTCTAGAGCAATCTCCACCAGGTTGGGGATATGGCATTAGGTCAATTGTTACCTCTGTATATCACTGTTTAGTCATGGATAAAATGAGAGTTTATGACTGTGAACGTTTTTCTTTTTCCATTCTAGCCCAGGCTGACCCAGAATTCACTATATAGTCTCAGGGTGGCCTCGAATTCTCAGCAATCCTCCTACTTCTACCTCCCAAGTGCTGGGATTAAAGTCGTGTACCACCATGCCCCACTGAAAGGCTTTTATTTTTAATTCAAATTAAGGACAGTGAGATGGCTCAGTAGTTAAAGGTATTTGCTTGCAAAGTTTGCCTACCTGGGTTCAATTTCCCAGGAACCACCTAAAGCTGGATGCAGAGTGGCATCCCCAAAAGCCAACAATGGAAGGCAGAGCTGGGGGGGGGGATCCAAGAAAATTCCTGGTCCATTAGTCTGGGCCTCTTTTGCTATCTGGCAATTCGTTTGCAGTGTCAAAACTATCCCAGCACTCAGGAGGGAGAGGTAGGAGGATTGCCATGAGTTCAAGGAAAGTTTGGAACTACAGAGAGAGTTCTAGGCCAACCTGGGCTACAGAGAGACCCTACCTCACCTCTCTCCCCCCCAAAAAAAATAACAAAAAGAACACCTCTATCTCAAAGAAGGTGGAGCACAGAAACCTCAAAGTTGTTCTCTGACCCCCAAATATGCACTCACCAACCCCACACAAATTTTTTAAGTTTTTAAAAACCTTAAATGTGGTAATTGTAAGTATTTGAAAATGTGTTGAATGGGAATGGACCTCTGTCACTACAGAAGGTACAATTAGAAGGAATGAGTTTATAGAAAGGGATGGTCTTCCATACATGGATTTTTCTGGAATTGCTCTAATACAGAGAGACAGAAAAATATTCAGGATGAAGGGAAACGAATGAAAACATAGACCTCAGTTTTATTGAGTGTCGAATACACTTGATATTTTAGCGGTATTTTGATGTACTTCCTAATTGGATTGAACCAAAAACCAAATCTGAATTCAAATTTTATAACAAAATTCTAAATTTAATTCTTCTAATTGTTATTTTTCTATCTTTGAGACAAAGTTGTTCAAAAGAATCTGATTCAGTATACCTTAAATGCTAAAATTACACTAGTAATTTGAAACAGTGTAAATATAATTTGGCAGTACAAGTGAAGAGTGTTTTGAAACATCCATAATCAACACCCAAAAAAGAAAAAAAAAAACAAAAAAAACACTTTCAGTCTGGAGATATGGCTTAGTGGTTAAGGCATTTGCCTGCAAAGCCAAAGAACCCAGGTTCGATTCCCTATGACCCACATAAGCCGAGTGCACAAGGTGGTTCATGCATCTGGAGTTCATTTGCGATGGCTAGAAGCCATGGTGTGCCCATTCTCTAGATTTCTTTTTCTCTCTCTAAATAAATCAATAAAAAAAAAAAAAAAAAAAAAAAACCACTTTCATGTTGGGGCTGAGTAGATTGCTCAGTGGCTAAAGGCATTTGTTTGCAAAGCCTGCTGGCCTGGGTTGAAAGTCCAAGCTGCCTATATAAGCCAGATCAAAAAGTGGCTAGCATTCATTTACAGTGGCAAGAGATGCTAGCCAAATCATTTACACACACACTTACACACACACAAAAGGCTTTCATGTTGACAGTATATATTTAATAATCCTTTCAAGTACAATTTTTTACATCTAAATATGCTAATTACTTTTCTAGCAAAATAAGGCTATGATTAAAAATAGGTATGGATAGAAGCCCCATGTTGTGCTGCCATTCTGGCTCTAAAATTAAATTGTCACTTCTAGGGCAATGACTTACAGTCTTGATTTCTATTCTTAATTTCTCATTTCAATGCCAGTTTTTGCACTGTGGTCTGCCTGGTAGATTTCCCCTGGGCATCCCTTCAACATCAACTCTATTTGCCCACCTTGTGTGTGAAAATTACAGAAAGGTGTCCCCAAAGGGCTTTAAGATGTGATGGCAATGACACTAAACAACCTGAAGGACGGCTCGACAGCGAGTTCGCAGAGTGACAATCAGCAGGGCTAGTTTATAATCCACTGAGATGACGTATCTGAAGAAAGAGGGGTGGCACACAGGTCAGGGAGAGAGGCTGAGCACAGGATGCACAGAAAGACTGATGGGAAAGGGCAGTACCCATGTGCCAAGAGCCAACCAGCTGGACACGGGGGTGGCTGCTAGGCCTCCTTACTTGGAGAATCAAGTTCAGGTACACATTGTTTTCTTTAATTTCCTTGACAACTTTTTGTTTTATTTTTCGAGGTAAGGTCTCACTCTAGCTCAGACTGACCTGGAATTCACTGTGTAGACTCAGGGTGACCTTGAACTCATGGTGATCCTCCTACCTCTGCCTCCCAAGTGCTGGGATTAAAGGCGTGCACCACCATGCCCAGTTTGACAATGTTTTTTAAATGTCCTAGCTTCATATGCTGGTCTGACTAAAAGTAGGTGCTATACCCATCTGTGACCCTGGTTTCCAACAATGAGTGAACGGGAACATTTCTCTCTTATTTGACAACAGGAGTTGGCCACCCCTTTTTAAGTTCTCTTATCTCTGTAAAAGCCAAATGTAACCCATGAAACATGTGTAAAGCAGAATTATATAGCAACACAGTTTGTCACAAGGCAAAGACTCAAGGACCATTGTCAAGACAAGACATAGGTTGTCCTGCCCCAGAAACCTGCACTCTTTCCTTTGCAATCAACAACCCCTACCAGCAGGACTTGTGATTGTTTTGTGTGTAAAACTGTCACCAAAGTACACATCCCTAAGACAGTGGTTTGGTTTTGTTTGTTTTGAAGCTTCTATAAATATAAAGATATACTTTAGATTCTTTAATACTTAAATTTTTCATTTTAATTATGTTTATTACATATATTAACATGGTTCAAAGAAGAGTAGATTATTCATTTGATTGCTACATAGCACTCTCTCCATTATGATCAGAATATAATTTATCTACTCTGTTGTGAATAGAAGTTGCAGCTTGAATTTTTACCCATAGAAATAATGTGTCATAAATATTATTAATACCTTCATATATATAGATGGTGAGGACCACTGGGGAAACTCAAAATTCATTAATACTACATATGAATGTATTAATACATTCATGAATTTAATACATTCATGACACATTTCAGCTGAGTATGTACCTGAGAGTAGACCTACTATGCCATGTGCACACATAACTTCAGCTTTACCAGATAATGACAATCAGTTCCCCAAGGGATTGAACCAGAACATTCTTTCCATAGTATAAGAGTTCTTACTGTCCTATATCATAATCATCATTTGGCATTGTCAGTCTTTTGGATGGTAGCTAATGCATTTAGTCAAACATGTTTGTTTTTTGAGACAAGGTTTTGCTATGGAGCCCAAACTCACCTCTAATTCATGATCCCACCTCAGGCTTCCCAGTGCGAAAATACTGGCGTGCACCACCACATCTCGCCTTGGGTGGGTGTGGGGTTACGATCACAAATATAGTTTATTTTCTACAAACAATGCATGCATTTAATTAGATAATCCATTTAGAAACTTGATTAATGTGATAAATGATGTTTAGCTTTTATTTAGGGTTAATCCAGTGCTATGTTTGTAGAATAAGTCCCTTTGGTTACCAGTTAACTTTGTCAAACATTCTCAGAGGTCCTGTGCTGATATTCTGTGACTGACTTTTATATCTAGCTTCATGTACAAAATGGAAATGCATGCCTTAGTAGGAAGTAGGCAGAATAACGTCCTTCCCTCAAAATATCACCCTAATCCCTGGAACATGAGGATGTTATACTCTGTAGCAAAGAGCAGTTGACCATACAACAGGGACACTGGTCTGGATTATCGAGGTGCATTAGAATAATCACAGGAGTCCTCAAGAGTAGAGGAGGAGGTTGGAATGATGCAGTATGATAAGGACTAATTTGCTTTTGTTAGCTTTGTAGATGAAGATAGAAGCCAGCAGAAAAGGAAGGTGAGCAGTGAGAGGGCAAAGGTTTTCCCCTAGAATCTGAAGAAGGAATTCAACACTGCCTGCAGACTTCAGACCTTCCCATGGGCAGAACTATAAGATAATAAATACAGACTGTTTTAGACACTCCACTTATAGTAATTTATTTACAACTTTAATGGTAAAGTATGGCACTTGGGTAGCCTTTCTACATATGTAATCAAGGAATTACCTTGTAATAATCTCACTGTTTAAGATCAAGGTAATTATGGTTTCATGTAAAAACAAAGTTGAATGTTCTCTCCTGTCTCAAAGAATCTGAAAAAAAAAAAAAAACTCATTTAAAAAAAATATACACTTTTTGGGCTGGAGTGATGGCTCAGTAGTTGAGGCACTTGCCTGCAAAGCCCAACAACCTAGGTTCAATTCTCCAGTACCCACATAAGGCAGAAACACAAGGTGTTACATGTATCTGGGGTTCATTTGCGGTGGCTAGATGCCCTGACATGCCCATTCTCTCACTCTTGCTCTCTGTCTCTCTCTACTTACAAATGGATAAATACAAAATATAAAAAATACTGAATAGCAATTTTAAAGTGCATACAAAGTGTTTCATTGGGGAATCTTCACACGTGTGTGTCACCATGTTCTTGCTCAGTCATTGCCGCCCTTCTCTGCAACTCGTCCCTCTCTTCCCCACAGCTAGTCATTCCTTCTATTCTGTCACCTTTATTTCCTGCTTCCCTTCAGATCACTTCTTCCCCCTCATGATGCCTTTTCTAGATTTTTTTTTTTTTTTGAGAGAGACAGAGACAGGGAGAGTGAGAGGAAGACAGATAGAGATGGGCATGCCAGCAGCCTCTCAGCTGCTGCAAACAAAATCCAGATGCATGTGCCCCCTTGTGTTCAAGTGCGGCATTGCGCCCTTGCGTCACTTTGCAGCTGGCTAAACGTGGGACCTGGAGATTGGAACCAGCGTTCTTAGGCTTAAGAGGCAGGCGCCTTAACTGCTAAGCCATCTTTCCAGCCCTGCCCTTGCAAAATTCTTGACCTGCACATACATATATAAACACATATCTACACCTATATATCACTTAAAAATGTACAGGTTCTGCATATGGGGCCAAATGTGGCATTTATTTGTCTTTGACTCATTTTGCTCTGAAAAATACTCATCTTAAATGTGCAACAAGACTCATCCATGAAGCCAGCTCAGTCAAGGGTACTTATTCCTTGTGTAATGGTTGAATTACAAATTCAATTTAGGATACTTCCAGGGGCTTGTTTGTATTTTGAGACATAGTGTCATGACTCCCAGGCTGGGCTAGAACTCCCTAGGAAGGCCAGTGTGACCTTGAATTTTGGATCCTCTTGCCTCCTGGAATTACAAGTGTGCTTTACCTGGCCCCAGTCAGGCAGTGCTGGCAATCAAACACCAGGTTTCATGTATGCTAGGTTAGCACTCTACCAACTGAGCTGCAGTCCCCATCCTGTGTTTTCTCATGTTTTTAGATTATATTAGGAATTTGTAAATATAACATAAATCTTCAAATACATTGCTATAAAGTTGGTGATAATCCCTTGCTATCTTTCTCATGGCTTCATTATTGGTATTTTTGTCAATTTCTTCATTTTTGGTAATTATGTCTTTCTCGTCTTCTTTGGTTTTTAAAAAAGTATTTTTATTTGAGAGAAAGTGAGGAGAAAAGAGTGTGAGAGAGACAGGAAGAATGGGAGTGCCAGGACCTCCTGTCAGTGCAAACTAACTCCAGACAGATGCACCACTTTGTGCATCTGGCTTTACATGGGAAATGGGGACTTCAAGCAGGCTCGCCAGGTTTTACAAGCAAAGGCCTTTAACCACTGAGCCATCTCTACAGCTCCCAACTCCCTCTTTTCTTAATCTATGTTTTACCAAAAGCTTACCCATTTTATTTATTCTTTCAAAGAATTTGCTTTAGAATATGTAATTGCTATTTGCTGTGTTTTTATTTTTCCTGTCATTCATTTCCGTTTTTTTTTTTTTTTTTTTTGAGTTTGAGTTTGAGTCTCATTCTAGCCCAGGTTGACCTAGAGTTTATTATGTAGTCTCAAACTCACAGGAATCCTACTTCAGCCTCCTGAGTGCTAGGATTCTTTAATCTTATCACCACCATACTTGACACCTTTTTTTAAAATAATTATACTTTTAAACTATAATTCCTTGTTTTTTTTTTTTTTCAATTTTTCTCATTGGTGATTGACATCTGGACTCTTGTGTTCTAACATAGCTATACATTTCCTTCTCAGTGGGGATTAAGTTTCACTGACTCTCAGGAACAGTAATACACAGTGTCATACTAATGTCACATGTAGGTAATATGAAACTATTTTCTAATTCTAGATTACACAAAGGTTGCCAGATAGCAAACATTTGCCTATAACCACATGAGGGTGAATTGCTAGCTTGTTGAAATGATGAGCTTCAATGCTTTGAAATGTGTTGAAGATCTTTATTCCATATATAGTTCATCCAGAATATAGTTTCTTTTTATTAATGCTTGCAGCTGCAGAAAGAAAGAAAGAAAGAAAGAAAGAAAGAAAGAAAGAAAGAAAGAAGGAAAAAGAAAGAAAGAAAAAAAAAGGTCCATTCCACCAATGGTGAGCTCGCTATTTGCTCCCCATCTCAGGTTGCTAATTATGCTATTCAAATTTTCTCCATCTGGTCTAGCAGTGACTTGGCATGGTGTATTAAAATCCCTTATTATGGAAAACATTCCCCCTTTACAAATTTGTTCATTTCTCCACCCTTATTATGGAAAACATTCTATCTACAGATTTGTTCATTTCTCCTTATATTTCTGTAAATTTTACATGGCCATTGCTTCTTAGTGCAAGATGATATGCTGGCCTTCTGGCCTTTATTTCAGCCTCCTCTGAGTGTTGTCTAGAGTGACTGAGGTTCTTGGGGTACCCATGAGTATCACTGGGTCATGAACTGTCAGACTCTATTTTGTAGTCTGATGGAACCTGAGAACAGTAAGTTTTTATATGTTTGAAATAAGCAGGATAACAAATTATAACATGTAGCTACCAATGCATTAAAAATAATTGACATTTTAACACATGGAATACTTGCTAGTGCATGTAAAAATCAATCAATAGCAGTTCTGACAAATCTCTTTAATTTCTGGTGATAAGCACAGTTCTCATTGATACTTGTGACTATCTGATATCTATGAATTAAAACTTAACTGCAGTTAATTGTCTACCTTCTTGAAGCAAATGTCCAGTTTCAGTGAAGCATTAGTGGAAATCAACCTGAGTATTTTTCTTTTGTTAACAGGCACCCTGGATACTTGTTCATGAGGGATGCATGTTCATGGACCATATGCTAGGATGATTGCTTTGTGCTGTCAAAGCATAGGTCACCCCTTTAGAAAGTGTTCTAATGATGTTCTCACATTGAGCTTGATAGTCCTGTTCACTTCTCATTCATGCCATTTCTTTCCTCTCCCTTTCTTACTCTCTGTATTAGTTGGGGTTCTCTAGAGGAACAGAATTGCTAGAATGAATTATATTAAAAAGGGAATTTATTGGATTAGTTTACGGTAGTCCAATAGCAGGACGCAGGCCCGAGAGTCAAGGAACCCAGTAGCTGCTATTAGTCCACGTGGCCAAATGCCTCAGCAGTCCCAATCCAGTCCTGAAGGCCTGGGCTTCTTGAGGAGCCGCTGGTTTTCAATTCTTCAGTTGACACTCATCTTCAGTCCAAGCTGGTCTTCAATCCATGCTGGAAGGCAGCAAGCAGCTCTGGCTGCCAAGTGGAAGGAAGGGGCTCTTTTCACCCAGAGCTTCCTTATATAAAGTCCCCCTCTGAGAGGGGCCACCCGCTTTGGGGGAAGGGCTCACTTAGGCAGAAGGACTTAATCCTTCCGGAATCAACCTCAGGGACCCACCCAAGAGGGATTTCTGTGGATTACTAAACAGATCAAGTTGATAAAACCTTAACCATCACACTCTCCTTCTTCACTTTACAATTAACACAATTCATTACCAGCCTTCTGTTTCAAGCAAATTTCCCTACTAATTTCACTGCCTTAGTTAATGATATCATCATTTTAAAATAACTATGACTGTTTTCTTTTTGTAATACCATTCTCAATCCATTTCTCTTATTCTACTTGTCAAGTTATGTTACATATTATGGATATACATCAAACCCAGGGCCTTACACAGGTCAGGCAAGTCGTCTCCACAAAGCTACATTCCCAGCCCAGGGGTATTTATCCCTGGAGTTATGGAGTTTTATGGACATTATGTAGTAAGTTCCAGCTTTCCTCATCCTTGTATTTTGTGTGTGAATTGATGTTCAATATTTGTTGAAGTTATTTAATTAACTTTATATCTTAAAGCTCTTACCTTCTGGACTGGGAAGATGGCTCCCTAGATAAAGAGTTTGCCGTGCAAACATGAGGTCCGGAGTTCAGATCTCCAGCACTAACATGAAAAGCCAGATTGAAGTGAGTGCCTGTATTCCCAGCACTCCTAAAGCAAAAAGGCAGGCATAACCCAGAGAATCATCTGGAAGCTTGTACAAACAAGAGAACCTGCCTCAAACGGGCACAGACTGACACCCGAAATTGTCATTTGACCTCTACATATGTGTCCTGGCACATGTGCCTTCATTCACACACACAAGCACGCTCACACACACACACATATGCATCCTATACATTCCCCAAAGTCTCAACTGTTACCTGCTAAAATTTTATTCAGCATTTAAAGATCAATTGGATGATAAAATCTTACTGGTAATGTTTTATTGCCTTATTTCTTTCTTATATAATCTATGTGAAGGCATGATCTAAATTCATTTATATTGGCCAAACCTGTAATTCTGCCATAGGTTGGAAAGTGTTCCCCAGAGATCCACGTACTAAAGACCTGGCCCCAAGGCAGGACTATTAGGATTTCCTTAGGTTAATGAGGGTGTGCCCTCAAAGAAATTATGGAATCCCATTCTTCGGCATACTCTCCCATAGGTCCCTTGATATGCCACCCAGCACCCTGAACAGCCCACAGCAATGAATCCATTTGCTCTGCAAAACACTGAACCAAAAATAAACCTTTTCTCTTTGTAGGTTTATTATTTAAAGTCTTTCGTTATAGTAATACACAGCCAAGTCATGTATCACTCAAAATCCTGTCTTATAGGAAATGAAACTTTTTTATTTCCATATAATCAGTAATAAAATAATCATATTTTGATACAAAAGGCAATATATGAGAATACAAAAATCATAATGAGGAAAACATCCCATAAAAAAAGCTAGACACCAAAGTACACATTTTATTTTAAATGGAATTCAACAAGACAGTAATATTGAATGGTGATGGAGATCAGAAGAGGGGGCTGTGAGAGGTGCACTTGACTGACTAGTGCACAGGAGAAACACAGGTGTGATGGTCATGTTCCTAATCTTGATATTACTTCATGACTGCCCACATGTATGTGCTTGCACATGTTTGTCAAACTGGACACTTAGCATGCCTGCTTTTGTCACACTAAAGTTAAACATTGAAGACAAAAAAGTTACTGCCTGTCGAAGAAACCCTACTAACTACTCAGCACCATTGAAACACTATCAAGCGGTAAACAAAACATTGTAACACAAAAGAGAAAGGCAAAAAATATATAGTGAATGCAAACAACTTTTTCTGATGCAAATACAACATATGGCTAGAAACATCATTTAAAGTGTAATCTTTTAGAAGTGGTCCTTTTTTGGCTTCCTGTTTTTACTAATACATTTTCCTAATACACAAGCAATTAAGTATTCTTACTAAAAAGTACAGAAAATCTAAACAAGCATAAAGAAAATTAATTATCTTTACTCCTACCACAGATGATATTTTCTTTTTCTATTTGATAAATAAACTATTTGTTCTACACTGGAATATATCTAAGTTAATAAGGAGTTTTGAGCCCTAAATTTCAAGATCCCTCCCACATAGAAAATATTCTATTCTAATCAATTCATTTCTCATTTAAAAAACAGAACAAGAAACAGCTAGAGTATGTTTTACTTACAGTTTTCTACAATAAATCAAGGGGAGAGGGGTTTTTGTGACATTTACAAGGCCAGTTTCAGTAGCATTTAAAAATATTGTAAGTCTACTGAGTCTCATTTGGGCTTGAGATGTCTTGATTTCACTGAATAAGATCAAATATTCTGCAAGTTTTTTGATGCATAAAGGCTTGATGACTGTATCAAGGCTGCTGGGTGAAACAGATTAAGAGACTTCAGAATCAAGGGCACTAGTGGGAGTTCTCCGGGCAGTGCCTCCCCACAGGCAGAGTGGGTGCTCAAAAGTTCTATGGTCCCTACACAGGGTAAATGTTTTATGTCCTTTTCACTGTAAGAAAAAATAGAATTCCCATAGAAAAATGATCCTTCAGAATCCTACAACTGGGAAATAATGGTTTGATTGACTATTTCCCAAAACTATCTGGCCATATAAACCTATTCTACTTCTCTCCATTAGGTAAGTAAGGCTGCAGTTTGGAAAAAACAGTTTATCTGTTTATCACCAGCCCTCTAATGTTAAATCTACAGCCTTCCAGAGACATTCAGAGAGCCACCACGGTCAACCCACTGCTTTTCCTGTTAACACCATGGTGGCTACAATGGCAACTCTTGCTGAGTTCTCCAGCACGGATGCTGTGCTCTCCCCTGGGTCCCCCTAGCTGGTAAACACCCTCTCTTCCTTCAACTCCCAGTAAGACCTATGCTGCTCTGCCTGCTGCAAGCCTTGCTCAGTTCTATTGAACATTCCAATATCCACAAAACTGCCTTCTTGTACAATTTCCAACACAAAAACTGTTAGATTTCTAGATAGTGACACTTCTGCCTTTCCATCATTTACTAAAGTAGCTCATAGGGGATTCAATACTGATTAACTGACTGAATAAGTGATTAGTAAATTGTGCATATTATGAGCTCTTTTCAGGGAGAGGGTTTAAAATGAAACTAAGAGTGATAGCAGTATAACTCAAAGTAGCGGGCCTGTGTAGCATAGCTGAGTCCCTGGGTTCAATCCCAAGCTTAGGGTTAGAGAGTAAATTAAGATATCTTTATTCTTATTTCATCAACTACTATATACTTTTTCAATTTTTTTTTTTAAACAAGATCCCACTACAGTTCAGGCTGGCCTCAAACTCACAGCAATCCTCCTGTCTCAGCCTCCTAAGTGCTGGAATTAAAGATGTGTGCCACCATCACTAACGATGTTTGAAGTCTTAGTAAAAGAGAATTTCTGGGGCTGGGGACGTAGCTCACTTTGTGTAGTGTTTCCTTGGCATGCATAAAGCCCTGAGTTCAATCCCCAGCACTACATAAACCAGACATGATGGCACACACCTGTACTCCTAGCACCCAAGAGGTGGTGTCAGGAGGATCAGAAGTTCAAGGTTATTCTATGTGTTACATAGTAAGTTTGAGGCCAGTGAAAGTTACATGAAACACTATCCAGAAAAAGTTTTTCTGAATGACTAGATCTTCCCAACTGTCATCTAATTTTTTAAATCCACAGCTTGAATGTCACTGAAATCTATATTTTAAAAGTTTAAATGACCAATTTTAATTTGTTTAGTATTTTATCATAATAATAAAGCAAACAGAGATAAGTATCTGATTGTTGTATGAGGAACAGCATAAAACCAATACCTACAATTTTCTAAAACAAAATTCTTTGACTAGACCAACAGGTTTTATTTTATTGTATTTTATTTTTTTGAGACAGGGTCTAATTTAGCCCAAGTTGGCCTTGAAATCACTAAGTGAAGATGGCCTTAAACTCTTACCCTCATGCCGCCACCTCCCAAGTGCTACGATTATGTGCCACCATGCCTGGCCAGACCAACAATTATTAAATGTGTTGATATGAAGTCAAAGCAAAGCTAAGGGTAAAAGCAGAGTAATTGAAAAACTTAATAAAAGAAAAGATAATTTTATTATGAAATTAAAACGCTAAGAGCCCCTTAATTAGAGAAAATAGAGCAGCGTTGCTGTAAATGACATTCCCATTAGTGCCACTTAAATTGCAAGGGACAGCTTATAGCTCATGTGTGACTGTAAAATTAGTTATAATAAAATACATTATAATACCATCTAAATGTGTCTGTGGAAGAGATTTCTTTTTTTTTATATATGACCTATAAGTCTATTCCAAAAGTGGGGTAGTTCATCAAGTCATTTGATAGCTGAGACACAGTCATCATAACAGATCCTTATTCTGTTTACTCCTCATAAATTATCTTTATCGGGGACACTGCTAGTTTTAGATTAATTTATGGTGACTAGAGTTTTAGAAAAAGAGTTATCTGTCTATAGGCAAAAGCTCTAGTATTTCCAATATAGGCAGAAAAAGTCACTATGCTTAAACTTGACCCCATAATTCATGTGACTTACAGGTACAGAGATCAAACACACTCTGGTTCATTGATTTTGCCATAGGGCCTTAGAAGTAAAGCACTTTTTAAACTAGTTAAATTACAACTTTCCAGGTTTATCTTATAAGTTAGGTAACATGGAACTGATAGAAGAGTAAAAGCAGAAATCAGGGATGGTGGTGCCCTCCTGTATTCCCAGCAAAGGCTCACAGGTTTGAGGCTTAAAGAAAAAAAAAAAGAAAAAAAAAAAAAAATACATCCAGTTCTGACTGCTGTTCTCACAACTCATAACCCACAATTCAGTGATAAATAGCAGCAATCTCACTGAAGAGGACCCCCAGTGGAGTGGGGGCAGGGAGGAAGGAAATGAAGATACCAACATATGACGTGTCCATACAAAGTTTCTACTTAATGATGATAATAAAGAAAAAAATACATCTAGTCACATAAAATGTGTCAACCCAACAAGAGAAAAGATGCTTCTCTAGAAAACAGTTGGAGTAGGAATCACAACTTTTAAAAACAATCCAGATAGCCCCCTCCCCCCACAGCTATTAATTTCCTGAATCCAATGCAAAAGGGGGATGGTAAGTAAGGTATTATTCATTTTGTGGTTTCACAGGAGATAAGCTTACTATTTTTTGTCATCTTCTTACTGAGATTGAGGCCGGAAATCCCTGCTCCTTTATAACCTTTCCTCATATGCTATTGTTTGAATATGTTTTCCCCAAAGAAAGTACCTTGGAAATGTAATCCTCAAACTCCTATGTCAGTGATATTTGGAAGTGGATTTGAAAGATAATTAGGGTTAGATGAGGTCATGAGGTACAGCCCCCCGACACCAATAGTGGGTAAAGAGCACAGAGTTGGCACACTTAATGTGATGCCTACCACCATGACCGGATGCAGCCCCAGACCTCCTCTCACCAATGTCAGCAGGTGGTTGGTACCATGTTCTTGCACTTTCCAACCTCAAGGACTATGAGCTAAATAGCATTCTGCTTTAAAAGCAAAATTTATTTAATTTATTGAAGCATGAGAAAGAAAGAGACAGAGAGAAAGAGAGAGAATGGGTGTGCCAGGGCCTCCAGCCACTGCAAACAAACTCCAAATGTATATGTCCCCTTGTGCATCTGGCTTACTTGGGTGCTAGGGAATCAAACTGAGGTCCTTTGGCTTTGCAGGCAAAAGCCTAATCACTAAGCCATCTCTCCAGCCCCAGCATTCTGCTTTGTGAAATACATTCCCCAGTTTCAGCTATCTGAAAATAACAGAAAGCAAACTAAGACATCACAATTGCTATCTGCTGCACTAAGTTAATGGATTTATTTTTTCCTCCATGATAATGCTTTGGTCATCTAAGTCAGGATCATAAATGGGCAGATACCAGTTCACACAGAGCTATTAAGGCCAAGTGACCTCTCTTCTTCCTTTATCCACCTGGTAGAAGGACCAGTGGAGCTCCACAGAGCTGGACTCTTTGCCACCTCTTACTTGTTAGTTTCTGAACTTCTCAGCAGGGGTATCCAACCACAGCCCAGGGGCCACATGGGGCCCAGCATTGTTATGAATGCAGCACAGCACAAAGCCAGAAATGTGCAGTTCTCCAGCATAAACTCTGCAGATGACAACACATGTCTATATTTTGCACAAAATAAATACTTGTTTCCATAAAACAGAAAAGGAAGGAATACTACCAAACTCCTTCTATGAAGCCAGAATCACCCTGATACCAAAACCAGACAAAGAAAAAAAAAAAAAAAAAAAAAAAAAAAAGAAAATTACAGACCAATCTCCCTCATGAACATTAATGCAAAAACTCTCAACAAAATAATTGGCAAACAGAATGCAAGAATATATCAAAAAAGATCATTCACCCAACCAAGTAGATTTTATCCTAAAGATGCAGGGATGGTTCAGTTTATGCAAATCAGTAAATGTAATACACTATATAAATGGGCTGAAAGACAAAAATCACATGATCATCTCAATAGATGCAGAAAAGGCATTTGACAAAACTCAACATCCCTTTGTGGTCAAAGTCCTACAGAAACAGAGATTATAAGGAATATATCTTTTTTTTTTTTTTTTTTTTTTTTTTTTTTTTTTTTTTGGTTTTGCGAGGTAGGGTCTCACTCTGGCCCAGGCTGACCTGGAATTAACTATGTAGTCTCAGGGTGGCCTCGAACTCACGGCGATCCTCCTACCTCTGCCTCCCGAGTGCTGGGATTAAAGGCGTGCGCCACCACGCCCGGCTCGAAGGAATATATCTTAACACAATAAAGGCTATGACAAACATACAGCCAACATAATACTAAAGGGGAAAAACATGAAGCTTTTCCACAAAAATAGGAATATATCAAAACTGTCCACTGTCCCCATTTTTATTTAATATAACATTGGAAGTCTTAGCTATAGAAATAAGGCACACAATAAGAGATACATATAAAAGAAACACAAGTTGGAAAGGAAGAGATCAGATTATTATTTGTAGATGATATGTTTCTTTACATAAAGGACCCTAAAGACTATACCAGCAAACTATTAGAATATCCTCAAATATCCAAAACAATTTTGAGCAACAAAAATAAGGCTGGTGGTATCACCATACCTGATTTTAACCTATATTACAGAGCCATAGTAACAAAAACAACATGGTATTGGCACAAAAATAGACACATAGGTCAATGGAACAGACTAGAGGACCCAGATTTAAGTCCAGGCACCTACAGCCACCTGATCTTTGACAAAATTGCCAAAAATACTCACTGGAGAGAAGACAGCCTCTTCAACAAATGGTACTGGGAAAACTGGATATCTATATGCAGAAGGATGAACATAGATCCTTATCTCTCTCCATGAACAAGAATGAAGTCCAAGTGGGTCAAAGACCTTAATATCAGACCTGAAATTCAAACTGCTAGAGGAGAAAAATTGTGGAAACCCTTCAACATATTGAAATGGGCAACAACTTTCTGAATATAACCCCTGTTGCTCAGGAATTAAAACCACTAATCAACCATGAAATTACAAAGCTTTTGTACAGCAAAGGACACTGTGAATAGAGCAAAGAGGCAACCTATAGAATGGGAGAAAAATCTTTGCCATCTATAAATCAGACAGAGGATTAACATCCAGAATATACAAAGGACTCAAAAAACTAAGTAAGAATTCAAACAACTCAATTAAAAAATGGGCTATGATGGTAGCCAATCTGACAGGAGTGAGATGGAATCGCAACATAGTTTTAACCTAAATTTCCCTGAAGGCTAGGGATATAGAACTTTTTTTCAGATGTTTATATGTCACCTGTATTTCTTCTTTTGAGAACTCTCTATTTAGTTCCATAGCCCGTTTTTTTTAGTTGGGTTGTTTGATTTCTTATTTAGTTTTTTGAGTTCTTTGTGGAGGTTCCTGAGACAGCTAAATATAGATCTACCATATGACCCAGCTATACCACTCCTAGGCATATATCCTAAGGACTCGTCTCACTACCTTAGAGATACTTGCTCATCCATGTTTATTGCCACTCTATTCACAATAGCTAGGAAATGGAACCAGCTTAGATGCCCCTCAACTGATGAGTGGATAACAAAGATGTGGCCCGTTTACACATGGAGTTTTACTCAGTGGTAAAGAAAAATGAAGTTATGAAATTTGTTGGAAAATGGATGGAACTGGAAAGGATTATACTTAGTGAGGTAACCCAGGCCCAGAAAGACAAACGTCACATGTTTTCTCTCATATGTGGATACTAGCTACAAATGTTTAGACTTCTATATAAATAGGAATAAAACTCAGTAGCAGAAGCCAGTAAGCTAGAAAGGGGATATAAAGGGAACAGAAAGGGAGGGAAGGGGGACTTAATAGGATGGTATTGTATGTATGTAAGTAGACGAACAGATTAATGGGGTCAAAAGGCCTAAGTGAGGTCAGGGGAAGAGATTGAGTAAAGGAAAGTTAGAAGGAGGGCTAATCAAAATCTAAGAGGATATAAGTAAGTCATATGAAAACCTACTTTTTTGGACAATGGAACACCCAGAAGCCATAGATTGTTACTGGAAGTTTTTCAGTGCCAGGGATGGGATACCTTCCAGAGAGTTGTTGGCCGGGGAGGGCATGGATACCCCCAAAACATTACAGGCCATTGCCAAGGCTCTTGGTTTCCTACCAGGAATATATGCTAAGACCCTATTGCTAAAGACTCTACATACTTGGGCTGTAAAGTCACTAAGAAATCCTGCTGGAGCTGAGATGAAAACCTCCTCCTTGTAGACCAGCTGACAAAGCTGGAAAAAGCTATGCTGCATGCAATTCAATGGGAGAGAAAGAAATCACCAGTGGTGATACTCAACAGTAGACACTGCAAGTCTTAAATTTGGTCAGCCAGGCCAAATGAGCCAACAAGTGTAATAGTGGCATGTCTGTTATGGGGAAAGCAACTGCTCTCTAATTAGACTGGAGGCCTACTCCATGGGAGGGAATACATCCCTGATACTGAAAACCTATAACAGTAAGCATGTCTCTTAATGTCCACACCTATATATTAATGCTACTCTCATTTTTGGTTAGAGAAGCTTCTCTTTTCAGATGGCAGTGACCTTGGGATGTCTCAGAAGACACCATGGTGCTGAGAAGAAGTGACAGAGGAGTGCTCAGCACTGAAATATCTCTATCACATCTTCCAAGGCTCAGGGTCCATTGCGGAAGAGGGGGCAGAAAGAATGTAAGAGCCAAAGGAAGGATAGGACTCTTTACAACGTGCTCCTCCAGACACAAAATGGCCTGGATATCCATGACCTCACAGTGCCTGACACTACCTACATAAGACCATCATAATAGGAGGAAAAGATGACATCAAAATAAAAGAGAGACTGATTGAGAGATGGAGGGGATATGATGGAGAGTGGATTTTCAAAGGGAAAAGTGGGGGGGTGGGCAGGAAGGGAATTACCATGGGTTATTGTCTACAATTATGAAAGTTGTCAATAAAAAATTAAATATAAAAAAGGGTTAAGGAACTAAATAGAGAGTTCCCAAAGGAAGAAATACAGATGGTCTATAAACATCTAAAAAAAAAAAAATGTTCTGCAACCTTAGTAATCAGGGAAATGCAAATTAAAACTATTTTGAGATTCCATCTCACTCCTGTCAGAATGGCTATTATCTAGAAAACAAATGACAATAAATGCTAGTGAGGATGCAAAAAAAGAAGGACCCTTCTACACTGTTGGTGTGAATTTAATCTGGTACAGCCATTGTAGAAATCAGTGTGGAGATTCTTGAGACAGCTAAAAATAGATCTACCATATGACCCAGCTATAGCACTCCTAGGCATATATCCTAGGGACTCTTCTTACTACCTTAGAGATATTTGCACATCCATGTTTATTGCTGCTCTATTCACAATAGCTAGGAAATGGAACCAGCCTAGATGTCCTTCAACTGATGAGTGGATAATGAAGATGTGGTACATTTATACAATGGAGTTCTAGTCAGCAGTAAAGAAAAATGAAATTATGAAATTTGCAGGGATATTGATGGGCCAGGAAAGGAGCCCATAAAATCATGTGCTGCATGTTCTCTCTCATGTAGATCTTAGCTACAAATGTTTGGACTTGTATGTGAATTGGAATAAAACCCAGTAGCAGAGGCCAGTAAGCTAGAAAGGGGCTATAAGGGAAGGAGGAGAGGGGAAGACTTAAAGGAATGATATTGTATTTATATAAGTAAATGAATAGATTATTGGTGGTGGAAAGAACTATGTGAGGTCAAGGGAAGATATTGAGTAAAGGAAGGCTGAGGGGAGGGATAATCAAAATCTAAGATGATGAATAAGCTGTAAGGTAACCTACTTTTTTGCACAATGTTGCACCCAGTAGCCATAGATTATTAGAAAAATTTCAGTACCAGGGATAGGATACCTTCCAGTGATTTGTTGGCCAGGGAGGTCCCTGATACACCTAAAACATTGCAGGAATAGATGTAAGACCCTATTGCAGAAGACTTCATGTGCTTGGACTGCCAGGTCACTGAGAAGTCTTCCTGGAGCTGAACTGAAAACCTCCTCTGTGTAGACCAGCTCCCATGCAGCTCTATGGGAGAGAGAGAAATCATCAGTGGGAACAGACAACAGTGGACACTGCAAGCCTTAAGTTTGGCTAGCCAGGCCAAATGAGCCAATGGGTGCAGTAGTGGCAAGTTTGTTATGGGGGAAAGCAACTTCTCTCTAATTAGACTGGAGGCCCACTCCATGGGAGGGAATATATGCCTGATACTGAAAACCTATAACAGGGGAGGTCATGAGTCCTAGGGGTATAACACTTGCTGTTGTCTGGCTAAATGCATATATTATGCTCACCAAACTGCCCAGTAAGCACTTTTCTTAATATTCATACTCATAGATTAATGCTACCTCACTTTTGGTTAAAGAAACTTCTCTTTTCAGATGGTAGTTACCTCTGAGATGAGTCAAAAGACACTCTAGTGCTGAGCAGAAGTGACAGAGGAATATTCAGCACTGAAACATCTCTATCACACTTTCCAAGGCTCAGGGTCCATTGCATAAGAGGTGACGGAAAGAATGTAAGAGCCAAAGGAAGGGTAGGACTCCTTACAATGCACTCTTCCAGACACAAAATTGGATATCAGTGGCCCTGCAGTGCCTGGCACTACTTACACCAGACCCTTATAACAGAAGGAAAAGATGAGGACATTAAAATAAAAGACTGACAAAGACGATGACATTAAAATAAAAGAGACTAAGAGGGGAACAGGGTATGATAGAGAATGGAGTTGTGAAGGGAAAAGTAAGTGGGGAATTATCATGGGTTATTATCTTTAAGAATGGAAGTTGTCAATTAAAAAAATAAATAATTATATGCTTTTGTAACCTGAGGGCCACAGGATGAACACTCCTAGAGGCTGGGACTAAGGAGTCAAATTCTTTTAGGTACTTAACTAACAAGAGAAGCACAAAACTAAAGCTTTTTACCAATTCTGCCTGGCCTGTCACTCCCTATTACTCAACATAAGAAGATCACGTCCCTCAAATGACTCCAGCATGAAATGTCATTATTTTGCTCCTGTCTGATCTCATAAGGTCTTGTTTATATCCTGACACCTAGATTCAGAAATCATATTTTTTTTCTGTCTAGATCTATGACCCTCTGTCCCTGGGATTCTGTTTCCTTTCCTTTGTTTCATTTTCCTTTCTTTTCTTTTTATTTATTTTAGAATCACAGAGAGAATCAGCACGCCAGGGCCTCAGCCACTGCAATCGAACTCCAGATGCTTCCACCACCTGGTGGGCATGTGCGACCTTGCACTTGCATCACCTTTGTGCCTCTGGCTGATGTCGGATCTGGAGAGTAGAACATGGGCCCTTAGACTTCACAGGCATCATAACTGCTAAGCCATCCCTCCAGCCCTTTTTTTAAAAAAAAATATTATTTAGTTAGTTGAGTGAGAAAGAGGCAGAGAGAGAAAGAATGGGCGTGCCAAGGCATCCAGCCACTGCAAATGAACTCCAGATGCATGCTCCCCCTTGTGCATCTGGCTTATGTGGGTCCTGGAGAATTGAACTGGGGTCCTTTGGCTTTGCAGGCAAACACCTTAACTGCTAGGCCATCTCCCCAACCCTCTTTTTTTTTTTTTAAGCCAGGGTCTCTCTCTAGCCCAGGCTTACCTTGAACTCCCTCTGTGGCCCAGGATGGACTCAAACTCATGGCAGTCTTCCTAATTCAGCTCAGAAGAGTACAAGAATTATAAGCATGAGCCACCACACTAGGCTCTATGGTTGAAAGTCTGATGCACCTGTCACTTGTCTTATAGTTAACACTATCTACCTCTGCTGTAGCCCCAGTCTATTCTTCACAACTCAGTCAATGTCTCTTGAACCTGACCTCTGAAGCACCTGACTCATGACCCTAACCCACCTTCCCAAAAGCTAAGCACATTCCAGACCCCACTCAGCATTGCTGGTCTGTCACATCCATTATAATTTCTACACTAATCTACTCAATACAGAGTATGAGGCTATCTTACAGTAATGCCCAAGCTATTTCCTGAGGTAGGCAAAGAAACACATTTGCAAAGCCAAAGCTCATCTATTTCTGTCCCTGAATCACAACCCTTACTGTCCTAAATGAATGACTGTATCCTGTTGTAGTTACATTCATGTTGCGGGGACAATACATTGGACCAGAAGCAGCTGATGGGAGGAGAGGTTTTATTTCAACTTAGAGTCTCGAGGGAAAGTATCAGTAGAGGTTGGACATTACTTCTTGCTGTAGCAGCTGGCAAAAAGCAGGAAATGAGTGAGCTGAGCTCTGGAAAGAGCTTTAACACCTCAAAGCCCGCCCCCAGCCAACAAGCCTCCACCTCACAAATTGCCACCAACTGAGGTCCAAATATTTAAAAACATGTGAGTTGGAGAGATGGCTCAGCTGTTAAGGCACTTGCCTGCAATGCCTAATGACCCAGGTTTGGATCCCCGGTACCCACATAAAGCCAGATGCACAAAGTGGTGCACACATCTGGAGTTTGTTTGCAGTGGTATATGCCCTGGAGCACACATATTCATCCCCCCCCCTTGCAAATAAATTAAAAAAAATTTTAAAAGTCCACATAATTCCATGGGGGATATCTAATTCAAGCCACCACAATCCTGTTAGCAAAATATGAAATATGCAAGAGATTCCACAGAAATATACCACATCAGGTAAGACTTATCAAACTCTAAGGAAAAAAAAAAAAAAACCTAGAAAACAATCCTGAATTTCTCTTAATGTATAATATATACAATATTAGTAACTAGGTAGTTTGATTGCTTTCACAAATCCTTTCATTTTCAAGTAACCACACGTTTAAAAAGTATTTGTAGGGCTGGAGGGATGGCTTAGCGGTTAAGGCATGCCTGCAAAGCCAAAGTAGCCAGGTTCAATTCCCCAGGACCCACATAAGCCAGATGCACAAGGTGACACATGCTTCTGGAGTTCATTTGCAGTGGCTGAAGGACCTGGCACACCCATTCCCCCCACACACCTCTTTCTCTCTCTCTCTCTCTCTCTCTCTCTCAAATAAATGACTTTTTAAAGTACTGGTAGATGTTAGAATAATGGTGGAGGAGACAGAAAACACATGTCATCCTTCCATTTAGGTAAAGGTAACACAAAATAAATATATGGAAGATACAAGTTCTCTGAACTCAGAAACCATCTGACACAGCCCACATGTTAAGAACTTTTTCTGAGTTAGTGGGAGCTCTCCTCTCATCGTCTGAGTGTCATGTTTACCAAGAATTAGTCTGCTATTCAGGTGAGGTGGAATTATTTTAATTAGGGAAGTTATATATCATTATTCACACTGATGGAATGTGTGCTCAAAATTAATTGTTTTTATGAAAACTAAATTGAATGCTTTTACCTTACTGGGAATCTTTCGGAAAGGCGGGTTGCCAAGAGTTGCTGTGGAACTGAGATCTGTGCTACCATACTTGAGTAGAGGGAATCAACAAAAATCTAGGATTCAGCCGGGCGTGGTGGTGCACCCCTTTAATCCCAGCACTCGGGAGGCAGAGGTAGGAGGATTGCCATGAGTTCGAGGCCACCCTGAGACTACATAGCTAATTCCAGGTCAGCCTGGACCAGAGTGAAACCCTACCTTGAAAAACAAACAAACAAAAAAAATCTAGGATTCTGCATCCATGTCAGAAGAGGCTTTAAACTATAGTCCAACATCGTTACTATTTACAGAACATTACACTCTGTAATACATTTACTTACTATTGAAAATGAGGCACATTTTTATTTGTTCATTGCTTGCACTTGAAGTACTCTTTGATGAATTCCTTGGCCTGAGATTCCTTGCTGTAGCCCTTAACTACTCAGCTCAGCCAACGACCTTGCGGGGGGTTCCCCTCTCGATCAGTTTTGCAGAGGCCTACCCATTCCCCTAGTTTCTTGTTGTCATCAACCTTAATCAGGTTGATTTGGTGCTCAGCGCAAAGGGCTTCCACCAACTTGACATACGCTGGCTCATCACAATTGGATGCAAACAGAGATGGGCTTGGTGCTTGTCTAAGGCTTTGGCAGCTTCACAAATTCCACGTGCTAGGTCATCGTGGATGAGGGCGCTCTTCAGCACCTCTTGCAGAGCAATGTTCACGTCCATTACACCTCCAGCAGCAATGCCTCCCTTGGCCATGGTGGTGGGTTACTGGTGAAGCTGAATCTTGAAAACACCCCAGCCTCTGCACAACTCAGAGGCTACAAGGGAAAGAGCCTGTAATACATTTATGTTCACATGTTGTTATATGCTCCATGAACATGCAGAATGACATGGGAAGGTACACACAACAGTATGTAAGTATGGATGTCCTCTTTCTGCGTCTATTTGGTTGAAAGTAGTTATGTGGTGAGGCAGAGACTATAGGTGAGTACAGAGCTGCACAAATAAATATCACAGAATCACGAAGCACAAGCATTGAAAATGATGGTAGTTATTGCCAAGCAATTTTAACTTCCATGCATTTACATTTGAATATTTTTGCAATGAATATTTTATATAATCATAGGGCAATGAAACTTGCTTCATTTGGATTAACAATGAAAGAAAACAGACTGTAAAACTAAAATTAGGACACATATACACATACACAAATCAATGCCTCAGCTGGATGTGATGGCACATACCTGTAATTCTAGTACTTAAAAACCTAAAGCAGGGGCTGGAGAGATGGCTTAGTGGTTAAGGCACCTGCCTCCTAAGCTTAAAGAACGCTGGTTCCAATCTCCAGCGGTTCCAATCTCCAGGTCCCACGTTTAACCAGATGCAAAGTGACGCAAGGGTGCAATACCGCACTTGACCACAAGGGGGCGCACGCATCTGGATTTCGTTCACAGCAGCTGAGAGGCTGCTGGTGCGCCATCTCTATCTGTCTTCCTCTCCCTCTCTGTTTCTCTGTGTCTCTCTCCAAAAAAAAAAAAAAAAAAAAAAACCTAAAGCAGGTGGATTATGGTGAGTTCCAGGCCCATCTGAGTTACACAGGGACTTCCAGGCTAACCTGAGGTACACAGTGAGACTGTGTTTGTAGTATGTATGGTGAATGTGTAGATATGTATGTGTATCAGTCAGGGTTCTCTAGAGGAACAGAACCAATAGGTTGGATTAGCTTACGGCAGTCCAACAATAGCAGGTTGCAAGCCTGAGAGTCAAGGAACCCTGTAGCTGCTCAGTCCATGTGGCTGGATGCCTCAGCAGTCCCGATCCGGCACTGAAGGCCTGGAGGCTTCCTGGAGAGATGCTGCTCTTCAGTCTACGCTGGAAAGCAGCTAGTGGGAAGAGAGGGTCCTTTCCTTCTCAGAGCTTCTTTAGATAAAGCCCCCCCCTTCCATGAGGGGCCGCCCACTCTGGGGAAGGGCTCACCCTGAGGGAAGGATCCTTCCTGGAAGCAATTTCAGAGACCCACTTATGAGGAATGGCTGTGGATTCCTAAACAGATCAAGTTGACACAAACTTAACCATCACAGTATGAATGCCTACAAGTGTGTAGGTATGTATACATGTGTCTATGCATGTGAGTGTATGTATGTATATATGTGTGTATGTGAATGTATACATGTATGTGTTGCAGTCAGCTTCATGTTGCTGGCAGAAAGCAACTGTCCAAGAGCAGCTTGTGGGAGGAAAAGGTTTATTTTGGCTTACAGATTTGAGAGGAAGCTTCATGATGGCATGAGCAAAGGGTGGACATCACCTCCTGGCCAACATCAGGTGGACAACAGCAGCAGGAGAGTGTGCTAAACATTGGCAAGAGGAAGCTGGCTATAACACCCATAAGCCTGCCCCCAACAATACACCACCTCCAGGAGACATTAATTCCCAAATTGCCACCAGCTGGGAACCTAGCATTCAGAATACCTAAGTTTATGGGGACACCTGAATCAAACCACCACAGTATGCATGTGTGGGTGTATGTACACTTTATATATAACAAATCAATGCCTTGAAATTTCAAGAAAATTACTTCAATTCTTCCTGATAGTAACTCTTCTCAGAGGTTAAAGACTTCAGTGAGGCACTCTGCCCTCCAACTTCTAGAGCCTAAAACTCCATTTTCAGGGAACAAAATGATGCTGTAAAGCTAATGCTTTTAGCTTCTAGTGCCAGGTGGGGGTTTGTTGTGTTGTTTCTTTATCTCTTTTTGCCTATAGTATGTTATTGATTCGCTGTTTTTATGTGTTTGCACATCTGAGTGTGAGCACACATCCCATGGCATGAGTGTAGACAGAACAACCTCAACATTGGTGACATTAATCCCAGAAATGAATTTCCAAGTATATAAGGGAAAATATTCTAAGAAAATCTTGTGCTATTTTATAAATTATTTATTAATTATTTGCAAAGGGGTGGGGATAAGTAGAGAATGGGCCCCTGGCACTGCAAAGGAATTCCAGATGCATGTGCCACTCTGGCTTTACATGGGGACTGGGGAAATCAAACCCAGGTTATCAGGCTTTGCCAGCAAGTGCCCTTAGCCACTGAGCCATCTCTCAAACCCTTGTGCTTTTTTTTTTTAAAGAGTTTTAAAGAAATAAATGTAATGTGGAACAAATTCTGAAAGCCAAATAAGTTTACTACAGTATAAACTCCTATTTCACCAAGATCTATGACCAGAGATAAGAAAAAAAAAAAAGATATAAAAAGTTTTTTTTAATATATCATAGCAATTGTTTGGAGAGCTTAACATTTTCCCCTTTCCCATAATTCTCAACTTTCAGATTTCAATAAAGCTTACACATACACACCCCTCCTCAGTCTACTCTTTCTTCTCTACCAAATCAATCATGTATTAGACTGGTTAAAGTAGCAGTTACTATTGACATGAGTGGAATTTACTGTGCATTTGGTACTTTACATAAAAGTAAGATTACATAACCAAGATATTTGGGTTCATTGGAGTTACCCAGTTTGTCTTTGTCAATGTTTCCAGACAGATGAAAACTGGTAACACTGAATTTAAGACACATCTAGAAGCCCCTGGAGTCCAGACAAGAATAGGTACAATATGTGTAAGGGCCATGACACATGACAGGGACATGACTCTTCCAGCCCTCAAATCTGGCTAATCACTCAAGTAGTCAAAGTTTTATGGGCAGATTTTATAAGATTGCATTTACATAAAAGGGAGGTGAATTAACCTGCTCAAATCACCTAGTAAAAAGTGCAGAAAATACGAAATTTTTTGCATGCGCATATATTTGTGCATGTTGCGTGTGCATGTGTTGCAGTCAGGTTCACATTGTTGGCAGAAATGACCCAACCAAGAGCAGCTTGTGGGGGAAAAAGGTTTGTTTTGACTTACAGGCTCAAGGGGAAGCTCCATGATTGCAGGGGAAAACGATGGCATAAGTATAGAGTGGACATCACCTCCTGACCAACATCAGATAGACAATAGCAACAGGGGAGTGTGTTAAATACTGGCATTGGGACACTGGCTGTAACACCCATAAGCCTGCCTCCAACAATACACTGCCTCCAGGAGGCATTAATTCCCAAATCTCCATCAGCTGGGAACCTACATTCAGAACACCTAAGTTTATGGGGGACACCTGAATCAAACCATCACAGCATGCATGTGAAGGATCTCATCATTCAGATAGAGCCCCTACCATTGTCACCATTGTCTTTAAGACAGGAGATCTCATTGGTCTAGAGCTTGTGTAGTAGGATAGACACTTGCTGATCAGTGAGTCCCAGAGATCCTCCTGCCTCTGCCACTCCAGCACCAGGCTAACAAGTGTGCACAACACCCAGAATTTTTTTAACTTCTATTTTTTATTATTGAAAACTTCCATAATTATAGACAGTAAGCTATGATAATTCCCTCCCCCCCCCACTTTCTCCTTCACAACTCCAGTCTGTCCATCATATCCCCTCCCCCTTCTCAGTCTCTTATTTTGATGTCATCATCTTCTCCTCCCATTATGAGGATCGTTTGTAGGTAGTGCTAGGCACTGCAAGACCACAGGTATCCTAGCCATTTTGTGTCTGGAAGAGTGCGTTGTGAGGAGTCCTACCCTTCCAAATGCTTCATCCTGTGTCTCATCCACATAATATCCTTCCTTGGGCTTCCACCTTTTGCTTGCTACTTTATATTCTGCTTCTCTCCCTGGGCTTTATGCCTCAAGAACGAAATTAAAATTATGAGTAACAGTTGAGATAAAATAGCATTCTCCAGCCCACAGTTTGCAAGTTTCGTGTTAAAGATGAAGGCCCCTAGAGAATGAACATAGATCCTTTTCCACTGCTGGTGATTGAGCTTGAGAAGCTTTTTGCTTTTGTTCTTTGTGTAACATTGGAAGCCTGTATTCCTAACATATTTTAATACAAACAGCATAGTAATTCATTTTGGAGAATTCACAGGAGTGTTTCTTCACTGTCACCTTTTTAATATTCTCAATTTACTTTAATTTTGCTACAGTTAGGCCCAGAGTTATTTTAACATGATGCCAGAAGATCTGTATATGGTGAATGTTCTGCCCAAAATAAAGAACTGGCTCGCTACTTACGTTTATCAAAGGTCTCCAAATTGGAGATAATGCAGCTTAATATTGGGAAAATATAAGGTTAGGCATTCCTCAAATTGGTTATTGGTCTGAAATCAATGAGGCACTTCAGAAAATAAATGCTGTCACTGTTTGAAGGGGCTGCAAGCGTCCTAGAAATGTCTCCATCTCTTTTGTTCTCATGCGCCATCTAGTGGTAACCAGGGGGAATACTTCACTAAAGTCAGGTCGTGGCTGGGAAGATGAAAAGTTGTAGTCCAAAGCGCATTTCTAGCTCAGTGTCCTGACCTTCATTTCTCACACAAAACCAAGTCACTGC
The DNA here is from genome assembly GCA_036365145.1 of Orientallactaga sibirica. NCBI lineage: Eukaryota > Metazoa > Chordata > Mammalia > Rodentia > Dipodidae > Orientallactaga > Orientallactaga sibirica. The sequence continues at coordinate 1,423,981 of JAEOAD010001605.1, forward strand.
TTTCTGAAGGCGAGACATGGATAATTGCTGATAAATCACTAGGTTATTTTCTATTTTACCCTGTTGCCTTTTATGGTTCCTAGCCGTTATCAAAGTTGTAGTTGCATAAGGCCAAGATGCATACCGTTTGTTTTAAACAATTAAGTTAAAAACAAAGAAAACTGGGGGGGGGGATTTCTCAGTGGTTAAAGACACTCGCTTCCAAAGCCTGCAATCCAGGTTGAGTTCTCCAACACCCGTGAAAATCCTGATGTATAGTTCTCAGCCCAACTCACCTGTGACTATGGGAGGCAGAGCCAGGAGACTCCAAGGTTCTGAGACCAGCTGGTCTGAATACCTTTTCAGTCTGGCTGTTTGCAGTGGCAAGGAGCCCTATCCCAAAGAAGGTGAACACAAACACCTCAGTGTTGTCCTCTGACCTCCACAAGTACCCCCCCCCTCTCTCTCACACACACACGCACAAATAAGTCAATTTATTTTTTTAAGTCAATTAATTAGAAAAAAGAATGGAGGGGTTAGGTGGCTTTGAAAACAATCGGATATTCAGGTAGGTAGGAGACACCTTTTACAGATAATGGACCTGCATCTGAGGGAAGTATATACATTTCCCCAAATAACAGTTTTTCTAAAGCCATTCTCTTGTTTGTTTTTCAGGTAGGGTCTTATTCTATCCCAGGCTACCTGGAACTCACTCTGTAGCCCCAGGCTGCTGACCTTAAACTCACAGTCCTCCTCCTGCCTCAGCCTCCTCAGTGCTATCTGTAAAAGGTGTCTCCTACCTACCTGAATGCCATGACTACTTCAGAGAGTTGCTGTGGGGAAGTCCTTTTAAAGAATGTGCAAAGTCCCTAGTAGCATTTGTGACCCATGACCAGTAACATTTAAAGACATGTATTATTACCACTGACTGAGCATCCCTATAAGGTGGAGCTCTTGGGAGTGGATCTTGCATTGAATCAACACTGCACAGATGCCTCACCTCACATACAGATCGTTTCTACTACCAGCTCTTCCGTGGAGTGAATGCAGTACAGTGTCAAGAGCAATGACAGGGGCTAAGAGATGGCTTAGTGGTCAAAGGCACTTGCTTGCGAAACCTGACGGTGCAGTGCAAGTTCTATTCCCCAGTATCTAATAAAGCCAGATGCACAAAGTAGCACATGCATCTGGAGTTCATGTGCAGTAGCAAAAGGCTCTTGAGTGCCCAGTTATTCATTCTTTCTCTATCCCTACAAATAAAGTATTTTTAGAAGAATATAAAAAAACGAGCAACAGCAATGCAGCAGTGCAGACAAGTGTAGATCCAGGCTCCAGTCATTTATTGGCCAAGTGACTACGTGACTTGACTTTTCTGTGGGGACATTTCAAAGTCTGTCAAACAAGGATGACAATAGTCATAATTGTTTCTTTGTGGGGGGGGGCGCGCTACGGGATCTCATATCTGCCCCTGGTAGGCCGTGTAAAGTCCCTGCTAAGTATTAGCTGTGATCTAAAGCAAAACAACAAAACCTCATTTACCCGGCACATGACTAATAACACTGTTCAGGAACTAATATTTAATAAGATGGAAATTCAATATAAGACTACTACGGGATGAAGGCTTTTTTCCTTAATCAGAAATAACTAGGAAAGCATGTTAATGTGTTTCTTATGTTTTTAGAAATATGTTTTGAGACTGTGTTTCTCTAGGCTGACCTCACCCTTGGGATCCACTTCCCTTACCTTCCCAAGGGCTGGGATTATAGACATGTTACCATGCTGAGGTGAAAGGGTTTCAATGTAGTCAAGGCTGACCTGGAATTTATTATGTAGTCTCAGGGTGGCCTCGAACTCACAGTGATCCTCCTACCTCTTCCTCCCGAGTGCTGGGATTAAAGGCGTGCGCCACCACGCCCGGCCTCTAAAAATTTTTTTTTTTTTTTTTTTTTGGTTTTGCGAGGTAGGGTCTCACTCTGGTCCAGGCTGACCTGGAATTCACTATGTAGTCTCAGGGTGGCCTCGAACTCAGTGATCCTCCTACCTCTGCCTCCCGAGTGCTGGGATTAAAGGCGTGCGCCACCAAGCCAGGCTAAAAATCTTTTTTGAAGGAAGCATGTCCATTCAAAACAATCATCGTCCTTCTTTCTTGCTTTCCGTTACTCGTTGCTCCATCCTTGCCACCACATCCCGCTCTCCCCAGCACAGCGCTGACTGGGAGGGTGAGCATTTCCACACTGAAAGCATCTAAGTTCACGGGGGTAGGCGCAAGAAGAGGATTCAACTCCAGGAATGTAGACACACACATCGCTCTGTGAGGAGCTCTTGTGTAGAATGCACAGTACCTAGAGCCATCCCTAGACCCACAAGGAAAAAGGAACAACTCCAGCAATGTGTGTCATCAAAGGAAAACTGCCTGTCCTCTTACAAGCGTTTGAAACAGAATCCTGGAAGTCCTTCAAAGTGAAATGACCCCCGCTCTCCTAAAGCAATCGTTTGACTTCTCTAATGTCAGTTTTCTTTAGATGTAAATGGCATGAATGGATCAGATAGTCCAAGATGATAGAAACCCTAGAACTTAAAGCAAATAACTTTACTCTGTAAATATGAGTGGTAAATCTTGGGATCTGCCATTGTGAAATGTAAAAATAAGTCTAAGGAGTTAATTCATTTGTGCCAACTATACCAAAAATATAAACTACATGGCTAAGAAATTGCTCAGTTTTGGTGGCTGAGGGGTCCAAGATAAAGGTGAACTTGGTGTCTGGTGAGGCCCATTTTCAAGTTCAAAGGTGTGCTCTTATACAAAATCTTCACACAGAGGAAGAAAGGTGAATTCTCTGAGGGCTCTTATAAGGGGTGCCTTTGTCACTATGTCCTAACCCCCAGGCAGAAACACGAGAAGAGATGTAGACGGGCTCACAGTTTCAGTCTAGCATAGCTGGGGAGGTGGAAGATGAGGCAGAAGAATGAGGCAGTGACCGTTCACATAGCAGCAGACTGGGAAAATAGAACTGTGCCTACCAGTGGCTCAGAATAGCTGTCCAAAGCCACCCCTAGTATCCTAGGACCTCACTTCCTAAATGTTCTTTGGCCTCCCCCAAAAAGTACTAGTGACTAGGCAATAAACATTCAAAACATAAGCCTTTGGGAGACCTTTCATATTCAAACAGGAAGAGACACAAATCCCAACTGTGAGAACTCTGTTGTCATGCCCCAGTTCCCCAAATCTCACCTCCTATACCATTTCCACATGAGTGCTATATCAACCCAAGGAGCTGGAGAGGATGCAGGCATTCAGTCCCCAGCAGGATGCTTTTGTTGTGTTCTGTAACTGCCATTTGAAAATATTATGTCATCTGTATAAGTGTGTTATTTTCTAAATCAGATCTCAAAATATAGACAATCTATTCTCATGTAAGCAAACACCAAAATACATGGCTTTCATCTTTTAAATATAATGTGACATCTGGGTTGGAGAGATGGCTCCATAGGTAAGCTTAAGCATGAGGGCCTGAGAGGGTGTGAGACTACCCAGTGTTTGAATCTCCAGCACCCCCATAAAAAAAAAGCTGGATGTGGCCACACAGGTCTGTAACTCCAGTTCAGCAGGGTGGGGCAGAAGAGAGGCCGAGACGTGAGAGTCGATGGGGCTAAGGGAGACCCTACTTCAAGGAAACACACAGAACAAGAGAGGAAGGCACCCAAAGTTCTCCTCTGGCCTTTGCACACACATGTGCATACACCACAAAAGCCATACCTGCTCTATTGCTCTGCACACACACATGGGCTTACCCAACACACACACCACATACACACCATACCTCCTCTACTGCTCTGCACATACATGTGCCTATACCACAAACACTACACATGCTCCACTGTTATGCACAACTACAGGCATACACCACAAACACACCACACATGCACCACTGCTCTGTACACACATGCACACAGGCATACACAACAAACACATCTGTTGCAGTCAGGTTTGCATTGCTGGCAGAAATCACCCGAACCAAGAGCAGGAAAATAAGAGGGCTTTTTTTTCCCTTTACTTAGAGGCTCAAAGGGGAAACTCCATGATGGCAGAGGAAAACGATGACATAAGCAGAGGGTGGACATCACCCCCTGGCCAACATAAAGTGGAAAATAGCAACAGGAGAGTGTGCCAAACACTGGCAAGGGGATACTGACTTTAACTTGCCCCCAACAATAAACTTGCCCCCAACAATACACTGCCTCCAGGGGGCTTTATTTTCCAATTCTCCATCAGCTGGGACCCTAGCATTCAGAATGCCTAAGTTTATAGGGGACACCTGAATCAAACCACCACATTTCACCCCTGGCTCCAATAAACTGATAACCATACATGATGTAAAATGCAATGTATTCAGTCCAACTTTAAAAGTCCCCATAGTTTTTATCAATACCAATGATGTTTATGCATTCCCATAGTCCAATAAAACCCAAAATGGTACATAACAAACATTCACACTGCAAAAGATGGCATTGGGCATAGCCAAGAAGTATTAAACCAATACAAGATTTAAACAGGGCAAACATCAAACTCTGTAGCTTTAAGTCCAACAACTCTAGTCAGTGACAAATCTCCACGTCCGTTAATTCTAACCAGCAACAAGTTTCTGGAGTTCCAGTTCTGCCCCTCCAACTAGGCTACTCACAGTCCTAGAAAACTTCATCTGGGGCCGGCAGCTTTCCTTAGCCATCTCGTGGTCCCAGCATGTCCACTGGGTCTCCACTGCAACCCATGGTCCATCCTCACAGCTCCATCAGGTCTCCATGCAGGCATCCAGAAGACCTGCTTCACACTGCCCATGGCCAAAACACAAGACCAATTACCCCCACTTTCTTGCATTTTTTTATTCTTCTTAATACCAGGTAAGGTGCTTATTTGTTAATCGCGGAAGGAATAAACCAGACTTTGAAGAACAGGACACTCCTTGAGCACTCAGGCCCCTTCAAAAGAGTCTACATTCTTTCTGTTGTCCCAGTGCAGGTCAGCTGATCCAATCTCAAAGGTTGTAATCTCTCAATTGCAACTGAATGGGTAGCAGTTACACCCAAAGATTTCATTTTTTCTGTGCCATATCCCTCTGCTCACACCAGTCCATTTCTATTCAATGCAACCCTGCACAAATTCTCAGGACACGGGCATAACAGCAAGCATCTCACACAAACTGCTTCTAGCCCAGTCCAAGCAAAGCTCTTTCTCACCCTCATAAGCCAAACCTCACAGTCCATAGTTCTTACTGCATTCAGGTCTTGCAATTCTGACCAGAATAATCCATCAAGCTGTACTTACAGCACTGCAAGGCGTCTCTTAGGCCAAGGTTTCAAATTCATCCACATTCCTCTTGAAAATCAGCTCCAAAAGGCCAAAGCCACACAGTCAGGTGTCTAGCAGCAAAGGACACCACTTGTCAGTACCAACTGTACTGTTGTAGTCAGGTTTACATTGCTGGCAGAAATCACATGACCAAGAGCAGCTTGTGGGAAAAAAAAGAGGTTATTTTAACTTACAAGCTCAAGGGGGAAGCTTCATGATGGCTTTAACACCCATAAGCCTGCCCCCAACAATACACTGTCTCCGGGAGGCTTTAATTTCTAATTCTCCATCAGCTGGGAACCTAGCACTCAGAACACTTAAGTTTATGGGGAACACCTGAATCAAACCACCACAACATCACACACACCACACATGCTCTAATGCCCTGCACACACACATGTGCATACACCACAATCACATACCACCACCACACACGCTCTACTGCCCTGCACACACACATATGTACACACTATAAAACCATACACACACCACACATGCTCCACTTCTCTGTGCATGTGCATACACCACACACGCTCTACTGCCTTGCACACACACGTGCATATACCACAAACACATCACACACACCCTACGCATGCTCTATTCCTCTGCATACACACACGGGCATGCACCACAAACATATCACACACTACACATGCTCCACTGCTCTGCACACACATACATACAAAAAGTATGCACCATCATTTATTCACTTAATTTCACATATTTCTCTATCACCAAATATTGAATATTAAAATATCTCCTTATTCATTAGTCATCTTTTAAAAACATTTTGTTTATTGGCAGTTTCATACATGTACATAATATATTTTGATCAATTTTTTAAAAAAATATTTTATTTATTTGCAAAAAGAGAGGAAAGAGAATGGACCCACCAGGGCCTCTTGCCGCCGCAAATGAACTCCAGACACGTGCGCAACCTTGTGCATCTGACTTTATGTGGGTAATGGGGAATCCAACTCATGCTGTCAGACTTTTCAAATAAGTGTTTAACATCTGAGCCATCTCCCCAGCCCTTGATTAAGTTTTAATAAATGTAAATGAGAGAAATATCCCACAGGTAAAGCTATATATTAGTAGTAATAAGCATAAATTGGTAATTTTTTTTTTTTGAGGTAGGGTCTTGCTCTAGCCCAGACTGCTCTAGAATTCACTTTGTAGTCTCAGGCTTGCCTCAAATTCATGGCAATCCTCATACCTCTGCCTTCCAAGAGCTGGATTAAAGGCGTGGGCCACTGTGTGTGGCCCAGTATTTTGTTTTTATATTTCTTATTAGCCGAACAGACTCATAGGAAATATGAAGATGTTAAAATCTGTGAAATCACACATTTTTTAACATTTAATTGGCATACCTCTGACATTCAGGAAGGGGATACTTGCTATTCTAGAACTGACATGGTATATAGTACTGAATTCAGTTTAAGTCCTTAAGTCACCCTGCACAGCCATGTCTGCAATGACCCAGCAAAGAATTGTTTTCTGAGATAAGATAATTGAGCTCTTGACAAATTAACACATTAGTGTCGTCTGTACAATCAATTAAGGAAGAGGAGGACAACACAGTGCATCAGGACACAGCTGTAAAGTCCACAATCTTCCACTTAACACTGGTTATATTCTGCACTCAGCACTCACAATCCAATATGTTCTTTATTGTCATGTTAGCTGCCAGAAGTTGTGTACATTTGTCATCTATATCATGACTCAAAATATATATACATTGTAGAATAGTTAAATTAAGCTCATGGGTATATGCATTCTCTCATAATTATCTTTTGATGATGAGAACACTTGAAATCTACAGTTAGTAATTTTTAGTACCAAGTCTCCCGCACAGATTCTTCTTCATGGCAATTCTGGTTCTTTTTTCATCACCTCACAAACTCAGCCTTCTTTCCAACCTTGGACCTCTTTCTCTGAGTTTGATTTTAATTTCCATATGAACAAGATTAAATGTCATTTGTTTTTCTATACTTGCCTTATTTCCCTTAACATAATGGCCTAAGTTTATCCACGCTGGTACAAATTAAAGAATTTTCTTATTGAAGGCTTATTTAAGGCTTGCATTATGCAGTTATGCCACGTTTTCTTTATTCATCTATCATTGGGCATACTAGTTGATTCCATATCTTGGCTACTGTGAATAACTTCACAATGAACATAGGAATATAGATATATTTTTAAAACACTGATTTCACTGTCCTTGAATATATTACACTGGTGGGATTGCTTGACCATACGGCAATTTTATTTTATTTTATTTTTCTTTTTTCCATGAGGTAGGGTCTCACTCTAGCTCAGGCTGACCTGGAATTCACTCTGTAGTCTCAGGGTAGCCTCAAACTCATGGCAATCCTCCTACCTCTGCCTCCTGAGTGCTGGAATTAAAGGCATGTGCCACCACACCCAGCTGGCAATTTTATTTGTGGTTTTTTTCTTTTTGGTTTTTCAAGGTAGCGTCTCGCTCTAGTCCAGGCTGATCTGGAATTCACTGGGTAGTCTCAGGGTGGCCTTGAACTCATGGTAATCCTCCTACTTCTGCCTTCCAAGTGTTGAAATTAAAGGTGTGTGCCACCCCACCTGGCTATTTTTTTTTTTAAAGAACCTCCAGACTGTATTCCATAATAGCTGTACTAATTTACATTACCATTATGACATGTTTATTACTTATTATTTAATCTTAGCTCATCAAAACTGATGATCTATAAAATCAGGAATGACTGTCTTGTAAATTGGTCTATCCCTATTGCCTACATCGTGGTGTCTAATATAGATGAGGTCCTCAGACCATACTACCGAGTGATAAAAGAGCATGAAAATAGCTCAGAAATGATTCTCTTTCTGAATATCTTTTAAACCTCTCCTTTTTGCTGAAAGCTATTGTCTTTTCTACCTCTCCATCCACTGTGACAATCCTTCACAATGACAATCATTCTTTGTGATCAGCATTAGTATCTTGCTCCTGAGCTCTGAGGATACAGGCTGTTTAAGCACACAACCTTCCCCTGAGCAAGATATGCTTCAAGCAGGGGCTACCTCTGCTTTTGAAACTTCTTTCTCACTTGTCTTCTCATAGACTTCATGTTCTTTTATTTTGGCTTGTTTTGTTGTTTGTTTTGTTGAGATAGAGTCTCATCCTTGCCCAGGATGACCTGGAATTCACTATGTAGTCTCAGGATGGCCTTGAACTCATGGTGCTGGGATTAAAGGCCTGTGCCACCACACCCGGCTGACTTCATGTTCTTATTCAGAGACATGAACTTTGCACATTTCCATCTTATCTACTTACAAGTCTCTTTCTGCATTGAGACTTGTATCCTCTAAACATTTTTTCCACCAAGAGATACATATAATCTTAATTGTGCAATATATCTTTCTGAAGGAAAATGTGACTACAGTGAGAACCATGACATAGATAAGCCTACATACCCAACTCACTCCAGGCCCACACATAGCCAAAACCTGTATAGTGGTTCTAGCAAGATCTGTACCCAAACTGCACAGAAGGACACTGACTAGCCAGTAAGGTCACTCCAGACTGTATGGCTTCTGGTTACTTCAACTGGGAAGTAGAGTTCACTTTATCAGACTTAGGAAGACAATGGTGGGTGGATGCTCCGTTTGTAAAGCCACATGTCACTTCGTAGTTTGGGAGTTGAACAGAAGTCATATGGACTATCAAAGCCTTCTTGAGAGAGTGGATCAACTAGACACATGGTGGCCTTGTTGATACCATCACACAGAACCACCACAGACGTGGGTGGTTTGTCCTGTTGGTTAGCCTTGACTTCCCCCTATTGTTTTCTAAATTTCACTTGGTATCATTTAAACTAGCCTTTTATCCTGACCATCTTGATAAATACTCTGTTCAACCAAAACTTACATCACAGCCAGGCACAGACTAGAGGGCCTTACAGAGGACTCGGGGTTGGGGGGGGGACAACAGACATTTATATGAAGGTGCAATTGTACCTAAGGAGCTTTTCTCAAGTATTCCTGGGCTCTTAATTCAGGAACATACGTAAGAGTGTGCATGTATGTATATAAAATGTTCACTGGATATATTCATTCATTGTAGATGGTATAATGTTACATAAGGACATTTTCATTCAGGTATATATTAGACGTTAAGCATGCCCCCAGTGTCTTCCTTTCTTGCTTTCTCACTCCTCTCAATCTCTTCTCCTAGTTTTGCTTCTATTTCATGTCATGATTTTATGTATCTAGGAAGTACTTACTTTTCTTAAGGTTCATTCACAACTGGCACTTCTATCTACCCACCACTCAACCTTTACTTCATTATGTCTGAATTAATTTTGAGTGCCCTGTGACCTAAGCTACATACCTATGACAATACAAAAAGAAATAGGAAGCACTTCGTTTTGCTCTCAGGAAAGACTTATTCATGTGTGTAACCGGCATCATGTTGAAATTCCACAAAGAACTAGAGGCAAATGCAGTTCAGCTCCTTGATCAACAAGTACAAAGTTTTAAAGAAGCTCAAGCAGTGAATTACACCAAGCACCGAGGGTGTATGTGTGAACAAAGCACATTTACTAGGAGAATCCAGTGACCTAAACTATACACTCCCATGAGCGATGCACAAAAACTGGCACTTTAGGGCTGGAAAGATGGCTTAGCGGTTAAGGCGCCTGCCTCCTAAGCCTAAGAATGTTGGTTCCAATCTCCAGGTCCCACGTTTAGCCAGATGCAAAGTGACGCAAGGGTGCAATGCCGCACTTGACCACAAGGGGGAGCATGCATCTGGATTTCGTTCGCAGTAGCTGAGAGGCTGCTGGCGCGCCCATTTCTATCTGTCTTCCTCTCCCTCCCTCTCTCTGCAAAAATAATAATTAAAAAAAACAGGCACTTTATTCACTTCATTTTGCTCCTGGAACAGCAAGCCCTTCGATCCACAGCCATGACATTGGCCTAGCCCATGCATGAGGAAGGCCTCTGGAGCTTCCCACCTAAGAAAGTCCATGAAGAGGCAACAAGTGATGAATCAATCAACATAGATTTATGATCCCGAGAAAGCATTTCAATCATGTCTTCTAGTTGAGTATTTAGACCTTTCACTTCTAAAGGTATATGCTAAGACTGTACCAGCATTAAGAGTAACAAAACTGATGTAGCATAGCTTTGGGATTTCCTTGGGTGCTAAGGCTGTGTACAAGTTATGAAGTCCTTAGCAAGCCAGGTGCAGCAACGGTGTGGTCTGTACCCTAGCACTTGAAGGGCTGAAGCAAGGAGATCACAGCACAGGAAACCCTGTCCAAACTAGGCAACAAAGGATACAGTATTATCCTAAATACGCATACACACACACATACCCTTAGTAATAATGTTGGTTCCATCTCCTGGAGACGTTTAGCTGCAAAGTGACGCAGGTGCTGCCGCCTTGACCACAAGGGGAGCATGCATCTGAACCCAGTTTCTATCTGTCTTCCTCTCCCTTCCTCTCTCTCTGCAAAAATAATAATTAAAAAAACAGGCACTTTATTCACTTCATTTTGCTCCTGGAACAGCAAGCCCTTGATCCACAGCCATGACATTGGCCTAGCCCATGCATGAGGAAGGCCTCTGGAGCTTCCCACCTAAGAAAGTCCATGAAGAGGCAACAAGTGATGAATCAATCAACATAGATTTATGATCCCGAGAAAGCATTTCAATCATGTCTTCTAGTTGAGTATTTAGACCTTTCACTTCTAAAGGTATATGCTAAGACTGTACCAGCATTAAGAGTAACAAAACTGATGTAGCATAGCTTTGGGATTTCCTTGGGTGCTAAGGCTGTGTACAAGTTATGAAGTCCTTAGCAAGCCAGGTGCAGCAACGGTGTGGTCTGTACCCTAGCACTTGAAGGGCTGAAGCAAGGAGATCACAGCACAGGAAACCCTGTCCAAACTAGGCAACAAAGGATACAGTATTATCCTAAATACGCATACACACACACATACCCTTAGTAATAAAAGTGGAGCAGAGGCTGGAGAGATGGCTTAGCGGTTAATGTGTCTGCCTCCTAAGCCTAAGAACCCAGTTCCAATCTCCAGGTCCCACGTTTAGCCAGATGCAAAGTGATGCAAGGGCGCAATGCCGCACTTGCCCACAAGGGGGCGCACGCATCTGGATTTCATTCACAGCAGCTGAGACTGCTGGCACACCCATTCTCTGCCTCCCTCTCCCTCTGTCTGTCTCTGTCTCTCTCTCTCTCTCTCTCTAAAAAAAAAAAAAAAAAACAAGTGGAGCAGAAGGAGGCATTTGCAAACTGCATCCATGGAAAAGAGAACAATACCAGATTTTCATTTCTTAGCTGTCAGTAACTTCCAAATGGCTTTCCTAATTTTAATGAGATGCAAAACAAAAATTGTGAACATTTTCTCTGAAATCAGTCAGGTCGAGACTTGAATTAATGCAAATTCACTTAATAAGTTCGTTTATACTACACAGAGCATATAAAATCTCCCTCACTTTCCAGGAAAGTGGAAAGCAGGGTGTCAGACACAGCCATAGCCTAGTTTACACAGTGAGAATACAAAATGACAAATTCTTGTTCAGTCATTGGTCAGACTCATAGTCTAACATTTCACATTAGCAATTAGGGTTCTATGCATCGAATTGTGAAGTTTAAAGGTGCGTGTGAGTGGGTAGGTATTTAGTTGTATGGATTTAGGGATTTATAAACCAAAGTGTTGGTCATGATTCCTATCTTTTTTAGACTAGAATTTTTTATGTTTGCTGGCCAAAGCCCTGCAGCAATGCCTGTCTGTTATGAATACAAAGTCTCTCAAGCTTTGTGTTTATGACTATCAATGTCACTACACTGCGTGCCTAAGTGCCAAGAACTTGGTACTTCTATAATAACCATTTCATTGTTTGTCCTTACTTGTATTCTGACATAATACTCACCTTTAGAACATTACAAACAGCAGTAACAAAATTAACTGGAAAACACACAGCCAGTAACACTGTTAGCTGAACTTGTGACAAGGCAGGAAAGGAGTCTAAACAAGAGCACCTTACCTACATGGTTCTCAGTGCTTTATTCCTATAGGCAGTATAAGAAGAGCTGACAAAGTCCTTCCTAGTACCTTATTCATTCCTAGAAGCCACTTGGAACCGTGACACCATTGGGAGTAGCGAAAGGTGAACTACTCATGTCCCCTTCAAAATAAAATCTCCCTCACTTTCCAGGAAAGTGGAAAGGGAGAGTATCTGACACAGTCACAGCCCAGTTTACACAGTGAAAAACACAAATTTACAAATTCATACTTATCAAACTGATTAAGAAAAAAGAGAGGCAAGGGAGGATGGCTCAGGAGTTAAAGGCACTTTCTTGCAAGCCTGCCAGCCTGAGTTCAATTCCCAGCTTAAAGCTGGACATAAAGTGCTACATGACTGTGATCCCAACATGCTTAAGGCAATGGGAGGTGGAACCAGGAGGGTCTGGATGCTCTTGGACCAGCTATGCTGGTGCACACACAGAAGCAAAAACAACAACATCTGGGTGTGGTGGTGCAGGCCTTTAATACCAGCATTCAGGGGGCAGAGGTAGGAGGATCACCTAGAGTTCCAGGCCACTCTGAGCCTACATAGTGAATTCCAGGTCAGCCTGAGCTAGAGTGAGACCCTACCTCAGAAAACCAAAAAAGACTCCCTATCTCAGTCAAGGTGGAAAAGGACAAACACTCCGAAGTTTTCCTCAGACCTCCACACATGTGCCCTGGCAGGCACACATGCACTTCCCTCCCACACACATGAAAAGGAAAAAGAATTTTGCCAAACTGAAAGCCATGTGCTTTCCGGACTATGGTTTTATTGTAGTCTACTAACAAACAGTTTCCACACCCTAAACAAAATGCCAGCTTCAAGTTTCTCTTAACATGGAGAATATAATGAAATCGACATCAAATCGTTGCTTCAAAGCTACAATCAAACTATCTTCAACACACTTTTACCAATGCCTACATAAAAGGCTAAAAGCCAGAGAAGTAACATGAGAAACATTTTTTAAATTTTTTAAAAGAATTTATTTTTATTTATTTATTTATTATTTGAGACCCAGAAAGGGAGAGAGAGACAGAATGTGAAAACGGGCACACCAGGACCTCTAGCCACTGCAAACGAACTCCAGACACGTATGCCACCATGTCATCTGGCTTACATGGGGCCTGGAGAATCAAACCGGGGTCTTTAGGCTTTGCAAGCATGCATCTTAACTGCTAAGTCATCTCTCTAGCTCGAGAATCATTTATTTATTTATTTGACAGAGAAAGAGGGGGAGAGAGAGGATGTGCCAGGCCTTCCAGCCACTGCAAATGAACTCCAGATGCATGCACCCCCTTGTGCATCTGGCTTACATGGGTCCTGGGAATTGAACCTGGGTCCTTTGGCTTTGCAGAAAAACACCTTAACCGCTAAGCCATCCCTCCAGCCCCAAACATCACTTTTGACACCCTGATCTTAGCCTATAACTGCTTCTGCAGGTCAGTAAATTTGCAGGTGACCAGGTGACCTCTGTTCCACTCAGTTCTGTCATATGTAATTCAGAATGGGAGTGGTGTGTTCAAATAAAACTTTACTTACAAAAACAAGTGTTTAGGGGATAGAGAGATGGCTCAGAAGTTAAGGCACTTGCCTACAAAGTCTAATGATCTGGGTTCAATTCCCTAGTACCCATATAAAGCCAGATGTACAAAGTGGCACATGCAGCTGGAGTTGTAGTGGCTGGAGGCCCAGGTGCACCCATACTCTGTCTCTTTTCTCTCTAGATCTCACTGCTTATAAATAAATAAATGAACAAATAAATAATATTTTAAGAAAACGTGTGACTATTCATAGTTCAGCCAACTCTTTCAGAAATAATGCAGAAAAGCCAGGGAAGAAAACCAAAATTAGAGCATATCATCCCACACCAATAAATGTGCATGCTCCCACAAGTACACTCTTATCCCATCTGGAAGCTACTTCCAACTGAAGGAGAGATCAAGGGAAAAGACAGAGGCACTGGCTGCCATTTATTTGTTCATTACTTATTTCCACAGTGAACACACATCCACTGGAGACATGGGGGCAGAACAGACATCAAAGCCCAACCCGCATGGATGTGAGTAACAGAAGACCAAATTTTAAACACTGAGAAAGAAACAACGCAGCCCATGCTGTTCTGAGAGTTAGACAGGTTGGCTGGAAAGTTCTGATGAAGCCTCAAGACAGGCGACATTAGGTCTGGAGCTCCACCAATGAACAGATGACATTAGGCTCGGGTCTTCATCAATGAACATGAGTCATTAAGGCCTGAGTCTCCATCAATGAATAGATTTATGCTATTTGGAGGAAAAGATGAAAAGGTATTCCAGCTGGGGGAACCAGCAAGTGCAGTGGTTTAAACTTTAAGATTAACATAGTCAAGAAACAAATTGGTAAAATGGTGAGAAGGGGTAGGAGACAGAAAATGGTGGCAAGCTGAGATGTGCTTTGTATATCTGAGAGGTTTAGAGTTGTCTAGATATGTGGTATTATTATTTAGGCTAACTATAAAATAACAACAACAAAAACCAGATCACCCTGATACATAAGTCCAAATATGGGATTGTATTAGTTATTTTTCTCATCACTGTGGCCAAATATCTGACAAGCAGCAACTCGAGTGTAAGGATCCTGATAGTTTGAGAGGTACAGTCCGACAGGGTGGAGTTGATGACCATAGGGCTAAGTATCTGGATCTCCTCAGATCTCTACTAAGAAGCAGAGACGAGGGCCAAAAGTGCCTCCTCCTCCTCCAGAACCCACTTTCACCAGCTCTTCCCCACATCCTGGAGGTGGTACAGCCCCTCAGAATGATGCAACTAGCTGAGGACCAAGTGTTAAACACATGAACCTATGAGGCATCTTTCACTTCCAAGTGGACTAGTACAGGACAGGGTATAACAGAGTCAATGAAAAATAAAAGGTGCTGACTGAACCAAAGTAAAATGGGTGGGAGAAAACTTGTATGTGGCCTTTCTGAATTAGCATAGAAATTCCTTCCTCAGGATTGGGGAAGAGTGAGCTGAAAAAGATTCTGCATCCTCATTTAGGAGGATTTCTAGGAGGTAAGACTCAGGGCTGAGCATGGTGGTGCATATCTGTAATTCCAGCACTAGAGTGGCTGAGGCAGAGAATCATACATTCAAAACCAGTTTGGGTGGATCCTAGCTACAAATGATTGGACTTCTATTTGAGTAGGAATAACATTCAGTAGCAGAAGCCAGTAAGCTAAAAAGGGGATATACAGGGAATAGATAGGGAGGTAGGGGGCTTAATAAGATGGTATTGTATATATGTAAGTAGAAGAACAGATTAATGGGGGTGAAAAGGCCTAAGTGAGGTAAGAGGAAGAGATTGAGTAAAGGAATGGTGGAGGGAGGGCTAATCAAAATCTAAGAGGATATAATTAAGTCATATGGAAACCTACTTTTCTGGACAATAGAACACTCAGAAGCCATAGATTGTTACTAGAAAATTTTCAGTGCCAGGGATGACATACCTTCCAGTGAGTTGTTGGCCAGGGAGGTCACAGATACCCCTAAAACATTATAGGCCATTGCCAAGGCCCTTGGTTTCCAACCAAGAATAGATGGTAAGACCCTATTGTTGAAGACTCCACATACTTGGGCTGCAAGGTCACTGAGAACTCCTGCTGGATCTGAGATGAAAGCCTCCTCCATGTGGAACAGCTGACAGAAAGCTGAAAAGCTACGCTGCATGTAGTTCAAATGGAGAGAGAGAAAACACCAGTGAAGATACTCAACAGTGAACACTGCAAACTTTAAATTTGGCCAGCCAAGCCAAATGAGCCAACAGGTGCAATAGTGGCATGTCTGTTATGGGGGAAACCATCTGCTCTCTAATTGGACTGGAGGCCCGCTCCATGGGAGGGAATACATCCCTGATACTGAAAACATACGACAGGGGTAGTCATGAGCCCTAGGGGTGTAACTTCTGTTGGTGTCTGGCTAATGTATACATTATGCTCACCAAAATGTCCAGTAAGCACTTCTCTTAATGTCCACACCCATATAATAATGCTACTCTCACTTTTGTTTAGAGAAGCTTCTCTTTTCAGATGACGGTGACCTTGGGATGACTCAAAAGGCACCATGGTGCTGAGAAGAAGTGACAGAGGAGTGCTCAGCATTGAAACATCTCTACCACAACTTCCAAGGCTCATGGTCCATTGCAGAAAAGGTGGTGAAAAGAATGTAAGAGCCAAAGGAAGAGTAGGACTCCTTACGATGTGCTCCTCCAGACACAAAATGGCCTGGATATCCATGACCTCACAGTGCCTGACTACATACACAAGACCATCATAATAGGAGAAAAAGATGACATCAAAATTAAAAGAGACTGAGAGGGGGAGGGGATATGATAGAGAGTGGTGTTTCAAAGGGGAAAGTGGGGGAAGGGAGAGAAGTATCATGGGATATTGTGTACAATTAAGGAAGTTGTAAATATATATATATATATATATAGAGAGAGAGAGAGAGAGACACAGAGAGAGAGAGACACAGAGAGAGACAGACACACACAGAGAGAGACAGACACACACACACAGAGAGAGACAGACACACACACACAGAGACAGACACACACACACAGACAGAGAGACAGACACAGACAGAGAGACAGAGACAGACAGAGAGACAGACACAGACAGAGAGACAGAGACACACAGAGAGACAGTTTGGGCTACATAGTGTTGTCTCAAAGCAACAAACAAGCCAGCCATGGTGGTGCACTGGGGAGGCAGAGGTAGGAGGATCACCATGAGTTCGAGCCCACCCTGAGACTACATAGTGAATTCCAGGTCAGCCTGGGCTATAGCGAAACCCTACCTCGAAAAACCAAAAAAGAAAAGAAAAAAAACAAGAAAAGCCAAGACTTCTAGATGAGACAGGAAATACAGTAGGAAAAGTAAAGTTGGAATTCAGAGATAGACTCAGCATGGATGCTTAATTTCAGACGTCTGGGACAAAACTGGCAATTTTAATTCATATGGCAATGGTATGTGAAAAGAGCTGGAAAATACAAACAGTACTAGTATTTTGAAGCAACCATCAAGACACAGCACATCTCCAAGGGCATCTTTTTTGATCATACAACTTTCCCTCTTGATCCTATATGTATTATTCATACAGCAACCACTGTGCTTCCAAATGTGAAATCCTCCAGTGAGGCCCACTGTGCTTTAAAAATTCATTCTCCATAGCTCATGACTGACTCAACTGCCTATAACTGACCCCCCCACACCAAAAGGTTGACCCCTACCTTTTACACCTGTGTGTACATGCGTGTGCACACACACACACACACACACACACACACACACACACTTCCATCCTGACCACACTATCTACATTCTAGAACAAATGAAGAAACCAGGAATATGTCTGAAAACTTCAATTTGCTCCCAGTTGACAGCTCATTTCTCCAGGGAGGACTTTCCTGAATGCCCTGTGTGAAATCATACTCTACGCTATTTCTCTGTACCAGGAAATGCAAGTGTTATATAGTTCCTTTCTTGTTGCTGGGAACAAGCACCTGGCTAAAAGCAGCTGATGGGAGGAAAGTTTTTATTCTGGTCTTATAGTCCCAAGGGGAAGCTTCACGATGGCAGGAGAAAGCATGGCATGAACACAGGCTGGACAGCACCTCTGTCACACAGATGGAAAACAGCAGCAAGAGAGTGACCCAGATTCAAGCAATCATCCCCAGAAACACACTTCCTCAAGCAAGGCTCCACCTCCTAAATTGCTACCAGCTGAGACCAAGCATTCAGAACACAGGAGTTCACGGGAGATAGATTCCAACCATCACAGCCAGTATTCAGATTCCAACTGGACTTGAACATTTGAAAGATGGCAGTCATAGCTCAGTCTTTCCCTTTGTTGCTGAACTATTTGACTAAAACAATGTCAGAGAAACAATACTAGGCTTTTTTCAAACCTCAGCATGTGCCCATGTTCTCACAGTGTATTCCCAGAAGCAGCAATCTCAAAGCCCTGGCTGGCAGTTCTTGAAGATTGTGTAGAATCCCTGTCAATTTGGGGCATAAATATATGGATCCTAGAATCAACTGGATCCTCAGTTTCTTGCCTAGATCCCAGTTAATGTCTGAGCATTTTTAGGCCTATATAAATACAATTACCCCTCATAAATCATTAAGAAAGCCAGGGGTCATCAAAGTAATGGAAAATTCTTTTATTGAATCAAAAACTGAGTAATGAGTTGAACTAAGACTAAAATCTTGTAAGCTATGGAAATATAGTTGATTAGTTCTTTTAGACCGGTTGAAAATATCTGGGCATAGCCACTCACACTTGTAACCCTAGTCTTGCAGGGAAACAGAGACCTGAGAATCATTGGAGCCCCATAAGCTCCAGAATCAGTAAAGAGATTCCTGCTCAAAACAAGACCTGATGGAAAAGCTTTGTACTAGGACACCTCACAATCCATTCTGGCCACTGTAAGTGAGTGACACACCACCACCACAGGCAAGCATATGGGTCAACACATCACACATTACAAATGCACACACAGCACATTACATACATACAAGCAAAACAATAAATACAAGAAATAATAGCCAGGCATCACATGCCTATAACCCCAGAGCCGAGGGGGCTGGAGATAGGAGGATCACTGGTATTCCCTGAGCAGCCAGTTTAACTGAGAAAAAAAGTCAAGTCCCTGGTTCAATGAGATAAACTGGTTCTTAATAAAGGACAAAAAACATTTGGGGGGGGGGATCAAGATAGGGTTTCACCCTAGCTCAGACTGACCTGGAATCCACCATTTAGTCTCAGGGTGGCCTTGAACTCATGGCAATCCTCCTACCTCTGCCTCCTGAGTGCTGGGATTAAAGGCATGCATCACCATGCCCAGCTTCAAGGACACAAATTTAATAAAGGAAGAGGAAGATACACTCTCACACATGTTAGGTCTGAAGTTCTGGTCCTGTTGAATTGTTAAGAGAAAAGGGAGTTCCTGGTGTTTCTAGCATTTGCTTCCAGCTTAACTCACTGAGTTTGTAAAACCTCATTCCTTTTGTGTGGCTTCTATGGCAGACAGTTAGGGTTACCTCTGCAGAGTGGGGGAATAGATAAAAATTGGCTAGGTAGCAGAAGGTAACAGCCTCCCCACAAAGTGAAGTTTCTTTCTTGGTTGTAGGACAGGATCTGTTTCATTTTTGTTTTTTTCCCCTTATCTTCTCTAAAGGAGTTCCTTGTCCCTGGAAACCTGACATCAAGATGGGAATGGGACTGCAAGGCATGAGAAGTGGACTGACCAGATCAGTCAGCCCCCATCCAGTAAATCTCCCTCAAACAGAAAAAAAAAAAAATCAAAGTCACAGGTAGTTTTCTCATGTCCAGGAATGCCTCCTGCTTTATAGGACTTTGCCTTCTTTCCTTCTCTTAAATTCCATGATAACATCTTTATGAAATTTACCCTCCATGGTCTGTGGATTTCAACCTTCAAATACCTAACACAAGAGCCTGGAGGCCACAGACTCAACAGAAATTGTGGGTGACCATAAACATCTAACTCCCTAACTCTTGCATTAACAGTTAATCAAAAACTGTCAAAGCCAGGCGTGGTGGCGCACACCTTTAATCCCAGCACTCAGGAGGCAGAGGTAGGAGGATCACCATGAGTTCGAGGCCACCCTGAGACTACATAGTGAATTCCAGGTCAGCCTGTGCCAGAGTGAGACCCTACCTCAAAAAACCAAAAAAAAAAAAAAAAAAAAAAAGTCAAAGACCCTCAAAATTCCCATAATCAGTAGCAGGGTGGTGACACAGTTTTGACAGTGACAGGAGGAGGAGATACCCTCCCCACCCCCCAGCACCAATCTCAGTCCTTAAAATGGGGAACAAAGACTTACCCTTACTCTTCCTCTTGTGCCAAAATTAAGGGGTTTGAGGATATAGAAGAGAGGAAGGGACCTCTTTGATATTGAAATATGAAAATAATTTTTATTCCTATTCTCTTCTTCCAAATGATGGAGGTAGTCTAGATGGTCCCTGACCATGGTGTTTAACATGAGAGGTACATTTTATATCTGACTACATTTGGACTAGTCACCATTGATGAAGAACTTACAGTGACTCTAGAAAACCATTTCCCCAGGAAGGGACCAAGAAGAGCTGAGGCAGGGGTCTGGGGGATGGCCTTGGGTTTTGTTGTTTTCTCTAGTAATATCCTGGGAGCTTCTGAAAAGGGTGTGACTTGTGCTCATTCCACTGAGGGATGTATGTGAATGGGGAGCACAGCATGCTTCAGTGTGAGAAGACCATGCTCGGAAGCCAGACTTCTGCATGGGACTCAGGGCAGCTTTTGTGTGAACATACTGAGCCAGAGTTCAGGAGGGGAATGCTATTAAGAACATTTCTTAAATATTTACACCAGGAAAGGAAGGGAGGGAGGGAGGGAGGGAGGGAGGGAAGGGAGGGGAGGGAGGGAAGGAAGGAAGGAAGGAAGGAAGGAAGGAAGGAAGGAAGGAAGGAAGGAAGGAAGGAATTTTTCCAATAAGCATGCTTTAAAGAAGCATTTTTTTGTAAAACAAAGCCTGTTATCTCAATGGAGTTATGTCTAACCCCACTCCAGAATTAACTAGAAAGGAATTTTCAGCTCTGTAGAAGTTTGGTCCCTCACTCCTTCTTCCTAGAGGCATGTCCTCAAGTTTGTACCCTTGGGCCCTTTAACCTGTTCTTGTTAGATTGTGTTGGCTGGCTGAAATCTTCTTTAATTGGCCTTTTTCAAGGCTGAGACCCACCCCTCCAGCTAGCCTGCTTGTTTCCATTTCAAGGGTCAGGTCCGAGGTCACAACTTGTATGGCTACACTATGGAGGTCAGCAAGTGCTTAAGGGAAGTGTAGATTGGTTATGAGGCAGATTCTGAGCTTGTGCTGTATTTTGCTTATAAGGATGGTGTCACATGGTCACTGGTAAATGGGCCCGCAAAGGGATGCATCATTAACATTAAATGACGTTTTCAAAAAGGCCTTGAAAGGCTTTCAGTACAGAAATTACAGCTTGCCCACATATTTAGCACTGAGCATCACAGACAGCCTTGCTCTTTCTTCTCTCTATCCTGGCACAATTCATGCTCTCTCTGCTTTAACTTCAATAAGAAAAGTCTTGGAAAATAAGTCACCATTTTATAGAAGTTATTATTTATCTTTAAGCAAGAATTAAAGTAAAAAGAAGACATTTTTGTGCCATGCTGATTTGTTATTAGAGGTTAGGCAACACTTGTAACTTACTATTATCTCATTTATCAGGAAAGTGCTCCCTTCTATTAAAACCTTGAACCAGATTGATAGCAATTGAAACTGGTGACTGTTGCCTAACAGTTTGGATAGTTTTTCTTTGGCAAGGCATATTTTATCGAAATGCTTTTGGTTTAAGCCCCAAAAGTTTTCTTTTATATGAAGAGCCACCTAAGGATTTGACTCCACAATTTCCACCAAAACCATATATACACACTTGCATTCTTTTTTCAAGGCAGGGTCTCAGTCTTTCCCAGGCTGACCTGAACTCCTTGCATCCTGTTATCTCACCTGGGATGAAAGGTGTGAACTAGCACATTAGGCTCACAGCTACATTTTGAAAGTGTGCTGTACTTTACAACTGATGTCTCTGTGGAGCACCTGTCTTGTATAACAAAAAAAATGAGGACTGAATTTTAACTTTGTACAAACTTATGGGCTCCTTATTACATATTTCTCAGAAATCAATCCAAAACATTTTTTTTTAGCAGCAGAAATTTAGTAAGTGTGGTGGGAACAGTTCCTCTAAGCAGGTTAAGTACAATGCTGAACGAGTTTAACAACAAACAAATCAACATTAATTGTTCTCTTTGGCTATTAGTTAAGTGGTAATTATTTGCAAAGAGTTTTGATCACTATCTTAGCTTACCTAAATGGTATAAATTCCTTCCCCTAGAATATGGCCAGGTCTTCGTTTAAAAAAAAAAAAATTAAAGTACCTTCAACCACATCTTGCCAATGGAAAGTTAAATAGCAAGTTATGGGCAATAATCTTACCACGAATTTTAGGAAGCAGCATGACGGGGTTAGAAGGAACTCTGGGGCTTGTCTCTAACGTCCATCAGGGAGACTGTTGTAAACCCCACAAACGACCCCTCCCTTGCCCTGTCTTCCTAAGGAGCAAGGAGTAAGGGCAGGCAGTAGTTCCAGACCTTTCCCAGCCCTGCATCTCAGGACGCTGGAATAAACAAAGCATGCAACGATGCTCTCCTTACCTGCGGAGAAAGCAGTGCACCAGCAGCGTTACTCCTGCCACCATCGCTCCCAGGCCGCGGGAAGTGGGGAAAAGCTCTCTGCCAGGGATCTTCTTCTGCGGCGCCTTCCTCCCGGGGCGACACACCTCCTCCCGGAGCCTCCAGGGATCCCGAGCGTGATTTCTGCTCCATCATCCGAGCAGCTGCTTTAAAGGACGCGGCTGGCGAAGGGCGCGGGGAGGAGGCGGAGGCGGAGGGACCCGCAGGAGCTTCAGCTGGATGCGGGCCCGCGGCTGAGCAGAGCAAGGGCAGCTGACCGCCCGGTCCCTGGAACCAGCGCCAGCTGCTTCCCCAGCGAGCCTTCCCCGCTGCGCAAACCCAAGCTCGCCCGCCCTTGCTCAGCAAGCAGCCCTGTATTGAGCATGCTCCGCTGTTCCTCCCCGGCCTTTGTAACTCTTGACTTCTCTACATGTGAGAAAGAGACCACGGAGAAGAAAGTGAGATTCTACGGAAGTAATTTTAAACACAGGCATGACCTCGTCCCACACGCGTCCCCTGCAGTAGCAAAACAAACATGCATTGTTCTGTACCTAGCAGATTTTTTTGTTTGTTTGTTTTGGTCAGGTTTACAGAGATGTTTTGGAAGCTGTCAATAGCTTTTGACCTTTAATTATTCCTGTGTAGCTAATTGTCTCTGGGATCACGCACGTTTGTGTAGGTTGTGAAACAGCACTGTCACTATAGGTTAGGAATAATGGCCTATATTTGAAAGTCGAGACAATGTGCCTCAAAAATATTGATCTCTGTTCATGATCTGCTGCCTAGACAATTTTCTTAAGACAGTATTTTATAAATGTGCATTTGAAATTTAAATGTGAGCCTGTATTATAATAATGTGCACGTTAAAACTTAACTCTGCCACGCAGCTGAAGATCAACAGGGGCCATTCTGGCTAATTCCTGATTAACAAGCACAAGCTTTTCTCTGGGCTTGGTAAATGTAAGAACTCCATTAAGGTTTGTGTGAGGATGAGCTGTGGGGTTGGTGGTAGTTAATTTATACAGCATTTAACTGGAGAGTTGCCACTCTTGAAATTCACATGGACCCATATAGTGACTTTGCACCTTCTCAGCTTTCTGTTTTGGACTGGACAAGTATTTAAAAATAGGAATACACTGTTTTTGTTATAATCATATTGGCTGGTCAAGCCTGTTGGAATTTTAATGATTGGCTGTGACTCTTCCATTTCCAGGCCCCTCATCACCCTAGCCAAGTTCGGAGCCCTTACTCTTGTTTTTTTAATGTTTTATATTTTGAAACATTTAATATTGGATTTTTTTGTTTGAGACAGAGTCTCTCTCTAGCCCAGGCTGACTTTTATTTTGTTTTTTATTTTTCAAAGTAGGGTCTCAATCTAGCCCAGGCTGACCTGGAATTCACTATGTAGTCTCAGGGTGGCCTCGAACTCACGATGATCCTCCTACCTCTGCCTCCTGAGTGCTAGGATTAAAGGCATGAGCCACCACACCTGACAAGAGCCCATACTCTTTGCTAATATTGAAAGCATCTATTCTCTGTTAGCTGTAGCCCAGTCCTTTACAAACATTTACTAACCAGCTAGAGACATGATGCCTAAAAAAAAAAAAAAAATGATGCCTGAAAACGCAGTCATCAAACATCACGTTTAGTTACCACACACACACACACACACACACACACACAAAATCTTATAGTAGAATTTATTAGGATTTTGAATTTTAAATTTGTGATATATAGTAACGTTTGGCAATGTCAGAGCAGAAGAGCACACTGACTGACTATAGCTGGTGAAGGAAATGGAGAGGACAGGAGAACATCTCCTCCAGCTGATGAAGGCAAGCTCCAGAGCCCAAGGAAATACAGTTCATGGGTGGAGTAGGGTAAGTGTGAATTCCATGCTGTTTGGTGCCAAAATTCACCAGTACTTAGCCAGGCTAGATTACAGCCCCACTCCTTGGGTAGCTCACCAGAAAAACAAGAGCTGATGCAGAAGGTAAGGGCCAATTCCAAGTGGATAAGCTGCCAAAGCCTGGGCTTGAGCTCTGCAATACAGTCTTGCTCCTTCAAAACAAGACAAACAGGCCGGGCGTGGTGGCGCACACCTTTAATCCCAGCACTCGGGAGGCAGAGGTAGGAGGATCACCAAGAGGTCGAGGCCACCCTGAGACTACATAGTGAATTCCAGCAGCCTGGACCAGAGTGAGACCCTACCTCGCAAAACCAAAAAAAAAAAAAAAAAAAAGCCTCCTGCCTGAGATAAACATCTTGCCCTTTCCTATACAAAATGCTCAAACGATTCAGACTGAACTAAATTTCTGGGCTAAGGGGTAGTTCAGCAGAAAAGCACTGCCTAGTAAGCACAGTGGTTTCAGACTCCAGCACTGGAAAAACAGTCACAGCAAAGCACTTGGGAACGTTCCTGTGGCTTCTTCTGTCCCTCCCCTTTGTCTCTCATCAGTCTGCCATGTACTTCACATTCTGGCCATGCTGGGGACTTGCTCCTACTGTGTCATTTGCTAGTCCACAGGACAGCTGCTTGGCCTGAATTTTCTTCTGGTAAAAATTTTTCTTTTACCAAAACATATCTCTTTGATGAAGATCTGGATTAAAAGACACTATCTTTGAGATATATTTTCAAAATTAAGATTTTTATCATGTGTGTGATGTGTGTGCGTGCATCTGCACATATGCTCATGCACATATCTGAGAATGATTTTGAAGTGTTTGTCCTCTCCGCCCACCTATCTTGAGACAGTCTCACTATATTTGCCACTGCATGTTTGTCACTCTAGCTGGCCCATTAGCTTAAGGGTTCCCCTGAGTCTGCCTCTCATCACTGTAGGCTCTTTGGGATTACAGATGTATGTGTCACTTTATATCCACTTTTATATAGATGCTTGGGAACCAAATTTGGGCTGGCAAGCTTGCAAGCAAGAGTCTTTAACTACCAAATCATTGCCTCAGCTCCAAATTAATGTTTTTTTTTTTTTTTCTGCATCTTCATACATGTTGCTTATACCTGTGTGTGTGTGTTAAGTCTGGATCCTCTAAAAATAAAACAACCAAAGTGGGATTATACTTTAATAAACCTGTTTAGGGAAATATCTGTGACTGAAAAATGAAGAAGCCAGGAGAGGCCAAGAATTGTAATTCAAATATCACCGTCAGTGAAGGAGAGAGGGAGGGAAAGACGAAATTGGATTAGGAAAATTCACAGAAAATGGGTGGGGAGGCTGTTCAATTGCCATGAAAGTATGTAAGTACGTGAGTTCAGATCCCCTAGAACAAGCTGGGAGGCAGAGAGAAGAGAATTTAGCAAATGGTCATGGACTGGTGAGTGGAATGGTAAATGACAAAGGATGAGAGATCCTGCCTCAAACAAAGAGGAAAGAAAGGCAATCCCAACGGTTCTCTTCAGACTTCCACATAGGCACTGTAGCACAAGCATACATCCACATGTGTGCAAGTACACTCCCCCACACACACATGCATAATTCTTGGGAAAGTTCAGGAAGGTCAATGGTGAATCCTCAAGCTCTTCCATCAGAGGACTCTGAATCTTTCCAGAAGTGGGCTTCTTAGCTGGGAGCAGCCAGTGGAAAGGAAGGCTTCAGTATGGGAGCTGCAGGGCTGTTGGCACAGTGGGAGTTTTGGGGGTGACATTATCTGCAACCAGGTGTTGGAAGATGGCTGTTCATTCTGCCTTATCTTTTAACATGCATGCACTTTGACCTAAGTTCTACCCATCATATATATAAACGTTATGGTTTATAGACTCCTTAGGGGCAGGACCGACCTGGCTTCATCTTTTTTGTATCACTGTGTGTTTCCCAAAGTAGGATCCCAGTAGTGTTGTATTACTGAACTGAATGCTGAACTATATTGCTTCAGGCCTCTGTGACTCCAGCTTCTTACAAAGGAATAGGGATAATGCCTTCCTAAAGTCCATGAGAACTTGCTTTCACAAGCTACAAGACACTATTCCATGATCCATATTTTAAAACAATCAATTCAGGCTCATCAGGCTATTAAACTCCTGCAGGCCAACAAGCCTCCTCATAGAAGTTCAGCTCTGAGCTTTCAGTTTGACTGAGGGTGAAGTGGCATGTTTGATGACTAATGCCCTATTTTTCACAAACCTAATCTCCAAGATGAGCACAATATTGAATTTGGGGGGTTAAATTTACTATGTGCTTTCATTCTTAAATTGGAGAAATAATTTTTTCCAGTATGATAGTGTTAAATCTTCAAAGTTCATTCTTACTCCAGACATAGTGGCTCACATGCAATTCCAGCACTTGTCAGGTGGAAGCAAGAGGATTGCCAGGAGTTTAGGGGTAGCCTGGGGTCCAAAGTGAGACCCCCACCATAAAAAATACCCCCCCCATGATTTTAGATGATGTGAGAATGGAACTTCTAGGTACAGTTTTTGGATAAAAGAAAGCATATTAGTAATTCCTATAGAAAAAAAAAGGAAAGTAGAAAAATCTGTGTTTATCTAAGGAGTAATATGCATTATTAAGCTAGGTGTGGTATGGTGGTACACATTGTGATTCCAGCACTTAGAGAGGGGGTGGAGCCATAAGGATTTCATAGTTTAAGCCAGCCTGGGATATATAGCAAGATCCTATCTCAGAAAAACAAGAAAGTAAGCAAACAAAAAATAAATATAGAAATAAAATCATTATTAAACAAGGAGGAAAAACATGTTAGTATGTATATTTGTATATGTCACTTTGGTATTTCATACAAATTATATTCTATATATCATTAATTTAGTTCAATAAAGAGCTATGGTTAAAATGTAATAATGCCCCAAACAAGATAGATGGCAAGGACTGATGCTTAAAAGTTGTCTTCCCAGCTCAAGTGTGCTGAGGCACACACATGCCCACACTCACACACACACAAAGTTTTGTTTATTTGTTTGTTTGTTTTATTTGTTTAATGTAAGGTCTCACTCTAGTCCAGGCTAACTTGGAATTCACTATGTGAACTCAAGACGATCCTCCTACCTCTGCCTCCCAAGTGCTGGGATTAAAGGTGTGTACCACCATGCCTGGCCAAAGGTGTTTGTTTTTTTTTTTTTTAAGAAGTATTAAATATTATACAAGAGAATAGTAACGTATTTCTCAGTACTAAAGGCACTTACCAGAAGGTCTCCCCACAGCTAGGTCCCAGAGCCTTTTGGAGTAGTGATTATATTGGTCAAGTTCACTGCATTGCCCAGGCTAGAGCTAGTTCACATCAGCTGAGACTGGCTTATGCCCCCTGCAGAGGGGCCAATGAACTACTTGGCAGGCACTGCCCACTAAAATGGTGATGAGATTTCAAGAAAGCTGTCTGCAGGGCTTGCTGGCAAGCTGGTTGTATAACTGGCTGACCCCACCAGAAAAATCACTGGAATTCATCCAATCATAGGGCTTTCACTGAACTTTAATGGTTTCCATAGAACTCATCAGAATCTATACCCTATCCTATGAGGTTGTGCCACCGTAATGGTTAGTCCCCATTGTCATTTTGACAGCATTTAGAATCCCTCAGGCATACCTTTGGGTGTATCTGTGAGGACATTTTCAGAAAGGATTCACTGAGAGGGGATGACCATCCTGAGTGATAGTATCCCATGGGCGGGGAGTCCAGACATACTACAATATGGGTAGGAAAAAATAAGCTGAGTATTGAGATTTCTGTTCTCTGGCTCCAGGCCTAGCCTGGCATGAACTTCCCTGCCTGCCCTGCCTCTCCATGATGAGCTGAACCCTCTGAAACCACAACAAAAATAAAGCCTTCCTCCCTTAAGTTGCTTCTGCCAGGTATTTGATTACAGTGATACAAAAGGTAAATAACACAGTCAGCGAACTTACAGATGTGAGGTTAGCTGAGGTGACTGAAGAACCATCTAGAAGCTGGAACTGGAGGGATGCAGAGATGTGGTTCTGGACAGCCAGCATGGAGGATAACACAAGTCCCCTGGAATGAGCCTTGAGAGATACAGCAGCATTCTCTCCCAGAAAGCCTCCTGAGTCACTTTTGTAATTCCTTCCATGACTTCTACAACAAGGCTGCTGGAACTCTTCATAGCTGAGCTCTCCTGTGTCCTCAGGCCAGCTTAGTTTTGCAGGGGTAAGAAATCCCAACGCAAGACAGACCCATGTAGATTCCTTCTTCCTGCAGTGTCCTCCAGCGCCCTCTACTGACAATGCCCAACATGGTACCAGCTAGCGAGACAGTCTCCCCAGTAGGCAATGGAGATAGATTTGGAACAGAGAAGCAATAAATTAACTGCCAGCGGTTATACTGAAGTCACTATTTATATTGAAATTATCCCATTAATCATTTTTGCCTTCCATGACTAAATGGTATGTGTTTCAGAGTCAGGAAGATTTATATATATTGGGCAGGCATATATTATGTGTAAGCCAAGCATTTGTCAAAATGTTGGCCTGGGGCTGGAGAGATTTGCGTGCAAAGCCATAGGACCCGGGTTCAATTCCCCAGCATTCATGTAAAGCTGGATGCACAAAGTGGTGCATGTGTCTGGAGTTTGTCTGCAGTGGCACACCTATTATCTCTCCCTCTCAAATAAATAAATAAAACAAAAAATTTTAAAAATGTTGTGATGGATATAAAATTATCATGCCCTCTGCTAAAGAACTCACTTAGTCTGACAAACACTAAGTGAAACCAAAAGTAGTTAGCATGAATAGAGGATGTTACTTTGTATATTGAAAGCAAATGACAATAGCACTGAGTGTCACAATGCTCATCCAGAGTCGTAATTTTTATAAATGGCCTTTTGAAATTAGTTGTAATTTTTAGTTGGAGTCAACTGGGTGGAAATCTTCCATAAATCATTAGAAAGAAAATATTTCTTTCTCTAAGAAGAGTTCTACTCAGAAATTTACTAAGAAAATTACAAAAGCGGCTATCCTGGGAATAGACAGGTGGATAAACGGATAAATCACTTATCATGTAAATGTGAGGTGACTCGAGTTCTGACCCACAGAATCAATGAAAATACTGGGTGGGCGTGGAGAGTCACCTGTAATTCCGTGGCTCGGGAGGTGGATTCAGGAGGTCTGTGGGGCAAGCTGCCTGGCTAGACTAGCTGTATGGAGGAGCTCTGGGCTCAAGTAAGAGACCTTGCCTCAGTAAGTAAGGAGGAAAGTGATTGAGGAAAACACTCAATGTCAGTCTGTGGCCTTCACACATATACACACATACACACGCACCCAAACACGCATGTATTCGTACATACACAACCATATATGTACACACACACACGCACACATATATGCAAAATATTTATACCAGTAAACAAATAATCATTTCACATGGACTTTAGTAAAATGGAAAGACAATGAAATTAATAAAAACCACTTGGATGTATAAGTCCATTGTGCCTAAATAGTAATAAGATCTGTTGCTTTGATATTCTGATTTAAGCACTTAATTTCATCTTACAGTGAATATTGTTCAGGAGTTTAAGAACAGATGAGTTTATTAAGTATCAAATTATTTAGTAAGTATCAAATAAATGGCACATAGAGAAAAGAATGAGGCAGAGAGACTTTTTAATTTTCTTTTTTTTTTTTTTTTGGAGAGAGAGAATGGGTGCACCAGCAGCATCTCAGCCACTGTGAACAAACTCCAGATGCGTGTGCCCCCTTGTGGGCAAGTGCAGCATTGCACCCTTGCATCACTGCGTCTGGCTAAACGTGGGATCTGGAGAATGGAATGGGCGTTCTTAGGCTTAGCAGGGAGGCGCCTTAACTGCTAAGCCATCTCTCCAGCCTCCTTTTAAAATTGTTATTGACAATTGTTCATGTATCTTGAACCTAATCATCTCCCATTACCTTCTCTTGATCCCTTCCCATTAAATCACTTCTTTCCAAGTAGTCTCTCTTCTACTTCAATGTCTTTTCTTCTTTTCTTGTGTGTGTATATAACCAGCTGAGTTTAATTAGGGTTGCCTGCATGAGCCTGAGTGGGGGATAATTTGTCAAAGGAGGTGAAACTCACCAGTTTCTGTGCCACTGAAGAAAGGGGGAAGCATCTTTTAAAAGTTTGACCCACACAGGTGTGGAGGCTGGTGAGCCTGCTTTGCAGGATAGATCATTGGTCTGGAGGCTCTGAGAAGACAGAATCCTCCTTAATCTGGAGACAGAACTTCATCTTTTGGAGGAGGAGGGGTGTTGTATTTTATCGTTTCCCCTTAAAACCCTCAACTGATTTGGGAAGCCTACTCACATTACAGAAGGAAATCTGACTCATTTAAAGCCTACTGCTAGTTTAAAACGGAATCATATGTAAAACGTAGTTTCTACCAACCATGTTCAACTCATGCAACACCAGACTCATGCAGCCTGGGATACCTGTGAATGTGTCCTGACACAAAATTTAGACTTACTTAAAGCATTTTGAGTTTTTTATAACTCAAACACTCAGTTAGTGAACTTTGTAGATGATAACATTGTGTTACAATGCCAAAGATTGGCCATGCCTAACTGGTCTTTGACCAAATGGGCAGATATCTGGCCAAGTTACATATCAAATTAGCCATCACAGTATCCAACTTCATTTATGAAATCAACATAGCAATGTTGGCATAATAAGAATGGACAAAGATAATGGAATGGAGGTGAAAGACAGAAAGAAAACATTAGTGCAGAAATTATAAAGAAAATATTTATGAATGGAATTAAAGGCTTGATATCTTCATTTCATGGTTAAGTAGAGTTATTGGATGAATGCAATAGGTCAACAATGGAAATATGTTTAATCTCATTAATAGATCAAAAGAGAAAAAAGAATATCTTAGTAAAAGTTTAATAAAACAACTTTGAGAGGGGCAGAGAAGATGAGACATAGGGACTTTGGAAGCCTACAAATATGAATGAAACCTTGAAGCAATAGATGAGGGAAGGGAAGTTCCTGACTGTGTGTCCTGGCATGTCTCAGGCTTACATCTCTGCATGTGCAGAACAGAGCCAAAGAAGCACAAGAATGGCTTTGATATAAAGCTATGATATAAAATGATGCCCATTCTCAGACTAGCCCATGAGTGTCAAGTACAAGCCTGGCAAACACAGAATAGCAATCATTACAGAATGACCTGACAATGGAATCACAAGAAAAGATAGAACTCTTTTTTTGGGTTTTTTTTTTTTTTTTTTTTTTTTTGAGGTAGGTCTCACTCTAGCTCAGGCTGATCTGGAATTCACTATGTAATCTCAGGGTGGCCTCGAACTCATGGTGATCCTCCTACCTCTGCCTCCCGAGTGCTGGGATTAAAGGCGTGTGCCATCACGCCCGGCTCCAAGATAGAACTCTTAATGTATATGTCTGTTGACTAAGTGACACCCTTAGTCAGTTTCTGCACAGGATTTTAACAGGACTTAGAATCTTACAATATAATGTTCAAAATGCCCATAACAAAATACAAATTAATAAAATGCACCAGCAAAACCTAGTGAACTCTTCAAGGAAGAGGTAATCTACAAATGCCATCTTGTGGTGACCAGATGGTAGAATAATCATACAAAGATTATCACACAAGCATAACAAAGGCTGAGATGGGGCTGGAGAAATGGCTCAGCAGTTAACATGTTTGCCTGCAAAGCCTATTGACCCTGATTCAATTTCCCAGTACCCATGCAAGCTAGATGTACAAAGTAGTGCATGCATCTGGAGTTCATTTGCAGTGGCTAGAGGCCCTGGTGTATTCATACTCACTTTCTTTCTCTCTTGATCTCTCTTTTTCTGTATCTCTCTGCTTGCAAATAAATAAAATATTTTTTTTTAAAAAAAGAAAAGCTGAGGTATTAATGTGCATGCAATATGGCTAAATCTCTAAGCTGGACTTAGAGAAGGCTCTCTTTGGTTGTCTATGTATGACATCTGGAAAAGACACAACCCTGCAAGGCTAAACAGATCTGCGTTTGCGAGTGGTTAAGAGTAGTGAGAGGGACTGGATACTAACAATGGGTAACATTGGAACATTTTGAGCAATGGAAAATTCTGTTTTGGGAGCCATATTTTTTTTTTAACATTTGCTAAAATTCAGGACTGTTGGGGCTGGAGAGATGGCTTAGCAATTAAGGCACTTGCTGGCAAAACCAAAGGACCTGGGTTTGATTCTCCAGTAGCCACATACAGCTAGAGTTCATTTACAGATCTCTACCCCTCTGTCTCTCTCAAATAAATGAATAGATAAATAAAACGAACTCCAAATGGATGCACCACTTTGTGCATATGGCTTTACATGGGCAGTGAGAAAGAGAGAGAGAGAAGAAAGAAGGATGAGAAGGAGAGAGGAGGAAGGAAGGGCAAGGGAAAGGAGGGGAGGGGAGAGTAGAGGAAAGAGGAGAAAGGAGAGGAGAGAGAAGAATATGAAAGGAAGAAGAAACAAAGAAAAAAGAAAGAAAGAAAGAAAGAAAGAAAGAAAGAAGAAAGGAAGAAGAGAAAGAGAAAAAACTGAAAATTTTGCTTTAAATACAAAAACAAGACACTTTTTACAGATAGATGTAAAGAAAAGATATATGAAAAGATATACATGCTAATTTTTTTCACTTTAAGTTAAGTTTATCTGCTTTAGAAGTTCCTATAAATAGACTCTTATAGATATTAATTTCTTTCCCTAAACTGATGGTTTTGAGATTCATCTATATTGTCACATGTCTCAGTAGCTATTTATTGTTGCAGATTCATATCTCTCATGTAGCTGTATGTCATAACTTGTTTAATCCATACCCTGGTTGGAAAATGAGATACTTCATAAATTTTTTTTTGTTTTAAGATTTTATTTATTTTTTTTATTTATTTGGGACAGAGAGAGGGAAAGAGAGAGGGGGAG
Organism: Orientallactaga sibirica; assembly: GCA_036365145.1. Lineage (NCBI taxonomy): Eukaryota > Metazoa > Chordata > Mammalia > Rodentia > Dipodidae > Orientallactaga > Orientallactaga sibirica. The sequence goes on from JAEOAD010001605.1 coordinate 1,457,508, forward strand.
AGTGAGAATGGGCATGCCAGGGCCTCTAGTCCCTGCAAATGAACTCCAGATATGTGCGCCCCCTTGTGCAACAGGCTTATGTGGGACCTGGAGAATTGAATCGAGGTCCTTAGGCTTCACAGGCATGTGTCTTAACCACTAAGCCATCTCTCCAGCCCACTTCATAAAATTTTATATAAGTAGTTTTAAACTTTGTAAACTTTTCATTTCACCCCTAAAACACCTTTTTAAAAATTTTTTTTTAGCTAGAGATTGAATTCAGGTCTGAAACCAACAAGTATTATACCATTGTGTTACACCATTAGTCCTTCTAATATATATGTGACTTTTATTAGCTTTCATTTTATATTTCTCAGTTGAGCAGTTTCTTTAAGCTTATGTAAATTAATGAAAAAGAGCTGAAGAACTATGGTGATCCAACTTGGCCTTAATATTAATAAAACACAAATTATGAGGGGGAAAACTGATTTTAACAATTTAAGTAGGAGTCCAGCATGGTGGTGCACATCTTTAATACCAGCACTCAGGAGGCAGAGGTAGGAGGATAACCATGAGGCCATGGCCACCCTGAGACTACATAGTGAATTCCAGGTCAGCCTATGCTAGAGTAAGACCCTGCCTCATAAAAAAATTAACTAAACACATATAATTTATGAATTATAGAATGCTTTTATTTTACTGCACACTCAAACATATCCATTCCAGTCAACAAAGCACCCAAACTTGGGCATCAAGGATAAAATTCCACTTTCTTGAAACATTCTTCTTTCAGTTATATAAATGACATGTTTATATATTTAAATATTTTATTTATATATCTTTGTCATTTCTGGTGTATGGAACTTTAATTAGTGGCTTGATTTTAATGATAAAGCATTTAGTTATTAGATGCAATGCAGCTGTGGTGGTCAGCTTTACATTGCAGGCACAAATTATGGGAGAAAGGGAATTTATCTGAAGCTTACAAATCCAGGGGAAGTCCATAATGGTGGAAGAACCTGGAGCCCTTTCACAGGTCCATGCAAAGAGAAAAACCACCACCAGCACCACAAGCTGCACCCTTCTGCAACCCCAGGCAGAGCTCAGGCACTCTGCATATCTTTGGATAGAATTTGGATCTGCCCTCAAACACACCTTAGGGTTGAATACGAGGATCCACCCACAGTGACATCAAGTTACAAGCTTGAATAAAACTCCTGAATCTAAGGCCAGGCATGGTGGCACATGCCTTTAATCCCAGACTTGAGAGGCAGAGGTAGGAGGATCATTGTGAGATTACATAGTGTATTCCAGGTCAGCCTGGCCTAGAGTAAGACCCTACCTCAAAACGCAAAAACAAAAAACAAACAAACAAAAAACCTCCTGAATCTATTAGGGGACATCCATTCAAACTACCACGGTGGCCTTCCTTTGCACTGTGTCACAATCCAGTTATACTTAGTAACAGAGTCAAGACTGGGCATAAATTAAATCAGAGTCTACTAAGTGTACCTGTGCAGGGATTCAGTGAAGGGGATTCTGTACACCTACCAGATACCCACCCTTGGTACCTCTCCGAGATCTTCAGAGGAGTGGCCAATGCAAGCAAACTGATCCGGGGAATCAGGGTGAAAGAAATGAGAAATGAAGGACACATGGACATTGGTGACTTCGAATCACCACCACACCAGCTTTATGACATTGACTAGAGTGGGCAGGAATGGCTAAATTTTCACCTGGAAATAATCCAGTCAAATGATCTCTATGCTGTATGCCAATTTTGAAATGATAATAAGGTGCTTGCTTACTTTTGTTATTTTTCCTAAAACAAAATTAGTTCTGGTGTGAAAGCAATTGCAATATAACATTCTAGGTATGACTTAGTGGTATTGAAAGATTCTCCAACTCTATGCTATCTATAATATGATAGAATATTTCTTTAGTATAAATAATAGAAAAAAAATTACAGCTTTCAAAAATGAGAGCCTCAACTCCTTTTATAAAGTATTTCCTTAAGGCAGTAAATTACCAGTGTTAGCTCATCTCATCAATTTTCTTCTCATTCCTTTGCTATTCCTGGCCCTGTTTATATTTCCCTCCTCTTATTTTTATTGTCTTCCTTGTAAGTGGATACATATGCTGTCATTTTGAATAATGTTTCTCATTAAAAATTTAAATTTTTTTAACATTTAAACATCAAAACTATAGGGCCTCAGTGGTCTAATAGTTCCTGTTTAGATTTATGACATGTAATGAAAGAAGATAGCTTTACTTTTACTACTTTAGAGAGTATTTACTATTACAGTATTAAACATGTATAATCATATTCATTAATATCTATTTATTATCTATCTATATTTATTTATTTAGACAGTATTTTATATCATGTAGCCCCAGCTAATTTCAAACTCAGTATGCAGCCAAGTTTCACCTTGAATTCCTGATCTTCCTGCCTCTGCCTCCCAAAAGTACTATGATTACAAGAGCCCAACACTGTGACCAGTTAGGATTTATTTTTTTCAAGTTTATTTTACTTATTGTTTTTTTTTTTCTAAGACAGAGTCTCACTCTGTAGCCTAGGCTGGTCTGGAACTTAACAGGTTAACTTCAGTTCACGGAAGCCTCCCTGTCACAGCCTCCCACCTACTGAGATTACTGGTATGAGATACCACACCCAGCTTGGATTTTTATTTTGCTATTGAAAAAAAATCAGAACAAAATGAAATTTAACCTTTAATGTGACATAGCATAATTCCTTTCTTTCTATCACCTTTCTTTCCCTTTGCTTCCCTCTTCTTTTCCACCATGTCCCTCCCTCCCTCCCTCCCTCCCTCTCTTCCTTCCTTCCTTCCTTCCTTCCTTCCTTCCTTCCTTCCATCCATCCTTCTTCCTATCTTACATCTTTCCTTCCTTCCTAGCTTCCCCTTCCTTCCTACCTTTCTCCCTCCTTCCCTCCCTCCTTCCCTCCCTCTCTCCCTTCCTTCCTTGGAAACCCTGAAAGCCAGAAGGGCCTGGAATGGAACACTTCAAAGTCTGAAAAACTATGGCTTCCAACCCAAGCTACTCTACCCATCAAAAGTATTCCTCATAACAGATGGTGAAAGAAAAACTTTCCATGAAAAAAGTCAACTCTGGGGCTGGAGGAATGGCTTAGCAGTTAAGGCATTTGTCTACAAAGCCTAAGGACCCAGGTTCAATTCCCCAGGACCCAGGTTAGCCAGATGCACAATGTGGCACATGGGTCTGGAGTTCATTTACAGTGGCTGGAGGCCCTGGAATGCCCATTTCTCTCTCTCTCTCTCTCTCTCTCTCTCTCTCTCTCTGTCAAAATAAATAAATAATATAAAAATTAAGGAAATCTTTTTTAAAAAGTCAACTCTGATTATATGAACACAAAGCCAAACCTACAGAGAGTACTTGAGGAAATACTCCACACAGAACAGTCTAACAACCAATCTCAAGAGCCAACAAGAAGAAGATCACAATATCCAAAATAGGCCAGGCTCAAAATAGCACAAAACACAAGAAAGCACCAAACCCTATAAAACACCTCATCATGAAAGGGGTTAATTCAAACCTCATAGTAATAAATAACCTTAAATATTAATGGTTTTAATTCACCCATCAAAAGATACAAGTTACCAGGGTGTATAAAAAACGGGACCCTTCTATCTGCTGTCTTCAAGAAACCCACCTCACTACTAAAGATAGACATGTCCTTAAGGTGAAAGGTTGAAAAATGATATCCCAAGTGAATGGAAAAAAATACAAGTGGGTGTTGCTGTATTGATACCTGATAAAATAGACTTCAAACCAAAAGTAATCAAAAAGGACAAAGAAGGCCACTTTTTACTCATCAAGGGAATCATCCAACATGAGCACATCACAATCATAAATATATATGTGCCAAACACAGGTGCACAACAGTTTATAAAACAAAATCTACTTGACAATAAAACAGAAATAAAAACCAACACCATCATAGTCAGAGACTTCAATACTCCAATATCATCAATAGACAAATCAGAGCCAGGTGTGTTAGCACATACCTTGAATCACAGCACTTGGGAGGCAGAGGTTGGAGGATTGCTGAGAGCTCAAAGCCACTCTGAGACTGAATTTCAGGTCAGCCTGAACCAGAGCAAGACCCTATCTTAGAAAACAAAAAAACAAACAAACAAAAAACAAAAAAAGGTACATCATCCAAACAGAAAATCAGCAAGGAAATAATAGAGCTCAACAACATCATAGATCAACTAACCTAATGGTTATCTAGAACTTTCCACCCCAACTCTACAAACTCTACAGAATACATATTCTTCTAAGCAGCCCATGGAACCTTCTCCAAAACTGACCATATATCAGGCCATAAAGCATGCCTCAATAAAGTCAAGAAAATTGAAGTAACTTCTTGCATCATGTCAGATCACAATGCTTTAAAGCTAGAAATTAACAAGAGACACATAAAGAACTCCACCAGCTCCTGGGGACTAAACAACACACTTTTAAATAATGAATGGGTTGTAGAAGAAATAATAAAGGAAATTGTAAAATTCCTAGAATTGAATGATAATGAAAACACAACCTACCAAACCTTATGGGATGCAATGAAGGCAGTCCAAAACCTCTGCTCCACAAAATTGGATAATCTGGAAGAAATGAATGATTTCTTAGACACATACCACCTACCAAAACTAAACTCAGAGCAGATTAATCTCCTAAACAAACCTATTACATCCATGGAGATTGAAAAGGTAATCGAAAACCACCCCAAAAAGAAAAGTCCAGGACCAGATGGCTTCTCAGACCTGATTAGAATCCAGAAGAGAGCCAGTCTCCAGACAGTTAGCCCATCAAGTACTGGAAAGCACTACATGAACTATGGGGTGAAAGTGGCCAACATCTCTCTGAGCAACTCAAAGTCTAAGAAACTCAGAAGCAAACAACCTGACATGATGCTCACACAAGTGCAATAGTGGCACACAGCCATGGTGGGAAACAACTGCTCTTGGATTGACTAACAGATCCCCTCAGTGGAAAGGAAACCATATCTGGAACTAGAAAACAAGTCAGAATCATATCCAGATAATGATTTTACTTTCCAGTGTCATGCTCCCACTAATCTTGGGCTATAAGAGGGTCTACACCCTTTAAATTCTCTCTAAATTAATAACGGTTATCCCATTTAACCAGTGCTGACTTCACTCTCCATTGGAGATCGGCTCTCTTTTTCAGATGGGAGATGGACCTGAGGAGATAAATGACCCAGCATACTCCACCCTGGCCCCAGCTGAAACCCCAGAGGGACTGAGGAAATAAACAAGAGTGTGACTTTCTTAGTGAATCTGATATTGGCACAAGGGTGAAGGAGATAGACACCGAGGACACTCAAAACCTACCAAATAGAGATCCAGAGGCTCCTAAGAGCCCATCACTGAAGTAGACTTAAAATGCACCCAACATGGGTCAAGGGAATTTTGCAGAAGAGGGAGTGGAAAGATTGTTAGAGCTACAAGTTGGGACATTTTGCAGAGACTTTGCCTCTCCCCCATAACTCACTGCTGCCCCCATAATGCATGACCCACAATCCCCATGGTGATGACCTGCATCCCCAACAATGAAGGCCTCTTCAGAAAAGGGGCTGGGAGGAGGGAAAGGATGGTACCAGCATGTGTTGTTTACATACTAAATATGTCCATATCTAATAAAAGTAAATTTTAAAAAATCTACAGACTGTCAATGTGGATGAGAACTAACTTCTTGAGTGTCAAAATAAAGTTATAAAAGTTTTCATGCTTTGGTTTTCTTTTTCTGGTTGCAGTGTGTGGTGCTTGTTCATCTAAAGCAGCTCCTGGTATGGGGATCTGGAGAGCTTCCTGTGTGTCCTTGCTTGCACAGCCCCTGGAGCTTATGTCAACAGGGTCTACAGTTTTTGTTCTTGGTAGCTGGGAAATTGGAATATGTTACACTTTTTTTTTTTTTTCTAAAAACCAGTTTGTAAAATTAAGCTATCACTAGCCTCTTAGAAAAATAAAAAATAAAATAAAATAAAAAGGAAGATGAGCAACCAAAGAGAAAAACACAAGAATGAAAAATCCTTACCAAAGGCAGGAAAATTAACAAAAATAACTCATCTCGTGAATCAACATTTTAAGTCTTACTTGAGACTTCTGGTCTTTTCAAATAAAAATATCAGTGCTTGCCTATATTGAAATCAGTTGCTGCCATTTTCAACCCAAGGTCCTAGGTGATAAAATATAGATAGTGCTGCATACATCTGATGTTCCTCATTGATAGTAAGGAAGCAGATGATAATCATTTACTGACTTGTTGGGAGTAATATGACAATGTGGACCTACTCAGTCAATCTACAGTAATTAAGTACCTACAATGCCACTGGCACATAACTTCTTGGGTATGAAAGTAATACAACCGAAATATCATGATATTGATTCTAGATTTATTTTCCTAGCAGTTTTCTACAAATGAAACAAATTCACTCACTCAATTCAACAAGTACTTTTTCAATATCTACCATGGGCTATTCTACAGTTTCCCAAAGATTATTTCTCTAGAAACTACAAAATTCACATGTTGGAAAAAAAATTAGCTAAGTGATTATGAAGGTGAACTCATATTTCCAACACAAATGATAAACACAAACTTAACTGCTTTCCCAATCATTTTTACTATGCAATTAGAACCTCAAAAATAAACATGAACATTTTAAGTTAAATTTTCATAACATTATGAAATACAATTATATTTTACACTTGGTAAGAAACAGTACAGAATTTGAGAATTAGATTTCCTTATTTTACAAATATTTTGGTATAAATTCTAAAAACAAGTGTATTGGCCAACATCTGTCTCACAGAAAAAAAAAAAAAAAAGATGTCCAATAATGTTTGAGCTGCAGAAAATATTCTCACCTCTTTATTTTAAACAATAAGATACATAAGCTATCTTATTTGTAGCATCATATATTGAAGCTACATTTATAGCTGAAATCCCTAAAGCTCAGAGTATTCAGTGAGTTCACAAATTTAGTTAGTCCTCAAGTTATGACAAACTCTTGCAAATTATCTTTTTATTATAATGGTTTGATCAATCAATCATAAAATTTAGGTTTACAAGTAATGTGAGAAAACTCTTTAAAATGGACTTCTTGAGACTTACTTTTTTATTATTTTATTTATTTATTTATTTATTTATTTATTTATTTATCTATCTATTTATTTGGTTTTTCAAGGTAGGATCTTGCTCTAGCCCAGGCTGACCTGGAATTCACTATGTAGTCTCAAGGTGGCCTTAAACTCATGGCTATCCTCCCTCCTCCTGAGTGCTGGGATTAAATGCATGAGCCACCAAGCAAGGCTGAGACTTACTTTTATCTGCCAAATGTTTCCATTTGAAAATCTTATTTTGAGCTCAAAATCAGCATATTCAATACTTATCCTTTGTTTTCCTGTTCCACCCAAGCCTTTCTCACTCTCCCAAATTTGATGTGAATCATTGTATCATTCCTGTAATATATACATAGGCATATATGCACCATTTCTATTATATAGTGATATTTGTGTTCTTGATATAAATCTATGCAAGGACTGGAGGATCAGCAGTTAAGGCACTTGCTTGCAAAGCCTAATGACCCAGGTTCAATTTGCCAGCACCCACTTAAAATCAGATGCACAAAGTGGTGCATGCATCTGGAATTTGTTTGCAGCAGCTGGAGGCCCTGGCAAGCCCATTCTCTCTGTCTGTCTCTCTTCTCTCTATCTCTCTGTGCTTGCAAATAAATGAAAAGATTTTTTTAAATCTATGTAAAAATAATCATGGTATTTTGGATTTTTTTCATTTTTGAGATCTATCATGAACATTTATTAATGTCTATATATTATCTCACCTATCAATACAGCTTTTAAAAATCCCTACTCATATTAAAAGATTTTTATGCTACTTCTACTTTATTACAAATATGGCCACAGGGGCTGGGGAAATCGCTCAGTGGTTAAAGGTACTTGCTTACAAATAGTGTATTTTCATCCATTGTCCTTGTGCATACAAATTGACTTGTTGGATTACTGGAAATCACAGAGGTATGCTTACTACATATTGCTCTCCACAGATTTTAAACTTTTTAAAATTTTAATTTATTTTTTTTTATTTGCTTATTTATTGGAGAGAGAGAGAAAGAGGCAAATATATGTAGAGAGAATGGGTACACTAGGGCATCTAGCCAATGCAAATGAACTCCAGATGCATGCGCTACCTTGTGCATCTGGCTTATGTGGGTTGTGGGGAATTGAACCTAGGTCCTTTGGCTTTCCAGGCAAGTGCTTTAAGAGCTAAGCCATGTCTCCAGCCCTAAATTTCTTTTTTTTTTAAGTTTATTTATTTATTTATTTATTTGAGAGAGAGAAAGAGAGAGAGAAAGAATGGGCATGCCTCTAGCCACTGCAAACAGACTCCAGATGCATGCATCACCTTGTGCATCTGGCTTACATGGGTCCTGGGGAATCAAACTATGGTCCTTTGGCTTTGCAGCAAACACCTTAACTACTAAGCCATCTCTCTACCCTTCTCCACTGATTTTATGCCAATTTAATTCCTAACAGCAGTGTTTGAGAGAATTTTTATCCATATCCTTGACAACATTTAGCACCTGTGTTTTCTACTTCAAATTCCCTACCATCACCTTTGACAAGTTCTCCAAATGTTATCTGTAACATAATTTGTTAGAGCACCTCTGTGCTCTTTAGTTAATCCCTATTATGCTACAAGGTACCTTCATGATATGTGCTCCATTTTAATTACTTATTCTCATCCCCTGACTACAAGTTTCCTCTCAAATTCTCATGATCAAAAGTTTTGTCAAACACTTTCATGCCCACCTCATAAATCCAGTCATTAAAGGACTTGGATTAAGCCTGTGCAGTTTATTTATTGTACAGCCCCTCCCCCCCGACACACACATTTCTCTCTCAATGGAGTACCACTAATCAACAGTGGAGAGAAATAGGTGTTGGTCAGACTTTGGGGACACAGTTACTTGTAAGAACAGTATTGCTATCATTTGTATCAGTGGATTGACATCAGTCCTGGCATGCCACCAGACCAAATCTAACAAAATGAAAACCACATATTGATTGGATCAGGATTTTATATTATACCACCCCATTTAGTAGGAAGTGGTATTTTATTACCATTTGACAATAAAGTTACTTGATCTATAAAAAGTGATTGGAAATCATCTCACATATATTAGTCTTCTGTATTTCTCTTATTTCCTCTTTCTTTTCTTTTTTTCCAGTTCATATAATTTGTTCCCTTTTTTCTTTTGAAATATTTGACTGTTCTTATTTATATACAACAGGACTTTCTATCTTGAGGATATAACTTCTTTAAGTATTATACGAGTTGCAAATAAATTCACATTATTGCTGTATCTTACTGTTAGTTGTACTTGGGATCATTTTCAGCTTCATACTTTCACCTTATGAAAAATTATTATTATTTAAATATTTATTTATTTGCAAGCAAAGAGGTAGAGAGAAGAGAGACAGAAAGAATGGGTGCTCCAGGGCCTCCACCAACTGCAAACAAGCTCTAGACGCATGCACTACTTTGTGCACCTGTCTTTACATGGGTATTGGGGAATTGAACCCAGGTCAGTAGGCTTTGCAAGCCAGCTCCCTAAGCACTGAGCCAATATCCCTATAGTTAGATTCCTATGCCATTTTGAATTTTAAGAGTCTTTATTAGCATATAAAAATTAGATTTTATTATGGTATTTCAAACTGTCATTGTTTTGTTTCCATTCACCCTTTCTCCTTTCCCTCTCCTGGTTTTGTTCCTCCAACAGAGCATCCTTGCTGCTTTCCTACTACCTTTCCTTGTGTCCTTTCCTCTTCTGCTTGTCTCTTGTTCCCTTTTCCTGTTCTACTACTTGAGTCACATCCTATTCTCAGTCTCACATCCCCGAATTACACACATACAGACATTCCAAGTTAGGATCCACATATGACAAAGAACATGCAATTTTTGTCTTCCTGGGCTTGGGTTACTTCACTTAGTATAATTCTTTACCAATTCCATCCATTCTCCTACAGATTTCATAACTTTATTTTTCTTCAGAGCTGAGTAAAACTTTACTGTGTATTTTCATTATCTGAGCATCAGTTGATGGACATCTAAGTTGATCCCATTTCCTAGCTACTGTGAGAGCAGCAATGAACATAGATTTCTAGTATCTCTAAGGTAGGAAATTAAGTTGTTAGGGTATGTGCCCAGGAGTGGTATAACTGAGCCGTACAATAGACAGACTTTTAGCTTTTTGAGAAGCCTCCACCCTGATTTCCATAGCAGCTGCAGCAGTTTACATTCCCAACAAGAAGAATTTTGCCTACTATTCCTCTGACGGGAAAGAACTACAAAAATGAAACCACAAAACCAAACTTGCCAATGAATAAAAAAGCCAATGAAATGAACAATTTTCAAGAGAAGAAACACAAATGGCCAACAGATATTTAAAACAATGTGCAACATCCTAAGCCACCAGAGAAAGGCAAATTAAAACCATGTTGAAATTTCATCTCACCCCAGGCAAAATGTCTATCATGAAGAAAACTAACCACAAAAAAATCTGGTGAGGTTTGTAGGAAAGGGCAGCTCTTAGTCACTGTTTATATGTGAGTCTAAACTGGTGCAGCCATTTTGATTTTTTTATGATGCAAAGAAAAATTCCATTTTTTCCATATGCAAAGTCATTCATTAAGTTTATATATTCTCTTCCAATGTATGTGCCCTCTGTCTTACACCCAGTTTCAGACTGAATGGTCATTTAAGTTCTCTGTCTCAGGCAATGTCATTATGACGTAAAGGTGACTAGCTGTAGTGTCCATGCATTCCTTTGTTTGTCATCGCCCTCTCCACGTGAGAGCAGAGCAGCTCTGGGCCCCTCATGAGACTGGGCCTGTTACCATTACCTCATGGAAGGAGGGGACTCACAGACTCTCGAGGCTCACGAGATTCTCACTGGGTCTGTTCCCTCACCAATCACCATTATATAAGACTAAAACAGTTGAGTGGGGTAGGACTTCTCAGTGATATAGTTGCCTCAGGGTCTCATAATCCCATAATCCATACATTTACTGTTGCACTAGGCTGGACTTGGATGGAATCCTTTCTTTGCTCTGTTGGTGCCCTTTTTCTTTTCTTTTCTTTTCTTTTCTTTTCTTTTCTTTTCTTTTCTTTTCTTTTCTTTTCTTTTCTTTTCTTTTCTTTTCTTTTCTTTTCTTTTTTTTTCCGAGGTAGGGTCTCACTCTAGCCCAGGCTGACCTGGAATTCACTCCGGATTCTTAGGGTGGCCTTGAACTCACTGCAATCCTCCTACCTCTGCCTCCCAAGTGCTGGGATTAAACATTGGTGCCCTTTCTATCGGGGGTAAATACACCTCCTTAGGAAAAGTCACGCAACACTAACACCATCTTAAAAGTCCCACTCCTTAATCTTAACCCTGGGGACCAAGCTTCCAGCATACTGACCTTTGGACAGGCACACCCAATTTATATCAAAACCATAGCAATTATAAGTTATAATTTTAAGTTAAACTTTATGGAGATGAATTAATATTTTTAGAACAATGCTTCATTGTGACATTTCCATACATATTTATTGTATTTCATTCTAATTTGCCTTTCCACTGCCCTCCCTGGGCCCTTCTCTTTCCTGTCCCCACCAAATATTTCCCCTCAGCTGCTGCACACACACACACACACACACACACACACACACACACACACATCATGACCTTCTCTTATTTCCCCACTTGAAACTCTTTCCTCGCCTCTCATAGTCCTCTTTCTACTTTCATATCCTACACATATAAACTCATGAAAACTTAAATCTAGATTCGGCATACGGTATATCATTTCTCTGCATCTGATTTATTCCACTTAACACAGTGGTCTCTAGCTCTATTCATTTTCTTAGTTTTCATAGTATTTTTAATTTGTGGATTTCTGTTAGTCAGCAGTACTATGAACATATAAACTAGATGTTTGTCATATCTAGAAAGATCAGTTTTTTCCCTTGTGCTTAAGGGTTTCTAGTCTTACATTAAATTTATACTAACTTTTTAAAGAGGGTGCTTGGAAGTGTAGAATTTCTTTTTTATGGACCAAACTCAGATTAGTAAGGCCAACATGCCAAAGGATGGGCAGAAGCAGAGCTAGCACCTACACATTCATGGTGGTGGTCTGTCTTAACCTGACCAGCATTTGCATTCTTCCAGGAATTTTATCACCATTATCCCTTAATTCCTTTTTTTTTTTTTTTTTTTTTTTTTTTTTTGTCAGAGTCTGAGGTCATTGACTTGCCTTTTGGTACACACAATCTGGACACACAAGAACTACAGTTCTGATTTTTATTCTGATTACTGAAGTAAAGGTTTATTTTTTTAATAATTGCTGATTCAGTTAGGTTTTATGTATCTTCTATTTTGCTTTCAAATTGTCCATTTTAGGGACAAGATTTGGCTCAATGGCTACAGATTTTTCTCCTTCATTCTACTTGTAGGCTCTAATTAAGTGAGGGATGGGACTTCTCAGTCTCTTGTACAGTTCAGCATAGCTTCCATGTCCATCAAATTTTCCCCTGTGGTGAGTTTTCAGTAAACTTACCAGTTCATTTTTAGGCCACTAATTATCTTTTGTACTTAGCTTTTTACAGCAGTGACTGAAGCTTTCACTTCTATGATTTTACATATATATATATATATATATATATATATATATATATATATATATTTCTTAAATATTTTTATTTATTTATTTGAGAAAGAGAGAGAGAGTGAGTTTGTGCACACTAGAGCCCCCTGCCAATGTGCAAATGAATTCCGGAGGCATGTGCCTCTTTGTGCATTTAGTTTTATGAGGGTACTGGGAAATCAAACCTGGGCCGTCAGGCTTTGCAAGGAGGTGCTTTTAATCCCTGAGCAATCTCTCTAGCCCATACATACTTCTTTCATTTGACAATCAACTGTTCACATTGCAGAGATTGATAAACCTTATTTGAAGAATTATATGTATGTTTGTTTTTAAATTGCTGCTACATTTTTTATCCCCGTGATTAAGATTATTCCATATTTTTAATGATCCGTTTTCCACAAGGGGAGTGCTTTCTTAATGGATGTATCATTTTTGAGAGAGCTGAGTGTGCAGCTGTGTGTTGGTGCATGCTCTTCTCTGACTTGTGGTCTTCTGTGAGCTGCCTGTTGGGTCTTCCAGGAAGGCTGTTCTGTGTCTTCTATTCTGGAAGGGGCAGGATACTGTTGAAACAGAGGGATCATGGGGGTCCCCCTTAGACACTGCTTTCTTCCCGGCCAGGGCTGTGATTTCACCACTTCCTGTAGACTGATGGTTTGCAAAGCCCTTCACTAACTTCAGATTATCACCTAGACCTGCAGCTGAGCCAATGGCAAGGCGAAGTTGTTATCTTATCCCCTTTGTAGGACGGACGCAGGGAAAAGGTCAAGGCCACCAGGAGAACTCTACTGTCTAGGTTACAGTGAGGCTGCTGAGATCGAGGTGAAGTGGGAGGGACATAGCAGCTGCTCTGATCTCAATGAGCTGTACTCTAAGGATTTCTTACCCTGGAAGCGGAAAAGAATTAACCATTCTGGCCCCCTTGAGACAATCATAGCTCAGTATGAGGACTGTAGGTAAACGTCAGACAAGAAAGCATCTATTGATGTGGTCAGAAGCCCCTAAAACTGAGAAACTCAAAGGAGGGTTGGATGTGGGGGATTTAAGTGTATTGGGGCTCTCTCTATCCATAATTGAAGGTATACTAAACTGATTGATTGTCTACTGAAAGTTTAGTGGTAACCTGGAGGTCTTTTGTGTTGAGGAGGGAACAGGAAATAGTGCAGGCTGATTGCGGGAGCAGATATGAACTATTATAGCGTTTGTGCTTGAACAATCAGAGCCCCAACCTGTCCACGGCCATCCTTGTAGTTTCTCTAGCCCAGCCATATAGTTTCTAAGTTTCTTAACTATATAATTTCCAGAAGTGGGGAGATATCTCTCTTGTTTTCCCCTTCTCATAAATTGGTTCAACTTCTGTTGGGGATGAGGGTAACAAGACTCCACAGCCAGATCACTCAGGCAGGGACCATGCAGTGATGACCTGCTCAGCAAACGGACTCAACCATTTGATCTTGAAGCTCGCCATCTAGTGGATGAATGGACTGCTTAATGGTTAGGGCCACTTGTTCTGTTTTTAGAGGAAGACAGAGGAAGTGGTGGTCACCCCTTTTTCTATTTTTGGTGAGAATATGGTCATCTATCAAAGGCCCTTTTTTTCCTATCTATATACCTAGCCAAGGAAAATGACTAGCCCATCTAGTGTTTAAATCATCCACCCTCAGGGTTCACCCTAACAGCTGTTGCGGAAATGAGGCAATAACCACTCCTAACTGCTTCGTGCTAAAAGAGCCAATGTCAAGCCACAGTCATCAGAGCTCCACTGGAGGAAGGGTCATCTAAGAGCCAGTGGTAGAATACTCTGGCCTGGTGGTCAGCTTCTGGGTGTTGGCGTGTTTCCTTGTATTTTTGGCATTGGGAGTTGTATATGAAACACATGTAAGGAAGTGTGGTAGTTTGGATGTGAATGTGTGTCCCCCATAGCCTCAGGGAGTTTTGATTAAGCTTTCAGTTTGATTTTCCAGCAGCCTGCTGGAGGATGTGTCATGGGGGGTTGGATCTTCAGTGTTTGCTGGCTATTTGATGGTGTCTCTCTGACATGATCTGTGGAAATGAGCCAGCTTCTTCTTCCATTGATGGTGTTTCCCCTGGGTTCTGTAAGCCTGAAATAAACCCTTTCATCACATAAGCTGCTTCTGGTCAGATGTTTGTCCAGCAACACAGAGGAATAGGAAGTATTAGTAACATCTTAATGAAAGATTGAAGTTCATCTTGAAGGGTGGAGGGTTTAATACTATGAGGTGAGGATGGTCAGTAACCAAGTTAGAAGTGTCAAGGGATCATCTTCTTTAGTGTTCCCATCAATACACACTTTCAGGTCTTCGATGGTGATCTTGGCCACTCAGGTAGATGGAGTCAGACTATTGTCAAGACCATCTGAGTGTGGACTGACTGTAGATGAGAGGAGATCATGTTAACATAACAGATAAGCACATTGTGTAAAAATCAACAGAATTATTATCAGAAATGAAACACATAATTCTTTACCATGAAGATCTAGAAATCTATTTCTGAAGCTGTTCACCAGATGGCATGGTCTATATCTGTTCTTGTAAAGCAGGTGAGACATTAGCAGAATGCACACTTAGCACTTAACCTTCCTAGTGGCACGGATGTCACTGAACTGTGAGCACCTCCATCCGAAGTTACAGTCACACTACTGTGTACAGTGGTCACACTTCTCACTTGACCTTTGGAAGTAACAAGGGATATTTTCTGGGCTGTGTTGTTCAAAATCTTTAAGACATAGTTTACTTTCTGGTTATATATATTTTTTTCCCTTGTGAGTTTTCAAGACCTACCACAAAGCCAAAGTTTAATTCAATGTGTACTTTTTTTATTGATTTATTTTTTTATTGACAACTTCCATAATTGTAGACAATAACCTGTGGTAATTTCCTCCCTCCCCTCAACTTTTCCCCTTCGAAACTACACTGTCCATCATTTCCCCTCCTGAAGGTCTATTGTGGCTGCTTAGGAGAGACTTTCGGGACCTGGGAGGAGCTCCATGGCTCTCTCAGCATTCGTGCCATCTGCCAGGTGAGTTGGGGCCGTACCGACCACGTGGCTTCCCTTAGAGTATCTTTCTGTTTTAAGTCTCCTCTTGCAGACTGTGCACTATTTGAACTCTGACTTCTGGGCCCCCTTAATCTCTCTGATTATATGATTATGTAGATTAGGTGAATTATCAGAGCTGTAGAACATGCTGGAAGTGCCCTCCTCATCCCCTGCGACATTTGTGACCTGGGATCAGGAACCAAAATATTAATTATCCTTTTAGCTCATGTCTCCAACTGGCTTTGGCTACTATGTATGTTTATTAAGCACTCAGAAGGATATAGCACAAAACCTATTTTTTTCTGACATAGGGGAAGTCTTTTACCTTGGAAGTGTTTCATTTTTTGATCTCTCCCCGTGAACCATTGTCATGAAGTGACAGTGTCATGAAGTGAGAGTAACTTTATTTGGTTGGATTGTTTGAACTTTGAAACAAGAGGGGCTAGATACTGAGCTGAGTTTCTAGAAACATAGAAATTGTTTTTCTCTCCTCTGGTCCCTTCCTCCGGAGCAAGAGTTCTTTGTCCAAAGAACCAACTATTGGTGGTTAAATAAGGACAGCAATGGGGAAGATGACTGCCACCTCCTGGGGAAATAAGACTGCCTCTTGAAAATTTAGAATTTCTTTAAAATGCCTAATTGTAAGCATATTTAGGGTCTGTGTAAATGTCACCAAGTTTCTTTAGGAATGTTTAGAGTCCTGGTTGGAATGTTTAGAGCTCAGGTAGTTGGGCACTGGTCTTAGCAGGAAGGGGGAATTAGACTCAAGAGTCTTAAATTTTGTTACCACTGTATGTCTTGCCATTTTTGTTTGATCTTGTTCAAAATAACTGATCTATGTGGTCTTGAGCTAGGGCCAGGAATAACAGGTGGGAACTATTTCTGAAGTCCTGGAGTTGAACTGTCTAGGTGACTTGACTCAACCTCTGGGTTGCCCTTCAGGGGCAAACAAAGGCTGACTATCTCAGTGCAGGGGAGCATGGGATGGGGTGGGGGTTCCTGTTTGCCCTGAACTAGAGTGGACAGCTGGGTATAGTTCAGTGGTGACCTCAGTGGTATCTTGGAGGTAGTCTTTCCTATCTGAATTAAAATAGAGAAAGAGAAAAAGATAGAAGAATCTAGGGTCAGGATGCACCTGATCCTTTCCAACATCCTCTAGTGTGGGTAGGTATCCCCCAGACCAAGTTTGTGAAGAACACCCCCATCCCCAGACCAGCAGATGTCATGGTCTGTGCACATCTTGTAGGGATTTTTGTGGCTTGCTCTTAGCTTGGTCATCTCCTACTCCCAAATTCCTCCTAGATAAAGGTCTTCTTCCTTCTCCTGCCTGTAGAAGCCCGGGACCAGGTTCCTTGTGAATGACTGATGTCTTAAGATGGGTTTAAGCCTCTGGTGAAATTTTTCTGTGTCCCAGGTGTTTTAAAAACTTAACCATATGATTTCTTTATAGTAAGGTCTCTGTAACAGAGCTTGTTTTTAATCTGGTAAAAACTCTAAGCAAGTCTAATGGTTCTCTTCTGCACTTTAAGGAGTTCTTAACCTGGTCAAATAGCTCAAGACTCAGTTTACCTGCTCCATCCTTCTGCTTAGCAAGAATCCTATCCAGCAGAGTTGTCTTTAGGTGAACAGAAGTGAGAGAATAAATTCAGATTAATTTTATTCTTGTCTTATTTGGCCCTTTTTCTGTCGCCCATCTGATCAGTGAGGGGTTATTGGGAAACATAAATTAGTTAAAATCTGCTTGAATCTGTGACAGGAGGGTGCCTGACCCTGAAATCACAGGTAGCTCGTAACATCTTTAAGCATCACATGATAATCTACCAATTATAAAAATAAACAAATGTTTAAAAATGGAGGCAGGGGAGGCTGGAGATATGGCTTAGCAGCTAAGGCGCTTGCCTGTGAAGACTAAGGACCCAGATTCGATTCCCCAGTACCCACGTAACCCACATACACAAGGTTGAACATGAGTTCGTTTGCAATGGCTGGAGGCCCTGGCATGTCCACACTATCTGCCACTCTCTTTCTCAAAATAAATAAGTAAATAAAATACCTTTTCAAAAGTTGACAGAACAGAGAACCAAACATCTTGGCATGTCAATATTTTAAACATGGTTTTTAAACATAAAAGCATCTGAGCAGGAGAGACAGAATAGTGGACTGAGCCTGCAAGGCAATGTAAAAAGCAGATTTGGAGTTTGGAATACTTAAGAACATCTGTCTGCTGCCGTAGCAAACATAAACAAACACTTCCTGCTTTCATGCTGAAACCTAGAGGACAGTGCATAGTAGCTCAACATCACCTTGAAATACATCTATGTTAAGTGGCCTAAATCTTTTTGTCTAAGCTGGACTAGACAAAAACTTAACCCTGACATAGAATTCTATAGCAACCAATCTGATGTACATCATTTTTGTGACCCATGACTGTCAGAGGAGATGAAGCTTAGACAAGACATACTGACATTTGTACATAGCAGGTCCTACTGTTGCAACTTGGGATTACAACTTATGTTGAGAGCCTTCTAACTTAGCTTCAAACACAGAGGTCACCTTAGGACATGGGAATCTCTTTTACAAATCACAGGGCAGTGAAAACAAGGGAGGCTGTAACACTCCGTTTTACAGAGTAAGGCAAGCATAGTGTTTTATAGCTCTTATTCTTTTGCCCATTCGGGATGGTCCCTAAGACAGAGGGAAAGCTGGACATATGTATGTTTGGGGTTGGGGGCAGCTCTATTCTAGAGGTTTGGAAAAATAAGTAGCCATTAAAATGTGGTCAGTCAAAGCAAGTAGACCTTGAGGCAGAAATTAAGTCTTCCTTCTCAGTTAAAGCTCTGGACCGGAGGCATGATTGGATGTCTTTGACCCTGCTTCTTAGCATACTGACCTTTTGTTTTGTTTGGGTTTAAACTTTTAATTCATTATTTATTTATTTATGAGAGAAAGAGAGATAGAGAGGGAGACAGAATAAATGCATGCACCAGGGCTTCTAGCCACTGCAAAGGCACTTCAGACATATGTGCCACTGTGTGTATCTGGCTTATGTGGGTTCTGGGCAATCCAACCTGGGTTCTTAGGCTTCCCAGGCAAGTGCCTTCACTGCTAAGCAATATCTCCAGTCCACATACTGACCTTTGATATTTTCAGCTGTTCCTTATACAGGCCACCAAAACTGAAATGGGAGGAACACAGCCGCCACTCTGTGAGCTGTGAGCTCCAACAAGTTCTTACTCAGGAAGCAGTGAAGAATTAACTGTTCTGAGCCTCACAAGACAATCACAGGCTGGTTTGAAGAAGGCTTGTAACAGGATTTATTAAAGAGAATTCAGACAATAAAGAAAGAAATATCAGACAAGCAAGAAATCATCCACTGACGTGGACAGGAGCTCCCAACAGTGAGAAACTCAAATGAGGGCTGGATTCAGAGGGTTTGAATATGTTGGGGCTGTCTCGCTCCATAATTGACAGTATCTTAGGATGATTGACTGTCTATTGAAAGTATAGTAGCAACCAGGAGATCTTTTGCATTGAGGAGGGATTAGGCCACAGGGCAGGCTGATCACAGAAGCAGTGATGAACTGCCTTGACTGACCACAATGTTTTTAACTAAACTCTCTGAGCCCCAAACTGTCCCCAGTCACCCATGGAGTTTGTCAGTCTCCAAGCCAACCATACAATTTCTAAGTTTCTTAGCTATGTAATTCCTAGAAGTGAGGGATTTCTCCCTCAGAAACAAATAGATTTCTATCTATTTTTCCTATGACCTTTGTTAACATAGACTAATCTGAGGCCATCCTACTTAGAGCTTTGTTCCTGGTGTGATGGTTTCAATGGATGTCCCCAACCCATTTAGTTTTAGTAATGCTTTTGATCTCCAGCCATCTGGCTGGAGGAGGTATCAGTGGGAGGATCCTAGGGTACAGCTTTGAGGTATGAGGATATATTTGGAATTGCAGCCTAAAGATATGCAAAGTGCCTGAGCTTTGCCTGGAACTCCTGAATAGTGCTTAATCTTGCTGTTGTGGGCTTTTCCCTCTGTGTGGTCCTGTGAGAGTGGGCCAGCTTCTTCTGCCATTATGGAACTTTCAGACTGTCAATTATTATTTATCAATAAGTCCCTTCTTCCATAAATGTGCTTGGTTTGAAAGGTTCCTCCCAGCAACGGAAGCTGACCGCCATACCTGGTGATAGTAGTCTCTTGTTTGTGGAACATTCCCTGGTGGCTGAAGTAGGGGACTGGATTTGGCACAAAGCTTCCTGGCATTTATCAAGACCAGAAGCAGGAATCAAACTTTCAGATATTTTTATTTATTTACTTGTGATGAGAGAGAAGGGGCCTGTGGGGAGAGGGAGTCAGGGACTCTTGTCACTATTAGATAGGACAGACTCCCAAAAATGGAGTCACCAAGGTTAGCAGGATGGTGACAGAATCAAGAAAGTGGATTATCCACATTCCTCAAGAAACTGCCCAGCCATGATTCCTTCCTTGCCTACAATGACCCCAGGTCATAGCTTCCTGTCCCTTATCTCCTAAGTCTCTGGTCACGGTTCTAGTGTCACACCCTGGCTATCTAGATCTCCCCTAAAGGAACCTTTCTTATTCAGCTGTTTCCCTTCCTCACCTTCCCCCAACTGAAAAACCCTATAAAGCCCAATATCTGCAAACTCGGGTGGGCTGTGCTACTCTCTTGAATCAGTCCTGCCAGCTTGTGCTTTTCCTGAATAAAAGCTTTCATCTTTGCCTCAGAGTGGTCTGCATGGTCTTGGTCACTCCCAAACCTTACATCTGGTGCCCTGACTTGTGTTTTTAGGATATCTTTGCCTCAAGTCTGCATGGTTGCCCTCTTGAAGCGGTTGCCAGACCTCCTTCCCCTGCCCAGACCACTGAGCTGCCATTTACCCTCTGATGGCTTCGGACCATCTCTGCCTGATACCAGCCTTCACACCTACCACAATTTGGCCTCACTCTTCTTCCTTCCTTCTAGGTAAGTGTCGCTCTCAGGTTGGCCTGCTCTCGGGTTTAATCCCTCCTTGTGGAAGCTGTGCTGGCTCACCAGACTACACACCTGGCCTGTTTCTGGGCCCCAACCCCAGATCTCAATAAAGATGCTCTCTTGACACCTCAGGTCTCTCACTGTCTGGTCTACTGCACCCTAAGGGGCGCCTTTTGGTTCAGTTGCTCCATCTTGGGGCACTCTTCCCCTTCCTCCTCTCCCTCCTGAGGTCTCATCTTTGACTGCCAGCAGCTTTTGCCATCGGGAGCACAGGTGCCTGCCTTGCCCACTAACAAGCTAAAAAGCCAACAGTTGTGACCTGTACAGCGTCTGCCCATGTGGGAGGTGCAGGCCCCATTCACCCTAATGGGCCGGGGTCATATTGGTATTCTGTGTAAACCCAGCTTAAGCCCTGGTTCCTTTCTCTCACCCTTGTTTTGCTCTTTCTGTAACCTCATCATCTGATTTTTCTCTGCAACTCTGCCTGGCCACAATCTAAGCCAGACAATGGGTCCAAATGGCCTAAACATGGTACTTTTGATTTCCAAATTCTCATTGATTTAGAAAACTTCTGCCAACGTACAGGCAAATGGTCCGAAAATTTTCACTCTGCGTGCACGGTCTTCTCCCTGCTCTATGATACTACCACTAACAAGGTTTTTTTTTTGTTTGTTTATTTTGTCTCCAGAGTTGTAAATAGAATAGAAATTTAAAATGAAAATGCATAGCTTCTGAATGAATGAATGAGGGGGAAATGGTTGTCTGGAATCTGTATGAAAAGTGCACTTGAAATGAATGTGTGTATGTGAGTATATATGTGGCTCACAGCCCTAAGGCAAACTAACTCTAGACATCTGAGTCACTTTCTGCATCTGATTCAATATTAGTATTGGGGAATTGAACCTGATTGACAGGCTTTGCAAGCAAAATGCCTTTCATCACCCTAGGAACTAAA
The DNA here is from genome assembly GCA_036365145.1 of Orientallactaga sibirica. Lineage (NCBI taxonomy): Eukaryota > Metazoa > Chordata > Mammalia > Rodentia > Dipodidae > Orientallactaga > Orientallactaga sibirica. The sequence continues at coordinate 1,479,263 of JAEOAD010001605.1, forward strand.
CTATCGAAGAAATTATCTTCTACAAAGACCTGGCACACAACAATGGAGGAACAGGAGGGAGGGTCATAGTCAAGTAAATGTAACAGCAAATCCACAGTAGAAGATGTCCACAGTAGCAACAGAAGCCCCACCATGGTGCTCTGTACCCGGCTGTAAGTAAGCACTTGTGTCTCAGTGCCTTTGTATAATCGCATGCTGTAATTAGGAAGAGCTTAAAGTACTACACCACACCATGGTAACCAGGTGTGATCATTAAATAATGTTAACTTGATGCGATTAGGAATCAAGAAACAGCTATGCCTCCTGGGTGGGTCTGTGAGGGTAGGTCTTGCGGGAAGACCTATTGGAAGGAGGAAGGCCTTCCTCCTGAATGTGTGTCCCTTTTGGTGATGGACTATGTATAAAGAAGCTATAAGAGAACACGGGGTTTTTATCCCAGCTGCCCATGCTATTTGCTGGTGTGTGCATCTACACTATTGCTGCTAACCTCAGATGTTGGATTCCACTTTCATCAGCCTTCTAAATTGAACTGAAGACTAGTGGCTCCCTAGGAATTCTCCAGGCCTTCGGTGCCAGCTCAGTACTCCTGGGCAGCTGGCCTCATGGACTAAGCAGCTACCAACTTCTCCTGCCTACAGACAGCTACTGTTGGACTGCTCAGCCAATCTTCTAGAGAGCCGTGACTTGTACAACAGGAAAAACCTTAAAGCTTTTCAGAAGTCTCTAAATAGTAACTTTGCTGCCTTATGTGAGCCTTCATTTTATTAGCATCTTAGAGATCCTGTGATAGGGGTGGTCTAGAAGATGCTTGTAATTCACAACCTCGTAATTCCGAACCTCAGATACCCTCATTAGAAGAAGACTTGCTGAGTGCTTGAAATGCACTGTACAATAAGCTGTGAGTCCAAAGCTATAACTTCTGTATAAATCGTAATAGACTAAAACATTTAATGTAGAGTAAAAGACCAAAAACCTGAAATGTTCTGAGAATAAAAAAGAAAATAAAAAGTTTAAAAGGTTGTGTTCAAAGCATGTGGCTTAGCATGTGGGAAGCCCTAGATTCAGTTCTCAGCACCTGTAAATAAATAAATAAAACCAAATTCCTTTTCAAATTTATTGAGAATTGAAGAACAATTATGGGGACACAGGAAGGGAAAGGAGCCCTTACCCAGTACTATTGTTGGAGTCTCTCACCAGCTGGGGGTAAGAATTCCAGCACAATGCTCTCTTCAGCAGCACATATACAAACGATTGGAGTGACACAGAGAAAATTAGCATAGCCCCTGTGCAAGGATGGCACACAAATTTGTGAAGTGTTCCATGTTTTTATGCTGTTTCCCCCTGCTAACGTGGAGCTTCCCGTCAAGACTGTAAGCCAAAATTAACCCTTTCCTCCTTATAAAAAAAAAAAGAAAAAATGAAAAAACAAAAGTATTCCAGCACAATTAAGAACATAAGCTGTGAAGATTGCCTATATTTAGACAATATTCCTTTTACATAGACTTGTTTCAAATAAAAATATAAAATAGTAACATACCATTATTAATATCTAAGCATATATGTCCTTTCTCCTTTCCCAGATGTAAACTTACCATTTTCTAAGAATCTCACAAGAAATCCCACTTATAGTAAAAGGTGTGTCCTCCCATGTGCCAGCTATGTGACCATGTGACCCATGGGATGTTTTGTTTTGTTTTGTTCTATTCTGTTTTGTTGATTTTTGTTTGTTTGTTTTTTTTTTTTTGGTTTTTCGAGGTAGAGTCTCACTCTAGTTCAGGCTGACCTGGAATTCACTATGTATTCTCAGGGTGGCCTTGAACTCATGGTGATCCTCCTAACTCTGCCTTCGAAGTGCTGCAATTAAAGGTGTGTGCCACCATGGTTTTATCTTAGCAGATTGCCATCCTATCCAAAGACCTGCAAACCCCGCCCCCACCCAGCCCTCCCCAAATGGTTTTATCTTGAGCTTAAAAATGAGAGGGCTTGCCATGCCTGCTAAGCCAGAAGACCCAGCGGTTCCAATCCCAGGTCCCCCAGCATAATCAATGCTTTGCCCAAAAGGAGGGAAAATTTTGTTGCAGCTACTGTCTCCCTCTCCCTCTCTGAGACACAAAAATAAATAAAAAATAATTAAAAAAAAAATGACTCTCGAGACACCCAGTTAACATCCTCAGGTCTATCTTACACTTTCCCTGAGCACCTATTAGCTGCAGTGCTTAAATCTATGCTGAAATCCTTTTTAAATAAACCCTTCTTCTTATAGTGACTCTGCCTGAATCTTGTCTCTGTGGTGAAGTCGAGAACCTTGGCTGCACCTCAGTGGAGGTCTCTGAAAGGAAACGCTCAGGCAGGGCAGCTGTGTGGGGCTGTACCACTGTCCTTGCCCCACTGCTGCCATCAAGAATCAGAAGTTGTCCTTAGGTTCGTACACCAATCAAGACCCAGAACAAAAAATCATCATAATGTAGCAGGCACTGCATTCATTTCCCAGGCACTCTTTTTTTCCTTGACTCCCTTAACCCAGATGATGCTAAGGGAACACACAGTCCTTTGTAAACAGGTGTCAACTGTCCAGAAGATGATCAGGAGTCCTATAAAGGATGGGGGAAGGGAATCTAAAGTTCAAGAGTACAAAAATCTTTTTCAAGATTGAATCACAAATAAAGGAGGTTGTTTATTTTCTTTCTTTTTCTTTTTGAAATCAGAACCAGCACATTGTCACACTTAAGATTCATTAATACTAGGTATTCATGAAAGGGGGAAAAAATCAAGTTCCAGTTACAGCTCCAAGGCAGCAATCACAATTTTTAATATGAAAGAAAATAAAGAAACTAACACATTGTTTATTACTGGTCGTGGTCATTATACACCATAGCCTGGATGACAATCTTTAGGGTTTTCTACACACTTCTTGCTTTGAGGAATGAAGAGAGTAAGGTGGTAATTCTGTTTTTTGTTTGTTTGTTTTTGTTTTTGTTAAAGATATCTTTGGGCCTATTGTTACTGAACTCTCAGGAGCAATCAGAATAAAAGAAAAGAAAATTTCTAAGATGTAGCTCAAGTAAGTAAGAAATGATAAATAGAAACAGCAATTTTATTACAAATGTACAATTTTTGACAGTCAAATTTTTTTTCCTGGGGAAGAATTGCATTATCTTGATGTGAACTAAATTGTATTTTATTCCTTTACGGGCACTTTTTTTTTTTTTTTTTAGCATAGCCATATCTATGAATGCCTTTATTTTGCTTTTATTTTCCTAGCAACTCAGGTTTCTAAAGTCTATAGAACAACAACTTTAGGAAGTTCATTTATTTTTCTTTGAGATGTTTGACAAAATTAAACGATCTCATAATACACACGTTCTTGGTTTTATAAAATAATCTCTATGGTGTTAGTGATTCTAAACAGCTTTAAAATTCCTTAGTTCAGCTACTAGGGTAAATTTGTTGAAAACCCCCTATAAAATGTTACATATAATTTTAATCTACAGACCATGAATATGTAAATTGATCTCATATAACTTTTCTTTCTTTCTCTTTTTTTTTTTTTTTGGTTTTCCGAGGTAGAGTTTCACTCTAGCCCAGGCTGACCTGGAATTCACTATGTAGTCTCAGGGTGGCCTTGAACTCATGGTGATCCTCCTACCTCTGCCTCCCAAGTGCTGGGATTAAAGGCATGCACCACCATGCCTGGCTTCATATAACTTTTGAAGTCATGGTCAGCAAAAACTTTTAGGCATAATTCTTTAAAATAAAACATTACTAAAGGACTCTTTGTGTGCTAGGAGGGAATAGGGCAAGCTGATCACAGAAGCAATGATGAACTGCCTTGGCTGGCCACAATGTTTTTAAGTAAACTCTCTGAGCCCCAACCTGTCCCCAGTAATCTGGACAAGTTCTTAGTCTCCAAACCATGCGTACATTATTCTATATTAAATTATAGAATAATACAATGTTACAATTTTGAAGCATATTTATGGAAACCTTACCCATAACACAAACATATTATTTGTCTTAAATATTATTCCTGAAAAAGTACACATCAAAACACTGGGAAGTATTCTTTCCACTTATATCCATGGCACATAGGACGAGGAGATTACATGGGCATGATTCTTGGCCTTTGAAAAGGCTGTGTATACTTTGAAGCAACTTGATTCTTAGTTGATAGATTTGATGTACACTTTTTGTGCTAAATTATGCATTTTGATTGCATTTTTAATTTTTGTTCATCAAGAGTGCCCTCAAATATATAATGGTAATCACTTTAATGAGGGAATGAGGCAAGCCACAGAATGTTCTTGGGATCAGGAGGAAAAATCAAGAGCAGGATTATCACAATAGTAATTACCTGAGCAGATGGGTGACTGATCCCAGAAATAGAGATGCTAATTAAGCCACACTACAGAATGACAAGATATTAAGATCTCACTCTGTAGAGATTGCTATTCTGATTTACTAGTGGAACTTAATTCTCACTATATTAAAAAGTACTTAATCAACCAAATCTTCCTTAATTAACAAATTTATTTAGGCCCTTTTAATGTTTCTATAAATTTCTTCTGAGTGTGTATTTTGGAGGAGCACACTTCCTCCTCAATGTATCCAGGAGTTGTTCAGTGTCTGCATTTCTCCTGCAGCAGGATTGAGTCTTCTTGTATCTACAAGTCACTTTCATGTGTGCCATTGATGGAGTTTTAATGGGAGAATCCAATACCATCATGCTTGGGCTGTCCTAGCCACCCTATGCAAGTTTTAATATTTTCATGATCAAACATTTTGGAAGACATTTACAGGAAGAACAGAAACAATGAATGGAAGCCAAAAGCATGTAGGAACAAATAAATGAAAGAAGTCATATCAGTATTGTCATGTTTATAGCTACGGAATAAGTTTAAATTTCCCAAACCAGTAAGTGACCAATACAGCACAGGTTTCAGGGGCACATCTGAAATATATAGAATGAGAATGACATTTCTTAGTGGGTGAATGGATAGCTTTATTAAACACAGGGATTTTTAGGGTAAGCATCAACAGGGAGAGGATTCTAGACAATGGTTTAGTTTCTAATTGTTCTCAGACTAGATGGGGGTGCACATGTGTACAGGGAAGGGTGTTACTTTCCTGTCCCTTAATTTATGCTCACATTTTAATTGTAACCATGATGTGCACTTCCTTTATTTGAAAATACAGTTAAAATCTTTTATTGAGAACTTTAAAATACAAATAAGTAATTTGATTATGTTCTCATCCCATTATCCTTTTGTGTCCCCTCTCCCCAGCCCCTATGTCCTGAGGTCCCCTCTGTCTCTGTATTTTGCTGTCTTGTCCCTTTTGTCCTCTCCTCTTCTGTTATTTCAAAATATTTTAACTTTTTTTCTTTTCTTTTTCTTTCTTTCTTTCTTTCTTTCTTTTTTTTTTTTTTTTTTTTTTTTTTTTTTTTTTTTGGTTTTTCAAGGTAGGGTCTCACTCTAGCCCAGGTTAACCTGGAATTCACGATGTAGTCTCAGGTTGAACTCATGGCGATCCTCCTACTTCTGCCTCCCAAGTGCTTGGATTAAAGTTGTGTGCCACTAGGCCCAGCTTATTTTAACTTTTTAAAAAAGATTTTATTTTTATTTATTTGTTGGAGGCATAGAGAGGGAAAAAGAGAGAGAGAGAGAGAGAGTGTGTGTGTAAATGGGTGTGCCACATCTCTAGCCACTGCAAATGAACTCCAGATGCATGCACCATCATGTACATCTGGCTTACATGAGACCTAGAGAATAAAAGCTGAATCCTTAGGCTTCACAGGCAAGTGCCTTAACCACTAAGCCATCTTTCCAGCCCTATTTTAATTTTTAAAAGCTGTAAACATTAAAGACAGTTATACAAATTAACTTACCTTAGTTTAAGGCCAATTTTTTTTTTATTGACAGTTTCCTTAATTGTAGACAATATCCCATAGTACTTCCCTCCTCCCACTCTCCATCATATTCCCTCCCCCTGTCAATCAGTCTCTCTTCATTTTTATGTCATCATCTTTTCCTCCTGTTATGATGGTCTTGTGAAGGTAGTGTCAGGTACTGCGAGGTCATGGATATCCAGGCCATTTTGTGGCTGGAGGAGCACGTTGTAAGGGGTACATTCTTTTTGCCACCTCTTCCGCAATGGACCCTGAGCCTTAGAAGGTGTGCTAGAGATGTTTCAGTGCTGAGCACTCCTCTGTCCGTTCTTCTCAGCACCATGGTGCCTACTGGGTCATCCTAAGGTCACCACCATTTGAAAAGAGAAGCTTCTCTAACCAAAAGTGAAAGTAGCATTAATATATGGGTGTGGACATTAAGAAAAGTGCTTACTGGGCAGATTGGTTAGCATAGTATATATATTTAACCAGACACCACCAGCAGACGTTACACCCCTAGGGCTCATAACTACCCCTGTTGTAGGTTTTCAGTATCAGGCATGTATTCCCTCCCATGGAGTGGGCCTCCAGTCCAATTAGAGAGCAATTGGTTTCCCCCAAACAGACAAGCCACTATTGCACCCATTGACTCATTTGGCCTGGCTGGCCAAATGTAAAGCTTGCAGTGTCCACTGTTGAGTATCTTCACTGGTGTTTTTCTCTCTCCCACTGACCTGCATGCAGTGTAGCTTTTTCGAGCTTTCTGTCAGCTGGTCCACATGGAGGAGACTTTCAGCTCAGCTCCAGCAGGATTTCTCAGTGACCTTGTCACCCAAAAGTATGTGGAGTCTTCAGCAATAGGGTCTTACCCTCTGTTCCTGGTGGGAAACCAAAGGCCTTGGCAATAGGCCAATTATTTTTTTGAGGTAGGGTCTCACTCTAGCTTAGGCTGACTTGGAATTCACTATGTAGTCCTAGGGTGGCCTTGAACTCACAGTGATCCTTCTACCTCTTCCTCCTGAGTGCTGGTATTAAAGGTATGCACCACCACACCTGGCATTGTTTAAGGCCAATTTATTAAGCACTTATTTGATGTCAAGGATATAAGAATTGATAAAACAGGACTATAGACAGTAGCAAAAAAAATGAGATTTAAACCATAAATGGCCTTTCTACCAAAAATGTGGTTCATGGAACTATAGCACTGGTGTGTTCTGAGCCAAAATCCTCATTGTAACATAATCATCAGGCAAATCAAATGTGTGTTAGTTTGTAGAAGCACTGTGTTATAAGATCACACTCTAAAAAAAAAAACACAGAAACTCAAATTTAAAAGAAGCAATAATTGCATAAGAAATTCTCTAGTCCAGAATAAATATGGTGGGACAATATTGGAATCAGATTCTGGTTGTAGTGATTGGCAACTGTTTAAATATTTGCTTTATTTATTTATGAGAGAGAGAGAGAGAGAGAGAGAGAAAATGGGTGGTGCCAGGGCTCCCAGCCATTGCAAAACACTCCAGATGCATGCACCCCCTTGTGCATCTGGCTTACATGGGTTCTGGGGAATTGAACCGGGGTCTTCTAGCTTTGCAAGCAAATGCCTTAACTGCTAAGCCAACTTCTCCAGCCCACTGTTTTGAATCTGTACTCTTCTAGATTACAACTTCTACCCAAACATGCTGGAGAAAGTGCATAATATGTATTACATTTTAAATTTTCTCACGAGTAGTTGATGAATACAGCAAAGATTCTAGAAGGTTACCTGTGATACATAAAATTAGCATGATATATCATTGTAGGCAATTCCATGTCTATTAAAGAAATGGATGACTTGTTCACAGTGGCAAGCTAAAGATTCTAAAAAGTTTTAAAAATTCTTTTTATTTTAGAAAGAGAGAGACAGAGGGAGAGAGAATTGGTGTGCCAGGGCCACAGCCTCTGTAATCGATTGCCAAATGCTTGTGCCACCTAGTGGGCATGTGTGACCTTGCACTTGCCTCACCTTTGTGCATCTGGCTTATGTGGAATCTGGAAAGTTGATCATGGGTCCTTAGGCTTTGCAGGCAAGTGCCTTAACTGCTAACCATCTCAACAGCCCTCTCAAAAATTTTGAAAGAAGTAAGTTTTGTTCTACTTAGATCCAGGATTCCACAGATATACTTAAATAGTTACTTAAATGTAACACATAGTTACATTGTTCAGAATGAGTATTCTATGGAGCACACTTTGAGAAATAGATCATGTGAGTTGACCAGATTCACTCATGAATTCTTTCCTGGACTCATTCTGCTCTTTATTAACCTCTTTCCTTTTCATAGCTATGAGGTGTACTGAACAAATTCAATTTCACATTTAGCCCTGACACAATGTAGGTTATAGGACAGAAATTCTGAGGCAAATGAATCTAGTGGTACAGTTAAGAATTATCCGGTCTGGATAGACAAAATTGTCTTTGAACAAACAGTATGCTAAAGTCTGGCCTCCTCATATCATTGAAATTAAGTCAGATCTTATAAGTAAATAAAAGGGAAGTTTTGGTTAAGGACCAGTAATGAATAATTCATAAGCAAGAATATGAATAAGAACAATTGTCATCGCTGCAATAATGTTCCCGAAACTGACATGGCATCTGAAATGAAGTCGCTTACAGAGTCAGTGAAGAGAGGGTGGGCTGTATTCTGAGGCTAGCAAATCATTGAAATTGAAGACTACCTTCAGAGAATGGGCACAAATCAACAGCAAGGAGCTCTTAAAACACAGAAATGCAAAAACAGTGAAATCAGAACTCTCTCCAAGGAGTCTGCAATTGTGAATTCTTTTGGCTTGTCCACCTGTCATTTGCTTGTGTTGCTACCATATTGTTGTTTTAGATGGGGTCTCACTATGTAGCTCAGGCTAGGCTAGAACTCTCGATTCTCTTGCCTCAGCCTCTGCCTCCTGAGTGCTGGAATTATAGGTGTGCACCCTCACACCTGGCTATTGCTTTTGTGATGTCACTATATTGTCACACACACACACAAACACACAAAAGTGAAATGTACACACATATATATGAAAATACCATATATATATGTACTTATATAAACATGCATATGTACGCACACACATATGGTCTTTTCCCTATAATTATAAGAGGAAAAACATCCTCATTAATGTTAGTATGAAAAAATAGTAAAAAGAAGAATTCTACCTATCGGAGCTATTTAGTTTAACAAAAATGCTTATAGTTCTGGTTTTGTTGGCCCAATGATTCTCATTTTCTTGAAAATATTGATCCGATTACAGAATTCTGTAGAATTGTACAGTAGAAACATCCCAATGCTGTAATAGGTAAGCTTCCTGAGGTAAAAACCTTCAAAGGATTGTTGACTTCCTCCCACAAAGACACAGGTCCAATGTACCCGAAGATAGCATCTCCAAGATGTTGAGTCACTTGCATCTTAGAGCAAAGACTTCACTCCAAGGAAACCAAAGAAACCATGGAAGGTGCCAGGTGGTGACTATACTCCGAAAAAATCATCCAAGTTATTAAAACAAAAATAGTCACTCAACTATTTTATCAGATTCCATTAGCCATACCAAAAATTTGGGGATGACAAATGCTACCTAGATGCCAAAGAGAATCAACTTTCAGGCATAATAGAATGGCTAATGGAATTTGGTAAAATAGTTGAGTGACTATTTTTAAACATGGGCAGAGGAAAAAGATCATTTTTTTTTCCCTCAGTGCCAGGGAATCAAACACAGGGCTTGCACACACTAAGCAGGCACTCTATCAATGATCCACACCTCAAGCCACTACACAGCCTTTCTTTCAGTGCATAATAAAAAAAAAAAGACAGAACTTTTAAATATTTTATTTATTTATTTGAGAGAGAGAGAGAGAGAGACAGAGGCAGGTGGGAAGAATGGGCACACTGTAGCCCCTGCAAATGAACTCCAGACACATGCGCCCCCTTGTGGCTTACCTGGGTCCTGGGGAATTGAACTGGGGCCCTTAGGTTTCACAGGCAAATGCCTTAACTGCTAAGCCATTTCCTCAGCCTTCAATGTAGCTTTAATCTGCATTTTCCTGATGGCTAGGGATGCAGAACTTTTTTTTAGATATTTATATGCCATCTGTATTTCTTCTCGTGAGAACTCTATGTAGTTCCATAGCCCATGTTTAAAATATTTTATTTTTACTTATTTATTTTGACAAAGAAAGAGGTAGAGAGATTGAGAATGGGCATGTCAGGGCCTTAAGCCACTGCAAACAAATTCCATACATGTACACTCCCCTTGTGCATCTGGCTAACATGGGTCCTGGGGAATCAAATCTGGGTCCTTTGGCTTTGCAAGCAAATGCCTTAACTGGTATGCCATCCCTCCAGGCCAAAAAGCCCATTTTTAATTGCGTTGTTTGATTTCTTATTGTTTAGTTTTGTGGGTGTGCACCACCACACCAGGCTTATTATTTAGTTTTTTTTTTTTTTTTTTTTTAGAGAGAGACACAGAGAGAGGAAGAGGCAGGGAATGTGTGTGCCAGGGCCTCTCAGCTACTGTGAACGAACTGCAGATGCATGTGCCCCCTTGTGCACATGTGCAACATTCTCAGTGCATAATTTTGAAGGTTATTAAAATTTACAATTGAAAAGGTTCATATCAAATAAAACATCAGTTTCTATGTGTGTTCTATGATCATATAAACAATATTGTAGAAAAGTACACATCTAAGACCTATAGATATGAAAGGTAAGTGGCAAATTAATCCTAGTGATATGCAATATAAATAATAATGAAACTAGGCACAGATAGCTCAGAATTGAGGTCAACATCTGACTGAAGCTAATAAAAAGCTTGTTTAGTTTTCTTACTAGACATATGATTGATTAATTCAGTTCAATCTGTGGGCAGAAAAAATAAAACAGTTTTACTCATTCTTTTTTTTAAATTTTTTTATTTTTGGAGAGAGAGACAGACAGAGAGAGAGGGAGAGGGGGAGACAGATAGAGAATGGGCACGCCAGCAGTCTCTCAGCTGTTGTGAACGAAATCCAGATGCGTGCGCCCCCTTGTGGGCAAGTGTAGCATTGCACCCTTGCGTCACTTTGCATCTGGCTAAATGTGGGACCTGGAGATTGGAACCGGGTTCTTAGGCTTAGCAGGCAGTCGCCTTAACCACTAAGCCATCTCTCCAGCCCTCATTCTTTTTCTTAATATTTTATTTTTATTTATTTATTTGAGAGAGAGAGAAAGAGATACAGATATAGGCAGTAGAGAGAGAATGAGAGTGCCAGGGACTCCAGCCACTGCAAACGAACTCCAGATATGTGTGTCCCCTTGTGCATCTGGCTTACGTGGGTCCTGGAAAATTGAGCCTCAAACCAGAGTCCTTAGGCTGCACAGGCAAGCGTTTAACCACTAAACCATCTCTCCAGCCCCAGTTTTACTCATTCTTGAACTAGTATGAAAACAATAACATTATTTATGAAGAAAAGAGAGTAAGCCACATATACATGTTCAGTGTTTTGCCATGTATAATCTTAGAATGACAAAGTCCTTGGGTTGTCTTTTGGACCACAAAAATATTTATATGTTCTCATCTTATATACAAATATACATTTATATTTTATAAATATTATATTATGATATGAAATGTGTCATATAGTATAATAATATACTAAAACATACAACATGTAGTAGTTATATATCAAACTGCCTACAGCAAATAATTATCTTTGTTCTTTTAGAACCCTCCTGGGGTGAAAACTTAACAGCCTTCCTTGCTAATCCACAGGAATGTGCTCTCTGCCTGGAACCCAGATACATTTATTACATGCCAGAAAAATACCAGCTACTTCATTTCACCTCATTTAATTCTCCTCATACTTAGACAACAAATGCTTAACCCTCTTATGGGGCAGATACTGTGTTAAGGAATGAATATTTTATTATGAATATATTCACTTTTAAAAACTTTGTTCACATAATTAAAGATGAAAAGAAATTCTGTAATTTTCTTTGCAATTGTGTAGACAGAAATTTGTTGTTTTCAACTTCCTGTCAAGATGGTGTCCACCTAACCACGCTTAACCTTGCAGGGAAGAAAAGGCAAGATCTTTGGGGTTCTTAGGGGTTGTAGATCCTAGTAGACCTCCAGTGGGACAGCACAGAGGAGCAAAGTAGGGAATCCACTGATTCCCATGCTTTCAGGTAGCCCACCAGTCCCCCAAACTTCTCAAGCAGCCAGCCTCCGTCCCTGCCACCCCACCACCAGGTTCCTCCTGCGCTACCAGCAGGCTACCTGGACCCAGGCCAGGAGGCTAGTGGTCCCCTTCCTTCCTATGGCTTTCCTACTACCAAGAGCTCCCTGTGACTGCAGTCCCAGGCACCAGTGTGGACAAGGTTCTCCTGAATTTCCAAATCAAAAATCTTACCATACACCTAAAGGTATTGGAAAAATAAGAAGAAACCAACCCAAAAAGCTCCAGACACAAAGAAATAATTAATATCAGAGCAAAAATTAATGAATTGGAAACTAAGAAAATAATTAAGAAAATTGATGAAACAAAGAGCTGGTTCTTTGAAAAAATAAACAGGATTGATAAACCCTTGGCCAATTTGATCAAGAGAAAAAAAAGAGATGCTGCAACTTAACAAAATTAGAAATGCAAAAGGAGTGATCACAACAGACATAAGTGAAATTGGGAGAATCATCAGGACTTATTTCAAAAATCTCTACTGCACAAAACTGGATAATATGGAGGAAATGGATGAATTCCTGGACACATACCACCTACCAAAGCTAAATGAAGAGCAGATTAATCTCCTAAACAAACCTAGCACAGCCATAGAAATTGAAAAGGTAACCAAAAACCTCCCTAAAAAGAAGAGTCCAGGACCAGATGGCTTCTCAGCTGAATTCTATCAAACCTTCATGGAAGAACTGAAACCAATTTTTCTCAAACTGTACCACACAATTGGAGAACAGGGAAAGCTCCCCAACTCCTTCTATGAAGCTAGTATTACCCTAATACCAAAACCAGGCAGAGATGCCACTAGAAAACTACAGGCCTATTTCCCTGATGAACTTAGATGCAAAGATCCTAAACAAAATCCTCACAAACTGAATTCAAAAGCATTATCCACCTTGATCAAGTTGGCTTTATCCCAGGAATCCAGGGTTGGTTCTACATATGGAAATCTGTCAATGTAAAACACCACATAAATAAGCTTAAACACAAAAACCAAATGATTATTTCAACAGATGCAGAAAAGGCCTTCGACAAAATATAGCATCACTTCATGATCAAAATGTTGGAGAGAATAGGCAAGAATGGTTTATATCTCAACATAATAAAGGCTATATATAAAGCTTCTAAAGCCCAAATAAACTTAATGGGGAGAGACTGAAGGAATTCCCATTGAGATAAAGAACAAGACAGGGGTGTCCACTGTCACCTCTGCTCTTCAACATAGTACTAGAAGTCCTAGGTCAATCAATAAGACAGGAGAAAGAAATAAAAGTGACACAAATTGGAAAGGAAGAAGTTAAGTTAGCCCTGTTTGCAGACAAAATGATTCTATACATAAGTGACCCCAGAACCTCCATCTCAAAACTCTTAAAGGTGACTAACTCCTTCAGCAAAGTAGCAGGATACAAAAATCAATGCACAAAACTCAGTAGCCTTTCCATATGCAAAAGACAAAGATACAGATAAAGAAATAAGCAACATTGTCCCATTTCAATAGCAACAACAACAAAATGCCTTGGAAAAACATTAACAAAGGATGTGAAAGACATATAATGAAAACATGAAAATACTCAAGAAAGAAATTGAGGAAGACTTGAGAAAATGGAAAATTCTCCCATGCTCCTGGATAGGCAGAATTAACATTAAGAAAATGGCAGTCTTACCAAAAGCAATACACAGATTCAATGCAATACCAACAAAAATCCCAACATTTTCTTCACAGAGATAGAAAAAATGATCTAAAAATTCATATGGAATGGCAGAAGGTCTTGGATATTCAAGCACATTCTCAGAAAAAGAAACACCTCTGGAGGCATCACCATACCTGATATAAAGCTATATTACAAAGCCATAGTAACAACAACAACATGGTCCTGGCATACAAACAGGATTATAGACCATGGAACAGAATAGAGGACCCAGACTTTGGATCAAGTAACTACAGCTACTTGATATTTGACAAAGGCCCTCACAATGTAGACTGGAAAAAAAAAGATAGCATCTTCAACAATTGGTGCTGGACAAACTAGATAACCATATGCAGGAAAATGAAACTGGATCCACACATCTCACCATGCACAAAAATCAAATCCAAATGGATCAAAGACTTCAATATAAGAACAGATACTGTGCTACTACTGGAAGAAAAGTAGGAGGAACTTTCCATGATATAGGAAGGAAAAAGACTTCCTGAACAAAACCCCAGTAGCTCAGGAAATTAAACAATCATTCAACCATTGGCATCTAAGCAGAGCCAATAGATTACCCACAGAATGGGAGAAAAATTTTGCTGGCTATACAATCTGACAGAGGCCTAATTTCTAGAATCTACAAAGAACTCAAAAGCCTAAACAATAAAAAAATCAAACAACCCACTCACAAAATGGGGCAGAGAACTGCACAGAGAGTTCTCAGAGGAAGAAATACAAATGGCAAACACACACTTAAAATGTTCAACATCCCTAACCATCAGGGAAATGCAAATTAAAACAACTATGAGATTCCACCTTACCCCAGTATGGATAGCAAACATTAAAAAATCAAATGAAAACAAATGCTGGTGAGGTTGTAGAGAAATAGGAACCCTCATTCACTGTTGATTGGAATGCAACATGGTACAACCACTTTGGAAAGCAATATGGAGATTCCTTAACGGAGTGACTACAGAGTTACTAACAGACCCAGTTATTCCGTTACTGGGCATTTACCCTAAAAGCTCCATGCCTCAGTTCAGAGAGGTTTGCTCAACCATGTTTATAGCTGCTCAATTCATAATAGCAAAGAACTGGAATAAACTCAGATGCCCATCATTAGACAAATGGATAACCAAGATGTGGTGTATCTACATGATGGAATTCTGCACAGCAATAAGGAAAAATGACATATCATTTTCAGTGAACTTACCCTATCACAGAAAGACAATTGTGGCATTGTCTCATTCATCTGTGGCTCCTAACCTGGACCTGCCCAAGATGCTGACATACCTAATAGGCATCGTGAGGACTGGATAATAGGGAGGGTGGGGCAGGAGGGGAGGGTAAGAGTGTGGGAGGTTACAAAACTGGATTCAAATGGAATTGGTACCTGAAAGACAGACTAAAAGGTTGAACCTACATCAGGTCCTTAGAGGGAATGCAGGGCCTTGGAAAGGGTATGATGAAGAATAACCTTAATCTTCTCCTGTTTCTCTCTTTCTCTTTTATATTACCTATCTTTTTCTTCCTTCTTTTCCCTTGGCACTGGCCTATAACTCCCAGTACCAGGATCTGGTTAACATCCACAATAAGCTGTTGATCAGAGAGACCTACAAGGTTTCCCATAAGAAGACAGACTTGATTACCCACCAAAGATTAATAGTAAGACCCTACTGCCAAATACACCATATGCTATTGGTATGGAACATGGAGAGACCTGGCTGGAATCTGGAGTAAGTCCCCAGACAGTTTGCTTGTCTAGTGCCAGCAGTTGCTATATGAGCTACTGGGGGAAAATGGCCAACATCTGTCCAAGCAACTCATGGTCTAAGCTACTCAGCAGCAAACAACCTGATATGATACTCACCCAAGTGCAATAGTGGCACACAGCCATGGTGAGTAACCAACTGCTCCTGAATTGGCTAACAGATCTACTCAGTGGAACAGAACCCAGAGCTGGAACTGGGAAACAAGTCAGAATCATATCCAAAAAGTGACTTTGCAGCTGGGCATGGTGGCGCACGCCTTTAATCCCAGCACTCAGGAGGCAGAGGTAGGAGGATTGCCGAGAGTTCGAGGCCACCCTGAGACTACATAGTTAATTCCAGGTCAGCCTGGACCAGAGTGAGACCCTACCTCACAAAAAACAAACAAACAAAAAAAAAAGACTTTGCTCTCCAATATCAAGCTCCCACCAATCTTGGGCTACAAGAGGGCCTACACCTATTAAAGTCTCCTCTCTAGACTAATAATGGTTACCCCATTTATCTAGAATTGACTTCACTCTCCATTGGAGAATTTCTTCTCTTTTTCAGATGGACACAGAACCTGAGGAGAGAATCAGCCCATTTCACTTCACCAGGGCCCCAGCTGAAACCATAGAGTAAATGGGGGAAATGAGCAAGAGTGCTGCTTTCATGGTGAACCTGATATCAGCACAAGGGTGAAGGAGATAGACATAAAGAGCACTCAACTCTTACCAAACCAGAGATCCAGAGACACAGAGGCTCCCAAGACCTCATCACTGAAGTAGACCTAAAACAAACCCAACATGGCTTAGGGAAATTCGCAGAAGAGAGGGTGGAAAGATTGTTAGAGTCTCAAGTTGGGACATTATGCACAGAGACATTGCCTCTCCCCACAACTGATTGCTACCCCCCACAATGCACGATCCACAATCCCCATGGGGTTATCTGACATCCCCAAGGGGGGGGGTCCCTTCGTAGCGGGAAGGACAAGGAGGAGGATAAGGATGGTACCAACATGTGCTGTTTACACACTGAATACTAAAGAAATTTGTCGTTTTCCAGTTGAGTCTAGAAGCAAATACATTCATTGTTACTTGCCAAGATGTGTCTTACATGTTTCCTTTGTTTGATTTGGGAAAAAGAAAAATGAGTTACATAACTACAAAGCAACAGGAAAGCCCTACCAGATCTTATGATTTAATCAATCATTCTATTTTTGTTGTTGTTGTTTATTTATTTGAGAGTGACAGAGAGAGAGAGAGAGAGAAATAGGCAGATAGATAGAGAATGGGTGTGCCAGGGCCTGCAGCCCTGCAAACAAACTCCACATGCATGCACCAACTTGTGCATCTGGCATATGGGCAAGCCAAGCCTCAAAAAGAGATACAGATATAGGCAGTAGAGAGAGAATGAGAGTGCCAGGGACTCCAGCCACTGCAAACGAACTCCAGATATGTGTGTCCCCTTGTGCATCTGGCTTACGTGGGTCCTGGAAAATTGAGCCTCAAACCAGAGTCCTTAGGCTGCACAGGCAAGTGTTTAACCACTAAACCATCTCTCCAGCCCCAGTTTTACTCATTCTTGAACTAGTATGAAAACAATAACATTATTTATGAAGAAAGAGAGTAAGCCACATATACATGTTCAGTGTTTTGCCATGTATAATCTTAGAATGACAAAGTCCTTGGGTTGTCTTTTGGACCACAAAAATATTTATATGTTCTCATATACAAATATACATTTATATTTTATAAATATTATATTATGATATGAAATGTGTCATATGGTATAATAATATACTAAAACATACAACATGTAGTAGTTATATATCAAACTGCCTACAGCAAATAATTATCTTTGTTCTTTTAGAACCCTCCAAATTGAAAACTTAACAGCCTTCCTTGCTAATCCACAGGAATGTGCTCTCTGCCTGGAACCCAGATACATTTATTACATGCCAGAAAAATACCAGCTACTTCATTTCACCTCATTTAATTCTCCTCATACTTAGACAACAAATGCTTAACCCTCTTATGGGGCAGATACTGTGTTAAGGAATGAATATTTTATTATGAACATATTCACTTTTAAAAACTTTGTTCACATAATTAAAGATGAAAAGAAATTCCGTAATTTTCTTTGCAATTGTGTAGACAGAAATTTATTGTTTTCAACTTCCGGTCAAGATGGTGTCCACCTAACCACGCTTAACCTTGCAGGGAAGAAAAGGCAAGATCTTTGGGGTTCTTAGGGGTTGTAGATCCTAGTAGACCTCCAGTGGGAGAGCACAGAGGAGCAAAGTAGGGAATCCACTGATTCCCATGCTCTCCAATATCAAGCTCCCACCAATCTTGGGCTACAAGAGGGCCTACACCGATTAAATTCTCCTCTCTAGACTAATAATGGTTACCCCATTTATCTGGAATTGACTTCACTCTCCATTGGAGAATTTCTTCTCTTTTTCAGATGGACACAGAACCTGAGGAGAGAATCAGCCCATTTCACTTCACCAGGGCCCCAGCTGAAACCATAGAGTAAATGGGGGAAATGAGCAAGAGTGCTGCTTTCATGGTGAACCTGATATCAGCTCAAGGACGAAGGAGATAGACATAAAGAGCACTCAACTCTTACCAAACCAGAGATCCAGAGACACAGAGGCTCCCCAGACCTCATCACTGAAGTAGACCTAAAACAAACCCAACATGGCTCAGGGAAATTCGCAGAAGAGAGGGTGGAAAGATTGTTAGAGTCTCAAGTGGGACATTATGCACAGAGACATTGCCTCTCCCCACAACTGATTGCTACCCCCCACAATGCACGATCCACAATCCCCATGGGGTTATCTGACATCCCCAATGGGGGGGGTCCCTTCGTATGGGGAAGGACAAGGAGGAGGATAAGGATGGTACCAACATGTGCTGTTTACACACTGAATACTAAAGAAATTTGTTGTTTTCCAGTTGAGTCTAGAAGCAAATACATTCATTGTTACTTGCCAAGATGTGTCTTACATGTTTCCTTTGTTTGATTTGGGAAAAAGAAAAACGAGTTACATAACTACAAAGCAACAGGAAAGCCCTACCAGATCTTATGATTTAATCAATCATTCTATTTTTGTTGTTGTTGTTTATTTATTTGAGAGTGACAGAGAGAGAGAGAGAGAGAAATAGGCAGATAGATAGAGAATGGGTGTGCCAGGGCCTGCAGCCCTGCAAACAAACTCCACATGCATGCACCACCTTGTGCATCTGGCATATGTGGGTTCTGGGGAATTGAGCCTTGAACCGGGGTCCTTAGGTTTCACAGACAAGCGCTTAACCACTAAGCCATCTCTCCAAGCCGCAATCATTCTATTTTCTTTTCAGTTTCCTGAAATGATTTCCATTACTTAAAAGGTGGGTCTCTCCACACATTTGTGTAAGCCCTGCTCTTCATGTTGTACATCTTCTGCAAGGTCTCAGGATAGCTTCTCTCAGGATAGCTGGGGGGGAGGGGCATTGTTAACAATAATACATGCATAGAGGATAGCTCCAGTCCTCACCTTAGTAGAAGCAGGAAACTTAATAACAGTTCTATAAGCTTCAGTTTCCATGTTTGCGAAATTAGAATATAATACTGACTTCATGGCACTGTAATAAAGGTTAGTGCAATAAATGCAACTGTCCTGGATCATATTAAGCAATCAATAACCCTAAGTATTTATAGTATTCTGTGGGCCATTCGCATTGAGCAGCAAAACCAGAAGATGTTTGGATTTGCTTACTGTTTTCAAAACAGATTGAAGATATTAGACAAGATTATTGCCAAATCAAGAAGAATAATATTTATAAAAAATTATATAATCTTTGTATTTGGATGCCAAGTGCAACAGCTTTAGCAGTAAATAGTTTCCATACTTGACAAATATTGAAGTCTGCTTGGAAGCAGCCAGCTTTGCTTTATGTGATTAGTACAGATAAATGTTAATGCTATGATCCTGTCTCTCCTCCCTGAAGTTCAGGTCATTGTGTAATATGACTGAAAAAAAGAAATAAAACTTACATTGCTAACAATCTCATTTACTGTATGGTTGCTATTTCTTACCTTGATTTTCTTATTCCTAGATAGCTATAAAATAAAATAATAAGGCAAATATAATATTTACATCAGATTGTTTAAAGCTAAGAATGAGCAAAATGTGGTGGCTTTGACTTTGTTTTCAAGGTATTGCATAAAAATTCAAAAGGTTCAGAATATTCTGCGTCCATGAACCAGCAATGCCAGTATGGCCTAAGCCCTACCCAGAATGACTGTGTTTTGGTAAGGCCTTCATCCCTCACAATCACTGGGTACGAGAAGTTCTGCTCTAGGCTACATTCTAGTCCCTGTCTCTCCATGGAGGAGAGACTAATTTAGTATATTCTTACATTCTTTCTCCCCCCTACATATGAGCTTTCCACACACCATGTGCTTCCATACACATCCATTTTTGTTCTTGCTTTCTTCATCACAATTTTGCCTTTATATAGAGATATCTTGAATCTTATCAATTACACTTGACACCCTATTGAAGGCAGTTCCCTCCAGTGACTCATGCATCTGGTTTCAGCCTCTGTCCTGCTACCACCTCAGTCTTTTGATGATCTATGAATCCTAGAAGGGAACTGATCTTGACAAGTTGTGTCCTATAAGAAGTTAGAAGGAGTTGTTTCTTGGCACATAAGAGTAAATAAAAGATAGTTCCATGGCAGTACATGAAGGTCCAAATTAAGAACAGAGCTCTGAGAACAGATGGGATGTCTGAGGAGAGGTGAGAATTTCATTGCCTGGCATCTCATCCTGCATATACCTACATCTCCTGGTGTTTCCAGGTCTAACAGTGTGTTCTCTTCTGCTGTGGAACATTTGATGCACCTGTGATATTATTGGGAACCTGCATGTGGATTCCAATTAAAGGGAAGAATATGTCCCTAAAACACTTTTTCAAAGAAAGTAGGGGTGCTCTGGCTTCCATAGTTCTAATACCTAAATTATTATTACCTGATGTAAAGGAAAAATAATAGGGAAAGAAAAAGAGGAGAGGAAAAAGTGTCACAATATAAGGATATTTATAACTTAATGAAACTTTCACCAGGATAGAAGGCTTTTAAAATTTTTTTCTTTATTTTTTGTTTGTACATGTGTGAGTGTTCAAATGTGTGTGTATTGTGGTCCCTCCTAGGGCCATCCCAGGAGGGGATGCAGGGTCTCCTCCAGGCAGGGGGTGAGAGGCACGGAGTCAAGACACAGACACCGGGAGTCGGGTGAAAGCAGGCAGAGGGCGAGCTGCTACAGACTTGTTTATTCAAGGACGTGTAGGGGTTTTTAAGGGTTTGGCTGGCCAATTGTTGTATGGGGTGGTTCTCTTTTTGTGACCAATGACAGCCTGTCTCTGGGAAGATCATCTTGCAGCAGGTTGCTCATGGGCATGGGGTTGTAGCTGTTGTCACGCCAGGCCTGTGCAGGATGCACACATGTGTAGATGTCAGGAAACACCCTTAGTGTCATTCCTTGGGAAAGCCAATTACCTATTTTTTAAGACAGGCATTCTCATTGGCCTGGAGATTACTAATTAAGCTACACTTACTAACTGGCAAGCCCCAGGGATCCTTCTACAGCCACCTCCCCAGCACTGGGATTACAGACACAAGCCACAACTCCACCTGTGGTGGTTTGATTCAGGTGTCTCCCATTAACTTACGTGTCCTGAATGCCAGGTTCTCAGCTGATGGAGCTTTGTGAAATAATGCCTACTGGAGACAGTGTATTTTGGGGGGGAAGGTTTATGGGTATTATAGCCAGTGCCCCCTTGCCAGTGTTTTGCACCCTCTCCTGTCACTGTTGTCCACCTGATGTTGGTAAGGAGGTGGTGTCCACCTTCTGCTCATGCCATTGTTTTCCCCTGCCATCATGAAGCTTCCCCTCAAGTCTGTCAGCCAAAATAAACTCTTTATCCCCCATAAGCTGTTCTTGGTTGGGTGTTTTCTGCCAGCAATGCGAACCTGACTGCAACAGTGAAGTTGGTACCGAGAGTGGTGTTATTACTGCTAGAAACCTGGGTGGCTTTAGCCTTTTGCAAAGAGCTGATTTTCAAGAGTTATGTGGATGAATTTGAAACCTTGGCCTAAGAGACACCTTGCCATGCTGCAAGTACAGCTTGATGGAATATTCTGGTCAGAAGTGAAAGAACTGAATACAGTAAGAATTATGGACCTTGAGGTTTGGCTTATGAGGGTGAGAAAAAGATTTGCCTGGACTGGGCTAGAAGCAATTTGTGTGAGAGGCTTGCTGGTCTAGCCATGTCCTGAGAAGTTGTGCAGGGTTGCATTGCATAGAAATGGACTGGTGTGAGCAGAGGGATATGGCACAGACAAAATGAAATATTTGGGCCAAAACTACTGCCTGTTCAGCTACAATTGGATGAGATATTCAAACATTGACACTGGGCCACCTCAACTGCATTGGGACAACAAAAAGAATGCAGACTCAGCTGGGCGTGGTGGTGCACACCTTTAATACCAGCACTTGGGAGGCAGAGGTAGGAGGATCACCAAGAGTTCGAGGCCACCCTGAGACTACATAGTTAATTCCAGGTCAGCCTGGACCAGAGTGAGACCCTACCTTGCAAAACAAAAAAAAAAAAAAAAAAAAAAAAAAAAAAAAAAAAAAAAGAATGCAGACTCTTTTGAAGGGACCTGAATGCTCAAGGAGTGTCCTGTTCTTCAACGTCTGCTTTATTCCCCCCTGGATTGACCAATTTGCACCCTACTTGATATTATGAATTATAAGAAATGCAGAAAAGAGAGGGTCATTGAATTTGCAACATGGTCTTGTGTTTTGGAAATAGCAATGAGCAGTGTGAAGGAGGATTGCCTGCATGGAGACCCAATGGAACCCTGAGGATAGACCATAGGTTGCAGTGGAGACCCAGTGGAGATTCTGGGACCATAAGGCACCTGCTAAGAAGAGCTGCTGGCCCTGGATGAAGTTTTCGAGGACTGTGAGTAGCCTAGCTGGAGGGACGGAATTGGAACTCCAGAGACTTGTTGCTGGTTGGACTTATTGTACATGGAGATTTTTCACTCACTAGAGTTGTTGCACTTGGAGCTACAGAGTTTGATGTTTGTCCTGTTCAAATCTTGTATTGGTTGAATATTTCCTTGCTATGCCCAATGCCATCTTTTGCAGTGTCAATGTGTATTCTGTGCCATTATGGGGTTTTTGGTTTACTTTTCGGTGTTATGGCTCAGTTAAAAGACCTTGGATTATGGGAATGTTTGAACATCATTAGGGTTGATTAAAAATTATGGGGACTTCTAAAGTTGGACTGAATGCATTGCATCCATCATGGATGGTTATCAGTTTATGGGGGCCAGGGAAGAATGTGGTGGTTTTGATCCAGGTGTCCCCCATAAACTTGGGTGTTCTGAATGCTAGGTCCCCAGCTGGTGGAGATTTGGGAATTAACACCTCCTGGAGACAGTATATTGTTGGGGAGCATGCTTATGGGTATTATAGCCAGCTTCCTCATTCCATCGTTTGGCACAATCTCCTGTTGCTATTGTCCATCTGATGTTGTCCAGGAGGTGCTATCCACCCTCTGCTCATGGCAGCATTTTCCTGTGCCATCATGGAGCTTCCCCTCAAGTGTGTAAGCCAAAATATATAAATATAAATAAAATATTAAATAAAAGAAATCATTCCTTAAACAAGTATAAATAAAATATTAAATAAAAGAAATCATTCCTTAAGTATTTTCTCCATGTCATGTTAGACAATGAACTAATAACTTGTCCTAGGCTAGAACTTATAGCACATTTCAACCTTAAGGATCGAACCACATTTTGCAACTATCCTGTGGCTGTCTTACAGGAAAACGTGTGTTCTAAAGTAAGGTAGAGACTCTGAGATGGGGTGAGGGTATCCAGTGATTGTCTGAGTAACAGAGGCTTTTGACCCTGAAGTGAGAGAATCAATATACCACCTCTTGCTAGCAGCAGGGAAGCTAGGAAGAGGCAATTCATTTGGAAATAGTATGCTCTTCAGTTGGTGACAGCAATATATCAGGGCACTCAAAGTACAAGAGTTATTCAAGTCTGGAATAAGCAATAATAAACATTGAAATATAACTAGTGCCTGAAAGTCAGCAATACTGTAACTAATAATACACTTTTCAAAAAAATATAATGGAAGAGAGGAAGGAAGAAGTTAGAAGAGTGAGTTTTGAATAGATGGGTCAATGGATGAAGCTATTATTTCCAGAGGCATTATCAGATAGTAGATGGCATTGAAAGTTCTCCCAATTGTTGCTGCCAAGAACACTATATGTGCACAATGTGACCTTCACAAGACCACAGTCCTAGTAAAAAAGTAGAACTGGATACATTTTATTCTGACTCCCAGGATCACCAGCAGACCCAAAAACTTCTTAGAACTGACATCCTTATTAAAATAGCCATTGTTGAGAATTCGCAGACATTCAAATACTCTAGGTTCCTTTGTGATCTCGGTCCAAGTTTTTGGTCAATTTTTGTCTTAGGGCAAGATTCTAGGCAAAAAGTAATTTTTACATAGGCTAACCCTATATAAACAGATGGTAAGTTTAATGTGAAAAGAGAATAGAAGGGCTGGAAGATGGCTTAGTGGTTAAGGCATTTGCCTGTGAAGCCTAAGGACCCAGGTTCGATTCCCCAGTACCCATGTAAGTCAGATACACATGGTGACACATACCATTTACAGTGGCTAAAGGCCCTGGAGAGCCAATTCTTTCTCTCCCTCTCTCCATCCCTTCCTCCTCTTTTTCTGTGTCTTTCTCCCTGTCTCTCAAATAAATAAATTTACAAGATATTAAAGCAAACAGAATAGGGAACACCTACATTTCACAAAAGATGGAACTGTTCAAATCATAACATCATATATAATACTTTTCTGTGTTTACATTGTTGACCATCTAAAGTGATGACAACATGAGGAATACTCAATGAAACAGGAAAAACAATCTACGTCCAAAGCAGCTTTTTTGTTCAGAGAAAAACGCTTAAAATTTAAAAGTTCTATGATTATTTGGGACTGGAACAGGTTATAATTCTGAAAAACAACACAAATACCATGAAAATTTACTGTGGAAATAATTTTTTATAAATGTTTTGTTAATATTCCAGGACTGACCTAACTTCAAATGCGGATAAGAACTTTAACCTTTCATATCTTCATTATACATGGAGAGAAAAATAGTAGTGTATGCTTTATTTTTACTTAGAATTGACATAAAAATAAACTTATAATATAGCCCATGTATGCAGCTTTGTTTTTGGATTGCAAATCTCTTTTCAAGAGGTGTGAAAATTAGTGAAATTAATGAAAGAATTCAGTTCTATGTTTTCAGAAATTAAAAGAAAAATAGAAGATTACAGAACTATAATTTTTCTGGGTAGCAAGTGATACCTAACTTGGAAATGAGTTCTTTGTGTGTATGTAATAATTTGGTAAGTTCAAGTAGTTAGCTGGGGCACATAATTTATCACTGTGTTGAAATAAAGGCTACTAAATGCTGGGTGGAGATGGAAGCACCTCTAAATTCACTGAATGTCAGAGAGTGGTTTCCCTGAGTGTGTATAAAGAGATAGTTGGGGGCTGGAGAAATGGCTTAGTGGTTAAAGCGTTTGCCTGTGAAACCAAAGGATCCTGGTTTGATTCTTCAGGACCCACATAAGCCAGATGCACAAGGGGCACATACATCTGGAGTTCGTTTGCAGTGGTTAGAGGCCCTGGCGTGCCTGTTCTCTCTCTGTCTGCCTCTCTTCTATCTCTTTGCTTGAAAATAAATAAATAATTAATTAAATTAAAATTTTAAAAACTTAAAAAAAAAGAGAGAGAGAGATAGTTGTTCCCAGGTGAGGACCATACATCTCTAAGAGCCCTAGACTTGGGAAGGGTCACCCTTTTCCTCTTTCCTTTTTGATGGCTCTTTAAGACTTCAGTAGTTTCAAAGAAGAGATGATTCATCAAACTTTAAAGTGACACATGTGTTTGATATACTATCAAAGTCCCTTTGTAAATAATACCACTTTCTATAAAAATTCCCTTTCCTTGCCTTTAAAGCATATCACATGATTGGTGTGCTCATATAATTCAGGAATCAATAAAAGTCGACAGGCAAATGCTATGTTTTTCAAAGCAGAAAATAAAAACAATCATTCTAGCTCCTATTGTACAGAAGTGATTTGTTAACCAGCAAGTTGGTGATTGCTCGGTGAATAAGCTAGACATCAAGCCAGCAAATCCCAGACAACATCTTTCCAAAGTCATCACACTTATTCCTCTACAATCCTATTGAATTTAACTCAGTGGCTTTGCAAATTGAATGAGGAATTGATACTAATGTCTTTTCTATTGCATGTAAACTCCTTTGATGATTACAGATTGGGTCACCCTCAAAGCAGAGATGTCCTGTCACATCATACTGACGTCATCTCCTCCTGGGAAATTTCACTCCTTGTCCACATTATTACATGAAAATCCCGATGCCTTCTTGATTAGCATTGAAAGATCTTACAGGTTAACTTGGAGCTGCTGGGGGACAGTGAATGTAGCCCTGCACAAGCTCCATGTGCATATACAGACAAAGCATGCTTAAGTTTTGTGAGATGGAAGAAAGCATAATTTAAAGGAACTAGTACAGAATTTGAGGTGAGAATACCAGCAATTTAGTCTTTCCCGCACAGCTTAGGTGGTGTAAGACCATGAGCAAGGTTTTACCCTCTGAATGAATCTATTTCCTTCTCTTTGAATTGGAAAATGAACAGCATTTTTCAACTGCAAATAAATAAATAAATAAATAAATAAATAAATAAATAAATAAATAAATAAATAAAGTGTTGGGAGGCTTTTAATTTCACATGGCAGGAATTTGTAAAGTATTGTCTGCAATATAAAGGAAAGATATTAGTAATCAGAATTATTTAACTAGACACACGTTTTCCAGTGTCACAGCTAAAACTGATCTCCTGAGTAACAGAATTACTGAAGCAAACCAAAACTTGACCCTAAATCCAGGCCCAAGGCTTTGTGATTGCTCTTACATTTTATCCCCAAGATTAGACAAGTCTAGATTCTCGAAGCAACAGCTCTGGAGAACTACAGCATTTATCCCTCAAAGCTCCAAATTAAAGATTTAATAGGTTGAAGGCTTATTGATATCTTTGTACAAATGTTCGTGTTTCATAACAGAAAAGGATGATGTAAACAGAGCTAGACATCCTAGCAACCCATCACGAAATCTCTGCTATGTAACAGCCTCCTCTAATCAGCCTGGACATGGTGCTGTCTTCACTGGTCCACCCACAGGAAAGAATCACATAGTCATAGTTGAGTTATGAATCTCACCTCTACTCCAAACACACATGGGC
Source organism: Orientallactaga sibirica (assembly GCA_036365145.1). Lineage (NCBI taxonomy): Eukaryota > Metazoa > Chordata > Mammalia > Rodentia > Dipodidae > Orientallactaga > Orientallactaga sibirica. Next base: position 1,506,253 of record JAEOAD010001605.1, read on the forward strand.
TCCATTCCTGACTCTTTTTACTGTCCCGATCTCCTTATCATTCGTGGAGAGTCTTGGTTCATTTTCAGAAGGGAAGAGCATGAAAAGAAAGTGAAGGTAACATGCCAGATGTATTGTGTCTCGTTATAATAAACATCTCTTGTTCTCACATAGTGCTTGCTATCCCAAACTGAATCAACAATGGCTCCAAAACAGGTTATCCAGGTGAGGGGGTCACTTTAGAGCTTTATATTTGACTTCAGTAATTCTAACTAACCAAATTTCTTATACAAATCATATTGAAAATCTGATTTTTTTTTCTGGCTTCATGTCATTTTGTATATTTATATAGCTTTCCCCAGAAAAGATTGCCTCATGATTTTCTAAGGAATTTTAATGTTTAAAGAACTGTCAGTGTACTTTTTTGAATACAACTAGAAGAAATTTGACAGAATGATAAGGATAATTGTAAACAGTAAATTTATGAGATATTTCCCCCTTCTATTTACAGGCATTCTAAACATTGATAGTTCATGTATTTTATTTTATAATGGAAAATTACATTAAACTTGAGTTTTCTAAGATAGAGCAAATTCACTATGAATACTACCCAAATAAGTCTGCCTGGCCTATATTTAATACAAATGCTTATTAACATGCCTTGCTTATTAACATAGAAAATGTCAGTTAATTATTGATTCAACAAAAACCTAAATTTAAAAGAGATCAATTTTGTCTTAATAGATTCTTTCCTGTTGCTTTTTCCTCTGCAATGAAGTACATACTTATGTTTTAACTGATGCATGCTAACTATATATTTATGTAGTACAGTGTGGCATTTCCACAGGAGTCTGTGATGTGTAATGGACAGTTCAGGATAACTGGCATATCTCCTATCTGGGACATATCTTATTTCCTTGGGTCAGGAACATTCCAGCTCTCTCCACTAGCTGTTTTGAAATATTCAATTAATTATTGTCAACCTGAGCTATCTTTCTATGCTATAGAATATTTCTTCTGCAACAAATTCCATCCTATTTATGGAGGAAAAATAAAACAAAAGAAAACTGTAAAGTAGAAAATAAAATTCTCTGTCATCACAGCTGGGAGATAAAAGTTTGAGGCATAATTTTCTAGACTTCGTTCCACTGACATCATGTATTTTATTTGATTCTTCAAAAACAAAATTACACTACACAAACTCTTTTATAGTCTTCATTTTCTATTTCCTATTTCACAAACACTTTATATATCAGAACACTGTCATTTTTTCTTCCCTTTCTTTAAAATATATTTACTGCAATAGAATAGATGTGGCATGAAAACAGAAAGGGAGACTCCTGGAGGACAGTACAGGGGAGATGGGGAAGGACAGTGGGAAAGGGAGGGGAATAAAAACAAGTCATAATGTATGTATTAAAATGCCATAATGAAATACACATACACACACACACCAGTACAAAATTCATCCATAATACAATGAAATAAAACTTCTCAAAGAATTCTAATTCTACTGGGCGTGGTGGCACATGCCTTTAATCCCAGCACTCAGGTGGCAGAGTTAGGGGGATCACTGTGAGTTCAAGGCCACCCTGAGACTACATAGTGAATTCCAGGTCAGCCTGGGCTAGAGTGAGACCCTACCTCAAAAAAAAAAAAAATTAAAAAAGAATTCTCATTCTGAAGGGCTAGGGAGATGGTTCAACAGTTAATGATGCTTGCTTCCAAAGTCTGCTGGCCCTGAGTTCAATTCCCTAGCTACTCATGGAAAGCCAAATGGGCATACTTTTGCAGGGGCAAAGGACTCTGGCATGCCCATGCACACAAGTTTATTATTTATTTATTTATGTGCAAATAAATAAATAAGTAAAATTTCAAAAGAATTCTAATTACCTTACTTCTTTTTATCCCATGCTTCTCTGTCATCTAGGAATTTGGATTTTTTTGGAGGCAAGCCTGACAGATTGTCCTTTTTTTATGTGACAGAGAGAGAGACAGAGAGAGAATTGGCTTGCCAGGGCCTCCAGCCACTGCAATCAAACTCCAGACACGTGTTCCCTTGTGCACAAGTGCAACTTTGCACGCTTGCATCACCTTGTGCATCTGGCTTATGTGGGATCTGGAGGGTTGAACATGAGTCCTGACACTTCACAGTCAAGTGCCTTAACTGCTAAGCAATCTCTCCATCCCAAAATAGTCACTTTGCATATTTTTTCCTAATTAATTTTTTGTTTTTGTTTTTGTTTTGTTTTGTTTTTCAAGGTAGGGTCTTGCTACAGCCCAGGCTGATCTGAAATTCACTCTGTAGTCTCAGGTGGCCTCGAACTCATAGTGATCCTCTTATGCTTGCCTCTCAAGTGCTGAGATTAAAGGTGTGAGCCACCACACCAGGCCCTCCTAATTAATTTTTGAAGTCAGATATAATTTATAAATGATTAAGAGGACAACCTGATATTTTTTACATGTTTTTAACACTTACTCAGCTTCTTGTTGCATTAAAACCTCACCTAACTCTAGTATCATTTTCAGACTCTCAAATCACTATCACTACAATACACTTTAAAAAAAAAGCTTGCATGTGTGTATGTACACCTGGTGTGCACTTGCCACACTCATGTTGAGAGTGATGCCACTTACCTATAATCCCAGCATTTGAGAGTTTGAGAGTGGGGCAGAAAAATGGAAGCTTCAAGGCCAGCCTGGACTACATCGTCAAAACCTATTTCAAAACACTTTTTTTGAGAGAAAGAGAGAGGGACCGAGAGAAACAGAGAGAGAAAAAGGAAGGGGCAAAGAGTGAGAGAATGGGCGCACCAGGGCCATTTCAGCCACTGTGAACGAACTCCAGATGCGTGTGTCCCCTTGTGGGCAAGTGTAGCATTGTGCCCTTGCTTCACTTTTGCATTTGGCTAAACTGGAGAATTAAACAGGTGTCTTTAGGCTTGGCAGGCAGGCGCCTTAACCACTAAGCCATGTCTCCAGCCTGACAAACATTTTTTTTAAAAAAGACCTACTGTGCTAAATATGTGCATCAATTTGAGTAGCATTAATTTAAAAAGGAAAAGTCTTAATCTGGTGGTTCATGCTACCATTGCACTTGGGAGGGGAGAGGTGGAAAGATAGGTAGTCAAGGCCAATCTGGGCTGCATAGAAAGGCCTTGTTTTAACCCTGCTTCTCCCAAATTCTTTACTACTGACTTGTGCTAACTATACACTCTTGAGCTCCGGCTTTGCTCAAGAAATCCAGCAGCCTTACCTCACTCCTGTTCCAGGCACCTTCTCCCCATCTCTAGGCCCCAGGCATCCATTGAGACTCTGTGAGGACTGGGCTCTTCCTCTCTGGGTTTGCCTGCAAGAGTGCTGAAAAACATTCTTTTCATTGCAACTTCAGTCTAATTATTTTTTGCTATTAATTTACATATTGAAATGAAAATCTTTGCTTTTACAATGAAACTTAATTGCATAAATACTCAATTTGTAGGAACTTAATTATAAACATACACAATTTATTTCAAGGAAATTGTATTGGCAACCTAAATTTGTAGAGAAAAATTTCAACCACAGTAAAACAAAACATGCCTCACGCTGACATAGAAACAATACCATCAAAACTCATGGAGGGTCTCTTTGGGGGATTATGATTTTCTTTGATAAACAAGGACAGTGAGGTAAGAGAAATTCTATGGCTTGTCACGATGAGTTGGTGTGGTTTGATTCAGATGTTCCCATAAACTTAGATATTCTGAATGCTAGTCTCCCCAGCAGATGGCAATTGGAAATTAAAGCCTCTCAGAGGTGGTGTATTGTTGGGGGCAGGCTTATGGGTCTTATAGTCAGTTTCCCCATGCCAGTGTTTGGCACACTCCCCTATTGCTGTAGTCCACCTGATGTTGGTGAGGGGGTGATGACCACCCTCTGCTCATGCCATGATTTTCCCCTGCCATCATGCAGCTTCCTCTTGAGTCTGTAAGCCAAAATAAACCTTTTTTTTTCTCCAAAAGCTGTTCTTGGTGGGGTGATTTCTGCCAGCAATGCGAACCTGACTGTGACAGTCAGGAAGTCAGGGAGAACTTGGACAAGATTACAGGTCCCCTGACTTGCAGTCCAAAATTCTGTCCAGTATTTATCAGAAGAGATTTAAATGGGAGGTTGCTATCTAGTCCAGACTTTCTTGGCCCAGTACTAGCCCATGCAACATGTTTTCATGTTTTCTTCCCAGACCATCCAGCCAGCTTCCATCTACTTCAGTTTATGATGGTTATTTTTATCACTTTCCATTACAGAATACATGTTGACACTTGCTTTACAAATTTCAAAATGCCATTAAAAATGTACAACCTCTAATTCAGAAATCTACATGAAATATAAAGTCCAAACACTTGACCTCGTCTGTGTTATCTTTTGAGCTGTGTCAGAAGTCAATGTGCCCCTTACTTGAGTGTCAGACAGGAAGTACACACTCTATGTGGTGGTTTGAATGTAAAATGATCCCCGTAGCTTCATGTGTTTGTGACTAAGCGGTGGTTTACTTACTGTCCAGCAGGTGGAGCCTTTGCTAGAAGAGGTGTGTCACTTGGGGCAGGCCTTGGATGACAAACCCCACTTGTCACATATAGCTAGCTCACTCATTTTTAAATTTTTTTAATTTTTTTATTTTTGGAGAGAGATACAGAGAGAGACAGAGAGAGAGGGAAAGGGAGACAGATAGAGAATGGGTGCACCAGCAGTCTCTCAGCTGCTGTGAACAAAATCCAGATGTGTCTGCCCCCTTGTGGGCAAGTGCAGCATTGCGCCCTTGCGCCCTTGTGTCACTGCATCTGGCTAACCTTGGGACCTGGAGATTGGAACTGGATTCTTAGGTTTAGCAGGCAGGCGCCTTAACCACTAAGCCATCTCTCCAGCCCCAATTTTTTTTTTTTGAGAGAGAGAAAGAAAGAGGGAAAGAGAGAGAGAGGGCATGCCAGGGCCTTTCAGCTGCTGTGAAAGAACTCCAGATGCATGCGCCCCTTTGTGTACATGCGCAACATTGCATGTTTGTGTTACTGTGCGTCAGGCTATGTGGGTCTTGGAGATCTGAGCATCCATTCCTTAGGCTTCACAGGCAAGTGCCTTAACAGCTAAGCCATCTCTCCAGCTGGTAGCTAGCTCAAGCTTGCTCTTTCTCTCTGATGCCAGGATTCACTGGATATCTGCTCATGCCAGGATTCCTCACCATGATGAAACATCCTTTCAAAACTATAAACCAAAATAAATCCTTTACTAGCATAAGCTCTTTCTGAACTGGTGATTTCTTCTAGCAATGAGGAGGTAACTAACTGGTATAGTACAGACTAGGATGACACACACGAGAAGGTTCTACAAAGCCACCTGTGTTGAAGAGAGGCAAGAGGACCAAGGCTCTGGACTTTTTCACATGGTAGCTGGTTTACACCAACAAAAGCTGGTGAATTACTGCTTGATAGCATTGGTCGGTGACTATTGCTTGGAGGCTCATGGGATGGAAGAGATTTCAACACTAGTTGTGCAAACGGAGCAGACTTGCATACTATACCTTTGCACCAAGGGTCAAGACAGTCCATGAATCCATATCACTCACCCTCTATTCACTACAACAAGCTTCCTTCAGGCCAATATGTGTGTTTTAAGTTGACAGGATTGTTCCAAATCTCTGTTGTATTAATAATAAAAAATAATGAGAACAATTAGAAATTTTGAAATAACCCCCTTATATAATAATATAATTACTAAGCCTGTTTGCAAGAATTTTCAGAGTAATTGACTAAACACACTAGACAGTCCTGCAATGGACTCGTCCACATGCGACCCTAACAAGCAAGCAGCACAGATTCATGGAGATCATGTGGATCACTCAATGAAAGGTCTTGTGAAAATTGTCTGACTTCCAAGAAGAAAAAAATCCCATTAGACTCCAGTCTTGTTCCAAACACCACAGTAAATTTCAAATGGATTAAAGGCTTAAATGCCAAGAAAGAGGTTAGGGGGAAATATCTGAAGCATATATATCACAGGAAAAGGCTTGATATCTATTGTATAGTAATTTCTACAAATAAAAATGGAGGGAAACCAACAAAGAAATGAGCAAAGCACCTGAAAAGGTATTTCATATGAAGAAACACCTAAAAGGCTAATAAACAATCAAAATCCTACTGAATTCATCATTAATCTTTTAAAATACATTTTTGTACCTACTTTTCTGGACAATGAAACACTCAGAAGCCATAGATTGTTACTAGAAAATTTTCAGTGTCAGGGATGGGATACCTTCCTGTGAGTTGTTGACCAGGGAGGTCACAGATAACCCCAAAACATTATAGGCCATTGCTGAGGCCCTTGGTTTCCCACCAGGAATAGATAGTAAGACCCCATTGCTGAAGACTCTACATACTTGGGCTGCAAGGTCACTGAGAAATCCTGCTGGAGCTGAGCTGAAAGCCTCCTCCGTGTGGACCAGCGACAGAATGTTGGAAAAAGCTACACTGCATGCAGGTCAATAGGAGAGAGAAAACCAGTGAAGGTACTCAACAGTGAACACTGCAAGCTTCAAATTTTGCCAGCCAGGCCAAATGAGCCAACAGGTGCAATAGTAGCATGTTTGTTATGGGGGAAACCAACTGCTCTATAATTTGGACTGGAGGCCTGCTCCATGGGAGAGAACACATCCCTGATACTGAAAACATACGACAGGGGTAGTCATGAGCCCTAAGGGTGTAATGTCTGCTAGTGTCTCGCTAAATGTATATACTATGTTCACCAAACTGCCCAGTAAGCACTTATCTTAATGTTCACACCCATATATTAATGCTATGATCACTTTTGGTTAGAGAAGCTTCTCTTTTCAGATGGTGGCAACCTTGGGATGACTCAAAAGGCACCACGGTGCTGAGAAGAAGTGACAGAGGAGTGCTCAGCCCTGAAACATCTCAAACCCACCTTCCAAGGCTCAGGGTCCATTGCAGAAGTGGGGGCAGAAAGAATGTAAGAGCCAAAGGAAGAGCAGGACTCCTTACAACGTGCTCCTCCAGACACAAAATGGCCTGGATATACATGACCTCACAGTGCCTGACACTACCTACCCAAGACCATCCTAATAAGAGGAAAAGATCATGACATCAAACTGAAAAGAGAGACTGATTGAGAGGGGGGAGGGGATATGATGGAGAGTGAAGTTTCAAAGGGGAAAGTGAGGGGAGGGAGGGAAGTACCATGGGATACTGTCTACAATTAAAAAGTTGTCAATAAAAAAAAGAAAAAAATTGAATTAAAAAATTTAAAAAATACATTCTTGTGAATAGAACAAAAATGTGAGCATTTGATATGGTGACATTTAAATTTGTTCTATTTGCTTTTGAATCTTTTTGAAAGCTGTTTTTGCTCAGCCAGCCTCAACACTTTACGATGATCCACCTTTCTGATTGGTCTGTTCAACAGGTTCACGCACTCTCCCAATGGCCTGGGAACAGAAGATCCTCTCAGCTACATGGAAGAAAGGCACTGCACAGAGCGTAGCACCTCCAACTTCAGAATGGGTTGGATTTACATATTTGCCAAGAATTTACTTCTTTCAGCTATATAAAAATGGTTAAACTTGCAGGCTTAAAAGAACATGGGAAACCGGGATTCCAAGGCTCTATGACCTTCAAGACCTACCCCATATTTGTTCCCCCGCTTTCTCAACCCCTACTAGTCTCTGCCTATATGCTCCCTCACCTCTGCCCACTAAGTTGTTTCTCTCTGCCCCTCCTTCTCACCCCAACCTTCATTCATCCTGTGGTATGGCTTGGGTCTCATCACCTGAGTTTCCAGACTCTTTCCTGAACCTTCAGTTTCCTCCTATCCTTTTCTTCCCCTAAGACCTGTGCCACCATGTGGATGTATGTTGCCTACACTGTTTTCATTGTGCAAAGTAGTCGTTTTCATACTGACATATACACGTATACATTAATGAACTTTGATCATATTCATTCTCATTCTCTATTATTATTCCTTCTATTATTCCTCCTTCCTATGATCTCCTCCCTCTGTCTTAATAATCTCTCTTTCCCTTTCTCCTTCCCTTCCCTCCCTCTCTCAGTCCCCTCCCTCTCCCTGGCATCTTTCCCCCACCCTCTTAAACTATACTCCATTGTGTATAAACCTCACATTTTCTTTATCCATTCATCCAATGATAGGTGCTGGGCTGATTTAATAATTTGTGTATTGTGAATAGTGCCACAATAAACATGCATGTGCAAGGGTTTTCAGTACCTTTCTCGAGAATCAGGTGGCTATAGTTAGGTGGACTTATTTCTGGACCCTATTCTATTGCATTGATTTATATGTTTGTTTTTGTGCCAGCACCATGCTGGTTTTGATACCATGGCCCAGCAGTATGCTTTGAAATTGAATAATATGATACTGCCAGCATTGCTCTTTTTTCTCAGAACCACTTTAACTCTTTAAGGCCCTTTCTGATTCCATATGGGTTTTAGGATCCTACTTGTTCTGTATATACTGTCATTGAGATTTTGATGAGGATTACATTAAATTTATAGACAGCTTAAAAGAATATGGTTAACTTAATAATATTAATCCTGCTTTTCCATGAACATATTGTCTTTCCACATTCTAGTGTATTCTTCAGTGTTCTATCATAATCATTATAGAGATATTTCAATTTAATGCCTTAGATTATTTTTTTCCTTAAGTTAAAATTTATTCCTCATTATTTGATTTGTTTTGTTCGGTTTTGCTTTCTTTTGAGGCTATTGTGAAGGGGATTTATTTCCTGTTATCACTCTCAATGTGATTGCAATTGGTTTATGGAAAATATAGTAGATTATGTTTTTTAAAAATATTATTTATTTATTTGAGACAGAGAGAGAGAGAGAGAGAGAAGCGAGAATGGGTGTACCAGGGCCTCCATCCAGTGTAAATGAACTCCAGATACATGTGCCACCTTGTGCATCTGGCTTACATGGGTACTGGGGCATCAAACCTGGGTCCTTAGGCTTCATAGGCAAGCGCCTTAACTGCTAAGCCATCCCTCCAGCGCTAGTAGGTTATTTTTTATAATGATTTGAATGCTTGTAATTTGCTGAAATTATTTAAAAGTTTTAAGAGTCCTCAGGGTGACGTCTTCAGGGTCTATTAGGTATATGATCTAACCATCTGGTAGTAAGGATCATTTGATTTTTTTTTTGATTATTTATATTTTTTACTTCTTTATGTTATCTTATTGTTCCATCTATGCATTTAAGCACTACATTGAATATACAAATTTGAGTAAACAACCTTGTCTTCTTCCTGATTTTAGAAGAAATACTTTGAGTTTTTCTACCTACAATAAATCATTGGCTATGTTTGTCATATATAGCCTCTATTATGTTCATGTATAATCCTTTTTTTTTTTTTTTTTTTTTTTTTTTTTTTGAGGTAGGGTCTTACTCTAGTCCAGGCTGACCTGGAATTCACTATGTAGTCTCACGGTGGCCTTGAACTCATGGTGATCCTCCTACCTCTACCTCCCGAGAGCTGGGATTAAAGGCGTGTGCCACCACAATCGACTTTATAATCCTTCTTAACCGAGCTCCTTTCCTTGTGCATCTGACTTATGTGGGTACTGGGGAATTGAACCTAGGCTTAGCAGGCCAGCATCTTAACTGCTAAGCCATCTCTCCAGCCCCCCGAATTCATTTTTTAAATGTTTTATTTATTTATTTTCAAGAGGGAGAGGCAGACAGAGAGGGAGAGAGAGGGAGGGAGAGAATGGGCACACCAGGGTCTCTAGCCACTACAAACAAACTCCAGACACATGCACCACCTTGTACATCTGGGTGTACATACTAGAGAATCAAACCTGGGTCCTTGGGCTTTGCATACAAGTGCCTTAACTGCTAAGCCATCTCTCCAGCCCTGAATTCATCTTTAAAAAATTATATTTTAGCCAGGCGTGGTGGCGCATGCCTTTAATCCCAGCACTCGGGAGGCAGAGGTAGGAGGATCGCCAAGAGTTCAAGGCCACCCTGAGACTACATAGTTAATTCCAGGTCAGCCTGGACCAGAGGTGAGACCCTACCTCGAAAAACAAAAAAAAAAAATTATTTTTTATTGTTTTATATTCACAAACAGAGAGAGACAGAAAGAGAGATGAAGGAGAGAGAGAATGAGGACCTTCTGCCACTGCAAACAAACTCCAGACATATGTGCCACTTTGTGTATCCAGGTTTATGTGGGTACTGGGGAATTGAACCTGGGCCACTAGGCTTTGCAAGCAAGTATTTTTAACCACTGAGCCATCACTCCAGCCCTGAATTCATTTTTCATATCCTGTATTATTTTTCTTACTCCATCCAGTGTTAGTATCCTCTCTGAAGTCATTGCCCCAGCCTTTCACACACTTTAATATTTCTAGATTCAATTACTGATGAGTTATAAATTTTGGAGGAACAATGTTAACTTGTTTTTTCATATTTCTTATGTTTCTGTGTTATACTTTGAATCTATTTGTATTACAATTACTTCATCTTTTTTAAATTTTTGTTTATTTTTATTTATTTGAGAGTGACAGACAGACAGAGATAGAGGGGGAGAGAGAGAGAGAGAATGGGCGCACCAGGGCCTCCACCCGCTGCAAACGAACTCCAGATACATGTGCCCCTTGTGCATCTGGCTTACATGGGTACTGGGGAATCAAGCCTCGAACCAGGGTCCTTAGGCTTCACAAGCAAGCACTTAACCACTAAGCCACCTCTCCAGCCCTCCCTGCTTCATCTTTTATGTGAAGCTCTTAGTGAGCATCCTTCCTTTAAAGAAGGCTCAATTGCCAGAACCATTTACATAGGCAAAAACAGACCACAGTAAAGACACCACCACTGAAGTCAACCAAATATAGTAATACACTAAATCCCATTTAAGACAATGAACACAGCACCAATAACCATAGAAGATAAAGCAGCGAGAGCAATGTATAAATTGTGGTTGCATCTTTGAATGACTTCTGCCTTGATTCCTAGTGTTCTTTTCTTTCTCTCCTTGGAATATGGTTTCTACTCTGGTATCTTGGATCTTCTCAACTCAACACTTGTGTAGATGAAACTTCTACTCTGCCATATTGTCTTTTTTTTTTTTTTTAATTGTGACCCCATACTTTTTTAAAGGAAGAAGTAAAAGAATAGGGGCTGGGGAGATTGCTCAATGGTTAAAGTCACTTGTTTGTGAAGCCTGTTGGTCCAGGTTGAATTCTCCAGTTTGTGTAAAGCCAGATGCACCAAGTGGCACATCTATCTGGAGTTGATTGACAAGAGAGCCCTAGTAGACCCATTCATACACAAACTCTCTCTCCTGCCTTCTCACAATAAAATAAAATTAAAATAATTTTAAAAAAGAAGTAGTGGGGCAGGGGAGACTATTTACTAGTTGAAACACTTGCCTGTAAAGCCTAAGGACCCAGCTTTGATTCCCCAGTACCCACATAAGCCAGATGCATGAGGTTGCTCATGCATCTGGAGTTTGCTTGCAGTGGCTGGAGGCCCTGGAGCACCCATTCTCTCTATCTGCCTCTTTCTCTCTCTCAAATAAATAAATAAATAAATAGGGATGGAGAGATGGTTTAGTGGTTCAGATGCTTGCTTGCCTGGGTCTCTAAGGACCCAGGTGCAATTCCCTAGAACCCATGTAAGCCAGACGCACAAGATGGCACCCCTATCTACAGTTTGTTTGCAGTCACTACAGGCCCTGGTGCACCCATTTTCTTTCTCTCTCTCTCAAATAAATAAATAAAATATTTTTTAAAAATAAAACTTAAATTAAAAAAAGAAGTAAAAGAATGGGTATAAGAGACCTTCCTAGTTTTATTTTATTAGAAAATAAACAAATATTTTCTAGAAGCCTCCATCCATCTTCTCATTGATTCTTCTTCATTACCACTGGGCCACAACTTATGTACTGCACAATATCTGGCAAATTGTAGGAGTTGTTGCCATGATAGGCTTTCAATACTGTGCCTTTACTCATGAGCAAAAGCAATTACTACTTCAATAAAATAAACCGAAGCATTCTGTTATCAAAGAAGATGAAATTGGAGTGGAGAACTTTTGCAGTTACCTCCTTGTTGCTGGAATAAAGCACCAGAACAGAAGCAGCTCATGGGAGGAAAGGATTTATTTTGGCTTACAGTCTCAAGTGGAACCTTCACAATGGCAGGGAAAAGATAGAGCAGAGGCTGGACTTCAACTCCTTGCCAAAATCAGGTGGACAACAGCAGCAGGAGAGTGATCCCAAACCTAGCAAAAGGGAGCTGGCTATGACACCCATAAGCCCACTCCCAACCTCACATCTCTTCCAGCAAGCCTCCGTCTCTCAAATTGCCATGAACTGTGAACCAAGCATTCAAAACAGGTTAGTTTATGATGGCCCAATTCAATCCACCATGACAACTTAGTGTCATTTGAGTGAAAATTTTAATTTAGAAATGCAGAAAGCCCTCATTGTATAGATTAGTTTACCTTAATTAAAGATCTAAATATAAAGAGTGGCTTAATTGTTTTCCAACTTTTGAGGTATATGTGACAGAGAGAAGTCCTGGGCTTCTTCAGTCCTACAATTATCTTTAGGGTCATGTGTCTGTAGATTTTCTTTGTTCTTTATGTTATGTATTAATGCCAAATTGTTTTCTTTTAATTTGACCATTTGTAGCCTCTAGTTAAAATTTTTCTAAGTTATTATTTTTCTCATTTTAATACAAAATAATAAAATAAATTTTTATTCTCTAGATGAAGATTACTTTCAAACAACATGGAACCTACTCCTGCTTCTATATTAAGATTGAAGCTTAAATGTGATTTTTAGCTTTGTAATCCACTTAGGTTCTATAGATTGTTACTTTTTGTTTACTTTTTAAAAAAAAATGTTTATTTATTTATTTGCAAGCAGAGAGAGAGGGAGAGATAGAAGAGAGGCAGACAGAGAGAGAATGGGCATGCCAGGGCTTGTAGCCACTGCAAACAAACTCCAGATGCATGCACCCCTTTGTGCATCTGGCTTATGTGGGTCCTGGAGAATCGAACCTGGGTCCTTTGGCTTCGCAGGCAAATGCCTTAACCACAAAGCCATTTCTCCAGCCCTACTTTTACTTTTAAGAAACTTACTTCACTTGCTTTTTGACAATTTCATATATGCGTGATATACAGTGATCATATTCACTCCCATGACCCACTCTTTCTTCCCTTCTACTGCTGCTATACCTCTTCTTCTTCCCAGCTACTCTCCTTCCAGTTTTACATCTTTTATGTGGCCCACTGAGTTCATTAGGATTGCTGGCCAGAGGTTGGGGTGGGAGTGTGCTGCAGCATGGGCAACTTACCAGTGGGTCAACCACTGAGGAGCATGACTCTTACTCCTGCAGCTACCATTAACTGGAATTAGTGCCTCTGGGAGGGTGCAGCTTCATGAGCAAGCTCCTTTCCCATCCATGATGGAATGTTGATGTGTTCAATCTTGTATAGGAAACCACGTCTGTCTGCTGTGAGTTCCTGAGTGTAACGGTCATTACCATGTTCGTGTCTAGAAGACCACATACCACAACACTTCTCCTGTCCTCTGGCTTTTTCATTCTTTCAACCTCCTTTTCTGCCAGGTTCCCTGAGAATTGTACATTTATAATCCAACAGAAGTATACAGTACATTGAAAAACCATAAACATTAAATCCATATTAAAGTTTAGGATTATTTTTTAATTAAATCATATTTTAACTATTTTATAATTACATCATACTTTACATGAGAAAATGGTGATAAATTTTTCACATAATTTATTTCCCAACAAATTAACAGAACATTACATACAAATATATTAAAATAGTAATCTTTGTGTGTGTAGATGCACATGCATACATGTGCAGATGTGTGTAGAAGGCTGAGGACAACCTCAGGTGGCATTCCTTAGGTGCTGTCATAGTTAGCTCCACCCTGCTGGGATGAACCTCCAAACCAGATACTGTTTATGGGAGGACAGGATTCATTTCAGGCTTACTGACCAAGGGAAGGTCCATCATGGTGAAAGCAGCTGGACCCCTTCCACAGATCCAAGCAGAGAGAAAACCACTATCAGCACCACCAAAAGCAAGCACCAGATCAACAGCAGGGAAACCCAGGCAGAGCTCAAGCACTCTGCATACCTTTAGGCTGGACCCCAGGATCGGCCCACCGTGACAACTCTTCCAGCCAGCTGGCTGGAAATATGTTACAAGTGTTAATAAAACAGTTGAGGGTATTTGGAGATATAAATTCAAACTACCACAGGTGCCACCCACCCTTTTGGAGACAGTGTTTTTCTTTTCTTTTTTAAAATTATTATTATTTTTATTGACAACTTCTATACTTACAAAAAAAACCTGATATTTCCATCTCCTCCCCCCCATTCTACTTTAGAACTCCAATCTCCATCATATCCCCTCCCTCTCTCCATTAGTCTCTCTTTTAATTTGATGTCATCATCTTTTTCTTCTATTTTGAGGGTCTTGCAGAGGTATTGAAAGGCACTGCAAGGTCATGGATATCGAGGCCAATTTCTGTCTGGGCAGTTGCATTGTAAGAAGTCATACCCTTCCTTTGGCTCTTCCATTCTATCTGCCCCCTCTTCCGCAATGGTCCCTGAGCCTTAGAGGGTGTGACAGAGGTGTTTCAGTGCTGGGCACTCCTCCATCCCTTCTTCTCAGCACTATGTTGCCTTTTGGGTCATCCCAGTGGTCATCGCCATCTGAAAAGAAAAGCTTCCCTAACCAGGAGTGAGAGTAGCATTAATATATGAATATGAACATTAAGTGTAGTACTTTCAGGGTAGCTTGGTGGGAATAATATATACATTTAGTCAGACAAGAGCAGGCTTTATACCCCTAAGGCTCATGACCTCCCCTGCCATAGACTTTTGCTTAGGTTTTTCAGTACCAGGTATGTATTCCCTCCCGTAGAGAGGGCCTTCAGTCCAATTATGGAGCAGTTGGTTACCCCAAGAGTAGACATGCCACTATTGCACCCATACAGTCCTTGGGCCTGTCTGGCCAAACTTGAATATTCAGTGTCCACTGTTTTCACTGCTGATGACTTCTGTCTCCCATACGCTACATGCAGTGCAGCTTTTTCCAGCTTTCAGTTGGCTGGTCTACAGGGAAAAGGTTTTCTGCTCAGCACCAGCTTGCTTTCTCAGTGACTTTGCCTCTCAGGCAAGAGATGTCTTCAGCAATAGGGTCTTACTATCTGTTTCTCAAGGGAAACGAAGGGCTTTGGCAAAAGCCTTTAATGTTTTGGAGGCTACCAGGACCTCCTTGGCCAACAACTCACTGGAAGGTATCCCATCCCAGGCACTGAAAATTTTCTAGTAACAGTCTACAGCTTCTAGATGTGCCCTTATTCAAAAAAGTAATTTTACATAAGTCTTATTCACAATATCTTGAATTTAGATTGACCCTCCCCCTGCCCTTATTTTATGCATTCTCTTCCCATGGCCTCGCTTAGGCCATTCCCCTCCCTGTAATCTGTTCTTCTACTTATATATGTGCAATACCATACACTTAAGTCCTTCCCTTTCCTTCCTCCCTTATAGTCTTTTACCAGCGTACTGGTTTCTGGTACCTAATTTTGGTTCCAGTTCACACACAAGTCTATAGGAGACAGTGTTTGTCACTAGTCTAGAATTTGCTAAGTGGACAAATCCAGATGATCAGCAAGCCCCATGTATCTGTCTGTTTTCATGTGGCAGTTTGAATAGATGGCCCCCAACATATTCAGTGTTTTATTAGTTTGTTGTTTGCATTTGCAGCCACCTGGCTGGAGGCAGTGTCACTGGGCAGATCTTAAGGTGTGGTGATGGGTTTAGGATTTCAATCTAAAGATATGCAGTGTGCCTAGCTGGAGTTCCCGAGGTGTGTTTGTGGCTTTTGGTTTTTGCTCTCTTGCTGGTCCTGTGAAAAGCAAGCCAACTTCTTCTGCCATTATGGAACTTCCCCTGGATCTGTAAGCTTCAATAAATAATATCCCTTCCTCCGTAACTGTGCCTGGTCTGGAAGTTCATCTCAGCGAACCTAAAACTGTCTGCTACACTCCACTTCCCCAGGGCTGGGGTGACAAACATGTGCCACTATGCCTGGCATTTTTCTCATAGGTTATGAGCATCAAATTTGGTCCTCATGTTTTCAAGGCAAGCACCTTATCAGTTGAACTATCTCCTAGCCTCCCAACTAAGACATTTCAAAATGAACTATTAAAAAACCCAAGATGGGGGGGCTGGAGAGATGGCTTAGCAGTTAAGACTCCTGCCTGCCAAGCCTAAGAACACTGGTCCTTGATCTCCAGGTCCCACATTTAGCCAGACACAAGCGATGCAAAGGGGCAATGCCACACTTGCCCACAAGGGGGTGCACACATCTGGAGTTCATTCATAGTGGCTGAGAGAGTGGCCCATTCTGTCTCTCTCTCTCTCTCTCTCTCTCAAACAAACAAAACAAAACAAACAAACAAAACCCAAGATGTACCTTTTAAAAATTATTTACTGTTTTTTACTTGAATTGTGAAGCCATATTTTCAAATAATATTTGTCTTATTAGCAAGTTATTTTGCCTCTTGTAACTTCTTTTAATCTATACTATAGACAGTCTGTGGGAGCTAACTTTTCAAGAAGCAATAAGATCATAGAATTCCCTGCTGGACATACTTCTATGGCCCTATATTGTCATCAGGATTTATTAAAACAAGCATTTATTTAATAAATAGTCACTGTTTGGGCAGCAGTACAAGATGGATTAGATATGATCTGGGCAATAGAGATCCAGACTAGTAGTTGTTCTCAAATGTATAAGCATGAAACATGCCTTGAGACTTTGTTAAAATGTAGATTTCTGGGCCCCAGTCTGAGTTTCAGATTCAATAGGTCTGGGATGGATGGGCCCTATGAATAAGTTCCCAGGAGCTGCTAGGGCTGCTATTCCCCTGCCTACATTTGGAGAATCATTTATCTAAAGGCAAGAATCAATAAACAGATGGATACAATACACAGAGAGGAGCTATGATTGAGAGGTGTTCAGAATGCTGTGCAGACCCATGGGAGAGACAAGAGAAGGATGGGTAGGGTATGTGTACTCGGCATGGAAATAAGAATCATTTTTTCAGGAAATGTTTGACAGGAACATTTATCATAGTTTCACTGTGTATCAGATACCATACAAGTATTACCTTATTTAAGGTTGGTTTTACTATTGTAAATTTCTAAGAGGGAATTAAAATGGGATGTAAAGAGGTTAAGCAGCTTTTTCAAAGTTTGACAATAACCTGCAGTTAGTTTTATATCTTCTACCAATCACATCATTAGTTTTAAGCTTAACCTTGATCAAACTCTCTGGGCAAAGGCAACAGAATGCATCCCAGCCCTTATGCCAGTAGCTCAGTTCCAACAAAGTTCTCTTCTGTCTTTCCTTCCCCAATAAAAGTTCATAATTTTCTTTGTACTTAGCATTTTCAAATTCTCACCAGAATAGTCCATAAAACTTGGCTAATGGCTCTGTAAGGCATTGTTAGTTGTAAGTACCAAGTTCTGTCCCATTTCTCCAGCACAAAAGTTCCAAAAGACTAAAGACCAATTTCTGTTTTAGTCAGCTCCATGCTGTTGGGATAAACATCTAAATCAGACACAGTTGATGGGTGGAAGATATTTATTTAGGTTTACAGATCCAGGGGAAGTTTCATAATGGCAAAAGAAGCTGATCCCCTTTAATAGATCCAGGTAGAGAGAGACACAACCAAACAGCCAGCAGGGAACCCAGGCAGAACTCAAGTACTCTGTGTACCTTTGGGTTAGAAATCAGATCCAACCTCCTCCAGCCAGGCAGCTGAAGACAAGCTTTAAAAAAATACCTGAGTCTATGGGGGGACATGATTTAAACTGCCACACCAATATATTATCATCTCAACATGTATTATATGCACTTGCTCAGACTACCTCTTAGACATCCAGAGTATATTTTACTTGAAGCACATTTCAATTTGGACTAGTTCCACTTCAAGTGTTCAATAGCCATGTGTGGCTAATGCCTACCATGAAAATAGAGCTCTCATCTCTGCCTATTCTAGCTTCAACCTCTGCTACAAACAGTTGATAATCTAACCATACTGACTACGAACTAAGGAATTACTATGCAGCCATTACTGGACCCATATCAATCTTTTCAGCTTTCCCTGAACCCCACCACTATGTACACATATAAAAATTTTCCAGTTCAGTTGACTATAGTCTTCATTGTCCAGATTCAGATAACTGAGACAGAGGTCAGTCAAGGACCTTGTGTGGCCTGTGTGTGGCAGGGCTGTAGTCCCCATGTGCTATATGCCAGTCCTCGCCTTCCTATCTGTGTGCTCTCCTGCCTCCCACGTGGCAGGGTCAAAATAAAAGCATACTGAGTTGTCAACTCTAGTGCAACCTGTTATTTTTAAAATTCTGAAACTGAGAATTGAACAGGGTGAATAATGGTCATTCATATAATCAAGGACATATGATTATCTAGTGGCACAGTTGAAGTTGGGAAAACAGTTGTATTAAATTACCAGAGGGAAAGCACTTTTTAACACCATCCAAATGACTGAATACATATCCTTATTGTAACATAAACACTGACATTGAAAATCCAGTACATAGGAATCAGAATTTGTAACAATCTATATATTTAGCTGCTGCCAAAGTTTTTATTATGCTTTTAAAAATAAATTTGGATCCAAAATAAACCTATAAAATATTATGCCATTTCTGAGATATTGTGGTCTTTGAACATGACTATTCAACAATTATAGAATTATCATTTTTAAATGGCAATAACTACTGTGTGATTAAAATCCTTATCTATAAAGACATATGAGAACATTCTTGCTGATAAAGTAGTGTAAATTCTGGATAACTTTCAAAGTGAAAAGTTGGAGTCGAAATGTAAGTGAAATAAGATTGGATGTAAATTAATAATTGTGAAATGGGTAAATGTAACTCATGGAACTCTTATTTAAATCTCTATATATTTTACTTTTCACAAAAATATTAATAACTTTAATTAACCCGTGAGCATCTTTACAAGCTTTCACAGTATGGTCTGATTATTGAAGTTTTGAAGGGTGTTTCAATTCCTTTCAAGACTGAGCGACAATCTTGGCTTAAAAGCTACATGCACAAGGTACCAGATAGTCAGCTGCTTTGCAAACCTTGCAGCCTTATCCTTGCAGTAATGCTGACAAGTAAGAATTGCAGTCTATATTTATGATGTGAGGCGTTCTTGGCCTGCTGTGCCCCTCTGCAGTCAAGGACATGCAATTCAGGGGGTTATAGGTGCTCCGGGGCATTGAGATGAGGTGGGAGTTGAGAAAGAGGATCACTGAGTGAGCTCCAGTGAGTCCCAGGAACCAGAAAATAAGTGGACTCCGAGCTGTAAGGAATCTAGTTAGCTATGGCTGCTTGCACGCAGGAGCTCAGCCCTCACAGCTCCACTGTGCATGGACGTGGTATGCGAGAGATTCACCCGTACCAGTGGCACAGCTTTTGGCCACGTGGCACCAGCAGTAAAGATTTCTAGGCGGTCTCCCCACATATGTTCTGCTCCTCTCCATGTGTCCCACCCTTGATTTCAGTCCCTGACTAGTAAGACTGAAAAAAAATTTTTTTTTACTAGAAAAACATGGAGAATATTTTTAATATATATATTTATTTTATTTATTTATTTGAGAAAAAGAGGGAGAAAGAGAGAGACAGAATGGGTGTGCCAGGGCCTCCAGCCACTGTGAACGAACTCCAGAGGCCCCCTTGTGCTTCTGGCTAACGTGGGTCCTGGGGAATAGAACCTGGGTCCTTTGGCTTTGCAGGCAAGTGCCTTAAGTGCTAAGCCATCCCTCTAGGCCCCTGGAGAACTTATTTTGCAATGTGTATGTGTGGTGTGGTATATGTGGTGCATGCGTGTGGGTGTAAAACATGCCCCCAGTGTGTGCGGAGGCCAAGGGAGAATGTCAGGTGTTTTTCCTCTCTATCTTACCTGTTTGTTTCCTTGAGATGACCTCTCTGTCTCTGAACCTGGGACAAGCCCTAGCAATTCTTGGGGCTTGCTTCTCACAAGACTGGGACTGTAGACATGCATGACCATGTCCAGCTGCTTATGTGGTGCTGGGGAATCAAACTGAGGCCCTCTGGGGCCCTCAAGTTTGCACAGCAAGCACTCTCAACCACTGTGAAAACCTTTGACAGCATTATTTACTACATGGATAACGGTGATCTCCGGGTTCTGCCGTTTCCCTTAGGCTCACCCTTCTCATTGGTCCGCAGGTCCTACTGTAGAACTTTCCCATTACTGGGAGGGGCCAATGTCCTGCCTCGCGTCTAGGAGTAGCTCCTTCTTGCTTTGGAAAGTGAACTCTTTCTCATTTCAAATCTCAGCTGACACCTCACTTCCTCCAAAAAGTTTCCCTCCTGAACTTTCCATTCTCTGTTGGATGTTCTTTAATACTCTTCCCTCTCTCTAACAAAGCCCTCATTAGTCTGACCATGGGGAGTAATTAACAGGAACTGCAGATGCATCACATTCTAATAAACATCATTATAAATTCAATTTTTCATTAAAAAGCTCCTACCCCCTTGTCTTTGTGCACCATTGCAAAACTATTCTGAAAGTGGAATAAATATGTAGCTTGTGTAGATTTAAGACAGGACCAGAGCTTTACAAACTGCTATCCAAAACTGTCTGCTAAAAATAGCCTTGGCATTGTCGTGTGTGTGTGTGTGTGTGTGTGTGTGTGTTGCTAGTGACTGAACCCAGGCCTTACACATGCTAGAGAAACTTTTTACTACTGACCTATAGTTCCAGCCATATCACCATGTTAAAAAAAAAAAAAAAAAAAAAAACATATATTTTAGTATCAGTCTTCCTGTTACTGTCTCAACAGTAAGGCTGTTTATTTCATTTTATTTTTATTTTGTTTTAGGTATGGTCTTGCTGTAGCCCAAGCTGACCTGGAATTCACTATGTAGTTTCAGCCTGGCCTCAAAAATCATAACAATCCTCTAACCCCTGCCTCCCAAGTGCTGGGATTAAAGACATGCACCACCACACCCGGCAGTAAGGCATCTTTTACTGAGTTGAAGTGAAGGAAAGGCCACACAAAGAGTAGAGGAAAGCCGTGTTAGACTGAGATTTCAGAATCCTCTAGAACCAAAACAGGTCTCTGTAAGGCTGGGCCAGGATCCTGAGGGAGGAGGCTGAGTATGGGCAAATGGTATCCGGACCTGGCAGCTGAGGCTTTCGGAGACCCTGGATACTCCAGCTGTGTGACTCAGTCCACCCTCTTGTCACTTGCTATGCTGGCTTGACTGGACATGATTCCTCTGGAGGCAAGAGTAATCTTTTTTTGAATTTGTCTTGTGACATGTAATAACACCCAAGTGGGATGCCCTCCACATACTGTTGTATGTTTCTTCAAATAAATGTTAAAATCTGGGGTCTCAGTGCTTTGTGTGCTTACTAAGAAGGGACTGGGAAGGGAGAGATGTACCCATTTAGCTCACTGATGAATATATAGTATCTGCCATGGTTCCTGGTACATAGTAGGTGCTCAGTGAATGTAAATTGAATGGCTCAGTAAAGTTGAAGGATTGTAGAAGCCTGGCCTTGCAGATATTCTGGTTGTTGAAGGAATATCTGCTATGACTGGTCAGCGTCCAGAGAACATGGAACACTATCCCAGTTAAAAGCAGTCTTTACTGTACAATGCAATAAAACACAATCATCAGAAAATTACTGCAGGTTGGTATTTTGCTCAAAGCTGTTTCAGGTTTTCTTGGGGCTCAAGGGAAGAGGAAAGATAAAACCAAATGAGCATATAGTAAACAATTAGAGAAGCGAGTATCTCCAACATCAGATGATTCTGTCAAATATAGCCGTATAGATGACTCACCTCTCAATACAATCACATAGGCTAGGGTTATAATCCCTTCTTTATAAGGTGAAGAAGCAGAAGTTCAGAAAAGTTAATTTTCACAAGGCTGATCATTGGGAGAATTGTAAAATTTTTTCTTTGCAAGATTGTTTTGTTGACTCCCAATTAGAAATCAACTGTAGTTCTGCTTATGGGGACAAATACCTCATAGAAGCAGCGAGGTAACCTCAGCTTCATGAGGACTTAACTTCCTACTTAGAAGCCATATGACTCACATTCTTCATACTGAAAATCAGTCTGTGTGACCCTTTTCAAGCTGTTATTCTTGACCCTGCATTTTTTTTTTTTTTTTGCACAAGTGTGGTGTATATAGAGCACGTGTGGTGTATTATGTGTGGTATATGCCAGTGTATGTGCAGGTGTGCAGCCAGAGAATGTCACATTTCCTTCTCTATCGTTCAACCGCATATTTCCTTGAGACCTACCCTTGACTTCTTTGTTTAAAAATTTTTATATATTTATTTATTTGAGAGAGAGAGAGAATGCGCATGCCAGGGCCTCCAGCCACTGCAAACGAACTCCAGATGCATGTGCCCCTTGTGCATCTGGCTTACGTAGGTCCCTTGTGCATCTGGCTTACGTGGGTCATGGAGAGTTGAACCGGGATCCTTTGGCTTTGAAGGCAAGTGCCTTAACCGCTAAGCCATCTCCCCAGCCCCTCTTGACTTCTTAATCAGTGAGACCCAATGATTTTCAAGTCTCTACCTGCACCCCACTCCACACACACACACACACACACACACACACACACACACACACACACACCCCAAGGTTACAGATGTATATGACCACACTCAGCTTTTGATCTGGGTTCTTGGGAAATCAAACTCCTGTAGTCTTATGCCCTCCTTGGCCCTCATGCTTGTAGTCATGCTGAAAACTGCTGAAATGGAATAGGGCAGTGTTTAATACAAGGATATAGGTGGTTTTTTTTTTTTTTTTTTTTTTTTAAAGAAGGAAGGAAGGAAGGAAGGAAGGAAGGAAGGAAGGAAGGAAGGAAGGAAGGAAGGAAGGAAGGAAGGAAGGGAGGAAGAGAAAGAGGTGGGGGGGGCAGAGATGGGCAGGCCAGGGCCTCTAGCTAGTGTAAACTAACTCCAGATGCATGTGCCCCCTTGTATAGCTGGCTTATGTGGTTCTGGGAGAATTGAACCAGGATCCTTTGGCTTTGCAGGCAAACGCCTTAACTGCTAAGCCATCTCTCTAGCCCTTTTTTTAAAAATTTTTTTAAATTTATTTATTAGCAACAGACAGAGAGAGAAAGAGAGGGAGAGAGAGAATGGGCGCACCAGGGCCTCCAGCTACTGCAAACGAACTCCAGATTCATGTGTCACCTTATGAATCTGGCTTACATGGGTCCTGGGGAATTGAGCCTTGAACCGGGGTCCTTAGGCTTCACAGGCAAGCACTTAACCATTAAGCCATCTCTCCAGCCCTATAGGTGGTTTTTTTGAGGGGATACAGATCTTTTCATAGCCCGTGGATGGGCTGTTACTGAGGAGTTAGAGTGCTAGAAGCTCACAGCGTAGCAAAACTACTGAGTCAGTGGCGTCTGGTTTTTTGTCATGAATTTCAATGAGTGAGATCCATAGACCGTAAACAGTGAAGTTTTTAGCAAAATTTTATTATAGAGTTTATAGAGACAGAGTTTAAGAGGAAGAAAGACTGGATGGGGGCTGAGCCAGTCAGTCCAGCCTGAGTGTCCAGGCACTTGGCCAAGTTTCTAGGGAAGGTACTCCTTTAAGGAAAACGAGATGGGGAAGGACCGGATTCTCTCCTACAGTCTCAAGGACATTTCTCTCCTTGCATGCCCTTTTAGTTTACTTTCAAGGCTCTTGTTAACCCAAAACATTTGTCTAGGGATGGGGTTCATTTTCTCTGCTAATCTAAGAATTTAGAGACAGGGAAAAGTTTAACGATCAATCAGAGCAAAGTTTTTTCAAAAGTGAAAGTAAAGAAACAGACTCCAGGGATGGACGTCCCCGCCCTGTGGCAGCCAGGCCCACCCAGAGTCTGTGATTGGTCAGTTCATACAACGAGGAAGACTGGTTGGTTCTTGACTCATCCAGGCAATCTGGCCAGTGGATCCCATAGCTCGGCATCTGTCCGTGTGTCCTTTGATCTCAGGAGGGAAGAACCAGGCAGTGAGTTGTCCTTTCTGCCATCTTTGGCCACCATTTAGGCACACGTCAGAAAGAGAGGATAGACTAATGAATGGCCCTGTTTCCTGTCCTAGCCAAGGAAACTATTTGGCTGATAGTACCTCAGTTCCCACAGCATCTTTCTGTTATTTCTGCCAAACAAGAAGTACTGACTACTGGTCATCCACTTCCTGAGCTTTGAGACTGACCCGTGGAAGCTATGGCCGCTTTGCCTCCTGTCGTTGGTATGGCGTTAAAAAGGCAGACTCGCTGCCAGACCTGGAGGCCCTCCTGGAACAGGTCTGCCTGCACCCCACCCTACTATCCCCCCAAATCATCGTGAGCTTCAGAGCTCAGAGCCTAGAGATCTGAAAGATGTTCCCATCATCACAGAATGAGAACAGACACGTGCCTGGTCTAAGGGGCATGGAAGGATTTCAGGGATCCTGCTGGTTACCCAAGATGGATAAAGACCTACAACAGGACACAGCGGGGCACTGGGGCATCTGTAGCTCACAATCCTAGGAAAGGAGGCAAGAGCCTGGCTAGCTCTTCCATTCTAGGCCTTAGTCTCTGCTCGCTTCTGGGACATGTCAGGAGCTGCTCCACCCCAGCTTCTCCCAAATGGCATTGGGTAAAAGTTCGTTCTCTCTTTCTGTCAGCTTACTGCGATGTGGATAAAAACAAAGGAAGTATTTATTGAAAAACATGTTCTACTAATTAGCCAAGATACATTTCCTTTCACAAATTGAGTTATGTTGGCCAAACGTAGTGGCACACACCTGTAATCCAAGCACTTAAGAGGTGGAGGTAGGAGGATCAAGAATTTAAGTTCATCCTTGGCTGTGTAGTAAGTTCAAGGTCAGGCTACAAACCTGACTCAGAAAAGCAATGCTCTGAAGCACAAAATGGACACTATGCTGGACTGCTGGTGTTGGAACTGTATACAAGCAGGATATTAATGTCCATTTCTTTTAAAAATACTGAATCTAAAAATATATATTTCTGGTAGGAAATAAATTCTTAGTACTCTTTGTCCTTACAGGATAAACTCATGGGTGATTTCTCTCCCTCCCCTCATTCTGTATTTGATAAATTTTTAATGAATGAAGGAGAGAAGTCTAGTCTCTAGCAGCTAAAGCTTTCATGACTCTGGGCAAGTTTCTCTGAGTAATATTTTCATCTGACAAATAATGCAGTGCTGTTTGAACCCTTTTTGGGATTCATGTTCTTTCTGAACATCAAATGTAAAATGTGTAATGTGCAGAAAAACACACAGACACAAATATACAAAACAATATGCACAATTTCCTGTTACCCCAGAACCTCAGAGGTTTATCCATTTACCCCAGATTCAGAATCCCAAATTTAGGGTGACAATTTCAACTATATCAGTACCACACAGAGGACATTTCAATTCATGTAGCAGAGGTTATTCTATTCTCATTATGAATTAAAGAAAGCAAGCCAGGCTTGGCGTTTGCCTTACACCACAGCACTCCAGAGGCCAAGGCAGAAGGACTGTAAGTTCGATGTCATCCTGGGTGACAGAGCAAAACTCAGTTTCAAAAGCAAACAAAAAACTTGAAAGAAATCACTGACCTGTTCATCATATCTGCAACTATGGCTTATGCTGCCAGTTGTTTAAATGTCATTTGGAGGACTAATGTTTTAAATTGTATCTCAAACTTTAATACATTCATTAGTGTCACAAAGGTATAGCGTAACATGTTGGAAGGTGCTAATACACAGCTGACAGCGTGGGTCATGGCTGTTTTTGAGCCAAATGTATTTCTGTAGAGCAAACGGGTTCCTACATTACAGAGTTCATCTTGTGCATATTATGGTGCCCTATGCAGAAGGGACCTTGCAAAAAGGGCTGAGGAAAGGTAGAGTACCCAAAGCCTGGTGTGGTGGCATGTGCCTTTAATCCCAGCTCTTGGGAGGCAGAGGTAGGAGGATCACTGTGAGTTCGAGGCCACCCTGAGGCTACAGAGTGAATTCCAGGTCAGCCTGGGCTAGAGTGAAAATCTCACTTGGGGAAAAAAAAATACAGAATACCCAGAAAACTTCTCCAAAAGAGCCAGCACGAGTCCTTTGCAATACTGTCTTCCAGACACAGGTTACCATAGTATCCATGACCTCACTTTGGCTGATGCTACCTACACAAGACCTGAATAATAGGAGGGGAAAATGATGACATCAAAATAGAAGTTAGATTACTTGGAAAGAAGAGATTCGGTGGAGGAAGGATTCTGAAGGAAAAAGGGGAGGTGGGGTAAGGGGATTATGATCATGGTATATTGTCTATATGTCTGGAGGCTGTCAACAAAAAGTATTTTTTAGCCGGGCGTGGTGGCGCACGCCTTTAATCCCAGCACTCAGGAGGAAGAGGTAGGAGGATCACCAAGAGTTCGAGGCCACCCTAAGACTACATAGTTAATTCCAGGTCAGCCTGGACTAGAGTGAAACCCTACTTTGAAAAACCAAAACCAAAACAAAAACAAAAAAAAAGTACTTTTTGTTTGTTTTTTAAGAGCCAGAATAGACCAGTCTCTGGTGCATTTAATTCTGTTAAACTGTTAGTTAGACAAACAGGAGGGAAACAAGTTTAGATACAAGTATAAGCTTCCATTAAAACAAATGTGATTGCACTAGTTATGCATACTGGAGTGGTGCTGAGAAGTGGGGAAAGGTGATATGCATTTTCCTGTTTTCAGCTACTGGCTAGCAGTTTTCAGCCAATTCAGAACTTCTAAATTCCTTCCCCGATCTCTAAAGTTCAAAACAGTCTAAAATAAAGACTCAGCTCAGGAGCAAAGTCGCCTGTTTTTCTGCTTGGGAGTTAGCTAGGGAGTGGCCCATGGGAACATGGATGCCACCTTGCCTGCTCTGGCAGAACTAGAACCTGAGTGTGATCAAGTTTCATCTAAGATGTCTACAAGGAACAGCTCCTCAGAGGCAGCGTTCTGGCTCCTTCTTCAACCTTCCTGAGCTGAGCACACCCGTGGCTGGCCCTTCCTGAGTCAGCCTCTTGAGCTCACCAACCAATCCGGTGTCTCCCTTACACCCCTGAGTTCCATGATGAGGCTCATCCTGAGTGGATGTTTGACCCTGAGCTCTTTGGGCCCCTGTAGAAAAGCTCTTGGCCCTTGGCTCTTGACCCCCTGACTCCCTTCGCTGGCTCTTTCCCCGAGGGAGGGCCATCTCGCTTCTGGCTGGGAAGGGAGAGGATTTCTTTCTGTCCAGAAGCTTTACTGCTTGTTTGGGTGCCTTCATGCTTTGTTGCAGGCGTGATCTCCCTCTGAGTGCTCTGTGACCCTCGATGCGAGGGACATCTTTTGGCTGGGGATCTCCTGCTTTGCTTTCCATGTGTTTGTGCGAACCCCTTCCCCAGAGACTTCTCAGAGATGTGAGGGAGATTTTTTTTTTTCCATCTGGCTGGGAAGGGGGATAATTTCTTTTGGCTTGGTCTTTCCTGTTGCCTTCCTTCTGGATGCTAACTCTTCCATTTTATAATTTACCCTTTTTTGAGTCCACATTTTCAATTCTCTCATAACTGGACAACGGCCAGAGGATGGGGTTCACTGGGTTTGAGTCAGTCTCCTGCATTTGTACGGACATCTAATCTCTCCCAGAACACCAATCCCACATCAGTACTTTAGAACACAAGGCAAGGTGGCACATGCCATAAACCCAGCACAGCACGCAGGAGGCTGAAGCAGAAGATAAGGAGCTTGAGGCCAGCCGCAGCTACATAGCAAGATCCTATCTCAAAAATAAAGCCGGCAGAAGCCAAAGTTTTCTCTTTGATTTTCTAAACTATCAAAATAATATACATTTATTAATTCAGTCCCTAAGGCATCCAATATGAAAGGTCAAAATATAAACCAACCTAACTACCAAATGCATAATCATCGAAAGAAACTGGAAAACAGAACCATGAAAAACACAAATGAAAATTATACCTCGTGACTCAGGGAGCAGTATTGCGTCATTATTCAAATAAACCCAAGTTATTAAACAGTCCTCACATTCTTCTGTGCAGCGTGTGTTGCTTCCAGAGATAAGACAGGGGGTTTTCATCCTTCTCCTTAATTCAGTATCCACAGCCATATCAACTTAGTAAGATATATAATGTCTTAATGGTGTTTGTGTATACATACTGGAATCATGAATATTCCCCTCCCCCCACACACATATACTTTGTATATATTTTTAAAACTTTAAATGAAATAAAGAGAAATAAAAATTTTGATAGTAAGTTATAATAATAAGTCCTGGGCTGGGGAGATGGCTCAGTAGTCAGAGCTACTTGTTTGCAAAGCTTATTGGACTGGGTTTGAGTCCCCAGTGCCCATGTAAAGCCAGATGCACAAAGTGGTACGTGCATCTAGAGTTTATTTGCTGTGGTAAGATGCCTTGGCATTATCATACTCTACTCTCTCTCTTTTTGTTATTTTTTTTCTTTTTCTTTTTTTCTTTTTTTGTTTTGTTTTTTGAGGCAGTCTCATGCTGGCCCAGGCTGACCTGAAATTCACTATGTAGTTTCAGTGTGGCCTCAAATTCACCACAATCCTCCTACCTCTGCCTCCCAAGTGCTGGGATTAAAGGCGTGAGCCACCACGCCCAGCTTTTTGTTAAAAATATTTTTATCTGCAAGCAGAGAGAGAGAGAGAGAGAGAGAGAGAGAGAGAGAGAGAGAGAGAGAGAGAGAGAGAGGAAGAATGGGTGTGCCAGGGCCTCCAGCAAATAAACTCCAGTTACAGGTACCACCTAGTGCATCTGGCTTTGGGTGAGTACTAGGAAATTGAACCTGGGTTGTTGGGCTTTGCAGGCAAGTAACTTAACTGCTGAGCCATCTTTCTAGGCCCTTCTATCTCTCTTAGCTCGCTCTGCTTTCAAATACAATAAAAATACAAACCAAATCTTTAGTAAGTCCACATAAATGCAATGGAATTTTTAATGTTTAAATAATATTTAAAATTGTACTAAAATACAGGTTTATTAGCAATCAGAAATAAAACCATTTGTAAGGCTGGAGAGATGGCTTAGCGGTTAAGGCACCTGGCTGTGAAGCCTAAGAATGCCCGTTTGAATCTCCAAGTGCGCAATGTCACACATGTGCACTAGAGGGCGCATGCGTCTGGAGTTCATTCACAGTGGCTGAGAAGCTACTGGTGCACCTACTCTCTCTCTCTCTCTCTCTCTCTCTCTCTCCTCTCTCTCTCTCTCTCTCTCTCTGTCTCTCAAAAAAAATTTGAAAACATTTGTACACCTTAATTATTAAATTTATTTAATTTTTTTATTTGAGAGAGAGAAAGAGGTAGAGAGAAAGATAGAATGGGCAAAGCAAATCCTCTAGCCACTGCAAATGAACTCCAGATGCATGTACCACCTTGTGGATCTGGCTTATGTGGGTACTGGGGAATTGAACCTGGGTCCTTAGGGTTTGCAGGCAAGCACCTTCACCACTAAGTCATCTCACCACCCATACCTTGTTTTGAAACCTTCATGACTTGCCCCTTTCTGTCTTGCAATACTTTAATGACTCCCCTGAACTTGTTAAGTTACTCTGGAGTATCACGGTGACATCATGAAATCAGGATCTGTCATCCTGGCCAGTGAAGTGACTGATTTTGCCAGAAAGTCAAGAGACAAAACAACAGCATGGAGGCCAGGATCCTGGAGCTTCTCTTACAGTGGTTAGGTCTTTCCAGATTCTTTTATTCTATGATGAAATTGTTGTGAGGCCTGATTGATTTGGCATATTTTGGATGAAATTCATTTCACCACTGAAAGATATTTGTTTTTGTTGTTATTTTTGGTTTTGGTTTGGTTTTGGGAGGTAAGGTCTCACTCTAGCCCAGGCTGACCTGGAATTTACTATGTACTCCCACGTTGGCCTCCAACTCACAATGAGCCTCCTACACTCCACCTCCCAAGTCTTGAGATTAAGATTAAATGTGCGTGCCACCACGCCCAGCAAAAAAAAAAAAAAAAAAAAAAAAAAAAAAAAAAAAAAGCACTGGGCTGGAGAGATGGCTTAACAGTTAACTGCTTACCTGTGAAGCCTAAAATTCTCTAAGACTCACAAAAGCCAGATGCACAAGGGGGTGCACACATCTGGAGTTCATTTGCAGTGGCTGGAGGCCCTGACATGCCATTCTCTCTCTCTCTCTCTCTCTACCTGCCTATTTCTGTATCTGTCTCTCTCAAATAAATAAATAATAAATTATTTTTTAAACAAAGGAAAACAAAAAAACTTTTTAATGCTCATCAACAGTATAAAGGGTATTTTAGATGTCAACCAATAGCTACTTGAGTATAGATTAATATTAATTTATGAACACATTTCATAGCACATTATTCTATTTTGGGTTTAACACAAATGCTTGTTTCCAAAATAGATCTGTTCTCTAATATTAATATTTATTTGTTCTTTTTAAAAATGTCTTAAAATTCAACAACAGCATTTGCTAAAATATGACAAAATTTAATTTGTTGTTAGTGAGAAATTGTAACACATCCCCCCCCCCATGGCAGAAAGATAGCTTTTTCAAAGAACTTAGTATTTTTCTTTAATGTGTCACAAGATAAAAACCATTCTCCTAGAAAACCACCAAATATTAACACACAGAGGAAATGTTATGTGGATATAGAGTGTTATCTGTATAGAGTCAATATTCAAACTTTCCTCATTGTCAAAAAAAAAAATCCAGAATCAATCATTTCCAAATATTATATTTGGCTATTATATCTCTTTAGAAATGCCAGGAAGTGAAAAACCTCTCAGATACCTTGGTTAGGACAAATTTTGTCCAAACTCACATTGTAGACATTACGTATGTAAAATTTTTGATACTTATACCTTAATAAGGCTATTTTAAAAAATATCTGGTGGGGTCAGGCCTCTTGTTTCCTTGTTTTAGGGTTCTCATAGTTGGC
Source organism: Orientallactaga sibirica (assembly GCA_036365145.1). Lineage (NCBI taxonomy): Eukaryota > Metazoa > Chordata > Mammalia > Rodentia > Dipodidae > Orientallactaga > Orientallactaga sibirica. Next base: position 1,537,323 of record JAEOAD010001605.1, read on the forward strand.
TTGCTTTTCTAAAGAAACTTTAAAATCTACTTGACTGGCTTTATAAAATAATTTAATAAAGTTAATATAGTTTTGCTAAATGTATTATCAAGATGTGAATGAATGATAGCTTCTTAATGTTTTCTCATGGATTCCCAAGACCAAACCAAATAAGTCTACTGTTTATTTGTGTGCTATTTTTAATTCTTGTTTCATAAAAAAGATATTGTGGTATTTCTAATGTTCTAAACTCAGAAACAATTTCTAGTCAATACATCACCTTCCCACTTCACTACAGAATTTTCTTTCTGCTTTGCTTTTATAGCAATATGTCTATATATATGCCTTACATGTTGAATCCCACTTAGATTTGATCAGATTTGTTTTGCAAATGCTAATGAAGGTGCCCATTTCTCTAACCTTACAGAGACAAATAATTTTAGTTATATTTAATTCTCTGGCACCAAAAATAGTGCTTATGTTCTGATAAAAATTCAATAAATATATTTATAAAGGAAGGAAAAAGAAAAACAAAAGTCCAGTCCATAGTCTATCAAGAATGTCGTCTCTAAGGTCAGTGTCCTATGTGTGACATTGGTCAGATACTTTCTGTGCTCTGTTGTTACCTGCCAAGCAGAGGTAAATGTGTATGGGGGTTTTGTACCTAAGCATTGTGTGAAATTCTAGCACTAAGTACTGTATATGCTCAACAGATAATCCCTTACCTTTCCACTGCTTGCTGTAGAAAAGCCTACTGCTGAGTTCTTACGATAATTTCTAGAGGAAATTACAAGACATGACTCTCTCCTGTTTGGTCATGGTATAGGACCTAGCCTGCTGAAAGCAGCTCCCTCTGAAAGTACCTACGTGGGGAAATTCTTCACTCAAGTCCAGAGAAACCTGGTCTGTGGTGGCCTCTGAGTTCTCTACACACTGCATGCATTTTACATTAAACCATTTCCATTAGTGTAATAGAGATATGGCGTATGTAGAATACATTGTATTCTGGGCAACAAAACACTGTATTCTGATCAACAATTTAACAGTTCTCATACCTGGCTTTCTTCCCAGTTCTTGTGATATTTTTCCAGATAGCAAATTAATTAAATGACTATACTCTTCTCCCCGGAGTCAGTTTTCTCTCTTTCAAAAAAGGGTAGAGATGGGAGGACTTCACTAGCCCAATGCCTGCCACGTTATGTGCACTAGAGACAACTTTGAGTCTTAACATTGTCTTTAGATGAAGGTTGCTTTTGCCATCCTTACAAATTTATGCATATATTGGTAGTTTTGTGTTGATAGTATTTACAATGAATAACGATGACTAAACTCCTAAGCTATAGGGAGGGAATCCAGATGCTCATCAACTTGCCTATTTTGAATATGCTATCAATCTAATATTCTAAGGCTATTATTCTACCCACAAAGCTCTGAGGTTCTAAAATAGTAGAGTACAGCAACTATCTCGGTTCTTTTTCCACCGAGTATATAGTTTCTTTATCTCTCTCTCTCTCTCTCTCTCTCTCTCTCTCTCTCTCTGTGTGTGTGTGTGTGTGTGTGTGTGTGTGTGTGCTGAGACTAAATATAGAGCCCCTGTTCTTTGCTTAAACCACTTAAGGGAAATTTTCACCTTTTTAAATCTCACCAGCCAAAGTTATAATTACTACTTTCATCTCCAAACTATGTATAAATTAGGAACAGTTTAACAACTTCTTTACAAAAAGTTTATCAAAAATATTTGGCATGAAATAATATCTTCAATGACCTAGAAACTTTTTCCTAGCTCTTGCCATACTCAACGTTTCTTACTGATGAGGTATGGTGGTGATGGCTACGAGCAGAAAAAGCATGAGGAAATACACACCGTCCATATTTTACTAAAATAAATGTAGCACTAACTTGCAATCATAACTTATTTTTAAGTAAAATTCTGATATTTTCCAGAGTGTCATTCCTCTAAGCCTGGCTCTTTATAGTCCTAAAGCCTGTGTGAATTTACACAGCTGCTTTGAGGCTTTGCATATTTCCCTGGTTTTAGGCGCTTTGATTTTTTTAAAGGGGTATTTTTATACCAAAATAAAACATCACTATTAACACTAGCCTCGGGTGGAAAAGAAGCCAAACAGCCCTGCAGCTTAAAGTGCTCAGTGTTTGCCTTGAAGATCTTGCACATCCTTTAGAAGGTACAAAAATAAAAGTTCCCCCCCCCTCCCCAACCACCACCACCAAAAAAGTTGAAGACAAATTGTCAAGATTTCTGGAAATGATAGCAGAAGTGCTGGTGTTAATACTAGAGAATTTGTTTCTGAGTCAAATGGTGCCTCCGAAACAGCCACGATTGAAATGTTTTAGAATCCTTTCTTGAACACAGACATCCTATATAGCCATCATTACAGCACGATGCACGCAGTAAGGAGAATGTTCGCTGTATGTTAGCCAGCCAAAAGTGAAGCCCATTGCCTGGACAGAGAGACCATTTACAGAAGGCATTCATTTATGCTAGGGCTGGGCAGCAGGGGACAATGATGCAAAGAATTCATTCGTCTGTGAGGTGATTGGAGCAACTCTGACTAGGAGAGCCATGACACAACCTACGTGGAAGTAGCAACGGAAGCCATAGTCTGTATCCCTGACATCTGGAAGAAGAGAGAATTGCCATTGTGAGATGTTTCAATTACTACTGGAGACTAAGTGAAAGATGCAAGCGTGCAGGATGATTGGATTGCACGAAACGAGACAGCAGCCATCTGTGAGCCACGAGGAAGCTGCTGAGCGCCAAAATGAACATCCTTATTAGAGCACTGAGTTCCTGCTCCTCTTGCCGTTTGGTCCAATTTGAAAGACAAGTTGATGTTTTTCTGACAGCTGCAAATAGGCCCGGACATGGAATTCTCGCTGACTGTATGAGTAATTACAGCCTCTTGCTTACATGCAAAACATCGGTTCGGGTTAGAGTCCTGACATTGTCCTCAAAGCACGCTGTTGGCCACTCAGGATGAAGAGTCGTGGGCCCTCTCTGTTCCAGTGCAAGGTCCACAGAACTCCCACAGAAAGAGATCACTGGTCCCTTCATGGCCAAGCAAGAGAAAAATGCGGATTTTCTGTGAGGAAGTAGAAGGGCTCCCCTGATCTAAAATAAGGCTATTATCTGTTTATTATTTAGACAGAGAAGCTTTCCCTTGAGCTGCCAGGACCCAGTAATGGAGCTCTCAAAGGCCCAAGGCTCTAGAACCAATCCTTCATTTACTACTGACCATACCTGTGTCTTTTGAGTGGCACCAATTTAGCTGAGAATTTATCTGTGCTTGCTAATCCCTTTCCCATTAGGACATTAAACCTCTATAAAGAGCACCTCCTGCGATACTCACCACCCCCCATACAGAAAAACACGCATCTGGTAAAGATGCCAAGAGAGTCTTCAGTTACGTGTAGGGAATGATATTTTTATATGGATATATCATTAAATTCAATAAATTTATAATTATAATATCGACAAGCAACACTGCCAATATTCTTTTATATAAATTATTTAATTTTTTTATTTTATCTTATTTTATTTATGTGAGAGAGAAATAAAGGGTGTCCGAGGGCCTCTAGCCTCTGCAGATGACCTCCAGACACATGCACCACCTTGTGCATCTGGCTTATGTGGGTACTTGGGAATTGAACCTTAGGTCCTTAGGCTTCACAGGCAAACATGTTAACTGCCAAGCCATCTCTATAGCCCTATTTCACCACTTTTAGATTTCCGAAGTAACAAATTGCATCATAATAAGAGACGGTGATTTACATGGTAATGGGGAACTATGAGAATACTATTGTAGAAGGAGGAGGGGTTAGAGAGCTGACTCAGTGGTTAAAGGCACTTGCTTGCAAAGCCTAATGGCTTGCATTCAGTTCCCCAGTACCCATATAAAGCCAGGTGCAGAAAATGACACGTGTCTGGGGTTTGTTTATAGTAATAGGAGGACCTGAGATGCCAATACTCACTGTGTCTCAAATAAATATTTAAGCCAGGTGTGGTGGCGCATGCCTTTAATCCCAGCACTGGGGAGGCAGAGGTGGTGGGAGGGTCGCCGTGAGTTCAAGGCCACCCTGAGAATACAAAGTGAATTCCAGGTCAGCCTGAGCTAGAATGAGACCCTACCTTATATATATATGGAGAGAGAGAGAGAGAGACATATAAATATATATATAGACATTATTGGCATAGATGACTGGTAATGAATATAGCCCAACTATTAGATAGTAGCTGTCATACCCATTCCATAAATCTAAGCCAGAACTAGTCATAACTGCAAATTTGCACATTTAGGATCTCATTTAACCTAGTTTTAAGTTAATTGACCATGTGCTAGGTCTTAGCCTATGCCTGATAAGAGCACAGAGGAATATTAAAAGGATGAACAAAAGAATTGACAAGGATTTGTGTTATATTGAGTTGAAATAATATTGGGAAATACAAATTGGTGCAAATTCAATACAGTGGTAGGAGAGTAAAAATAAATATTGACGTTTGAACCTTGGTTCAAAGGATGTGAACTGTGTTTTTTAATGGGAAGAGAATAGAGAGTATTGGTAAGGAGAAGGAAAGCATTCACCTCACATAGTACCAGGAAAACAATAACAAGAGTGAAAGCTGCTGGGTGAGAATAAGGACGGAGGAAGTTTGGGAATGCTGACTGCTGGAGGCCCCCTGGGTCATATAGGAACATTGGATCTGGGTCCAAAATAAGAGGCCACTGCTCTTGAACTGCTTTGTGGGACATAAAATCAGCATATGAAGAAAATCATTTTAACTGCAATACAGAATAGAAGATACCTGTTGGGATTTGGTTTTGATTTTTTTAAAAATATTAATTTAAGGGCTGGAGAAATGGCTTAGTGGTTAAGGTGCCTGCCTCCTAAGCCTAAGAACGCCAGTTTCAATCTCCAGGTCCCACGTTTAGCCAGATGCAAAGTGACACAAGGGCGCAATGCTGCACTTGCCCACCAGGGGGCGCACACATCTGGATTTCGTTTGCAGCAGCTGAAAGGCTGCTGGTGAGCCCATTCTCTATCTGTCTCCCTCTCCCTCTCTGTCTGTCTTTCTCTGTGTCTCTCTCCAAAATAAAAATAAAAATAAAAATATTTATTTAACTTATTTATTTGAGAGAGAGAGAGAGACAGAGAGAGAGAGAGGGGAAAGAGGCAAATAGAGAGAGAATGGGTGTGCTGCAAACAAACTCCAGATGCATGCGCCATCCTGTACAACTGGCTTAGGTGGGTAGTGGGGAATTGAACCTTGTTCCTTAGGCTTCACAGGCAAGTGCCTTAACTGCTAAGCCATCTCTCCATCCCCAGTTTTGATTTTTTTAGGAAAACTTTTATTACAAAATGAGAAATGTCATCATGAGGGACTGAAAAATGTAAGGCACAATACAAAAGAGCAAGAATGACTTCAAGACTTTGTTGTCAACAGATTAAAGTGATTATAATGCTGTTGGTAAGGATAGTGATGTTCTGAAAGAGTGAGTGTGGTGGCTCAGGCTTCAAGTTCATCTTCAGCCACTTATCAAGTGCAAAACTAGCCTAGGCTCCATGACACCTTGTCTCCAAACAAAGATGGTGAAAGTATAAAAAGGGAAAAGAGAAGCAATTTGTTAGATTCAACGTGCTAAATTTCAGAGCCAGTTCAAACATCGGTGGGAATCAAAATTACTAGGGGGTCTTGTTGAATGAAACACAGATCAAGCCAACAACCCACAGTTTCTAAGTCCATCAGCCTTGGGTGAGCTCAGTGTGTGCGTTTGGAGAGCCATTAATGTATGCCTCTGAGGCAATTAATAATGTAGAGGAGGGAAATAAAGGTATGTGAACAATGGCATAGGTCATTCAGAATGCAAACTCTGTTGTAGAAATACGGGATTGACAACACTTTCCATTATTAATTTCCCTAATTGTATTGTTGGCATTAAAGAGAAATAAGCATCCAGCATCTGGCATTTGTAATACATAAGATTGAAAGTTTAAAAAATATAAACATTCTGAAAACAGAATGAGTGTGTAAGGGAGGAGGGCAGTATAGCTTTCCAAGGATGTAACAGAAAGAGAAAGGCGGGAATTGTAATCATGTGTTCTGTGGGAGGAAGAAAAAAGACTTCAAGGTACTTGACAATCTAGTCTAGAAATTTCTTCTCACTCTCTGTGAAAAAGCAAAAAGGTGGAAAGTTAAAAGGAAAAGTTAATAAGTCTACTTTGTATTTTAATTATCCTCAAGTACCCAGGTGCTTAAGTGAAGAGTTTCATGTACGTAGAAATTACTTCTGTGCCTTAGCATATTTGCAGAAATCTAAATGAGATGTTGTCCCATTTAAAATTTAAATAATTCCCTTGAGAAAATGCCAACCAGATTGCTTCAACTAGAAGCCAGTGCATAAACATCTATTTGTTATTTACATGTTAACGTGTTCAGTATCTTGACTAACTTTTTGATATAAAATCTAAATTCCTCTATAATGGGATTTGATGACCTCTTATGATATTTTTAAAAAGTAAATAATATCGCCATAGCTGTGATAAATAGGATTTATAGGAAGGCCTTGTTCTCTCTCAAACATAATAGTTACAAAATGTGATGATAGTCCATTGTTCCAAGCGGCTTCAGTCAGGCCCCAGCTTGTGCTACTTTTTTTCCTACACGCAGGGTCAGAACCATGAAGGCAACTATTTTTTTTTTGAAACAGTGACTCAGTGAAGGGAAGTTCGCCTGAGATTCCAGTACACTGAGAACGATTGGGGTGAACTTGGCTTTGCTCCGCAGCAGGCTCATGCTGATTGAGTCAGCCTGGGCTTTGGCAAGGTAGCTGCTGGCTGAAATATGCACTCCTTTCCCAATCTCTATATTGTGATTGGAACTTACCTCTTACAGGCACGTTCTGAAGTCAAAGTGTGCATGTGTGTGTGTGTGGGGGGGGTGTTAAGTAATCTTTACTGCATGAAAATGCATAGCTTCTATGCTCCAATTGAGGAAAAGTTTGACTGTGACTACATTATATGTATTTTTTTAATGCCTTTAGCATTTCTTGGACATAAAATTGTTTTTGGAAAACAACAATATGGCGAGTTAAGAATGAATGAATCAGAAACATACGGATTAAATTTTCCCTGAAATTTTCATGGATCTGGAAGTCATGCAGAAAAAGGGCCCTTAGCAAGATGCATTTGGGATTTTGCTGAAACAAAAACATTACAGAAATAATCTGGAGTTGCTCCGGCAGACATGACAGTGTGCCTAATTCTTTCACTTTTATAAACTGCACTAAAATTTAAAGAGAGAGAGAGAGAAGGATTAAAAGTCACCTAATTGAAATTTAATGAAGACATTGAATCCTGCTTATTCAGCAACCCGTGAGCTGCAGAGACAAGCACCAGGATTCCAAGGGAGCGGGCTAAGGTTGCTCGGAGAACCTAGACAACAGAGACACACTACCAGGAGTCCAAGCTGATGGGTTGGGAGACTGGTTGATTTCCTGGCCATTTCTTTTTCCTCAACCTAGATGAAAACATACAGAAACAGCTCCAATATTGTTTTAAGAAAAACACACACTGCTGCCCATCCATGTGCGTGATTAGGTTTGGTTTTTCTGTTGCAGTTCACAGCACGTCACCAAGATGATACCCTTGAGCAAAGACTGAGCCACAGCCAGGGAGCTCTGGGACAGTAGTGAGACGGAGCCAGCTTTATGCTAACTGATGCTTAACAGCTCAAAATAAGCTTCAAGTTTGCTTTATAAGCATTTAGAAAGTCATTAACCAAATGATAAATGAGAAAAATACATACTTAAAAAAAAAAAAAAAAACTCAGTTCTATCGTCATTGCGCTAAATATTTTTGAGTTCTAGCAAGAGCTTCTGCTATGCCTGATTCCAGAGGTTGTTTTGCCTTTTGTCGGTTTTGTTTTCCCAGTGACTAGGGATCAAACTCAGGGCCTGCAGCCTGCTAAGCCAGGAATATAACACTGAGCTACATTCCTAGCCCCCCAAACTAGATTCCTATTTCTCTTGGATCTTATTTACTATCTGTACGGATAGTTACTGGAGACAGACATTTTCTTTTTTTAAAGGTTTTTTATTTTTATTTATTTACTTATTAGAGACAGAGAAAGGGAACAGAGAAAGGGAGAAAGAGAGAGAATGGGTGGGCCAAGACCTCTAGCCACTGCATATGAACTCCAGATGCATGAGCTATCATGTGCATCTGGCTTACATGGGTACTGGGGCATCGAGCCTCAAACCAGGGTCCTTAGGCTTCACAGGCAAGCGCTTAACCACTAAGCCATCTCTCCAGCCCCAAGACAGACATTTTCTAAGAAACCACTCACTGGTGTTAAGTTTGAAAAGAGGAAACAACATACAATGCATAGTGAGAGCTTTTACACACATGGAAATCAGGAAGTAAATAATCATTGTTGTATTTAATCATGACCCTAAAACTTAAATTGACATCATGGGTACATAGACTCAGAAATCCCTAGTGTACCACAGTTCTTGACTCTGATTAAGTGAATTCACTCTTTTTTACCTAAAAGATGTGTCTTGCTCTTTCAAAGGAAGGTTGCTGTATCAAGTTCATCATTATCACTCCACTATCTGGCTACTAGCTAGTGATTAAGGTCAATTTTTTAAGTAGAATTCAGGATGAAATGGGGAGTTATCTATAGGGCAGATCTTGCCATGCCTGTGCAGCTTGGCTTGGACAAACAAAACGGACTGCATACCTAACACTTGACATATTGGAAAGTCAGTCCTCTGAATTCTTCAGTCTAGCAATGTCATTTCGAGGACAGGAAGACAAGGAGCAATGTAACAATGGGTACTGTGTGGAGAAGATGGCCAGGGAGACTCAAGACACAAATGCTACATTTCTTTCTTCAGAGAATGTATCAGCTCTGTGCAAAGGGAGACATTCATGTTTGTAGAGTACCAGGACCTTTGTGAATGCTCAAGTTTATATATTCCACCAGATTATCCTCCTGTCCTACAGAGAAACGACAAAGAAAATGCAAATACTTAGGTGCCTCCATAGACATCTAACAGTTTCATTCCCTCGGTAACTGGGTGTCTACAGGCTCTTGTTCTTACCAAATCTGTTCACCTCTCTTTTTCCTTGTTTCCACATGGAATGAAATGTGGGACTTAACTGCTTCACTCTTATAGTTTGAATATGAAATGTCACCCACAGGTTCATGTCTTGTATGCTTGGTCGCCAGCTGATGGCACAACTTTGGGGGATCTCTAGAAACTTTACAAAATGGGGCCTAGCTGGAGGAAGATGATCACTGGTGTGTGCGTTGGGGGGGAGTCCTTTCTCATTTCCTAACTGCAAAAAGACACATCTGTCACATATTTCTGCCACCATAATGTTCTGTTCAAGTGCATGAAGCTAAGCAAAACTTGACTATATCTTCTGAAACTATGAGGCTTCCTTTTAAGCTATTTTTTTTCAGCTATTTTAGTCATAATGACATGAAAGTAATAATATATAACATATCATCATCATAATATAACTAATAATACTCTCATGAGTAGAGCCACTGTAAAACCCAACCAGCCCCTTTTTAAAACTTAATTTTTTTTTTATTTGAGAGAGACAGAGAGAGAGCTACAGAGATACAGAGAGAGAGAGAGAGAATGGGCACGCCAGCAGCCTCTCAGCAGCTGCGAACCAACTCCTGACGCGTGTGCCTCCTTGTGGGCAAGTGCGGCATTGCACCCTTGTGTCACTTTTTGCATCTGGCTAAACGTGGGACCTGGAGATTGGAACCGGTGTTCTTGGGCTTGGCAAGTAGGCACCCTAACAGCTAAGCCATCTCTCCAGCCCATTTTAAAGACTTCTTATTGAAGATTTCCATAAACATAGACCATATAGCACGATCATCATCCCCTCCAACAACCCTCACTTCCCCACCCAAATCCCCCTCTAACGAATCCCTTCTTTCCAATTAGACTCTCTTCTATTTTGATGCCATCCATTTTTCAATAAATCAGTTATTTCTCTATTTATAAGTTTTAAAGTATTTTAATTTATTTGCAAGCAGAGAGAGACAGACAGAAAGACACACACACACACACACACACAGAGAGAGAGAGAGAGAGAGAGAGAGTATAGGCACACCAGGGACTGTAGCACCTGCAAACAAACTCCAGATGCACATGCCACTTTGTGCATCTGGCTCTATGCTCATAGTGAGGAATCAAATCTTGGTTATTAGGCTTTGCAGGCAAGTGCCTTAACCACAGAGCCATCTCTCTAGCCCTATATTTATAATTTTTTAAATGTTTTCATTTCTATACCAACTTACTTCTTTACTTCCATGTTCATCCTTAACAACTGTTTATCTTTCTAGGGCTCTTTTGTAAAAATCCATCTTGTTATCTTGTGCACATTTACCATATGTGCCATATTAGAGAGAGAAAAGGTGCTGTGTTGAGCTGTAGCCACTGGATGAATGCATGTCTAAGCTCCACCTTAGCCAGATGACCACGTCTTACCGATGAGCTCCACAGCAATATATGTGCAAGTTGGGTCTCAGCTTCTGGGAGTGAAGTGACACCCTCTTCCAACCCATCTCATCTATTCTCTCCTGCTCGCACATTGCCTGTGACAGCGCTTGCTGTGATTGTGAATGCCTCTTCACTTAGATTTGCCCTACACTGGAAGCCTAGTCAAGGCAAGCATTGTACCTGAACTAGGTTTTTCATTTTCATATCCCAAACAGAAAATGTCCAGGACAGACTAGTAAGCAAATATCTTCAAATGTATGAATAAACACGTGCATAATGAGTTACCTACGAACTGAGCAGTTCTTTGGTGGAATTCAGCATCTCCCAGTAGGCCATTAGTGTTTCAAAGTATGAGGACATGAGGTGTATTGAGAATGCACAGAAGGTGCACAATAGACCTTAAATTTAAGAAGACCTCCAGATAAAAAAGCTTAAAATATGTACCTTGTCTTTTAAGAACAAGTTTCAACAATGCAGTCACACAATTCATATGCAATCTTTAACTTTCCCTTCTCAACATGGAATCACTGTTAACTGCTTTAGATTTAATTGAGAAACCAATTGTGACCCAAACTTGTTGCTTTCAGCATATCTAGCAATATATCCATTCTTGTTGAGATATCACCATTGTGATTTGCAATATGCTTCATGTTGCTAATATCAATGTTTTCGTTTTCCAATTTTTATTGTTTTACAAAGTAATAAGGGGAAGGTCATTGAAGATTTAAAAGACTGTGTAAACAATGTAGTACATGCCAGAACAGTGACAGTGCCAGAAGAGCTGAGGCTTGGCAGGAAGCAGCCCTCCTGCAATCTATCAGGTCCCTGAGCGTCCACCTCCTAAGCATGCCTTGCATATATCAACTTTTCCCCCTCTTTCCCTCCACAGTCACACTAGTGCTACCCCTCCCCAAACTTTCATACTAGTCTTGTGACAACCGTCTGCTTCTATTGCTCCCCTGTTACTTCATACGCAGTAACCAGAGGCTCATTCACAAATGGAAGGGAAATCCCCATTGGATTCTGGGTCCTCTTAGGGAAGGAGATTCTGATATCTTATTTATCATGCCAACATGATAATGACACTTGACTCACCCGGGCTTCTTGCAGCCCTCATCTTGTTATACCATTGTGCTCTTTTCTTCTGTAATTGGTCTTAATTTTGCTCCACACATGCTATGGTCTTTCCCACCTTGTGCTCCTTCTCTGCAGGTAATGCTCTTCCTGTCTGTCTGTCTTTGTCTGTCTTCTCGAGCAGCCAACCAACAACTCTAGCATATTGTCCCATTTTACATCTCTGCATAGACTTTATTACTCTAAGCAATCTCCCCCCACTTTGCTGTCATCTTCCTCTCAAGAATGCATCTCTGTGAGAGCAAGGGCCTTATGCCTCTGGAGGAAGTTGAAGCTCACAGTTCAAAGTACTGATTACTTCCAGAATGAGAAAACCACGTCAGAAAGATGGGAACTACTAACAAACTTGCTCTGTTTGAAGATATGCCAGACTAATTGGGAAGAGCAAATGATCATGAAACATTATTAAGAGAAAAACAACACCGTATAGCTTTCCTGCAAAGCCTAACAAAGCCAGGTTCTATTCCCCAGTACTCACATAAAGCCAGATGCACAAAGTGGCGCATGCATCTGAAGTTTGTTTGCAATGGCTGGAGGCCCTGGTGCACCATTCTCTCTGTCTGTTTCTCTTCTTTATTTCTCCCTATTTGCAAATTAAAATGCTGTACATATGGAAATGGCTAACAGGAGTAGAAAAATAGGGCTTGACATGTGAAAACATTTAACACAGATCCTGACACATATTAGATGCCAGAGTTTGCTCATTGGTTTATATATTTATCCCCCACTTTTCATGAATAAAGATTCTTGCATCTACTAGAGGTTGTTCCCCAAACCTGGTGTATGTGAGGGGCTCCAGTAGATAGTGATTATAAAAAAAGAAAGATTTCAGAGAGGAATACACAGTAAACCCACCCAAACAGTTAAAGGCTAGAAAAGCTGGCCTGGAAGTGGCTGCTCTGAAGTCTTCCAACTCTAAACAGTAACCAAGCCAACTAAGCACTCAGTGGCCTAGAATCAGATCATGGAACACCGGAACTTTCCTAAGAAAAATCACATGGAAGTTTGCAGAAGGATTAAGCAAGTACTGGATTTTAGAATTAATGTGAGAAGCTCTCAAAAGTGAGAATTAAATCTATAAATACTAATCTAGTTCTACTTGTGTAACAAATTACCCCAAAACGTGATGGCTTAAGATAATGCTGTACAATGTTGGCAAGGTCTGGGTCAGGAATCCAAGAACCGGGCTCTGGTGCAGCTGCAGTCACATCTTGCATGGGCGACTGACATTCAACGCTTGCCTGACACCTGAGTATCCGCTGGCAAGATGGCTGCTCCGGGCTGTGGGAAGCTGATCAGGTGCCTCTGTTTCTTTCCTTAACAGTCTCTCCAAGGGACTGCTCAGAGAAGGCCAATAACTTGTCTCAGAGTGAGCACTTTGAGAGGTGGATTAGGCTTGGGGAACTTTGACAACTTTGAGAGTCATATATGTTTACTTCTGTACTCTCTTGGTGACATGAGGCCAATCCCAATTTATTGTGGAGAGAAACGAAAAGCATTAATATCAAGGGGTATGGATCTAATATATGTATCAGTAAACATTATTTGAGTATATAATATAATCATATATTATATATGCACACTATAATCAGGAAGGGATTTTGCCCCAAAAGACATGAGAAGAAATAAGAGTATTAGGGAAGAATAAAAGTAGCTGGGCAGGTAGAATGGGAGAGAATGAATACTATCAATATTCAACAATACATGAATACAACATATACATGTATGACAATGTTATAAAATAATTTATTATTTTGTACACTAGTTAAAAATTAACTGAACAAGGGGCTGGAGAGATGGCTCAGCTGTTAAAGTTGCTTGCTTGCAAAACCTGATGGCTCAGGTTCAATTCCCCCGTACACACATAAAGCCAGATGTACAAAGTGGCTCATGCATCTGGAATTCTTTTTTTTTTTTTTTGGTTTTGCAAGGTAGGGTTTCACTCTGGCCCAGGCTGACCTGGAATTAACTATGCAGTCTCAGGGTGGCCTCGAACTCTCGGCGATCCTCCTACCTCTGCCTCCCAAGTGCTGGGATTAAAGGCGTGCACCACCACGCCTGGCCATCTGGAATTCTTTTGCAGTGGCAAGAGCCCCTGGTGCATCCATTCTCTCTCCCTTCCTCTCTCCCTAACTGTTTGCAAATAAAAAGATACACAATATTTAAAAAATGTTAACTTGGGCTGGAGAGATGGCTTAGTGGTTAAGCACTTGCCTGTGAAGCCTAAGGACCCTGGTTTGAGGCTTGATTCGCCAGTACCCACATAAGCTAGATACACAAGGTGGCACATGCATCTGGCACCCATTCTCTCTCTTTCTCTCTTTCTCTCTCTCTCTCTCTTTTTCTGTCTGTTGCTAATAAATAAAAATAAAATTTAAAAAAAGTTAAAAAAAAGGTTAACTAAAAGCACTGAAAAAGAAATCTACTATTTTGTACAATTATTATTCACCAAAATGTTTTTAAAGAGTTTTCCATGACTAAATGAAGCAAAATGAATTGATCAGAGCAATCAGTGACACAACAGTACATGTTCAGATAAAAATGCATAATTGTAGCATATTCATCAGAGAACTCAACATTGTTTTAGTCATGGACGATCCAAAATAGTTTTGTAGACAGGACCATTTCATCCATCTAAGCATTCATTTCATGAAAAATAACTAATTACTGTGCATATGTGGCTCATCCAGCTTCTGTGGGTATGCCATTTCTACCACCTTCTTTGCAAATGTAACTTGGGCTAGTGAAGGTGTCAGTGCTTCACCCATAAAATTACAGAAAGAAAGAAATCTCTGCATAGATTGCTCCCTTAAAAATAATTTCAAGAAAAAGTTTTGGAACGTTTGGACCCGTTTCCTGATAGTTTTCCACAGTTCCTTCCAGTACAAACCCACAGGCAGCACTGAGGAGGGGGTCAGAGCATTAAAACGTCACTTAGCATAATCACTGGACTTAGCTTACTGTGTGTTTGGAGTACACACACACCTCCCCCACCCCACCCCCACCCCCACCCCGTACTTAATCACATTCCTGTAAAGTATTGACTTGGCAGTAAGTTGTGCAGCTGAATTTTGATCTTTGGAGTCTTTGAAAATTAAGTCCAGATGGTTCTAAAACAAGCTGATGGAGAGAAGGAGAGAACAGGTTTGACCAAATTTAGACACTTGCAAAGCCTCAAGGTGTTAGGTTTGGGTTCACAATGAACACCAAGACCGTTTCTTGGATCTAAGACTGTATGGTAACAGAGGAGAGGGAGAATGAGAACAGAAAGGGAGAGAAAGAGAGAGGGAGGATTCGATGAGCGAGAAGGTGTGTGCATGAGAAAGAGAGAGAGAGAAAAAAAAAGGACAGAGAGAGAAGAGGGGGAGGAAAGGTGTAAAAAGTAGAGTGGCCAGGCGTGGTGGCCCACACCTTTAATCCCAGCACTCGGGAGGCATTGAGTTCAAGGCCACCTTGAGTTCAAGGCCACCTCAGACAAAGAAAGAAAGAAAGAAAGAAAGAAAGAAAGAAAGAAAGAATTCCTGAGAGAGAGAGAGTGAGAGAGAGAGAAAGAAAGAAAGAAAGAAAGAAAGAAAGAAAGAAAGAAAGAAAGAAAGGAGGGAGGGAGGAGGGAGGGGAAAAAAAGAAGGAAGGAAGGAAGGAAGGAAGGAAGGAAGGAAGAAAGGAAGGAAGGAAGGAAGGAAAGGAAGGGAGGGAGGGAGGGAGGGAGGAAAGAAAAGAAGGAAGGAAGGAAGGAAGGAAAGAGAGAGAAAGAAAGAAAGAAGAAAGAAAGAAAGAAAGAAAGAAAGAAAGAAAGAAAGAAAGGAAGGAAGGAGGGAGGGGAGAAGGGAGGAAAGAAAAGAAAAGAAAGGAAAAAGGAAAAGGAAGGAAAAAGAAGGAAGGAAAAAGAAAAGAAAAGAAAGGAAAGGGAAAGGGAGGAAAGAAAAGAAAAGGAAGAAAAGAAAAGAAAGAAAGAAAGAAAGAAAGAAAGAAGGAAAGAAAGAAAGAAAGAAAAGAAAGAGTGGATAAGGGCCAGGGGAAGGGTTTTATGGAGAAAATTGCTCTGAGGGAGGGGCCTTGGGTAGGGCGAAGAGGTGTGGTCATGCCTCCCCTCAGCCCAGAGGTACCCTCAACTACCACACCAGGAAGTGTTCCCAGCCTCCCAGGTCTAGAATGGCCAAGTGGTAGGAGAGATGGGGGATGGGTACAGAGCTCTGGGACTCTAACATGTGGAATCTGTTTAGATAAACTAGATTTTCCAAATCTTCCTGTGTCTTGCTTTGCCTCGCCTTAGAAAGTGCAGCATTCCATAATTTACAAGAAAGGGAATGAGGAAAGGAAAGAATAGCACCAGTTGATGAACCAACTCTTGCAATTCCCTGGAAGACAAGCAGGGTAGGAGAACGGCATTGTTAATTTCATATGTATCTGAAGAAGGGTTCAATTACCTTTGAAAGTATGCGCAGTTCCATAGGGTGGGTGGGGATGTTTGGTGAAGTTCTTTGGGGTTTTACTTAATATAAACTGTTTGAAAACCAAACTACCACTGGACTTATCAAAACTGCACTATAAATTTGAACATATTCAAAATTTCTGAAAAGAACTTTCAATAATACCATTTCAGATAATGCAGGCAAGTGTTCCATAAATAGTCTGTCCACTCAAGATTTACATTTTCAGCCTTGTGTTCTTGTAAAATTCAATCATAAGAGTTCTTGAGACTAGCAGCTCAGCTAAGCATTGTGGAATAGATGCACATTCACATGGAAAGTTTTGTGCCAACACAGAGTACTTATGTCTTTTTGCATATAGCAATGTCAGTCTTGGACAATTGGAGTTACTGCATAAAAACTTCATATGAGATAAAGGCTGATATAATAATTAAATTAGGCTAGTTTAAACAAGTTACTATGATATAAACTAACAATTTCTTCAGCCTGCATTAAAAACATAATAATCTCTTACAGGAAATGAAACATAATTGTATGAACCCAAGCAAACTGAAGCTTCACAGTTAAAGTTTCCTCCAAGAAAGCTCTACCCTGCTCTTTTCTGAGACTCTAAGTGTTTAGGCTCTGAAATTGAGGCATGCCAATCATAATATCCAAAGCTGAATGTTTGTTTTGTAAGAAGCTTTTTCTCCTACTTTTAATTGCAAGAACAAGCATGTTTTTCTTTGTGCTCCCTTACTTTGGTGATCACTTTGATTATGTTGGGGAGACTTTGGAAATAGTGTTATTATTATACATACCCCTCCCTGGTCAAGGTTTATTGAAACACCTATTTGTGGTGGTTTGATTCAGGTGTTCCCCCATAAACTTAGGTGTTTTGCATGCTAGGTTCCCAGCTGATGGAGATTTGGGAATTAACACCTCCTGGAGGCAGCATACTGTTAGGGGCAGGCTTATGGGTATTATAGCCAGTGTCCCCATGCCAGTGTTTGGCACACTCTCCTGTTGCTGTTGTCTACCTTATGCTGACCAGGGGGTGATGTTCACCCTCTGTTCATGCCATCATTTTTCCCTGCCATCATGGAGCTTCCCCTCTACTCTGTAAGCCAAAACAAACCCTTTTCCTCCCCAAAAGCTGCCAGCAATGCAAACCTGACTGCAACATCATTCCCAGGGCCCTACAAATGCTGACATAAATAGCATTAGTAAAATTATTTGAGAACAGTTCCTACTGTTGGTTATTCCAAAGTTGTTCTTTGAGTAAATTAATCACTTAGCTCACAGTGCTGAGTAAGATATTTAAGAATGACAGAAAAGAAACACAAGATTCCTATCAACCATCCCCTTGACCCTGAGAACAGTTCACTAAGGAAAGAGGCAAACACAATCAGAACAGAACTAGCTGCACTGATGCTAGGAAGCAGATGGAAGGCTCACCACAGCCTGGGAATAGCCTCTAGCCAATGTAATGACACGGAGTCAGAAATTACTAAGTGATAAGAAATGTGTCATCAATCATTGAGGAAAATCAGGGAAGCATAAACACCCACACAGAAGAAAATAAAATCTATGCACAATTCCCCTCTTCAGATATAGTTCTTTTTTTAATCTCAAAGCATTAGTGTATTATTTTACTTATTTAAAAAATACATGTCACATTTTATAATTTTTTTCACATTTCCATGTGTCCATCACTATTTGAGATTTAGAATGGTGGTAGAGTACTGCCCAGTATGGAAGCAAACTTTCATTTAGCAAATCTCATATGGCTGGACTTTTACCATATACAGATTTAATTGCTATTGTTACTGCTCTTCTCTTTTAAATAATGTTGTGATATGTGTTCTTGTACAATTTCAAGTAAATTCCTGAATTTGGTAAGTTATTAAAAGTGCAGTTGCAAGGCCATCTCTGTGGAACACTGAACAGTCTTCCTCTTGGAAGGGTCTGGGGTTGACAGCAGGTCATGCAAGCAATGGGAAGTTCTCTTCATGGTGTCAGCCCAGCCTTTGCAATTACTCCTGTCCCAATGCCCTTACCCAGGCCTTAAATTGGGAGGCAGAAGGAGAAGGCAGGCTAACTGGTACAATTATACCTTCACTGTTACCTCGTTGTTCCTTATAATCGTATAAGTGGAACATAGTACACATAGCAGAATTGCTGGGAAGTGCTAAGCATTAGGAAGCAGGATGAAATCAAACTCCCTAATTTTCAGCTGGAGGCCCGGGAGAGATTTATTGACTTTTTGAAGGTTATATAAGCCACTGTAGACATGACCTAAGAGTAAAATGCAGGCAAGTGACTATTCAGTTAATTACCAAACCAGTTTTTCTTCCTAATAAAAGTAACTCCATTTAAATTCTGGGTTAATTTAAAATTAATAAAAGATGTCAGAGGTATATAGCTCAGAAGGCTCCTACCTTCTTAATCTATGAACCAACCAACGGCATGCTTCTAATAACATTCACAAATGAGCTAAACCCACACTATCTCCATAGCCATAACTCAGAACTATGAAGAATTATATGTGTGTAAGATATTTTGTCTAATAAACTTCGTAAAGCTTCTTACAGTGCCCCAATGAATAAAAAATTTGGAGGTTTGAGAAGGAAATACAGGCAAACTATGCACATTAAAATGATTACAGTGTGTTTCATTATTCTGTGGTCATTTTACCAGATTATCTGTCAGAATTTACACTCTGGCTTTCTTAATATATCAACCTTCCAAGCCTATTATCTGGGAGGTGAGTGGTTCTGAGGAGGGTGGGGGCAGAAGAATCAGTACTGGCTTTGCTGCTAACTTACTTGGGATAACTTCCTTAGTCTTTCTTGTCTGCAGTTATAACTTGCAATGTTATTATACATACTTGTCTATATGTACACATATAACAATTATATGTATCTGCATGTGTGTGTGTCTTGTAACATAAATACATAAATATCAAAAGTAAATAGTAAATATGTGTGCATATACATACCCATGATCTTCTTGCCTCAGTATACCAATTGTTGGGATTGTAGGCATATACTACCATGGCCAACAATAATGCCACACTAACACTCAAGCACCACTAATGAAACATGGAAGTGAGCCAGCAGATCCTCCCGGGTGCTTAACATATACAACAACAGAGCCCAGTTGCAGGTCTAAATTCTGACTGCATGCACTTTCTTTGGAAAGTTTGCTTAACTTCCTGTGTGTCAGTCTGCTCATCTGTAAAACATGAATAGTAATAGCATCTCCCTCTGAGAATTTGTGTGAGAATTTAATAATACGGTTCTGGCTCGGCATGTGATAAATACCCGATGTTAGCCATCCACAGTGCATGTTTTCTGCAGTTCAGAAGAAATTTGTCAAATGAAAACCTTTACTTCACTAGTCTAGGGACGCTTGGATTAATGCGTTTGCTGCATCTAGTTGAGCATATTTAGTCTAGCTCAGTGTCTTCACTAGCAGTAATGATTTGTTTCTATGTCTTATGGTTGAGTCAACCTCATTTTCTAAATAGCATTTTCTCATTTAGAAAGGCTTTCAGCCAGGTGACGTCTATAATCTCAGTTACTCAAGAGGCTAAGACAGGAGCATCATCCAAGGCCTCTTGGGCTATGTAGTAAATTCAAGACCAGCTTAGGCAACTTAGTTTGACACTATCACAAAAATAAAGACAAATGGGGAGATGTGCCCAGGTTTGATTACCCAGTACCCAGGTTAATGTGGTGCAATCATCTGGAATTCATTTGCAGTGGCAAGAAGCATACCCACTCTCTCTGTCTCCTTGCAAAATAATTTTAAGGTTTTAATAAAAAAGAAAAAAAAGGACTGGTGTGTAGCTCAGTGGTAGGGCACTTGCTTATCAGGTATAAGTCCTAAGTTTAATCTCCAACACACACACACACACACACACACACACACACACACACACACACAGCTTTTATTTTCCTCTTTCAAACCTGCATTTAGAAAACACTAAAAGAGTTGTATAAATTAATGATACAAGCATATTCAATTAGCATTTAACATATGCTTCAAGTTTCATGAGAGTGATATGTGTACCTTATTTATTTGTGTGTGTGGGTGTGTTTACACGAGGGTCTCTTGCCATTGTAAACAAATGCCCATCTGGCTTTACACAGATGGAGGCTGAGGAGTTGAAGCAGGGTTAGAAGGCTTTGCTGAGCCATCTTCCCAGCATTTTGTGTCTTAATTTTAATAGATTATCTTGAAACATCAATAATTTTATTGAATAAAACTCTAAAGCCTGACTCACAAAGTGGCTCATGCATCTGGAGTTGGTTTGCAGTGGCTAGAGGCCCTGGCATGCCCATTCTCTCTCCCTCTCTTTCTGTGTCTCTCTTCTCTCTGTTTCTGTCTGCTTGCAAATAAAATGAAACAAAATAGTAAAAAAAAATTAACAAAACCCCTAGACTTCACAATCTACTACAGGATTGGCATTTGGCATTGTGTAGTTCCAGAGAAGCAGAAAATCCTCAGCACAAAATGATTTACCCTCAGGAGATCCTTCAGCTGCTCCCAGAGGGCAATTGGACTCCCAAGCAAGGCTTGAGTATTAAATGAATTTTTATTAGTACAGAAGAACATTTATTAGTATCCAAAATTTTATAGTGCATCTTAAGTTGCTTCAGTACCCATGTGATAAAGAATAAACTCAAAATAAGCTATCAACATCAATGCAAATATGTCCCTCCTCAGGTCACAATGATTTAACAATAGCACCGCCCTCCTTATCAAGAAGTATGCTAAAAGGATACAAGAGGCTGGAGAGATGGCTTAGTGGTTAAGGTGCTTGCCTCTGAAGCCTAAGGACCCATGTTTGACTCCCAAGATCCCATGTAATCCAGACACACAAGGTGACACATGCACAAGGTCTTACATGCACATGTCTGGAGCTCAATTATAGTGGCTAGAGGCCCTGGTTCACCAATTCTTTTCTCTCTCTCTCTCTCTCTCCTCCCCATAAAGAAAAGGCTATTCTATTGGGCTTACCTAAAAAACAAACAAACAAACAAACAAACAAAAAGGACACAAGACATAAAACAACTCTATCATTTGACTCAATGCAAGAGTGGAAGTAAGAATGTAGGTGTGAAGAATCTATACATTTATTCTAGAGATAAAAAGACACAGCTTTCAATAATCTAAATGATATTTTAAGGCCTTGCAATTTCCCTACATTTCTATCAATGAGATAAACAAACAAAAATCCAAAACACATCCACATGGCAAAAAGGAAAAAAAAAAAATCAATCCTTACAGGTCTTACTTTGTTAGAAAATAGCTTTTTCTTTAGAATATTATAATGCTTATTTTTGAGATGGGTTCCTCAAGTGGTTATAATTTACAATTATGATATTATCAATCCTAATGCAAAATGACTGAGTTTGTGTATTTGTAACTCCCTTTTCTATCATACCAAAATGAATCAGATTTTCAATTTCTGATTTCAAACAGACAATGTAGGGAAATCAGAGTGATAACTAACTTTTGACATCAAGTGTTCTGCCGAGCAGAGCACCTCATCAACTTGAAGTGCTTTCTGAATATGCAGAGTGATTAGAACACATAAAAGGAGTAAAAGGACTATTTCAACCCCAATTTTTGATAGTAAAGCATCTCTGAATTTCATGTGATAACAGGATTTTAACTTTAATGTTTTCTCCTAATGCTCTATATCATTTCAACCATCAAAGTGATTTTTTTACAAACTAAATTTAAAGATAAATTACATTTGGAATTCATGTGTGGACAGCTAAGGAGAAAAGGGAATATGCATATGGCACTGGATCAAACCAGTTAGTGAGGTATAAATTCCCAGATGTATAATGTGTGGGTATGGCAAAACAAAAATAGAAAATATGTTCTCTGTTCTCAAGACAATCCATACATAGATACATGCATTATCATTTAAGCTCAGTAAGAGGAAAAGAATGCAAGCAGTGTTATGACAAGGTTGCCAATGGCAATTGAGCAGGTTTCCCTCAACGACAGGCATTATCTATATTTCACTGGATATTTAAATTCTAATCATGTCCAAGAATCCAAAAGCCATGTAGTTGGGTCCTGTTGTTTTACTGGCCAGCAAACATCTTAACTGTGTCTTCTATTACCTTGCTTTTCACAAAGAAATTCCAAGTAATGCCAACATGAACTGCCATTTCTGAAAATATTGCCTGTGTTGTCTTTAATTACTCCTTAAATGGAGACAATCTCTTCTCCCAGAAGTCTACCCGGAAGCTTAGAATTAAAATTGTTCTCAAAATGTAACAACCTATTGGCTCTTAGTATATATTTACATGTATATACATAAGATGTTCTCTTTTCTTTTGCACCCACAGCTGCTTTTACTTTAGCACTTAAAATTCCCAAATTTTTCTATTTTCTGTATGCTACTTGAAATTGTTTGTGGAAAAGGTCATGGATGGATAAGCAGTTAGCTAGCTAGATGTGATTGACAGATCTGAGCAACATAGAAGAAACTGAAGTTATTTGAATTTAATGCACAAAGCATATGTTAGGGATTAGAGTATTAAAATTAATATTTTTTCAGGTGATAAAAACATATATTCATTAATAAAATTCAATGCAGACAAGTTAAAAATAAAATTCCCACCACCCCACCAGCCATAAATACCTTTTTGGGGGTATTGTCTCCATACACAATACTTATCAGCTTGACCCTTAGCTTCTATGGTAGCCATCCTTAGCTGATCTTCTGTATGTCCAGGGATTTATCAGGCAATTGACATCATCCTCAGATGATGAGCCTATGGGATAAGATGCTATCCTCTTCCATCAAACAAGTGTGAAGAAATTTAGTGTTCAATACTAAGTGAAATGTCTCTATCACATCCTCCAAGGCTCAGGGACCATCGTGGAAGAGGTGGTGGAAAAACAAAACCTAACAGCTAAAGGAAGGAAAGGAGTACTTTGCAATACTGTCTTCCAGAACCAAAGTGGCCATGGCACTCATGATCTCACAGTGGCTGACACTAGCTACACTGCACAATAGAAGGGGAAAAATGATATCAAAACAGAATACAGACTAGTTAAAAAAATAGATTCAAAAGAGGGAGCATAGATGAAGGAGAAAAGGAGGTGGTAGGAAGGAATTATTATCACAGTATATTATCTGTATGTATGGACATTGTCAATAAGATTTTTTAAAAAGAAATAGGAGACAGGAGCAGCAACAATAGCTGCTGGATGGTTTTATATGAGATGAGAGGCTGGTTGGCCTGAGCTTTCTGGGGACTCCTAGAGGGAGGAAGGCTTAATTGTATAAGCCAGTTTGGGTTCTGACTCCTCCATAAAACAACTGTTTGGGAAAAAGACTCAGATTAAGCTGCCTGCAGGTTGAACAGTGTCCAGACACGCAGTTTCTGTGGTTTGTCACAGCAGTTCACCTATGCTCTTAAGTAACCCCAATAAACTCATCGGTTCCCCAAAACTGGCTTGATCTTTGGTCTATCATCTGAGCCCTCTCTGGGGTAAAGATATGTGTCTGCATGGCCCTAGGGGGAAAGTTTCTCACGACAGCTACGTAGACCAAATAGAGTGAGATTCAACTCAGAGTGTCCTGTGAGGGTGGTCTATGCAGGGACCCACAGTCTGTATTTCACTTTTCACTTCTCTGTGATGCTACTGCCTCTGTGTCTTTTATCATCACACATTATGAACGACTCTGGAAAGATGCTGTGAGAAGCCGTTGGTCTAAGTATGCATTGGGTATCCTTATGTGTTATTTTTGCCCTGACCTTGCCTCTTACAAGGGAGGATGAATGTCAGAATATATGGCAAAAAACACCACTGACCAGCATAAAGTCAAGTCTTGTTCAACACATTCTACGTAGGTGGACAACTAAGTCTCACTTTACTGACTAATATTATAAATATTCTAATATCTATATAAATTTCCATGTTTACTTAATTGAATATTTAGGCCAGCTGTGCCTATTACAAGATATGATATTATTGGCACAGAGAGGAGAAATAGGGATTAGAAATACATATAGTGTTTTTGAGAATGCAATATGAGTTGGGTTCTTTGATTAACTGCTTTTATCCCGAAAATGGCTCAGGTCATACTCTTTTGTGTAGTGATTCAAGCTTTGATCTTATCCAAGAACCCTCATATGAGAAATCATACTTCTGGAGTTAAGATTCTACGGCTCTGCCTAAGTGATCTGCAGAGCTCTGTAGAGGCACAAATTAAGCATTACTATTATCATATTACTAAAAAGGTTACAAAGACAAAATGGCATGAGTCACCAAAGTGGAGGTGATTCACCAATATCTCTATTATGAGGACTTTTTGTTCTAGAAATCGTCCCTCAATATAGAAGGAAATAATTTATGATGAAGTGTTTCATAAAATAAAACCATAATATGTCAATGTCAATCAGCATATATGCCATCAGTAGTTGATTTTTAGGCCCAAATGATTAAGCTTCTCAGAAGCCTATAAAGTATAAATTTATACCTATATATTTACATAAATATTATAATGTACTGTGGATATATATACATGGTTAAGTATATATAAAGGGTATGTGGTTGGACTCTACACCATATTGTTAGCAAAGACTGAGTAAAGCATTTAAAAAGGGGACAAATTCAATACTTTTTATTTCACTTTGTCAAGTGAGTTACACCCCTTCCAACTCACTGCTTGGCAAATTAGTTTAGCATTAAGCTTACTCACATTATTTTGCCTTTCCTGTTGATGTTGTTTCCACAGAAACCAAATCATGTATTCCTATCCTCTCTTCTTGAATCGAAACAAATGTCTTAGCATTCATTCAGCTCTTTCTGAGTGTTTGTTTTGTCCATTTCTGTCCCAGGCAAAGGCCCAGTGGGTGCTGCAGGTTTCAAGACAAGTGACCATGTCCACTCTCCCAGAACCCAGAGGTAAAAGCAATGAGATGGAGTGGGTGGGGAGAGGAAGCCACGAGAACTCTGGAGTGGAGGGAGGATGAAGAAGGGGAAATCCTTTGCTGAAGGTGGCGTCTTCTGAGGACAGCTCTCTGGAATAGTGACATAGATGTTCAGGAAACATATAAAACATACCAGGACAGTGAGAAGGTTCTGTGACATTTTTCGGCTGACTTCAGAAGAGAGGATACTAGAAAACCACTTTGACTATCAGGAGAGAGAAGGTTATGGAAGGATTCCCTCACTTTGTCATGGACACCTCCCTCCTGGCCTACACCCTGGAAAAGAGTCAGTCAACTAGTATGGGAAGCAAACGGGTCCCAAGTCCTGAGTCATGCGGTGTGGACTCTCCAGGCCTGAAGGAAGAATCACCACAGAGACTCTCAAACTAGGATGTGCTGGGGCTGAGCTGGGCAGCGCTGAGTCAGGCAGGCTGTGCCATTTTCTGGCCTTGTGACCTCACTCGTTTGCTGGATATCCAGTCCTTGACGCTTGCTCATAGGTATGCTGGAGATAATACCTATCTCACAAGATTTTCTTTTGTATATGCAAAGACTGACAGTAAAATATGCAGTGTACATAGTCCATGGCCCAGGGTAAATGTTGAGAAATTGTACTAAATATTGTTTTTCCCTGTACACGTGTTATTCCCTGTCCTGCCAGGTCTGTTCTTTATCTTCATGCCTTCTCATTTTGTCACCTTCTTACCCTGTCTTACCCTGTCTCACGTCTCATCTTCTGTATTAACAGCTGACCCTTGACCATGTCAAAGTGCTAAGGGCCATATGTCACATAGTCAAGTGCCATCTTTGCTTAGGTTTCTAGCTTAAGGGATCATCTATACAGGTGAGTTCGCTCTACTCTGCATCTTGGCCTTCAGCTTGGCTGCAAGCCTCCTGTGTATTCTCATTCTGGAATACTCTGTGTCTGGGAAGAAAACACTCACTGCAAAATATGAACACACTAACAAGAAGGGAATCAAGAATATGTTAATGGAAAAGGGAAGGGAAACTCGGGATGTGTGGTATATTCTCATTTTTAAAACAATATGTGTCATTTAAAAATCACTATGGACTATACTGGGGACAGAGATCTGTGGTAGAGGCTTGTATAATCTGCACGAGGCCTGGGTTCAATCCCTGGCACCACAAAAAGAAAAGAAAACAAAAACACCCACCATGAACAAAAATTTCTCTGGACTTAAGGGTTTCAATAAGCATATAGAGCCTATGACGGATGATGCTACATGTTAGATAGATGGGCAAAGCCATGCCTCATAGTTGATAAAACATTTCTGGGGACATCTATGAAGGTGTTTCTAGGACCCATTATTATTTAAATAAACACAATTAATGTGCCCCTCTCTCTCCATTCTGAGTGGATACCTGCCAATCTACAAAACTACAGAGGAAAGGTGAAAGGTTCTTCTTCGCAGGGAAAGCACATCTCCCTTCAGTTTAAGGACTTTTGGCACTTCAGAATCTAGGGCTTGAACCCACCCAGCTATACTGGACTCAGGCTGGCTTTAACCATTTGCTCCCCGGGTTTAACTCTCAGGTCTTCAGAGTTGGATTACAACTACATCAGTGGCTTTCCTGGGCCTTCAGCAGACAGAGGCAGGCCTTAGGACTTGAGAGTCTCCAAAATGCCATGAGCCAGTCTTTTACAATAAATTTCTATATGTAGTGATAGCCGGTGGGTCATGCTTCTCAGGAGAATCCTAACACACTACTTTGACTTTGATGTGTTTGTTTGTACTGTCCACGCAAAAGACACAGTTCTCACTTCAGAGAGAAATATAAGGTAGTTGATTCTGGAGCCAAATATGACTGACCATGGCCCAGGAACACAGATTTAGGTGACCCCAATTCTATGTTCCAACATGTTAACATTTCATGAAGGTTTTATAGTTACGTAACAGAAGAAAGTCATAAATCAAGACACTTTTCAAATACACTGGCTGACCATCAGGTAGGCGGGTTACAGCAAAGCTGGGAAATCTCCACCATAGGCCTCAGACGCTATCTGATGACATGTTTAGCCCTTGGGTTGGTGGAAGCTGGGGTCTGTTCTTGCATTTCAAAAGGGATTACACCTGCTCAACTGATACTCACCAGGATGTTAGTTCAGACACAGAGGTGGGCAATAAATGGTTATTAAGGGGCTAAAGGTAACCCAGGTAATTTGGCTGTGACTTGCCATCTCTCTGTGGTCACAGGAGCTTTATCAGGCCATTCAGCCTTGCTGGAAGGAGGTGCAGCACATAGAGCTGTTTTCTGGGAACATTAGTTCACAGTTCCACTTGTTGGCCAAGCATCACATTTTGTGCATGCATAGGCCAGAAATTATATTTACTATGTCCCACGTAACTAGGAAGGCTCATTGCTAGGATCTGATGTAGATGAGGCAGGAAAGTGAAATTCATAAGAGAAGCTCCTGGATCATATCAAATTGTTAGCCATCATGACTCAGATGTGATTACCTTTCTTTGTCCGACCTCTGTATCTGACGTAACATTTGCACATGACTTATAATACAAGTATTATACTTATAATTGTAATAATAAAAATGCAGTCTGGCCCAATGATGTGAAGGTAGCAAATGATGGAAACGGGCAGCCAAACCAAGTGGAAAATCCTCTACATGTGTCCTCATACTCTTTAACAAGGCTGACAGTACGTTTTCCCTCTGTGTCTACAACCCTCTGTACTTTATTAAATATCTTATTTGATGTTTGGAGTATTTTAGATAATTCATTGTCATTTAATTCTAGTCTTTCTTCTGGCCAGTTCCATAGCTATGACTTCATGTGGGGTGGCTAACTCTAACTCTAGGAAAGATTGGTCTTCAATAACTAAGTTGTTATAGCTCTTATTTACAGATAATAACTTGATTTGTCCTGTTATCTTGGTATTGCACCAGATTCCAGTTTGAGGAACTGGGTAGGCAGTCACATTACAGAAGAAATCTGGTAACAATACAATATCATCTTGAATTCCTTCCCAACAGAATCCTCCTTTTTCCGTGTACCAAATACTGTTTATGATGGGGGTGGAAACGAGGGGCCAGACCTGTGAGAAGTATGGGTTCCATAAGTTTTGAGGGCACAACCAAATCTTATTTCTCATTTCACAATCTGAGAGTTAAATGGGACTTCAATAGGAGTTATTTTGTAATATATCCCATTGGTTTCCCATTGGCAAAATACGAGTGTCATTTTACTATTCTCCCAATTCCTGCCAATTGTTCTCTAAGACACTTTGAAGACTTACCCAAACGGGGAACATGAGCTCTCAAAATACAATGTCTTAAGTTACAATTTCCATCTATTATTTTCCACGATTGAGGTTTTACATAAAATTTTCACAGATTATTAGTCTTGGCTTCTGAACTAAGGAGTCTTGGCCATTGCCCCATTGCTACTTCAGATTCCATCTGAATTAACATTGTCAATAATCCCTGTTGCATTAAGGTACAGGCTCTTTCCTACCTCTGAGTTTAGGAATAGTCTTATATAGTTTGTCTAGTATTTTTAATCCAATTCGTAATGCATCATTTTCCTTTAAGAGTTTCCCATCCTTTCCCTTCTTCTTGAAATAGCATCCCTTCTATATGTCCTATTTTTGAAAGAGATTCTTTTTGTAAGGAACGTCTATCTTCAGTTGCAGTGAATTCAGCCTGTCCTAAAATTCCTAGTCCAGCACCTGTATTTCCACTTCTGGCTCTAGCCTTTGGCCAGTTTTGAGTGATCCACCATGAATGCTGTTTCCATTGGAGACTGATGGCCTTAGTACAATTTGGATAAAAAGAATCAACCCAAAATGTTCGGGTATTCCATACAAGGGTTAGTAAAGTAGAAGGTACTCCAAGGTAGATGGAAGTCTGAGTATGCCATAAGGCTTCCCATAGCCTTCCAGGCCTAATATTAGCACTTGTAGCATCTGGAACTTGCGTCCACCAAGTTACTCCTATGAATTGAAGTTCATGTAGTTGATAGGTATAGTTAAGCCCCATTCTGTGTGGTATCCGGCTACATTAACAGGGCAAGTGGTCATCAGAGCAGGCTGTGCTGCAACAAGAAACACAGGCAACTGCAATCGAGCGGCCATTATATCTGGGAATGTCTCATAACTTATCATTTCCAGTATCAATGGCAATGCAGTAATCTAACTGGTTAGAACCAGTTAAAATCCTTCCCTTTTTCTTAGTGGGAAGAATTTCTGTTGCCCTGGCTATAGGGGTTGTTGCTCTAAAATACAGATATCCCAAAAAGGGAGTTCCCTTAGGCAGATTTAAATTAGGGCTTGGCCAGTTTAACATTTGGAATTTCTCTTTATCCAAATTATACTGAATAATAAGAAAGTCTTTCCCTGGAGGCAGTGAAAAATTTGAATCTTTCCAAGCATAATGACTTGGTTCTAGTAAGGTGGGAGTGCTGGGTAAACAAATGAGCATAACAAAAACATGATCAGTAAAAGGGTACAATGTCACAAAAATGTTTAAGGCAAGCATTTGTCATCTAAGAAAGCATATCAAAGTAAAGTTTAAATTTCTTAATTATGCATGCATGAAAATAGGCTGAGTTTATTTACTTGCAGTCCTTAACTGACAACGAAGTCAAAGGTGGTTATTATCCAGTCTTTCTGAAGTCCATGTATCCTGAGATGTGTCCTCAGAAGGAGTTGGTGCACGTTTGAGATGTGAACTAGGAATCTAAGAGTTGACTCGCTGAAGGTCTGCAGCACAGGAGGTGCTGAGAAGTACCTGATGGGGTCCTTTCCATAGAAGCTGGGGGGAGTCCTTGATGTGGTGCCTCTTCCAATATACGAAGTCACCAGGTTTGAGTTCATTTAATTGGTCATCTTCAGGGAGCTCACTGTGGAAAGATTCTGTAACCAGTTTCAAATTCTTAGTCATCATTTCTGTAAGTCCCTCAAAATAGTGTATAATGTCTCCTGTGAACAGGGTTGGTTCATATAATCCTTCATCCATTCTCATAGGATGACCAGTGACTATTTCAAAAGGAGATAATTGATGTTTTCCAAAAAAGTTCTCAGATTTAGGAGAATTAATGGGAGTGCTTTTGGCCATGGGAGACCAAATGCTTCAGTTAACTTTGCCAGATGATTTTTGATAGTGCCATTAGTTTGGTCAACCAATCCAGAGGATTGAGAATGGTTCGCACAATGAAAATGCTGTATACTAGGCCAGATTTTACAGATGGACTTAAACACATGCCCAGTAAAGTGAGTTCCTCGATCGCTATGCAGTTCCAAGTAAGAATCACTCTTTCTAATAGATTTTTTCCTACTGTTAAGACGGTGGCTTTCTAGCAAGGGAAAGTTTCAACCTGATGGGAAAACGTGCAAATTAACACCAAGACGTATTTATATCTCTGGGTTAGAGGCATTTGGATAAAGTCCAATTGCCAGATTTCAAATGGTCCATTTGGTAAAGGGAAATGTCCTGTGTCCCATGATGAGGTTTGCTGGGGTTATGTTGGGGACAAATGAGGCACCTTGAATATACCTTATGAGCTATTGTTGGAGAGAGCCCCCCAAAATATTGTTTATCCCAAGAGATTATTTTCTCTGGTACCCAATGGGTTAAATCACGTATGTATTCTAGGAGAGGAAGTTGAGTACATCGGGGTATTGGGCGATTTCTTTGGGATTGAAATTGCACCCCTTCTGCTTTCAGGTGTTTGTTTTCTTCTTGGGTGCCATCTGTTGGTCTTGAAGAAGAAGGTCAGAGGTAGAGGAGCCAGAATGAACAGGATAAATTCTTTCAGGGTGTGCAGTTTCATATAGTGTAGACCTTTCTCCTGCTCCATCAGCCAAGTTTTTGCTTTTAACTTCCTCAGTATTGGCTTTGGAATGTCCTAGTATTTTAATAATGGCCAATTGTTTGGGTAAATGGATAGTGTGGTGGTTTGATTCAGGTGTCCCCCACAAACATAGATGTTCTGAATACTAGGATCCCAGCTCCTGGAGATTTGGGAATTAACACCTCCTGGAGGCAGTGTATTTATTGTTGGAGGTGGGATTATAGGCATTATAGCCAGTTTCCCCTTGCCAGTGTTTGGCACACTCTCCTATTGCTGTTGTCCACCTGATTTTGGCAAGGGGGTGATGTCTACCCTCTGCTCATGTTGTCATTTTCCCTGCCATCATGGAGCTTCCCCTCAAGTCTGTAAGCCAAAAGAAACCTTTTTTCCCCCACAGCTTCTCTTGGTTGGGTGATTTCCACAAACAATGCAAACCTGACTGCAACAGTATTTTTGGTACCAAGAGTG
Organism: Orientallactaga sibirica; assembly: GCA_036365145.1. Taxonomy (NCBI): domain Eukaryota; kingdom Metazoa; phylum Chordata; class Mammalia; order Rodentia; family Dipodidae; genus Orientallactaga; species Orientallactaga sibirica. The sequence goes on from JAEOAD010001605.1 coordinate 1,568,657, forward strand.
GCGTTGCTGCTAGACAACTGCCTGTGTGGCTTTGGCCTTTTGGAGCTGATTTTCTTTTCTTTTGTTTTGTTGTTTCTTTTTATTTATTTATTTGAGAGTGATAGACAGAAAGAGAAAGAGGCAGAGAAAGAGAGAGAATGGGCACACCAGGGCCTCCAGTCACTGAAAACGAACTCTAGATACATGCACCACCTTGAGCATCTGGTTTACATGGGTACTGGGGAATCGGGCCTCAAAGTAGGGTCCTTAGGCTTCACAGGCAAGTGCTTAACCACTAAGCCATCTCTCCAGACCTTGGAGCTGATTTTCTAGAGGAATGTGGAAGGATTTGATATCTTGGCCCAAGAGACATCTTGCAATGTTGTGAGTAAAGCTTGATGTACTATTCTGGTCGGAGTTGAGAGACTGGAGTGCAGTGGGAACTGGGGACTGTGAGGTTTGGCTTGTGAGGGTGATAAAGAACTTTTCCTGGACTGGGCTAGAAGCAGTTTGTGTGAGAGGCTTGCTGCTATGCCCATGTCCTGAGAACTTGTGGAGGGTTGCAATGCATAGAAATGGACTGGTATGTGCAGAGGTATATGGCACAGAAATGAAATATTTGGGCTGAAACTTCTGCATGTTCAGCTGCAATTATATGAGAGATTACAACCTTTGAGATTGGGGCAGCTGACCTGCACTGGGGCAACAACAAGAATATAGACTCTTTTGAAGAGGCCTGAATGCTCGGGAATGTCCTGTTTTTCAAAGTCTGCTTCAGTCCCTGCTGGATTAACAAATTAGCACCCTACCTGGTATTGTGGAATATAAGAAATGCAAGAAATTGGGGCTCATTAAATTTGCAATACAGTCCTGTGTTTTAGAAATGGCCATGGGCAGTACGAAGCAGGTTTGCTGGATGCCTGCATGGAAACGCAATGGAACCATGAGGATGGACCGTGGGTTGCAGTGGAGACCCAGTGGAGCCTCTGCTCATGTTGTCATTTTCCCTGCCATCATGGAGCTTCCCCTCAAGTCTGTAAGCCAAAAGAAACCTTTTTTCCCCCACAGCTTCTCTTGGTTGGGTGATTTCCACAAACAATGCAAACCTGACTGCAACAGTATTTTTGGTACCAAGAGTGGCGTTGCTGCTAGACAACTGCCTGTGTGGCTTTGGCCTTTTGGAGCTGATTTTCTTTTCTTTTGTTTTGTTGTTTCTTTTTATTTATTTATTTGAGAGTGATAGACAGAAAGAGAAAGAGGCAGAGAAAGAGAGAGAATGGGCACACCAGGGCCTCCAGTCACTGAAAACTAACTCTAGATACATGCACCACCTTGAGCATCTGGTTTACATGGGTACTGGGAATCGGGCCTCAAAGTAGGGTCCTTAGGCTTCACAGGCAAGTGCTTAACCACTAAGCCATCTCTCCAGACCTTGGAGCTGATTTTCTAGAGGAATGTGGAAGGATTTGATATCTTGGCCCAAGAGACATCTTGCAATGTTGTGAATAAAGCTTGATGTACTATTCTGGTCGGAGTTGAGAGACTGGAGTGCAGTGGGAACTGGGGACTGTGAGGTTTGGCTTGTGAGGGTGATAAAGAACTTTTCCTGGACTGGGCTAGAAGCAGTTTGTGTGAGAGGCTTGCTGCTATGCCCATGTCCTGAGAACTTGTGGAGGGTTGCAATGCATAGAAATGGACTGGTATGTGCAGAGGTATATGGCACAGAAATGAAATATTTGGGCTGAAACTTCTGCATGTTCAGCTGCAATTATATGAGAGATTACAACCTTTGAGATTGGGGCAGCTGACCTGCACTGGGGCAACAACAAGAATATAGACTCTTTTGAAGAGGCCTGAATGCTCGGGAATGTCCTGTTTTTCAAAGTCTGCTTCAGTCCCTGCTGGATTAACAAATTAGCACCCTACCTGGTATTGTGGAATATAAGAAATGCAAGAAATTGGGGCTCATTAAATTTGCAATACAGTCCTGTGTTTTAGAAATGGCCATGGGCAGTACGAAGCAGGTTTGCTGGATGCCTGCATGGAAACGCAATGGAACCATGAGGATGGACCGTGGGTTGCAGTGGAGACCCAGTGGAGATACTGGGACCATGAGATGGCTGCTAAGGAAAGCTGCCGGCCCCAGATGAAGTTTTCCAGGACTGTAAGTAGCCTAGCTGGAGGGGCAGAATTGGAACTCCAGAGACTTGTTACTGTTTAGGATTATCAGATTTAGAGACTTGTCACTGGCTAGAGTTGTTCGTCTTGGAGCTACAGAAGTTGATGTTTGCCCTGGTTGTTTTAAATCTTGTATTGGTTAAATACTTCTTTGCTATGCCCAATGCCATCTTTTGCAGTGTGAATATTATATATTTAAATATTATGGCCCAGTTAAAAGATCTTAGACTATGGGAATATTTTTGAACATCATTTGGATTGATAAAAACTATGGGGACTTTTAAAGTTGGATAAATGCATTGCATTTTACATCATGGATGGTTGTCAGTTTATGGGGGCAGGGGCAGAATGTGATAATTTGATTCAGGTGTCCACAATAAACTTAGGTGTTCTGAATGCTAGGTTCCCAGCTGATGGAGATTTGGGAATTAATGCCTCTTGGAGGCAGTGTATTGTTGGTGGCGGGCTTATGGGCATTATAGCCAGTTTCCCTTTGCCAGTGTTTGGCAACTGTCCTATTGCTGTTTAACACCTGATGTTGGTGAGAGGGTGTTATCTACCCTCTATTCATGTCATCATTTTCCCCTGCCATCGTGGAGCTTCCCCTCGAGTCTGTAAGCCAAAATAAATCTTTTTCCCCACAAGCTGCTCTTGGTCGGGTGATTCCTGCCAGCAATGAGAACCTGACTGCAGCAGATAGCATCTAGCAATTCTGAGATTTGTTGACTATTTCAAATAGGTTGACCAGAGGAAGTCAGGAATCCTCTTTGTTTCCATAACATGCCATAGTCACTACTCCAAATGCATAGCGGCTATCTGTATAAATATTGGCTGTTTTGTTTTCTGCAAACTGGGAAGCTCTAGTTATGGCTGTGAGTTCAGCCATCTGAGCAGATTTAATTCCAGGCAGATTAGCACTCTCGATTATATCAAAAGTGGAGGTAACTGCATATCCTGCCTTAAAATGCCCTTCTTCGTCTCGTAAGAACCATCAGAAAACAAAATCAATTCTGCCTTTTCAGTGGGAGTTTCCAATAAATCTCTTCTAGGGGAACAGAGCCTGTCAGCTGTTTGAGTCCAGACATGTTTGTCCTCTTTAACTCATCTGGTAAGGGGAGTAAAGTAGCGGGGTTAAGAGTTGCAGCACACCAGGGAGACATTTGGAGGGGAAAGTTAAAGTATCTCATTGAGTAACGCTGGGTGTGGCGTGAATTTAGCAAAAGTTCCACAGAATGGGGTACGTAAAAGGTGAGAGAAGAACCCAAAGTGACTTCCTCAGCTGTTTTGAGTAGCACTGCAGCTAAAGAGCTGGTCCTCAAACAGGAAGGCTGTCCTCGAGCTACTGGATCTAATTGTTGGCTGAAGAACCCCAGGGCCTGTTCCTTCCTCCATGGTTTTGAGTCAGCACACTGAAGGCGTTCCCTTCCTTCTCATGAATGAAAAGGAAGAAGGGGAGAGTATAGTCTGGGTGCCCTAGGCAGGGGCTTTGTTCAAGGCTGTCTTTAAGGCCTTGATTGCTCTCTCCTCCTCCACGCCTAGTTGTATGGTATCTGGCTAGTCTTGCTTAAGTTTCTCATATAATGGCTGGGCAATTAATAAATAGTTTTGAATCCATTTTCTATAATAACCATTTAGTCCTAAAAATCCTCTCTTTTTTTGTGTGTGTGCTATTTTGGGGTTAGGAAACTTCCTCATGACAGAAGTGTGGTCAGGATTTATGAATAATCCTGAGGGAATTACTACATGACCTACGTATTTGACCTCCTGTTGGCAAAGTTGTATTTTGTCTTTTGATACTTTCTGGCTCTTCTTAGCTAGCTGCTATAATAAGAAGATTGTATCTTTGAGGCAAGCATTATATGAAGGCAAACACAAAAGCGTGTCATCCATATATTGAATTAAAGGAGATTCATTATAGAATTGCTGATCTTGTAAGTCAAACTTAAGGATTTGAGAGAAATATGTGGGACTTTCTGTGTATCCCCGTGGCATTACAGTTCAGGTATACTGCCATTCTTCCCACATGAAAGCAAACAAATACTGGCTATCTGTTGCAATAGGGATGCTAACACAAAAGCACTGGAGAGGTCTGTTACTGAAAAATAGGTGGTATTTAGGGGATATTAGACAGCAACGTATGGGGACTAGGTACCACAGGGTGATGAGGATAACTATCTTGTTTATAGCTCAAATTTAGCACAAATTTAGCACAAATTTCCATCCCTCCCATTTGGCTTCTTTATGGGTAACAATGGGATTGTTGCAAGGGCTGGTGCGGGGAAGTATAAGCCCCTTTTATGGGTAGTCTTGTATAATGGGCTTGATTCCCACTAGGGCTTCTTGCCTCAAGGGATATCGCTTTATGTTTGGTAAAGGTTTGTTTTGATCTATGGTTATCTCATTTGGGGTGGCGGATCTTATTCTCCCTGTGTCTGTTGAGGATTTTGCCCATAGTTCCTCTAGTACTTGTGAAAGAAGACTCTCAACTTCTTCCTGTGGTAATTTCTCTGATCTCATCATTAGTGGCATGGAGAAAACTGGGTACTGGAGATTTTCAGTGTCCCCTAGATTTAGGATCCTTTGGCCCTTTTGAGAAAAAGAGATACGGGCATTTTGTATTTCTAAAAAGTCCCATTCTAATAAATGAATAGGGGCACAAAAAAATTCACCAGTAAAAATATATGATGTCCTATTGTTTTCCCTAATTGAAATGGTATAGGGATTGTCTTAAAAGACTGTATGGGTAGTTTAGAAATCTCTACCATTTGAATTTTATTTTTACTCTGAGGGAGAGTTTTTAAATATAGTGGGATTTAAAACAGAGTAGCCCCAGTGTCTATCATGGCCTTTTTTTCCTGTTGGTGAATAATTATCTCTATTCCTCCTATAGTGTTAGTAAGGAAGAAAGGAAAAACTCTCTGTATTCCCACAGAGCAGCCCTAGTCTACCTTCATGCTCTTTTCATTGTCGCTCAGAGGCTTGTCCTTTTTGTCACAACACCCATTTCCGTTTCTTCCATTCCCTCTTAAAATGGCCAGGCCTCTTACAATACTTACATATAACTTTGTTCCTTTCAGTTTGGAAAAATTTAGTAGGTCTCCTTGTCTGGGAGCTTAACTTTTTAATTGTAAGCTCCTAATTTTGGTAGTGCTATCCTTTCCCCTTTTTTCTAATAGTTCTTGAGAGTTGGTCTGCTAGGGTAACAAGAGCATCTTGGGGAGTGACACCAATGCTAGATTATTCCATTTCACCAGAGTGGCCGATTCATTTTCTAAACTTTCCAGAAATGCAGAGTTTAATAAGGTATCACTTCTGCAGTCTTCAAAGTTCTCAGGGGGAATTCCTAAGTGTATTTAAACATTTTTTTCAAATCTGACATAGAAGTCAGGCACAGTTTCCCCGGGCCTTACCATGCATTGCTGTATTTTGGCCCAGTCAATAATTCTTGGGAATAATTTTGGTATGACAGCAGAGAGGCAGTTTCTTAACTCACGGCAGGCATTTTTAGCATCAGCATCTCTTTTATTGAAGTCATCAAGGGGGTTCTTCCATTCTGCCAAATGAAACCATTCTTCTGCTTTGCTGCCTGAATTTAGTCACTGAATGAGTTGATGTTAAGTCAGAAAAGCCTGGCTCATATGTCAGTAGTGTGACCTAAGATTCTTTGGCAAATCCTAGAGGGTCCTGATATGGATCAAGGAACTCCATGACCAAAGACTTTAACTCACTTCTTGTCCAGGGAGTATAAACAGTATCTGGCTTTCTCTCCCCTGGGTTTTATCAAAGGGGGCCATAACAACCTTTTGTTTTAACATAGAGTTTTGTTCTCCTTCAGAGAGCAGAGCAGAAGAAGAGGGTGGTAAAGGAGGGGGAAGCTGAAAGTCTTCTGATAGGTGAGGAAAGAAGGATAGATGGGAGCCGGGGGCTGAGAAGAGTTAACTTCTTCAGAGCTTACCTTCAGTTTTGACATAAGCTCTAAGATTTTCTTATTAATTTCCTGTCCTTCAATATCTTTCCTCAATTCTGATACTATTTCTAAAAGTTTCCTATTCCTATAAGTTAGCACTTTTATCATTTCTTCTCTTAGTTGCTTCTAAATTCCAATTAACATAGGCTGCCCATTCATTATCTTTTGTTTTATTGCCTAGGACTTCTAGTTTTGTGTGCAAGAATACTAATTTTGTTACATCAAATGTCCCCCATTGAGGGAATCTTAAAGTCATGTTGTCTTTGGTTATGTCTTCCCATCTTTCCAAATACTTGCAAGTTGAATTTCCATAATTATTGATCATAAAGCCGGCTGGAGTACCAGGTGGCGGTTTGTCTTCAAACATTTCCTCCTTTTTGGAATTCCAGCTTCCCACTTTAATTAATTAGTCAAATTCCTGACAGTTGCAAACATCTCTGTGCTCAGTAGGGATGTGTTTTGCTGCTTTTGGGAGTAGCTTTCTCAGCTTTCACCTGGACACCAGTTCCTCCCACTGGGTCTTGGCTAGTCCTGCACATTTTACGAAACATGAGGGGGTTCAAGACACTGGCTGATGAAGCCCTTATGTATGTCTTCCCAGGCAAGCTAAATAGTTCCTTCCAACCCAGGAACAGGGTATGTTCATTAGGTTTCCCTAGGAGGCCATTGCATGTCTTGGGGTGTTCCCGCTGACAGTGTTCCTGTTGGGTTGGAGGGAACACGTGCCTCTTATCTTCAGTGTCTGTATGATCAGGCACTCATGGAATTCTGAAGCTACAGATATGAGGCTGCAATAAATAGGAAAGAACATATATACATACAGAATTTATTTATTGGAGGAGTGTTAGTAGACAAAAGCCAGATGCTAGCAATTTAGTAAATCAAACGTTCTGAAAGAAACAAAATCAAAAATGCAAACCAAGATGCCTTCTAAAGTCTTCTAAGTTCTCAACCAACATAAACCCAACCAGTCAGGAGTCAAATATTTAAAAAAACAGAAAAATAGATACCCTATTTCAAGTACCTTAAAAGCAAACACACCAAACAAGAGAAACAAGTAGGCTCCTTAAAATAAGAACAAACCAGCTCAGAGTAAACTAAAAGATCAACAAGCAAACTTTTGAGAGGTCTGAGCCCCAGAATGAATTCACCAATATTCACCTGAGTAGTGAAATGCTGGAAGGTGGTAGGGCACAAAGGGCCCTGTGCTGGTACCTGCTGCTTCACCAATCCAGTGATTCTTCTGGTGAAAAATGGCTTGTCCTTGGGGCCCAAGTTGGGTGCCAAAAACTGTGGACACAAAAGACCCAGCTCTCACTTCAAAGAGAAATATAAGGTAATTTATTTTGCAGCCAAATATGAGTGACCATGGCCTAAGAACACAGATTTAGGTTACCCTAACTCTATGTTCCAGTGTGTTAACAATTTCATGAAGGTTTTATAGTTACAGAACAAAAGAAAGTCATAAAACAAGGCACTTGTCAAATACATTGGCTGACCATCAGGTAGGCAGGTTACAGCAAAGCTGGGAAATCTCCACCACAGGCCTCAGACGCTATCTGATGACAGACATTCTTAGCCCTTGGGTTGGTGGAAGCTGGGAGTGTGTTCTTGCATTTCAAATGGGATTATACCTGATCAACTGAGAGTCACCAGGTTGTTAGTTGAGACACAGAGGTGGGCAATAAATGGTTATTAAGGGGCTAAAGGTAGCCTCAGGTAATTTGGCTGTGACTTGCAACATTCTATCTTTCTGTGACCTCAGGAGCTTTATCAGTCCATTCAGCCTTGCTGGATGAAGGTGCAGCAGATAGAGCTATTTCCTAGGAACTTTAGTTCACAGTACTTTTAAGCAAATTGGTATAACTTGCAGACATCGCAAAAACTCTAATGAAATAAAAATACAATGTAAAACAGTGAGATGGTAATTAACAGGTCAGCCTAAACTAGTGTTTTCCCAGACCCAGATGGCTAATTTGGCAGTGTGGGAGTGACTTTCTTCCATAGGAATAAAGACGCTTTGGCAAGTCAGTCTGAAAATTGTTCTGTGAAGATAAACAGGTCTATGTGTATATGCATGTATCTACATATGTATACGTGTATGTATGCATGCACACAAGTATATATGTTGGTATTTCATTTGTGCAAGAGAATCCAAGGTTTTGTGGATGCTAGGAATGAATTCCACAACTGAACTCTACACCCTGGTTTATTTCTTTCATGTGTGCTATTTCTGAGGCTTTCATGCCCTCATGTCTCTGTGACAAAAATGGAGCTAAGGCCAGGTGTGGTAGTGCACGCCTTTAATCCTGGCACTCAGGAAGCAGAGGTAGGAGGATCACCGTGAGTTCGAGGCCACCCTGAGACTACAGAGTGAATTCCAGGTTAGCCTAAGCTAGAGTGAGACCCTACTCGAAAAACAAAACAACAACAACAACAAAAATATGGAGGTAAGACAGTGTCTTTGCCATTGTTCTGGATGACAACACCCAGCATTTGTTTTTCATGGGAGGAGCAACTTTCCAAATTTGGGAAGTGCTAACCAAGTGGGTCAACTATTTCCTTTAATGGCTGAATTTAAAAATAAATATTTTATCTGTTTATTTATTTATTTGAGGGAGAGAGAATGGAGAGAGAGATAGAAAGATGCAGAGGAGAGTTAGAGTGGGCATGCCAGGGCTTTAGCCACTCCTAAAGAACTCCAAGTGCATGCACCACCTTGTGTATCTGGCTTACGTGGGTACTGAGGAATCCATCCCAGTCTTTTGGTCTTGCAGGTGAGCACCTTAACCGCTAAGCCACCTCTCCAGACTGTAGTGCCTCAATTTTTATCTCTGCTTTTTAATCCTCTTTTTACTAAACATTTCTTTTAATCAGACTGCTATCCTTAAGTTTAAAATATGACTTGATAATTGTGTTTTCCAAATTACAATGCACAATGAACTTGAATGTAAGTAACTTCAGTCTGTTTACAATTAGTCCAAAACAAAAATTCATCCAGCTAAAATAATAATCTCTGTTTTTGGCAGAATTACCTGTTTGCTTAGAAGAGAAAATTATGTTTTCAAAAAATATTCTGGAATTTGACTCTTAAATTTGACACAACCATCATTATTATTTGGACCTCTTGATCAGAGATCAAACTGATCTTCCTCATCGCTGAGTTCTGGTGAGGCACATTATCATCTCTGAACTCACTGAAAGGCCCAGGCACATAAGCCTGTTTCCATTATGTGAACATTCATTTGTTTTTCATTTATTCCCCTTTAAAACAATCCATTTCCAAATTCTATTTCTCCCTCTCCCAGCAATTATAATATGTCTAAATACATTAAATGCAAGACTTGGGAAATCTTTGTATGTGAAATATGACGTTATTTTGTATTTGTGATAATCACTCCAACCCTAGAATCTTAGGAGATTTTTATTATATAGTAACTTTTAATAAAACATTAACAATTAAAACACAAATTTCAGGAAAAATTGGTTAACTCTAGATCACATAAACCAAAATGCGATATGATAAAGCAATGAGTTTAGCATCAATGTGTCTATATTTTGCCAAGAAATAGTGAATGCCAAATAAAACCACCACATCCAGAAAATATATTAGTATTATTTGTTACAGATGGAAATGTTCGTTTTGTCATTCTCTGCATTCTTCTTGCAACGGGAAGTGACTTTTGCATTCACTGTCTCATTTGTCATTGTCAGAGATTAAATATAAATCAAATTTGCAATATATTTTTAAGTGTACCAGAGCATAATAATGTCATTGTAAACACTTAAACATTTTATGAATTTGGAATTGTTCTTTTTTTTTTTTTTTTTTTTAAAAGCACATTGCCAAACCAATTAAAATTGGTCATGAATATTAATGTTTGAGCTGAAAACAACTGCCACTAGGTGGCAAACAACCAACACATAGGTCTACGCAAAAGAAAAAATTATATATACATTATATGCATATTACATGCATAATAATAAATATATGCATAGGTAGTACAAAAATATCTGCTTAATACTACATCTCCCACATATTACTAATCATGTCACCACTTGCAAACATAGGTATAATAATATAAATGGTGACAAATGTGCCTTTTGAGGAGTGAAATTTTCTTGTGTCTATATGGAGTCTTTTTCTTTAACAGAATGAAGAACACATGTATGTGACCTTAGCATTTATCATTTATCATCAGGTACAATTGGAACATTGACATTTATTATTATTGTATCAGCTGTATTACAGTAAGGTGTCCCTCTGTGAGCATAATACAGAGATGATGAAGTACTGTGGCCCCAATTTCTGGTCTAGGACTTCTCAGCTAGCTGCATAGATTCCACATGGTCACCAATTTTTAGACCACACTGCATATAGATGAACATGAGAAGCCCTGTTGGGATTTTTCTTTCTACATTCGATTAAACTGTCTTGGTTATAGGAAATATGATGTCATAATGAACTGGACATAGCTGGGTGCTAGGTCATCATACATGAATATTATCATAACTATATTCAAGTTGTATAATTTAAAAGTTATATTATTATCCCTAATTGTGGTAAGCTTTGTGTTGCTGGAGAAACACTTGACCAAAAGAAGCTTATAGGAGGAAAGGGTTTATTAGACGTTTACAAATTACAGGAGGACATTATCAATGGCAGAAAGAACTGGTTCCTTTTTGTAGACAGCTTCATGTTGCTGGGATGAACATCCAAACCAGACAGTGTATGGGAGGAAGGGTTGTATTTCAAGCTTACAGATCCAGGGGAAGTTCCATCAACTGGCAGAAGCAGTTGGCTCCCATTCAGAAATCCAAGCAGAGAAATGCCACCAAACAGCTATCACCAAAAGCAAACAGAGCCAGAGCTAAAATCCTGTCTGCATATCTTTAGGCTGGAATTCAGATCTTCCCCCAATGACATGCCCCCATGTATCAGGAGTCTGCCTGCTAGGGGCTGAAGTGCAAACATGATTATTATAATACACCTGAGTCTATGAGGGACATATATTCTAAAACAACCACTTTTTGCCCCTGGCCCCCAAGAGAACTGAGAAGGAGTATAAGTAGGGTTACTGGACACCTGAAGGTAAAAAAGGCAGACAAGTCTGCACTTACTAGGAATAAAAAATGATCTGACTTCTTATTTTTTGCCTAGTTCCCTAGACCTGTTTTTCCACAAAAAAACAGGACCTCTCCTGGAAGGGAGGTATTTTATAGGATTTAAACATTGTGATTGATCAAGTTCAGCTCCTGGAACTTGGTGCCAGGGGTAGCCTCTTCCTGAGACAGCCCCCAGCCCTAACCAACAAGCTGTCCCTCTGGTTCACTGGAGCCGGAAGACAGCCCACCACTATAAAGTTGTAAATACCTTTGCAAGGGGAGGAGAGGCTCTCTGACCACTTGGAAACTTCCTGCTGTGGGTGAGATTTTCCCTTGGCTGGGACTGGGCTGGATTGGCCTAGTCCAGGCCTGACAGGGTGAAGCCGAGGGGAGGACCCCCTAGCCCTTACTCTCCATATGGGTTCTTTATCCACTTCAGCTCCCTACATGGCAGGAGCTCCTTGAACTTTCTTTTCTTTTGTTTCTTTACATGGTTTTTCCAGGACCCACATGTGGGAGCTCTAGCTATGTGGGTGCCTTTCCTTGGTTCTGTACTTCCCTCAATAAATACAATAATTTAATTATTATACTTCTCAGTCTTTTTTTATTCAATTATTTGATTGAAAATAGAAAAAAACCTAGGGTTTGGGGTTCAAGGACTTTGCTGAACCCTGAACATTATTACAGACTCATGACCATTTCACATTGTAAATTATATTCAGTCCACTTTCAAAGGCCCAATAAGCTTTATCAACTTCAAGACTATATCTTAAATATGAGTCCTGTAAAATCAAAACAAATTACATACTTCCAACATATAATGGCACTCAGTAAACATTTCCATTGCTGTAAGGCATAGCTGGGAGAGACTGAACCAATGAAAATTAATAACCATCAAGTGAACATCAAACATCCTCAGTTCAAGTCTGGTATCCATAAGCAGTAATGACAATCTCTGGATTTTCCAATTCTGCCCCCACCAGCTAGGCTGAGTAGCTGAGAAAAACCTTCCATTCTAAGCAACAGTGCTCCATGGTAGCCCTTGCACAGTCCTAGTATATCCAGAACATCGTCAGGTCTCTTTAACTCCATACATTGTTCTTTCCATCTTTTAAAACAAGAATATCCTGTTTCCCATTTGACCTCAGACAATGGCCTCACTGACCTCACTGGGATGTTGCACTCTATCTCATTTGCCATACCTGAACAACAGCTCTGGAATCCATGTGCACTTCATGACTGGTTTCCATGCATTTTCCATGCTTCCAAAACCAATACTATGTATACAGCAACACAACCACTTAATCCAGGGGGAAATATATTGGGACCTTGAAGAGGAGGCCTGTCATGCAGGTATTTATACCTTGCTTCCCATTGCCTCAGCTCAGCAACAACTAGAACTGGTTCTTCTTCATTCAATAGCCTTACTAGGCCTTTATATAGGGATTTCTATCCTACTTCACATGCTGCACCTCAGCAGCAGCTTCTGGAACCATGTATACTTCATGACCTGATTCTCTGCATTTTTCATGCTTCCAAAACCAGTACCAGGTGTGAGGTATTACCAAATCGTAAATCCATGGGGGAAATAAATCTTGACCTTGAAGAGCAGCATGCTCCTTCAGCAGTCTTCTTTTAAGCCACCTTCTTGCAAAAGAATTTATATTTCTACTTATCAACTCTCGAATGGGTATATTTCACCCTCAGGCATCTTGTCCACTGTCCCAATGCAAAGCAGTTGGCCCACCCTGAATGGTGGTAATCAATAACAATTGCAGTTTCAGTTACCTAAAACCAGTCTCTGTGCCTATAACTTCAAACTTTGTTGAACTTTGATGAACCACACATTTCCTTTTTATATCTTTATGTTCTAGGTCTTCTATCAATCACACCAGTTCATTACTTTTAAATTGAACCTTGCTCAAATTCTTAGAGCTTGGGCAGAATGCAACTAGCCATTCTACCAATACCCAAGTTCCAACAAGGTTCTCAACTCCCCCTTTGAAAGTTCATAAACCAAGCCTTCACAGTCTGCAACTCTTTCCACATTTAGCATTTCAAACTCTCACCAGAGAGTTTACTTTACTTATCACACTGTGAGCCTTCTTCAGTCCCAAGTCCTTCCATGTTCCTCCAGCACACAAGTTCTAAAAGATCAAAATGCATTCATCTCAGGAAGGACCTCTGGTACAGGGGGTTGTGTCACTGCAGGTGAATGGAACTCCAGCCTAAAGGTGTGCAGAGATGTTTTGAGCTCTGGCTGTGTTTGTTGTGGTTCTGACTGTTTGGAGGAGCCTCTCTGCTTGGATTTATGAATGCAAGCTAGGTTTGTCCTCTGGTACAAATTTACTGTTGCAGTCAATTTCCTGTTGCTGGGACAAATACCAAACCAGAAATACTTTACAGGAGGAAAGGGTTTATTTCGGGCTTACAGATTCCAGGGAAACACCATCAATGGTGGAAAAGATGGCTTACTTCCATAGATCCAAGCAGAAAGAACCAGAAACACTTAACAGCAAGATTTCCAACAACTTTGAACATACCTAGTAGAGCTGGAATCAGATCTGCCCCAGTGACATGTCCCCTGCAGCAGGAATCTGACTGCTAGGGCAGCAAGTTGCAAGCTCAATTTTAATAAAACACTTGAGTCTATGGGACCATATATTCAAACTATCTCATTCAAACTACTACAGTCCCCAAGTGACAATTTCATCTTCTTGAAAGAGGATGTTTGTCCTCATGATTTTTTAAAATTTTTTTAAAATTTTTTTAAATTTATTTTTGGAGAGAGAGACAGAGAGAGATAGACAGAGAGGGAGAGGGAGACAGAGATGGGCGCGCCAGCAGTCTCAGCTGCTGCCAACGAAATCCAGATGTGTGCACCCCCTTGTGGTCAAGTGCGGCATTGCGCCCTTGCATCACTTTGCATCTGGCTAAACGTGGGACCTGGAGATTGGAACCACTGGAGATTGGAACCAGCATTCTTAGGCTTAGCAGGCAGGCGCCTTAGCCACTAAGCCATCTCTCCAGCCCTGTCCTCATGATTTTGACTTTAGCTTTGACCAGGTATGTGATATGGACAGTAAAATATGAGGGGGGTGGGAGATGAGTCCATTATCCACCAAACAACTCCAAGGGCTGTTGAGTTTCTACTAACTTGCTCTTCCCTTTTATGAGGAAAATGGTACATTCCCAGTAAGAGCCTATGGTCTGGAATAAGAAGACTCAGAGAAAGGCTAAGGGATATAGTGAAAGTACATATTTCCTGCTATCTACTCCTGGAATTGGAGGGTTGGGATCATGACATGTCTATGTAAACACTATTACAATGAATGTCAATCTCTTCACCTATCAACTGAAGGTGAATATTTTAAACTTTTTATTTATTTATTTATTCATTCATTCATTAGTGTGTGTGAGAGAGAGAGAAAGAGCGAGAGAGAGAGAGAGAGAGAGAGAGAGAAGAGAAAGCACTAGTGCCTCTTATTACTGTACTGCAAACAAACACCAGATCCTTGTGCCACCTTTTGTATATGGCTTATGTGGGTGGCTTGAGAACTGAACCCAACCTGACAGGTTTTGCAGACAAGTGCCTATAATTGATGAGCCATCTTCCCAGCTCCAATTTTGGTTTTGTTTTTTTACAATGCATTTTACCCTGTCTTCTTCACATATCTAATGAAGCTAAAAATGCTTTCCTTTTCATAGGAAGTGAAGGGTTGAATGAGTGAATATATAAAGACTACAACACGAAATAACTCCTCGAAGTTAGTATCTTTATTAAAATAGCCTACAAGGACCTAGGCATAGTAGCATGAACTTTAAGTACCAAGTACTTGAGCGGCTGCGGCACGAGGAGTCCTTGAGACTAGTGTTTCATGACCAGACTGACGACAGCAAGAATCTTAAAAATAAAAAGTATCTCAATGTATATGCAGTAAGACAATGAACTTAATGAATGACTGCTAGATTCCATGGATGTTTTACTCATATTCTACTTTATTATACAATATATTTTAAAAGGATTGACATTTGGGGTTTTTTTTTTATATAGCATGTCATAAAGCCCCGTAATTCAGTACTTCCTAAATTACCTGTGGCTAAGGACCTGTCTTTTTAACATATTCTCCTCTCTAGCCAGTCATGAATGAGCACTTTTTAAAAAACACAAATAAAAAGAAGTTACTGGATTTGAAATTGAATGAATAAATTGAAAGGGGCATATAAATGAAATTCCAGTTTATTAGATTCAATAGATAGAAATTCTGCTAAATTCATAGCACGGGAATAAATATAAAACTAAAAAATTACTAAAATTTGTCCATATTACTCCTTGAGAATATACCTACAGCCAAAGACAACTCATGTAGAAAATAACTATTTTTCTCAAACATTCTGATAACTAAGCAAAACCCTGAGTGAAAAGCTATCTTCTATTATAAACACTGTATTCAGACTCTAAACTGCACACAACTTGTAATGAGACAAATAAGCTTGTTTTTTACTCAACTTGTGTAATCTATTTTAATAACAACTTATACAAGGGAAATAAGTATCACAGAACTAGGTAGATAGAATGGCAGAAAAGATTTTAAAGTAATTACAGCCATCTTAGGATATTCAGTTTCAACTTTTATCCAAAATGAAGTAAATGATGCTATATGTTCAGAATTTATGAGAAATAAATACAGTGATTTGCTCTGCAGAGGTATAGTTACATTTTAATGTTTTTTAATTAAATTTTTACATTGGCATACAAAGTAATGAGTTTCATTATGACATTTTAATATATCATTATATTTTGTTCTAATTTGTTCCCTTCCCCCACTAAGTGATTTTTTTAACAAATATTTTTAGTTATTTATTTGAGAGAAAGAGGCAGAGAGAGAGAGAGAGAGAGAAAGAGAGACAGAGAGAGTGGGCATGCCAGGGCCTCCAGCCACTGCAAATGAACTCCAGATGCATGCGCACCCTTGTGCATCTGGCTTACATGGGTCCTGGAAAGTCAAACCAGGATCCTCTGGCTTTGCAAGCAAATGCCTTAACCGCTAAGCCATCTCTCCAGCCCCCACTAAATGATTTTTAAGGAAGAAAATAAATTCCATATTTGATACTTTTGCATTACAGTTAACCACATGATCTTAACATGTGACGCTATTGTTACAATACCTGTTGGTACTTGTATCCATAGGTTAGCAGCTACCTGTGAATCATTGTTGGGGTCTGTGGTAGTTTGAATAGACGGCCCCCAATATATTCAGTGTTTTATTAGTTTATAGTTTGCTTCTGCAGCCACTTGGCTGGAGGCAGTGTCACTGGGCAGATCTTAAGGTGTGGTGGTGGGTTTGAGATTCCATTGTAAAGATATGCAAAGTGTGCCTAGCTGGAGGTGTGCTGTGCTTTGGGCCTTGTGGCTTTCTCTCTCTCTCTTGCCTGGTCCTGTAAAAGAGCAGGCCAGCTTCTCCTGGCATTATGGAACTTCCCCTGGATCTGTAAGCTACAATAAATATCCCTTCCTCCATAACTGTGCCTGGTCTGGAAGTTCATCTCAGCGAACCTGAAGCTGTCTGCTACAGGGTCACTGATTTTTATTATTATTATTATTATTATTATTATTATTATTATTATTATTAGAGACAGAGAGAGGGAGAGAGAGAAAGAGATAGAGGAAGAATGGGCGCCACCACAAATAACCTCCAGACACATACACAATGTGCATCTGGCTTACGTGGAAACTGGAGAATCAAACATGGGTCCTTAGGCTTTGCAGGCATGTGCCTTAACCGCTAAGCCATCTCTCCAGCCCACTGTGATATTTTAAAACACCTACCCTATTCTATGCTGTCATGATGATTAAGACTGTTCATGTGATTGATTGCTCATAGATGTATCAGCAGCTTTCTAAAACATGAGGCTTGATTTCTGACTTTGCTGTAGTTGCATGTAAAATGTCCCCCACAGGCTCATGTCCTCATCTGGTAGAACTGTTGTGGAACGTTTGTGACATGGAGTCTGGTGGGTGGACGTAGAGCACTGGGGCAGATCTTGAGAGTCATAACTGGACTCCGCTTCTGATCCAAGTCTCTGCTACCCTGAGCCACCAAAATGTGAACAAACCAAGCTGCAAGCACCTAACTCACGATGGACTGACATGCTCCAGTCACCGCACCTTCCTTGCCATGGTGGACTGGATTATGTTGCTTCTGTCAAGCAATTTGTCACAGAAACAAACAACAAAACAAAAGCTAACTAATACAGACTTTGTAGAACAACATGTAGCAAAGTGCTGAGAGTCCTGTTTGATGAAACTTTACACCCTGAAAAGTATTGAGATAGAAGCAAGTGGAAAGAACAGGTTTCAAGTACCAGGACAGAGTGACATTGTGTAAGGTCATTTATAAATCAAAGGTCGCTAATCTGTCAACAGGTCATCTGAGTTACAGACTCTATTTGTAAGTACCTGTCCTGTGCGCTGAAGGAGCAGCTGGAGGGGAGCATAAATATGATCATTCACTGTACATATCTTTTTTAGTAAGCCCATAGGGTAATGTCTGTTGCACAAAATAAATACTGATACCTCCTTTTCAAATCACAGTGGTGATTTTTCAATCTCTCTCCTTTGAACTCTAAGTACAATTATGACATTGTATTATGTGCTCTTTGATGGTAGAAATATAATCCAAAGTGAAGGACTCTGAAAGTCCTTATGCAATCATAATAGATTAACTGTCCATCTTGCTGGCCAAGAAAGCCTTGGTTGGCTATGAAATTTAATATTCAGTAGTTATCAGCAACCTGTTTGAAATAAGCTGATGAAACTTTGCAACATGGGGAACAAAATGAAGTTTATTAATGGAAAGTTTGACACCTGCATGAGTCTAGAAATCATCATGCACTTACAGAAAGAATTTGAGTGGGACCACATTTATCCTTTAGTTCATTATTGACAGTACTTAAAGTCTCAGTTCTAGTTACTCTTTTGAGAAAATTATTTATTTGCAGTGTGTGTGTGTGTGTGTGTTTCTGGGCACACCAGGTCTCTTGCTACTGCAAATGAATGCTCCTCAGGCTTTACATGGGATAGGTGGGGAATTGAACCAAACTATCAGGCTTTGCAAGCAAGCTCCTTTAACCACTGAGCAATCTTCCCAACTCCCAAGTTCTAGTTACTCTTAATCCTGTTTAAATATTCAATGCTTTGTTTTTGTTTTTGTTTTTTGAGGTAGGAACTCACTCTAGCCCAGGCTGACCTGGAATTCACAGTCTCAGGGTGGCCTTGAACTCACAGCAATTCTCCTACCTCTGCCTCCCAAGTGCTGGGATTAAAGGCGTGTACCACCATACCTAGCTAAAAAAATAAAAAAATAAAAAAATCAATGCTTTTTATTCCATTATGAATAGAATTATTTTATTTACATAAAATTTTATTCCTTACATAGTTAATTCCAGGTCAGCCTGGGCCAGAGTGAGACCCTACCTCGAAAAACCAAAAAACAAAACAAAACAAAAAAAAATTTTATTCCTCATTCAAGTTTTACTTATATAAGTCAAAGGCCTTTAACTGCTTGGTCATATTCTTTTACTTTCCAACTGATACAATTGTTACCTAATACACATAAATGTAAATATTTTTATTAATAAACTGATTTTGCCAAGTGATATTTTATTTCATCTTTCATTTTGATTTTGATTTTCTTTAAACATCACATATTGTGGGGTCACCCTTGTATTACTAAAATATTGGTACTATTAAAAATTTTAAACTTACAATAATAGAATGGATTTAAAGGACATATTCTCTTTCCCTTTTTCTCAGTCATAACAATAAACAGGTATTACAAGAAAGAGTTCAATTCCACTTTTTTGAAGACTTTTTTTGTCCTGAGAGCTGATATTAGTATAAAAATAAGTATAAATACTTTATTGATAAAAATAAGGACTCTTGCATGTTACAAATATGCTTGCATTTGTCATCTACTTTTGGTTCCTGGAAAGCTGAGCCTTCTCAAGATCAGGTGGGAGATGGGGAGTATGTCAGGGTTCATTCTATTCTTTTTTTTGCCTCTGATGGACCTCAAGCTTTCTGCTTGTGCACCTCTTTAATCAATTTCATTTTTTCCTATATTGCTCATCATAAGTTTTTAAATTGCAGGGTCTACACTGCTTTAAAATAAAATGTTACCAATTTGTCTATCAAAACAAACGTAATACAGATGTATGTAAGTGCCCGTATATACATAAGTGCAAGTATGTATATGCACTTGCATGTAATTCAAAATTAACTTGTGAACATAAGGTTTTAAATATTTTTTAAATTCCACCTGTATTGCTATCAAGATTATTATTAATGTGTAACTGATCAAAGTTCTATTTATTACAACTTTGCTAACCAAGCATTAAACAAATTTTTTTGAAATGAAGTATTTAATAATTAAAATGGGGCTGCATTTGTGAATGAATATTATATATTACTAAAATTTAAAATTATATTTCCACTTTTATAGTTGGAACCACTATGAGACACAGTTGACCTAAATGTATAGATGACTCTGGATGGAATGAGTTGTGACTTTTTATTTAAATCTTTGACTTCCTAAGTCATAAAACAAAATTCCATAGTGCTCTATTACCAAAACTACTTTTTAACAGTCTATTTTGTAAGAAAGTTTTTAGAGCTTTCCTTTTTTTCTTATTAGCAAGAGTCTGGCTATATAACCCATGCTGACTTCAAACTCCCACACATCTTCCTGCTTCAGCTTTCTAGCACTGAGATTAGAGATATGTGCCATTATGTTTGGCTAGATCCTCATTTTAATTATTTTAAAATATTTTTTATTTACATGTGTGCATGTGCATGTGATGCATGCAAGTGTGTGTGTGTGTGTGTGTGTGTGTGTACCAGGGACTCTTGCTGATGCAAAGGATTGCCAGCTGCATGTGCCATATTTGCATCTGACTTTGTATCGTCACTGGGGAATTGAACCTGGGCCTCCAAGCTTTGCAAGCAAGTGGCTTTCACCTCTGAGCCATCTCCCCCAGCCAATCCTCATTTTTCAAAAAATACTTTATTTACCTATTTGAAAGAAAGAGAGGGAGAGAGGATGAGAGAGAGAGAGAGAGAGAGAGAGAGAGAGAGAAAGCAAGACAGATTGTGTACACCAGGGTCTCAAGCCACTACAAACTAATGTCAGATGCATCTGGAGTGCATCTGGCTTATGTGGACACTGGGAATAGGTCCCTGGGTCCTTAGGCTTTGCAGGCAAGTGCCTTAACTACTAAGCAATCACTCCTGCCCCTCATTTATTTTTTAAAGGACTAAATTGCTTTTATTTATTTATTTGAGAGGGGGGTAGAGAATGGGCATGCCAGGGCCTCCACCCACTGCAAATGAATTCCAGATGCATGAGCCACCTTGTGCATCTGGTTTATGTGGGTCCTGGGGAATTGAACCCGGGTTATGTGTCTTTGCAGGCAAGCACCTTAACTGCTAAGCCATCCCTCTAAGCCTCTCTAATTTATTTATTTACTTTTTTTTTTTTTTGAAGTAGGGTCTCACTCTAGCTCTGGCTGACCTGGAATTCACTATGTAGTCTCAGGGTAGCCTTGAACTCAAAGCAATCCTCCTACTTCTGCCTCCCGAGTGCTGGGATTAAAGGTTTGCACCACCACACCTGGCTCCTAATTTAATTTTTAATAAAAGTTATTGGAAGGGCAAAATCTCAACTAAGAATGATTTGTCAGCTAATCATTTGTGTGATCAAATTTCTCAGTGTTGTCACAGTATTATATTTCAAATAGAACCTCCCAAAACTTTTCATTATTAAATAGAAAGGATTTGCTTTTTTAAAAAATTCAAGCAGAATATGATGCAGCAAAATTCAACTCAAGAAAAGTATGTGTATGTGTGTATGTTTCTTATGTGCAGGTGCATGTTCACATGACTGCATGTAAATGGAGGGCAACCTTAGATGCTATTCCTCACAAATACTGTCCGCTTTGTTTTTCTTTTCTTATCTTTTCTTTCCTTTTTCTTTTTTTTTTCTTTTTTTTTTTTTTTTTTTTTTTTTTTTTGAGGCAGAGTCTCTCATTGATCTGGAGCATACCAATTAGACTAGACTAGCTGGTCAGTAAGACACAGGATTCTCCTGCCTCCACCTCCCCAGATGACAAGCATATGCCACATTTCCATGGATTCTGGGGATTGAACTCATGCCTTCACACTTGCAAGACTTGCGGTTTACTGACTGAGCTAGCTTCCCAGCCTCTGCTTTTCTTTGATAAAGTGAGAAAGAAGTTATTACAAGAAGAGTTGTGGAAAATGGAAAAACACAGAAGACAGGCAGTTTTCAGAGTGTATATATATATATGGAAGTTCAAAGCTGGAAATTGATTTTCTTAAAAGCAGTCTTATGTAGGCCTTGGAGACATGCCAGCTGCTCCCAGGAGCACAGGAATGCCAGTGTGAAGACTGTCGGCTTTGTTGTCGAGAGAGCAGTTCTCTTCTTGGGCAGGTGGAGAGGGCTTTGCTTTACAAACTTATCACAGTTCTCTTCCCAGTTAAAATCACATCATTGTTTCACAAGTTGTTCTTTTGAGACAGAGCAGACAAGTGCTCATTGGTTAACATGTAAAAAGAAGGCTCCAGGCTAAATTAAGTAATAAGAATGATTGTGTTCATGTCTAAGAACAAAAGCATTTCTTTTGCTAATGTTACCTTTTGGCACTTTAATCAAGGCAACCTTCCATATTCTAAGGTGGTTGGACCGCAAGGGACTTCATGGAAAGATGCTACAAAAACCTTCTTTCAAATCCCAGGCTTCCCCTCTTCTGGACATTCTCTAGCAAAATTTCTTTAAAAAGCAAAATTATCATCTTGTCTCCTGTCTTCTTTACCAAAATATAAAGTCTCTGAGGTGAAAAGTATCCTGCCACATTCACCTTGGTAGCTCATTATTTCTGCACAACTTCACCTATAGTAATCATTGGTAAATATGGACTGAATTAAATGAGGTAGATAAATAATTGTACCTGCACAGTGTGACATGAGATGCACAGGAAAATACCTTTATTCTGAAATAGTTAACTCTCCCAGTCGTTCTTCAGTACTTGTGTAAAGATTTTAAATTTCCTATATTAAAATATGAAATATAGCTAATATTTAATTGGGAAAGTAACAATAGAAGGGAGAGAAACTGTTCCCTACAGAACAAATAATCTGTGGTAACATTGTAGATATTGTGTGACCACAGCCAAGGGCAAAGATGCAAGAGAGAGAATGTTCTGGAGAGTTTGATCTACACTTCATCACCAGAAGCAGATGTAGTACTTGGATTTGACACTAAGCATAGCAAGCAGCCATAGAGAGTGCCAAGCAAAATACTGACTGACGTGATATGATTTGGTATTAAATGATCACTGTGGCAAGGACCTCTCTTCCCATTAAATCCAGATCAAACAACTTACAGCATCTCCCCAGTAAAAATGATCTAAACTTTTAGAGAAATAAAATTGAAAAATATCTGGAAAGCATTTACAAGACAAAGGCGAATAGGAAACTTTGAGGGCAAAATCAAGCAAGAAGTAGGAACCCCAAGAGATCCAAGAAGCCAAGCAGGATAAGAGCACAACTGGATTTACCCCAGTGAGGCGGAAAACCCCAAAAATAAAGAAAAACAACTTTCAAAGAAATCAGAAAAATAAAGATAGCATATTCTTGAAAGGTAGTATGTTTCTAGGGCGGACATTAGCAAGTGACTCTAAGATGGATGGTCTAAAATGGCAGAAATGTGCTCACGATTTCAAAGGCAAACCATCCAATATAAAAATAACAGCAATGTGTGAAGAAGGGTCTTGACTGTACTAATGTTCCAGCTTCTGGTGGCTTCCAAAAATGGTTTGGGTTTCCTGGCTGGTATGTGCATCTTACCACTGTCTCCTCTGACCTCACATGGTATACACTCTCTGTATGTCTTCTCCTCTTCTTACAAAGACACAAATCTGAATTTAAGCCCAGCTTAAATCCAATATAATTTAACCTCAATATATTTACTTTATTACACTAGTAAAGATGCTATTTCCAAACAAGGTCATGTTCGAAGCTTCCAGGTGGACATGGACTTTGATATACCATTTATCCTACTACAACCCTCCTCCAGCCCCTCACATCTATGTTCCTCCCATATGCATTGGCCTGTCCTCAAGTATCTGAAACTATTAACTCACTCCAGCATCACCTCTCAATCCTGAATCTCATCAACTTTGTAAAGTCCATCATTATTACTTAAATTAGATGTGGGTGAATCACATAGATCCATCCTAGATATGTGACTTTTCCTGGGTAGACCTTAACAAACATCTATTCACCCCAAAGAGGTCACCAACAATAGACTAAAGAAAGAATTTCACCCAAGTGTAGCTTGGTGAACCAGTGAGTGCAGTAGGGTTACTTCTAGAGGCATGGCTGACTCAAAGGCAGTTGCATCACAAGGCAGCCTACTGCAGCATGGGTGATACCTCCCAAAATCAGCATCCCTGGAGTGACCTGGCCAGAGAGTCCTCTCCCCAGCAGTTGTGTACTGCTTTTATAACCATGGACGGAAGTTTTGTGGATCTTGTCATTTTCAGGAGCTTCCTGGGCCCCATAAGCTTCATTTACTTCCTGGGTCTTAGGAGCCACCTTCTTCATTCCAGAAGGGGTTGTTTCAATTAGGAGGAAACAGGTGCATAACAGTGGGACAAACTGTTTTTCCTCTGGACCTGTGAATCAGAAAATGAATTATCTACTTCCCCAACAAAATGGAGTGATGAGTATAGGATAGGTATTTCCACTTCAAAAGGGAGCTACACAGAGTCTTTTGTCACATTTTGAGGTTCTGGGTAGATATGAATTTGTGAGGGACATGATTTAACCCAAAAGTTTCTCTTTCTTCTCTGTGTTTTTCTTTTTTCTTTTCCCTTGGCACTGGCCTGTAATTTCCTATAGCAGGATGTGGTTTACATCCACAATGAGCTATTGATCAGAGAGACCTACTAGATCTCTGAAAATGAACAAGACAGATTTCTGTCACAGCACTGGATTATCCACTAGAGGTTAATGGTAAGACCCTACTGCTGAAGACACCATACGCTGTTGGCACAGACCATGGAGAGACCTCGTTGGAATCCAGAAGAGAGCCAGTCCCCAGACAATTAGCCCACCTAGTGCTCAAAGGTGGTACTGGGAGAAAGTGGCCAACATCTGTCCAAGCAACTTAAAGTCTAAGTGACTCAGAAGCAAACAATCTCATGTGATGCTCACACAAGTGCAATAGTGGCACACAGTCATGGTGGGTAACCAACTGCTCTTGGATTGTCTAACAGATCCACTCAGTGGAAAGGAAACAAGTCAGAATCATATCCAGATTCTGTTTTCCATTGTCAAGCTCCCACTAACCTTGGGCTATAAGAGGGTCTACACCCTTTAAATTCTCTCTAAATTAATAATTGTTATCCCATTTAACTGGTGCTGACTTCATTGTCCATTGGGGAAGCTGCTTCTCTTTTCAGACAGGAGCTGGACCTGAGGAGATAAATGACACAGTGCACTCCACCCTGGCCCCAGCTGAAACCACAGAGGAATTGTGGAAATGAGCAAGAGTGCTTCTTTCTCAGTGAATCTGGTATCAGCACAAGGGTGAAGAAGATAGACACTGAGGGCATTCAACACCTACCAAACCAGAGATCCAGAAGCTCCTAAGAGCCCATCACTGAAACAGACTTAAAATGCTCCCAGCATGGCTCAGGGAATTTTGAGGAAGAGAGGACAGAAAGATTGGGGACATTTTGCACAGAGACCTTGCCTCCTGCCTCCTCCTCCCTAATAATGCATGACCCACAATCCCCATGGGGATGACCTGCATCCCCAGTGAGGAAGGCCTCTTCAGAAAAGGGACAGGGAGTAGGGAAAGGATGGTACCAACATGTGTCATTAACATATTAAATATGTCCGTATCTAATAAAAAAACTTAAAAATTAGCAGAGAAAATAGTAAAAAGTAAAGCATTCACAGATTAATATTTCAGTAATAGTAGTATAAACTAAAGAACAGTAAACGATATTTTCAGTGTACTAAAAGAAATGACTACTCTACTGAACCCAGTAAAAATATATCTTTAAAACAAGGTCAAGGGCTGGAGAGATGGCTTAGAGGTTAAGATGCTTGCCTGCAAAGCCAAAGGACCTAAGTTTGACTCCCCAGGACCCACGTAAGCCAGATGCACAAGGGGACACACACATCTGGAGTTCCTTTGCAGTGGCTAGAGACCCTGGAGCACCTATTCTCTCTCTCTCTCTCTCTCTCTCTCTCTCTCTCTCTCTCTCTCTCTACCTGCCTATTTCTGTCTCTCTCTCAAATAAATAAATAAAAATAAAATATTTAAAACAAGGTCAAAATAACTACAGAGTAATTTTTCTATTGATTAGAGACATTTACCAAAAATTCTAGAGAATGTAGTTTAGCTAGAGGAAATAGGCCTAGATGCCAAAAAGAAAGAACACAAAGGGTAAATATTTAAGCAAATCCAAATAAGTATTGACAGCAAAAATTAATAGTGGAATTTTAAAAAGGTGAAAGCCAAATAAATAACATTAGAAAATATGAATCAGGAGAGTATATTGAGATTAAAATCTTTAAGGATCTTATAAAAAAGATCCTTATATAAAAGTATTCATTACTTCTAGACATTGTTGATTTTAAGTACAATTCAAAATTTCTAGAATAAGTCTGGACTTGGTGGCATACAACTTTAATCCCAGCACTCAGGAGGCTGTGGTGGGAGTATCACTGAGAATTCACGGATAGTCTGAGACTTGTGCATTCCAGGTAAGCCTGGGCTAGAGCAAAACCCAACCTTGAAAACACAAACAACAACAGAAAAATCTACAATAAAAGAAGACAAAAATGTATGCATTTATTTTGATATTTTAAAAGTTCTTTAGGGTTGTCAATAATTTAAAAAAATTTTTTCATTTATTTATTTGAAAGAGACAGACAAAGAGAGAGAGAGAGAGAGAGAATGGTTGTGCCAGGGACTCCTGTCACTGCAACTAAACTCCAGACACATGTGCCATGAGTATCCAACTTTACATGGGTACTGGGAAATTGAACCCAGGCTGCCAGGCTTTGCAAACAAGTGCCATTAACTACTGAGCCATCATTCCAGCCCAAAATAGTATATAAATTTAAATCAGTAATTTAAAATAATACATGGTGACTTTAAACACACAAGTATATTTACAATCAGCCAATCCACAAAACGAAATATTTTAAAAGTAAATAGAATTAAGTGGTGCAAGTAGAAATTGCAAATAAGATGCTAAATTTCCACCTGGCATACCTACAATAGTTATATTAAATATAATTAAATTAAATGAACTAAAGGACAAAGATTTTCAAAAAGAATAAAAATACAATTGCATGATACTTACAACAAATGGAAATGAATATACACAAATGATTGAAAATTAAGGTTTTTCAAAAAGAAATATTTATACTATAAATTTTAAATAAAAACTCAGTACTAAAGAAAAGGCAATTCTATATGCTGATTAAGAGATTACAATTAAAAGAACAACAGAAAAGTTTTTTATTTGTCCCTCATATTACAATACAGCCTCAACGTCTACTATTCAGCCAGTATGGTGGTATACACCTGTGATCCCAGAACTTGGGAGTTAGCAAAGGTGGATCACAAGTTTGAGTACAGTCTGCACTACACAGCATGACCTTGTCAAAAAAAGGCAAGCCGGGCTGGAGAGATGGCTTAGCAGTTAGGTGCTTGACCCTGGTTCAAGGTTTGATTCCCCAGTACCCACGTAAGCCAGATGTACAAGGGGGCACATGCATCTGAAGTTCATTTACAGTGGCTGGAGGCCCTAATATGCCCATTCTCTCTCTCTCTTTCTCTCTACCCCTTTCTCTGTCTGTCACTCTCAAATAAATAAACAAAAATAAACAAAAAAATTTTTTAAAAAGGCAAGCCTTCTATTCAAAACTTTAGTTAAGGGCTGGAGAGATGACTTAGTGGTTAAGGCACTTGCCTGCAAGGCCAAAGGACCCAGGTTTGATTCCCCAGTAGCCACATAAAGCCAGATACACAGGGTGGCACAAGCATCTGGGGTTTGTTTGCAATGGCTAGAGGCCCTGATGCACCCATTTTTTCCCATTTGCTTCTCTCTCTATCTTTCTCTCTCTCTCTCAAATAAATAAATAAAATATTAAGAAACAAAACTATTACACGTTTTGTTTCTGTAACTGATTTTAGACTTGTGGCTGAAGATTATAAATACCTTCTTTCAGTACCCACGCTCTTTTCTTTCTGAACAAGCACCACTGTTGTTTATAATCCCTTCTCTGATGAGATGACTCAAATCTTTATTCTAAAAGGCTCTAAGCAATTGGCAACTTTCCTGTATTGCACTGATAGGGTTTCCTTGACTTAATCATAGGACAACAGGATGCTAAAAGGCAATCTTGAAAGAATCAAGTCTTGACTTGACTCAAGTCTTACTTAAGACTTACTATCGGCCTCCCTTGTGCAGTTGTACACAGAATTTGCCACCTCACCTGAACACCAACCCCAAATTTGTGTTCTCTCCATTGGTAGTAGAGATGGCAGCAAGACAAGTATTAAGCAGTTGCTACGAGGGGATGAGTTGTGGAGGGGGGGGGGTAGACACAAAGGATTTTGAAGGGTCTGGGGAGATGGCTCAGTGTTTACAGTGCTCGTTCCCCAAGCATGAGGATATCTAGATTCCACATAAAAATGCCAGAAGTAGCGATACATGTCGAACAGACAGATCCATGGGGTCACTGGCTAGCTAATCTAGTCAAAGAGATGAGCTTTAGGTTCAGTGAGAGACCCTGTCTGGAAAAACTAAAGTGGTAATTGAGGAGAAATATCTAATGTCAACCTCTGTCCTCCACATGTGCGTGTGTGTGCGCATGCACACACACACACACACCACACCACACACCAAACACAAAAAGAAAACACTTAAGAAGTTTCCTGGAAAGGGATTAGAAGAGACAGAGCCCTAACTGGAAAGGGATGTCAGCCAAGGGACACTGGAGTGATAATGTGGTTGTTTAGAAATGGCTACCTAGGAACTCTTCCAGCTCAGTAAGTGACACTCACTAGCTCAAACAAAAACCTAAGGAGTCATTTAAGCATGTTTCTTTTTTTTCTTACCCCCATATGGAATATATCATTGACTCCTGATGTCTATCTTTTTAAAATCCACTCCAATACTATCATAGATTACCAAATATTTGTCATCTAAGTTGTCATCGTTTTTCACTTGGACTGCTGTCGTGGCCTCCCCACTTGACTTCTGGCTTCCATCTTTGCTACTCTTCTTTCCACCCCTCCCTCCCCTCACTCTAATCTACTCTTCACACAGTACAGTGATATTTTGGTCTATAAATCAGAACATTGTTTTCTACTGCAAAAAGTCTCCAAGTAGCTTTCCTTTGCATTTGCCTACAAGTGATCTTGATTGACCCCTGTGTCAATCCTGTCCTCTACCTCAATGCTCCAGCTAAAGGGCCCCTTTCTCTGATCCTCAAGCATACCAGCCTCATTCCCGGTCCTCCCTCACAGAATTTGTTCTGTGTTGCTTAGGACTCTCTTCCCTTGTGATTTCTCGCAGGATTGGCTCTGTCCTTACCATCTAGTCTCAGCTCAAATGTCTGCTCTTTAGAGATGTGCCCTCCACTTCTTCTGTTCCTCTCCATTGTGTCATGTTGTTTCATTGGCTTCACAGCATTTGACATCATCAAAAATTATTTTGCATGCATACTTTAGTATTTGTTCCTTTTCTTTCTTTATCTCACTGTATCATAAACTTCCTGAGGAATCACAACTTGCCTGCTGGCCTGTAACCGAAATGCAGTGAATATTTCCTGACTACAGATGGTACATAATTCCCAAAGGGGGAATAAAAGAGACAGTACAATAGAGGTGCTATGTTATAGCAGTTACTTTCTTATTGCTGGTAAAAAAAAAAAAAATAAGCAGTGTATGGAAGGAAAAGATTTCTTTCTGGTTTAGAGTTTCAAGGAAAAATTTCATTATAATGAAGAAAGCGTGGCAGGACCAGGCAGTTGGGTGTCACATCTCCACAGCAGCAGGGAGAAAGTAGATAGAATGGGCTAAGTGAGGCAAGTGGGGCTCAGCCATAAAACCCCAAGGCATGCCCCTCAGAACATACCTCCTCCAGGATAGCTCCACCTCCTAAAAGCTCCACCAACTGGGGATCAAGTATGGGAGACAGTGTGTATTCATACCACCAGATATGGTTTAGACATGGTTCCAATGTGTCCCATTAGTGTTCATGTTAGAAGCTTGGTCCTCAATGTGTCTGTCCTGGGATGGGGTGTGAAATCTTTGAGACGTTTGGCCTTCTAGGAAGTAACTAGCTTGTAGAAGGCCTGTGCTGGGTGGCCTGTTCTGGGGGCTCTACTGAGAATTCTTAAACTCTTAGTCTATAACATAATTAAATTACATAGTCATTTCTAAGAAAATTATCTATAATTTGGCCTGGAGAGATGGCTTATCAGTTAAGGCATTTGCCTGCAAAACCAAAGGATCCCAGTTTGATTCTCCAGGACCCATGTAAGCTAGATGCACAAGGGGGCGCATGCATCTGGAGTTCCTTTGCAGTGGCTGAAGGCCCTCGCATGCCCGTTCTCTCCCTCTCACTCGCTCTGTCTCTCTGCTTCCTTCTATCTCTTAAATCAATAAAAAATAAAATAATCTATAATCTATATAAATGTACATATAAATATCTATAATTTAAAATATATCTAGAATTAACTATATCAAATAATATAGCCATTAATCAGAAAATTGGGCCCTATAAGAGTGAAAGTATAGAATTCATAATATATACCTGGATCCAGGTCCTTACTCTCTCATTTGCCATGAACATGCAAACAATCCCATGCCAAATGCTGAAACAGAGGATATGCACTCTTGATGGACGAATCACACCAAGCTTATATTCAGGAAAGACTTCTGTCTTGTGGGGTCTCCTTCTTTCTATATCTCTTCTGCTCTAATGATAGGAGGGCTCGATTGAATTTTGGAGGGGGTGGGAAGAATAGAGGTTTCAAGTAAAACGTTCTCTGGAGGTGTCTCCATCATTGGCAGAAATCACTGTGTGTTACTTTCTGTGTTACACATTGAACAACTTCCTCTGCTAACACTCACCATGTATCCCAAGGGCTGCTTTTAGACACAGACTCAGAGTATGAAAAACATATGCCATGTATGGATACTGTGTGTGTATGTGTGTGTGTGTGTGTGTGTGTGTGTGTATGGACACATGTCTCATGTGCCAACATGAGTGTGGGCACATACTTGCCATGGCACACGTGTGGAGGTCAGAAGACAGCTTTCAGGTCAGTCCCTCACTGTTAACATTGGGTGAAGAAGGGCTTCTCTCTCGGGGTCTAACTCTACTGTTAATCTTTGCTGTGCTCACCCATGAGGGAACGTCTCCTATATCCACCTTCCAACATGCAGACAGAAGTCTCCATGGCTACCATATTTTCTTGTTTATGGGGTCTGAGGAGATTCAAATTTGGGTTCTCTGTGTGAGCAGCAGGCATGTTATCCCAGGTACCTTCCCAGCCTCACACATGGATTTTTTTTCAAAGATTTTATTTTTATTTATTTATTTATTTATTTATTTATTTATTTATTTATTCATTTATTTGAGATACATGTTCTACCATGTGCATCTGGCTTACATGAAACCTGGAGAATTGAAACTGGGTCCTTTGGCTTTGCAGGCATGCACTTTAACTGCTAAGCCATCTCTCCAACCTTGGATGTTTTTAATATATATTTTTCCATATCAACAAAATGTTCACAAGTACAGTAGGTCCTGGTGACATTTGAGAATAGGGGTCTTTGTGTGGCCTGGACTATGACACTGTTTTATGCCAAGGTTCAAAAATGTGCCCTTCTCTCCAGTCACCTTTAGGGGTAGCTGGGAGTTGATGTCTTTCCATTAGGATATTTTTGCCGGCAAGAAACCAAAATAGGGCTGGAGAGATGGCTTAGTGGTTAAAGTGCATGCCTGTACAGCCTAAGGACCCAGGTTCAATTCTCCAGGTCCTATGTAAGCCAGATGCACAAGGTGGCACATGTGTCTGAGTTCGTTTGCATGGGCTAGAGGCCCTGGCGTGCCCATTCTCACTCTCTCTCTCTCCCTCTCTGTCTTTAATAAATAAATAAATAAAAATAAATCTTAAAAGAAAGTAAACTAGTCTCGTGGAATATACATCCACATACAAAAGCGAAGAGCTTTTTGCCAAATGAAAAGACTCACTCAGGGAACTGAGCCTGGTGAGGACCTGGACGTGCACATTTCTGTCGTGCCATATGTGACCTTGTGACTTTCACAAGTAGAGCCACAAATGCCTGCCGGACCAGGGACATTTCTGCATCCCCAGCAGAAAGAAGGAATGGGACAAAAGACCAAAACAGCACCTCAACTGAGTCTCTCTCAGAGATTTCTGGTGGTTTATTGACCAGACTC
Organism: Orientallactaga sibirica; assembly: GCA_036365145.1. NCBI lineage: Eukaryota > Metazoa > Chordata > Mammalia > Rodentia > Dipodidae > Orientallactaga > Orientallactaga sibirica. The sequence continues at coordinate 1,600,473 of JAEOAD010001605.1, forward strand.
AGTCACGTGGCCAGTCTTCTCTGCAAAGGTTCCTGGGAAGGTAACTTAGCAGAGCCCATAGCAATCATGGCAAAATTTGGGGTTCTTTTTCTAAGGAAGAGGAGAGTCTGTGAGGCAGGCTGGCAGCATGTGACCCATGGTAAAAATCCAAGTTTTCTTTTCTCTCTCTGTTAGGTGTTCTCTTTCATCTGTGATGAGGTTCATGCTATGCCATTAGTGGCACACCCCATGTACCAAACCCTGAAGAGCTGGCACTCACTTGCAGTAGCATATGAGGAGGATTTGTGTTTGGGGCGTGGAGTTGGGTTGAGACGAATACTCAATTATTATCTAAATTAAGCTAGCTTATTTTTGACAATTTATTTTCTCATTCTGAACTAACTAATATTTACTATAATTATCTTTATTGTTATAAAGTTATAATTTTTTAAAAGCACTAGGAAATAGAAAAATGAAAAATCACTAACTATCATGCCAATATTTCCACCATCATTGTGTTTGTCTGTCCCTTGTTGTTATTTTGCCAGAGATGTTTGTTCATGGTATTCACTGAATTTCATGTCCCAATTTTACAATTAGCATAAAATAAACATAGTCCTGTTATGATTTGTATCATAAGTTTATCACTAGTAGAGTTAGTAAATTCCATTTTGTGGAATTACTGACACGCAAATGAGATACAGTTGCCACTTGTGGAATGTGCACTGAGTTAAACGCGGTATTCAGTACCTTGTTAGTTAGATACTTGAGCTTATTTATGCTTGCAACAGCCTATGAACAAGGTATTATAATAACTAGGAATGGCCAGGAAACTGAAGCACAGTTCTAATTGATTGACCTTTCTAGCATCACAAAGTTAGTGTTTATTTCTTTTTAAATAACCTGGTCAGGCAGAGTGGTACATGCCTGCAATTTCAGCACTAGGGAGGAAGAGCCTGAAGGATCAAGAGTTCAAGAGATATCCTCAGCTACATAGTGAATTCAACGACAGCCTGAATAAGAATAAGAATCTCTCAAAAGAAGCAATTCTTAAATGTACTAATACAAAAATTCTCTTGTGAAAAGTGTTCTCCTAGGTCTGGAGAGATGGCTTAGCAGTTAAGGTGCTTGCCTGCAAAGGCTAAGAAGGCTTGTTAGAATCTCCAGGTCTCACATAACCAGATGCAGAGTGACACACGTGTGCAATGTTGCACATGCACACCAGGAGACTCACGCATCTGGAGTTCGTTCACAGTGGCTGAAAAAGGTCTTGGCATGCCCATTCTCTCTCTCCCTCCCTCCCTCCTCTCTCTCTCTCTCTCTCTCTCTCTGTGTCTGTCTCTCACTCAAAACTAAAATTAAAAAAAGTGTTCTCCTGATTCAACTTTACTACAAAAAAAATCGTACTTTGAAGCAGGAATCATATTTTGAGGTCCAAAATATGCCTATAAAATCACACGTAACATGAAGCTTTGAAAATTATCCTGTCACTTTAATGAATTCTGTTTATCAAACCTGACCCTCCTGTTCTAATCAAGTTTCTGCTTTTGCTGCGTAAAAGAGTTTTACTATTTTCAAAAGTGTATTTGACAGTTCTCTCCATCTTAGCTCAGTCATATTATTTGCTGCTGTATGTTGTGGTAATTACTGGGATAATGACTAACCATATGCAAGTGTTCATATTTTCACCATTTCCCTTTGAGACTTAGCGTGGATGTACTTAGAATAGAGATATCTTGAAAATCTATCACTCCTTTCAATCAGAAAAGGGAAGAACTCAGCAAAGCCAAGGTTGAGAAGATTCATAGGCGTTTTCATGTTAGAGAGCGGCAAGTGTTTAAATGAGTGACGTTGCCAGCACAGTGACTTCATCTTTCTCTTCATCTTTGCCTTATGAAAAAGGAGCTCATTTAAGAAGATATGTCCATGTTCCAATGCATGATTAAACCAATCACATCATAAGGTATCTTTTCCCTGCTTTGCACTGAGTATGATCAATGAGACTAAATACATGGATCTTCTAAACTTTGCTTTTTTATTATTTATGTATGTGTATGTAGATATGTATTGTGTGTGTATGTGTGTGTATTGGTACCCACACCATGGTGCATGTGGCTATCAGAACACAACCTTAGAGTATTTGTTCTCTCCTTTCACCTTCTTTTTTTTTTAAAAAAGAAAAAAAATTATCTATTTATTTGCAAGCAGAGAGAGCGAGAAGAGAGACACAGAGAGAGAATGGGCAGGACAGGGCTTCCAGCCACTGCAAACAAACTCCAGACACATGCACCACTTTTGCATCTGTCTCTACATGGGTACTGGGGAGTCAAACTCCAGTCATGAGGCTTTGCAGGCAAGTGCCTTAACTGCTGAGCCATCTCTCCAGCTATTCACCTTCTTTTTGAAACCCAAACTCTATTGTTTTTTGCTGCTGCAAATTCCCTTGTCTATCTGTCCCATGAGCTTCCAGATTCTTCTGGTTCTGCTTCCCATGGAAGTAGGTATATTGGGGTCACAGATGAGTGTGCCACTTTGCATCTGGCTCTGTGTGGGTGCTGGAGAGTTGAACTCTTGTCAGCAGGCTTATAGACAGACATCTCTAACTGCTGAGAGAGAGAGCTATGTATATATCTCTATATATCTCCTACTTGTTATTTTTATTAGAACATATATGAAAGAGATATTTGAGAGAAACTTTAAAACAAGTTTAATAAAACAGAGGACAGTGGAGAAATTCTTTTCCTTCTTGCCACTGTCTACCCCATGATAACACTTCCCATGGCCAACCTCAGGGAATCCCAGCTTGCTTTACTCCCTGCATTCCTTATATCAAATGTGCACTGGATTTTACTCTTGTAACTTTGCCCTTAACAATATTTCTTGGAGATTTTTTCTTATCTGCACATCTCACGCTTCCTCATTGTTTTTTATAGCTACCTAACATTCCATTATGTACATGTACCATAATTTAGTTAACTACTCCTCTTCTGATAGACATGTGGGGTATTTCCAAAATTTCCAATCTTACTTTTACAAACAATGCAGTTGTGAATAGCCTTAGTCATAAATCATTTTGATGTGTACAGATATGTCAGTATGACGTATTCCTAGAAGTGAGATTGCTGGTTCAAAGGGTAAATACATTTGTAACTATTAAAATTATTGGGGGCTGGAGAGATGGTTCAGCAGGTAAGACATTTGCCTGCAGAGTATAATGACCATGGTTTGATACCCCAGTACACATGTAAATCCAGATGCATAAAGTGTGCATACAACTCGAGTTTGCTTACAGCAGCTATGGCCCAGGCAGGCCCGTTCTCATATTCTCTCTCCCCCTCTCTGTTTCTCCTTGCAAACAAATAAATAAAAATATTAAAAATATAAAAATATACTGCCAATATGTCCTTTATGGAGGTTGTATGTGTGTCTTGATATCAACAATGTAGGAGAATACCTATGACTTCCTGGCCCATGAAGTCAAATTTGGGTGAACATTGTATTGTTGTGAATCTAATAAGTAAAAAAATGATGCCACCTAATAAGTCTGGCTTTAATTAACAGAGACACATGCTATTTTGAATAATGTAAAAGAGGATTTTGGTGAGTTCTGTTTTGCTTATTTTTTAGTACAGTCTTTAAATTTGTAAGTAGAGCACCTTTGTCATGTAATAACCTTAGATTCCATCTCACAAAACCTGTAAGTGGAACTGTGTTAATGAGGACTTCTGGGATATATGTTGTGGGTCTTTGCATAAAATCTAATAGATGTGGTGGCAAGAGCCTGTGCACAAAAGGCAGGAGAAAAATGCAGCAGCGAGGCAAGCCCCGAATCTGTCCTGTGTTAAGATTTAGTCGCTGAATAACTAAGATTCCAGGACTCCCAAGTGGTGATAGTATCAGAAAGCAACATGCTGGTAAGGAGAAAAATAAAGCTCTAGTGGATAGTGCTGACGAAGGAGGAGGGGATGGAAGAAAACATTAATTCGAGGCAGTAAAAGTACCTTATCAATGTTATCAATTAGAAATATTGGGCCAAAGCCGGGTGTAGTGGTGCATGCCTTTAATCCCAGCACTCAGGAGTCAGAGGTAGGAGGATCGCCATGAGTTCAAGGTCACCCTGAGAATACATAGTGAATTCCAGGTCAGCCTGAGCTAAGAGTGAGACCCTACCTCGAAAAAACAAAAAAAAACCAAAACAACAACAAAAAAAAAGGGGGGTGGCTAGCAATGATCTGAAGGAAGGCAGTGGTTACATAATAGAGTTGATTTCAGTTCTAGTGTACTGAGATGTTCAAATGTGACACTAAATTCTGTTTACAATGGGTCAAGCCAACATGGGCATGACAAAAAGATTAATATTTATAAACACTATGTTTGCAAGCCTACTATTGGAAACAAATGAAATTTATTTTAGAGATGTTTCCCTTATGACTACAATTTGAATTAAGTTCCAGGATAGTTTCTTTAAAATTATGTGTTAGATTTCTGATCATTTTTTTTCATTTTTGACATTTTTATGGATGTATATAAAGAATTTTGTTCTTATTCCCTCAAATTACTCTCTTTCAACCTTCTCTTCTTAATTCACATCCTTTTCCTCGATGAATCCTCACACACTGTCATGCCTTTATTATTATTATTATTATTATTTTGAGGTAGGGTTTCACCTCAGGCTGACCTGGAATTCACTATAGAGTCTCAGAGTGGCCTTGAACTCATGGCAATCCTCCTATGTCTGCCTCCTCCCAAGTGCTGGGATAAAAGGTGTGCGCCACCACGCCCAGCGACTGTCATGCCTTTTTTACCCATTGAGTTAAATTAGGGTTGCTTGCATGACCATGGGTGGAAGATTATTCAGTGAAGAATGGGCAACTTGCCAGCAGATACACTGAGGATGAGCCTGACTCCTTTCTCCCAGCAACCATTAGCTACTTTGGGAGGTGTGAGGTTTCATGTATCCTTCCCACATTGAAGATTATATACTCACAGGCTTGATGTTGGGCAGGAAACCACAGTTGCTGTGAGTTCAGAACTATAAGGACCATGTTGTTTCCAGAAGACAACATTTCACCATCCCCTTCCCCATCCTTCTCTTATCTGGGAGGTTCTCTGGCCCTGGAGGGGGTGGTCTAGATGTTTTGTTTCAGGCTGAGCATACAGTCTTCACTGGGCAGTTTTGCCTCCAAAGCTGTGCATCTCTGCATTAACCACTTCCCATTGCGGTGAGCATCTCCTGTGATCTAGACTTGAAGCACTACTAGTCGATGGGAACAAACATAGATATTTAGAAGGCAGTTCGACATGCTGTCATTTAGCATAATCACCATAGCAGGTTTAACCCCTGCCAGGGCCTAGGTCCCTAGCCACATGCTTTTGGCCAGGTTTACAGTATCAGACATTAAATCCCTTCTGTGAAATGGGTTTCAAATCCAATTGGAAAGTAGTCAGTCCCATCCCATTCATGCCACTGTTGCACCAGTGGGCACATCTTGCGCCTGTCTGGTTGGTTTTGGAATACACAGACTGTAAGCATTTCTCCCCCAGCAGCTCACAAAGCACCATCTAGTACAAAGAACGCTAGATGACAAGAGAAACTTCGGCTCATTTCCAGCTTAGTTTCGCTATGTCCTGCAACTGCAATGTGTGATCTCTTCAGTAGTAGCGACTCACAGTCTAGTTTGGGTGTGGCGGTTCATATTTATAATTATCCCCTAGTTGTTGGTTGTTAAATATTTAAAATGTATATAAGGAATCAATTTCTGAAACATTTAGCTAAATAGATATGACTATATAATATAATTCTACTTCAGTTGAAGTCATTTGTTTTTGGTATCTGTGTAGTATCAGGAAAACCATAGAATTAAGTGTATAGCCATATGCATTAGTTATTTTACACATTGCTGTGACCACATACCTGACGGAAAGCAGCTTCAGGAAGAGAAGAGTTTTTCTGGAGTACAGTTTCAAGGTCATGATGGGGAAGGCCTGGCAACAGGGGCAGGGTCACACTTGGGCTGTAGTCAGGAAGCAGAGCAGAGTCAGGGAAGGGGCCCAAGCTATTTCACCTCAAGTTGCACCGCAGGGACCCTCTTCCTCCAGCAAGGCTTGAACCTTCCCAAACAGCTCCATCAAGTTTTCACAAACACACATTGCACATTCAAACTACAATACCATCTAAGCCAGCCTTCTTCAAAGCTGTAGAATTTCAGAAATTATATTTTTGGATTTTTATAATTGTCTGTAATGAACACCTATTAGCTTTGAAAAATAATTTCGTAAGATCAAGGAAAGAATTTTGTGTTAAAAATAAAAAAGACAGCAAACAAGAGACTTGTTTGATAAAAAGTTTAGTTGAAAGGGTTGTCAATCTTAGTCAATGCCGTTCAACCAAGCAGACATATTTTAAATTTGCCCAGTGCCTTTTCCTATGTCGGGGATCTATCTGAACACTTCCTGCAGTATCATTCTTGCCCTATTTTACTTTTTTTTTTTTATTTGAACACAACATGGAGGAAATCACAGAGCCTGAAGGCGGAATGTCTTCCAGGATTTCCTTTATGGAATGTAAACATAATTTTTCAACCACTTTGTTTTATGCCTCTCCTGATTTCCAACAGATACCATCAGTCTTAGTTCCATTTTCTATTGTATTATAATGGTTATTTTCACAGGACGCTGTTCACAGTGTCTTCTTAACTGGTCTCTGGGCAACCCATCTGACATACAACCAGATTAATATGTTCCTAAAACACCACTTTCATTAACTAACTTTCCAGCTCAAAAATCTTCAATATCATTTCTTATTTATGGTCATGAGTTTTTAAGCTTTTAAACAGTAGAATTTCCCCCCAAAGGAAACCTTATGTGGAACCCCTGTGCATTAAACCAAAGAAGGCAATATTTTATTAGAACTTGTGATGAAGCCAAACGGTAAAAACCATGAAACTACCATTGATACACACACAAAGAGAGGATTGAGTATTATCTTTGACACTGAAAGTCTTCAGATTGAAAACTATTTCTGTATTCCATTTTGCAAAGATTCAGTTTATAAAAATAAATATATGCTAATTAATTAAAATTTATTTTTAATAGACAAGCTTATAATCACGGATCATAAATTACATCAAAAGTTGACACAGAGGTTGGCAATGAAAGTTAATGTGTTGGGAGTTATTGCGCTGAAATGTATTATATTACACATGTCAATCTAGATGCTGATTTGCTTGTCTATTGTCTGGTATTATTTTAATGACAGTACTCAATAATTTAGAAAAAAATATATTTAAAGATCTGGCTTGTTCTAAAAAGCTTCTTGTTTCATGAAAAGACTTTCACCAAATAAAAGGCTGTAAGTTATTTGATGTTATAAAATAGACATTATATGTGTATGCGAAGAATAAGTAAAAACATAAAGTAGACATTTTTGTATCCCCTTTTATCCTATGCAGACTCACAAGCATATTTTTTCCCAGAAAAGACCAGTTTTATCAGCCTTGCAATCTGCTGAGGTGGAAGCCATTTCTCTGCTGGTGTCAGTAATATTGATTGCAGGAAATGCTTGCAGCCTTCCTCTCTCCTCACTGTGGTACATTGCTGATTTCGGTGGGCCTTGAACCTACAGACAAACATTTTCTGCTGAAAGTTTCAAGATCATCACATCATCATGGTTGGCCTTCAGCTCCTCAAACCCAATCATCATGACTTGGATAAGCATTAAGCTAAGAGATGGAAGGCTCTCAATTAATCCTTTAGCCTCGTCTGAGTTTTCATTGCATTACTTTTCTATTTTCCCTCTGATGATTGGCAGTTTCACATGTGACATGGTTGACTCTGTTCCTCAGACTCTATGATGCACTGTGTATCCACAAAGAGTAAGTACATTTTTCATATCATTTTCACCTTTTATGACATTATTACCTTATGATGTCATTTTCATGCTCTGGATGTGCCTGCTTAACGATTTTGACACTCTTATTGTTTTTTTATACTTTAGATTTTTTTTATAGAATAGATTTATACTATAGTTTTTTTTTTTGTTGTTGTTGTTGTTGTTTGTTTTTCGAGGTAGGGTCTCACTCTAGCCCAGGCTAACCTGGAATTCACTCTATAGTCTCAGGGTATCCTTGAACTCACAGTGATCCTCCTACTTCTGCCTCCCAAGTGCTGGGATTAAAGGCATGTGCCACCACGCCTGGCAGATTTACACTATAGATTTTTAATAGACTAACCACTGTTGGACAACACTGCCAAACTAAGGACACATTCAGCAAACACACAAGACACACAGAACCCTCACAAGTCCAGCAGCTAAGTGCAAAGTGGACAGCACAGCTGTGGCCACCATCTGTTGGAGGCAGACAGAACTTTCGCTACTGCTTTGGAGAGCTACTCCTTAGGGCACCATGGGCAGTGTGCAAGTTGTAAGTCTGTCAACAGAACTTTCCCAAAGAGTTTCTGCAATAAAGGAGGAGACCTGTGGAAAAGCAAATTAAAGCAGGTATTAGAATATAACTACATTTTAGAACAAGGATTAACAAACTACTTTATGATAATAAGTGAGTGTAGTATTTCAGATTTTGTAAGCTTCATGACATCCAGTGTGACTACTCTGCTCCAGGTGTAGCACAAATATGGTCATAATAGACAATGTAAGCAAACAGACATGGCTCTTTTCCAATAAAACCTTATTTATAAAATCAGGCAATGGGTAATATGAGGTACACAGGCTGTAGTTTGTTCACCCCTATTTTAGAGTATAGACAATTCTTGTTTAAGTTATTCAGAATACATTAATAGACTATCATTATAGTATATTAATAAATAATCATAGTAACTATGGCAATGGATTATTTTTTACATCTTCAGTTGAAAGGCGGAACAGATTTCTCCTCCCCTTAAATAAAAGTTGTCCTCTGTGCCTTTTTTGACCAGTAGAATGCGGTGACCACACCATTCTGAGACTTCTGAGGCTGAGTAAAGAGACCTGTAGCTCTCTCCTGGGCCTCTTGGAATGCTTGTTTTAGAGAAATCCCCAACATGTACCAAGGATGACAACCCTGAGGTTGTCGTGTGCTAAAGAAGTGCAGGACATCTGGGAAGGCCCTGAAGAAAGAGATTCCACGTGGGGTGTAGGCAGCATCAGGACGGTATGTGAACGAGGACTCCATCTTGGAATGACCTCAGGTCAAACCTCTCTAGCAGATAAGCTGTTCCAACGATAAAGATCGTTTATATTGTTTTAAGTCATTACATTTTGGAGTGCTATGGTTAGGTTCAAATGTTTGGGGTTTATCAAGAGGAAAATGAGGGCACAGTAGCATGTCCTCACTGTGGGTAGGGTAGCACTTAGGTCTCCTGTGAGGGGATGTCACCAACAGGAGACTCTCCAAAGATGGTGGCAAGGAGCCATCACGAGGAGTCGAAGAGGGCACAGGAAGTCAAGCAGGCAGAGGAACTAGACAGCAGGCCACCATGTAGGCAAAGCTCCTCAGAACACTGTGGGTTCATGACATGCGAAAGACAGAATGAACATGGGGTCACTTAGGGCCCCAGCATTTATCTTTTGCATGCCCTAGCATATATTGGGTACAGTTTTGAGGTGTGACAAGTAGGCAGTCTCTGAATGACTAGAAACATTTTTATTTGGAAAATAATTAAATGAATAAAAAAGGTTCACTTGGGCTATGTTTTTTCCATTAGATATGTAATGAAAGTTGAGTGAGGACTAACGGGGGGAAGGGGAGAAAGAAGACTTGAGGTAGAGACAGCAGAGGGGGATGAAAATGAACAAAGAACAATGATAAATGTGTAAGACGATGTCATCGTGAAACCGTTATTTTGCATGTTAAAAGAAAACTCTGTTTAAAAAATTAAATGAAATAAGGAAGAATATTGCACAAAAATAACTTAGGTGTGGAAAAGTTTGAGTTTAGTGCTGATGGATTTTGAGCTAACTGTGAAGTTACTGTGAAAAAGTAAACAACACGGGGTCAGTGTGCTGAGCCGACCCTCTTCAGTTCAGTTATGTAGCAGGTGGTTTGTTATGCAGTGAGAGAACCAGAAGAACCATCCAGCTATGCTACATTCCAGTGTTTTCAGGTATTTTTGTTTTGTTTGCCCAATTCAATCCTGTTTCTTCGGGACACAGCAGATGTCTTCAGTGTTTAGAATTCTACACAGGATTTAACTCATGCTCCTAAACAGTTACTAGGCAGTAAAAACTTCCTAAATGATCGAAACAGGTATCTTGACAGCCAAAGAAGTTTATGCTCTGTTCATCAGATCATATTTCTTGGGATCTACTCTGATTTTTCTGGCAGCTATTCATTGAAAAGTATGATCAAAAATGTGATGCTTAATTTTTTTAGATATTTATGTTTCTTTTCAAATTTTATGTTTAGAAAAATTTGAAATGTTTTTATGGACAATTTTCATACATGTGCATAAGGTATTCTGATTATATTCCTCTTGTGTTTCCTTCTCTTGCACCATTCTACTCCATTCCCCCTTCCACTAAACACTTTCATTTTTCCAATTAGTCCTTCTTCCAATTTAAGGTCTTTTTCTTTTGTCATCCTCCATCCATGTTGGGATGTTGATGGGTTCAATAAAATCATGATTGCAAAGACCACTTTATGTCCAGAAGACAGTTTCCTAACAACGCCTTCAAATCCTCTGATTCTTTCCCCTCCCTCTTCCACAATGTTCCTTGGGCCTTGAAGGGCATAACAGAGATGCTGAGCACTCAACAGTCACTATTCTCAGAACACTGAGCAGTTTTGAGTCTCCCCAGTACTCAATACCATCTGCAAAAAGTAGCTTCTCTGGTGAAGGTCAGAGCAGCACAATCTCTGGGGCAAATACATTATCATTTACAGAACAACCTAATGGGCACAACGTATTCATTTAGCCAAACAATAGTAGTAGCTTAACTCCTGGGGCCTATGACCTTCCCAGCCATAGACGTTTAACTAGGTTTTCACTATCACGCATGAATTCCCTCCTTTGGAGCGAGCGTCAAATCTCTTCAGATTACTCCCTTGATGGTCATGCAACTATTGCATCAGTGGGTACATCCTGCCTGGCTGACTGATTGTGTAGCTAGCAAGGTCCACTGCTTTTTAAGAATGGTGATAAGTGTTGTCCACCAGCAGCATACATGACACTTGGACAGCTAGTGAGCAGGGTGGAGGTTTCCAGCTCCAGCTTAATTTCCCAGTGTCCTGAAATCAAAGCATGTAGTGTCTTTAGCAATAGGGTTTTAGCATCTAGTTTGGGGGAGTAAACAAGAACTAGGTTGTATTGTTTGGGTGACTTTGGGAGTTTCCCTGACCAACAACTTACTGGAAGCTATTCCACCCCAAGTACTGGGATTTTCATATAACAACCTATGGGTTCTGGAAATAATATTATCCACGCATACACACACTTCTCAAATTCTTTTTTTTTTCTAAATTACAGTTTTTAATTAGCTAACAAAGAAGTAGATTTCCGTATTTTTTTCATCTGTCCATGCTTTTGGTTAATCTTCCCCTACCCCCTTCTCCTTGTCATCCCCCTCCCCTAGCTCCACTTAAACCCTTCAGATCAGGAATCAAGAGGCTGGAGAGATGGCTCAGTGGTTAAAGGCTCTTGCTTATAAAGCTTGATGGCCAGGGTTTATTCCTCAGTGCTCTTCTAAAGCCAGATGTACAAAGTGGCACATGCATCTGGAGTTTGTTTACAGCAGAATATCCTGGTGAGCCCAGACTCACTTTCTCTCCCTCGCTCTCTTTCTGTCTGCCTCCCCCTCTCAAATAAATAGATAAAAATATTTTTCAAAGGAGAGATAGAGGCAGATAGAGAGAATTGGCATGCCAGGGCCTCCAGCCACTGGAAGCAAATTCCAGATGCATGTGCCACCTTGTACATCTGGCTTACATGGGTCCTGGGGAGTCAAACCTTGGTCCTTTGGCTTCGCAGGCAAGCATCTTAACCACTGAGCCATCTCTCTAGCCCTATTTTCTTTTAAATGAATCAGATGGTCATGTCGACCCACGCCTTTAATCCCAACACTTGGGAGACAGGGGTAGGAGCATCAGTGTGAATTCAAGGCCAGCCTGGGACTACATAAGGAATTCCAGTAGAGTAAGACCCTACCTTGAAAAACTAAAAAAAAAAAAAAAAAAAGAATCAGATGGCCTGGAGAGATGGCTCAGAGGTTAAGGCACTTGCCCATAAAGCCTAATGACTCAAGTCTGATTACCCAGAACCCAGTCAAGTCAGATGCACAAAGTGGCACTTGGGTCTGGTGTTCATTTGCAGAGGCTACAGGCCCTGTTATGCCCATTCTCTCTGCCTTTCTGCCAGCCGTGGTGACCCACATGTTTACTATTATCACTCAGGAGGCTGAGGTAAGATGATCACTGTGAGCCTGAGGCCAATCTGACACTATATAATGAATTCCAGGCCAGGCTGGGCTGGAGCAAGACCATGCCTTGAACTGCTCCCCCACAGAAGAATCAATTTAAAGACACAGATCTGTGAGGGTATTTCCAGGAAGGATTAACTGAAGAAGAAAGACGTTCCCCCAGAGTGGGCAGCCCTTCTGGTGGTGGACTCTGTATAAAGAGATTCTAGGGAAAACATGGCCTTTTTGCCTGCATGCCCATGTTACTTGCTGGTGAGTGCATCTACTCTGTTTCTGTCATCCTTTATGGACATCAGAACCCAGCCTTTTCAGCATCCCAATGTAGATGGAAGACCAGTAGCTCCCTGGCAATCCTCCAGGCCTTCAGTACCATATTGAGACCACTGGGGCATCCAGTCTCATGGACTGACCAGGTTCTCAGATTCCTCAGTGTTCCATGGCTGGACTTCCCACATCATGCCCTGTAAGCTAATCTAATAAACCCTCTCTAATATATATTTATTCTATTAGTTATGTTCCTCTAGAGAACCCTAACACAAAAATTCGTTGATTAGCCAAGAATTTTTCTCAAGAGCATTTGAAGTCTGGCTGTACGTTGAAATCTCTGTGCTATACCTGACACGGGTTGGTGTGCACATTCTCTTAAGTGGTAGGTTTTAAACCCAGAGATGTCACATCAATTTTAACTCACAACTGGCTACCCAGAATCATATATATTTAATCAATCTGGATTAAATAAGTGAGATCACAGATCACTTGTTGAACTACTAATCTAGATGGAGTGTTGGGCTATTTGTGACTCTTCATTGGGGACAAGACACAAGGCCTGTTTTTAGATCTATTACAACCTAGAGAGAAAACTGGGATGAGTCCAAAAATAAGCATGAAGTGATAAACAATAACATAAATGCAAAAGAGAAGAAACAAGAGGATCAGGTATATAGAGAAATAAGAATTGACTTCATGAACCATAAGTTTCCCAAAGAAAATATGAACTCTAAGGTAGGTTTTACAAGTAGTATTTCAAAACACAGAGACAAAATTCAAACATTCAAATAGATAGTTTGAGTAAGTTTTCACTATGTTCCAACCAAGTATTAAAGATTTTGGTTATCTCTCTTCAAGAGAAGAGAATACAAAATATCTACATGTTGGGTGGGAAGATGGCTCAGTGAATTTAGCACTTGCCATGTAGACATGATGATCTGAGGTCAGATCCACAGCACCCATGAATATGCTGTGTGGACATGACATGGCTTATAATTCCAACACTTGGGAAGAAGAGATAGGAGATCCCCGGGGAAAGCTGGCTATCTAGACAGTTGTATCAGTGAGTTCTAGGTTCAAGCAAGAGACCCTGTCTCAAGAAACAAGGTGCAAAGTGCTGAGAAGTGACAGTTTAGGGTCCAGCACTAAGTGAGACATCTCAATCACATCCTCCAAGGCCCAGGAACTATAGTGGAAGAGGTGGCAGAAAGAATACAAGAACCAAAGGAAGGGAAGGAGTGCTTTGCTGTACTGTCTTCCAGACACAAAGTAGCTGGTATTCATGACTTCACAGTGCCTGACACTACCTACGCAAGAGCTTCATAAGAGGAGGAGGGAAATGACATCAAAATAGAAGAGAGACTAGTTGGAAAAGAATAAGGGACTCATTGGAGGTGGGGATTTGGGAGAGAGGGCTGGTGGAAGGGGGTGATGACCATGATATATTACCTATATGTATGGAGATTATCAGTAAAGGTTTTTAAAAGGGGGACAGTGGGGCTGGAGAGATGGCTTAGCGGTTAAGGCTCCTGCCTCCTAAACCTAAGAACGCCAGTTCTAATCACCAGTGGTTCCAATCTCCAGGTCCCACATTTGGCCAGATGCAGTGATGCAAGGGCACAATGCTGCACTTGACCACAAGGGGGCGCACACATCTGATTTTGTTCGCAGCAGCTGAGAGGCTGCTGGCACGCCCATCTCTATCTGTCTTCCTCTCCCTCTCTCTCTGTGTCTCTCTCAGAAAAGAAAAAAAGGGGGACAGTGATCAAGAAAGACACCTGAAATCTGGCCTTCAAACACATGGGCACACACATGCAAACATTCATGCATACCAAAATGTATGTCATTTGAAATAATGGAATGCCAGTATGTTCATGAAAAATAAATAATATTAGAGACTTCTCTAGATCATGAAAAACAACGAGCATGGGTATTATACAGGATGGACCAGACACCCAATAGAGTTGTTTGAGAACTACACACACACACACACACACACACACACACACACACACCAGATGAGAAGGAACATTCTCTGTGAGTTTAGCAGTGGAAGAAGATAAAGCTGCAACAGTAATTTGGCTTCAAGTGAGAGTATTGGAAGCAGAAAACTCACTGTGTGTCTAAGAAGGTTGTATTAAATAAATTCCAAATGGAAAAACATTCCTTTCATTATTAAGAACCTTTATGTAAATAACTCCCTGTTTCTATTCCCAGTAACCTGAGGTTGGTCATAGTTTAAGAACAGCACAGTGCTGAGCGCATCCTTGAACTCACACTGTCACTGACAACATTATTCAGGCATCCCTTAGGTCAAAAAATGGAATTTATGAGAGAAATATTCGCTTAATAGCTAAAGTGTTAGAATTCTGGACATCTTGACCTGGAAGAGTTGGTAATCGGATAAGAAGTTTTGGGAAAGAAGTGTACTTTTGTATTTATTTATTATTTATTATTGCCGCATGGACCATCTTCTCTCTCATTCTCACAAAGGAACAGACTGCAAATGGATATTGCATGGGTTTTATTTTTACGTAATTTTTTGCATGTGTCATGTATGTACATGTGTGTTTGCATTTTTACATGTGTGTGGGTACATGTGTGTATACATGCTTGCAGAGGCCAGAGCTCCATATTAAGTATTTTCCACTACTGTGTTTTACTTTATTCTTTGAGGCACAGTTTCTCTGAGCCACTAGACTGGCAAGTGTGCATGGCCATTTTTTTCTATCATGTGATCTAGTTGAGCCTTCTACATTTCTAAATCCCAAGTATATTTTCAAATTATTCTCATCATGGAAATGTCTTTCCTAAAGTAAGTCAAATTTTGCATCTTGTTACTATACTTGGCCCTAATTCTTCCCTCTCCACTAAATAGAATAAAAGTCCGTTCCTTTTATCATTTCTTATCTGACATGATTTTTAGAATCTTACCATCTTCTTCCCCTTCTCAATGTACTGATGACTCATTGTATTGTGACCTGAGGAAGTTTCAAGCAGTGCTTGCATAAGCAATGTCTACAATCCCAGCCCTAGGGAGCTAGGCAGTAGGCCAACCTGGGCTACATAGTGAGACTGTGTCTCCAAAAACAAACAAAAAGTAGTGCCTCAAGCTAGGTAGCTTAAGACTGAACAAAAACTGGAACAAAGGTTTCTATAATAAAAACCCATCACATACTTTATCGGAGACAAAAGCGATGACGGAGATGATTAATTCAAGTGCAGATCTCCAAAGTTTCCAAGCCCTTTCCTAATTGGCACTTCTCCCCTTTATCCATATTATCCCACTAGCAATATTAATAATTTTCCTGACCCACACAACTCCTCAAAATCTGAAGGAAATAGATATTTACCTCGTGTGGATTGAAAGAATAGAGACTATTACTAATCTGATGTGCTCTTGAATGACTTTAAAAACTACTCATGGACTGGAGACCGCTCAGGGGTTAAGGCCCTTGTCTGCAAAGCCTAACAACTCAGGTTCAGTTCATTAGCACCCACGTAAAGCCAGATGCACAAAGTTGTGTGTGCATTGGGGTTCCTTGCAGCAGCTAGAGTTCCTGGTGCACCCATATTCTCCTCTCTATCTCTTTCCTTCTCTCTCTCCTTGCAAAAAAAAAAAAATCTACTCATAAAGCTAGTTGATTAACTAAATTCCAAACATGTAAGTATACATGTAGTACAAAATTCAAAATATACATAATAATATATCATACATAACAATCCTCCCACTGACCCCAACCCTCAACCTCCCAGGAATCTCCTAAAGATATTGCTCACCAATTTTTTGGTAGACCTCCAGAGATCATCTATGAATATTCAAACAATTATGTAAATTTCTTTGCATACACAGATTAAAATTTTTATACACACATGGTAGCAATATATTTTGGAGACAGCTTTATGACAGAACACAAAATTGTCTCGTTGTGTTGAAATATCCTCTGTGCTTTAGATCACAATTTAACAGTCCACCTTTGTTACACTCTACAATCATTGGCAGGCTTTTTCAGTGAAGCCAATGTTGCAATAGTAGCTTTGTACAATTTGGTATATATACATATATATATATATATCCACATGTAAAGGTATACTTGTAAAATTAATGCGTGGAAATGAAATGCTGTGCCAAAGAGCATACACATTTTAGAGCGTGTAAATGGTTGCCCACTAACTGGATGGTATGCACTGAGTCAGGATGCTGGTGTCTCCTCCACACCTCTGCAAGGGAAGTGTGTTATCAAGTCTGTTGCTCTTTGATAGAATGAGAATGAAATAAATATAGGAGAATGTATCATATTTTCATCCTAACTTCCAGTTTTCCAATAATGATGTCAAGCATGTCTTCAGTGTTTAATATTGTTGCTTCTTTCTCATTTCTGGGTTATTTATAAACTTTTTCTAGTATATTGGTGGCATTTCTAAAATTTTTCTTCATAGTAACTTTTTATATATAGGATATTAATATTCAATCTATAAGAAGACAAATATTTTCCCCTAATTTGAATCTATCTTTGGACTGTAGCCCAAGAACTTATCACATGCAGAATTTTAAATATATTTAAACTTACAAAAGTTTTCTCTCAATTAATAAAAAAACCCCGCTCATTTTCTTTTAGTAATGTTAGAGATTTATTTTACTTTTTGAATGTTTGTTTCTTCTAGAATTTATTCTTATGTACGATCTGTGAAATTTCAACTGTTTTTCAAAATCTCAATCATTCCAGAATTATTTATAGAACATTCTGTTTTCCCCTAAAGATGTGAAATCTCACTTCCCTCATCTGATAACTTTCATTTGGGATTAAAAAAAATTCATATATTTTTATTTATTTGTTTTGTGAGGAGACAAAGAATGAGATTGGGTGCACTAGAGCCTCTTGTCATTGCAAACAAAATCCAGGCACATGCACTACTTTGTGCATCTGGTTTTACATGGGTACTGGGTATTGAACCCAGGTTGGTAGGCTCTGCAAGCAAGCACCTTTAACTATTCAGTCATCTCACCAGGCCCAGGTTTTGCTTTATAAACTGTCTTCTCTTTACCTGGTATATAAGTATGTGTGCCAGTACAATGTGATTTTAAGTACTATAATTGTTAGTAGAAATCTTCCCTCATGACTGAACTTTTGTCACATAACTTTCCTTTTTTTGTATATTTATTTTTATGTGATTGTTATATGTTTATTTAGTTAAAAATATAAAGTACTTTATTTTGGGGAGCCAATAAAAAGTAGGTTAGTTTAGGCAGAATCAAGCATTTATTACACTTTTTCTCTTTATGACTAAAATATATTTTGCATTAACTTATGCCTTTTTGTCCCTTTCACACAGAATTTTACATGTCTCCTGTCAAGTGTATTCCCAGACAGTCTCATCATTCCATTGCTATTATGTTTACTTGGTTGCACTTTCCAACTGATCACTCGTTGTGTACAGAAAGGGTCTATTCCAGTGATTTTACTGAATTGTTTTATTATCAAGTGAATTTTTTTGAATGTATCGCTTGGGCTGGAGAGATGGCTCAGCACTTAAGGTGCTTGCTTGCAAAGCCTGACAGCCTGGGTTAGATTCCCCAGTACCCACAGAAAGACAGATGCACAAGGTCACTCATGCATCAGGAATGCATTTGCAGTGGCAAGAAGCCCTGGTGTGCTCATTATCCCTCTTTCCTTGCAAATAAATAAATTTTTTAAAAGAAGAAAATTTAAAGTTTCACCTGAAAAAAAGTCAAATGGGAGCTGGAGAAATGGCACAGGAGTTAAGATTTTTGCCTGGAAAGCCTAATAACCCAGAGTCAATCTCCCAATACCCACATAAAGCCAGGTGCACAAAGTAGAATATGCATCTGGAGTTCATTTGCAGTGGCTAGAGGCCCTGGCACACCCATTCATTCTCTTTATCTCTCATGCAAAAAAAAAAAGAAAGAAAGAAAGAAAGAAAGAAAGAAAGAAAGAAAGAAAGAAAGAAAGAAAGAAAGAAGGAAAAGAAAGAAAAGGAAAGAAAGAAAGAAAGAAAAGCAAAGAAAAGAAAAAAAGGGGACTTCTGGTTAAGATAGCAGCATAGGAACCATGCCAAAACAACCTAGGGGAGAAAAAGCAAAAAGTAAAAAAAACAAAACAAAACAAAAAAAAAAAAACCAGCAATATACACCCCTCTACTAAAAACTGAAGGTGTATAAGAAATTATTAACCACAGAATAGAAGTGAAAGAGATCCAGAGTATTGTTGGGGGCGGGCTTATGGGTATTATAGTCAGCTTCCTCTTGCCAGTGTTTGGCACACTCTCCTGTTGCTGTTGTCCACCTTATGTTGACCAGAGAGTGATGTCCACCCTCTGTTCATTCCATCATTTTTCCTGCCATCATGGAGCTCCCCCCTTGAGCCTGTAAGCCAAAATAAACCTCTTTTTTCCCACAAGCTGCTCTTAGTTGGGTGATTTCTGCCAGCAATGCGAACCTGACTGCAACAATGGGCTATGAGAACTAAATAGAGAGTTCTCAAAACAAGAAATATAGATGGCATATAAATATCTAAAAAATGTTCTACATCCCTAGTCATCAGGGAAATGCAGATTAAAACTATGTTCAGATAAAACTCCTGTCAGATTGGCTACTGTCATGAAGACAAATGACCATAAATGATGGTGAGGGTGCAGAAAAAGAGGAACCCTTCTACACTGTTGGTAGGAATGCAATCTGGTCCAGCCATTGTGGAAATCAGTGTGGAGGTTCCTGAGACAGCTAAATATAGATCTCCCATATGACCCAGCTATACCACTGCTAGGCATATATCCTAAGGACTCATCTCACTAGATGTCACTCATCTAGATGTTCATCAACTGATGAGTGGATAATGAAGATGTGTCACATTTACACAATGGAGTTCAACTCAGTGGCAAAGAAAAATGAAATTGTGAAATTTGGAGGAAAAGGGATGGATCTGGAAAGGATTATACTTAGTGAGGTAACCCAGGCCCAGAAATCCAAACATCACATGTTCTCTCTCATATATGGATCCTAGCTACAAATGATTGGACTTCTAATGAGTAATAATAAAACTCAGTAGCAGAGGCCAGTAAGCTAGAAAGGGGATTTAAAGGGAATAGAAAGGGAGGGAGGGCAGGACTTAAGAGGATGGTATTGTATATATGTAAGTAGAAGAACAGATTAATGAGGGTGAAAAGGCCTAAGGGAGGTCAGGGGAAGAGACTGAGTAAAGGAAAGGTGGAGGGAGGGCTAATCAAAATTTAAGAGGGTATGAATAAGTCATATGAAAACCTACTTTTTCGAACAATGGAACACTCAGAAGCCATAGATCATTACTAGAAAATTTTAAGTGCCAGGGATGGGATGCCTTCCAGTGAGTTGTTGGCCAGGGATGTCCCTGATGCCCCCAAACATTAAAGGGCATGGCCAAGGCTCTTGGTTTCCTACCAGGAATAGATGGCAAGACCCTATTGCTGAAGACTCCACATAGTTGGGCTGCAAGGTCACTGAGAAATCCTGCTGGAGCTGAGCTGAAAACCTCTTCCATGTGGACTAGCTGACAGAAAGCTGGAAAAAGCTACTCTGCATGCAGGTCAATGGGAGAGAGAGAAAAGACCAGTGAAGATACTCAACAGTGGACACTGCAAGGTCTTAATTTGGCCAGCCAGGCCAAATGAGCCAATGGATGTAATAGTGGCCTGTCTGTTATGGGAAAACCAACAGCTCGCTAATTTGACTGGAGGACCACTTCACGGGAGGGAATACATCCCTGATACTGAAAACCTACAACAGCGTTAGTCATGAGCCCTAGGGAAGTAATGCCTGCTGGTGTGTGGCTAAATGTATATGTGTTTGTGTATGTACATATATATATATATGTACATACATATATACACATACATACACACACACTATGCTCACCAAACTGCCCATTAAGCACTTCTCTAATGTTCATACCAATATATTAATGCTACTCTCACTTTTGGTTAGAAAAGCTTCTCTTTTCAGATGGTAGTGACCTTGCAATAACTCAAAAGGCACCATGGTGCTGAGAAGAAGTGACAGAGGAGTGCTCAGCACTGAAATATCTTTATCACAACATCCAAGACTCAGGGTCCATTGTGGAAGAGGGGGAGGAAAAAATTTAAGAGCCAAAGGAAAGGTAGAACTCCTTACAACGTGCTCCTCCAGACACAAAATGGCCTGGATATCCATGACCTCACAGTGCCTGACATTATCTACACAAGACCATCATAATAAGTAGAAAAGATGATGACATCAAAATAAAAGAGAGACTAATTGAGAGGGGGAGGGGATATGATGGAGAGAGGAATTTCAAAGAGGAAAGTTGGGAGAGGGAAGGAATTACCATGGGTTATTGTATACAATTATGGAAGTTGTCAATAAAAAAATTAAATTAAGCTGGGCATGGTGGTGCATGCCTTTAATCCCAGCACTCGGGAGGCAGAGGTAGGAGGATTGCCGTGAGTTCAAGGCCATCCTGAGACTACATAGTTAATTCCAGGTCAGCCTGGGCCAGAGTGAGACCCTACCTCACAAAACCAAAATAATAATAATAATAATAATAATAATAATAATAATAATAATAAATTTAAAAAAATTAAAGGTCAAATAAACCGCATGTCTATGAAAAGGATAAATAAAATGTATTTATTAAGAACTTTTATCATAAAAAGTTCATTTTTTATCAAATATCTTTCAGCATTTGTAAATATGAGTATACTGTCTTTTTTCTTTTAGTTGTTAATTTGGTCAAATATATTATTAAGTTTCCCAATATTGAAATGTTTTCTGTGTTTTTATTATGATTTTTATCTTAGTCAAAATCTGTTATATTTTTCATGTATGTTCAATATTAGTTGCTAATGTTTAAAGTTTTTCAAAATCAAGTCTCTCATTTGATTATTTCTGTTTTTATCATAATATTGATATTCTTTACAAATGAACTTGAACTTTTTTCTATTTATCTAGGCTCTAGAATACTTTATATAAAGTTGAGCTTTTCAGGCTAGAGAGATGGCTTAGCCATTAAGGCACTTGCCTACAAAGCCAAAGGATCCAGGTTTGATGCCCCAGGACCCATGTAAGCCAGATGCACAAGGTGGTACATGCATCTGGAGTTTCTTTCCAGCCACTAGAGGCCCTGGCAAGCCCATTCTCTCTCTCGCTCTCTACCTCTTTCAAATGAATAAATAAAAACAAAAATAAAAATAAATAGTTGAGCTTTTGTATTCTCTGAAGTTTGCAGGAAAAGAGGCTGATGTGGCTCATTCTAAATTTTTACTAATGTTTCTGTTGTTTGTTTTTAGGTTTTCTGTTATTCTGAGATAAGGTCCCATTGAGCCCAGGCTAGCTTTGAGCCTACTATATGCCCTAGGCTAGCCTCAGATTTGTAATCTTCTAGTATCACCCTGCCAACTTCTAGGATTACAGGCATAAACCACCACACCTGTAGAATTTTGACTCTTTATCACCGTGCTAGATTACATCCTCCTATTTCTAACTGAGGTCCAAACATCATCTGATATTTTTAATTATTTAATTATTTTTTTAAATATTTTATTTATTTGCAAGCAGATAGAGAGTCATGGAGAGAGAAAGGGCACACTGGGGCCTCCAGCTGCTACAAACAAACTCCAAGGGCATGCGCCACTTTGTGCATCTGGCTTTATGTGGGTATTTGGGAATCAATCCAGGTGGTTAGGCTTTACTGGCAAGTGCTGTAACCACTGAGCCATCTCTCCGGCCCTATTTTATTATTATTTTATATTTTTTTATTCACATTTCCTACTACTTCTGTAACTAGTATGGGTGACTTATAGTTTTCTATAAACTCATCTATCTCATACGGTTTTCAAATTATTTTTTTTCATAAGCTTCACAGAAATAATCCCTTATAATTATTTAAACTCATTCTATTGGTGTATTTCTTCCTTTTTATCTTGATTGAATTAGTTTCTGGCACCAAATATTGATTGATTTCTTTATTATGTTCAAATAATCAACTTTTAGATTTATTTAGTATTTATAACACCTGTTCTGTTTCCTGATACATTTAAAATCTTTACCTTTTTAATTTTAAAACTATAATTACTATTAACTTATCAATTTTCTTTGGAGAAACCACATATAGACATATGTAAAATTCATCTGTGATTTTTTTACATCTTAAGATTATTGAATTTCAGATTTTTTTTCTGAGACTGGGAAAAAGGAATCAAGTGAAAACTTGATTCCTAAAGAAGTGGCTAGAGTCAGCCTGGGGGAATAGCCAATGGTTAAAGGCATTGTTTGCAAAGCCTGCCCTGGCACACGTTTGTTTGCACTGGAAAGGTACCCGGCCTTGCCCATATACGCAAAGCACGCGCGCGCGCACACACACACACACAAACACACAAACACACATGTTCACAATTAATTTTTTTAATTAAATTGAGAATTTTAAATAAATAAATAACGTCTTCACAGGGAGAGCTTTAACTAGCCAATAAAATTCTCATGAGACTGTTTTCTTCACCCTAATTTTCACCAGAAGGGACAGGGCAGAAACAAGGCTGCAGAGCCGGGCGTTCACTGCCTCCTCATCTTTCTGAGAGTCAAACATTAGCTGGTATTTACAGCTCTTTCCTTCCCACACTTTTCTTTATGAGATCCTTATAATAGCCTGTTCATTAGACTTCTTCCCATTTCTAATCTCTCTAATCTCATATCCAACCACATACAAGCCTTACAGATTGTGAATGCAAAACATTCCTCCCATTTTTCTCGTTCTTTGTTTCAAGGTTTCCTTTCTTGACTTGAACTCATGGGCAGGTTACTGGTCAGGCTCCTGCAGCCTTGCAGGACAGTTGGTGTACCTGTTGTAAAACAAATTGAAACTCTTACAGGCATAACACAGTAACGGCTTAGTACACATTCATATGATAGTTTAATACATAATAAAGGTTTATTTCACATTCATGTCATAGTTTAATACATAATAAATGTTTATTTCACACTCACGTCATAGCTTAATATGCAATAAAGGTTTATTTCACATTCATATCATAGTTGAACACAGTGTATGGGGTGGGATGGGGCACAGTCAGAATTTGTTCTCTTGGTTTCTTAAGAACCTGGGCTCAGCCGGGCGTGGTGAAGCATGCCTTTCATCCCAGCACTCGGGAGGCAGAGGTAGGAGGATCACTATGAGTTCAAGGCCACCCTGAGACTACACAGTTACTTCCAGGTCAGCCTGAGCCAGAGTGACACCCTACCTCGAAAAACCAAACCAAACCAAACAAACAAACAAAAACCTGGGCTCCACGCGGCTACAGCTCCCCCAATCCTGAAATCTTGGAGTTCCCCACTGTAACTGTGCACCTCAAGCCTGCAGATAAGGAAACAATACGGGTCACAGGATTTCAGAGACCAGCCTGGAGGAAGCCCACAGAATCCTGCCCACATTCTACTGATGGGAATTCGGTCACGTGGTTTTCCCAAACTGCAAGGTACACTGGGAAATGAAGTCTAGTTTTGTGCCTGAGAAGAAAGGAAATATATTTTGGCAAAAACACTGCCATGTAGTTCTAACCATCTTCTTCCTGCCTGTAGAGCACACTGTGACTGGATTTCAATTCATTCCCCATTCAGTCATTGAATAAGATTTTAATAAACGCTGTGAGACACCAGCATTTTGCCCCATGGGCTTTCCTGAAGATTAAAGACTTCACCTGAGTGTACATGTGTTCACACATATGCAAAAGCTAAGTAAAAATATTCAAATGTAGCCGGGCGTGATAGCACACGCCTTTAATACCAGCACTCAGGGAGGCAGAGGTAGGTGGATCACTATGAGTTCGAGGCCACCCTGAGACTGCATAATGAATTCCAGGTCACCCTGGGCTAGAGTGAGACCCTACCTAAAACAAATTTTTTTCAAATGTAATTGGGTGATTAAACATAATGTTAAAAGCATTCAGATTACTTGAATGGATTACAGATTAATCACCACCATACGCTGTTTACCTAGCACAGTAGGAAACTTTGAAAGAATGGGGAAATACATCATGGTGTATGCTGTTAAAGCCCCCACTTCAGCAGCATTTATGACAAGAAGGCTTCAATTCACCAAAAATTACTAACAGGTTTAAAATGTTATGTATTTACTCATATGGTCTCAGAACATATGACAAAAATTAATAAAAAGTACAAGGAGACAAAAAAACAGTGGACGATTGCTTCATTTTCTTTATTTTCATCTAGTGGCCTGTTTGTTGGTTGGTTTAAAATCTTTTAGAACCATTAGGAATACAGCTTAATTCACTAATTTCAAAACTGCAGAAATGGGACCTCACTGAAATTACTCCTTCTATAGGCTTCTTCTGAGAAGGAGCTGCAAGTGTGCTTTGGAAGCAGACTCCTGGGGACGTAGAGCCTCCCGCCAGTTCCCAGTCTTTCCTTCGGAAGCTTCAGTCCTTGGAAAGAAAGGAGGTGGTGCAACTAGATGCAACACCAAAGTTGAAGTGGTGAGGCCATTTGTGAAAGGAAGCATCGGTGGAATCTCTCATTATCTTTATTAAAACTATTTACATATGTGTCGTATGTCAGCTTCTGGTTCGCTGAGATAAACTTCCAGACCAGGCAGTTATGGAGGAAGGCATTTACTGAAGTTTACAGATCCAGGGCAAGTTCCATAATGGCAGAAGAAGCTGGCCTGCCTTCACAGGTCCAAGCAGAGAGAGAGAGAGAGAGAAACCACAAGGCAAAAGCCACACAGCACAGCACATTTCAGAAACTCCAGCTAGGCACACTTTGCATATCTTTAGATTGAAATCTCAAACCCACCAGCACACCTGAAGATCCACCCAATGACATTGCCTCCAGCCAGGTGGCTGCAGATGCAAACTACAAACTAATGAAACACTGAATATACTGTGGGACATCTATTCAAACCACTACAATGGCCATGCATGCTGTGGTATGTACGTGGAGGTCAGAAGACAAGGTATCTGTCCTCCATCTTATTTTCAGGATTTTGGTTTTATTTGATTTGATTTTTAAAAATTATTAATATGTATTTATATGTAATATTAATATGTATTAATATTTATTTGACAGAGAGAGGCAGATAGAGAAAATGGACACACCAGGGCCTCCAGCCACTGCAAATAAATTCCAGACAAATTTACCACCTTGTGCGTCTGACTTATGTGGGTACCAGGGAATTGATCCTGGTTCCTTAGGCTTTGCAGGCAAGTGCCTTAATTGCTAAGCCATCTCTCCAGCCCCATATTTTGTTTAATTTTTTGAGGCAGGTCTCACTGTAGCCAAGGCTGACCTGAAATTCACCCTCTCACCCAGACTGGCCTCAAATTCACAAAGATCCTCTTACCTCAGCCTCCCCCAGTGCTAGGATTAAAGACATGAGCTTCCACACCTGAATAACAAAGGCCATTTTCAGGGTGTCTTCCTGAAACACCCTATTTTGTCCACTTTGTTTTGAGACTGGAGTCATAGGCACCTTGGTGCCACATGTACAACTTTGCATCCAGCTTTCCATGGGTGCTGGGGAATTGAATGCAGACTGGAAGACTTTACAAGCAAGCGTTCTAAGCTATCTCCCCAGCCCTTTATTTTCATTTTTAATCATTTTGCTTGTTCATTTTTTGTTTGAGACAGGGTCTTATGTACCCAGGCTAGCCTCCAACTCCCTATGTAGGTGAGAAATTTGAACTCTTGATCTTCCTGCCTCTACCTCCCAAATGCTGGGATTACAGATGTATGCCATCAGGTCTGGCTCATTTTTAATCCTTTTATTATTTTCTTAGGTATTTGTTGTAATGCCTTTTGAGGTTTGTTTAATGTGATATGCATATGAGATACAAAGTCTTGAAAACATGTGTTTAGGGGGTAAAGCACTTGCTACACAAGCAGGAGGATCTGAGGTCAACTGCAAGCACCCACGCAAAAAGCCAGTCATGGCCATGCATTCCCGTGAACCCCATGCTTAGGGGGTCAGAGCAAGAGGATGGATGGGGCTCCCTGGTCAGCCAGATGAACTGAGAAAAGTGGAGAGTTAGGTTTAGTGAGGGACTCTGTCTGGGGAAATTAAAGTGAAAGAGGAGGACAGGTGACATTTTTCTCTGGCCTCTGCACACGTACTCATGGGGTATATATATCTACATACACAGGCATACCACACACAACCACATACACACACACAAAAGGAAAGAAATCCTCAAAATATACAAATGGGAATATTGTTAACATTTATCCCTCCAGCCTCTGTCCCTCAAGCCACAGCTCCATATTGTAGAGAGAAGTGAGGCTAGCAAGTGTTCAGGTAGCAGATCAAAGTTCTTCACCCAGCTTCTGTATCGCCCACCAGCAGCTTCTACAAATGGCTTCTGGTCATTTGCTTTTACAGAAAAGGGTACCACAGATGATGGTGCCATAGAGGATGATGCTACCAGAGATTCTGCTACCACAAATGATGCTACCACAGACGAAGCTACACAAGTGATGCTACCACAGATCCTGCTACCACAAACTATGCTATCATAAACAACTCTGCATTTATGTGTGCTTGTCAGAATTTAGCTAAAGAATACATTCTTAAAAGTGAATGGGGGGCTGGAGAGATGGCTTAGCGGTTAAGGCGCCTGCCTCCTAAGCCTAAGAACACTAGTTCCAATCTCCAGCGGTTCCAATCTCCAGGTCCCATGTTTAGCCATATGCAAAGTGACACAAGGGCACAATGCCGCACTTGACCACGAGAAGGGGGCACGCATGTGGATTTCGTTTGCAGCAGCTGAGAGACTGCTAGCACGCCCATCTCTATCTGTCTTCCTCTCTCTCCCTCTCTCTCTCTATCTCTCTCTCTCTCTGTCTTCTCCAAAAAATGGACTGGGTATGGTGGCACAAGCCTTTAATCCCAATATTAGCAGAGGTAGGAGGAATACTGTGAGTTCAAGGCCACCCTGAGATAAAGCAAGACCTTAACTTAAAACAAACCAAGACAAAAAAGTGAATGGGGCTGGAGAGATGGCCCAATGGTTAAGGCACTTGCTTGCAAAGCCTAATGACCCAGGTTCAGTGCTCCAGTATCCACATAAAACCCAATGCACAAGGTGGTACAAGCACCTAAAGTTTTTTTGCAGTTGCTGCAAGGCCCTAGCACATGCTCGCTCTCTCTCTCTCTCTTTCTCTCTCTTTCTCTCTCTTTCTCATGCAAAGCCAGATGCACAAGGTGGCACACATACACCTGGAGTTTTTTTTGCAGTGGTTAGAGGCCTTGGCATGCCCATTTTCTTTCTCTTTCTTTTTCTTTCTCTCACTTTCTCTCAGATAAACAAAGTATTTTTAAAAGCATGATAAAATAATATATTAGTACTATGCCCATAAATTATAATCATAAGAATATATTATAAGTATGCTAATGACAATAATAAATTATACAAATATATAACATTTGGCTAAAAATCATATTGTAGGGTGAAAACTATTTATACCCTTCCCTAGTTAAATTTTTTAAATTTTGTCTTAGAAATATTTGCTACTCTGACTTTATTTTCATTTATTTATTTATTAGAGATAGAGAGAGGGATTGAGAGAGAGAGAGAAAGAGTGAAAACGAGCATGCCAGGACCTCTAGTCACTGCAAACGAACTCCAGACACATGTGCCACCTTGTGCATCTGACTAATGTGGGACCTGGAGAATCAAACCAGGGTCCTTAGGCTTCATAGGCATGTGCCTTAACCACTAAGCCATCTCTCCAGCCCTACTCTGACTTGAATAGTTATCATTTCTAGGTACTAATTATATCTTACTATGTGTATTTCTGTATGTATTCTTACAGTGTATATAAGTATGCATATTGTATTTAATTTACATGTTTTTTAAATTTTTATTTATTTTTGGAGAGAGACACAGACAGAGACAGACAGAGAGGGAGAGGGAGATAGATAGAGAATGGGTGCGCCAGCAGTCTCTCAGCTGCTGTGAATGAAATCCAGATGAGTGCTACCCCTTGTGGGCAAGTGCAGCATTGCGCCCTTGCGTCACTTTGCATCTGGCTAAACGTGGGACCTGGAGATTGGAACCCGGTTCTTAGGCTTAGCAGGCAGGCGCCTTAACTGCTAAGCCATCTCTCCAGCCCAATGTACATATTTTTTAAACTTCACATGGTGTCACATATTAGATGCACTGCCCTGCAATTTGTGTTTTACCCTCCATGTTTTGAGAGAATTCATTCATACTGTTCTGTAGCTCAGATTCATTCCCCCTTGCTCAGTAATCCATTGAATAAACTTACCACCATTTGATTTCACTGCTGATGTCCATTTACATTGCTTCTACATTTTGCTCTTTCGTACAGTGTAACTATGAACTTTGCCAATGCCTCCTCATCAACACGGGTGAGTGTATGCCTAGAAGCAGACCTGCTGGTCACTGAGCTACTGTTCCTCCACTACACCACATATGGCCGAGTGGTACTCGAATGTAATTTGTCCAAGTTGATGCTCTCATCAGCAAGAGTTCCTTTTATCTCACGTTCTTGCCAAAACTTCGCATTAGGACACATTGGTGTTTCTCCAATAGGATAAATTTGTGATAGCTTTCATGGTGATTTTTGACTTGCATTTCTCTGATTACATGTAGAAAAACATCTTGGGGGGAGAAGTGGCTCAGTGATAGAAGGCTTGCCTAGCATGCTTGAACTCTGGATTTGATCCCTAGTGTCAGAGGGAGTGAAGAGCAGAGCCATAAACATTACTTTGTTTTTATTTTTATATTTCATTTATTTATTTGCAGAGATAGAGATGGAGAGAGGGGGAGAGGGAGAAAGAAAGGGAGAGCAGGAATGTGCATCTGGCTCCATGTGGACACTGGGGAATCAAATGCAAGATGGCAGGCTTTGCAAGCAAGCATCTCCAACCACTGAGACGTCTCTCCAGCCCATGAACCTGATTTTAGATGTGTACAAGCAATTTGCGTTTTCTTCTATGTAAACTGTCCATTTGTAGTCACATCTCATTTTTTTTTTTTTTTTGCAAGTGAGGGACTAGCTACTTGATAACTTAGATGTCATTTTCTCCACATTTTCTCCAGATTTTTATATTTCTTTGTCCTTATTTACAGTAAATCCAGAACTAAGTGATTAGATTTATACAGTCTACATATATTCACATAAACATAATTTTCAGTATGATCCTATACAGGAATCATGAGCAACTGTTTTATGGTTTTTGTCTGACCTCTCCTCACTCTCTTCTACCTCCCTTGTCATGTTAGCCCCTTCTGTTTAAGGCAAAAGTACCTTACGTTAAAGAGTTGATTATTTCCATATTCTTAACTGCATCTAAATCATTTCATACAAATATGTGCACTTATATACACGTTATGCAAGACCTTGTCATTATTTAAGCTGTAAACATGGCATATGCTAATTAAATCTCTTTTTTTCCTTTTCTTTTCATTTAACTGTTCTTTGCGAAAGTACTTCCAAATCAATTTGTATAATTCGAACTCAATCTTTCAATGATTCCTAAATTTCATTGCACCAGCATAAATTTTGCTATGCAAAAGCCACAGCACAGAAACTTAAAAGAATCACAGAGCAGGATAATTAAACTTAGTCAAAATTTTAACACATATATTTTAAATAGTTACTTATATTCACAGACTTTAAAATGACATTATGACATTTTCCCCCAGAAAACTTTGCTGTGATATTAATTTGGATATATTAGTTTGTCTTCACCTAAAGAACGTATACAGAGAAGGGTGGTTGAGAGAAAGGGCACAAAATCAGGTATCAGGAAATGCTTTGCATTCCTTGTTCAGTAGCAGCAGTTTACCTCTCTGGATTTTAGTTATCTTATCTTGGAGATGGAGGCTAGCACCAGAGCATAGCCTGCATTCCTGAGATCAAGTTGTTCCTCAGTCTATTCAAACCTAATCCCAAATTGTCAGCGCTTTACACTCACCAGCTAACATGGCGCCACCATGTGGCAGTAGTGTAAACAGTTCAAAAAGCATTTGGTCAGCTTTTAAATAGGTTTTCAGTTTGAGGAGTTAACATTCTTGAATGTATAAATCACATTGTTTCGGGCATAAATACTGCAGAAACTGAGACTTTAGCGATGTACTTAGTTTTCCTTATTTCAAATTTGCCTAGTCACTCTATAGTCTCTATAGGCAGGGAAGTTTTAAAATCTAACAGTGTTTCTGTCCCATACAACAATCACATGAAAACAGGACAAAAATATAACAATCAGATGAATTCCTTACATTGTGAATACGTATTTCCAATAAAAATGTACAACATTTGCTATTGAGATGGCTCAGCAGTCAAAGGGGCTTGCTTGCAAAGTCTGACGGTCTGGGTTCGGTTCCCCAGTACCCATGTAAAGCCAGATGGACAAAGGGGTGCATGCATATATGGAGTTTCTTTGCAGTGGCAAGAGACCCTGGCGTGCCCATTCCCTCTCTCATTCTCTCTGTTCCCCCATCTATCTTCTATATCTCAAGTAAATAAAAATAGTTTCGTAAAAAAACAAATACAACAGATTTAGAATCCATGTGGGTCAGAAATTTCAAGTCGTCTAAAGTGCCTAGCAGGGTTGTATGAAAGGACACAGGGCATTGCAACAAGAAAAATAACAAGTGGGTTGAGGAGATGGCTCAGTAGTCAAAAGCACTGCCTTGCTACTACTGACTGGAGCTTGATCCTCAGCACCCACTATAGCCAGAGGCAAAGTGGCTCCTGCATCAGCAATGCCAAGGCCGTGGGAGGCAGTGTCAGGAGAAGAGTGTGCCTGCAGCAAAACAAGAGAAGCTGTCTCAGACACCATGAAGAGAGGCGACCAATATCCTGAGGTTGTCCTCGGCCCTCCGCACGTGTACTGTGGCATGTGCACCCCCACCCTCATCAGACACACTACACACATTCACATACACAGACACCTAAACAAAAAATAGCAAACGTTATTATTTAATATTCATATGGCATGGGAACTGAAGCATATCATGCCACCTAGGAGTGAGACAGTAAACAGAATCAAAGCCGAGAGGCAAATTTTTTTTTGAATATTTAATTAATTTATTTTTTTTTGAGAGAGAGGAAGGGGCAGAGAGAAAGAGAGAATGGGCATGCCAGGGCCTCCAGCCACTGCAAATGAACTCCAGATGCATCTGCCCCCTTGTGCATCTGGCTTACATGGGTCGTGTGGAATTGAACCAGGGTCCTCAGGCTTCATAGGCAAACACCTTAACTGCTAAGCCGAGTGGCAAATTTTATTGTGTATTCTCATCTATATTATCACTTGTTGAAAGCAATTGCATGCACTCTTACTGTTTAGGTGTTTATTTTTAATAAACTAAACTTCTGGATTCACAAAAGTTTGCCAAAAAAAGAGTTCCCAAATATCCTATCTAACCTTTAATAATCAGTACTATATTAACCTCTAAGATTGTTATGATTCATTTGCCACAACTAAAAACCAAATATTCGTCCTTTGTTATTTACTGAAGCCCATATAGTATTCAACTTCCTTAATTTTTGCCTCATCTTCCTTCTCTTTTGCCTAATCACGTCCCAGTCACCACACATCTCTTTGTGCTCCTCTTGGCTGTGACA
Source organism: Orientallactaga sibirica (assembly GCA_036365145.1). Classification (NCBI taxonomy): domain Eukaryota; kingdom Metazoa; phylum Chordata; class Mammalia; order Rodentia; family Dipodidae; genus Orientallactaga; species Orientallactaga sibirica. Next base: position 1,632,764 of record JAEOAD010001605.1, read on the forward strand.
ATCTCCTGGACCTTCCCGGTGTTGAGGACTTTGGCAGCTTTGAGGAGAGCTGCGTTGTGTATCTGCTCCTCACCTTGGATTTGCCTGGTCACAGCTAATTGCCTTGGTGGCCTCCCTCACCAAGATAGTGTTTTCTATATTTATTCACTTAAACCTCACTTTCTCCTCCTTTCCAGGTACTCTTTGAAAGAAAGTTACATGCAAAGCCCTGAAGGGGAGGAAATTACATTTACCTTCTCAAGTAAGGACTGTACACTTAATTTATTTGAGATTCTTCTGTGAACTATTCATCCTCCCCCCACCCCAGCATTTGTTGGTATATTCAGTCAGTTATATACATCAAGGGCTTGTGGGTATTTATTTTTTTACATTTGGTTATATTTACTCGTGACATTTCTTTATCTCAATGCTCAAATAGTTCTAGTCGTGACCATCAATGGTTCCTTCTGGTTGGTTTTGTGTCCCTGTAACATGTCCCCATCACTTTGACTTTTGACATTTATTTGCTTCGGGGCACTACCCAATGTTCTAAGCACATCTTGTTTCTTTCTTGCCTCTGCCTTAGAATCAGCCATTTCTCCATGAAATTATTTCCTTTTGTTGAAGAACAGATTAGAAACAAAGAGCTGGCCCCAAGATATAGTTTTTACTTACCTGAATTCTTTGTATGTATTTACAGAATGTTTTCCTATTCAGATCCTAATCATCTTAAAATTGAAGTGTTTATGTTTAAGAGCTTTGACATTCTAAGGAATACTACGGTCAAACAAGACTTGCTTCATTCGTGGTAGGCGGTGTTACTTTCTTAATCATGACTGCTATTACCACTGCTATAAAGTTTGTCTCTCCAAAATAAGAATTCAGGATAAAGCTTCCTAGATGAAAAGAAAAACCCTTTAAATCATTTTTTCACTTTTCCTCCCTGTATTCCTTCACTAAGCTAGCAGCCAACAAATTTCCTGGAAGTGAATTAACAGAGCCAGGCTGACACAGGCTTACAGGTGTTCCTCTTTAGGGTTCTTCTTAGAGCACTGATCAGCCCAATGCACCAGGCTGAGATTCACTTGAAAGCAGCACCCACGTGTTCTCACCTTTGAATCACCAGGACTTAGCTCAACATACGACATTATTCAGGGGCTTCCTACAGGTTTGCTGAATAAATTGCTCCCTGGAACATGGTGAGACATATCATAATAATTCAAATGTATTTAAGGTTTTCTTTTCCTATGTTTTTGTTGCTCTTTATTAGCATGGTTTTTTTTGGGGTGGGGCTTCAAGTGCTAATGAAAGAATGGAAGTCACTATCACAGTATTCTGTGAAAACTGGTTGTCTCCTTCTGAAATGTTTTTGTCACCAGTCAGTGTGAATGAATGCTAGTTTTAGGCTTCTTTTCCACTGGTGAAATAAGGCCCACATCCTCCTTTTAGAGAAAAATGCTTGCCCCAAAGAAGCCTGTTACAGAAAAAGCATTTCTATGTACCATGTTGAGTAAGCTATTCTTCCACTGCATGGTACTGAATTTAATTGGGAGAAAAGATCTTTATGAGAATAAAGCTCTAATGATATACTGTTTCATTTTAAGACCTTAAGTCATCATATCCTGTAAATGGTGGGATAATGATGCTGAAACAAAACACTATAGACGAAAAAAATTATTCATTAGGTGTTTAGTCTTTCTGTGTGTTTTTTATGTTTTGTCTTCTTTATTTTCTTACTTCCAGCCCCTTGCCTCAAAGAAGAGTCTCTTGCATGATCTGTTTTACTCTGGACTCAATATATTTTGAATGTGTGTGGTTGTGCATGTGAGCAGGTGTGTGTGTGTGCACGTATGTGCAGAGGCCAGAAATTGACATCATGTGTCTTCCTTGATCACATTTAACCTTATTTATTTATTTATTTATTTATTTATTTATTTATTTATTTATTTTGACACAGGTCTCTCAGTGAACAGAGCTGACTGATTCAGCTTAGACAAGCCAGCCAGCAAGGCAAGGGTACTCCTGCCTCCACTACATTACAGGTGTGTGTGCCTCTATACCTGGCTTTTATGTGGACAGTGGGGATCAGAATTGGGTCCTCATGTTGTGCAGTTTATCCACTGAGCCATCTCCCCAACCCTTAGCAGACTTTTATATAAAATGTATTTCATTTAAGTGTGAGCCAGGAGTCAAGGCAGCCTTAGTGAAAGTGTTTTGAGACAATGCTCATAGCTTCACCATAAGCACCTCCATTACCACCACTCAGTCATTTAGCACCTATCCAAGCTTCTGTGTGCCAATCTCCATTCTGGTGCTGGGAGCTGACTTGGAATTCACTCTGTAGTCTCAGGCTGACCTTGAACTCACAAAGATTCTTCTACCATGGCCTCCAGAGTGCTGGGATTAAAGGCGTGCACCACCACACCTGGCTTATTTATTTAAAAAAAAAAAAACCTTAATCTAAATTAAATACAGGTAAACTAATTGGTTTACTTTGAAACATACAATTATGTTAGAAATACAAATATACACACAAGAAAATCAAGCATATGCTTGGTATGCAATAACTGTTTGAAAAGAAAATAACAGTAATTAATCAATTTTAATAATATTTTGTGCTCTACAGAATTGAAAAGCATGCCAAATAATTTGAAATACTTTGTCAATATTCTTAAAAACCAAACCTTACATGTGGATTAAATACAGATTATGTTTCTGTAGCATTACTATTAACCTGAATGTTGCCATGGTAACAAGACATCTACAGAATACAAAACAGATAATGTTCAATATTTAAATCATAACTCATAAATAAAAACATATTTGTAGTTGTATAAAATTACACATTAATCCTATCAGGGTCCAGAAATCACTTTAGAAAACATATTTTAAAAATTCATGTTAACTTTTATGACTAATTTCTTCTAATTACAAAAGCAATTTGTTCTTTCTATAAAAAATGAAAAATATATGAAAAGTTATAAAAACTCTGAGATGAGTACCATTAATATGTTTTAATATTTTTGTACATTGTTTTATTTATAATTCCTTAAAACAAAATTTGTATCAGAATGTAATTAGTTGTGGACCATTCATTTTTGAAAATTTCTTCCTACATCATTATCTTCTAAATTTATTGTGCTATGGGAGATCTGAAACAATCTCAAACATTTAACCATATACTTAAGTAATTTTTGTCATTCTTGGACACAATAAACCTGACATTGACTGTCATAAAATCATACTTCACCCCTCCAAAGATAATGAATAAAATTATGTTAATTTTTTTACATCATTTCATAGTCATTCTATCAGATGATGTCTATCAGCTTCCAAATTTAACCAAGGATGTTTTGGACAAGTTACTGAAATGTGCTTTTTTGCCACTAAAGCAGCAATTGAAATTTCTTGTAGGAACATCATTCTAAACAACTAATTACTAAAAGAGAACATAGTGGGGAGAGGAAAATTGCCTTGTATTTGGGCATGCATATAGTAATTTCCTAGGAAGATTACAGCCTGAAATTTTAAATGTTGTTACTTTGGCACACAAGGAAAAATAGCCAGAAAATGGTCTACACATGAACCGTTTTTGTTATTGAATATTTCCATTACTTTAACTTTGAAATAGTGTCAGGTATCAGACACACAGATAATATCTGTTCTGCCATGGACCATTTAATAGGAGAGGAGCCAGAAAATCTGACAAATCCAATTTACCCGAACATGTCTTCATGGTCAGACAGGAAAATGCTGACATTTCCTTTGGGTTACAAATAGTCTCAGGAAGAGAAATTTATAATGGGTTAGAGAAGACATCAGCCCAAGACAAGAAATGCTGTTGGAGCCCAAGAACTGTGGAAACTAGACTTGGAAGAAAGTGGGAAGGTAAGTAAGTAGTCCTTTTCTTTCCCAGAATCCTCAGTTGTCTGTCTGTGCACTTGAGCAGTCATACAAAACACCTGACTGAAAGCAACTGATGGAAAGAAAGGTTTTTATCTTGGCTTACAGCCTCAAGGGAAAGCTTCATGATGGCAGGGGACAGCATGGCATGAGCAGAGGCTGGACATCACCTCTGCCACAGCAGGTGGAAAACAGTAGCAGAAAGAGTGAGCTCTAGCAAGGGAGAACTTGCTATAACACTCCTAACCCCGCCCCCAAAACACATCTCCTCCAGCAAGGCCCCACCTCCCAAATTGCCATCAGCTGGGAAACAAGCATTCGGCGGAACACGTGAGTTTATCGGTCCGTTTAGTTCACACCAGCACAGACAGCGTTCTCTGCTGTTTAGCCAGCAGGTGAAGCGCAGGATGTTACCCTACTCCAGCCAAACACATGCTGAGATGGATTCTCATCCCCTTTGCCAGCTAATTGCCTCAGCAGGTCCATGTGAGTCATAACCACATAAGTTACCTTGTAAAGTCCTGGTGCGCTCATTCCCCACTCTTAACTGAGGGCAGGAGACAGGCAGAAGTTTGAATTTTACTCACTGCAACCAAGCGACAGAACAGTTCTTGAGTCATACAAAGTATAATGTTTGCTTTACTATTTTGTTTTTAGAAATATATTAATAATACATGAATACATTTTTCTTGTATCCATAGTGTAAATTTGCAGACTTTTTATTCTTTTCTTCCTGGAGGAATTTTACTGTGGGAATTTTTCTGAAATTTATTTGTTGTTTTGTCATATAACACTATGTCTTATTTATGAGAGTATATATATATAAATTTTATTCCTTTGAAAGAGAGAGAGAGAGAGAAGAAGAAGAAGGCAGATAGAGAGATAATGGGCACACCGGGGCCTTTAGCTACTGCAAATGAACTTCAAATGCATGCACCATCTGGGGAATCAAACCTGGGTCCTTTGGCTTTGCAAGCAAGTGCTTTAACCACTAAGCAATCTCTCCAGCCTGAGAGTTATATATTTTTAAAAGTAAACATGCAATGCACAAATGTATTTTTACCAGAAAACTGCAATACAGATCAATGAATGAAAAAGTCAAAATTCTCTCCACACAACTGCTCAATGACCATTTTTTAATCTTTCTAGTATCATGGTTTATATATTGTTCTCTAACATGAACCCATGCTTAAGTGTGTACTCATTATTAAAAGATATTGCTTTAAAATCTTTAAATGCATATAGAGAATAAAGAATAAAATACACTTTCAGCCATCTACTTTAATCCAACTTTCTTTTCCACGAGTATGATTATCAACTTGTTATTTATGTTTCTGGATTGTTTTCTGTCAAAATCTGTAAACTCAGACTTACCTTAGTACAATTTGCCTAGTATTCCACATTAACACATACCATATTTTAACCATCCTTTTAAAATTTTATTTATTTATTTATTTATTTGAGAGAGATAAAGAGGTAAATAGAAAGAGAGAGAGAGAGAGAAAGGGTGGGGGAGGGGAGGGAGAGCATGGGCATACTAGGACCTCTAGCCATGGTTTAAACGAGCTCCAGATGCATGCACCACCTTGTGCATCTGGCTTGCATGGGTACTAGGGAATCACACGGGCGTTCTTAGGCTTAGCATGCAAGCACCTTAACCACCATCTCTCCAGCCCTAACCATTCTTTTATGAGTGGGCATTTATTGTTTTCATTTTATTAAAATAGTGAAATACATGAAAAATTAAAAGTAGTGGGGCTAGAGAGAGGGTTTAGCTATTAAGGCTCTTGCTTATGAAGCCTAAGAACTCATGTTCAGCTCTCCAGGTTCCATGTAAGCCATACACACAAAGTGACATTAGCGCTCAAGGTCACACATGTGCACAAGGAGGTGTGCATGCCTGAAGTCCAACTGTCGTGGTTGGAGGCCCTGGTGTGCCAGTTCTCTCTCTCTCTCTCTCTTGCTTTCTCACATAAAAAGGCCAGTCTGTTGAGCTTGCCTCAAACAAAAAAATTAAAACTAGTATATAAATGAAATATAGACCAGGGGATGTAGCTCTGTGATACATTGCCTTGCTGGTACACATGAAGCCCTGGATTCTATCACAAGAAGAAAACAAATGGTGATGAATATGCTTGTGGCTATTTCTTCATGCTTTTGGAGGATATTTCTTCTACAACAGAAAAAAAAAACACAGAAATATTACAAAAGGGACCTCCAGAAAAAGACAGAATATTTTCATTCCCACCAATCACTGATGAGAATGTCTCAAGATACTAGTAGTCCTTTTTTCAATAGCTGAAAAATCTGTAGGTTTAAAAATCTCTTCCTCCCATTAATAATTAGTGCTTCCTTCTCATTCAAGAAAACGGGTGGCTCTATGTTCATTGGTCATTTCTTCTTCTTCTTCTTCTTCTTCTTCTTCTTCTCCTTCTTCTTCTTCTTCTTCTTGAGTTGGAAAGATAGCTTAACTGCCAAGACGTGCCAGGTGGTGCATGCGTCTGGAGTTCATTTGCAGTAGCTAGAGGTCCTGCTGTGTCCATTCTCCCTCTCCCTCTCCCTCTCTCTCTTTCTGCCTCTCTCTCACACACACACAAATAAATAAATAATAAAATATACTTCTTCTTTACACTATTTATTCATATATATTCTTTATTATTTATTAGAGTTTTACCCTAGTTAAAAAAACCAACTTGTAGGAACAATCTATTAATCTGTTGTATATTTTGTAACTAGTTCCCAATTTTAATTTTGCTAATGGTTTTTTTATCAGTGAATTTTAATTTTTGAGCAGCCAATATTGTTCTTTTTCATGATTTCTAGACATTGTATAATGATTAAATAATTTTTATTAAAGCTACAAAGAAAAGAAGTTTATTTTGGCTTATCATGCTGGTCCAAGGAATGAGACCAGACTTGCATGGTCCTTTCTTGCCATCAGAATTCAGGCAGCCCAGTGGGCATCCTATGGCCAGAGATGGGCAGCACGTGTGCATTGAGAGTTTTGTACCATGCAAAGACTACAGTTTCTCTATGCTGTATACATATTGATGTATTTTTTCAAAATGGTAGTTATTAAGACAATCTAATGTTATTTATGCATGTCTGTGTTAAGTTTGTAAGTTTTCTTTTTAAATGAATAGCCGGTAATTGCTTTAGAAGTACATATACTAAAATATTAACTGAATAGCCAATTATCTTTTGTATGAAACTGACTAATAATATTTACCCACTGACTCAAAAACCTACCTTTGTTATATATAATTAGTCTGTTTTCAGATCATATCTTCCACTTGTTCTTTTCAACTCTTATGGCTCTGTTTCCGTTGTCATGATTTTATATTGTGTTTTGCTGTGAAGCTATTCTGTTTAACTTTTCTTGGAAATCTTGAACTTTTTTTTTTTCAAATAAACTTACATATCTTCCAAATTCCATAAGATATCTTTTTTTTTTTTTTTCCCTTTGGATGTCTTTCCAATTTCCTTCCAAGCTAGGAAAACAACCTACAGATGGATTGGAAGACTTAAATGTAAAGCCAGCTGGGACAAGTGATTCTCTAAGACTGATCTTCATTCACTAAGTCCCAGTCTCTAACTGTGGTTGTTGGCCCATCAAATTTGATACTTCCTCGTTAATTCAACACAATCACTTACTATAAATCTTCACCTTTCATCTAGGTGTTCAAATTTATTTATGTAAATAACCTTCTTTGCTCATTTCTTACATTGGTAATTTGTCATTTAATTTTTGTGCTGACCAGCCATGACAATGATTTATTGACTAGTATTTAGGCAGCTGGATGACGAGTCTTGTGAATTGGGTTGTTTTTCTCCCCTGATCCAGGCTCTTCTCCAAAGCATGTATCCTGTGAAATTGCAGGGTGTGGCTGACAGCTATCTTTCCTTTCTTTGGGAAGAAATCAGGAAGCTGGTGATCTCCCTTTGTCAATTGCAAAACTCAAGAGGTCTTCATGTGGGGTGAAGTCCATAAGTGGCATTAGACAAATGTGCCTTTTTCCTCCTCATTGTTTGTGCTGGACTTCCACAGCAGTCACCCCAGCTCGGCTCAGCTTTTCCAAGGCAGGGTAATTCTCTGAGGAGACATTGGCGTTCTGGGGCAGATTATTCACTCTCCAGGGAGCGTTTTCTTATTGTGTTCAGGGGCACACACTGCTAATCCCTGCCACTCAGAATAAGTGGAGGGAGAACGAGGTACGGGGCTCAACTGGCCATGCTATTTCAAGAATGTATCGACTCTGATCTGGATAATCAGTGAAATTCCTTCAAAACTGAACGTTTTTCTTCAGCCATGTCTCAGCCTGAGGTTTTCTCTAACCTTGTTTCTTTACCTACCTCATTCCATTTTGTTTCTTTTTATCTTCCTTACTAACCTTAATTTTCAGGGCACCTTTTTTTTTTTTTTTCTAACACTGATGCAGATTTATTTATGTACGTATGTATGTATGTATGTATGTATGTATGTATGTATGTATGTATGTTTTTCGAGGTAGGGTCTCACTCTAGCCCAAGCTGGCCTGGAATTCACTATGTAATCTCAGGGTAGCCTTGAACTCATGGCAATCCTCCTACCTCTGCTCCCCAAGGGCTGGGATTAAAGGCGTGCGCCACCACGCCCGGCTCAGATTTATTTTTGAGAAACAAACAAAACCATTTCTGTCATATCCTTAAGGGATTGGAAGTGAGAAAAATGCTTACATGCACACGTTTCCACTGTTCTGAGGCCATTTCACTTTTTAAAAATATTTACACAGAACTATGGTAAGGAAGTAACTGGGAATCTGAGTTGTGGTCTCATTTTGCTATGTACTTCCCGTTACTTCAGTAACAGTTGTGTAAGTCACAGTGAAAGCAAGAACACTGGCCTTCTTGGATCCCTGTGCATAACATTGCCACAAACCAGTAAGCATCCCATAAACACTTTGAAATGCATAAGTGAATAAATTACTTAATGAGCAAACCCAAAGTGCAGAAGATCAGTAGCGGCATTTCTGATGGGCTGGATACCAGTTTACACAACTGATGAGCCAATGAGAGCGAGGACCAGGCCCTCTTCCTTCACCAACTTCCTCAGGCTACATATATTCTGGTCATGCCTTTCATACAGTCTTCACTTGGACAAATACAAGGACGAGAAGGTCTTGAGTTAACAAGGGCAGAAATTGTCACCTTGCCCAGCAACTAATATAAACATCACTTCCTACACAAAACTTCAAGATATCAGCGCTCCGGCCCCTCTCCTTCTGCTTCTGTGCCTCTTATGAGACTAGTAAATTGAAACTCAATGTCTCCTGTCAGATCATGTTGTAAACTTCATTAGCATTTCTGACTTTTAATGCCTTTGCCACAGTGAAGATGGTGAGTCCTCTCTAAGTGGATGCGTGGATAGGTGGGCGTGGACGTGAGAAGGTCAGTGTACAGGGCTTGTTTACTTGTTGCTTTAAAAGTTACCATCAGTGGGCTAGAGAGATGGCTTAGCCGTTAAGGCGCCCACCTGCTAAGCCGAAGAACCCGGTTCCAATCTCCAGGTCCCACGTTTAGCTAGGTGCAAAGTGACGCAAGGGCGCAATGCCACACTTGACCACAAGGGGGCGCACGTATCTGGATTTCATTCACAGCAGCTGAGAGACTGCTGGCGTGCCCATCTCTATCTCTCTCCCTCTCCCTCTCTGTCTGTCTCTCTCTGTGTCTCTCTCCAAAAACAAATAAAATAATAAAAAAAAAAAAAAAAAAACTTACCATCTGTGGGCTGGAGAAATGGCTTAGCGGTTAAAGGGCATGCCTGTGAAACCTATGGACCCAGCTTCGATTCTCCAGGTCCCACATAATCCAGATGCACATGGTGGTACATGCATCTGGAGTTCGCTTACAGTGGCTAGAGGCCCTGGCATACTCATTCTTACTCTTTGTCTCTCTCTCCCTCTTTCTGTCTCAAATAAATATATTAATTAATTAATTAATTAAAAAAAAGAGCTACCATCTGAGTTAGAGAGAACAGTGGACCGGAAAGCCACTGGTTTCCTAGAATTTTTTTTTTTCCCCAGAGACAGATACAATGGCCTTCCTCCCCCTCCACCCCTGTTTTGTTCAAGCAACGTAATAACCACAAGTCTTTGAACCTAATAGCTAAATTGTGGTGATCACAGAAAACCTTTCTAAAATACACTTTGGTATTAAGCCATTTGTTCACCATATCTTACCACAGGTAAACACATGCTATTTTTTCTGCAGCTGATTGTTCTGTTTATGTGTCTCATGTGGATGACAGGCTGGGCTGGCGAAAACAAATTTTTGTTTTCATAGTTGTTCATAAACTATAGACATAAGTTTGTTACTTACAAATTTGTACTTAAAATCTGTTGTTTCTAAGATTAATATGAGGGTGAGTGGTCCCATAGAACTACTTACTCAAAATTTCACTTGTAAAGATGTAAAGATGAGAGATTTCTCATGAAAGGGCTTCTCTTCATGATAAAATTTTAACTGACATATTCAGTAATTTTCTAACTACTATTTGGAATGTTTTAAGGTTTTAGATTCCTAGAAAATCAAATTCACGTACCTTACATTAAATTAATAGTAGGCAGTAAAATAAAAGCTATATATATTAGTTAAGAACTGGCTTTAACCAATGTTTGTTTAGAATAGTTATATCTGAAAAAAATGAGCAGTTACTTTAACTAGAGTTTAACTAGTATACCCAGGAAATATGACTACAGAAAACTAGACAGCAACCAGGTGTGGTATAACATGCCTCTAATCCCAGTACTCAGGAGGTTGAAGTTGGAAGATGCCCATGAATTTGAGGCTGGCTTGGAGCAACACAGTGAGTTCCAGGTTAGCCTGCACTAGAATGAAACCCTGCCTTGAAAAAATAAAACAACAAAAGGGAAAAAAATTAGACAGCCTACACAATGCATCAGGTCAGGCGTGTCACAGGAGCATAGCATCACAAAATCATGTATGCTGGGGCTGGAGAGATGTCTCATGGGTAAAATACTTGCCTGCAAAGCCCAAGGACTTGAGTTTGATTCCCCAGTACCCACATAAAGACAGATGCATAACGTCGTGCATACGTCTGGAGTTTGTTTGCAGTGGCTAGAGGCTTGGGCATGCAATTCTCTCTCTCTTTCTCTCTCCTTGCAAATAAATAGAAAATAATTTAAAATATTTTTTAAAATCATGCATGCTTAGAAATTACCTTGAAGATTTTTTTAAGGTATAATTATCATACCTTATTTATGTATTTGAGAGAGATGATAGAGAGAGAAAATGGGCAAGCCATAACCTCCTGCTACTGCAAACGGACTCCAGACACATGCACCACATTGTGCATCTGGTTTTGTGTGGGTACTGGAGAACTGAACCCATGCCATTGTGCTTTAACTGCTCAGCCATAAGTATAACTTTTAAAATTAGTTTCCTCACCTTTGAGCATAAGGCAAAATAGTCTTGACCTTTTTAAGTCATATAAAATCTTTCCAGCCTCCATCTGTTAGAATTATTCAAAGTCTATTTTCATTTGGAATGCATACATACATACAATCCAGTGGATTCTGAGAATGGCTCTTAGGTCTTATTATCAAAGTCCTTATGGTGGGTACTTTGGAGCAATATCTTGGCTAAGCTATGATACTGCTCAATTTTCTTACCTGTCACCAGTGTAAATGTTGCTGTGAGAGTATGTTTAACTTCATTTTTTCTTTCTTAATGTTTCATTTTTATTAGAGTGTATTCATTGTACACAGTACTGAGTTTCGCACAAACAATTCTTTTCAAGTAGATCTGACCATCATACTTCTCTTCTTCCATTCCTTCCTCTTATCTCTTCTGCTTTCATGGTGTTAATGTATCTATAAGAACCATAAGGGCTGGAGAAATGGCTCAATGGTTAAGGCACTTGCCTGCAAAACATAATCACCCAGGTTCAATTCCCCAGTATCCACTTAAAGCCAGATGCATCCTGAGTTTGTTGGCCAGTTTGCAGTGGCTAAGAGGCCCTGACACACCTCCTCTGTCTGTCTGTCTGTCTGTCTGTCTGTCTGTCTCTCTCTCTCTCTCTCCTCTTGCAAATGAATGAATAAATATTAAAAAAAAAAAAAGAATCACAAGACCCACAAAGAAGGGAAAGCATACAGTTCTTGTCTTTCTGTTCTGACTTATTTCATTTACTATGCTGATCTCCAGTTGCCTTCATTTTCCCAGCCTATGACAAAGAGTGGTGTTTTACATGTGCAGACTCTAGAATTAAACTTATAAGTATGTGAATATGTGTGTCTGCACACATGTATGTATAGGACATGAACATGGAAAGGGGACTATGAGAGGAAAGGAAGAGACCTTAATGGCAGAGAAGAAGAAGAAAAAGGTAGCTTTTATATCTGATTAATATTTTAATCAGTAGACTTTGCATAAAGCCTATTACCCACCTTAGGTGAGTAAGCCTCACCCAATCTGTTGAAGGCCTTTTAAAAGCAATGGATAAAGCTTCTGGGGAAGCAGTTGTGCCTTAAGATGAGCCCTGATTAAGACATTTTCCCTTGAGATGGTCACTGATCCTGTGCAACAGACCATTTGCTTCTCTCAACCCCACCCCCACCTATGCTGCCACTGGACACTCTGATGCTTGCGTTGGTCCTTACAGTAGCAATCCTTACTGTTCAGTCCCAGGGCTGTTGAGGAGTCATGGGTCCTGTTATATCCTGAGGCCAGTGATGTCAGAATACAAGTCTGGGCCACTCTGTGTTTCACCACTCTTTCAACTCCTCAGCCTCCAGAAATCCAGCTCTGTCCATCGCTGAGTCAAAACCCAACCTGCCACCTCCCTATTTGAGCACGGGAGCCTAGCCTTTCCTTTCTACTCACCTCTGCTCCATAAGCCCTTAGGCAAAGCCAGCCAGTTTTTAGAACAGGGAAAAGCTATCTATTTCTCTTCTGGGCAACAAAGTCACAATATAGCAGCATGACATAAAATATTTGTGAATTGCCCTTTTATTCCTTTGACAGTCCTACCTTAGTGAGCATTGACATGAACTAAACTCTTAAGAGACTATCTTACTTTGTATAGATATATGAATATCGAAGAGTCAGAGAGCTGGCCCCTCAAGTTTTCCAGAACTCTTATTAAAGAATAAGATGCCAAGTGGTGCCATATCCCTTCCTCTCCCAACCCCTTCACTTTCCATCTGCCTGTTAGCTGCTGTGTATTTGTACACACATTCATAGATCCCCCTGCAATGAAACTGGTTTTCTACTTCCATGCGAACTGAAAGCTTGGAATAGGAATTCTTTTGTTTGTTTTTCAAGGCAGCATTTCACTCTAGTCCAAGCTGACCTGGAATTTACTATGTAGTCTCAGGGTGGCCTCCAACTCATGGTGATCCTCCTACCTCTGCCTCCCGCGTGCTGGGATTAAAGGCATGAGCCACAATGCCCGGCTTGGAATAGGAATTTTTTAAAATATATTTTTATTTGTTTATTTTATTTGAGAGAGTGTGTGTGTTGTGTGAGAGAGATAGATAGATAGAGAGAATGGTTGTGCCAGGGCCTCCAGACACTGCAAAGGAACTCCAGATGCATGTGCCCCTTTGTGCATCTGGCTTATGTGGGGTCTGGAGAGTAGAACTGGGATCCTTTGGCTTCACAGGCAAGTGCCTTAACCACTAAGCCATCTCTCCAGGCCCTGGAATAGGAATTTTAAGTGAGTCCTAGCCTCTATAGCTTTCTCCAAATCATTTAGCCATAGACTTTAGAGAAAAAAGTGTCCAAACTCAAATATGTTACTTACTCCAAGCTTAAAATTCACCTGGAGTTACCTGGCATCAATGGCTACATAGTTCTACCTAGAAAAATGGTTTGGTCTCCACTTTTGATGAGTATCCTCCTTCTAATGTTTTCCCCTTGTTTTGAGTTTAGCAGCTGTGGGGAGGAATGAGGCAAGATAGGGCTTTGGCTGTGGCGTTGTAGCTTGGACTGTTCCTGTCACTCTCCTGGGCTCATTATATAAGCTTATTTCTTCTGCTGACACAGGGCAAAAGAGGCTGACTTGTGACTTTTCTCCTGTTACACTCGGTGGTCTAAATGCATGAAGACATTGAACATAACATGCGTAGCCTGCCTTGTGGTCTTTCAAGCCAAGAAGGCTGTGGCTGGTGATGGCTTGAGAAAATATCTGCTTTTGATCAAAACTCAAACTGTAAACCAATATAGCTCATGGCCTATCATAAGCCTTGTCCCTTACAATCATAATAAAACTGTCAGCTTCATGCATCATGCACTACCCATCTCTCCTGTGGTTCAATCATTTTTATTCTTGCTCTCATTATTTATCTAGTTTTGTAGCCAATGCTTTCTATATTTTGAAGGTTTCCAAATAGAAATTTTCTCTCTATAGAGTTCATAATCTTATGCCCTTGAATTTTATTTTCATATCTAAGAGAGAAGCTTGCATATATAGTCAGGTGAGAGAACATAGTGTTATATGCGATCAAAATATGTCCCTCTGGCCTGGTACCATTAAGCGGTTCTGCTAGGCATGGAGAGTTCAAGATTCCTTCAAAATCTATTTCTGCAAGATTAACATCTTTGACTACTGCCTTGGGGCCACATAGTGCAATTACTATAAGAAGCAGGTTTTAGCAGACACTACAATCAGACCGCTGAGGTTCAAGTCCTAGTTGTACTGGTTGCAATCTGTTCATTGACTATATGTGAGTGAAACTGTTTTTCTCTATGCCTTGGTTTCTTTACTTGTAAATTAGAAATGGGAAGAAAAAAGGCACATCACAGAGTTACTGAGAAGTTTCTGTGAACTGTGCATAATCCTGTGGAAGAGTTCTTAGCACCTTCCTTGTAAGCATTGAAATAGGGTTAGTTGTTTTGAACCACCAGGGTTTTTTTTTTTTTTTTTTTTTTTTTTTTTTTTTTTGTTGTTGTTTTGTTTTGTTTTGTTTTGTTTTTGCTTTTCAAGTTAGGCTCTCATCTTTGGTTTTCCAAGGTAGAGTCTTGATCTAGCCCAGGCTAACCTAGAATTCACTATGGAGTCTCAGGGTGGCCTTGAACTCATGGCAATCCTCCTACCTCTGCATCCTGATTGCTGATATTAAAGGCATGCACCACCATGCCCAGATGAACCAGGTTTTTGAGAGACTTCTTTTCTTTTACTGAAGAATACCTATTCTCTCTTGGTATCTATAGGGCATGGGTTTCATTTATGCATTGCCACCTGGAAGGTCAAGTTGTAGTTGAATATAATATAAGACTACCTCATGGTAAACTTTAAATATGTACTCAATTACTATAATATCTAATACAATGTGAATGTGATGTGAATCATTGTATATTGTTGCTTATGGAATGATACAACAAAAAAGTCTAGACATGCTCAGTATTGGCACGATTTTCTTCCAAATATGTTTGATGTAAAGTTGGCTGGCTCCTTGCATATAGACTCTGTGAGTGGGAAAGGCTGGGATTACCTTAGGCTCTGTTATAGATGTGGAACATGGTAATGGTAATGTGCCCTTCATTTCCTAGGTGAAAGTGGTGCACTTGTTCTGGAAAACAGGCTTGTCCCTGGTCTTGAAGTATATGAGATTCTCTTTAGCAACCATTTTGTTGTTGTTTGTTGTTTTCTTTTGTTTTTGAGACAAAGGCTTCATGTGTGGCTCAAACTGGCCATCCTCCTGCTTCAGCCTCATGGGATAACAGGTATGTGCAACCATGCAAGAGATTTGGGGGATCACTGTAGTTTCAAAAATTTGTCAGATCATCTAATTTCCTATTTCTGTATGGTTTAGAAAGAAAACAAAGAGACAGTAAAGTAATACCGTATCTTAAAAGGTAGGAGGGTTAAATTCTAGACTCCATTTGGATGTGTAAAAAATATATCTTAGATTTGGGCTGGAGAGATGGATTAGCAGTGAAGCACTTGCTTGTGAAACTAAGGACCCTGGTTAGGGGCTTGATTCCCCAGTATCCACGTAAGCCAGATGCACAAGGTGGAACATGCATCTGGAATTCGTTTGCAGTGGCTGGAGGTGTCCTCTCTCTCTCTCTCTCTCTCTCTCTCTCTCTCTCTCTTTCTCTCTGTCTGTCATCTGTCACTCTCAAATACATAAATAAAAATAAACAAAACAAAAACAAAAAGAATATATATATATATTAGATTTAATTGCCTTATCTGAAAATTGAAAGGCAAATTGCAAAGAAAATATTTTGGAAATAATTCTGTTGAAACACTAATTCATAACATGTATAGTATCAAATCCTAGATACATGAAGAGTTAAATGTAGAAACAAAACAACTTCAGTATTAGCTTGAAGCACAGATGCCTATCTGACACTGTGATGAGAAAGATCTTCATAAGAAATATTTCAAAGAGAGAGAGAGAGATGATTATCAAATAGGTTGAACAGTCAGATTTTAGAAGTACAAATGGCCAGTCAATATGTGAAGAAACGTCCCACATCTTTTAGCCATCAAGCAAGTGCAAATTCAAACTACCTTGAGATCCTGCTTCACTGCAGTCAGAATGGGTATAATCAAAACAACAACGAGGCTGGCGCACGCCTTTAATCCCAGCACTCGAGAGGCAGAGGTAGGAGGATTCCCATGAGTTTGAGGCCACCCTGAGACTACATAGTGAATTCCAGGTCAGCCTGGGCTAGTGTGAGACCCTACCTCAAAAAACAAAAACAAAACAAATGCAGAAGAGAATTTGGGGAAAAGAAAACCTTACACTGTGGTGGGAAGTTAGATCAGTGCAGCCACCATGGAAATCAGTATGTAGAGTCCCCAAAATTTAAAAATAGAACTACCCTTTAATTCCAGAACGCAGGAGGCAGAGGTAGGAGGATTGTCATGAGTGTGAGGCCACCCTGAGACTACATAGTAAATTCCATGTCAGCCTGAGCTAGAGCAAAACCCTACCTCAAAAAACAAAATAAATAAATAAATAAATAAATAAATAAATAAGTAGAACTACCATAAGATCCAACCATTTCACTCCTGTGTATATAATCAAGGGAAACTAAATAAACATACCAGAGAGATACCTGCACATTCATTTTTTTCAGCAGTAATAATAATAGCAATAGAATCAGGTTAGATGTCCATAAACGGATGAAGAAAATGTGGTATACACAAAATGGATTTTTATTCAGTCATAAATAAAGAAATTATTTCAAACCAGGAGTGGTGACTCATACCTTTCATCCCACCATTTGGGAGGGGAGATGAACTAGGAGGATTGCCATGAGTTTGAGGCCAACCTGGCAGAAGTAAGACTGCCCCCCCCCAAAAATAATTGAAAACAAGGATGAGGGCTGGAGGGATGGTTTAGAGGTTAAGGCATTAGCCTGAAAAGCCAAAGGACCCAGGTTTGATTCCCCAGATGCACAAAGGGGCACATGTGTCTGGAGTTTGTTTGCAGTGGCTGGAGGCCCTGGCGTGCCCATTCTCTCCCTCTCTCTCTACCAAATAAATAAATTAATTAAATTAAATTAAATATTTTAAAAAGGATGAAAACTATTTAACCTGCAGGATAAACATGAGGAGGGTAGACATGATCAAATTATAAGTTAGACATGTATAAAAAAGTCATAGTGTAAGGCAGGTGGTGGTGGCGCAGGCCTTGAATCCCAGCACTCCAGAGGCAGAGGTAGGAGGATCACCATGAGTTCGAGACCACCCTGAGAATACAGAGTGAATTCCAGGTCAGCCTGGGCTAGAGTGAGACCCTACCTCGAAAAAACAACAAGAACAAAAAAAGTCATAGTGTGATCCATTATTTTAGGTAATGAATATATGCTAATATTTTTAACTTCAATGCATAAAGAACTTAAGTAAATGTAAACAAATAAGACTATTATGATCAATTTAATAGATAAAGATATATAATGCATAACAAGTTCTTAAAAACTAGTAACAAGGATGAAAAACTTCATCACAAAAATGAACAGAAGACTCGCAATGTGTGGACTTTATGGAGATCTTGCTCTCAGTAAAAACAAATTATAAAACATTTAGATGAAATAGAGAACTGGAAATTTTGATGATTGACATTTTATGATAAAATAATGATTAGTTCTTTTCAAATATGATAATTATTATGGATGTGTTTGAAAAGTCTTTTTTTCCCTCTGTGGTGTGGGAAATGTCACCCCGAAGCTTCAAACATGCTAGACACGTGCTCTATCACTACGTGATGTTCCCAGCCTCTAAAGATACCTTTTGAGGGCTGGAGAGATAGCTTAGCAGTTAAGGCACTTGCCTGCAAAGCCAAAGGACCCATGTTCCACTTTCCAGATCCCACATTAGCCAGATGCACAAAGGTGAGGCACACTCAAGGTCACACATGCCCACTAGGTGGTGCAAGTATCTGGAGTTCGATCACAGTGGCTGAAGCCCTGGTGCACCAATTCTCTCTTCCTTTCTTAAAAAAAAATAAAAACGATACCTTTTGAGACATTCATAGAGGAAGTGGTATGATGTCTAGGATTTACTTCAGAACTATACAGTGATAGTTTGGATGGACTGGGGATCTAAATGGAGGCCATGAGCACAATTTTGGTTTCATGTTTAAACTTTTTTCCACTGTCTTCATGAAGACAACATGTTTACATAGATAGAGAACTATGAAAGCTGTGCACATATGTATGTATAGATTATCTCTGGTGGAGAGCAAGAGAGGAATGTGGTTAGGAAGAGTCCATGGGGATACCAACTCTGCTGCCAATTTTTTCTGAGTGGAGTAAAGCATTCAATGGTGAGTGCTTTAATCTTCTTTATTTAATTTACTGTATTTTGTTATTCCTTTAATGTTTAAGAAAACATTGTCTCAAATGTTCTCTTTCAGTATAAACTCATGGGGTTTGTTTAGCAGAGAAAAAATAAAACTAACCATTAACTATCAAGAAAAATATTCAAACTTCTTTTTACCAAAAGACATAAAATTTTAGGTAAGATGCCATTTTGTTTTTCTCCTAGTAAGTTAAGAAAAATTACAAACATTATAATGATCATTGTTGACTATCAGTGCATTTGACAGTCACACACACTAGAGGTAAATATTATTTCAAACTTTCAAGAAGGCAATTAGATGTACAAATGAAGACAATGTAATTCCATTCCTAGATATTTATTTGGCAAACTCACCAGAGAGAAACACAAGATTTTAATTACTAAAAGATGGTCTTTGAAATTATGTTTTATAGGAAAATTGGAAATTTCTAAGTCTAACAATAGGAATCTTGTTAAATATATAACAAATATTCACAGAACAGAGTTGTATGTAGGAATAAAAAAGTGTTTCTAGAGACAAGTAAAACATGCTTGAAATACTGAAAATTTTACAAAGCAAGGCAAAATGTGCATAGATAGCATGCTCACATTTCTATAAACAACAACAGAATCTGAATGCAAGGGAGGGGGCAGGGCGGTCACAGTCTGAGATTGTGTGATGCCTTCTTAGACTTAAGCAAGTCTGGGCAGGCCTGAGGAACTGGTGGGTGGCCTTAGGGTTTTCTTTCAGTTTGCTTGGGGGAATGAAGGGACCTTCTGAAAAATTACTCATCCTAAGCAAACAAGGAGTTGTGGAGAAGAAATCTTACTGTGAGGCAAAGCCTTAGGTGAGAGGCTATGTAATTGAGAGTTCAGGGATGGCTGAAGTCCGCAGGGGCTCAGCTCAGCCTTTATAGTCTCAGAGATGCTCTTGGGAGACAGGGGACTTACACGCAAAGGGAGGAATGGCCTTAAACAGAAGCCTTTCGACAATGGAGTGCTGCTCTTCCGCAGTGTGCCATGACAGAAATGACACAACCCTAAAGGGAGGCTTTCTCTGTTGCATCCAGCTTGGGACCTTGGAGACTCCAGTGTACAGGGGGCTGTTTTTGATCACTTAAAGCTGCCAGTCACTACAGAAACTACCATGGGCCTGGGGCCTAGTGTGTAGCAGCTGCCTAGACACCTGGGTAATATCTTTTTGGAACCACACGAGCATGTTGGGGTAGGGCAAACATTTTTGAGGGCACTGATGATGTTCCATGTGTTGACAAGACAACAAAACAGGTGACACTGTTGAAGTTAGTGGCTTAAGGAACTTGGATTTCACACACACACACACACGCCCAGAAAAAATGATACCAAGGAAAATAACCCAAAATGGTACTAGTAATTCATTACTAGATGTGTCTTGGCATTCCCTTTTCATTATGCAGCTGTGATGGCATCGGCGGGACATGAAATGCTTCTGCCTCCGAGACTTACATGCCCCAGTACACCTAAGAACAACATGGTGAGTGAGCTGGGGTAACCATGGTTTCCATAAGCCTCAGGGTTTCTCACTCTGTGAAAACGTGAGGATTATGAATCTGCGCTCAAGGGCAGGGGGTGGAGTGCAGTGGTGGGGCATCAGTTTATCAAACCTGAAGCCTTGGGTTCCATCCCCAGTACCACCAAAAAAAATAAATAAATAAATAAATAAATAAATAAATAAATAAATAAATAAAATAAAGCCAGTAATTTTATTGTTAAAAAAAAGAGAAAGCATATTTGATTTCATTTTTCTACTGTTACCAAAGAAATATTATTGAATCTGATATCTCCAGTCCTTTTATATTCTATATGACTTCATAATCCTGGGGAATGTTTATAGTCAATGATTAAAGACTGTTGACTTATATAGTAATATGAATATAGTAAGTAATATCTATTCACAGGTTATGTTTACACAATTTTATTTCTTGATGAAAAATGTAGTCACAGAGACTATTTTTAAAATGCTTTCATGTTTAAATACATTTATGTAAGTGATTCAACCACTATAAATAGCTACATTATTGAAAAAAAAAGACTTTACTTAAATTGTTTCTATTTGCATGAATCTTTTCAATCCCTTATGTAAGGATCTCTGCCTTTCTTTTAGCTATTAATATATTAAATTTTCCTGTATATCTTGAGCTTACAGACGAAATAGGTATTTTCGCTTTGATCAGGAAACCAAAACTGATTCAAGAAGCAGTTATATGTGATTAAATATGATAGATGCATAGACAGTCTCAAGGGAAGGGGCAAGCTTCCTAGGGTATAAGTGAGTAAGACAATGTGAAAGCAATACTAATATCATATGTCTGAAAGCTATCAAAGCCATGTATTTTAGATACATAAAACTTGTCCAAAACAGTACCGTATTAAAAATCTTTTTACTAGTTGAGATTTTTTTTTTTTGAGGTAGGGTCTCACTTAGCTCAGGCTGACCTGGATTCACTCTGTAGTCTCAGGGTGGCCTCGAACTCACAGCGATCCTCCTACCTCTGCTTCCCGAGTGCTGGGATCAAAGGCATACGCCACCACACCCAGCTCTAGTTGAGATTTTTAACTTTTAAACTATCTCTTAACTATGGAAGAGCTAACCTTTTAGTTAAGATTATTTCATTGAGCTGGGCATGGTGGGTGCACAACTTTTTAATCTCAGCGCTTGAGAGGCAGAGGTAGCAGGATTGCTGTGAGTTGGAGGCCAGCCTGGGACCTCAGAGTGCATTCCAGGTCAGCCTGGGCTATAGTGAGACCCTACCTTGGAAAATCTAAAAACAAAAGGTTATTCCATTACCATTTCCATTTTCTAATTGACATAAAATATTTCATTATTAATATGACAATCATAGTTGTTTTGGTAAATAATTTTTACCATGTTTTGGTAATTTCCTTTTTATTTTGTTTACTTCTGTTTTAAGGTAGGGTCTTACTCTAACCTAGGCTAACTAGGAACTCACTCTGTACTCCCAGGCTGGCCTCCAACTCATAGCAGTCCTCCTACCTCTGCCTCCTGAGTGCTGGGATTAAAGACATGCACCACCACACCCAGCCAGTAATTTCCTTTTATTTATATTTTACAGTTAGATTTTGGAAGTTCTTGATTAAAACACTTAGCATCTATGAAATATTCACATATTATCTCCTCTAACATTTAAAAAATATTTATTTTTATTTATTTATTTGAGAAAGAGAAGAGGGAGAGAGGAAGAAAATGAGTACCCCAGAGCTTCCAGCTATTGCAAGCAAACTCCAGACACATGTACCACCTAATGCACTTGGCTTTATTTGGGTCCTGGGGAATTGAACCTGGGTCCTTAGGCTTTGCAGGCAAAGTGCCTTAACAGCTGAGCCATCTCTCCAGCCCTCCTCTAACTTATGGATGTAGTAATTATATTGAAAGTTTGTGTACATGTTCATGTGTGTGGGTACATGTGTGGGCACATTGTGGAGGCCAAAAGACAACATTGGTGGTTGTTCCTCAGGTACCATCCAGGATCTCTCACTGGCGTGGAACTGTGGAACTTGCCTTATTAGGCTAGACTGTCCAGAAAGACTTAGGGATCTGTCTTTCCCCACCCCTGGCACCACTGTGCCCAGATGTTTTTTTTTGGGGGGGGGCGGGGCTTATGTTTTGGAGATGGAACTCAGGTCCTCATACTTGCATGGCAAGTTCTTTAAGGACTAAGCTTTATTCCCAGCCCAAATAGTGAAAGATTTTCTCTTTCTTTTTTCTTACTTTCTTTTTCTTTTTCTTTCTTCATTGATCATCTTTCCAAATACATGTAGGATTTTTTTCTTTTGAGGTAGGCTCTTACTTTAGCCCAGGCTGACTTGGATCTCACTCTGTAGTTCTAGGCTGGCCTCAAGCTCATAGTGATCCTCCTACCTCTGCCTCCCACGTGCTGGGATTAAGGGTGTATGCCACCACGCCTCAAAGGATTTTTTTCTATTTATGTTTTTTTTTTTTTTTATTCTTGGTCAAATGTTAAAGATGTATTAGTCAGGGTGTATTATTCTAGGCTGCACTAACAAAGCACTAAACTTCAGAATGTAATTTAAGTTTATTTCTAGTTCATATCATAGTCTGAGATGGATCTAGCTTATTTCTCTGCGGTCGGGAATGTGTATCTTCTAAAATTATTGTAAAAGAGGATTGAAGAATGAGCATGCTTTTAAGTATAAGCCCATCAGAGTAGCTTTTATCACTTGTATTCTCACTCTTTTGTTTTCGACCTCAATCCCAGGGTCTCTATCAAACAGGAAGGAGTATTGGGGTCTATGAAGAAGAAAAATTGAGGAAATAAACTAACATTCCTCTGCCACAATTGTTATCTTTGGCCAGGAAACAATCAGGTTTCTCTAGATTACCAAGTTCATGTCCATAGAATTGCACACACTGGTCTTGTACAATCAGCTTGATTTTAGCTGTATTCCTAGCTCGGATAATATCTTCTTTGTCATTTTTAATTTTGTATAATTACTGTATCTGCTCTGCTCTAATATGGCTTATCTGATAGTCATACATTGGTCTTCACAGAAAACAAGCTTTTGTTTTCATTTATCCTTTCCTTTCCTATCGCACAAAAACTATTGAATAATAGTCTAAGTAAATGAGTACATTGTGCAATAAACCAAAGAAAGTCCCTGCTCCCATGGAATTTGTAAATCTGCTTTCTTTTAATCTACTTTGTTGTTTTTATATCACAAATTGAATGATTTTTTATTTATCTTTAATCTTTCTTTATTTTTAATAAAAGCTTCTAAAGCCCTAAAATTCTTCCCAATTTTAATATATTTCATTGGTTTTGAATATTAATGGTTCAAATTTTTCTTTTGAGATCACTTTTTCCCCTGGTTTTGATTTCCTCTTTGATTTAGGATTTTTTTAAAAACAGCACATTTTCATTTCCAAAGAGTTAATTTTTGATGATTATATCTTTTTATCTCTATGTTGAATTATTATTAGAAGATGTAGTTCATGAAATTTCTTTCTAGAATTTATTAATTTTTTATTCATGACCAAGAACATGATTGATTTTCCTAAGTGTTTCTTGGGTCTAAGCAAAGAATGTATGTTCTCTGATGCAAGACAGTGTTTCATACAGCTTGTTGATTGTATTATTAAAATAATCTACATCCTGATTTATAATTCATCCATCCCATCTATCAAAATCAGGAAAAGATATATTAAATTCTCCCACTATATTTCTCTACAGATTGAGCAGTACTTCTCCAACCTTTTCATATTTTTTATGTCTATATTGTTTGTACATAAAATTTTATGCAGGCTGGAGAGATGGCTTAGCGGTTAAGGCGCTTGCCTCCTAAGCCTAAGAACTCCGGTTCCAATCTCCAGCGGTTCCAATCTCCAGGTCCCACGTTTAGCCAGATGCAAATGGCTCAATGCTGTGCTTGACCACAAGGAGGCGAATGCATTTGGATTTCATTCGCAGCAGCTGAGAGGCTGCTGGCACGCCCATCTCTATCTGTCTTCCTCTCCCTCTCTCTCTGTCTCTCTCTGTGTCTCTCTCCAAAAATACATTATGCATAAATTATGGGAAGGCTTTTCTGAATTTAAGAGAACCAGTTCACTAATCAGTAGATAATGACTCTCAGGTGGCTATGTGGTGCAATAAATAACACACTGGACTTCTAGATAATGTTTCTCAGGTCTATTAAATATTTCTGGCCTTGTTGCTTATTGATATTCAACATGTGCATTCTATTTTGCTTGTATTTACTGCTTTTGTTTTGCTTACATCTTCATTTTTATTATTTCTTGCTACTTTGTTTTAGATGCATTTTATTTGAAAGTCATTTTATAATGTGTCATGTTAGAACGTGATGAGAACTGATGAGCTATATTCATCATGGCATATGTTTTCTTAGATTTTACTCTCCTTTTGTGACTACTTTCTGCTTTCATGTGTCACGCTATCATGTCACACTCAGTTTTCTTCATTACTTTTTCAAACTTGACAATGTGGAATTTCTTTTCTATTTTAAATGATGGCAGGTAAATTAATAGTTAAATCTATGCTATCTGTTATGATATCAGAATATAAAACAGCAATTCTCTTAATTCTTGTATTTGTTTATTGCTTCCCCTTTGTTCCTGGGAATTTCAATTTTTTTACTTTCTCATTTTCATATGCTCTGCTCTATCCATCTTGTGGTCTTTTAAGATCTAACAATTGCAATATAATGAGATTAGATCTAAATGTAGGTTTTGGGTATAGAAAGAAAGTGAGAGGGAGGGAGGAAGGAAGAGAAGGAGAGACAGTCTTCAGTTTGATTATCAGGCACCCTCAGAGTCAAGAAGAGTGTTCACAGAGCTCACCTCACCAGGTTCCTGCCTCGGTGCTGACCATTGTTGTACATTTCCTGGCTGGTGTGTTACTTATTTAACATGGGAAGGTAAATCTAGTCTTTCCAGTTGCAGCATGGCCGTAAGTAAAAGTGTATATGTATCCTTTTCTCAATAACCTTTCATAAGATGTGATATGCTCTATTAATTTGTATGCTCAAATCTCTTCCTACTCAGAGACAATTTCTCCTGTAGTTTATTTTTTTCCCCATCTATTTGCTTCTGTCTGCATTCCAACAGGAGTCGCAAACATAGAATTTGTCCCTTGCTGGGTCTCTTGGACCCATCCTCCTTCAATTTTCCCTTATTAATTCCACCTCTTGCTATTTTGCTGTGTGATCTGACATAGCTTCCCTCTAGAATTTCTGCACTACTAACTTGTTTCTGTACAGTCAACATAGCCACAGGAAAGATGTTGGCCTGATCATGGCTCTGGGTTCCCCTAGCACCCATACAGGTCAGGCTATAAGGAATTCAGAAATAGTTAAAAACCATCAAATGGTGTGAGGTAGAGCAGAAACTCAATGACTATCATTTAGAATCATTGACTGCTTTCTGAAGTCCCAAGGTGTATAGCTCTATGGCTATAAATTCTGGACATTAGCTTTTTCCCAGGTTCCTTAAGCTAAGTTAGGGGTTCTGATTCTGAAAATTATAGAATTAATAATCTTTCTGATTATTTTCTGATTATTTTTTGATTATTCAAAACTAAATAGGTTATGAATAAGCCAAATGGAACCCTACCTCCCTGTTATATATACATATACATATATGTGTGTATGTAAGTGTATATATATATGAAGTTTGGGCAGAAACTCACTCAGGGAGTTATAAATGCTGAACCCAGAGGCCATGCTGTTACAGAAAAATTTCAGTACCAGTGTCAGGATACCTCCCAGTGAGTTCTTATTTGGAGAAACCCCTGAGGTCCCCAAAATAATGCAGGCTGTTGTTAAGGCTCTTAGCTTCCCACCAGAACTAGATGGTCTGAAGACTCTACATGCTTTGGTTGTAGGACACTGAGAAGTCAAGCTAGAATTGAGCTGGAAACTTCCACCTCCTTTCTTACTAGTGGTCATAGTACTGTAAA
Organism: Orientallactaga sibirica; assembly: GCA_036365145.1. Lineage (NCBI taxonomy): Eukaryota > Metazoa > Chordata > Mammalia > Rodentia > Dipodidae > Orientallactaga > Orientallactaga sibirica. The sequence goes on from JAEOAD010001605.1 coordinate 1,658,936, forward strand.
AAGCTATGTAGTCTACTGGGTAGAAAAATAATTGACAATCTTAACCTGAAGTGAATTCTGCAAGCTACACAACTGACCACCTAGGCAAGATACACTCACTCGTGCAATACTGACATGTCTGTTATGGGAATAACCAACTGCTTTCTAATTGAATATGAAGGCCAGTCCATAGGAGGGAATTCATGCCTGATACTGAAAGCCTAGTCAAAATCCTGTGTATTACTGGGAAGGTCATGAGCCCTATGGGGGTGTAGTGGATTAAATGTATGGCCCTATAGACTCAGGCTTGCATCTTGAGTTACCAGTGGGTGAATCCCTTCTAGGAAAGTAGTATGTACTGGGGGTGAATGTTGGTTTTCAGTTTGGGGGTGCATCTGGAGTATCCCCTAAGGTGTGTGGCGAGCAGTTGGAGCTCTGGTTCTTTGTGCTCTTGGTGTATGCTGGCTGTTTAGTGATGTCTCTCTGCTTGGATTTATGGGAAGGAGCCAGCCTCTTCCATCATTAGTAGTGTTTCCCTAGAGGTTGAAAGCCTGAAATGAACCCTCTCCTTCCATAATCTGGGTCTGGTTGGATGTTTGTCCTAGGAACAGGAAGCTGACTACAACACAGGGAAAGTTGCTGCTATAGTTTGCCTACATGAACATATTATACCCACCCAATTGCCCTCATGACACTTATGTTTATACCCATATATTAGTGCTGCTATCAGTTAAGGTTAAAGAAATTTCTCTTTTCACATAACAACTGTTGGGGAGACTCAAAACTCCTCACAGTGCTGAGAAGAGTAACAGTTGACTGTTCAGGATTTAATGAGGCATCTCTGTCACATCCTTCAATGGCTCAGGGACTATAGTGGAAGAGGTGGTAGACAGAATGTACAAGCCAAAAGATGGGGAAGAGTGCTTGGGAATACTGTCTTCCCGACACAAAGTAGTCATTGTATAAGTATATGTGTATACATAAGTAATGACCTCACCATCATTGTTGTTATCTGAACAAGACCTGAATAATATTGGGTCCATCAAAAAATTATCAAGGATGGTAGAAGATGGCAAAAGAAAAACACCAACACATCAATATAGAAGAAACAGTCGGAAAGAAGAGGGGTCTAGTGGAGGGGGGAGGGAAACAAAAGAAGAAGGTGGGAAGGAATTGTGTGCATTTAAATAAATTATTTATTTTAGATCGCTCTCTCTATTTTTGTTTTGTTTTTTGAAGTAGAGTCTCTCTCCAGGCTGACCTGGAATTCACTATGTAGTCTCAGGGAAGCATCAAACTCATGGCAAACCTGATGCCTCTTCTTCCCAAGTGCTGGGATTAAAGGCATGTACCACCATACCTGATTAGTTTTACATTTTAATTATAAAAATTATCCTTTTCTTATGAAATAGATATTGAATTTTTTTTAACCATACACTGTTCTAATGACTCAGAGAATGTTGGTGAAGAAACTCCTTTTTCTACTGACACACTCTAAAGAGAAGAGGCAAGTAATAAAATAATGTATAGTTGAAGGTATGACAAGTCCCCAGAGAAAGATAAAGCAAAGTAGGGGGGTATGAGGATGTGGACTCCTATGTTTAGGATGATTATATAAAGGTTTCTTTAGGAGAATACTCAAAGAAGTGCAGAGGTTCATGGGTGATCTGGGTATGGAAGATGACTCAACCACAAGGAGCAGTGACAGCATGACTTTGTGGTGAGAAATAGTAAAGGTGAAAGGAGAACAGTAGCTATAAACAATGCAAGGCATGTTCAACCCCTATACACTGCAGATTCACCTTCAGAGTTCCACACAGACAGAATCAAATTTAATGCGTCTAGGTTAGAACCCAGCCATGGATATCTGTATCACACCTCATCAGATAATTCCTGTGTGCAGATAGACTTTAGATTCTCTGAAGTAGTTCTATGGAAAGAGGAATTCCTTGGATTCTATATACTTGATGAGCTAAGAAAATAATGTAAGGTTCTGAGTAAAGAATAAATATCATGTGATAAGTACTGGGGAGAAAAAGAAAGCACAACAAAGGATGAAAGTGTTAAGTGTTAAAAGTTTTATTTTAGAGGAAGTAGTCAATGGAAGCTTCTAAGTCAAATGACCAAAATTATTGTCAGTTAGCAAAAAAGAGGAACCAACCCAAATGTCCCTTAAATGAATGAATATGTTAATCTAGTATACACATATAATTATTTAGAATTTCCAAGAAAGAAATTCTCATCATTTATCCATTAACATGGATGGGTTTTATGATAAATGAAATAAGGTAGATTTAACAGGATAACTGTTACATAATTGCATGAGGTTCCTAGGAAAATCATAGACACAGAAAGGAGAACTGGAGTTGTTGTTTAATAGGTTACAGAATTTCAGTTTAGGGTGATGAGCAAGGTCTACAAATGGATGATGGTGAGTGTTGCATAACAAGGTCAGCACATTCAACGTCACTGAATTGTACATCAACACTGGGTGAAATGTTAACTTTTCTTATATATTTATTTATTCATATGATAGGTAATTAATGTATTTAATATCCATTATATACATTCCATATATGAAATTCATAGAGTTTGAAAATTGTCCTTTGCGTTTTAATTTTGCTGCGAACCTAAAATTGCTCCAAAAATGGTCTGCTTTTATTAAAAAAGAAAAAGAAAAAAGTCAAAAGCTATGAAGTTCAGGACTACAAAAGATAGATCTATGTATGGAAAGTAACATAGATAATTCTAAAACGATTCATCGGGAACAGAGCAAAGAGAGGAGAGTAATTAGGCAGTTAAATAGTCTTTCAAGGCTACTTGACACTGTGTGGAGGAGATAATGTCAGATCCCCAGCATGAATGAAGAGGAGAGTGGGATTAGAATGTATTTTCCTGTTGGCCCACAATGTTCACCCTCAAACAAATAGCCTGGGAGGCTCACACAAGTAGTAGTAAATCTTGACAGTGCTAGACATTGAAAGTTCTATCTTTATGATCAGGACTTCTCAGGGTGGGAGCAGAAAGCAAGATCATCCGATCACCTCTTCAAATGGCTCTTGGCTTTTTCTATCATTCAAGTTGTATTTAGTGATCAGAGCAAGTACATTATATTGAGAAAATTGTATAGTTCAACGTAACACATTTACAAACATTGAAAGTGGAGCTTTTTCGGATTAAAATCTGGGTGTGTTGTGCCACAGAGAAGTCTGACTCTGGGCCTTGCTTCTAATTTTCACTCCCCTGACCATGCCATAGTTTGGGAGTGAGGCCAGGAGGAGAGACAGGGAACAGAGAAGATGCTACTGAACCAGCACTGATGCCTGGGGTGACTTCCTCTGTGGAGTAGTTTCCTGGACTCCTTGATGATACTCTACACCAAAGGCCTTCCTCTACAAATAGAGTCTACTTATAAGCAATGCCTCTAACTGTCACACTGTGAACTGTTTGCCTTACCCCCTACGCAGCAGCCAAGCTTCTTTCTAAGCAGTGTTCTTCAACCTGACTCAGCAGGATTGTAAGCCAGCTTCCTCCCACACCGCCCAAAAGTAGTCCATGAGGAACCACTTGTGCATTCTTGCCCACCAGTACTGAAGAAGCAGTTTGCTCACAGTCTGTCCCTTTCTGCTTTTTGGTTCTGTACCTTGGTCTGCTCTTGCTACAGCGTCTCAGAGTCTTCATGCTTCAAACTTTCAGAAGCAAGAACAAGCTTAGTGGGTACTGCCCTGTAGCCCTGGTCAGATTTGTCTTAAGGTGAGAATGATGACAAGCCATCATCCATCTCTTTTCACCTATGAAAACACGTGATCCTGGAAATCCCAGAGTTATCCAGCAACGCTCTGCATGAAACTGTCTCAACCTTTTTGCCTCTTTCTCATCTTTAATTTTTCTCTTTCCTCTTTAACTTGAAGAAATTTGAGCGTTCCTGTGGGTATAAGCCACCAGTTTTTATAGGTGTACCCTAGCAGCTCTTTTTAGAATATCAGGCTTTCTAGATATACTGTTTTATTGCTGGTCTTTGTGCCCTCAGCCCATTGTATGACTTTAAAATCCTCTTAACACAGATTCCCTCCACATTCAGTAAAATATGCTGCATTTTGTTTTGAAAGTGATTGACTCGTTTGACTCAGTGGTTGACTCTTTTTTTTTTTTTTTTTTTTTTTTTTTTTTTGAGGCAAGCCCAACAGACTGGCCTTTTTTTTTTTTTTTTAATGCAAGAGAGTAAGTGTGAGAGCGAGAGCCAGAAAATTGGTGCTCCAGAGCCTTCAGCTACAATAATCAAACTCCAGATGTGTGTGCTACATTGTGCACATGTGTGATCTTATGCATTTGCACCACCTTGTGGGTCTGGCTCACGTGGGACCTGGAGAGTTGGACATGGGTTCTTAGGTTTCACAGGCAAGTGCCCTAACCACTAAGCCATCTCTCCAGCTTGTAATGTACTTTAAGTCATGGTACTTGCATGCTTCTCCTTTCCCCCATAACTTTTGTGACTTAGTAAATGACTGAAAATTTAGAAAAGGCTCAGGGAACACTAATCATTTTGTAAAAAAAAAATTCTAGCTTGACAAATCATTCAAGACTTCTCTCCTTTCCCCTGTACAATTAAGAAGGAAATGTTAAAAAAAAAAAAAAAAAGAAGAAGGAAATGTTATATGGGTAAATGCAAACATAAGACATGGTTAAATCTTGCTTAACTGAAACTTTTAAATGAGCCATCTTGCTAAAACCTATTTTCAGGTTAAGCAGCAACCCCTTCCCTGTTTCGGTGTTTGTTATTAAATAATGTCCTTAAATTACTTAGTTGCCTTAAATTCCTTTTGGAATTAGGTAGTAAATATGTGAAATCAAATCAATATCTATACCATTTTTCTGCCTAAATGGGGGTTAGAGGAAACTTAATATTTGAGAATTATAAGAAATGGCAGGTAGCCCTTGAACCTTAGGTAATACTATATACCCCTGGGCCTGGAGAGGCCCACACCACATTGGAAAGCGAAACATCAGGACAGAGGGAGCCATTGTACCTGAACAGCTAAGACTCTTCAAGGACTTAGTCTCCAGCCAGGTCCTGCTTTGGATATAGGAGTGTGGGAACCCACTTTGAGCCAGAGACCTGGATCCTACCTTCTTGGGGGTCACTTGAAGGGAGACTAGATTATTTTACTGAGTCATAGTGTGCCTCTGCACCTATGCACTTGTCAGAGTTTTCTAGAGGAATAGAACCAATAGAATTAATATATATCACAAAGGGAATTTATTAAACTGGCTTATGGGCTGGACAGTCCAACAATGGCTGTCTGCAGTCTGGAGAGTCTGAGAACTTGGTAGCTGTTCAGTCTATAAGACCTCTGTCTCAGCAGTCCCAATCTGTCACCGAAGGCCTGGAGGATTCCTAGAGAGCCACTGATCTTCTGTTCTGTCCATGATGGAAGGCTGATGGAGCTGGGACCCAATGTCTGTGAAAGATGCCCTCACCAGCAAGTTACATGGGCAGCCAGGCAAAAAGGCCCTGAGTTTTGCTGAGGCTTCTTTATATATAGTCTACTATGGTAAGGGCCATCCACTCTGGACGAAGGTCTTCCTCACTCCATCAGTTCTTCCTGGAAATGCCCTCACTGTCCCATCCAAGAGAAGTGTCTTTTACTTGATTCCTCCTCTGCTCAAATTGGCAACAGAACTTAACTGTCACAACCTGTATTCTTTTGCCCAGTTTCATACATTAGCTAAGCTTTCTAATTTCTCACTGAGGTATCTGGATAGAAGATACATAGATTAACAATTTCTCAGTGATAATCATTGCAGGCAAAATTCAGAAGTGGTGGCAATGTCAAAGGAGGCCACTTATCTGTATGATGGCTCAATAATAAAAGTGTATGATATGCCTGGAATTGTACCTGCCCTAAACATAACATCTTTTACTGAGTGGTAATCAACCAAATCAAGCAGGTCCTCTGTTTTGGAGATTTTTATTTTATTTTATTTTATTTTATTTTATTTTATTTTATTTTATTTTATTTTATTTTATTTTAATTTTTGGAGAGAGACAGACAGAGAGGGAGAGGGAGACAGATAGAGATGGGTGCACCAGCAGTCTCTCAGCTGCTGTGAACGAAATCCAGATGTGTGTGCCCCCTTGTGGTCAAGTATGGCATTGCGCCCTTGCATCACTTTGCATCTGGCTAAACGTGGGACCTGGAGATTGGAACCAGGTTCTTAGGCTTAGCAGGCAGGCGCCTTAACCGCTAAGCCATCTCTCCAGCCCTGTTTTGGAGATTTTAAGTAGAAAGAAAGTACTAGAGATTCGCTGTTAATAATGAAGTCATGAATCCACCCATTCACTGATTTAACATATATGGAACTCCTACTCTTAACGTTTTCCAAAAGCTCTTCTGTATGATGGACTTCATTGATCTATTGCTTCCTGACCTCCTAGTATGCAGCTCTGGTGGGAAACTAACAAAAGTACATACTGTATTGAATTGAGTGGAAGAAATGCCTGTCATTTTCAGTTTCAGATCTTTGGAAAGGAAAAGCCTCTCATTGCTTCTGGTACCATCCAATGACATTTGTCCAGGTAACTATTCCACTCATTTTCCTGTGGGAACTTAGTCATAGCTGTTTATAACCACAGGCACAAACTAGGTATGTCATTGGTACTATGTGAGTAGACCTTAACTACTGTTTAAAATATCTTTAAAAGATGGTATCTTTGGGCTGGAGAGATGGCTTAGGGGTTAAGGCGTCTGCCTCCTAAGCCTAAGAACGCTGGTTCCAATCTCCAGGTCCCACGTTTAGCCAGATGCAAAGTGACACAAGAGCACAATGCCACACTTGACCACAAGGAGGCGCACGCATCTGGATTTCGTTCGCAGCAGCTGAGACACTGCTGGCACGTCTATCTCTGTCTTCCTCTCTCTCTCTCTCTCTGTCTCTCTCTGTCTCTCTCTGTGTCTCTCTCCAAAAAAAATAAAATAAAATAAAGATGGTATCTTCTATTGATAAAAGGGGGAAATTATGATATAAACTAGACAGGCTCAGAAATAGAACAATGAGACATAAAACTCATGTTAGAAAAGCAAGAATAATCATTTGAAGAATGACCAGAGTTCCACCGTCCTTGCCTTATGTATCCTAAGAAAAGAAGGTACCTCTGAGAAGGTGAATCTGTGTTGCATGTTTTTAGTGGAATATTATGTGGGGGGGTGGAAAGACCACTGGTGGCACACACCTTTAATCCTAGCAATCAGCAGGCAGAGAACAAGGAGGTTGAGGCCAGCCTGGGACTACAAAGTGAGTTCCAGGTCAGCCTGGGCTAGAGTGAGACTGTACCTCAAAAAAAGGGGAGAGGGTTAGCTTAGTTGGTGTAGTGCTTACCTAGCATGCATAAAGCCCTGGGTTCAGTCCTTAGCCCTGCATATAACCAGACACACTTCTATAATCCCAGCACTTGGGAGGTGAAGACAGAAGGGTCAGAAATTCAAGTTCATCCTCAGCTAAATACAAGTTTGAGGCCAGCCTAAGTTATATGAGATAAGATCTAGTCCCAAAAAGATAGAAAGAAATCTAAAAAAAAAAAAAAAAAAAACCCACTGGCATTGACCTATAAGTTGAAGAGTGAATCAGAAAATTAAACTCTAAATGTAAAGATGTTTAAATAGGGGCTGGAGAGATGGCTTAGCAGTTAAGGCGCATGCCTGTGAAGCCTAAGGACCCTGGTTCGATTCTCCAGGTCCCACATAAGCCAGATGCACAAGGGGGCGTACTCATCTGCAGTGTGTTTACAGTGGCTAGAGGCCCTGGTATGCCCATTCTCTCTTTCCCTCTCTGTGTCTCAAATAAATAATAGTTAAATCTTTTTTTTTTAAAAAAAAAAAGATGTTTAAATAGAACTTGATTTTGATTGTATTTTCCTTTGTTGTTTGTGAAGGATACATCATCTAAAACATACGTAAAGTCTAAGAGAGCACTTTCAGTGAGTGTAAAGTAAAAATTCTAGGTAACAAAAAGAACGTTGATTTTATTTGTCAGAGCTTGATTTCCCTATGGTTGTATAAAAACAACAGCATGCATTTCACCCGATAACATCTCAGACTCGATGAAATTCAGCAGCTATGTAACGTTAGCACTAAGTTCCATAGTGGGTGTTGGGCAGGGGGACCGGTAAAGGGAGAGAGTAATGGGCAGATTAGGCAAGTGTGGGATGTGAGTCAAAGAAGACCATTCTAGTCAAGAGAGACATGAAAAGAAATGGGGAAGTATTGAGAAAGTGTGCAGATATCGAGACAATTTTTCCACATGGAAGGATCTATGAAAACCAGCCTTCTGTAGCTAAAGCGTGGGTGCACTGAGGCAGAGAAAGACTCCTGTAGTTGAAGTCACATAAGAAGGGTGGTACTTGGGGTCAGAGAAGTAGTGGTGGGGCTCCCCACAAGCCATGGCAAGGACTGTGGAGTGTACCTGTTTTAAAACATGGAATGACTGAACAAGGGATAATATAGGCAGCAATTTAGGAGATTCGTGGCAACTTGTTTTAGATTATGAGCGGTGGACATGGTGGTTGGGTGATTTGACACATTTTAGAAGTGGAAGTCGTAAGAGTCAGTGGTAGATCACATGTGGGGAGGTGAGAAAAGGAAATAATGAGTCATGGATCCATGTTAAATGAGAATGTCTTTTACTGAAGTAGGTAAGACTCCAATGGATCAGGTGTACGGAGCATGTCAGGGTGGGGCTACATAAAAGGTAACTATGCAGTCCTATGTGAATCTCGGATGAAGGCAGAGGCTTCGTCTGTAGAAATTTGCTCCGGTGTCAGGGCAGTATAGATGGCCCAGAAAGTTATCAGGAAGGATGGGATCACCACGGGAGTAGACAAACAAGACTGGCAAAGAGGGAAGTAGCTAATGATGTGGGGGAAATCTGGAGGATTTGGATGTTAAGTGGATTAGATAAATTTTGCTGAGGAGTCAAGATGAGAGCCAAGAACTAACTTGTGGATTGAACCATATGAACGTCACCTATGCCACCGACAGGACCCATTTCACTGAAAGGTAGATACTCAACCTGACTAAAGTTGGCGAAAGAGAAAATACAAAGTAGAGATGAGACTGAGGAAAGAAATAATGTAACTGACTTTCAGAGGAAGAGATAAATAGGAGAGATGCTGGAAGGGGATGTGATAATTTTCAAATTATAAGAAATACCGCAGCATTTGGTTGTGGTTGATGATGTGTATGATCCAGCAGAGGAGAGAAATTAAAAAGAACTAGGTGTAGTGGTATACACCTGTAATCCTAGCCCTCAGGTGGTAGCAGTAGGAGGATCAGGAGTTCAATGCCAGCCTCTACTACATAACAAGTTTGAGGTCAACTTAGGCTAAGACCCTGTCTCAAAAACAATAAAAAAGAAGTTAAGAAGAAGAGATGTCCAACTGAAGGCCCTCTCTATGGGAGGGAATACATACCTGGTACTGAAAAACCTAAACAAAACTCTATGGCAGGGGAGGTCATGAGCCTTAGGGATATAAAGCCTGTGCTTGTCTGGCTAAATGTATATATTATTCCCACCAATCTACCCTGAAAGCACTACACTTAATGTTCGTATTCACATATTAACGCTACTCTCACTTCTGGTTAGAGAAGCTTTTATTTTCAGATGGCGATGACCACTGGGATGACCCAAAAGGCAACATAGTGCTGAGAAGAAGGGATGGAGGAGTGCCCAGCACTGAAACATCTCTATCACACCCTCCAAGGCTCAGGGACCATTGCGGAAGAGGGGGCGGATAGAATGGAAGAGCCAAAGGAAGGGTATGACCCCTTACAATGCAACTGCCCAGACAGAAATTGGCCTCGATATCCATGACCTTGCAGTGCCTAGCAATACCTTCGCAAAACCCTCATAATAGGAGACAAAGATGATGACATCAAATTAAAAGAGAGACTAATGGAGAGAGGGAGGGGATATGATGGAGACTGGAGTTCTAAAGTGGAATGGGGGGAGGGGAGGGAAATATCATGTGTTTTTTGTATGTAAGTATAGAAGTTGTCAATAATAATAATAATAATTTTAAAAAAGAAGAGATGTCCAAGAGTGAAACAAGAGATGAGATCCACGTACATGTTGAGGACTTGTATAGGAACCTTAGAAAAATCTGATTATGTTCCCCACTCAAGTAATAATGGAAGGCGTTCCTCTGTGTCTCTTATGACTGCAAGTAGAGCTCCCAATTCCTTTTATTCCTAAGTAACTCTTCAAGGATGTTGACATAGTTCACAGCCTTGGAAGATGAACATATCCCCTCCCTTTGGAAAGAAAGGAAGCCTGCTCCCTGGCCATCATAAAAGATACGGGTCCCTGGTCTCGGGTTCCTCTCTTAAACACAAGTGGAGCAATCCATCTGGATTCATCCATGAAGGACACAGAGGCAGGAGACTGACCATGAATATGTTGATGTCCATGCTGCTTGCTGTGTTCTGAGGAAGAAACGTCTTAGCTTTCGAGCCCAGAGGATGTGTCTTCTGCCAGCATTTATGAAATTGTGGAAGATGAATTACTTACTGCTTGCAAGGGCAGTCAGATCACTGAGTCATTAACATTACATTCTTGTTGAGCACATATATGAGGACTTTTTACATAAATAAGAAAGACAAAACAGTAGAGTTGTTATAATTTTTAGCTTTGGGCTGGAGAGATGGTGCAACAGTTAAGGCACTTGCCTGTAAAGCTTAATGACCCGAGGCTCATTCCCCAAGTGCCCATGTCAAGCAAGATGCACAAAGTGATGCACGCATCTAGAGTTTGCAGTGGCTAGAAGCCCTGGCACATCCATTCTCTCTCTCTCTCTCTCTCTCTCTCTCTCTCTCTGTGTGTGTGTGTGTGTGTGTGTGTGTGTGTGTGTGTGTGTGTCTCCTTGCAAGCCTCTTTGAGAAACTGAGGAATAAAAGGAAAAAGAGAGACTACCAATTTCACTGGGGCTGGATTTTATCTGAGGCGAGAATGCTGAAGAGAGGTCCCGGTGGGCTTGAAAAACTGCTGAAATAGATGAAGTCAAGGTGTGATCTGGGAAGACAGGAAACTGGTTTTCACAGTAAGCTGCTTAAAATTGAAATTTTGGAAGTGGTGAGATTATGCATAACTTGTCTCTGTATGGATGTTGCTATCATCAAGACTGAAGAAGGCAGTGGAGAAAGAGAGAGGCAGTAGGTCTGGGCTAGAACCTCCTGGAAAGAGGCAGAGTTACATGATGTGATACAGTGTGACCAGGATGGCTGCTTTTGCATCAAACTTATGCCTGATAGAAATTAGAAATTCGTCCACTGGACAAAGGCAGCTTTGCTCAAATTAGGCCTGGAAAATGATTCATGTTGCTGCCAACTGGGAAGTGGAACCCTGACTCTGCTCACAGCCATCACCTACTCTGCCTTGTGCAGGTCCTTCCTGCTTCTCAGGAAGATGACAAGAAGCCCTCAAATTAGGCTTCATAGATTATTTTCGTATTTACAGAAGAGGGTGAGCATTTTCTAGAAGTAGAAATGGGAAGCATGGAGTTCTACCTTTTGGCTCAAGGCCAACTGGTCCGTGGGTGCAGAAAAATCATCATTTATAATGACCACAGGGACACAAAGCCTTTGAAAAAGTCAGATGGTATGAAAGAAGGCTCAAGTAAGAAGTCAGAGGGCTGGAGAGATGGCTTAGTGGTTAAGGCGCCTGCCTCCTAAACCTAAGAACGCTGGTTCCAATCTCCAGCGGTTCCAATCTCCAGGTCCCACATCTAGCCAGATGCAAAGTGATGCAAGGGCGCAATGCCGCACTTGACCACAAGGGGGCGCATACATCTGGATTTCATTCGCAGCAGCTAAAGAGGCTGCTGGTGAGCCATCTCTATCTGTCCTCCTCTCCCTCTCTCTCTATCTCTCTCCAAAAAAAAAAAAAAAAGAAGAAGAAGTCAGAGACAGAGTATTTACCTGAAGACATAAGTGCCAAAGGAGAAAATGGACAAATGGACAAGTGGACCTGGGAAGGTGGGATCTAGAGATGATAAAGCTTGTCTGTAGGATGAGATTTAGAGCTCTCTGGAATTAACCTCAAGGGCCCTATGCAACATACACTTTCTCTAATTAGATTTATTACCCAGAATACCTGGGCTATTCGGGGCCCCCATGGGTAGTCGAGTATGAGATTGAACTAACTTTGAGTAAGTAAACAAACAGAGGTAAAGAGACAAAGGAAGCAGCTGAGGTTCATATATCATAGCACCAACAGCGTTTCAGTCACAAGAGCTTCTGGGGACCACTAGGTCAACTTTGGGATCTTCAACAGCAATGAATACCTCCACCAGGTCTTTCTGTGACCAGCTGCCCTTTTACTGCCCCCATTACCTCCATTTCCACCTACTCTTTTATGCTCTTTCCTCTCCTTGTTGCCTCTATCCCTCCCTTCCTCCATTTCTCCTTTTCTTCTTCATATTCTCACAAACACACTTTTATCTAAGAGAGATATAATAAACCAGTTATCTGTGACAAGAGAAAGGACCTCATACACAATGGCAGTAGAGCACAAGGCCTCACACCTACTGGCAGTCCATAGATGGTAAGCCTGGCTGAGGATCAGTCACCTTCTCTATAGCAGAGTTCACCTGACGTCATTGTGCTGATGAATCGCCTGGCAGTCCTGTCAGGTGGTCAAGTATAGACTCGATAGACCTGGGTAGGGCCCAGAATTCTGCCTGGTGGTCTCCACAACATACTTGGAGAAGAAAGACTCTAGAACAAGGGGAAAAGTATACAGAAGTTTTATATAAAGGGCCCAATTATGACTCTTTCAAGCTCTGGGGATGATGCCGTCACCATAATAACTGTAACTGCAGTCATAGCATGCAATCAAGGAGGAACAGACAGTACTTAAAGAAGTACACATATGCCCCAATAAGACTTCATTTATGGACACTAGAACTGGAATTTCCTAGGTCTTGAGATCTTTTCTGTCTCATTTTTTTTTTTTTTTAACCACTTAAACATACAGCAGTGAGGCTGGGGAGATAGCTCAGCAGTGAAAGATGTTTACAAGTCTGCAGACCCAACTTCAGTCCCCAGCACCCACTTAAAGCCAGGCTCAGAGCGAGCGGCTCATGGTCTGTAATCCCAATGCACTTACAGCAATGGGAGGTAGAACCAGGAGAATCTTGAAGCTCACTGGCCTTTCCCGGGGCAAAATGAGAGCGGCCCTGTCTGCACAAGAAGGTGGAGGGAGAGGACTGGCACACGGAGGTTGTTCTCTTACATACACATGCAGAGAGAGAGGGAGGGAGAGAGACACAGAGAGAGAAAGAGAGAGAGAGAGAAATGTAGCAATGACCCATAGCTTTCAGTCCATTCAAAAATATACATAAAGCCAGATTGGGCCAATAAGCTATGGTTTGCCAGCCTTAGAAGTTATGAGTTGGTTTTCTCTGCCAGGAGTCTACTGCACTTCCTTGCGAATACACCTCTATTTGGAGAAGACGCTGGAGGAAGCGGTCCTACTCCCCATCTCTCACAGTCACAGTGTAGTCATGAGTAATGGTGTCCCAGCCAAAGTTAGGCTCTTGACTCAGGCTAGGCCAATCATGGATTCTCTCCCAGCATTTGGCTCTTAGGTGATAGGACCTAAAGGTTTCTGAAGACAGCTCTTCTCGATGTGGATTCCATAATTCCTGCTACCTAGGCCTGGAGACAGTTGAGATTGTATCCAACAGTAGGGTGCAGGCATCTGAAATTTTCTGTTTAATCTGTGAGGCTTAGTTATTATCACTTAATTCCAAATTGGTATTTTTTTGTTTGTTTTATTTTTATTTATTTATTTGAGAGTGATAGACAGACTGAAAGAGAAACAGGCAGCTAGATAGAGAGAGAATGGGCATTCCAGGGCCTCCAGCCACTGCAAACGAACTCCAGATGCATGTGACCCCTTGTGCATCTGGCTTACGTGGGTCCTGGAGAATTGAGCCTTGAACCGGGGTCCTTAGGCTTTACAGGCAAGTGCTTAACTGCTAAGCCATTTCTCCAGCCCCAAATTGGTACTTTTTGATAGCACTATGAAAATAGATCTGGGACCTTTTAACTCTTTCTTTTTTCCACCTGCAAAAAAGTGAAGGCACCACAGTGGAGGGTGATGAGGTAGCATGGCCAGAGGAAAGAGTCTGGCTCCTAGGACTGGAGAGGCAGCTTGGCCAGCTCCTAGAGGGGATCTTCCCCACACCAGGCTCCTGAAGCAAGCACAGCTTCTCCAGCACCAGGCTTCCACAGCTGCCCTGTTGGGGTCCCCCCAGGGCCAGCCCAGGAGGGACGGCAGGGTCTCTGCCTAGTTAGGGGGTGAGAGGTGTGGAGTCATGACACAGACTCCGGGAGTTGGGTGGGAGCAGCAGAGGGCGAGCTGCCGCAAACTCATTTATTGAGGAAGAGCACATGGGTTTTAAGGGGCTTGGCTGGCCAGTTATTGTATGGGGTGGTCCCCTTTTTGTGACCAATGACAGCCTGTCTCTGGACAGGTCATCCCGTAGCAGGCTTCTCGCAAGCATGGGACTGGAGCTGTGGTCACGCCAAGCCTGCGCAGAACGCCATGTTCACGGAAGCCACTTCCTGCTTTCTTCTGCCATGTGGTCTGGCTAGGACCAAGCCTGTATTATGCCATACACTGCCCTGAAACAGCCCTCAGGTGACATTGCCACAAATGTTAGAGTGAGATACTGTGATTCATGTCCTCCAGCAGCCTCCACTTGCTAATAGATTTCTAGCACATTGCAGAGAGAAGATTTCTAGTAAGTTCTACCAGTATGGCCTATCTAGTCAACCGTTCTGCATTAGTCAACTTCTTGCTAGGACAAAATACCTGACAAAAATTAGTATAAGGGAGGAAAAGCTTATCTCAGCCTACAGTTCCAGGTTATAGCCCACCGTGGTGGGGAAGGCATAGCAGCAGGAATTAATAATTTTTTTTTTTTTTTTTTATTATTTTATTTATTTTTGGAGAGAGACACAGAGAGAGACAGAGACAGAGGGAGAGGGAGACAGATAGAGATGGGCGCGCCAGCAGTGTCTCAGCTGCTGCGAACGAAATCCAGATGTGTGCGCCCCCTTGTGGTCAAGTGCAGCATTGCACCCTTGTGTCACTTTGCATCTGGCTAAACGTGGGACCTGGAGATTGGAACCGCTGGAAATTGGAACCAGCGTTCTTAGGCTTAGGAGGCAGGCACCTTAACCACTAAGCCATCTCTCCAGCCCGGAATTAATCATTCTTTATTTTGAAATTTCCTGGTTCAATAAATTATGTGGTTTCTATAGTGTACCAACTTATTATTCTAAGCTATTAGTGTGTAAGAATCAACCCTTTGAATTGGAAAATTTGTAGCATTTACCCATTCAATGAGTTTGAAACATTATATCACTTCAAATCTTTAAAATATTTTTCCTGAAACCATTTTTGACTAGTGTCCTAAAGTCCTGTCTCACCACGTTGTGACTCCCTGGGCTGTAGATAATCACTCTCTAGACACTGTGCCACAAAAGTGCCTTGGGGTAGCAAGCCTCTTTCTTCAAAAATACAAGGTTCTAAGTCCAAATCTTATTGCATGTCATATTCTTTCAGATTTCTATGACCTGCACTTTAAAAAACTCCTCAGATTCAATTATTTTAAACCTTTTCCTATACTTCTGTTTAAAAAATTTATTTATTTAAATATTTTTATATGGGCTAGAGAGATTGCTTAGCGGCTCATGCACTTGCCTGCAAAGCCTAAAGACCCATGTTCAACTCCCCAAATCCCACAAATAAGCCAGATGCACAAGATGATGCATATACAAGAGTGCACATGCATACAAGGTGGCACATGCATCTGGAGTTCAATTGTAGTGGCTGGAGGCCCTGGTGCACCAATTCTCTCTGTGTCATAAAAATAAAATAAATTAAATTGATAAATATTTTTATTTTATTTATTTGCAAGCAAGAGAGAGATAGAGAGAAGAGAAACACATAGAGAGAAAGGGCACTCCAGGGCCTCCAACTCTTGCAGACAAACTCCAGATGCATGTGCCACTATGTGCACCTGGCTTTACATAGGCACTGGGGAATCAAACCCAGGTCATTAGGCTTTGCAAGCCAGTGCTTTAACTGCTGAGCCATCTCTCCAACCCCATACTTCTTTTTGAAACACCCTCTCTACTTATATGTACATGCATATGTTTGTTAATAGAAATATATATATGAATATATGCCATTTAAGAGTAAGTTGCAGATTTTTGCCTCTTTATTCCTAAATATTTCAGTGTTCAGAGCTTCAGAAACAGAACAATACTTACAAACTAGAAGAAATTTAGCAATAATTTCATTAGGTAGTACACAGCCAATATTTAAATTTGTCAATTTATCTTTTGTCCAGGATCTCATAGGATCACGAATTGTATTTGATTATCATGTTTTGGCGTTCTTCTAATCTGAAACAGTTTCCCAGCCTCTCTTGTTCCTAACTGATACTTTTCAGAACACAGGCCAGTTGTTTTACACATTGTTCTTCAACTTCAGTATATCTGATTTTTCCTTATGCAGATGGTGCATTTTAACAGAAATGTAACAGAAATGATATTGAGTTCTTTTCATTACAATGAAATACTGGCTCTCAAGAAAATTAACATAGTTATTAATTTGCTTTATCCTTTAATACAAGGATTATATTTTTAGAAATGTTACACTAGTGGCACCAATGGCAAAGCACTAGTTGCTGGGTAAAGTTCAAGAATTCTTTAGTTTGAAAAACCCAACAACAACAAAAAAGAATTCTTTAGTTCTTTCTTCCCTAAATTGTATCCTACTGAAAGTACACAGAGTATTGTATTCAAAGTTTGTTGAGTTCTATTCCTGTGTGGCTGTTTTTTGTGTTTGATCCATACTTAGATCTGATTTGTTCTTTTTCACATACAAATAGTGATATATCAACTCCTTTGCTCTTTCCACTTCTCATCTAAGTATGTTTCATAGAAATCTTGTCAGCGCTTCTCACTGTCTTATAGTTTCATGATTTCTCATTGTCGTTGTGTGGATGCATAGTAGTTCATTCAACCTATTTCCCGTGTAAGGGCATTTACATTATTTCAGTATCTTGAAAATGTTGATAATGTTGTAATAAATATTGTACTTATGGAGGCTGGAGAGTTGGCTCAGCAATTAAAGGTGCTTATTTGCAAAGCCTGCTGGCCCTGGTACAAACCGCAGTCACTCATGTAAAGCCATACAGGGATTCATTTGCTGTGGGAAGAGACCTCGCAAGTGCATGTGCGCATGTGCGCATGTGCACACCCATGAAAATAAATAAATCAAAATTGAAAAAGGGTTTTATAAATATTGTACTTCTGAAGTTTTTGAGGTATAACTTTACAGCAAATTTTTAAAACTACTTTTCTCTATTAAAGCATAAATTATATGCATTTTAAAATGATTCAACTGAACTTTCTGTTATAAAACGGGCCATTTTATACCCCAAGGGGCAGTATATAAACATGTCCTCAGCCAACATTTGAGGCAAGTTCTTTCCCATCCCTTGAACAATCTAGGCTGTTTTAAAGAAAACCAACAAAGGAAGGCTAGGCCAGCTTCTTGCAGTAGTCTCCAACCCTTGAGCTCCACTCTAAATAAGAAAAATTAAGTGAAACAGAAAGAAAAGTCAGAATCTGACCCGTGTATTTGTTGAACAAAACATAAACATGACAAACTAGACGGAAAACACCCATTTTTCAGCAAGCACTATTAGGCAAGTAGTTCGTCAATTTTTGCAAGGACATGTGGAGACCCAGACAGACTGGGCAATTGAGATAAACACACACCAATGCCTGCCAGAAATAACTGAAGACCATAAAAATGAAAGGAATATAATTTTTAAAATATACCTGATATGCCATGTGTGGTGACACATGCCTTTAACCCAACACTCAGAAGGCAAAGGAAGGATGATCGCCATGAGTTTGAGGCCACCCTGAGACTACATAGTGAATTCCAGGTCAGACTAGGCTAGAGCGAGACCATACTTAGAAAAAAAAAACCAATACATACACTATATATATCAAATATATATATATATATTCTTCTATGATGAGACAGAGTGTTTTTGCCCAAACTTAAAATAATTCAATTAAGTCAAATGTATCCATGACCTGAGAATGCTTTCTTGGTAAAGTCTTAGGTTCAATGGCTCATAGCATCAGGGGAAAGGAAACAACTGGAATGTTATTCAAGACAGGCATGGTGCCAACAACCAGCAGGACCCCAGGGAAATATATCAGGAAGGTAAAAGTAAAGCAAAATAAAGATAAAACTCAAGCAGGATTAAATCCTAAGCTCAAACTCTTTGAATTAGTTTAGTACAGTCTAGTCTGGCAGTGCCCCCCACCCCCCGGCCAGGTGTCTAGCAGTAAGTAGCCAGACATCTTTCCAGCAGGGCATACCTTTAATATAGGTTTCAGATGACCTTCACAAATTTAGCAGATATCATGCTCAACACACAAGAAGTGGTGAAGAGGAGGTTGGTAAGAAATGATTCTGCTCTCTAAATGAACAGAATCAGTAGAGTGTGTACGTATTATAAAAGGGGATTTTGTAGGCTAACTTATCACCAATAGGGGCTGAGTAGTCCAACAATGGCAGACTGCACGCTAGAGATGCTGAGAGACCCGTTGCTGCTCAGTCCATAAAGCTGCATGACTGAGCAGTCCCACTCTGGCCCTGAAGGCCTGGAGGGTCCAGAAGGTTCCCAGAGAGAAACTGGTCTTCAGTCCACGTTGGAAGGCAGAAGAAACTGGAGTGTGTTGTTAGCGGTGGAGGGTGGAGACAGCAGCAGAGTGGTGGGAACAAGCAGGAAGAATGGCTGCACTGGCCTGCAAGAAGCAAAGGCAGGTAAGAACTCCCTTCCCATGACCTCTCCCCTCTCCCACTTTGTATGGGTCTCCTGCTGAAAGTTCTCACCAGGGCCTCTTCTCCACCAGCTAACCCTTCCCAGACCTTCACAGAGAGATGTCTCTCAGTTGATTCCTGATCCCATCAAGTTGATATTCAAGATTAACCAGCACACCATAGCAAACAGAAGGGTAAAATAAACTACAATGAAGAGTTTTAAAAGACCAAATGGGTTTTCCAATTTTTTTTTAATTTTATTTATTTATTTGCTAACACAGAGAGAGAGAGAGAGAAGAGAGGCAGACAGAGAGAGAATGGGCATGCCAGGGCCTCTAGCCACTGCAAACAAACTCCAGAGGCATGTGCCCCTTGTGCATCTGGCTTACGTGGGTCCTGGAGAATCAAACCGGGATCCTTTGGCTTCGTAGGCAAACACCTTAACCACTAAGCCATTTCTCCAGCCCTCCAAATTTTTTAAAATAAGCAAAATTAAAGTTCGATGAGACTAGATACAAAGCTAAACTAAAGTCAGTACCCAGATCTATACATAAAAATTAAATCTATCATATATATATATATATATATATATATATATATATATATATATATTATTTTGAGACAGGATCTTGGGTTAAAGGTACTTGCTTGCAAATCCCAGTAGCCTGTGTTTTTAATCTCCAGTATTTATGTGAGGCCATAATATGCACGCGGCACATGCATCTAGAATTCATTTGCAGCAGCAAGAGGCCCACGTGTATTCATTTCTCTTTCTCTCTCTCTCTTTCTCTCTCTTTTATTGGTTTTCGAGGTAGGGTCTCACAGTAGCTCAGGCTAACTTGGAATTCACTGTGTAGTCTCAGGGTGGCCTCGAACTCACGGCGATCCTCCTATCTCTGCCTCCTGAGTGCTGGGGTTAAAAGTGTATGCCACCACGCCCAGCCTCTTCTCTTTTTTTTAATGTATAATTTTTTTTTTAGGTAGAGTCTCACTCTAGCTCAGGCTAACCTGGAATTCACTGTGTAGTCTCAGGGTGGTTTCGAACTCACGTCAATCCTCCTATCTCTGCCTCCCGAGTGCTAGGATTAAAGGTGTGCGCCACCACGCCCAGCCTCTTCTCTTTTTTTTAATGTATAATTTTTTTTTTGAGATAGGGTCTCACTCTAGCTCAGGCTAACCTGAAATTCACTATGTAGTCTCAGGCTGGCCTCGAATTTACGGCGATCCTCTTACCTCTGCCTCCCAAGTGCTGGGATTAAACACGTGCACCACCATGCCTGGCTTTAATGTATAATTTTTTTATTGACAACTTCTATACTTACAGACAATAAACCATGATATTTCCCTCCCCTCCCCCAGTATCTCCTTCACAACTCCACTCTCCATCATATGCCCTCCCTCTCTCCATTAGTATTTCTTTTATTTTGATGTCATCATCTTTTTCTCCTATTATGAGGGTCTTATGAAGGTGTATCTAGGCACTGCGAAGTCATGGATATCGAGGCCAATTTCTGTCTGGACAGTTGCATTGTAAGGAGTGGTACCCGCGCTTTGTAAATGGCTCTTACATTCTTTCCGCCACTTCTTCCACAATGGACCCTGAGCCATATAGGGTGTGATAGAGATATTTCAGTGCTGGAAACTCCTCTGTCACTTCTCAGCACTATGTTGCCTTTTGGGCCATCCCAGTGGTCACCGCCATTTGAAAAGGAAATATATGAATATGAATATATGAATATGAACATTAAGTGTAGTGTTTTCAGGGCAGTTTAGTGAGAATGATATGCACATTTAGCCAGACAAGAGCAGGCTTTATACCCCTAAGGCTCATGACCTCCACTGTAATAGGCTTTTGGTTAGGTTTTCAGTACCAGGCATGTATTCCCTCCCATAGGGTGGGCCCCTAGTCCAATTAGAGACCAGTTGGTTTTCCCCAAAACAGTGCCACTATTGCACCCATTCAGTCATTTGGCCTGTCTGGCCCAACTTGAGGCTTCCAGTGTCCACTGTTTTCACTGCTGATGACTTCTGCATGCAGTGCAGCTTCTTCTAGCTTTCAGTTGGCTGGTCTACAGGGAGAAGGTTTTCTGCTCAGAACCACCTTGATTTCTCAGTGACCTTGCTACCCAGGCATGTGAAGTCTTCAGCAATAGGGTCTTACCATCTGTTTCTGGTAGGAAACCAAGGGCTTTGGCAATATCCTGTAATGTTTTGGAGGCAACAGAGACCTCCCTGGCCAACAACTCACTGGAAGGAATCCCATCCCTGGCACTGAAAATTTTCTAGTAATAACCTATGGCTTCTGGATGTGCCATTATCCAAAAACAGTAAGCTTTCATATGTCTTATTCAGAATATCTTGAATTTTGATTGACTCTCCCCCCACCCTTCTTATACACAGTCAATTCCACTGGCCTCACTTAGGCCATTCCACTCCCTGTAATCTGTTCTTCTATGTACATATATACAATACCATCCCCTTAAGTCTTTCCTTATAGCCTTTTTTTTTTTTTTTTTTTTTTTTTTTTTTAGCATACTGGACTCCGCCACTGATTTTTGGTTCCAGCTCATATACAAGTCTAAACATTTGTAGCTAGGATTCACATGAGAGAGACTATGCAACATTTGGCTTTCTGGGCCTGGGTTACCTCACTTAATATAATACTTTCCTGATCTATCCATTTCCCTGCAAATTTTGTTTTTCTTTACTGCTGAATAGAACTCCATTGTGTAAATTACCACATATTTATAATCCGTTTATATGTAGAGGGACATCTAGACTGGTTCCATTTCCTAGTTATTGTGAATAGAGCAGCAGTAAACATGGTTGTTTGTGCAAGTATCTCTAAGGTAGTGAGAAGAGTCCTTAGGATATATGCCTGGGAGTACTATAGCTGGATCATATGGTAAATCTATTTTTAACTGTATCAAGAACCTGCACACTAATTTCCACAATGGCTGTACCAGACCACATTTCCACCAACAGTGTAGAGGCATTCCCCTTTTTCCACATTCTCATCAACATTTATTGTCATTTCTTTTCTTTTCTCCTCCTCCTCCTTTTTTTTTTTTTTTTTTTTTTTTTTTTTTTTGAGGTAGGGTCTCACTCTAGCTCAGGCTGATCTGGAATTTACTATGTAGTCTCAGGGTGGCCTCAAACTCACCTCAATCCTCCTCAAACTCACTTCAATCCTCCTACCTCTGCCTCCCAAGTGCTGGTCTAGAACTCACTATGTAGTCCAGCTGGCCTTGCAGCAATCCTTCTACCTCAACCTTCTAAGTACAGAGATTATAGGTGTAAGTTACCACACCTGGCTTCAATCAATAATATTTTTAGAGAAAATCATATAACCATATGTTTATGACTTAGTAGTATGCAAACATTTCTTAGATAAGTTACAGAAAGCAATAAGTAAAAGAAAAGAGTCCATTAACAATTATTGTTTATGAACAGGACCTAGTGGCACATGTCTTTAATCCTAATACTTGGGAAGCTGAGATAAGAGGATGGCTGTGAGTTCAAGGCCAGCCTCAAGTTACATCATGAGTTCCAGGCCAAAAATTAAAAATCAAAAATTAAAAAAATGTTTATGAAAAGACAACCCTCCCCCACAATGACTGACTTCTGCTCTCATAACTCATAACTCATGGTGAATACCAGCAATCCCACTGAAGAAGGGCCTGAGTTGAATGGAGGTAGGGAAGAGGGAAATGATGGTACCAACATATGTTGTATCCATACAAAGTTTCTACTTAATAAAAATAACAAATAATAAAAAATCAAAACATAAAAGACATTATTCAGAAAATATGTAGGCAAGTTACAAAGCTTATAAAGAATTGACATTCAGTATCTATGTATAAATGTTACAAGTAATAATAAAGAGACAATAAACCTAATTTAAAACATGGTTTTAAAAGGAGTTTGGAAAAAAGACAACTAATATAATGACAGATGGATTAATTGTAACAACTTAAAATTCAAGACTCAGAAAATACATATCTCCACCAGCAGAAACTAATGTCTATAGCAAATAATGAAGAGTGACAGACATTATAAATATATCAGTACATATAAAAGACTTTCTAATTTTTAAATCTTCTTCAATGATAATTAGTTAAAGCAAAATAAGAATGGATTATGAAATTTCTAACATAAATTATGTAATGCTAGAGTAAAAGGGACAGAGGAGAAAAAGAATTAGACTGGTTAAAGTTCTTACATTAATGGAGCAAGGTATAATATTATTCAAAGAGAAGCTAAAAATAAATATATGGTGAACCACAGAGAAAAAAACTCACTTTTTAATTTTTGACATCCCCATTCATATATACAATGTACCCTGATTATAGTCCCCTCCCATGCCCTCCTTTATCCCCATTCCCCTATCACCTCCACTGAACACCTTCTTTTCACTAGTTCCTCTTGTAGTTTTATGTAATTTCCCCCTCTCATATAATGCAGATCTTGCATAGGTAGCATCAGCCACTGTGACATTGTGAATGTTAAGGCCACTTTGTGTTTGAAAGACAGTATTGTAAGCACTCCTCCCCTTCCTTTGGATCTTGCATTCTTTGTGCCACCTCTTCTGCAATGGTCTCTGAGCCTTGGAGGGTGTGACAGAGATGTCTCACTTAGTGCTGAACACTCCTCTGTCACTTCTCTGCACTTTGATGAATTTTCAGTCTCCCCAGGAGTCACTGCCATCTGAAATGAGAAGCTCCTCTGATTAAAAATGAGAGTAGCATTAATAATGGGCATAGATGTAAATATGTGAAGAGCATTTTGGTGGGCTTATTATATTCATTTACTACCACAACAATAGCTGCTTCCTCTAAAACCTTTTTAAAAATACCGAAGTTGGGCCGGAGAAATGGCTTAGCAGTTAAAATGGCACTTGCTGGCAAAGCCAAGGTACCCTGGTTCCATTCCCTAGTACCCATGTAAAGCCAGATGTACAAGGTGGCGCATGCACCTGGAGTTCCTTTGCAGTGGCTAGAGGCTCTGGCACGCCCATTCATTCTCTCTCTCTCTCTCATAAATAAATTAACAAATAATAAATTACAGAAGTAAAGCTACCAAGTCAATATTAGAAATAAAACATCTTTGTGGGAGTGCAAAAGAAGCCTGGCATCATGGCTCATGCCTTTAATCCCAGCAATCAGGAGACAGAGGCAGGAGGATCACTGTGAGTTTGAGGCCAGCTTCAGACTCTCAGACTACATAGTAAATGTCAGGTCAGTCTGGGCTAGAGCAAGACCTTACCTTGAAAAGTCAAAAAAAAAAAAAAAAAAAAAAAAAGGATTAGAGAGATGGTTCAGCAGTTATGGCAGTTGCCTGTAAAGCCTAATCACCCCGGTTCGATTCCCCATGTAAAGCCAGATACACATGTCTATCTCTCTCTCTCTCTCTCTCTCTCTCTCTCTCTCTCTCTCTTTCTGCTTGCAAATAAATAAATAAAATTATAGTATTTTAAAAAGAAGTGCAAAAGAAGGCCAAAGAGGAAAAATAGTAGATTAAAATTGTAGAATTAAATCCCATCATATGTGGATGGCTTTAAATGCAAAAGGTCTAAACACTCAAATTACAAGGCAGAGATTGTCAGACTCTGTAGAAAGCCAAGATCCAATTACATGCTGCCTGTGAAGGAACATGCCTTCAATATAAAGACTCAGGTTGTGAGGTGAAGTATACCAGGTGAACATTAATCAAAGGAAAACTAGAGTGACAATCCCCAAATCAGAAAATAATCACAATACAAGCATGCTATTCAAATACAAACACCCACACTTAAGAGTCTAAGTCAGAAGAACTGTGAATTCAAGACAATTTTGTGTTATACAGTGAGAGTTTGTCTAAAAAAGTGAAATATACAATGAACAGAATAAATAATCCTGTGTGTGTTCCTAATATAAAGCATAAACTTTATGAAGCCAAAGCTCGCTCGCTCTCGCTCTCTCTCTCTCTCTCTCTCTCTCTCTCTCTCTCTCACACACACACACACACACACACACAAAGGAAGAACAAACATTTGGAAATTGAACGCTGATACTATGGTCTTAGTAATTGACAAATCAAACAGAAGGAAATCTAACAGGAATACAGAATGCTATTATCAATCAACTTGCCCTGCTTGGTATTTGGAGAACACTATATAAAACAAAGGCAAATACACATACTTTTGCAATGTACATAAAACATTGAACACATACTCAGCCAAAAAAAATTCATCCTCTAGGCATTTACATAAACTGAAAACATGTGAACAGTGTCCCATCCTCTTTCAGAGAGTGGTTTTGCTTTCTGCGGTCTCAATAACCCTTATCACCCATGATCTAAAACTATCTAGTGGAAAGTTACAGGTATAAGCAATCCATGAATTTTAAATTACATAGTGTTCCAAATACTGAGATACAATCTCCCACCATTCTGCCCTGAATGGTGAGCTTCCTTCGTGCAGTGTATATGCTGCACTGTATATGCTGGTGCACTTGTTAGCCAGTTATCACTTCTTTCAGTTTTCAGATCAGCTGTCCTGATCTCACGGTGCTTGTGTTCAAGAAACCCGGATGGTACTGAAAAGAGGCTCACTGCTAGAACGGTGATGCTCGCGATTCAGATGTGCCAATGACAAGGCATAAATGTTTCCTTTAAGTGAAATGGTGAAAGCTCTAAGCTGACTAAGAAAAGGAGCAATTGTATGCAGAGAGCTATGGGAAGACTGACTTTTCTGTCCACGAAGCTATGAAAGACGAAATTTGTGCTGGCTTTGCTGTTGCACCTGAAATGGCAAGAGTTATGGCTACGTGCTTGGTAAGTACTTCAGGAAAAAAGCCATCATAGAATTCCATATCTGTGCATCCAGGCATATTCTTGGAATGTAACTCTCAGTACTTGGGAAGCAGAGGTAGAAGGATCAAGAGTTCAAGGCTAGCCTCAGCTACAAAGTGAAATTTGATAATTAGATCAAATAAACAAATTCCATGAAAGATGCAAAATACCAAAGTTCACTCCAGAAAAATAGTAATTCTAAATACACTATATGTATTAACAAATTGAATGTATAATTTAAAATTTATCACATAAAAACCTCTTTGGGCCAAATGGCTTTTAGTAGCGGGGATGACTATAACTACTGCATAATGCTCTCTAACAACAATGAGATAAAATAAAAAATCATAGGCTGGAATGACTGCTCAGTGGTTAAAAGTGCTTTATTATAAAGCCTAGTAGCCTGGGTTTGATTTCCCCAGTGCCCATGTAAGGCCAGATGCACAAAGTGGTATTTGCATCTGTTTTATTGTTTTGTTTTGGTTTTTTGAGGTAGGGTCTTGCTCTAGTCCAGGCTGACCTGGAATTTACTATGTAGTCTCAGGCTGGCCTTGAACTCATGGTGATCTTCCTTCTTCTGCCCCCCAAGTGCTGGGATTAAAGGCATACACCGCCATGCCCAGCTTGCATCTGGTTTTTGTTTGCAGTGGCAAGAGGCCCTGGCATAACCATTCTCTTTCTCTTTCTCTCTCCTCTTTCTCCTGATCAAGGTATAAGAAATCCCACAATTAAGATTACTAATATCATAACTATGGATGGGGAGATGACTCAACAATTGAAGGCACTCGCTTGCAAAGCCTGTTGGCAGGGGTTTGATTCCCCAGAATACATGTAAAGCCAGATGCACAAAGTGGCACAAGTGTTTGGAGTTCATTTATAGCAACAAGAGGCCCAGGCATACCCAATTCTCTCTCTCTCTATCTCTCCCCCACCCGTCATTCAAATAAATAAATTTTAAAAAAAGAAAAAGAAATTCCACTTAGGTGAGGATGAGTATATTGGGTATAATGAAGAAAACCTCAATGAATAAATATATTTCATAAATGCAACCAAATGGAATGTATTAGAATTAACATCATAGTTGGGCTAGAGTTACAGTTTACAGGTACAGTGTGTGCTTAGCACACAGGAAGTCCTATATTCAATCCTTGCATTCCTGTCTCCCCAAAGCAATTCAAAAAAAAATTTTTTTAAAGAAAGCCAGCTATGGTGGTGCATGCCTTTATTCCTAGCACTCAGGAGGCAGAGATAGGAGGATCACCATGAGTTTGAGGCCAGCATGACTACGTAGTGAGTTCCAGGTCAGCCTGGGGTAGAGCAAGACCCTACCTTGAAAATAAAGGAAGAAAGAAAGAAAATAAAGAAAAGAAAAGAAACAAAAAACCTGACTGGGCCAGAAGCAGAATACAGATGCCAGGAGGGAAACGTTAGTGAACTTTCCTTTAGATCAATAGACATTTTACAGTCTAAAAGAGAGAGGAAAAAAAGACTTTTCTTTTAAAAGGTGGAGCTTTGGGGACCTGTGGGAAGATATTAAAAGGTCCAATATCCCAGTAAGTAATTATAATCCAAGAAGTTTAAGAAAGATAGAAGAAGAAAATATTTGAAACAAACAGCGGCCAAAACTTTCTGAATGTTGTGCAAAACTCAAATTAACAGACTGGAGAAATTCACAGAACTCGCAACACGACACATTTAAAGAAAGCTATGTCTAAGCACGTGGTAAGCAGACTGAGAGTCCCTGCTTTGGAACACTGACCGTGGTCACTGAGGAGGCACAGCTATGGAGAGGAGCAATGAGTTGGACGGCTGCAGAGTTGTCAGAAATCACCAGGGTCTGGCTACAGGCACCGCATCTTTAAGTGTTAAAGGGAAAAACACATATCAATATGCCCAGCCAAATATCCAGGTTTTATAACAAGGAGAAGGACTTTCACAGTAAGGAAACTTTAAAGAATTGTTTGTCGACAACCCCAAGCCATAAAACATGCTAAATGAAACAGTCCTTCAGACTGAAGCAAATGATGGATGTTTAGAGAGAAATTCGGATTTCAGGGTCATATAGTAAATACTAGATATGATAAATGGCTAAATAAATAAAATGTCTATTTATTTCCTCCTGAGTATTGTAACTTTTTAAGCTTTTCAAAACATTTTTATTTATTTATTTATGCAAAAAAAAAAACAGGGCCTTGTACATACTTGCAAACACTGCACCATTAAGCCACATCTCCACTCCAGATTCTAAAACTGACTCTTTGTTCAGTGTTAGAAACATTTTTAGGTATTTTAGAATATATACAACTGCTTTTGAGGCAGGATCTCACTTTAATCCAAGCTGACCTAGAACTCACACTATAGCCCAGGCTGAAATTGAACTCATGGCGCTCTGGCGTTCCTCCTACCTCAGCCTCCTGTGTGCTGAGATTAAAGGCACATGCCACTTTGCTCTGCTTGTGTGACATTTTCAAAGTGTTGTTGTGTGGTTTTCAGCATACATGTCTGTTACACATGTGACAGCTGCAATATAAAGGGTAGTGTGAGAAGGAGACAGATGACATTGTTGAAAGGTCTCTGTAGTTTACATAAAGTACATAAAGTACTTATTATGAATTAGGACGTCCCTTTCCAGGTGATAATACTATCTGAGAGACTAGCTAGAGGAAGAACATCACTGAGTGTGTGTCCTTAGGGACTGTCTCGTCCCCAATCCCTCCCTCTCTTTTCCTCTCTTGCTTCATGATGTGAGTAGCGTTGGCCACAGGCTCCTGCCACCATGACATTTTGTCTCACCAGGGACCCAGAATCCATGTTTCCAAGGACAGAAACTCGGAAACCATGAACTGAAATAAATCATTTCTTATTTTAATTTATTCTGTCATTCTTGTCAGATGACAACTCTAACACAGTACTTAATACAATATTGAATTTAGGTGGTAAAATATATGCCTTATAAATAATTTCTAAGGGGTTGGGAAGATGGCTCAGCAGTTAAAGGCCCTTTCTTGCAAAGCCTGCTAGCTGGAGTTTTCTTCTCTAGTACTCATGTAAAATAAGATAAATACACAAAGTAGTGCATGCATCTGCAGTTTGTTTGCAGTGACAAGAGGCCCTGGCAAACCCATACTCTCTATCCCCCTTCACTCTCTCTGCTTACAAAAAAATAAAGACAACTTGTTTTAAAAATAATTTCTGGGCCGGGCACGGTGGCACATACTTTTAATCACAGTGACAGAGGTAGGAGGATTGCCATGAGTTTGAGGCTACCCTGAGACTACATAGTGAATTTCAGGTCAGCTTGAGCTAAAGTGAGACCCTACTTCAAAAAAAACAATAATAATAATAATTCTGGGCCAGAGAGATGGCTCAGCAATTAAGATACTTGCCTGCAAAGTCTAATGACAAGGGTTTGATTCCCCATTACCCGCATAAAGCCAGATGCACAACATGGCACATGCATCAGCAGTTCATTTGCAGTGGCTAGAGGCCCTGCTGTGCCCATTCTTTGCCCCTCTTCCCCCCTGTGTCTGTCCCTTTCTTCTTGAAAATAAATAAATAAAAATTAAAAATAAATTTGTAAAAATAATTTCTAAATTTGTTGTAATTCCTAGGTCAATCACTTAACAGTATGAAAAGATATATGTCTTAACTGGACATGGTAGGACCTTCCTATAGTTCTAGCACTCAGGAGACTGAGACAAGAGGATTTCCAGGAGTTCAAAGAGAGTCTGGACTATATAGTAGTAAGATCCTGTCTTAACAACAACAACAACAAAAAAAATAGCACACACCTTTAATCCCAGCACTTGGGAGGCAGAGGTAAGGGGATCACCACGAGCTCAAGGCCACCCTGAGACTATATAGGGAATTCCAGGTCAGCCTGGGCTAGAGAGAGACCCTACCTCGAAAAACCAAACCAAACCAAACAAAGCAAAACAAAAAAAACAGCAGAGCTAGGTGTGGCGGCACACACCTTTAATCCCAGCACTTGGGAGGCAGAGGTAGGAGGATTGCCATGAGTTCAAGGCCACCCTGAGAATACAGAATGAATTTCAGGTCAGCCTGGGCTAGAGTGAGACCCTACCTTGAAAAAAAAAAAAAAGAAAGAAAAAAAAGAAAGAAAGAAAAGGTAGATTAAAAAACAGAAAACAAACAATAAACGAGTTTAATAAATGTAACTATACCAACAATTTTATTAAATGTTAGTTAAGGATTCAAAAAAAAAAAAACTGATTGTACAGAAGAAAGCCTTTAAGCCAGGTATGGTGGTGCACACTTAATCCTAGCACTCAGGAAGCAGAAGTAGGAAGATCAGTGTGAGTTTGAGGTCAGCCTGTGCTACAGTGAGAACTTATCTGAAAAAAAAAAAAAAAAAAAGTGAGTTTCAGGGGTCTGGAAAGATTGCTCAGTGGTTAAGGCACTTGCTTGCCTGACAGCCAAGGTTCAATTCCCAGTACCCACGTAAAGCCAGATGCACAAAGTGGCACATGCATCTAAAGGTTGTTTTTTTTTTTGTTTTGTTTTTGGGGGGTTTTTGTGCAGAGGCAAGAGGTCCTGATGTGCCCATTCTCTTTCTTTCTCTCCCTGTTTCTCTATCTCTCTCCTTCTTTCTCTCTCTCTCCTTGCAAATAAACAAATAAAATATGTTTAAAAAGAAAGCATTCATATGCTGCCTATAAGGGATTTGTTTCAAATATAAAAACATCAGATTGAAAATAGATGGAAAAATGCTATTTGGAAAAGCTGAAATACTTGTATTAATGTCAAATAACTCATCATTAAGGCAAAGTTTATTGCCAAAGATTCAAAGGGGCATTCCATAATGTTAAAAGGGACAATTGGTAAGGACAAAACTAAATGTATAAGCACCTAAAAACAAAACCTCAAAATTATGATTTTTTTCATGCAATATACTACTACTCAGCAACAGAGATATACAGATGCAAAGAAACATATGAACTACCACCACTAGTCATTGAGGAAATGCAAAGTAATTGACAATGTAATCCTGTCAAACACCTAGTGTGTCTAAAGTTATGAAGACTGACAGGACCAAGAATTAGGAAAGATATATAAACCAGGACTGTCTCATAAAATGGTATGACCACAATGAAAAATAATTTGATAATTTCTTATATAATTAAATTTTTAGCTACTATATAACCCTCTGATTCCATGCCTACATTTTGACTCTAAGAAATCAAGTGCTTACACAAAGATTACATGTGAATAAACACAGCCACTTCGTTCATCACCCCCCAAATCTTGAGCTGACACAAATGCTTGAAAAGCAGTGAATGGATGAAAATAGTATACTATGTTCATTGACTGTAACACCGTTGAACAATAAAGAATGAACTGAGGACTGCAGAGATGGCTCAGTGGTTAAGGTGCTTGCCTTCAAAGCCTAAAGTTCTGGGTTCAGTTCCTCAGTAGCCACGTAAAGCCAGATGTACAAAGTGGCACATGCATCTGGGGTTTGTTTGCAATGGCTGGAGCACTCATTCTCTCTTTCTCTCTCTCTCTGTCTCTTTTGTTTCTATCTCTCTCTGAATTAACTGATAATTATAATATCAGTGAATCATCTCACAAACATTATGCTGAGTGGAAAAAAAAGACACAAAAAGTACATGCCATATGATCACATTAAGGTGGAATTTTAAAATAGGTAAAAACAATTTGACATGACAGAAAGCACATGGAACAGTGCCTGGAGCCAGGAAGTAAGATGCGATGGAATTTCTATGTGATCGAAATGCTGTTTCTTGATTGGGGTGATGACTACATGGGTATGTACTTTTGTCAAAACTCATTAAACTGTAGACTTAAGATGAGAGCATTTTATGTAAATCATCCTCCATAAAGTTGATTCAAGCAGGAAAAAATAGGTTTGAGTTCGGGTTTTATGAATGGTATTTTTTGTTTGCTTTTAGAAAAAGGAAGAGATATAAGTCTTGTTTGCCTCCTCTCTTGCCCACCCTAAGTTAGTTTAACCTCAGTAATGTACTAAGTAGAAAATAAAACTTCTTTGTCACTGTTTTGCAAAGACAACCCATGAGTCGTGGAGAAGTGTTTGTTGGGTTTCACGTTTGAATTTGAATTCATCTTTGATTTATGTTTTATACAGCTCTGAGCACAGAACTTATTCTTTGGAGTTTCCCCTCCTTACAGGTGAAATACTTGTAACACTCACAAGGTTGGGCTGCCTGGGTTCAGTGATAGAAGGTATGTGAATACAAAGAGGAAATTTAGGAGATATGTCCTATTTCCTTTTTAGAAGAACCAATAGTCCCAGATTTTAAAAAATAAGCTCAATTTCAAATGTTACACCCAACTCTCTAAGTCTTTCATACTATTCATACAATGCACTCTATGTTTGGGAAAATTGTTGGGTGTGGTAGTGCATACCTTTAGTAGCTTCAGCACTCAGAGACCGAGATAGGAGGATTGCCATGAATTCAAGGCCAGCCTGAGCCTACAGAGTGAGTTCCAGGTCAGCCTGGACTAGAGTGAGACCCTGCCTCAGGAAAATAAAAAAGAAAAAGAAAGAAAGAAGGAAAGAAAGAAAGAAAGAAAGAAAGAAGGAAGGAAGGAAGGAAGGAAGGAAGGAAGGAAGGAAAGGAAAGAAAGAAAAAAAGAAAGGAAAGAAAGAAAGGAAGGAAGGAAGGAAGGAAGGAAGGAAGGAAGGAAGGAAGGAAGAAAGGAAGAAAGAAAATCCACTAAAATTAGATGGGGAATGGAGAATGAAAATTGGAGGGGTGCAGCATAAGACAAACAGGAAATATGTCAATATATCAATTTCAGTGAAGAGAAGGACCCATCTGATCTGAAAGAGCCAAAGTCATTGGTGCACTAGGCAAATGGGGTTTTAGAGGTTTCATAGAAGCCAAAGCAAGATTAGCATGGGTGCTAAAGTAATCTAAGGTAAAAAAAATAAATAAATAAGTGAAATGTGGGAATAATAGTATAAAAAACTGGAGTAATAGGAAGGAGCTATAGAACTTTTCGTTGTTTGCTTTTACTGTAATTTTCACTTTAAAGGTGACTGATATTAGTGCTGAAAGGAAGTTAAAGATAAAAGGGAGTAAGAGGGTAGATGGGAGAAATGTTTGAAGTGGACAGCTATGCCATCTGAAGAATGGAAGGGTTGGACTTTGATGCTAGGAAGAACCTGAAAGCAGTGGAGAGGTGGCAGTATGGGCAGGTTTTCCGAGGGTGGAGGAGGAAGGGGTCACGGAAAGAGTGTTCAGGAGCACCAACTGAGAACCAGCTTCAAATGCAACCTCTTCCGCTGGTTCACTGGACGCTGTAAGCATGGTCAAACTATGCCACCCATGAAGGAGAGCAAGTATTACCTATGTCACAGATTCGTTGTGTCATTTTCAAAATAAGCTAATGTATATATAAGAGCAGTTTAAAAAAAAAAAAAACTACCCAGCACAAGCCAGGAATGGTAATACATGCCTGTAAGCCTCTGTACTTGGGAGGCAGAGGCAGGAGGATCACAAATTGAAGCCAGCCTGAGCTACATAGTGAGCCACTATCTAGCTCACATGATATGCCCTATAGATAAATTGTCATTGTATTCATATGGTTTGATAAAGAAGGTGCTGTGAAGTGGTGTGTCTATTTTTTCCCCCAGGAAATCATATAAAAAATTGTTTAAATCATGAACCTGTCTAAAACTCCAAAGTCACATTACTAAACAATGCCAGCTTTTTAAACATTGTTAAAGCTTTTTAAACTACACTATCCACTATTGGTGATGTTGGCGCTGTGAATCAGATCTCTTCCTCCAAGGCTACTGAAAGCTTAAATGTATCCATCCCCTGCACAAGGCAATTTGTTAATCTGATGAACAAGGTTTTATGATGCCAGTGATTTAAAGGTCGTGAGAGGAGGGCGGTGTGGTGAAGAGGGTGGAAAGTCCACCCCTAGGCAAGCTGGTCAGTTACACTTGAGTCTATCCCTAGATCCCTGATTGGTAAAACAGGGACCTTCTCCTGGTGTCTGCTGGTTCCTGGGTTTACACTCTGCACTGGACTCGGCCTCAGGCTCCTATCCTTGTCTTTCCATATTACAATTCCACTTCTTCACAAGCCTCCAGAAGAAATCTTCGCACAAAGAGGGAGTCTCATCCTTGAAGCACCAGTTTACATCTTATTTTCTTTCTTAGTCTCCCCCTGCCCATTGCCTCTGAGCATTCCATATCATTCTCTATTGTGCTCACCATTTTGGCAGAATCTTCCAACTTCTAATTTGAAAGTTACACACTAAATAAACCCTTCCAGACACCCAGGAGTGAATCCTAAAACCTACTGTTCTTAGATGGATTGTCAATGGTAAAGTTTTATTTTGTGCCTTGGCAATTTAATGTCCAAAACTTACTTCAATAATCAAATACTTATTTCAGTATTATAACTATAAAACATTGCAGATTTTAATATTCCACAAAAGAATGAATGAATCTTGTGTGTCATTGGTGAAATGTTGCACAACTATTAAAATGTGACTTTCAAAAACATTTAATAAGGGAAATTTATTGAATAATAAAAAAATTCACTCACAGGCTCTAGGGATTTAGCTCACTAGTATAGAAGTTGCCTTGCATGCACAAGGCCCTGGGTTCAATCCACAGCATGGACAAAATAGTTGAGTAAGTGAGGTATAAAGAATAAGAAACTTAAGATAAGGTAGGCTTTAATCTCACTTCCTACTAACATTTTTAAAAAGAGGAATACATGTATGAGATTGTAAAATTTAGCATAGAAAGTTGCAAAATGGAAGTGAGAAGCTATGTTTCTTTCCTTCTTCTTCCTTGCCACCTTCTCCACATGAACAATTGCTTATTATACCTCCTGATTTAACAAGGCATAAATCTGCATCACATCTATCTTTAATTTTACACAAAAGGAAACATTTACACTTGCAAGAAAAGAAGTTACATTCTTTTAGAGGTTTTCACTTATGATCTCTTTTAGAGTTCCTTCAATATGTACATTTATGAATGTGTATATGCATTGTTTAATGTAGCACAGATAATATCCCAGATTATTCCATCCTATCAGTATTACTTAATTTATTTCACTAATTCACTAACTTTGGAAACTCTGGCTGCCATATTTTGTTCCAAACAATTGCTCCAATTTACACTTTGCCTATAATTAACATTGCCATTCTTACTGAGCATTGTCTAAAAGTCTTGCCTTATAAACTTAAAATAAAGGAGTGCAAAGCTGGGCATGGTGGCGCACACCTTTAATCCCAGCACTTGGGAGGATCACCATGTGTTCAAGGCCACCCTGAGACTACATACTGAATTCTAGGTCAGCCTGGACTAGAGTGAGACCCTACCTTGAAAAAAAAAAAGGAGTGCAATATAAAAAAAGTAGACAAAAGAATCCAACTACTAGTTAAGGAGAACCTACTATAGGAACTTAAAACTTATGCCATAGTTCTGTAGTGTATGAGTTAGGTTAATGAAACTAGTTCTCTGTCTTTTATCTAATAATGTGGACCAGAAAATGAAGATGTAAACAGATAAGAATGGAAAAAACGAATCCAAGAGTGGTGATTCAGACATGTAATCCCAGTGCTCAGGAGGCTGAGGCAGGAAGATCATCAGTAGTTTAAGGCCAGCTGGGCTACATAGTGAGATCCTAACAAATAGAAAAGAAAAATATTAAAAAAAAAAAAAAGTCACATTAAAACCGAAGTGAAGAGCAGAGTTTAGTGCAAGAAATGATTTCTTGGGTTGGAGAGATGGCTTAGCCGTTCAGGCACTTGCCTACGAAGCCTAAGAACCCATGTTTGACTCTCCAGATCCCACGTTAGCCAGATGCACAAAGGTGAGGCAAGCACAAGGTCGCATATGCCCACAAGGTGGCACAAGCATCTGGAGTTCTACTGCAGTGGCTGAGGCCCTGCTGTGCCAATTCTCTCTGTTTCTCTCTGTCTCCTCTCTCTCTTGCTCACACATTCTCTCTAAAAAATAAAAAAAGAACTGATGTCTTTAAACTGGAAACAGGAAAGCCTTGAGAGTACACAAGCCATTTTACTTGGAATTCCATAATTTTAACAGGTACTACATGTTGATGCTTCGTATGACCTGGGCACTCAGCTGATGCCTGGCAGATGCCTTTTCCAGTTTAATCGCCATAGCAATATGAGATAGATGTGACTCTCACTGGCATTTCATAGGCAAGGTGACCATAACAAAGTGAAATTAGTTGCTTAACCCCACCCAGTTCTTCCCACACACATTCAGGGACATTTATTTCATTCTTGTAACATTCCTATGAGGTCAGCATTATTATTGCCACCTTTACAGGTAATAAAAAATAAGGCTCTGGGATTAAGTTATTTGCTTCAGGTCACACAATAGGAAGATTGAAGAACAGGGACACACACTCTACTCAGAGGCCAAGTCAGTCCTTTATTGATTGGTCATGGGAGGGAATGGGATTCCAAAAGAACATTCTTAAAGCAAAAAGCTGCAGGAGC
This sequence comes from Orientallactaga sibirica, assembly GCA_036365145.1. Lineage (NCBI taxonomy): Eukaryota > Metazoa > Chordata > Mammalia > Rodentia > Dipodidae > Orientallactaga > Orientallactaga sibirica. The sequence goes on from JAEOAD010001605.1 coordinate 1,695,167, forward strand.
CCAGCTGGTGTGAGATGGGCTAGCTGAACCAGTCTGCCACGCACAGTAATGGAGTCATTCACTGGAGAATGGACCAGGCCAGTGGGAGTGAGAATGGAATAAAGTGATGGAAATGAATACATCGCAAAAGTCCATGACTAATTGGATGCTTCAATCAAATCCTCCTCAGCCTTCCCTTCTCTGCACTAAAGCATGTTATTCCTTTTAGTCAGAGCTCCCAGGCAGCTTTTTATTTCTTTCCTTTTGATTATTTTGGTGGCCTGTTTCAAGAAGCTTCTGTTAGAAATGTGATCGCTCCAGTCTAACGTGAACTTGAGAAAGGATGATGCTCGCAAGCTTTCGGTTCACGCAGTACTTCTCCATCCCTCAATAACGCACCAATCAGATGAGACTGGGATCATGGACCCCACACAGGTTACAAGGGAGGTTATATCCTACCCTCTGCTGGTTTCCAGCATGAATGAAGAGAGAACTCTGACTGACATTTTCCGGTCACCCTACCACTTCTTTCCGCAACGTTGAATGACAGATTCTTCCTGCCTTGACTTTCCTGTGAGTATCTTCTGCATTATCTCCCTGGCTGATTTTCCTTCTCCTTCACCCATGTCTTTGAATTCCCCTTAAAGAGTACCTTCCCTTTGATGCTCTTAAGGGGTCATGGAACTCTGGGTCTATCAGCATCCTCCAATTCCCTTTGCTTCCAGTCCAGTCTCAAATGCTGAAAATCTTCCCGATGTCACTCTGCAGAAAGAAGACCCAGGCCTGTCACTTACACTGTTTCCATGTGGGGGAAAGTCATTAAGCTTATGACACACACTTGCTTCTGAGAAGGCCACATGAGTCAGCTCCACCAGCTTTCTCTTCTCTGTGGATCTGATACCTGGTGTTACCCCCTCAGCTCCCATCTGGGCTCTGCTCCCTCACTATTTTCACACCTAAGGCTTGTACTGTAGTACTTTCAGCTGCTCTGTGGAAAAACTTTCAATCTAGCCAATAGCAATCTATACCAGTGGTTCACAAATTTATTACACATTTGATTACACTAGGGTTCTTTAAAAACTACTGTTGTACCGAGCTCCCACCCACCCCAGACATATTTATTACATTGCTATGGGATACCATGTAGGACACTGAATTTATTTTATGTTCTATTTTATTTGTATTACAAGAAAGAGTCTTGCTATGAAAACCAGGCTGGTTTTGAGCTGGGAAATATAATATATAATATATAATATGATAATATATACACACTATGTCCAGGTTGATATTGAACTTCTCAAACCTGATGTATAGGAGGTGATTCTGATTTGTGGCAAATTGGAGAACTATTCTACATGCTAATCATTCATTGGAATCGTTTATGGAGTTTTTCTAAGAACAGAGATCTGGGTGCTTTCCTCTGCCTCAGCCAATGAGTTCGGGAAACTTCCCATTTGATAAGTCTCCTCTGGAAGACCATTGCATGTTCTGAGTTCCAACACTCATATATACAGGATCCCAGAACACAATTGATGGTTATCAGATACATACCTCAATGGCAGCATAGCTAAAAGTGAGCTCATTATTTGAGGGGGGTGTTTTGTTTTTCTCTTTTCTGTCTCATCCAGATGAACACCACCATCACCTCTCTCCCCAGGTGTTCAAAGCCCAAGCCAAGTCCCCATGTCAGACTCCTCTCAACCCCACAGGCAAGTTACCAAGTCTGTGGCACTGAATTCCACCTGGTTGATTTTTGTCTCAGTTTTGCAAACTGCAGGCATAGTTCAAATGCTTACTCTTTCTTGGCCATAATATTTCTAATAACCTAACTGGTCTGCCTTTACCAAGCCTTGTTTTCTTTTATTTACTGCTGTTTCAATGAACTTTCTAAATACCAAGCTAATCTTGTCACTACTCTTCTTTAAATGTTTGAATGACAGCAGCTTGCCTATAGAATAAAACAGAAATCTCTGGGGCTGAAAAGATGGCTTAGTAGTTAAGGCACTTGCCAGAAAACCCTAACGACCCAGCTTCAATTCCCCAGTACCCATGTAAGGCAGATGCACAAGGTGGCACATGCGTCTGGAGTTCATTTGCAGAGGCTGGAGGGGCCTAGAGTGCCCATTCTCTCTCTCTCTCTCTCTCTCTCTCTCTCTCTCGATCTCTCTCAAATAAATAAAAACATTTAAAAATTTAAAAAAACTGAAACTTCTTAGCACACAATGCCCTTCGTGAGTTTTGCCTCTGGTTTCATTCCATGCCACAGTTTCCCTTCTATGAGTCACCTGGAGCCTGCCTTTCAAACACCTGAAGCAAATTCCTTCAAGCTAAAATGTAACAAGTCTTGGGTGATTCTCTTTTCACACACGTTTGTAAGTAGCCTTCAGATACACCCAGTAAATGGATGGATCATTGTTGAGAGGCTTCCTGAATACAACAGGCAACACACATACTGTTGATGGCCTGTGTCCTTCTGCCTGCCTTTCTTTTACTCAGCTATAACTCCTCACCTTCTGCGCTCTTCCTTTCTCTTTACAAAAAGAAAATAAATGCCTATACTAATTCCTCTTCCCTATTTACTACGTGTGTGTGTGTGTGTGTGTGTGTGTGTGTGTGTGTGTGTGTGAGCTGTCATTCCTCAGGTGCCCTCCACCTCTTTTTTTCCACCTTCTGTGACTGCTTTAGTTCACTTAGGGCAACAGTTTCATGGTTCATGTTTTATAGCATGTTTCGATATGCTTTTCTTTTTTTTGAGAGAGAGAAAGAGACAGAGACAGAGAGAGAGGAAGAGGCAGAGATGGGTGAGCCAGGGCCTCTCAGCTGCTATGAACAAATGAACTCCAGATGCCTGCGTCCCCTTGTGCGCATGTGCGACATTGAGCACTTGTGTCACTTTTGTGTCTGGCTAAATGTGGGACCTGGAGATTCGAACGGGTGTTCTTAGGTTTCACAGGCAGGTGCTTTAACCACTAAGCCATCTGTCCAGCCCTCAATATTATTTTCTTGACCTCTTTTTGATTTTTTTTAATGTTGCATGTTTTAAAAAATATTTTAAAATATTTATTTCTTATTTATTTATTTATTGGAGAGAGAAAGAATGGGTGTGCTAGGGCCTCTAGCCACTGCAAACAAACTCCAGATGTATGTGCCATCTTGTACATCTGGCCTATGTGAGACCTGGAGACTCGAACCTAGATCCTTAGACTTCACAGGCAAGCGATTTAACCACTAAGCCATCTCTCCAGCCCTTGACTGTTTTGTGTTTGTTTGTTGTTTTAGTTTTTCAAGGTAGGGTCTCACTCTGGCCCAGACTGACCTGGAACTCACTATGTAGTCTCAGGGTGGCCTTGAACTCATGGCAGTCATCCTAACTCTTCCTCCTAAGTGCTAGGTTTAAAGGCGTGTGCCACCACACCTGGTTCACCTCTTTTTGAGACAGGGTCTCTTATTGGCCTAGAGATTACTAATTAGGATGACTAGCTGGCCAGAGATCCAGGGATTCACCTTTCTATTCCTCACCTCCTCAGTGCTGGGCTTTCAGGAGAGGGACACCATGCTTAGCATTTTTTACCCTGGTGGGTGCTAAGAACCGGAATTCAGATCTTAATTTTATGAGGTAAGACTGAGCTATCTCCTAGCCCGCTCCTTCTAATTTTCTTATCTCTCTTCTCCACTAGAACTTAAATTCCTTGCTGGTAGCTACAGTGTTGTTATTTTGTTTTTATTTCACTTTGCTTTGTTTTGAGACAGAGTCTCATCTATCCCAGACTGGTTTCAAACTCTCTATGTAGCCTAGGCTGGCTTTGAATTTTTGAGCCACCTGCCTCTACCTCCCAAGTGCTGGGCTACAGGCCTGTGCCACCACACATGCTACAAGAAGTGCTTGTTGAATGAATTACTAGAAAACAAAAATAGAGGAATCCATCATAGAGTAAAGAAAAGAAAACAGGCAAGTAGATTGTCAAAGGCAAAGAAAGAACAAATAATAATGATAACTATGGGAATTAGAATTTAAGGTTCGAGATTCTGTCTCAATCATTTTAAATACAAGTAAACGTACACGGAGCTTCAGTGTGGGATCAGTCAAGGTTTGAATTACAAAAAAGACACAGATATATAATAATTGAAATTGAAAGGGAATTTATTGAAAGGTTGTTGGTTAGCTCATAATTACTAGGAAAACTAAAATGCCAACATGTAAAATCAAGCAGAACAAAGGAAGGCTGGGCAGCTAGTTATTGCCTCACTAAACAAAGAAGGCAGCGCCTGGCCAGGCCAGCCACCTGCCTCCCCTAGCAGAGCTTAAGGCTGCCAGTGCAAAGGCTTCTGCCGGTTATGGCTCGGGCTGTCACCACGACAGGAATTCTCCATTCACTCACCATCTTTCTTCACCCAGTTTCTACTCTCAGACATTCATGTGACCCTGTGTGTGTAGGTCTGGCCATGTGATCTGAGATGAGCTCCTCTCCATTGTCAACATATGGCGCCTAGGCTCATATTTTGGGGAATTTCTCAAATAAAAACAGAGGTTTGGATGCTGGAAAGCCACTAAAACATAATTTCTAACATTACATAATATTATATGTACTATTTTTTTAAGTATTTATATTTTATTTACTTGAGAAAGAATGAGAGGAGGCAGATAGAGCTAGAGAGATCAGCAGACACACACACATACAGAGAGAGAGAAGAGAGAGAGAATGTACAGGCATGTCAGAGCCTCTAGGCACTGCAGATGAACTATAGATGCATGTGCCACTTTGTGCACTGGCTTGTGTGGGTACACCTAGGGAATCAAATCTGGATCCTTAGGCTTTGTAGGCAAGTGCCATAACTGCTGAGCCATCTCTCCAGCCCAGGTACTATTATTAAAGCAGTAAAATTAATAAAATCTTGGCACCCAGACAGACAGTCTTTATGAATAAATGATATCTGTAGGTCAATTGAGAACAAACTCTAAGATTCTCTTAATTTTGGACAGAATATCCACACTGGCTACATACAATATACATCAAAGAAGGAAGGTAGCACAGAAGTCGCTGGGAATACTTTCTTTCAGGATACCCAAGTGTAAAAGAGGTTCCAATCATTGGGACTGGAGTAGAAAGGGCAGGCATGAAGTTCCTGGGCAGGATTCCAGAGTCAAGAGTGTATCACTGGCAGAAGGATATGAAGTAAAGAAGTGTGAAAATAAGTATAGGTTCCAGGAATCTGCCTTAATAGATGAGAAAAACTCAGGAGTAGTAGAAGTTCATTTAAAATGTCACTTATTTGTGTTTTTGTTTTTAAATTTAAAGATAAACCTTTGTTTTACAAAAAGAGTAGATGGTAGCAGGGAGTTATGATCATTGTATATTTTCTATATGGAGGCTGTCAAAACAGTTAAAAAGAGAGTAGATTGTACTTTAAGAAAAAATTAAAAATATAATGAAGAAAAATTTTTACAATCGCTTCACCAAGAAATAGACACTAACAAGGAGCCTCCTTTAGCTATTTTCTACATATGTGCATAGACAGTGAGCTGCCACACCACACTGCAACAGGAATCACCATGCATATAGCATATGCCAGAGAGAGACGGATGGATGCATGGATAGATGGGTAGATAGACGAATAGACTTCTGTTTCATGGTCTCATTTTAAAAAGTCATTTGAATCATATCTAATGAAAATTCCTCTTTTAAAAATCTCTTTAAAACAGGTTATTTAAAATTAATAGGTCAGTGTTATTTTATAAATTTTAGCTAAATGCTGTGGGTTTAGACAGTATCAATTGACGCACTGCTGTGCGTGATGAGCACTTGGGTACTCTTTGCTTCTTGTCACCTGCCTTGCTCAGTTCTGCCCTACTGGTGAGTATTTTTATCTTTACATTTATGATTTTCCCAGAGCGTTTTCTTGGCTTCTATAGAGAGATGGAGTAATTGCTCAGCATGTTCTCTTCCATCACCAGTTACCCATTCTTTGGTTTTTCTCATGGTTTAGTGGCACTGGACAATGAACCTGGGAATACATGCTAGGCAAGAGCTCTACCACTCAATACATGCCTAGCCCCTTGTCTTTAGTTTTTAATTTTGATTCATTTCTTAATCCACTGGATGTTGTCATCAAATTTCTTTCTCATTGCCAAAAGAATTCAATGTATTGCATTCCCTGAGGTCTTTCTTATTTAAGTACATTCTTCTCTCGGGCCTGAGAAAAATGTGTTTTGGTTTATTCTACTTTTTTTTATTTATTTGAGAGAGATAGAGAAAGAGCGACAGAAAGAGAGAGAGAGAATGGGTGCACCAGGGCCTCTAGAACCACTGCAAAGGAACTCCAGACTCATGCACCACGCAGTGCATCTGGCTTTACATGAATACTCAAGAATCAAACCTGGGTCCTTAGGCTCCACAGGCAAGCACTTTAGCCACTAAGCCACCACTACAGCCCTTATTCTACTTCTAAAGTTCAAAATTCTTTTTATAGTTTACCATTGTCTCTGGTACTGATGGTGGTATGGAGAAAAGAGTATGGCCACTTTCCCTTTTAGGTGATTGCTTCCTATTCTGCCTAGCCACTAGATTGATTCATTTTTATATTTGCAACATCAGAAAGTGGACTAAATGTGTGCCCGTGTGGAGCATTTCTCATCTCATCATGGAATTGCAGTTTGGTGTTTGATTATTGCTCTCACAATTTTGGTAGCTCTGAGAAACAGTCTTCTGGCAAACTTGAAAAGCTAGAGAGTATGAATGTATCATGAAGAGTACCAGATGGTCTTTCTTATTCTAATTTTGGCTTTTAGGTCTATTGCCTTTGGTTATTTTAATAGCGGGTAAGTTTGGTAACTGTGGACACCTTGAAGTGAATCTTTGCATCCAAGGATTTCTGCAAAGCCAATGATGTAAAGAAGCAGTAGGGGTAGAGCTTATTTTGACTTGGAGGAGAGGGATCTTGGTGGAGATTTGTACTGATTTCTGCACAAAGCAAGTGTGGTAGACCAGATGTACTAACAGCAAAATAAGTTTTCTAAGAATCTTCTTTCTGTCTCATTCTATGGCTTAATGGATGATAAGGTCTGAGCAGAATTTTCTCTCTAGAGTAGGTGATGAAGTGGCTTGGAGTCTATGGAGGCAGTGTATTTCTGGTTAGTCAAGGAAATGCTGATACTCTCCCTGGTATAATACATGTAATTTGGGTGAGGGAATGTCCTGACACCAAGATAATATTGTACCTTAGAAAGAAGTGAGAGCAGCCAGAGATAAAATAATGGTTATACATCTCAAAGGTCATCTGGGCTCCAAATGTCTTGAAGTCATTATTCCAGATCCTCAGACCTATTTGCTTATATGTACACATGGTATAATAGTTTGCATTTGGGGTGTTCATATGAAAAAAACCACAGAGTCACCAGAAATTCTAGAAGACGACAGTGGCTTGGTAAGCCCGAAGTGTTTAGCTCATGCCAAGATGCGTACCTGTTAGGTTTGCTTAGGGAGAAATTCTTTGAAATTCTGTCATTCAGGACATGAAGTGACCATTGCCCTTATGACCTCATAGGAACCACACAAGACCCATATAATAGTGGGTCATTAACATTTCATCAAGGGTGATGGAGGATTGGAGAAAAAGACATCAGAGTAGAAAGAGTAGCTGGAAAGAAAAAGGCATTTGGTAGAATGGGGACGGATGAGGGCAGGGGGATGAAAGAAAGTAATCGGAGGGGATTATGATCCAAATACATTGTGCATATGTATGAAAATTGTCAACAAAAAAATTAAAGAAAAAATAAGTTTTCCTCCCATCCCTAAACCACAGTACTGGGAGCAGTTATAAGGTGGCTCAAAAGTGCTTTGTATATATGGAGAGGGGGCAGCTTCCCTTTGATTTCACTTTTTAACTCTAAACTGGAAGATCATAAAATTTTGCATTAGAATGTCTCCCATGGTGGGTGATATTTTGCCAGACTGAGCAGTGCGTCTGCGTGATTGTTTGAGTTCGTGTCTCATTAGTGACGGAGAGCCAAAGGGAACTCCCCTCTATTGCTCACAGAGTTCTCTTGCCTGCACTGCTCACAGCTTGGGGTGGGGACTGAGCCCCTTTATTGTAGTGCACTGCCGAGACATAGTTCTTTCTCCTCCACTGTGGAGTTGGCCTTGGTTGGAATGAGTCACCCTGAGGAAGAGAAACAGGTCAGCTGCTTTGGAATTCCCTAGGGGCTCAGATGGTATTCACTAAGATATTGGTTAATTTACATTGGAGATGTCAAGCTATAAACCTGTGCTCTGAAATCAGCCCAGAGGCACATTTTCTTTAGCTAGCATAGTGTTTATCAGCATACAGAGACTGCATATTTTTAAGAGATTTTTTTTCAATCACTTGCCTATTTTTAAAAGGTGGGAAATGTCCCCTAATGATCCCAATTGCCATGTTTTCTTGTAAGATAAAAGCCCATAACCATCACATGGAGCTGCTAAGGAGTGCCAGAAGCAGGCGCCCTCCAGACACAAAGAGGTTCTTGAGGACATCAGGGTCCTACCAGCTCCAGTCAGAGGACAGCAGTCACCTCTGATTTATTGTCACGCCTGAGCTTTTGTTTTTCTTATCAGAGTCAAAAAGAAGGTGACACATGTCCTACATTGTTCCTTTACCATAGGCAGAAACAAGCAAGACACGAAGTGGACCGTGGAGGTCTTTTTCTTGGTCAGCTTTTCCCATTGGTTTCACCTGCTGGGAGCCTCTGAGCATCTTGGCTCATGAAAGGTTGCTTTAGGTGACAGAAGGGCAGGGTGGGTCAGGTAGGCCGGAGCAGGGATGCAGTCCCGTGTCTGTTAGTTGACAGGGAAGGTTTTTGTATGCTTGTGTGGATTCATTGCTTAGCAATGGGACTATTGAGGGAAGAAAAGTGAATGACAGTCGTGGGCTACTGTGCATTTCTCCTTGTCTACAGTCACACAGAGCTTTCTTATTTTCCTCCCTCGTTTTCATTATCAAACTGGGGTGTAATGTATTGCAAGTAACTTGCTTACTCTTCATGCCTGAGCTGAGTTCACTGCAGTCTGTGTTTGGTGAGCCTAACCAATGATTCTAGTACACTTGTGAGCTGGGGTGCAAGAATCATGTCAGTATTGTCCCAGTCACTTGGTAACTTTGTAGCCATACTGAACACTGTCTGTGTATAAATATAAGTTGTCATTTCATTGTCCTTTGTCCAGCTTTCAAGTTTCTTAAGCTTTTAAAAATCCTATTAAAATTAATTTTGGAATGACTAATGCATTCCCTTGGATCAAATTTAAAAAATAAAGAGTATGTAGTGAAATATCTTCCTTCCTCTCCTGACCCCAATTATCCAGTGCTCTTCATTGGTAATAAATAATGTTCGCAGTTTTGCTTCTAGTCCTCCAGAAATGTTTTATGCCAATGCTTCTCAATTTGTGGTCTGTGGATGCCTGGGGGTCCAATGTTCTAAGGGAGTCCAGGCAATCAAAACTATTTTCATCATGATAATAAGACATCATTTATCATCTTTCACTGATAACATTTACACTGGTGATACAAAGGCAGTTGTGGAAAAATCTTTGGATCAAGGCAGATACAAAACTCTTGTCAGAGACATTTTACTCTCCTCTGACCTGCACTTAAAGATGGACATTCCATTTTCACATCAGAATATCTTTGATGAAGCAGGAAAAGCTAACACTTGTATTTAAATTTGACTTGAGTATCTCTGTCTTCTGAACAAGGACGTGCACATGGAATGTGTCCTCTGTAATAATCCCAAATGCTGTGGGAACGCAAGGAGAAGCATTGTGTGGCACATACTAGTGGCATAGGCCATGGAACAGTTGTCTCCTTGAAAGTATGGCAGGTGACCTAGGCTTCATCAGATGAGGGCTTGGGAAACATCTTGCAAATGAACGAGGTAATTCTGTTACCTGAAAAAGAGAAAATATGAATTTCCAATGGTAAAATTTTTGAAGTTTGTAAAATTTGTGTCCACTCTTTTGAATTCAACTGCTTCACAATGCCTAAACACTTTTCTGATAAAATTGGTGTGTTACACAGAATGTGATTCTTTATGTTCTAGAATGATAGGTGCTAACACCTGGAAAACCTGAAGAATTCAACAGATAAATAATTTCTAAGAAGCTGGGCAGATGGCACACTGATTAAAGGCATTTGCTTGCAAAGCCTGCCCACCCAGGTTCAATTTCCCAACCACTCATATAAGGTTGGATACTGGAAGTGGTGCAAGCATCTGGCATTCACCTGCAGCAGCAAGAAGCCCTAGAGTACACACACACACACACACACACACACACACACGCACACATACACACATTCACACACAAATGCAAATAAAGTAAATAAATACTTCTTTAGAAGACTAATACATGATCTTAAAATATTATGCATCATAACAGAGCCATTAAAAGGCAAAACAGTGGATTTTCATATGACAGAGTATGCATAATTCTTCGACAGAATTTCAGAAACTACATTGCAACTAATATTTAAGAGAGGATAGTTGTCAATGTTTGGTGTAATATCAATAAAGAATATCCCTGATTAGCTGAGAAGACATTTAGAATGCTTCAATATTTTGTAATGTCACAGCTGTGACACTTTCTTCACCATAACAATATAGCAACTGAATTAAATGGAACAACAAAAAGAGAATATCTATGAATTCAATAAAGATAGCTGAGCAAGAGATTTGAAAAAGTGGAACATTATATTACTCTTAAATTTCGTTTCATAAATCCTAGCTGTTGTTGAGATGATGATGATGATGATTGTTTTGGGAGATAGGGTCTCACTATAGCCCAGACTGACCTGGAACTCACTCTGTAGCTCCAGGCCAGCCTGTCACTTACAGTAATCTACCTACCTCAGCCTCCCAAGTACTGGGATTAAAGGTGTATGCTACCATGCCTAGCCTGTTTTTTAAACTTTAAAAAATATTGTTTATTTGTTTATTTATTTGTTTATTTATTTATTTATTTATCTATTCATTTGAGACAGGGAGAGAAAGAGGCAAATAGAGAGAAAGAATGGGTGTGCCAGAGCCACCAGCCACTGCAAATGAACTCCAGACACATGTGTCACCTTGTGCATCTGCCTTACATGGATACTGGAGAATCAAACCTGGTCTTTAGGCTTTGCAGACAAGTGCCTTAACCACTAAGCTATCTCTCCAACCCATTTTTAAACTTGTTTATTGATGACTTCCATACAGATACACAATGTACTCTCATCATAATCCCCTCCTGCTACCCTCCACTGCCTACCTCCCCTGTCCTACCTTCACTGAATCCCTTCTCCTTTCCAACTAGTCCTTATTCTATTTTGATGTTATCATATTTTTTTAAAAAATTATTGACAAACTCCATAAATATATACAATATGCCATAATCATAATCCCATCCCACCACCCTCCTTTGTCCCCCTCCTGTATTTTACCTCCACTGAATCCCTTTTTCTTTCTAACTAGACTTTGGTCTATTTTGACATCATCATTTTTTTTTCTCTTCATATTATGCAGGTCTGGTGTAAGTAGCATCAGTCACTGTGATGTCATAAACACCAAGGCCACTTTGTGTCTAGAAGATAATATTACAAAGCACTCCTCCCCTTCTTTTGACTTTTACATTCTTTCCACCACCTCATCTGCAATGTTCCCTGATCCTTGGAGGGTGTGACAGAGATGTATAACTTAGTGCTGAACACTCCACTGCCTTCCTCTTAGCACTTTAATTTGTTTTGAGTCTCTCTTGTGGTCACCAACATCTGAAAAGAGAAGCTTCTCTAACCAAAAATGAGAGTATCATTAATATATGGCATAAACATAAGTACTTAGAAGGAAATTTGGTGGGCATAATACGTCCATTTAGTCAAACAACATTAGTAGCTTTCCACCTAGGGGTTATGACATCCCCAGCCATAGGCTCTTCGTTGGGTTTGCAGTACCAGGATGAAGCTTTCACGCTCCTCTGCTGGTTACCATAGATGGCTTTCCTCCCCCAACAGACTGCCTATCTCTTTCCAGCATCATGACAGCTAGTCAACAGGGAAGAGGCTTCCATCTCAGCCCCAGCTGGATTTCTCAGTGATCTGCAGCCCAAATAGTTATCTCCAACAATAGGGTTTTACTATCTAGTTCTGGAAGGCAACCAATTTGGGTTTTGGGGAGCTTCTCTGACCAACAATTCACTGGAAGCTATCCCACCCAGGCATGCAACAATCTATGGCTTCTGGGCACAGAATATGTACCCCTCACAGGGTACCTACCTCTGCCTAAACTCTTTCTTTTTGTCTTTTTTAAAAATTTTTAATTCTTAAAATTTTTTATTAGATATGGACATACTTAGTAAGTAAACAACACCCGTTGGTACCATCCTTTCCCTTCTCCCTGTCCCTTTTCTCAAGAGGCCTTCCTCATTGGGGAAGCAGGTCAACCCCATGGGGATTGTAGGTCATACATTATGGGAGGGAGAGGCAATGTCTCTGTGCAAAATGTCCCAATTTATGGCTCTAACAATCTTTCTGCCCCCTCTTCCACAAAATTCCCTGAGCAATGCAGGGAGCTTTAGTGACAGGCAGTTAGGAGCCTCTGAATCTCTGATTTGGTAAGTGTTGAGTGTCCTCAGTGTCTATCTCCATCACCCTTGTGATGATATCAGATCCAATGAGAAAGCCACTCTTTTGCTCATTTCCCCAATTCCTCTGTGGTTTCAGCTGGACCAGGGTGAAGTGTGATGGGTCATTTATCTCCTCAGGTCCAGCTCCCATCTGAAAAAAAAGAAGCAGATTCTCCAATAGAGAGTGAAGTCAGCACCGGTTAAATGAGATAACTATTATTAATTTAGAGAGAATTTAAAGGTTGTAGACCCTGTTATAGCCCAAGATTATTGGGAGCTTGTCAATGGAAAGCAGAATCATTATCTGGATTTGATTCTGACTTGTTTCCCAGTTCAAGATATGTGAGTGGATCTGTTAGCCAATCCAAGAGCAGTTGGTTACCTACCATGGCTGTGTGCCACTATTGCACTTATGTGAGGATCACGTCAGGTTGTTGGCTTCTGAGTAGCTTAGACTTTGAGTTGCTTAGACAGATGTTGGCCACTTTCCCCCAGTTGCACATGCAGTGCCTTCCAGCACTAGATGGGCTAATTGTCTGGGGACTAGCTTTCTTCTGGATTCCAACCAGGTCTCTGCATGGTCCGTGCAAAAAGCATATGGTGTCTTCAGCAGTAGGGCCTTAACATTAACCTCTGGTGGGTAATCAAGTGCTCTGACAGAAGTCTTGTCTTGTTTGTTTTGGGAGATCTAGTAGGTCTCTCTGATCAACAGCTCATTGTGGATATAAACCACATCCTGGTACAGGGAATTACAGGCCAGTACCAAGGGAAAAGAAAAAAAGGAAAAGACAGAGAAGAAAGATAAACAGGAGAAATTTAAGGTTAGGTTTCGTCTCACCCTCTCCATGGCCTTTTGATTCAGGTGCTCCCCCTAAAGTCCTCTTGAGGGTTCCACCTTTTAGTCTGACTTCCAGGATATAGGATTCTATGGTACCAGTTCAATTTGGGTTCAGTTTTGTGTCCAACCCCACCCTTCCCCTTCCCCCAAGCACTCCCTCCCTATTGTCCAAGCCTCAAGATGCTATTCAGATATGTCAGCAACTTGGAATGATCCAGGTTAGGAACTGCAGGTGAGTAAGACCATGCAATGGTTGTCTTTCTGTGATTGTGTGAGTTCACTTAGAATGATCTGTTCCAAGTTTGACCATTTTTCTACAAATTTCATTGTGTCATTTTTTTCTTACTGCTGAGTAGAATTCCATCATGTAGATATACCACATCTTGGTTATCCATTCATCCACTGATGGGCACCTGGGTTGATTCCAGTTTTGAGCTATTATGAATTGAGCAGCTATAAACATGGTTGAGCAAATATCTCTGAACTGAGGTGTGGAGCTTTTAGGGTAAATGCCCAGTAAGGGAATAACAGGGTCTGTTGATAAATCTATATTCATCCTTTTAAGGAATCTTCATATTGATGTCCATCCAACGTTGTACCATCTAATGTTCCCACCAACAGTGTATGAGCGTTCCTATTTCCCCACATCCTTGCCAACATTTGTTTGCATTTGAGTTTTTACCATTTGCTATCCTTACTGGGGTAAGGTGGAATCTCATAGTTGTTTTAATTTGCATTTCCCTAATTGTTAGGGATGTTGAACATTTTCTTAAATGTGTGTTAGCCATTTGTAATTCTTCCTCTGAGAAATCCCTATTTAGTTCTCTGCCACACTTTTGGAGTTGGTTGTTCAATTTTTTAAATTGTTTGGTTATTGAGTTCTTTGTAGATTCTAGATATTAGGCTTCTATCAGTGGTATAGCTAGCAAAGATTTTCTCCCATTCAATGGGTAATCTATTGGCTTTGTTTATGGTATGTTTGTCTGTGCAAAGCTTTTTAGCTTAATGAGATCACATTGGTTGAGTGCTTGTTTAATTTCCTGAGCTACTGGGGTTTTGTTCAGGAAGTCTTTTCCCAGTCTTATATCATGCCTTGTATTTTTAATTCCAGTAGTTGAAGAGTTTCGGGTCTTATAATGAGGTCTTTAATCTGTTTGGACTTGATTTTTGTGTATGGTGAAATGAGTAGGTCTAGTTTCATTTTTCTACATATGGTCATCCAATTTGTCCAACACCATTTGTTGAAGATGCTGTCTTTTCCCCAGTCTACATTATTGGCACCTTTGTCAAAGATCAAGAAGCCATAGTTCCTTGACCTAAGGTCTGGATCTCCAATTCTGTTCCATTGGTCTATGTTTGTTTGTTTCTTTTTTCTTTCTTTCTTTTCTCTTTTTTTTTCTTTTTTTTTTTTGGACAGAGTCAGAGAGAGAGAGAGAGAGAATGGGTGCACCAGCAGCCCCTCAGCTGCTGTGAACAAACTCCAGACACATGAGCCCCCTTGTGGGCAAGTGCAGCATTGTGGTCTTGCGGCACTTTGTGTCTGGCTAAACGTGGGACCTGGAGAACCAAATGGGTGTTCTTAGGCTTAGCAGGCAGGCGCCTTAACCGCTAAACCATCTCTTCAGCCCTATGTTTCTTTTTTAACATACAATTTTATTTTTTTTAACTAGTGAAGAGGTAGGTTTTGGTGTTGTATTTTCATAACATCTTTAGTTTTGGGTAACCCTCATCACACTCCTTCCTTTCATACATTCCCTCCCCCAACCCCATTTACATTACTTCACTCCCAGTATTCTGTCCCTCTCCTTAAATATCTACTATACCCTTCACTTAAGCCTCCTCTCTCTCCCCTCCCCCATGGAACCTTTGTAGCTTTCTGGCCTCTACTGCTGACTCTTACTCCAACTCACAAACAAACCTAAATTTTTGAAACTAGCATCTACATATAAGAGATAACATGTGACCTTTGACTTTCTGAACCTGGGTTAACTCACTTACAATCTTTTCTAGGCCCATCCATTTTTCTGCAAATTTTATTATTCTTAATAGCTAAGTAAAACATCATTGTGTATATATACCACATTTTCATTATCCATTCATCAGTTGATGGGCATCGAGACTTGTTCCATTTCCTAGCTATTATGAATACATCAGTAATAAACATTGACAAGAAAGTACCTGTATAGTAACATGTAGATTCCTTAGGGTAATGACCCAGGAGTGATATAGCTGGGTCAAAATGGGTAGATCCATTTTGCTCTGCCTTACGGACTTCTATCCTGATTTTCTTTTTTTGTTTGTTTGTTTTTTTGTTTGTTTGTTTTTTTGAGGTAGGGTCTCACTCTAGTCCAGGCTGGACATTCTGTAGTCTCAGGGTGGCCTTGAACTCATGATGATCCTCCTACCTCTGCCTCCTGAGTACTGGGATTAAAGGCGCGCACCACCATGCCTGGCCCTATCCTGATTTTCATAATGGTTATACCAGTTGACATTCTTATCAACAATGGAAAAGGGTTCCTCTTTCCCCCATCCCAGCCAGCATTTATTTCTTACTGATAGCCATTCTGACAGGAGTGACATGGAATCGCAAAGTAGATTTAATTTGCATTTCTCTGATAGCTAAGGTTGGTTTAGCTTTTTAGAAATTTTTTTATTTAATTTTATTTATTTATTTATTTATTTGAGAGAGTAAGAGAGAAAGAGGGGTGGGGGAGAGAGAGAGAGAGAATGAATGCACATGCCAGGGCCTCCAGCCACTGCAAACTACAGACAAATGTGCCACCTTGTGCATCTGGCTTCTGTGGGTCCTGGGGAATCAAACCAACATCCTTTGGCTTTGCAGGCAAATGCCTTAACCACTAAGCCATCTCTCCAGCCCCCTTAAAAAACGTTTTTATTTTCATTTTCAAGTGGTACAGAGAGAGGGAACAAGAAAGAGAGAAAGACAGAGAATGGATGTGCCTGGACCTTGAGCCACTATAAACGAACTCCAGATACATGCACCATTTTGTGCATCTGGCTTTACATGGGTACTGGGGAATTGAACCCAGGTTGTTAGGATTTGCAAGAAAATGCCCCAAATAGTAAGCCATCTTTCTGGCCCTGGTTGAACATTTAAAAAATATTTATTGGTCATTTGTATTTCTTCTTCTGAGAACTCTATTCAGGTTGATAGCCCATGTTTTGATTGGATAGTTTGATTTATTATTCAGTTTTTTGAGTTCTCTGTATATCTTGGATTTTTATCCTCCATCAGATTTATAGTGGGCAAAGATTTTCTCCCATTCTATGGGCTGACATGGATTCACAGGGTCCTTTGCTGTAGAGAAGAGTTTTCATTTTAATTCCATGAGGTCCCATTGGTTGATTAGCAGTCTTGCTGAGCAACTAGGGTTCTAGTTAAAAAGTCCTTGCCTGTGTATGCTGATATGTTGAAGTGTTTCACCTACTTGTTCCCCAAGCAGATTCAAAGTTTCAAGTCTGAGGTTAAGGTCTTTGATCCATTTGGAGTTGATTCTTACACATGGAGAGAGATAAGGATGTAGTTTAATTCTTCTAGATAGAACCAGTTTTCCCAGTTTCATTTGTTAAAGAGGCTTTCTTTTCTCCAGTGATATTTTTGTCAAAAATCAGATGGCTTGGGCCAGATGGCTTGGGCCTGGAGAGGTGGCTTAGTGGTTAAGTGCTTGCCTGTGAAGTCTAAGGACCCTGGTTTGAGGCTCAATTCCCCAGGACCCACATAAGCCAGATATACAAGGTGGCACATGCATCTGGAGTTTGTTTGCAGTGGATAGAAGCCCTGGTGTGCCCATTCTCTCTATCTGCCTCTTTTCTCTCTCTCTCTGTCTGTCACTCTCAAATAAATAAAAAATGAACAATTTTTTTTTTTAAATCAGATAGCTCTAACTGCCTGGCTTATGTCTGGGTCCTCTTTTCTGTTCCATTGACCTCCATATTTGTTTTTGTGTCAGAATCATGTTTTAATTGTATGGCACTGTAATATATTTTAAAATTAAGCATGCTGATTGTATTGAATCTGTTTAATGCTTTTGGTAGAATGGCCATTTTCACAATATTAAATCTTCTAATCCATGAGCATGGGAAGTCGGTCCATCTTCTCATGTCCTCCTTAATTTCTTCCTTCAGTAATTTTATATTTTCTTTATATAGTTCTTTTACATCCCTAGTTAGTGATATTCCAAGATATTAACTTTTTGTGACTATTGGAAATAAGGTAGCATTGCTTATCTTCTTCTCCATATGTTTGTCTTTGGCATATAGGAAGGCTACTGATTTTTGTGTATTGATTTTGTCTCCTGCCACTTTGCTGAGAATTTGTCACCTTCAGAAGCTTTTTGGTGGATTCTTTTGGGTCACTTATATATAAAATCATGTCATCTGCCAATAGGGATAATTTGATTTCTTCCTTGCCAACCTGATTCCCTTTCATTTCTTTCTCTTATCCTATTGCTTCAACTTAAACTAATAGTAGTATGTTGAAAAGAAATAGTGAGAGTGGGCACCCCAGTCTGGTTCCTGATCTTATTTGGAAAGATTGGAGTTTTTAACCTATTGAGAATGAACTTAGCCTTAGGTGCATTATATATAGCCTTTATTATGTTGAGATATCATCCCTGCACCTATTGAAATGATATTATGATTCTTGTATTTAAATTTATTTATGTGGTGAATTACATTTATTGATTTCTGAATGTTAAACTATCCTTGCATTTCTGGGATAAAGCCTACTTGACTGAGGTAGATGATGCTCTTGATGTGTTCATAGATAAGGTTTGTAAGGATTTTGTTGAGAATTTTTATATCTAAGTTCATCAGTTGTATTATTCTATAATTTTCAATTCCTGAAGTGTTTCTGGTTTAGGTAGTAGAGTAATGCTGGCTTCATAGAGTGAGTTTGGGAGCATTCCCTCATTTTCAATTGTGTGAAATAACTTGAGAAGTAATTTTGTTCCTGAATGAAGGGGTGGTAGATTTAGGCAGTGAATCTATCTAGCCTAGACTCTTTTTGTTGGGAGATTTTTAATTACTTTTTTTTTTATGTTGGTTGAAGTAATAGGTTTGTTCAGGTAATTTAACTGTTCTAGGTTTAGTTTGGGTAGGTTGTATGAATTAAAGAATTAATACATTTCTTCCAGGTTTTATAATTTTTTAGAATATAGATCTTTTGAAATATGTCCTGATGACTCTTCCAACTTCATTGGTATTAGTTGTGAAGTCCCACTTTCCTTTCTAATTTTGTTCATTTGAGTCTTCTCTTTTTATCTTTTGATATATTTGGCCAGTGGTTTATCAATCTTCTTTATGTTTTCAAAGAACCAGCTATATGTTTCATCAACTTTTTAAGTTGCTTGATTTCCAATTCATTGATTTCTGCTTTGATCTTGATAATTTCTTTCTGTTTGGTACTTTTTTGGCTTGCACTGTTGTCTTTCCAATACTTTCAGATGCATATTTATTTATTTTAGATTTTTTTTTTTTTTTTTTTTTGAGGTAAGCATTTCACACTATTCCAGGCTGACCTGGAATCACTATGTAATCTCAGGGTGGCCTTGAACTCACAGCAATCCTCCTACCTCTGCCTCCCAAGTGCTCCTATTCTGCCTTGTTATTACTCCTTGTTATTACTTTTCACAAAAATATACTTTTTGCTAATATATGATGTAATTTTGAAACAAACATTTAAATGTTTTCCAGTTTATATTTTCCATTCCTTAGTATATCTTGTTTCATTCCCTTTTGAAAATGAATTATTAATTTAGCATACATAGTAATGGGTTTCATTAGGACAACTTCATATGTGCTGATTTTCTTTGTTCTTATTCACCCCATTTCTCTACTGCCCGCCTCATCTCCTCTGTTCCCCACGGTTTGGCCCCTTCCTCCCCTGAAAGATCCCTTTTCTTTTTTATATTACATGTATCACATTGTGCTCTTTCCTCCCTCTCCTTCATCCATTAAGATCTCCCCTCTTCTCTTATTGGTTCCTCTTCCACAGTTTCATGAGCTACACACACACACACACACACACACACACACACACACACAAGATCTAGATTCTACATGAGATAAAATATGAAGTAGTTATCTTTCTGATTTTGGCTTATTTCACTTAACATAATGATTTTGAGTTCTATCCATTTTCCTACAAATGTCATGATTTTATTTACAGCTAAATTAAAGTTCAGTATATATATATATCATATTTTCTTTATTCATTCACTTGTGACTAGATACTTAAGCTAGTTTCATATCTTTTCTATTGTGAATAGTGCAGCAATAAACATCAATAAACATGGATGTGCAAGTATCTCTGTGGTATGTGTCAACAGAATTCTTCAAATATATATGGTTGTATATTCAGATACGTGTGTGTGTGTGTGTGTGTGTGTGTGTGTGTGTGTGTGAAGGAGTGATACAACTAGATCAGATGGTAGTTTTGAATGTTGAGAGAAACTCCATAATATCTGAACCAACCTACATTTCCATCAGCAGTGACTAAGGGTTCCCTGATGGTTAAAGATGTTGAACACTGTGCGAATTTTTGTGGGCTGTTTGCACTTCTTCTGTTGAGAACTGTCTATTCAATCTGTTGGCCCACTTACTTATTGGATAATTTGAGGTTTATTTTTAGGTATTTAATTTTTATAGGTCTTTATAGTCTGGATTTGTGTGTGTGTGTGTGTGTGTATGCATGGCATGTATGTGTGTGAGAGATGGTGCACACGTGTGGAGGTGAAAGGACACCTCAGGTGTCAGTTCACCTCACCCATCATGTCTGAGGCAAAGCCTCTCTGGTTTGCAGCTACATAGACCAGGCCAGCTGACCCATGAGCTTTACTGGATTCTCCTGTCTCTGCTTCCCATCTTGCTGTAGGTTCACTGGGATGACAGATGCATGCTATAGCATGTAACTTTACATGGATTCTGGGAATCTGAATTCAAATGCTTTTACCCACTGAGCCATCTTCCTAGCCCCCAGATTCTAGACACTAATTCTCTGTCTGTTTTGTAGTCAGCAAAGCTTTTTTTCCCATTCTGTTTCTGTCTCTTCACTCTGCTGATCATTTCCATGCTGTGATCCCATTTGTCAGTTCTTGAGTTCTGTGCTATTGAAGTCCTTCTCCAAGAGTCTCTGCCTACACTTATTTCTTGGAGGATTTTTCCCATGTTTTTCTCTAGTAGTTTCGAATTTTCATGTATTGCATAAAAATACATGTATTTCATATATTGTATACACCTTAATTTTTATTTCATTTTGAATTGATTTTTGTGCAGGATAAGTGATGAGACTCTAGTTTTATCTTCTGCATGTAGATATCCAGTTTCTCCAGCACTATTTGTTAAAGGTACTGTCTTATCTCCAATGCATATATATTCCTTGCCCTTTGTCAAAAATTAGGTGAGGGCTGGAGATATGGTTTAGCAAATAAGGCGCTTGCCTGCAAAGCCTAAGGACTCAAGTTCGACACTCTAGGTCCGACCGAGCCACAGGCACAGTGACACAAATGTGCAAGGTTAGACATGCACACAAAGGGGTACACGCATCTGGAGTTTGACTGTAGGCTGTAGTGTACCGATTCTCAATCTCTTTCTCTCTCTCTCACTTTTGCATTAAAAAAGGCAGTCTGTTCAGCTTGCCTCAAAAAAAAAAAAAAATTAGGTGACTTTGATTTGTGAGTCCTCTATTTTATTCCATTGGTCTACACATTTGTTTTGGTGCCAGACCCTTGTAGTTTCCATTACTTTGACTCTGTAGTATAATTTGCAAGCAGGCACTGTGACACCGCCAGCTTTGCTCTTTCGGTCTAGAATTGCTTTGAAAAGTCATGGACTTTCCCATAGAAAATTTAGAATTGTTTTTTATAGTTCTATGAAGAATTTTATTGGGATTTTAATAGAGATTATGTTGAACCTGTAAATCGCTTATGGTAATTTAACCATTTTTACGTTATTAATTATTCCAGCCTATGAGCATGGGAGAGCAGTCCTTCTAATGTCTTCTTCAATTTCTCTTTTTAGGGTTTTGAAGTTGTCATTATGGAGTTATTTCATCTTCCAGATTATCTTTTTTTTTTTTGGTTTTGCAAGGTAGGGTGTCACTCTGTCTCAGGCTGACCTGGAATTCACTATGTAGTCTCAGGGTGGCCTTGAACTCTCAGGATCCTCCTACTTCTGCCTCCCAAGTGCTGGGATTAAAGGCGTGCGCCACCACGCCCGGCTCACTGTTTTTCTTAAACCATTGTGAATGGAATTTTTTAAATTTCTAAGTTAATTTCTCAGCAACTTCATTAGTAGTGCAGAGAAAAGGTACTTTGTATGATGGTTTTATATCCTGGAATTTTGATGAATGTATTTATCAGGCCTAAGAGTTTTCTGGTGAAGTCATACAGGGCCTTTAAAATATGGGATCATGTCATCTGCAAATACAGATATTTTGACTTCTTCCTTTTCTGTTGGTAAACCATTTATTTCTTAGTGCTCTAGCTAAGACTTTGAGCACAATAGTGGATATGAATTAAGCACATGTCGTATTCCTGATTTTAGAGGAAATACTTTCAGTTTTCCCCATTTCAAATTTTGTTGGCTCTGGGTTTGTCACATGTATCCCTTATTATATTGTCTTATGTTCCTTCTATTCCTGTTTTCTTCAAGCTTTTTATATGAAGGACACTGAACTTTGTTACAGGACATTTTATGCACCTATTGAGATGATTGTGTGATTTCTGTCCTTAACTCCATTCCTATATTGAATTACATTAACTTCATATGTTGAACCAGTTTTACAATCTTTGCAGTCAAATGCTCTACCACTGAGCTATACCCCCTCTCAGCTTTGCAGTCTTTGGATTTGGATACAGTCAACTCAGTCATGGTGCATCTTAATGTATTCTTTTTTGGGGGAGCAGGGGGTTGAGGTCGGTTCTCACCTTAGCTCAGGCTGACCTGGAATTCATTCTGTAGTCTCAGGGTGGCCTCGAACTCACAGTGACCCTTCTAACTGCCTCCCAAGTGCTGGGATTAAAGGCATGCACCACCACGCCCAGCTTCTTAATGTATTCTTGAATTAAGTTTACAAGCATTTCATTGAGATTTTTTTTTTAAATTTTTTTGGAGAGAGAGACACACACACACACACACAGAGACAGAGAGAGAGAGGGAGGGAGAGGAAGACAGAGATGGGCGCGCCAGCAGTGTCTTAGCTGCTGAGAACGAAATCCAGATGTGTGCGCCCCCTTGTGGTCAAGTGCAGCATTGCGTCACTTTTTTTTTAATTATTATTTTTTATTGACTTTTATACTTACATACAAAAAAAACCCACCTGATATTTCCCTTCCCTCCCCCCATTCCACTTTAAAACTCAAGTCTCCATCATATCCCCTCCCTCTCTCCATTAGTCTCTCTTTTAATTTGATGTCATCATCTTTTTCTTTTATTTTGAGGGTTTTGCGAAGGTATTGCTAGGCACTGCAAGGTCATGGATATCAAGGCCAGTTTCTGTCTGGGCAGTTGCATTGTAAGAGGTCATACCCTTCCTTTGGCTCTTCCATTCTATCTGCCCCCTCTTCTGCAATGGTCCCTGAGCCTTGGAGGGTGTGACAGAGGTGTTTCAGTGCTGGGCACTCCTCCATCCCTTCTTCTCAGCACTATGTTGCCTTTTGGGTCATCCCAGTGGTCATCACCATCTGAAAAGAGAAGCTTCTCTAACCAGAAGTGAGAGTAGCGTTAATATGTGAATATGAACATTAAGTGTAGTGCTTTCAGGGCAGCTTGGTGGGAATAATATATACATTTAGTCAGATAAGAGCAGGCTTATACCCCTAAGGCTCATGACCTCACCTACCATAGACTTTTACTTAGGTTTTTCAGTACCAGGTATGTATTCCCTCCCGTAGAGAGGGCCTTCAGTCCAATTATGGAGCAGTTGGTTACCCCAAGAGTAGACATGCCACTATTGCACCCATTTAGTCATTGGGGCTGTCTGGCCAAGCTTGAATATTCAGCTTCCACTGTTTTCACTGTTGATGGCTTCTGTCTCCCATATGCTGCATGCAGTGCAGCTTTTTCCAGCTTTCAGTTGGCTGGTCTACAGGGAGAAGGTATTCTGCTCCACACCACCTTGCTTTCACAGTGACCATGCTTCTCAGGCATGAGATGTCTTCAGCAATAGGGTCTTACTATCTGTTTCTCTAGGGAAACCAAGAGCTTTGGCAAAAGCCTTTAATGTTTTGGAGGCTACTTGCATCTGGCTAAACGTGGGACCTGGAGATTGGAACTGCTGGCGATTGGAACCAGCGTTCTTAGGCTTAGGAGGTAGGCGCCTTAACCCCTAAGCCATCTCTCCAGCCCTTCATTGAGATTTTTAAAAATTTATTTATTTATTTATTTATTTATTTATTTATTTATTTATTTATTTATTTATTTGCAAACAGAGAGAGAGAGAAAGAAGAGAGACAGACAGACAGAGAATGGGCACTCCAGGGCCTCCAGCAACTGCAAGCAAACTCCAGACGCATGTTCCCCTTGTGCATCTAGCTTACATGGGTCCTGGGGAATCGATCCTGGGTCCTTTGGCTTCACAGACAAATGCCTTAACCATTAAGCCATCTCTCCAGCCCCTCATTGAGAATTTTTGTGTCTATCAAGGAAAATTGGTCTATAGTTTTCTTTTGTGTCGTGTCCTTATCTAGTTTTGGTATCAGGGTAATATTGGTTTTATAGAATAACTTTTTAAATATTGTTCCTTTCCTATTATGTGAAATAGTTTTAAAAGTATCAGTATTAGAACTTCCTTAAAGCTTTGGCAGAATTTAGCAGTGAATTCAACTTATCCTGTTTTTGTTTTTAATTGGGAGACTTTTGTTGTTGTTGTTGTTTGGTTTGGTTTTTGTTTATTTGAGGCAGGGTCTCACTGTAGCCCAGGCTGACCTGAAATTCACTATGAAGTCTCAGAGTGGCCTCCAACTCATAACCTTCCTACCTCTGCCTCCCAAGTGCTGGGATTAAAGGTGTGTGCAACCACGCTTGGTTAATTGGGAGACTTTTAATTACTATTTAAATTACATTACTTTTGTTTGTTTGTTTGTTTGTTTGTTTTGTTTTTTGAGGTAGGGTCTCACTCTAGCCCAGGCTGACCTGGAATTCACTATGTAGTCTCAGGGTGGCCTGGAACTCACGGTGATCCTCCTACCTCTGCCTTGTGAAGTGCTGGGATTAAGGGCATGTGCTACCATGCCCGGCTCAATTTCATTACTTTTAAGGGCTCTGTTTAAGTTGCTTACATCTTCTTGATTTAATTTTGATAGGTCAAATGTATCTAGGAATATATCCTGATTTCTTCTAGTACATATGAATTTTCAAAGTAGTCCCTAGTGATCCTCTGGATTTTATTGGAATCTGTACTTTATTTCTATTTTATTAATCTGAGTCTTTTCTCTATTGGAATCTGTTGTAATGCTATTTTCTCTTTTTTCTTTTCTCCTTATTCTCTATTTATTTCTATCTTTATTTTCTTTTAAACTTATTTACCTTTTCAAAAAACAACTTTTTTTTTTTTTGACTTAGGGTCTCACAGCAGCTCAGGCTGACCTGGAACTCACTCTAGCCCTGGGCTGGCCTTGAACTCATGATAATCCTCCTACCTCAGCCTTCTGAATGCTGCTGGGATTCAAGGCATGAACCACTACACCTGGCACACAGAGACAACTTTTATTTGATTAATTCTATATATTGCTTTTTAAGTCTCCATTTCATTAATCTCTGCCCTGATCTTTACTATTTCTTGCTATCTGCTACTTTTGGGGTTGTTCCTGTTTTATGAAGACTTTGAGGTACATAATTTACTCGAAAGCTCTGGAGTTTTTTGTTGTTTGTTTTTTGCTTTTTTTTTAAGGTAAGGTCTCCTTCTAGCACAGGCTGACCTGGAATTCACTATGTAGTCTCAGGCTGTCCTCAAACTCACAGCAATCCTCCTACCTCTGCCTCCAGAGTGCTGGGATTAAATGCATGCACCACCATGCCCGGCCCTCTCTGATTTTTTTAATGGAAGAACTCAGCTATACATTTTTTTCTTAGAACTGCCTTACTTGTACCCCAAAGGTTCTGGTTAAGTCATTCTTTCATTTTCATTTGATTTCTTCAATGACCTTTTTGTTTTCAAGAATGTGTTGTTCAGGGATTTGGGAGATGGATTAGCAGTTAAAGGTGCTTGCTTACAAAACTTTCTGAACTGAGTTTGAGTCACCAGTACCCACATAAAGTCAGACACACAAAGTAGAACATGCATCTGGAGTTTGTCTGCAGTGGTAAGAGGCCTTGGCATGCCCATACTTTCTTTCTCTGTCAAATGAATAAAAAAAAAAAAAAATATATATATATATATATATATATATATATATATATATATATAATTTTATATAATATAATATATATATATTATATTATATATTATATATATTATATATATATATATATATAATTTTTTTCCTGAGGTAGGGTCTCACTCTAGCCCAGGCTGACGTGTAACTCACCCTGTAGTCCCAGGCTGGCCTCAAACTCACAGTGATCCTCCTACTTCTGTCTCCTGAGTGCTGGGATTAAAGGCATGTGCCACCATACCTGGCTAAAAATATGTTTTAAAAACAGAGTATATTGTTCAGTCTTTAAGTATTTATGTAGCTTCCATAGCTTCTTTTGCTATTGATTTCCAGTTTTATTTTATGATGCAAGAACTTATTTTAATTATTTTGTATTTGTTAAAACTTGCTTTGTGGCCTAGAATATAGTCTATTTTAAAGAAAGTATCATGGTGACCACTGGGATGATCCAAAAGGCAACATAGTGCCGAGAAGAAGGGATGGAGGAGTGCCCAGCACTGAAACACCTCTGTCACACCCTCCAAGGCTCAGGGATCATTGCGGAAGAGGGGGAGGATAAAATGGAAGAGCCAAAGGAAGGGTACGACTCCTTACAATACAACTGCCCAGACAGAAATTGGCCTTGATATCCATGACCTTGCTGTGCCTAGCAATACCTCCGCAAGACCCTCATAATAGAAGTAAAAGATGATGACATCAAATTAAAAAAGAGACTAATGGAGAGAGAGAGGGGATATGATGGAGAGTGGAGTTCTTAAGGGGAATGGGGGGAGGGGAGGGAAATACTATGCACCTATTATATGTAAGTATATTTTGTTGTCAATAAAAAAAAAAAAGAAAGAAAGAAAGTATCATGGAATTGCCAAAGAGGCCACGGCAGGAGGATTAAGAGTTCAAGGCCAGTTGGGCATGGTGGCGCTCACCTTTAATCCCAGCACTCAGGAGGCAAAGACAGGAGGATCGCTGTGAGTTGGAGGCTAGCCTGGGACTACAGAGTGAGCACCAGGTCAGCCTGTGCTAGAGTGAGACCCTATTTTGAAAAAAATAAAAACAATTTGAGGCCAGCCTAGGATACATATTTGAGTGGCTCATTGGTCTAGGGGTATAATTGTTGCTTAGGACGTGTGAGAAGGTTTCATGGTTGCTATGGAATGGAATATGCTTTTTTTAAATGGTTTTTTTTTTATTTTTATTTATTTGAAGAGTAGAGAGAATGAGCATGCCAGGGCCTCTAGCCACTGCAAATGAATTCCAGATGCATGCACCATCATGTGCATCTGGCTTACATGGGTATTGGGGAATCAAACCTTGGTCCTTAGGCTTTGTAGGCAAGCACCTTAATTACTAAACCATCTTTCCAGCCCCTAGAATGGAATATTCTAGATACCTGTTAATTCCAAATGATCTATAATGTAATTTAACGCTGAAGTTTCTTTGTTGATTTGTAGTTTGGATGACCTAGCTAAAGCCAAGAGCAAGGTATTGAAGTCATCCTCTATCATTGTATTAGTGCTTATATGACCTTTGATGCTAATTAGTGTAAGTTTTATGAAATTGAAGCCCAACATTCAATATACATAGATTACAATTGTTATATCTTCTTGATGAAGTATTCTTTTTATTAATATACAGTTGCCTTCTTTATGTCTTCTGACTAATTTTGGTTTGCCTCTACTTTGCCAGGTATTAGGCTAACTCTGCCAGCTTGTTTACAACTTATATTTACTTGATGGAAAGAGTTCCATCTTTTGACTCTCAGTTTTTGGGTACATTTGTCAGTTAGGTATGTTTCTTAGAAACAACAAATAATTGGATCTCGCCCCCTCTTTGGTGTGTTTGTAATATGTGGTACATTGTATGTGTCTTTTATATATTTAAGTATTTTAAAATACGTTAAATATTTATTTCTTAACAGAGAGAGAGAAAAAAAGAGAGAGAGAATGGACATGCCAGGGCCTTCATCCTCTGCAAACAAACTCTAAATGCATGGGCCACTTTGTGCATCTGGCTTTATGTGGGTAATGGAGAATCAAACTTGGGTTGTTAGGTTTTACAGGCAAGCTCTTTAACCTCTGGGCCATCTCCCCAGCCCCATGTATGTGTCTTTATATGTTGTGTGCATGTGTGTGCACAGGTGTACACATCCCTTATGTACATGTATGGAGGCCAGAGGAATATACTGGGTATTCTCAATCTTGCTTTTGCCTTATCTTCCTAAAACAGTCTCTCAATCACCCTGGATCTTCCCATTTGTTTTGGTATGACTTCTTGACCAGGAAGCTCCAATAATCCTCTTGTCTCTGCTTCCCCCAGCACTGGGGTTGCAGGTATGCTCAGCCATTTCTGGCTTTTTTTTTATGTGGGTGCTGGGAATCTAACTCATGTCACTCTTAACCACTGAGTCATCTCCTCAGTCTCTACATCTGTTTATTGGTGAGTTGAGGGCATTACATTTAAGGCCATTTATTGAAATATGTATGCTAATTACTGTAGGGTTTTTTTTTTTTTTTTTTTTTTTTTTTTTTTTTTTGGTTTTTCAAGATAGGATTTCACTCTAGCCCAGGCTGACCTGGAATTCACTAATCTCAGGGTGGCCTTGAAATCAGGGCAATCCTCCTACCTCTACCTTTCGAATGCTGGGATTAAATATGTGCACCACCAAGCCCATCTGATTAATTACTGTAATTTTTTTTTGAGGAGAGAGAGAGACAGATAGAGAATGGGCACACTAGCCACTGTGAACAAATTCCAGGCATGTGCGCCCCCTGGTGGGCAAGTGTGGCATTACGCCCTTGCGTCACTTTACATCTGGCTAAACGTGGGACCTGGAGAATCAAATGGGTGTTCTTAGTCTTGGCAGGCAGGCACCTTAACCGCTAAGCTATCTCTCCAGCCCTAATTACTGTAATTTTGTTAGCCATTTTTTTTCTGGTTGGATTATCATTTTTCTCCTTCCCCTATTAATATTATGCTGGTTTCATGTATTGTACCTGGTAGATTCCTTCCTAGCTTTCCTTGATTCATATATTTTTCTCATGAAATTTATTCTTTTTATGCTCTCAGAATTGAGCTTGTCTCTTTTTCCTCCTCTGTGTGTAGCATTCCTTTCAGTATTGTCTTCAGTGTTGGCTTGCTAGTAATGAACTGCCTTGGTTCATGCTTGTCTTGAAATGTTCTTATTTTTTCATCAATTTTAAAGCATAGCTTGGCTGAACATAGCAATCTTGGTTGACATTATTTATTCTCAGGGCTAGAAATATATTGTTTCTTGCTGTCCTGGATTTTAGATTTGCAACAGGAGATATGATGTTATTCTGATACATTTGCCTTGGTAGATGAACTAGCATTTTATGGTTTTTAATACTTCTTTGCTTTGTATTTTTGACTATGTTATGGAGTCATTTTTCTATGGTCATGTCTACCTTGGATTCTAAATTCCTCTTGTATTTACATGCCCATTTCATTCTCTAGGTTCAGATATTTTTTTTTTGCAATAGTTTCATTGAATATATTCTCTGTGTGTTTTTAATTTTTTTGTTTATTTTTATTTATTTATTTGAGAGAAATAGAAAGAGGCAGAGAGAGAGAGAATAGGTACACCAGGGCCTCCAGCCACTGCAAACAAACTCCAGATGCATGCACCACCTTGTGCATTTGGCTTACATGGATACTGGGGGATCGAGCTTTGAACCAAGGTCCTTAGGCTTCATAGGCAAGCACTTAACTGCTAAGCCATCTCCCCAACCCCCTGTGTGTTTGTTTTAATCTCAGGTCTTTCTTCTATTCCATGGATCCTTAAGTTTGTTCATTTTTAAATTTTTTTTAATTTATATTTTTGAGAGAGTCAGGGAGAGGGAGAAAGAAAAAGAGAGAAAGAGAGAGAATGGGCATTCCAGGGCCTTTCATCTGCTGTGAATGGATTCCAGATGTGTGCACCCCCTTGTGTGTGTGTGCAATATTGCACATTTGCGTCACTTTTGTGTCTGGCTATACCTGGAGATTCAAACAATCATTCTTAGACTTCGCAGGCAAGCGCCTTAACCACTAAGCCATCTCTCCAGCCCTGGGTATATTCTTTTGATACAACCCAAGTTTTTGGATGCTGTCCTATTGTTTCTCTATTGGTGTTGGAATGTAGGCTTCCTTGACCTTGTCTCCCTCCCAATATTCCTTCCTGTGCTTGGTCAAGTCCCTTGGTGATGCTTTCCACTGCATTTTTTTTTTTTGTTGTTATATTTGGTTTGCTGAGTTTTTCATTTCCCACATTTTGCCCCTCCTGCCCTAAACTCTCAATTTCCTTGCTAAAGTTTTCTTCCATAGTTGCTGACTTTTACATCCATATTGCTGGCTTTCTTAATTGTTTTTTACTCGGTGTTGCTGGTTTTTCTCTTCAGGCCCTGAATTGTATCCATCTTCTTGATTTCAAATGTTTTAAATTTTCATCCAGAATTTTACCCATTTTAGCATCTTTGAATTCAGTACTTGAAGAGTTATAATCTTTTACGGGAGTTATGTTGCCTTGCTTTTTCTTATTTCTTGTGATCTGTGTCCCTGCTGGTTTGCATATTTCTTTCATTTTATTTGAGGAGCTTGTTCTTGAAGAGCCCACACTTGAGGGCTTAATCCCCAGTGCTGCTCAGACAGGAGAACATTTGCTGCTTCTGGAAGAGGCTTCTACTCTAGCTCCCTCGCCCACCCTGGAGCCGTGCTGCTCACGTTGTGTTCAGCTTGATTTTTTTTCTGTATGTTACCTATCTTTTACTCAGCACTTTTCTGCTCTTTAATCACTACCTTTTGGAATTTCTAGACTCCTCCTCTTTCTTGTTCTAGAATAGAGACTACTCTTTTTTTTTTTTTTTTAGTTTTTTTTGTTTGTTTGTTTGTTGGGGGTAGGGTCTCACCATGTTCCAGGCTGACCTGGAATTCACTGTGTAGTCTCAGGGTGGCCTCGAACTCAAGGCGATCCTCCTACCTCTGCCTCCCGAGTGCTGGGATTAAAGGCGTGCACCACCACGCCCGGCGAGACTACTCTTTTTTATCAGGAGTCTTCTCCTTCAGTGTCCCACACAGAGGCAGCTTCTAGTCTCCATATTATCCAGGTACAAGTTTCAATATATTATTTGGTAAATATCAAGAGTTATAACTCACATAATAACAATTCTCTTGATTTATTTCTCAGTACTTTTTGTATATAGTGGTCCTGGCAACCAAAAACTGAAAACTCACCTATGTAACTAGTCTCCTCTCCTTTCTCTGTATCTATCACCTATCTATCTATCTATCTATCTATCTATCTATCTATCTATCTATCTATCTAATATATATATATGCATATATATATCCACCTTGTGTATGCTCCTTTGAAAATAAAAAACTCACTGAATTCACTCTGTTTGTTTGTTTGTTTGTTTGTTTGTTTGTTTGTTTGTTTTTTTGAGGTAGGGTCACACTGTAGCCCAGGCTGACCTGGAACTCACATGGTAAGCCCAGGCTGGCCTCAAACTCACAGCCATCCTTCTACATCTGCCTCCCAAGTGCTGGAATTAAAGATGTGTGCCACCATGCCTGGTCATTTAATCTGTACTGAACTTTACTTTCTTAAAAATATATCTTCAGGGCTGGAGAAATGGCTTAGTGGTTAAGGTGCTTGCCTGCAAAGTCAAAGGACCACAGTTCAATTCCCCAGGACACACATAAGCCAGATGCATAAGGTGGTGCATGCATCTGGAGTTCATTTGCAGTGGCTGGAGGCCCTGGCATGCCCATTCTCTCATTCTTTCTATCTCTATCTGCCTCTCTCTTTTTCTCTCTCTCTCTCAAATAAATTAATTAATAGATAAAAACCCTTTAAAAAAGCACATCTTCAGAATTGTGCTATATTTTACATATAGAGCTTTCCTATTCTTATGGCTAAATGTTAGTTCCTTATAAAACTTTACTATCATTTTTAGAAGTCCAACATGCTATCCATTGCACAACACAACCAACTTTACTATTACTTTTACACAAGTACTTATTGACAAATGTGTTAAAAGTTGTGTGTGTGTGTGTGTGTGTGTGTGTGTGTGTGTTGTACTTGGGATCGAACCCAGAGCCTCATGCACACTATGGAACTATGTAAGTGCTCCCTTATTGAACTATATCTTAAAACCTAAAAGTTATTGTTTTATAGACAGTGCTGCAATGAGTAATCTTATACCTATGTCATGTTATATATTGTGGTAAGGTTCATAGGATAGAAACCTGGTGTATTTGTAATTTTTTACATTTTTGGTAGAAATTATAAGCTTGTACTTTAAAAAAATAAAGAATATATATGCATATATATGTATATGTATATTCCACATTATAAAATGATCTACATCATTGTCATAGGTAAGCTATGGTCAAAGAAACACAATGGGACTGCGTTGTTTGTATGTTTACATGTATACATGTATACATGATACAGTTTACATGTTTAAAAAAAGTCATTTAAGTTAGCAAATTAAAGGTAAGCTGTAAAATATGTTATATATAATA
Source organism: Orientallactaga sibirica (assembly GCA_036365145.1). Lineage (NCBI taxonomy): Eukaryota > Metazoa > Chordata > Mammalia > Rodentia > Dipodidae > Orientallactaga > Orientallactaga sibirica. Next base: position 1,727,524 of record JAEOAD010001605.1, read on the forward strand.
TACTGCTGACTGCCCTCTATCATAAGTATAATTTTGAAGAAGAAATTTTGGGTATTAGTCTGTCTTATTATTGAAATAATTTGAAAACTTCTGCTGGAGGCCTTGAAATAGCTGGCACTGACCACAGAAATGAAGATGGGTCCCAGAATTCTACAATTCCAAGTTCACAGTGGCTGGTGGTAGGGATGGCACGTATCACTACACAAGATGCCGGAGCTGGTGGAGATTGATCCCAGAAAATCTATGTTAGACAATCAAGACAAGTTCTGAGTTCTTGCTTGACTGTTGCAGACATATAAGTGCTCACCATTCACATATATGGGGTTACAGTAACATATGGAAGCATCTTTACATTACATAGGTTAGATTGTTTTTAAAAGATCTCAATACTTTCAAACAATTTAAAAAAATGATTCATGTGTTGGAGACGTCATTTCCTAATTTTATGTTGATGGTTTTGGAGGTAGAACTTTTAGGAGATAATGGAGATTAGATGAGGTCATGAGGATGAGGTCCCTGGAAGAAGAGAGAGAGCTGAGCTAGGATGTTTGTTCTCTTACCACGTGGTGCCCACTGCCATGCTCGGACGCAGCAAGAAGGCCTCACCAGATGTCATACCTGGAAGCTGGACCTCTCTGTTTTCAGAAATGAGTTGCATAAACCTCTCTTCCTCACAAATTCTCCTGCATGACTTTCAGCTATGGTAACAGAAAATGGATCAGTAAAATAATGATAATCCTCACTGAGTTCCTTACCTGCCTTGAGTCACCACCATGACATGGGTATTGTTGCTCATTAAAAGCAGGTCCCACATTTGCCATTCTGTTTCCACATACCATCCAACACATCTAGAACACTTCACATGGTCTTCTGAAATGAAACAGAATTCCTTTCATGTCCTATGTAATAGGACATTGTCATTTTTCAACCATGGCATATATTATGATGTCTTATAACTTCTCCTCACTCCATTTTACTTCCTAAGGAGAGAGATGTTCTATGCCTTACTTAATGTTTTATTCCCAGACCTAATCCAGTGCCAGACAAACTGTATGTTCTCAATAAATATTGACTCAATTAATGCATAAATAAAAGGACAGTTTAGGCTAGAGTGAGGGTTCTTTATATTTGAAAATATTAATTTAACAATCTCAAATCTCCTAGCAACTACTCCAAACAATACTATGCTTACATTATTTTTAAATATTTATTTATTTATTTATTTATTTATTTATTTATTTATTTATTTATGAGAGAAAGAGAGAGAGAGAATGGGCATTCCAGGACCTCTAGCTAGTGCAAACAAATTACAGATACATGTGCAACCATGTGCTTACATGGGCTCTAGGGAGTCGAACCTGGTTCTTTAGGCTTTGAAGGCAAGTGCCTTAACCACTAAGCCATCTGTTCAGCCCCTATGCCTACATTATTTGCATTTCTGTTCTATATGTATTTTTTTTTTAGCAATACAAGAAACTCCATAGCATTTGTGGTATAGCTGTACCATGGTTGACATAGTTATATTGTACAATGCTTTTTTTCTATTGTTTTGTTTTAGTCGCTGATGGTCTTGGTGCTATTTGCCTTATTGTCCATTGATAGTATCTTGGCCTAAGAGGAAGAATAAATTCTCCAAGTTGCAGTAAGATACCATACAAAGAAAATGACCCATCAATAAATTAGCATGACATACACATTGTACCCCAGTGAAAGCACGCTTTATATGGCACAATTTTTCTATAGTCTTATCAAAAATTATTTCTGTTTCTTGCTTTCTAAATACCCTTAAGCTAACCAAGAAAACAGAATCTCAGAATGTGGGGTAAACATCACTATCTTTTAATCATCAAAAACTTACCATGTGTCAGGTTATGATGACCAAGGACAAGGTGGGGAGGACTCCACTTTAGAACAGAGGTTCTGGCTCAGCAATTAATGGTGCTTTCTTGCAAAGCCTGCTGGTCTGGGTTCCCTTCTTCAGCACTCACATAAAGCCAGATGGAAAAAGTAGCATATGTGTTCTGGCATTCATTTTCAGCAGCAAGATACCCTGACAATGTCCCCACCTCACCAGTTCAAATAATTGTTGTTAAAATTAGAGGTTCAGGAGGCCATTCTGCCATGTGCCAATGCATCAATTTTCTGTAAGACCACTTCCTACTCATTTCCTTCTAGCAGACTTTTTTCACTATCTCATTATAACCAACATTCATTACTCCCTGTTCTATGTGCCTCTTCATCATTTCCCCATATATAACAGTACCTTTGCCATCACCCTGTGTTTCTGCACAAAGTGGGCTTCTTGGGGGTTGGCCTTGGGCTTTGTCATACCATATGGTGGTGACTCCAGTCCCTCTTGACAAGTGCTTATGCCTTGATTTCTCTGATAGAATCTTGCTCCTCAGCTGCATATGGAAGTGTGATGTAGAGACAGAGGGTCTGGGTGGAAATAGGAAACTAGATAACGTTAAAAATGCAGAAATGTTTCAGCAAGGATAAGAAGATTTAGAGAAAGAAGATAAAAGTCAAGAATATTACCAATTAAGGCACTTGACTACAAAGCCAAAGGACCCAGGTTCGACTCCCCAGCACCCATGTAAAGCCAGATGCACAAGGTGGCACATGCGTTTGGTGTTCATTAGCATTGTCTAGAGGCTTTGGTGTGCCCATTCTCTCTTTCTTTCTCTATCTGCCTCTCTCTCAAATGAATTTTTAAAAAAATATTTTTAAAGCTGGGAGTGGTGGCTCATGCCTTTAATCCCAGCACTTGGGAGGCAGAGGTAGGAGGATCACCATGAGTTTGAAACCACTCTGAGACTACATAGTTAATTCCAGGTGAGACTGGGCCAGACTGAGACCCTACCTCGAAAAGCCAATATGTATATGTATATATATTGGGCTGGAGAGATTGCTCAGTGGTTAAAGGCACTTTCTTACAAAGCCTGATGGCCTGGGTTTGATTCCCCAGTACCCACATAAAGCCAAATGAACAAAGTGGTTCATGCATCTGGAATTGGTTTGCAGTGGCTGGAGGCCCTGGAGTGTACATACTCATTCTCTCTCTCTCTCTCTCTCTTTCACTCTCTCTCCCTCTCTCTGTGTGTGTCTTTCTCTCTCCTTCTCTCTTTCTCTCTGAAATAAATTTTAAAAATTACCACTTAATTTCACATGGGGGGCAGACCTCATTCAAATCTGGAATGAACACTTGGAAATTAATAGTGTTGAGCAGTTTATTTAGCTTCCTTAACCTCGTCCAACTAAAGTTTATTCACCCATAAAGTGGACATAGTAATGATAGCTACTGTATTAGTAGAATTATAAACTCCGATGGGCACACTCTGTAATTCCCTCTCCTCGACTGTGGGAAGAACAAGTACAGGGCTTTGTTCCTGTGTCTGGATTATGTTCTGTGACAAAGATGAAGTCTCCTGACTTTGAGCTCATTAAAGGGTGATCATGTGGGTGGGTCTGACATAAATCAGCTAAGCCCTATTGCAAGGAGTGTCCAAGACATCCCCGAAGGGAATGTTTTCAATGGAGAGAGATATTCTTGCTGGGCTTGAAGAAACCAACTTTGTGTTGTTTCTGTGAATGGGGTTAGGTGGCAAGAACAGTCCAAGATCCTCCAGGAACTAAGTGCACACAGCTCCAGGTGACAGAAAGAAAGAACAAGGGGCTTCATCATAAAACCAGTAGGAATGCAGTTCTGCTAATAGCTGGATGGGCTTGGAAGAAGAATCCAGACCTCAGGGGAGATCTGGCCAGAACCTGTGAGACTCAAAGTTACATGTGTGAACTTTGAAATAATCTACCTTCATCCACCCTAGTCACTGGCCCAAGTTCTCCAGAAACTACTCGATTTCATTTACATCCTGCTCTGACTCTTTGCCAGGAAGCTTGGGCAGGGACAGGCTGCAAGCCCGTGAAGAAGGAGCTACCTACGGGAAGTGTAAGGCTCTCAACTGAAGGTGAGGAAAGAGAGTTGAGGGAAGCACACACAAAGCTCAGCAAAGAGCATGAGAAAATGAATGCAAGGAGCTTAGCACAGATCTGGCCACTTCCCAATCTTCAGCAATTATGAACCTTAATTATTAAGCATCCAGGGGCCTAAGGCTCATCTAAACAGAAAAACAAAAGAACTCGCTTCCTGATGTTGAAAAGAGTAATCCCAGCACGAAGAGTGAAAATATTCCCTAAGACTCAAGAAGATAGGCTTAGAGGCCTGTTATAATTAAAGTTTCCAGAGATTAGGAAGTTGTGGATTCCCAAATGCTATTACAAGCTTAAGGCCATTCTTCCATGTTTAAATCATGGCTTTATATGTGAAATTTTAGAAAAGATAATATTAGATCTAGTCATATCTGGCCCTATCCATTAAACTCATAATATCTGCAAGTGAATAATATCTGGTATAGGACGAAAGAGTGGTGTTGTTTTCGTTTTGGGTTTTTTTTTTTTTGTGTGGTCTTTGGGGTTGAACTTAGTGGCTCACATGAAAAGCAGGTATTCTACCACTGAGTAACACTTCTAGCCCTAGTTTGTGTGTGTGTGTGTGTGTACGTGTGCCCATGTTGGTGTGTGTGTGAGTGCTGGTGTGTGTGTGCCATGGTGTGGGTGTCAGTCATGCCTTCCGTCTTGTTTGGGGCAGGAACGCTGGTTTCTCATGTGATTCAGCACTGTGTTTGCCAGGTGAGCTGGCCCGTGGCTTTTGGGGAATTCCCATATGTCTGCCTCCCTCCTCCTCGAGGCACACTGGGATTACAGCCACTACTGCTAAAGCATCTGGCTCCCCATGCGGTCCAGGGACCTGGACTCAGGCACTCTCAGACTTGAGAGGTACCTCTTCGATCCACTGAGCCATCTCCATAAGCCAGGATTAGGTGAGGCTTTCCTTGGATCTTTTTGTTGGGAACACCATTGGTCAACAAACTGCTTCCGAGGAAGGCTTGGCAGTCAGCTGGTATCATTTCTGACCCAGAACATCACTGATGGCTAGAGTTAACTTCCATCCCATTCTGTGCTACTCCACAAGTATTTATTGAGCTCCCATTATGTGCAATGAACTGTATTAAGTGCTTTGATAGATTAAAAAATGAATAGATAAGACAGAGCTTCTGACCTTAAGGTATTTGATTATCTCAAAAGGGAGACAAATGTTACAAGGACCAGACACAATACAGTGCAGGATATGACAAGTGCTAAAAGAGACACAGAGACAGAAGAAAGCTTTAGATTTCAAGTGTGGTTACCTGGGCTTTTCCCACTACAAGCAGAGTTTGAATCCTGTGTAATCAAGGTGTCTCTCAGACCAGGAGCATTTTATTTATTTTGGTACCTCGGGTGCCTGATACTGATCTCAGTCCTTCATTTGTACAAGTAAAAATTAGCTTAAAGCTGGGCATGGTGGCACACGCCTTTAATCTCAGCACTCAGGAGGCAGAGGTAGGAGGACCACCATGAGTTCAAAGCCACCCTGAAACTACATAGTGAATTCCAAGTCAGCCTGGGCTAGAGCGAGACCCTACCTCAAAAAAAAAAAAAAAATTAGCTTAAAAATTATTTAAATTGTTATAAAACACAAGATAATATTTTATATTTTAATTAGTTTTAAGTATATAGTTCAGTGTCATTAAGTGCACTCATATTGTTGTGTATCATCTGTCTACTAAAATTTTGTTCTTGCGAAACTAAAATCTTTCTCATTAAATAATAGTTCTCTGTCCCTCCCTTCTCCTAGTCCCTGGTAGCTCACCTTCAACTTTCTGTCTCTATGAATTTTATAACTTAAAGTATTGCATTTGAGTGGAATTAAATATTAACTTAGGATTGCATTATTTCACTTAGCACAATTTTTTTCTTATTTGTTTGCAAACAGAGATAAAGAAAAGAGAGACACAGAGGCAAAGAGAGAGAGCAAGAGAGAGAGAAAGACAGAGACAATATGTGTGCCAGGGCCTCCAGCCACTGCAAACAAACTCCAGATGCACGCACTCTTGTGCATCTGACTTTATGTGGGTCCTGGGGAACTGGACTCAGCTCATTAGGCTTTGCAGGCAACTGCCTTAACTGTTGAGCCATCTTTCTAGCCCAGTACTTAGACAATAATCTATGTTGTGACATGTGTCAAAATGTTCTTCCTTTCTGAGGTTGTACTATATTACAGCATGTGCATGAATGCATGCACACACACACACACACACACACACACACACACACAGAGTCACACAAATACACCATTCTTTTTTAATAAGCATGTGGGTTGCTCCCATCTTTTGGTAGTGAATAATCAGATAAAGGTACAGATATCTGAATGAGTTACAATTGTTTAGTTATTTTCTTGCTTGCTTTTTGCCGTGCCAAGGATCAAATCTAGGGCCTTCAGTATGGTAGACTGGCAGACAAGTGCTCTACCAGTGAGCTAAATTCCCAACTAGTGAGCTGGAAATGACAGATGACAATGCACAGGATGACACAGGATTGTGTGGAATTCTGGCTGAAGATGAAAAGGTCATTCTGTACTGGCACCAAAAGAGCATTAAGTACCATATCAAGGAGTTAAGCTTCTTTTTCATGGTAGAGGCAGGGGACTAGCATTACTGAGCATAACTGTAGTAGTGAAAATATAGTTATAGACATAGGGTGATAATCTTGGCAGGGGACAAAGCAGGGCAGTGTCGCAGGAAATAGTAAAAGGAGGAGGAAGGAAGGGGAGGTATTATAAAGGAACAATCAATGGGATATGTTGACAAACTGGATGTGGGTGGCAGGAAGAGGAAGTTGTTGTCAAATCCATGCCCAAGAGCTCAGTGATTGTAAACTGAGACTAAGAGTACAGAAGGAAGCAAAGACGACCAATAATTACTATTTGTTGAGAACACATATATTATCTCATTAAATCTGATAATGACCCAGCAAAGTAAGGATTATTATACATGAGTGGAAACTCAGTTCATGTAGATTAAGTTATTATCTAATATATAACATCTTCAAATATCTAGTTAAGAGTTAGGAGCTGGGCATGGTGGTGCACGCTTTTAATCCCAGCACTTGGGAGGCAGAGGTAAGAGGATCACTATGAGTTCAAGGCCACCCTGAGATGACATAGTGAATTCCAGATCAGCTTGGGCTAGAGTGAGACAAAAACAAACAAACAAAAAAACCACAAAAAACAAACAAACAAACAAAACCCCCACATCTCAAGGTAATTAGTTCTTGTTTTATTTTAAAGAAATCTGAAGGAGTGAGGGAATTTAAATTAATTTGTTCATTTATTTATTTGATGTATATGTATGTATGTGCACACGCATGTGTGCACATGCTCAGAGGACAACTTTCCAGCCATTCCACCTTGTCTTGAGACAGCTTGTGCACTGTCCACAGCCTCCGGCCTTTACTTGGGGTGTGGGGATCTGAACTGAGGTTCTCAGTTGTGCCACAAGCATCCCACCCATTGAGCTAGTTCCCAGCTCTTCTAGATAATTCTTAATCCAGGCAAATCAGCATTTCAAATGAACTGCCTGTAGTAGACAGCTTCAGGTCCCTGCGATGAACTTCCTGACCAGGTGCACTCATGGAGGAAGGGATATCTAGCGAAGCTTACAGATCCAGGGTAAGTTGGTAGAAGTTGGCAACCTCTTAAAGGACAAGATAGAGCCAAAAACCCAAAGCAAAAACCACACTGCACACTTCAGGAACTCTAGGCAGAACTAGACACTTGGCATATCTTTGATTGGAATGTCAAATCCACCACTACATTTTAGGGCTGGACTGCCTAGAGATACCTCTTCCAGCCAGGTGGCTAGAAATCCAAGAAGTTTTAATAAACTCCTGAATCTATTGGGCGGGGGCATCTATTCAAACTACCACAGTACCAGAAAATGTAAACTGGTACAGCCATTGTAGAAATCAGTATGGAGGTTCCTGAGACAGCTAAAAGTAGACTTACCTTATGACCCAGCTATATCATTCCTTGGCATTTACCCTAAGGACTCGTCTCACTACCTTAGAGCTACTTGCTCATCCATGTTTATTGCTGCTCTATTCACAGTATCTAGAAAATGGAACCAGCCTAGATGCCTTTCAACTGATGGATGGATAATGAAGATGTGGTACATTTATACAGTAGAGTTCTATTCACCACTAAAGAAAAGTGAAATTATGAAATTTGCAGGGAAATGGAAAATGTGCTAATGGTATATCTGTTATGGGGGAACCAACTGCTTTCTAATTGGACTCAAGGCCCACTCCACAGGAAAAAATATATGCCTGGTACTGAAGTCCTGAGCCTTAGGAGAGTATCACCTGCTGTTGTCTGGCTAAATGTATCTATTATGTCCAACAAATTGGACTTTTCATGTTTATACCCCATATATTAATGCCACTGTCATATTTGGTTAGAGAAGCTTCTCTTCATATGACAGTGACTGCTAGGGTTACACAAAAGTCACCATGGTGCTGAAAAGAAGTGACAGTAGAGTGTTCAGCACTGAAACATCTCTATCACACACTCTTAGGCTGAGGGTCCATTGTCAAAGAGGTGGTGGAAAGAACGTAAGACTGGCCTTGATATTTTGTGACCTCACAGTGGCTGACACTACCTACACAAGACCTTCAGAACAGTAGGAAATGATGATAGTAGCAAAACAGAAGAGAGACTAGCTAGAAAGAAGAAAGGATTTAATGGAGGGTCAATTTGAGAGGGGGAGGATGGGGGCAGGAATTGTCATGGTTTATTGGAAATCTGTCAATAAAAAGTCAATAAAGCTGGGCGTGGTGGCGCACACCTTTAATCCCAGCACTCGGGAGGCAGAGGTAGGAGGATTGCTGAGAGTTCGAGGCCACCCTGAGACTATATAGTGAATTCCAGGTCAGCCTGGGCTAGAGTGAGACCCTACCTTGAAAAACCAAAAAATTAAAAAAAAAAGTCAATAAAATATTTTAAAAATAAAATAAAATTAACCACCATGTATTTATCAGATGAGAAGAGACAGGGACTGTGTTTGAGGGACAAGCAAAGCAGCAGAAGAGTTGACAGACCCAGAAGTTGCACAGGAACATAGTTGTAAAGAAGGGATTAATTGGCTTCACCAAATGTATCCAAAATCGTAAGTACAGACTAGACATGGCCACTACATTTGACATGAGGATGTCACTGGAGACTTTATACAAAAGAAGGCACATACAGCTTTGGATGAAGAATGACTTGGAAGTAGGGAATAAAGAAAGTGAGTGTGAGTTTCTTGTTCACGAAGGTTGGAAGCAAGTGGGAAAGAGAATCATGGTAGAGGATTTGAAGGGACGTCGAACTGGAGAAAGTTTTCCTCGTTAGGACTGGGAAGACAGCATCGATTTTAGCTGTGAAGAAGTCACTGAAGAATACAGTCTGTCTAGCCAGGCGTGGTGGTGCACACCTTTAATCCCACCACTCGGGAGGCAGAAGTAGAAGAATCGCCTTGAGTTCGAGACTACATAGTGAATTCCAGGTCAGCCTGGGCTAGACTGAGCCCTACCTCGAAAAGCCATTAAAAAAAAAAGTAGAAGAATCGCAGTCTGGAAATATTGAGAAGATGACAAAAAATTCATGGGTCAAGAATGTACTTAAAAGCTTTCTGTAGCTCCCTAATTTCCCTCAAGCAGAACAGGCTACTGCCAAGGCTCTTGGATGCTGAGACAGCTTTAGTTGCAGGACACTGAAAATCAAGCTGGAGCTGAACTGAAAGCTTTCTCCCTGCTGACTAGGCCCAAGTGAGTAGGTTGTCCAGCTTTACTGAGAGATTCTCTGAGTTAGTACTATTTGAGTCTGTTAAGGACAGTGATCCAGACTCAGCATCTCTTTTAGAAAAACAATGTTCAGACTGTCCTGAAACCACAGAGATACCTGGTTGGGTTTGGATGACTCTCAAATCTCCTTCATGTATTTATAGATCCTTCAGTTCAATCAGTCTTTGCCAGTTTCGGCAATGGTATGCTGATTTTTATCAGATTCTATTTTTCACCAAATTCTGAGGGCATACACAAAAACACCCCTGCCCCTTGCCATTTACAGACACTAAGAAAGAGCTACTTTCTTGAAGAAGTGGCCATAGGAAAATATTGAGAGACCACTGAGATATGGTAAAATAACTTAATATTGAATTTCAAAATTTTTGTTCTTTAAAGATGTCAAGTCCATTGAGAAACTTCAGCTGAAACCCCTTCTATTGATTCTAGTTTCTGAAATAGACCAAGCATGAGGCACAGTTAGTATAATTTCAAGTAACAGATTGTCTCCCTCCCTTCTGTTGACATTCCATTCGACATTCTATCTGAACAAGTAGCGTTCCCGATTTTTTTTTATTTATATACAGTTGCATCTATGGTACTTATGTGACAAATTCAATTCCAGATATAGGTGTTAGCAATTGAAACGATGCCTCAGTCACTTCCCTTATGAAAGATAACATAGGAACGTTGTAACAAATATTTAGTTAAAAAACTAAAAATGGCTTTGAAAATGTAAAAGTATAATACAGATGCTAAATAAAGCTGATATATTCTGAACAGAAGGCTACTTAGAAGTAGGGCCTGTGAATCCCATTAGCACCGTGTTTACATGCTTTCAGGAACTTTGGGGAAGCTCTTGCCCAGGAACATGCTTCTCACATACCTGTGGGCCAGTGGCCAGCTGAGAAAGAGGCAAGTGAAACAGCAATGAATAATTCATATGATCATATTTTGTCAAGTGATTTAATCAATGTTTATTCCACACTTGCCATGTACTGCTTCAGTTCTGGGTGGGAGGCATACTACAGAAACAAAACAAGCAAAAATCTGGCAAAGGACCCCCAATCAGCATTTCTCACAAAGACAATGAAAGTGGTCAATGGATACGAAAACAAATATTCAATCCCACTAATCATTAGGGAAATACAAGGTAACACCACAATGAGCTATTATCACTTCATTAATATTAGGACAGTCATTATTAAAAAGATGAAAAATCAGTGTAGACCATATCCCTGTACACCGTGAGAATGTAAACTGGTAAAACCATTATGCAAAACAGTATGAAGGTCCTCAAAAAAAAAAATAAAATTAGAACTGCCATATGATCTAACAACCCTAATCAAAGGACTTGAAATCAGTATGCTAAAGACAATTGTGTTCTCATCTATTTTGTATCACTGTTCATAGGCCCAAGTTATGGCATCAACTTGTGCTCATCTACTAATGAATGGACAAAGAAAATGTGGCATATATGCAAGATGGAATAATATTCAGTCTTTAAAATGAGAGAAATTATGTTGAGATAATATGGATGAACCTGGAAGGCATTATTTTAAGTTAAATAAGCAAGGTACATGAAAATAGTTAATGTTCATTTATCAGCATTTTGATAAAAATCAGACCCATAGAAGCAGAGAGTAGAATGGTGATTGTTGGAGGCTGGAAAGTGGTGGCCATGTGAAAGGTTGGTTAAAGGGTACAATGTTTCGCTTGGACAGGGATATATCTGATAAGTATCTGAGGTGATAGATAGCTTGATTCAATCATCCCACGTTATATTCACCAGTATTACTTTGTGTGTCATTGTGTAGAAGTTTTCCAGAGTAGTGACAAAAATACCCGAGCAAAGAATTTAAAGGCAGAAGTTTACTTTGGCTGCCAGTTTCTGAGGCTTCAGTTCATCCACTGCTTTGGGCATGAGATAAGGCAGAACATCACTAGGCAGGAACGGGTGGCAGAGGTGGCTGCCCACTTCCCCTGCAGACAGGAAATCCAGAGACATCTTAAGGATTTGCCAGACCCAAGATACACCCTTCAAGACATGGCCCCACTAACCTACTTGCACCAATCAGGCACCTCTTTCCACAGACTATTGAGCTACCCCTCAATAGTCCATTCAATTATGAATCTATCGATTGATTAATTCATTGGTTAAGTCAAAACCATCATAAGTCAATCATTTTCTCAAATTTCTACAAGCTTTCTATACTTTTGGGGAGCCTTTGGGAGACATTTCATATTCAAACCAAAATACCCATAAATACATGCAATTATGATTTGCCAATATCCAATAACATAATAAAACAGGTAAATGTCTCTACTCAGAAACTAACATTGATTGCTAAATATTGAGTATTTTTCTTGCATTCATCCATATATTTAAAATAAGCCTTTGGCTGGTTACTACCAGTTGCTCCAACTTACAGAAATAGAGGCAAAAGATGTGAGACTGGTCCAAGACCCCACATTAGCAAGCAGTGGAATTGGGATTTGACTGGCCAACGCAGTTCTGTATTTTCTACTAATGAGGAAGAAAATCATTGGTTATTACATTGATTAACTTGTCTTTCTAATTTGGCTCTCTCTACTTTTGAAAAGTCAAAATTATTGAGTCACATATATTGTTTAGGGTATTTTATTTTTCTATTCTATTCCAGAAAAATACTTAATTCTCCATAAGTATAGAGGCAGGAGTTCTGATATACAGATAGCCCTCAGAGTGAACAGAGGGGCTAGGCCTGTCAGAGGCTGGAGTGACATTTGAGAACAGACCATGCAAAGCCCAGAGTAGCTCTCTGAAGTTTTCCCTGCTGCTTCCTCTGGTATACTTTCCAATGTTTACCTTACACACACACACACACACACACACACACACACACACACACACCATATATCACCAAGATATACCTCCAGCTCCTTCCTTCCCCACCTTTCTGAGAGGTAGGGTATCACTTTTGCTCATGCTAACTTGGAACTCACTCTATAGTCCAGGCTGAACTCGAGCTCATGGCCATTCTCCCATCTCAGCCTCCTGAATGCTGGGATCATAGGCATGAGCCATGGTGTGATCCTCTTGCCTGCCCCTCCTGAGTGTTAAGATTACAGGTGTGTGTCTGTCATGCTCAGCATCTTATGTTTTTCGATGAATCATTTACTTTAGCACTGCCTATCAGCTGCCTCTTTATCTCTGGCATCTCTTGTTCATACAGCCAAGTGTGGGACTTTGATTGGTCATTGACATTGCACGTGCTCTCTGTTAACTCAGAATACCTTCTGCTGTTCAATTCAGTTCTTGGATTAGATGCTCCTTTGTGGCCCAGTCTTCTGTTGCTAGGAGGCCGGGGCAACTGGAAAAAACATTCTAGAGCTAGACTGTACGGGAATTAGTGTTATTGTCTCAGATAAGATCTTATGTCTAGTATGTCCCTGCTAATACTGCTTAGTTATAAGGCTTCTGGATTTGGTTTTATTATCTTTGGTTTCTTTTCAATATTAAAAAAAATTCTTTTTGCAGTACTGGTGATAGAATCCTTGTGCATGGTGAGCAAGCATGGTCCCACTACCTACCTACATCCCTAGTCCTTGAATTTAGGTTTTCATTGCTGTGAAGCACAGTCTCACTCTGTACCCAGACTAGCTTCACACTAACAATCCTCCTGCTTCAGCCTCCCTGGTACTGACACTGACAGCATATGCTACCACATCTACCATGCCATCAGCACTTCGGTTATATTTCACTAGCTAAGGTACAGAAGTATCACAAGAAAGGAAATTAGAATATAAAGTACCTATAAAATCTTTCAATGCTATCTAGAACTCAGCTTCTTAGGCTATAGATCAAAACCCCATATGGAGTTGAATAACTAAATATGGGGCTTTCAAAAATATTGGCACCAGTAAAAAGGTTTTTGACCATACGTGAATCAAACATGAATTAAAAATGGAACACATGATGAATCAGAAGTGTTTCTGAAAGTGCTCACCCATGCTATATGTGTGACTTCACCACATCCTTGGTTCTGAACACACAACATGTACCCTGTCTACATGGAACTTGCCACACATGTTACACACTACATATCACCAATGGATGCTGCCTATAACACCTCAGCTCAAATTTGGGACTACTGTACATTGTTTTCTGCTCTTAGAGACACAGTGTTTCAATTACAGGAAACAAAGACTTTTACTACTTTCCTTTCATCATTTATCATCATGAAAGTACCAAATTAATATATCTCTGGGTTGTATTTTGTTAGAATGTCTGATTTTCAAAATTGCTGACTTGAGTGTCATTAAGAAAATTGTTCAATGAATTTTAAATTGGGAATAGGATAGAATTTCCAACAATTTCTACAATGGCCCTAAACCTAGTTCTATATCTTTATGTGAAGCAAAATTCTCAGCACTGACAATTATAAAATCAAAATATTGATCAACTCTGTGACAATGCTCTGTATCCTATAGTATCAAATGTTCATACAAGATTTAATTTTTTTTTTTTTTTTTTTTTTTTTGAGGTAGGGTCTCATTCTAGCCCTGGAACTCACTATGTAGTCTCAGGGTGGCCTTAAACTCATGGTGATCGTCCTACCTCTGCCTCCTGAGTGCTGGGATTAAAGGCGTGCACCACCCGCCTGGCTAAGATTTAATTTTTATGTAAAAATAAATAAGCACATCCATCTCATTAGTATGCAAATTTGTTTTGGGGGTTTGGTTTTGGTTTTGGGTTTTTTGAGGTAGGGTCTTCCTCTAGTCTATGCTGACCTAGAATTCACTATGTAGTCTCAGGATGGCCTTAAACCCACAATGATTCTCCTACCTTGGCCTGCCGAGTGCTAGGATTAAAGGCATGCGCCACCATACCTGGCCAAATTTGTTTTTATCTTCAATAACTAGCACAATTATATGATAATTGAATTATATGCCAAGGAATTGTCTTAAATAAATTTCTTGGGGCTGGAGAGATGGCTTAGTGGTTAAGACACTTGCCTGCAAAGCCTAAGGACCCTGGTTCAGTTCCCTAGTATCCATATAAAGCCAGATGCACAAGGTGGTGCATGTGTCTGAGGTTCATTTGCAGCAGCTAGAGGCCCTGGTATGCTCATTCTCTCTCTATCTGCCTCTTTCTCTCAAATAAATAAATAAATAAATAAATAAATAAATAAATATTTAAAAATAAATTTCTTTATTATCAGTAAATGTTTGACTTTATTTTATATTCCTATTCCTCAGTTCTTGTAAAAGACTTTAAGCCAAAAAGGAGCCCCTTTTGGCTAGGAGTGGAAAAAGTTCAAGAAGCTCTAACATAGAACACTACTAGGAAGATCAAGCTCGGCTCTTAGAAATATCAATAGCAAGAATCTTGGTGAAATCAATGCTAACATCATTTTTACACTTGGAAAAACATGGGGTATACAATTATGTAAGTCAGAAAAATCAATAATGACACATATTTAAAAGCAAGATGATACATTTAAAAGAATGATTTTAAGTATTGTTCATTTAGATATTTTTTTTTTCTAGAAAGATTCAATTTTATCTTAAGACTTGTGGCCAATAGCACATATTGCAACATGAGGTCCTGGGTTAGGAAAGCAGTTTGTGGCTATGAAACAGATCAAATCTAACTAGCCATTGGGGAGTGGAACCCGTGACCTTTACCTCATTAGCACAGGCTTAAGCCCAGTGAATGAACTCTCCATTGATAACGTCCTGATACCTGAGAGTGGATGAGCCTTCACTCTAACTTAACAATCCTTTCTTGTTTCTATATTATTTGTACTAAAAATGTGAAGTGTCCTTGTTCCATAGGGAGGGGCAGGGAGGCATATGGCTTTCACAGACACTCAAAAATCAATTCATCTGTGTTCCTTGTCAAATGAGGGAGAGAACTGAAGCCCTGAAATGAAATGTGAGGCGAGACAAGTTGATCAAAACACATACCTACTGGGCTTCACTCCTGGGCACTTTCACATTGTAGGGGCCACTCCTGGAGGGCAGTATCTCTGAATTCCTGCAGCATAGGTGTGTGGACTGTCAATAGGAACAGGGAGTTCAAGCTAGAGCTTGAAGTTCATGTGCAGTGGCAATTACAGAATGTACACTCAGAGGTTTTCAATGACCTTTATTTGGGAGCCTACAAATTTCTTTGAAGAGTGAGTGCAGAAAGTAGTTTAAAACATTTCCATGCAAAATGACTTGGGCTACAGCATATTTAGGAATGAGGCAACCTGATCTCATGGCGGGGGCCGAGGGGGGGAGGTTGAGAGTTTGGTGTAAATACACAGAGGCATAAAGAAGTGAGCTAATCCTTTAGTTTTGGATGTCAGGACAATTGTAGACCTTGGACGGAAGGATGGATTTGATATGTACCTGTGGTAGGATGAGAAAGGGGAAGGGCAGAAAATGACGAGATAAAGTGATGCTTGAAAGAAGGCATATTCATCATGAATTACTAGCCAGAGAACACATGGCAGAATGCTGAAGGATGACAAAGAAGTTTCTACTGGTATATTACCTTTATGGGAACAGATGTCCAATGGTGCAGTAAACAGTATCCATCTCCATGAGGAATAGAACTGTTACCTAGATTCGTTTTTCCTATTTATTTATTTATTTATTTTGGTTTTTTGAGGTAGGGTCTCACTCTAGCTCAGACTGACCTGGAATTCACTATGTAGTCTCAGGGTGGCCTCGAACTTACAGCAATCCTCCTATCTCTGCCTCAATACTGGGATTAAAGGCATGTGCCACCACGTGTGGCCTAGATGCTCTTTAAAAAATATTTAATTAACTTATTTACTTGAGAGAGAGAAATAGGCAGAGAGTGAGAGAGAGAATAGGTGCACCTGGGCCTCCAGCCACTGCAAACGAATTCCAGATGTGTGCATCCCCTTATGTATCTGGCTTACATGGGTCCTGGGGAATTGAATCTGGGTCCTTTGGCTTTGCAGGCAAGCACCTGAACATCTAAGCCATCTCTCCAGCCCCTAGGTACTTTTTAAAAATATTTTAATTATTTACTTGCACAGAAGAGAGAGACAGAAAGAGAATGGGCATGCCAGAGCCTCCAGCCACTGCAAATGAACTCCAGATGTATGTGCCACTTTGTGTATCTGGTTTTATGTGGGTGTCTGGCAATCAAACTCTGGTCATTAGGCTTTGCAGGCAAGCACCTTAACTTCTGAGCCATCTCTCCAGCCTTCTTCTTCTTCTTCTTTTTTTTTTTTTTTAGTTGTTGTTTTTGAGGTAGGGTCTCACTGTAGCCCAGGCTGACCTGGAATTTACTCTGTATTCCCAGGCTGGCCTTGAGCTCACAGTGATCCTCCTACCTCTGCCTCCCAGTTCTGGGATTAAAGCATGTGCCACCATGCCTGGCTCTTATCTACATTCTAATGGCATATTCTGCCTCTGTCTCGGATGGTGGCACCCAAGGATTCTTCCTCCTCTTCTTTTTAGTTTTTATTTTATTTATTTTTGGTTTTTTCAAGGTATGGTCTTACTCTGGCCCAGGCTGACCTGGAATTAGTCTCAGGTTGGCCTCAAAGTTACCTCAGCCCCCTGAGTGCTGGGATTAAAGGTGGGTGCCACTACACCCAGTGCACCTAAAGATTCTTTGGGGAAAAAAAATGATAAGAGCCTTCCAAGTCGTTATTCTTAACTTCAAGATGTCCACTGTTACAGGCTGGGGATATCCTTTGGTTGGGAGAGTGCTTGCCTAACATGCATGAAGCCATGGGTTTGATCCAGCCCTTCATAAACCAGGCATGGTGCACACCTGTGAACCCAGCACTCAGGAGGTGAAGGTAGAAAGATTAAAAGGTCAAGGTCTTCCTTGGCTTCATAGCAAGTTGGAGCCCAGCCTGGATACATGAGAGCTTGTCTCAACAACAAAAAGTCTCCTCTACTCTCTTGGAAACAACCAAAATGAAGCTTTGACAATGACTTTTGGAGGAGAGAGACAATGTGCTTATGATAGTGAACCTCAAGCCATTCTTATGCCTGCTAATGAACCTCTATCAGTAAGTGTTCCAGGCAGGCTTGGGCTTTATGAAGCATGCTCTGATTGGTTAACCTTCCCAGTCACATTCTGGATACATACCCTTCAAGAATCAGCTTAGTCACTCTTTCTGGAAAACCTTTCCTTATTCTCACAGATGTTCCTCAGTTGTACTTACTACCCTAATATTTACTATACCATATATATATTATGATTATAGTGGCATGTGATACTCAGTTACTGCACTGTCTTTTGCTGGAGTAAATTGCTTATAGATAAGGCCTCTACTTTTGATCATCTCTTTATCCCAGGCACTTTGCAGAGATGGACAGCTGGGCATGGTGCAAAACCTGTAATCCCAGCAGTGCTTGGGAAGTTGAGGCAGGAGGATGCTGTGAGTTGGAAGCCAGCCTGGGCTCTGCTATAAGACCCTGTCTCAAATAATAAAAGCATAAACAAAACAGAAAAGGACTATTGTCTCTGAAAACACACATACAATAGAAATAGAAATATTAGCCTGAAATTGAGGGAATGATTCTTAGATTGAGATAGATTGACTTTTTAGCAAGAGGAATCTAAAATTAATTTTGGTTTTATATATATATATATGAGAGAGGGGGTACAGATAGAGAATGAACATACCAGGGCCTCTAGCCTCTGCAAACAAACTCCAAACCCATGAGCCACAGTGTACATCTGGTTTTACATGTGTACTTGGGAATCAAACTAGGGTCCTTAGGCTTTGCAGGCACGTGTGTTAACTGCTGAACCATCTCTCCAGCCCATAATTTTGGTTTCTTTTGGGGCAAGGTCTTAGGTTCATACAGAACACATGGCCAGCCTTCCATTCTTTCTCCCATGATCTGCCTTTGACCATTTGACTACTTATTATTCAAGAGCTAAGAAGAAAAGGACAGAAGCTGAACTTCTTTCATCCCTTCCTGAAGCTGTTTGGGGCAGCTTTGATTATAGCTAGTGAAATTACCCATCAGTTTGAGATGATCTCATTCTCTTATTTACCAGGCCTTCTCTACTTCTCACTACTCAGCTAGTAGCTTCTCAATCTCTCTCTATCACACACACACACACACACACACACACACACACACGCACGCACAGTGTGTATTTTGAGGTAGAGTCTCACTCTAGGCCATGCTGATGTTGAACTCACTCTGCAGCTGGGGCTGGCCTTGAACTCATTGTGATCCTCCTACCTCAGCCTCCTGAGTGTGGGATTAAAGGCATGGGCTACCACACCCCACCAAAGTATCTTTTTAAGGTTCAAGTCAGCTCTGTACCTGTGTTCCTAAGTACATGTGAAGCCATAGGCCTCATTTTTGCTTCGAACAGCTTCATCATGAACCAACAGAAACAGTCAGTGGCCTGCTTCTCTAGGGTAATTTCATGGTCCTAAGGAGTTTAAGTTTATTTTCTGAGACTGGTTCAAGAAACATTCCTTAAGAAAAAAAGAGAGAGAGAAAGAGAAAGAATAAATAAATTCAACCAAGAATAATATTACATTTGGGGAGTTTTTTTTTTTTTTCTTTGCTTTTTGAGATAGGGTCTCACTGTAGTCCAGGCTGACCTGGAACTCACTCTGTAGTCCCAGGCTGGCCTCCAAGTCATGGCAACCCTTCTACTTCATCCTCAGGTGTGATGTACCACCACACCTGGAGAGCCACCACGCCCAGTAAGAAGGGTTTTCCATCTATATTTAAATTCTAGGCCTTAGGTAACACTTGCGACTGAAGTCCTCCTTTACCCTTATTATATAAAAAACAAACAGTGCACTCTGGGGGTGGGGCATCCACATACCTTTCCACCCCTGTGATGAGTAAGACTGGCTTCACCATTCCTGAAACCACACATGCTAACTTTTCTTCCGCCCCCTCACACAGCAAACTCTCCTATTGGCATCAAAATGTTTATCACAACTCTCATTAATTTGAATTATTTTGTCTGCTCTCGAACCTCGTGGAAAAGGAGAATGGTGGGTGAGCTGTCCCAAAGCAGGAAGATGTTGATGCACAACCACCATACTCACTCTCCAGACATGTCGACAAAGGCAGGGCTTGCTGTTTAGGACTGCTAGGCCATCTTGACTGAGCATGTTACGCGGCTAGCCCTCTTACTGCCAAGGTACTTTAATCAGGATTTCCAAGGTAAGGTGGATCTCCCAGCGTCCTCCCCAACAGAGGCCTACCTAACCCATTGACGCCTTCCATACAAACCCGAATTTAGGTGGCGGAATGGCAAATTTTGGATGCATATTTTATATATGCAAGACAGAGATGAAACTCCATTTTAAAAGCTTCAAACTTTATTTCTTATTTTTTTCATGACCTGAGGCATGTACTCAGGCTTGTGGTTAGCACTGGTGTGAGCCTAGGGCCCACTCTCAAATGGCTGAATGCATGCACACTTGGACACAGCACATGGTGGATTCGCTGCTGGGAGAATGGCCTTCGGAAAAAAAGTAAAGTGAAAAAAAAAAAAAAAAGGAACAGACAAAGAAATCCAGAACCTGAGCAGTGTGGCCCATTTGCTCAGGCCGTTCTTGAACCGGCGATGGGTCTGGCAAAGAGATGCACCTGAAACCCCGTGGGCTGGCTGGCTGGCGGGCGGGCGGGCGCCTGGGCCGAGGCGCGGTGCCGCCGCTTCCCAGCGGCGAGGGCGCAGCGGCAGGCAGGGACAGGGAAGGCAGCGCGAGGCTCCCGGCCGCGGCGGCGGCGGCGGCGGCGGCGGCGGCGGCGGCGGCACCGGCACCAGCGCAGTTTCCCCTCTCCCCAGCCCTGACTCTACGCGCACATGCGCACTGCGCCCGCAGCCCTGGACCATTTGTCAGGACTACTCGTGAGACGGAGAAAAAAAAAGAGAGAGAGAGAATTTGGGGGTAAGAAGCGGTCGATCGGACCTAATCTGTAATTAATCTGAAGGTTTACCCGTGCTAGAGCCGTTCGTTTTAATTTTTTCTGGGTTGAGGATGAAAGTTCCGAGACCTGGAGGGGGAAAAGGAAGCGCACCCTCGTCTTGTGAAACAGATCAGGGGAGGGGAAGGAGAGAAGGGGATTTTCCCCCACTTCTCTGCGCCTCTGGGAAAGAGGAGAAAACTTAATCCTGGGGGGAAAAAGTGGGCAAGTGACTCGGTAAGGGCTGGAGGTGTATGTGGGGGGAGTCTCTGGGCATCTCACTCCGAAGTAGTGAGTGCGAGTGTGAAAGAGGAACAAAAGAGAGAGAAAAGAGAAAGGAAAAAATGGGGGGAGGAGAGACTGGTATTTTTTTTTCTCTGCGCGCACACGGGCAAGGGTGTGGGGGGCCGTGCGGAAGGGAGCCGGGCGAGGCGGCCGCGACGGGCTCCGGCCGGCGCGCAGGCGGCGGGATGCGTGTGGGCCCCCTCCCCGCGCCCCCCGAGCTTGTCACTTGGGTCGCTTTCATGTCAGCGAGCGCGGGGTGCTGCTGCTGCTGCTGCTGCTGCTGGTGGTGGTGGTGGTGGGGTGGGTGGGTGGGGGAGCGCGGCGGCGGAGGCGCCGGGCTGCGTGTCCGGGGTGGGCTCCGCGAGAGCCGCAGCCCCAGGGCGGCGGAGCGCGGCCGGCCGCCGAGGCTGGCAGGCAGGCAGGAGTGGGGAGTGGGGGCAGGGAGCGGGCGCCGGCTCGGGGGGGATCTCCCCACCCCCGGGAGGGGGTCGATCGGGGCCGCGGCACGGTGCGGCGGGAGACGCGAGCCCCGCGCGCCGCCCCTGCGGCCCCCCCTCCCTACTCCTCCGCCCGTGTGGCCTTTGTGCCGGGCGCGCACCGAAGAGGAGCGAGCGGGCGAGCGAGAGAGCGAGCGAGCGGGCGGGCGGGCGCGAGAAGTCCAAGTACGGGAGACCGAGGCAGTGGGAAAAGAGGCCGGGCCACTTTCCGCCCGCTCGCGCTGGCTGCGGAGAATGGACTGGTTGAATGTGCGCGAGGCGCGTCTCCCCGGCGCGGCGCGGCGCGGCGCGAGCCGTGAGTGTGTGCGGAGTGTGCGAGTGTGCGCGGAGGCCTCCCCGGGCGGCTCGCACCGCGCACACGCGCCCGCCCGCCCGCACACGCACGCACGCCCGCCTGTCCGCCCGCACCCTCGCACGGACCCGCGGCGGGGGGCTCGCTGGGCGGCCGAGAGTTTGCGTGTGCTTCCCCGCCGCCGCCGAGTGTGGGAGAATTTCCTATAGATCGGCTCCAATTTCCGCCATTTTGGGAAAGTTACACAAAAATAAACCCTCTGGTTTATTTCTGCCCGAGGCAGGAAAGTGCCTCCGGGGGGCCGTGGCGGCGCGGGCCCGGGGCGGCCGTCCATCGGCACGGAGGAGGCGCCGCGGGGGCCGGGGCCGGGAAGCCGTGCCGTCGCGCCCGTTCGCCCCGCGCCCTGCCGCCGCGCAGTGCCGCCGCCGCCGGGTGCGGGCGCGGGCGTGTGCCGGGCGGCGGAGGGGGAGGCGCGGGCCTCCATTCCTCCAACTTGTTTACGCCCGCCGGCTCGCGGGGAGGCCGGCCCGGGGATGGGTGTGAGGGGGGCACCCTCCGCGTCCTGGGCCCGGGCGGGCCGTCTCTGCGCCGCGGCGGCGGCGGCGGCGGCGGGGCGGGGGAAGTAGAGGCCGACGGGGGTGGGGGGATCGGGAAGCGCAGCCGCCCGGGCATCCGCCGCGCGCCCCGAGCGGGAGCCGCCGTGAGAGGCGACGGAGGCAAACTTGAGAAGCCCGGGAGGCGGGGAGTGGGGGGTGGGCAGCGCGGGGAGGCCGCCGCTCCGGACTGGAGGCGGCGCGCGGTGGGGGGGGGTAACTTTAATTACCTTGAAAAAAAATAAATGAATAAATAAACAAATAAAGGAGGGCCCTGGGATTTGGAACACCTCCCCTCCCCACCCCACCCCGCCCCCAGCCGCCGTTCGGATCCGAGCCACCGTGAGAGAAAGTTGCCCGGCGGGGCGCACGGCTGGGGGTGTCTGCGTGTCTGTCTGCGGGTCGGTGGGTCGGTGTGCGCACCGGGAGAGCTGGGGTGGGTGAGAGGGAGGGGGGCAGCCGAGCCGCACTCCCGAGTCGCGGGGATCGGGGTTCTCGCCCCACCCTTCCACGGGGACGCGAAGGTAAATGTCGCTTCCATTTCCCTTCTCAGTCCGCCGCCGCCACCCCGCTTCCTTTTCCTCCTCTTCCTCCTCCCTGCCGTGTTTTTTTTTTTTTGAGGGGGACCCGAAAAAGAAAGAAAGAAAAAAAAAAAGAAAGAAAGAGAAGAAAAGAAACAACAAAACGGAGTCTCTTTCCTTATGCAACTTCCTCGGGCGCCGTGAGCACGGCCCCTCCCCCTCCCGCATCCCTTGGCTCGCTCCTTTGCCACCTCGGGCCACAGCCAGGAACATGCATTCGAGATCGCCCCAAGTTCCCGGAGAAAAAAAAAAAAAAAAAAAAAAAAAAAGAAGGAAAAAATAGATTTAAAAATGTTCTAAGGGAAACGAAGATGAGAAATAAGAATTTGGGCCGGGGGTGCTGGTGGTCGGGGGAGGGGCGGCAGAAGGGCACGGTCCTGGGCGAGTGCGGGGAATTCTCATTGTTTTCCCTAGACCGTGGTGTGCGGTGTCTTTATTGCTGTTAGGGAGGCCGACAGGCTCGGTACTCGTTACCACGGTCGCGTGGATTTTTGCGCAAGTTTTTAGAAAAACACTGACTCGAGTAGAGCATTTCTCCGGAAAGTTTCAAGTGCAGCAGAATAGCGACCGTGCAAAACTGGCCAAGGGGGGACCTCTAGTGGTTAAACGCATCTTAAGTTCGCCAGGCCGAGAGCAAAGTTTGGCCTTTACTTGTAGCTACGTAGTCCGTTTAGACGTGGAAGTCGTTAGAGGACCTGAGCGAGCAGCCAGATGTGTGCAAGGATGCTGCATGGGAGTAAGAGTTTGGTATACCCGAGAGCAGTGGATTCTGAGCTAGCAGGCCCTGTGATTTCCATCCTCCCGTGCTTTTATGAAAAATCAAATAAAAAGACTTTGATTCTGAGATTTGAGATTGGCACTCCTGCACAAGAAACGGTTGTATTTATCGTCGTGTGTATTTTCACCAATTCTTAAAATCAGGAGTCGTAATAAATAAATAGCTTAATTTTGAATGTTAGTAAAAATACAAAGTGAAATGTATGTTTAAAACTTGAACAAAAATATAGAAAATTGAGATTTGCCTTTGCTGGTCATTTTATTTTCTGATAAGTATAATTTCACGCGAATAGGACGTTTTTTTACTGTATATAATGTTCGAAAAATAACTAGTATCTTCTGGTTGTAAGAGTATAATTTTGAGTCACAAAAATATTTCTGGATCCTTTGTGTAAACCTGTCAATTAGAGTACTTAAATACATGGGTAACGATATAATATCTATTCTTTTGCCAGTATATATATCTTTACTTTTAAAGATTAAAAACCCATGGAGATTAAGGTTATGTCAAATGTTCCTTGTAGCTTCCACCTGTCTGTCATATTAATATATATAGTTTTTTGTTTTTTGAGGTAGGATCTTTAGCCCAGACTGATTTGGAATTCACTATGTTGTTTCAGGCTGGCCTCAAACTCAGTGATTCTCCTATCTTGGCCTCCCAAGTGCTGGGATTAAAGGCATATGCCACCACACCCGGCAGAAATATAGATATTTTTTGAGGTTGCCGCCCTATGTACCCCAGCCTGGTCTTGAAATCACATCTCCTATCTTCAGTCTCCCTAGAACTGCTAGTAGTAGTACTGTAGTACAATGAGGAATTTTATTGGGTGAATTTAGTATATGGGAATGACGTGAATGATTAAAATAAATTTCACCTCATCTGGAACTAGTTTATTTTATTTTAATATAATGAGTGATGTGTGGAGTTGTGTGTCAGTGTTTGGAAATGTACATTTAATTGTAGACTATGGATTTGAAGGCTTTATGAAGTGCTTTGATTTTTTTCCCCCTTTCTTTTAAAATCAATACTAGATCCTTAAGAAAAGACTTGGGGTTACACAACAGTTGTGAAGGCCACCAGACAGCTGTCTTTCTTCACCACCACAAGGTAAGATGCGCTTGTTCATAGGCGTGCCTTGATACACTTAAAGTGCTGAAAGCTGCATTTGGACATCTGGATGGAGAGTTTAAAAAGGTTGGGGGGGGGGGAAATGGCTGCTTGGAATGTATGCACATATTGACACTAAGTGAAGCATGATGGAGGGGTGAATGAAGCATTACCAGAATTAAGCTTGTCCTGGGTAATCTTGAGAAAGTCCTACTCACTAGATTCCTTGTTAGCATTCCAACAACTGTTTTCTACTGAAATATTTTTATTTTTTTTTTTTTTTTTCTTTTGGTTTTTCGAAGTAGAGTCTTGCTCCAGACTAGGCTGACCTGGAATTCACTGTGCAGTCTCAGGGTGCCCTCAAACTCCATGGCAGTCCTCCTACCTTGGCCTCCCAAGTGCTGGGATTAAAGGTGTGCCTCACCATGCCTGGCCCTTATTTTTTTCTTTGAGATTGAAAAGGTGAGGAAACTGCAACAACACAAGTGTGAATTAGTCCAGGTTGTATAGATCCATACTGTCAGGGAGGAGCCAGGTACTTTAATTGTGATTGGAGCCTGGGGTAAAACTTGATAGCTCAAATTCATGAGTATGTGGGGGTATGGGGGGCATATTTAATTTCATTTAAGTGTCTCTTATGGCTTAAACCCAGGAAGGGCTGACTGGTGCATGATACCAGGTCGTAGGTGTATAGTGGAGTTAGCTATTGTCCGGATATTTTGGAGAACGCTGACTTATCTCCAAATAATTCAGAACCTACTTTTCTTTCTTTTTAAAAAAATTTTGTTTTATTTTTATTTATTTATTTGAGAGCAACAGACAGAGCAAGGCAGAGAGAGAGAATGGGTGTGCCAGGGCCTCCAAGCCACTGCAAACAAACTCCCGATGCATGTGCCAACTTGTGCATCTGGCTTACAAGGGTACTGGGGAATCGAGCCTTGAACCCGGGTCCGTAGGCTTCACAGGCAAGCACTTAACCTCTAAGCTATCTTTCCAGCCCAGGACCTACTTTTCCTACAAAGTCCATCAGTGGACAGGGGCAGCCTCAGCCTGGCTACAACATCTAAGCACCTTTGTGCTGCCTAGTGCTTTCCCCTATCTGTGCCCCCCCCCTTCAGTAGTTCTTTTTCCTTTTGTGCTTACTTCCCTGCTTTCTCTGTCTTGAGTATTAAAGGGTTTGCTAATTCTCCTTAGACAACACCAAAAAGAAATGAAAATTAGCTTTTCTTTTATGAATAGAACTGCTAATCCTCTCTGGGTCAGGTGTGGTCTAGAAGTCACAATGAATAATGACTAGTATCAAAGTGATTCTTAACAGCCACTCATTGCCCTTTTTGGGTTGTGGTTTATCTTAAATCGTATGATTAGTAGACTTAGTACATATATTTGTACTGATGTGTGGATGTCAGAGACAGTGCACAAGAACAACTCCAAGGACGACACAGACAGGACCAGGGCTCTAGAAGTAGTGGGTGTTTTCTGGGATGGCGAGTTTAGAGCTTTGATGTGTGTTTTCTTCATTTGAAGAGTCACTGTGGTGTGAGAAGCTTGCTAGAGTGGGAATCAGAAGACGTAATTTAGTCACTTACTCTGCCACAGTAAGGTCACTGAACCTCCTTCAGCCTTGGTTTCTACATCTGGAAAATAGGGACAACAAGGGCTTGTAAAGAACAATTCAAATGTGTGGTGGTCATGTTGTCATCTTACCTTAGCCAGCCTTAGGAAGAGCAGGACAGAACATGGTTACTTAAGTCTTGCCTAAAAGTTTTACATTGCTTTCAGGTGTGTGTATTATATACATTTGTCCAACACTTTTCCACTTTCTTTTGTTTTGTATGAAACAAAGTAATTTATCTTTGACAATATTTGATACCTGAGTGGAGGGACATGGTACCATGGTGCCGAATATAAAGTTTGAAATTCATGCCAAATTAATCATTTCATATGTAGAAGGAGTAAAGGAAAGAGATGTTTAAAGTGATGCCTAATTGTGGAAATGGTAGGGTGAGGGAAATAGGAGTTGGTGTGAGGGGAATTCATGTGCTGTAATTAACATCTTGGTAGATTGAGTCTACTGGGAGAAGAGGGTGAGAAAATAGGTAACTGGGCTAGTGGTGATTTCAAGTCACTGGGGAAGACAGAATATGGTTCCTGTGAATGACTAGATTTAAGGAAGGATCCACAGAGCACTTTTCCCACTGTTTTTTAGACCTCTCGGTTGCTATATTCTAATTATAGCCAACTCCCTAAAATGTTCATGAAAAAATAATTACCATTACTATCAGCCACTATTTTCAAGTTGACGTAAAGAACCTCGCCAAAAAAACCAAGGCAAATCAAACCAAACGAAAACAAAGAGCAGCCTGACATATTCTAGTTTTTTTATGTCTTTTATAAATTATCCAGTCAATGCCCCAAGAATCTAAAACCTCACTGGTGAAGGAAAGAAGACATGTATGTTCAATTTAATAAGTCCTTGAGTAACTGACTTTTTAAAAAAGAACTATGTGCTATTTCAACTAACACTGCAGTAGGTGGTAGGAGGGGGAATTTAGAAGAGAAGTCATATTATGTGGCATGTGTCAAGGGAACTCCTGAGGGCCCAAGGATGGGTCACTGAGTGATCCCTCTAGCAGTGTATAGAATTTCTTAACCAATTTTTATGGTTCTAAAAACACTACATCTTTGCCCTTTTGGAGTTCCCTGGATCCTTAACTGAGTAGGAGACACGGCTTTGAGTTTTGCTAATGACATTATAACAATTACACATTGTACTTTAGTGAAGAATAAATGCTCTAGCAGTTGTGGAAGCCAGTGAGCCAGGAATCATGGGCTTGGGGCTAAGTAATGGTGAATAATGTTATACAGAGGGTACAGGACAGCACATTCTGTTTTAATGCTCAGCCTCCAGAAATTAGTGGGCAGCTTGCCAGCCCCTGTCAAGGAACACCCGAGTTGAGTTGTGCAAGGATGATGGCTTTGGACTTTTTGTGTGACTTGTGCATTCACAAGGAGATTTTCTGGTGAGAATCAGTTCTGCCAATGTTCCTGCTTGCTAATCTTAAGGAACTCATGCCTCGTAAGGAGTTGGGCTTATTATGATATAGGTAATGATACTGCATTTGTAAAGAACTACTTATAGGCTCACATGTATACAGATTTATACAGAAAATACGGAAGAAAAACTTCATTATCCAATGGGACAATTCTTCAAGATTCTCTTTATTGTGTGAAATTGTCCATTGATGTGTGTAGATGTGAGTCAGTAGTGGGAGAAGATGATGAGCTAGTGTGTATGGACTGTGGCTATTAGGCAGCAGGTGGATGAAGGGAAGTTACAGCAGTGGGTACCTTTGACATAGAACTGAATTTGATTTATGAGGTCTCGGAAACCCCTATGTAGCAGGCAGAAGAAGTTTGGAGGAAAGAACAAGGTCATTTGAGAGGAACTTGAGAGAAGTTGGATGAATTTGGGTGAGAGAACTTTTTCTTATGAATCTTAAGTCTCTTCACCTGAAGTGGATTTGGAATTAAGGACTTGGGTGGTGATCATAACAATTGCATGTGTATTGCATGCAATACAGTAAAATGCCTTCTGAATTGTCCTTTCTTATATGCACTGTGAATATTCTGTGTTCATTGATCTCATTTATAGAACATCTGCTTTTATATAAATCAATATTGAGAAGTACTTAACTTTATTAACACCAAGTATTGAATACATGAATGTGTTAGCTCTACAAAAAAAACCAAATATCAAGCCTTGGCCTCAGTGTATTTGTAATCTGGTTGGCGAACAAGCCATACACATACAATGAGTAAAATGGTAGAGATAAGGAAGGTAACAGGTATCTTGTTAGTATCTCTAGATTTATTTATTTATTCATTTATTTTATATTTATTTAACAGAGAAAGACGGAGGGAGGGAGGGAGAGAGTGAGAATGGGCATGCCAGGACCTCCATCCATTGCAAATGAACTCCAGATGCGTGCACCCCCTTGTGCATCTGGCTAATGTGGGTTCTGGGGAATCGAACCTGGGTCCTTTGGCTTTGCAGGCAAATGCCTTAATGGCTAAGCCATCCCTCCAGCCCAGTATCTCTAGATTTAGTGTCCCCTTGACGAGGATGGAGCAGACAGGGTCCTTTGTGAGAAATACCAGGAGTGTGAACATTTTAGGTACAGTTGTGCAATGAGTGCCTTTGAATGTCTAGCCCTAAGTTTGGTGCCAATTTTTGTTTATCCATCCACCAATCCACAAAATAATAAATGCTTTCTGGATGCCTCAGTACTGGTTTAGACACTAAACATTATCTCTTCTACGCTCAGAAGTCTTGATAATTTGATTTATTTTTTTTTTGGTTTTTTTAAGGTAGGGTCTCACTCTGGTCCAGACTGACCCAGAATTAACTATATAATCTCAGGGTTGCCTCAAACTCATGGCGATCCTACCTCTGCCTCCCGAGAGCTGGGATTAAAGGCATGTGCCATCACACCTGGCAATAATTGGATTTTTTTATTTCTTATTTATTTTGCTATTGTTGTTTATGTTTTTTGGTGTAGGATCTTGCTATGTAGTTCAAGCTGGTTTCAGATTTGGTATGTAGCCTAGGCTGACCTTGAACTCATGGTCCTCCTGTTTCAGCCTCTCAAGGGGTAGGATTACAAGTGTGCATATCCCCCACATTCCACCTATTATTTTTCTTCTAAAGCAAGTTCTTGGAGATGCTTAGTAACTTGTCTAAATTCATTCATTCATTTTAAAGGGGTGGGACCAGGAAAGTGGCAGAGGGTTAGGGCTGGTTTGATTTTTTTAGTTTTTGATTTTCAAAATAGTAATTCCTAGAATTTTTGAAAGAAAAGATATTTTCATATTAAGATATTTGATCTGATGTAGTGGCTTATGTTAAGGTAATAATAACGAACAAGAGAAACTTATGGGTGCTGGCTCAGTGGTTAAAAGCACTTGCTACAATGCTTGCAGGCCTGGGTTCAATTCCGCAGTACCCACATAAAACCAGATGCAGTAGCAAGAAGCCCTGGTATGCCCATTCTCTGTCTGTTTGTTTGTTTCTCCCTTCCTTCCTTCCTTCCTTCCTTCCTTCCTTCCTTTCTTTCTTTCTTTCTTTCTTTTTTTTTTTTCTTTTTTTTTTTTTTTTTGTTTTTTCTCTCTCTCTGCTTGCAAATAAAAGAAAAGCTGATGGGAAGAAAACTCTTATTTTTTTACTCCCCCCCTTTTAAACCAAGAGTTGAGAAAAAGCCAGTTACTGAGTTATGCTGAAAAGAACACCTCAGTGCAGCCCTCTGCCTTGAAATGACACAGACTGTCAATAAAGTAGTTCATCAAAGAGTGGAAGCTGGGCATGTAGCTCAGTGATAGATCATTTGTGTAGCATGTGTAAGACCTTGGCTTGGATCCCTAGTACTTAAAAAAAAAAAAAGAAAGAAAGAAAAAGATAGGGCTCAGGTTTGCTGAAATAGACTCAAAAGATGATGGAGTTTACTTGGAGCTCAGAGTTGTAGAAGAAGAAAGTTGAGGGGCTAGGGAAATGGCTTAGCGGTTAAGACGTTTACCTGTGAAGCCTAAAGACCCTGGTTCAATTCCCTAGGACCCATGTAAGCCAAATGCACTAGGGGGCACATGCATCTGGAGTTCGTTTGCAGTGGCTAGAGGTGTTTCCATTCTCTCTATCTGCCTCTTTCTCTCTCTCTCAAATAAATAAAATAAAAAGTTGAAATGAAAATAACAGATAATGATGCGAAGGTGGGTGGTGTGTGTGTGTGTGTGTGTGTGTGTGTGTGTGTTGGCCTAAAATCAAAATAAAAGTGCAGGTAAGAAAATATTCAATAATAGTGCTTGAATTACTGGGGCTATACTCTGATCAGAAGGCATGTTCTCTGTTTGCATGGAGAAGAGCCTTTTAGACTTATGGATGGTTCTGTGTTGCAATGAGCAGATGGATCTCTGCCTTATCAGACAGGTCTTTAGTCTCACTTGGAAATTTGCCACCACCTTTATTGACTGCTGGGGTAGTGGACTGTTTTTTTTTGTTGTTGTTGTTGTTGAAATTCTGGTTTGGTTTTTGTTTGAAACACCTATTATGCCATGGGCTAGCTCTAGGTAGGACCCTACCTTTATGCTGTATGTAATTCTATGGAATTAAACTAGTTATTTCTTGAATATTTTAAATAGGATTGCTTAGGCACCAGTTGAGTATTTTTCTCCATCTGTTACTGTTGAGCCCCAAGTGGTGAACTGGGGATTTTGCACCGGCAAGCAGGTCTGGTTGTTAAATGAATAATTTAGCTTTTCTGTTTGTGGTCTAATTGGTGAACTTGAGGCCTAGCTGTTCAACCTATTGATAAGGTAGTTAGCTACAAATGCTTAACAAGACTGGAAGCATTACTTTTGTGAGAGAAAAAAAATCTGGTCAAATCTCATTTATTTATTTGGGGAGGGGCAGATATAGAGAGAGAGTAAGTGAGAGAGAATGGGAGTGCCAGGGCCTTCAGCTGCTGCAAATGAACTCCAGACACATGTGCCACTATGTGCATCTGGCTTATGTGTGTCCTGGGGAATTGAACCTGGGTTCTTTGGCTTCACAGGCAAGTGCCTTAACTACTAAGTCATCTCTCCAGCCCATAGTGTAAATATTTTCATTCTATATTCTATAAAATTATGAAGCAGAATGAGAAGCTAGCCCTTTTAGCATTTTCCAAAAATTATGAAATGAAATTAAAAAGAACAAGACACTACTTTTCGTTTTTTCTCTTTGAATTGAAGTTCACGCATATGTAGCACACACATAGAAATATCTGTGTCAGACAGGTTCCTGTTCTTTTTATGGCCCATGAGTCTTTCTAATGAGTGTAAAATTTCTATTATTACCATTTGTGTAGTGTGTTGATGAGGTGACAGCACTTTTGAGGACATGTCTGCCTCACTGTGACATGTCTTCTATTCTGTACATTGAACATGAGCTCAGGCGCATTTGATGAGGGCATATTAAATAGGCCTGTTAATGTCAGTTAACGTGATTTCACTTTCTGTGTATGTTTTTTTTTTTTTTTCTTGAAAGGCATTTTTCATTTTCTGTTCCTCCTTTAAAGGAAGTAAGTGGGTTAGGCCACAGACTCAAACACTCCATCCTCTGACAGTAACAAACAGAGGGGCAGGAAGTAGAGATTTTTGTCGTTGCCTTTGGTGACTATGTCTTTGCATACGATCGATCTCCATGGCAGAACATGTAGCCATCAGAGAAACTTGCCACGTTGGTTCTAAGAAGATAGTTCTCACTGAATATGACCATTAGGACAGGTGGGAAAAATCTCAGGAAGATGGAACCTTGCTAATCACTGATTTCATATCTAAAGACAGCATGGATTGCATGACACTTAAGTCTGCTGCCCAAGGACAGTGGAGAAGAGAAGACTCTTGTAGTCACAGTTGTGTTCTGGAGTGTATTAAGGTTTCAGTACTTACACTGCAATTATCTAGACTTCTACCTGTCTGAAATCTATGAACTTGAGCCCTCAGGGCAAAATTTCACACTTCCCCACAACAGATCTCAAATCCAATATGTGTGCAATTCAGAGTTCTTATCAGGCAGGGTGAGGAGAATATCAAAGCTGGTATCTGTCACGCTTGATTTGAAAGGGAAATTTTTCTTTGTAGCAATATGTGTTTGTTGAGAGATGCTTCAAGTGTGAGTTTAGATTTTTCTCTTATCCTTATTGAATAAACCTGTTTAAGAGGTTTGAATCTAACTTCTTTTGATGTGATCTTCACTGATGCTTAATAAGGAGAGTGTCTTGGAGCAGTAATGCCACTCTTCTTCAAACAGGGAAATAAGTATTAGCTCACTTGTTAGTTGAGAATTTCCCCTGGAGAATGAATAGGAGATGGATGGACGGGTGAATTTCTTTCACTGATGTCTGGACTCCTTACTCTTCCTTTCCACTAGTCTGTTGTGTCCCCTCCCCTTTTAGTTTTGTCTTTTTTAGGGCTGGGGTTGGATGTATGCTAGGTAGGCACTATACCATTGAGTCACACACATCCCATTACTCCCCTCTTTGATTCATTCATTGGATAAACTTTATTGGTACCCACTATGAGTTTTCATAAGGAACTGAAGAGCTGAATGAATCAAGGTCTCATTCAAAGCTCCTGTCAGTAGTTGATTGTGACACTGTGTAAGTAATATCCACTTTGAAGTGAAAGCTACCTGTTTTATGAACTCTTAGTCTTGTTCTTTACTGTCACACCCTCCCCATCCCTGAAATCCTAGGGTACAGGCTTTGCATGGTTTTCATTCCCTGCCCTAGGAGACACCCAGCATCCTGTTGCTGGGAGACTGGGGCTGAACTTCTACTGTGCAAGATATTCCAACTTGCATAATTAAAAAAAGTTCTCATGTCCTTGGGATGTCAATATTCCTATCTGTTGTGCAGTGGAAGCAGCTAAGGCCCTACCTTGTGGGGTCTCAGTTGAAGCTGAGTAAACTGCTCTAGAATGCCTGGCACTTACATTACTGTATTCTGTTTCCATAGTGGGGGTCCTGTTGAACTCAAGGCTCTGTAACACAAGGCTGAATGACTGTGGGAAACGTGTGGGCAGTGCCCCCCAGATGGATACACTACTACTGATGTGAGCTGTACCTCTTGCAAAGTCTATTGGGAATTTAACATCCTTACCACAGAATCTTTCATCATGAGGCATGAGTAAATAGTTTCTAAAAATTGTCTTTGGGAAGCCGACTTTGACAGAACATTTTCCTGGCCATTGGTCTAGCTTTGTTTGAATGCAGAGAGCAGTGTGGTAGAGGCATGAGCACTCACAGGCTAGCCCTGGGGGGTTGACTTAGAAACCCTCCCTCCACATGGACCGATGACTGCCTTGTGAAGAGACCTGCTATGTTCTGGGGCCATGTAGACAAGGAGAATTATTAACAACCCAAGATCTACATTTGTTTACTTAGTTATTTATTTATTTTTTTCTAGTGCTCAAGTACAGTTTAATTGTGGGTTGAACAGCATTAAGAGCAGCATTTTTACCAAGTTAGTGTAAAAGGAAACTATCCAGGCACAGTTCTTTACAGGCAGCAATAAATCCCCAAACCCCAGCAGCAATTGAAATCTTTTTTTTTTTTTTTAAACAAATATAAATGGTGCCTGGTGTAGTCTGCAGGGTCATGTTGGCCCTGCATCATGGGTACAGCAGGGAGTGCTGGGGACTGAGAATGGTAGGCTACAGTGTCTGCTGGGGTCCTTGTTCCTTGGGGATCAGCCCTTTCTATACCATGCTGTGCAGTAGGCAGCAGCAGGGCCTGGCCCAAGGGCCCCAGCCAGTAGCCTGTGTGCGTTGACACAGAATGATGTGGTGCTCCCCCAGAAGTGTGTCCCAAGTGGCTTCTGCCACCTTCCTTGTGAAATGAGCCCACTAAGATCTGCTTTAAGATCTTGACATCTCTTTAGTCTGTTTGTTGTTGTTTTTGAGGTAGGGTCTCGCTGTAGCTCAGGCTGACCTGGAACTCACTCTGTAGCCCAGGCTGGTCTCAGACTCACAGTGTTTCTTCTACTTCTGCTTTCCTGCTATGGGCTGGGATTAAAGGCATGTGCCACCATTCCCTGCTGGTTTTGACATCTTATGATGTAAATTTGAACACTGGGTGAGAGTGATTCACTACAATAGATTAGATGCTGTTGATATAAACTGGGTGGGGTTGGGGAGACCAATCTTTAATTCCTTCCTTCCTTCCTCCCTCTTTTCTTTTCTTTCCTTTTCTTTTCTTTCCTTTCCTTTCTTTTCTTTTCTTTCCTTTCTTTTTCTTTTCTTTCCTTTCTTTTCTTTTCTTTTCTTTTCTTTCTTTCTTTCTTTCTTTCTTTCTTTCTTTCTTTCTTTCCTTCCTTTCCTTCTTTTCCTTCCTTTCTCCTCCTCCTCCTTCTTCTCTCTCTCTTTCTCTCTTTTTTTTTCTTTCCTCCTCCTCCTCCTCCTTTTTTTTTTTTTTTTTTTTGGTTTTTCCAGGTAGGTCTCCAGTCCAAGTTGACTAGGATTCACTATGTAATCTCAGGCTGGCTTCGAATTCACAGCGATCCTCCTACCTCTGCTTCCCAAGAGCTGGGATTAAAGGCAAGAATCTCACACTGTACTCCAGCTTGTTTTGGAACTCAGTATGTAAGTCAGGCTGGCCTCAAACTCAAGGCAGTCTTCTCATGTCAGCCTCCCCAGTGCTTGATTACAGGCGTGAGCCACTATGCCTGGCTGACTGGTAGATTTCGTTTTAAGGTCACTGAGTAGTTCTTCTATGCTCAAATAATTGTTCAACTAGTTGATTTCAGTAAGTTTATATTTTATTGACTGTTTTCTTTGTGACAGCGAAGGTATTACTTGGCTTGCCTAATTTTCACCATTGCCCAATAAAGATTTTATTATTCTCCGTGTTGTTGTACAGGTGGGGAAACTGGGACTTTAAGAAGAGATTGGTTTGTCTCCAGTTATAAAGTGATTGTCAAACTTGGGCAAGTGAAATGAAGATGTAGAAAAGATAGCATAGTTTAGGGGGAGGGATAAAAACAACCTGTAAGCGTGGAGAAGAAGCCACTGGAGCATTTGGTTTTGTGCCTTTGAAAAGACAAGGATCCCTTGGTAGGAGAGGGTGGCTCAGAGCACTTTCACGTGGCACATTGATAAGGCCATTAGCACTGGACACAATCATTGAGCTGGTATTACTAAAGAATTTCTGTCAGGCTAGGGAAAAGCCGTGTTCAGTTAATGGTCTCAATGAACTCATCATTGCAACAGAGTACTGGATTCTCACTGCGGAGGGTAGCTTTTCTCATGGCTATGTCTTTCTTCTATACAGTTGTCTTTTTTGGTTGCTTCATAATAATGATTTAGATTTGGTGCTCTTGACATACTTTGTATATAAGGGATGAAGCTCTGTTAACCAAAACCTGGAAGGGTGAGCCCATGGGCACCAGGGGTTCTTATCTCAAGCCTGTCATGTGAACCACAGAATTTTAACCTGGCTCTTAGAACTTTAATCTGATACTGCTTTTGAGGTAGTAGCTGCTCCATTTTATAGTCACTTTGGTCTCATAATCACAGCATCTCTGTATCTTAATTTCGAAATTGCACCTGTTATTTCCAAAGCTTTAAAAGGAACTCCAAAGCAAGCAAGTATAAAAAGGATTGAAGATGTTTAGCAGATTTGTTTGTTTGTTTATTTTGCCTTGATGGGAATTGAACCCAGGGCCTCTAGTGCTCTAGGCAAGCACATTCCTGCTGAACTATACCCCTCCTCTTGTTTATCTGATCTTAATGAACATGGACTTGCATATCTTCTAAGATAGGTTTTGGAGAACAAAGATTTGGCTATCCTTCAGTAGTCTTTCTTTTATCTCCTTATCTGCTGGCCATGACTTTAGGTTGACCTCAGGACCCACTCCCACGTTATGCTGTAAATCCTGGGTTGGACTGCTTGTCATCAGAAGACTATTATCTTTTCTTCATCTCCTCTCTTCCTTTGGGGTTTGCTCTGGAGCTCAGCACCAGAGGAGCCCCCTTCCTCCCGCCCCTTCACTCAAGTAGCAAAGTGGCTGGAAAGAAGGATTAGGAAGGACACAAAACCTCTGCTTACCTTTACTCAGAATGACATAGACTAGATTCTGACCTCTGTGTGGGATATGTCCCAAGACAATTGCAATTCTCAGCTTGAAAAAAAAATCATTGTGAGGACTGAAACAATGAAATGATCTCTAGACCTTTAACTACTCAACTCACTTGTTGAGTGATTTTTATGGCTTCTGGAGCCCTTATTGAAATAAATTTACACATCTTTTCTACTTATTTCCTTTTGGAACATTTGGTAGTTTTCTTCACACAATGTGTCTGAGTCATCATTGCATCTGACATTTCAGGCTTTAATTTATCTGAAACTTCTCTTTTGTGGCTGTAGGCTGTTACTTTCATAAACATTTCCATAGTCCCCTTGTTCTGTCATCAACACTAGACTCAACAAGCAGTTAATTTTGTTTGTTTCATTTCTTAAAAAGAGGCAGAATTTCTGTCACTGTATTTGCGGTGCTCTCAACAGTAAGTCTCCACACTGTGACTAAGTGTGTCCCTGGCCCTTGGCCAGGCCTGGCGATGTGCCCTTGCCCCTCAGCTCTGTGGCATGTGTGATTGAGAATCGTGTCTCTGCAAAAGGACGAGTTATTAAATGTCAGGAGAACTTCAGGTGTCATCAGGAGTGGTAGAAACCTCAAGTACTCAGTCTGGAAATGTATACCTTAGTTTAAAGGATGAACCCTACACTTCCTCCCTCATCCATCTGTTGCAGTGATGTATGTGCATGTGTACTTAATATGTGAATATGTGCTGGTAAGTTACCCAAGAGCTCTGCAGGCTTGCTTTCCCATAGTGACTTCCAGACGATAGTTTCTGTGGTTGGCATCAGTTGCAGATATTCTCACAGGAAGGCATGCCTCTTGTCATATACTTTTAAATATAGATGAGGCAGGAATCAAAAACTCATACTTTTTTTTTTTGGTTTGTATAGGTAGGGTTTTGCTCTAGCCCAGGCTGACCTGGAATTAGTTTCAGGCCGGCTTTGAACTCATAGCAATTCTCCTACCTTAGTTAGCCTCCTGAGTGCTGGCAAAACTCATATTTTATAATTTTTTAAAAATGTATATTTAATTTGCTGAACTAATTTAGGGAGATGGTTCAGTGGGTAAGAACATTTGCCACAAGCATGAGGGCATAAAAGGGCCCAAGACTTGCCTGAATTTGATTCCTCAACACCTAAGTAAAGAGTTGAGCATGGTCAGATATATCTGTAACTTCAGTCCTGTAGGAAGCAGAGACCAGAGAATCTTTGGTTGTCACAAAATCCATAGTCCTGTTCAGACAGATTCCATGTCAAGTTTCAAGGAAACACATGGAGCAGCAATAGAGGAAGGAGCCTTGACGTTTTCCTCTTCCTCCATGAGTCCTATGAGCACATCTGTGCATACACATGGACACACCACACATACTACACCACACCAAACGTACTCCACAGATACATGTATATAATTGGAACATTAAACAGATACCCAGGCATATATACAGAGAAGACTTTTGCCATAGCTAAATTTGTATACAATTGCCTTTTTTTCTCTTTCTCTTTTACAAATATTTTTAATATTAATTTGCAAGAAGAGGAAGAGAGAGCAATGGATGGGCCAGGGCCTCTTGTCGCTATAAACAGACTCCAGACCCATGTTCCAGTTTGTGCATCTGGCTTTATGTGGGTACTGGGGAATCAAATTCATTGATTCCAATGATTTTGATACCCAGAATCATTGTGTAGGCTATCAGGTTTTGCAAACAAGCACTTTAATCATTGAGCCATCTCTCCAGCCCTCTCTCTTTTATATCATGGATGTCCAGGCCATTTTGTGTCTGGAGGAGCATGTTGTAAGGAGTCCTACTCTTCCTTTGGCTCTTACATTCTTTCCTCCCCTCTTCTGCAATGGACCGAGCCTTGGAAGGTGTGTTAGAGATGTTTCAGTGCTAAGCACTCCTCTGTCCCTTCTTCTCAGCACCATGGTGCCTTCTGAGTCATCCCAAGGTTGCCACCATCTGAAAAGAGAAGCGTCTCTAACCAAAAGTGAAAGTAGCATTAATACATGGGTGTGGGCATTAGAGGAGTGCTTACTGGGCAGTTTGGTGAGCATAGTATATACATTTAGCAAAATACCAGCAGATGTTACACCCTTAGGGCTCATGACTACCCCTGCTGTAGGTTTTCAGTATCAGGGATGTATTCCCTTCCATGGAGCAGGCCTCCAGTCCAATTAGAGAGCAGTTGGTTTCCTCCATAACAGGGATGCCACTATTACATCCATTGGCTCATTTGGCCTGGCTGGCCAAATTTAAAGCTTGCAGTGTTCACTGTTGAGTACCTTCACTGGTGTTTTCTCTCACTCATTGAACTGCATGCAGCTTAGCTTTTTCCAGCTTTCTGTCAGCTGGTCCACATGGAAGAGGCTTTCAGCTCAGCTCCAGCAGGATTTCTCAGTGACCTTGTCACCCAAAAGTATGTGGAGTCTTCAGTAATA
Source organism: Orientallactaga sibirica (assembly GCA_036365145.1). Taxonomy (NCBI): domain Eukaryota; kingdom Metazoa; phylum Chordata; class Mammalia; order Rodentia; family Dipodidae; genus Orientallactaga; species Orientallactaga sibirica. Next base: position 1,766,438 of record JAEOAD010001605.1, read on the forward strand.
GGGTCTTACCATCGATTCCTGGTGGGAAACCAAGGGCCTTGGCAATGGCCTATAATGTTTTGGGGGAATCTGTGACCTCCCTGGCCAACAACTCACTGGAAGGTATCCCATCCCTGGCACTGAAAATTTTCTAGTAACAATCTATTGCTTCTGAGTGTTCCATTGTCCAGAAAAGTAGGTTTCCATATGACTTATTTATATCCTTTTAGATTTTGATTAGCCCTCCCTCCACTTTTTGTTTACTCATTCTCTTCCCCTGACCTCACTTAGGCCTTTTCACCCTCATTAATCTGTTCTTCTACTTACATAAATACAATACCATCCTATTAAGTCCCCCCTCCCTCCCTTTCTATTCCCTTTATATCCCCTTTCTAGCTTACTGGCTTCTGCTACTGAGTTTTATTTTTTCTCACATAGAAGTTTTATCATTTGTAGCTAGGATCAACATATGAGAGAGAACATGTGACGTTTGGCTTTCTGGGCCTGGGTTACTAAGTATAATCCTTTCCAGATGAATCCATTTTCCTGCAAATTTCATAACTTCATTTTTCTTTACCGCTGAGTAGAACTCCATTGTGTAAATGTGCCACATCTTCATTATCCACTCATCAGTTGAGAGACATCTAGGCTGGTTCCATTTCCTAGCTATTGTGAATAGAGCAGCAATAAACATGGTTAAGCAATTATCTCTAAGGTAGTGAGACGAGTCCTTAGGATATATGCCTAGGAGTGCTATAGCTGGGTCATATGGTAGCCTCTCTCTTTTTGTAATCCAAGACTTTACTGTAATGGAGGAAAGGGAGAAGAGGGCCAATGAAGAGAGGGAGGTAGAGAGTAAAAGAGAAAGGAGAGGAAGGGAGAAGAAAGGAGAAGACAGAGAGAAAGGGGGTGCATGCATTAGAGACATTTTCTCTTCTTGGGCACAACCAGTTATGTTTCTAAGAAATCTTTCCAAAGGTAGTTTATTCACATATAAGCAATGTGCAAATTTGTATTCCTAGTGTCGCATGTAGGTTCTGTATGTTGCCCAGAGCTAGTAGTATTAACGGTATCTTGGAGTTGCTTTTGTATCAGATGCAGTTTCCTCTCTGACTTTCACTATGGCATTTTAGACCATTGTGTGGGTTTACTATACCTGTTCTACACCGATGGACGCTGAGAGCAATACTGTGTTCAAGTATCTATGAAATCATTTTGTAGAATTACTGATTTGGAGGATCAGATAATGAATAATGATTTCCATAACAGCCACATTGGGAGTGAGAGGCCCTGCTTTTTGTAATCAGAGAACATACAAAACATTTGTTGGTTTATTTTTTGTGCTGGGATTCAAACTTAGGTCCTTGGACATGCCAAGTACATGTTCTATTCCTGAATTTTGCCCTCTGCCCCTTAATAGAGGTTTTTGGAATCTAACGTACTAACTAGTGGGCTTGGGTTCTAACTCTGCTATAGCATTTGCCTAGCATCCACTAGGCCCTGGTTTTGATACCAACACTGCACACACAGTATTAACTACTTTTATTAACACTTAAGGGAAGTGCTACATAGTGGATTGGGGCCACCCAAGACTACTTTATAAGAAAAACAGAGGCATTTTTTGCTTTGAAGACAAGAAAAAGGTAGAGGAGACACAGGAAGTAACTTGAGGATATTGTCATATGCCAGTTACTCTGCTGTCTAGCCCTTCTGTTGGAAGCTTAAGTCAAGAGGATTGTAATAAGAGTAAAGATGAAGTGAGTTGTGTCATCAAAAGGGGTTTGGGAGTAGCAAGCCTTGTATCAATGCCAGCCCCTGACTTTAGCAAAGTGATACATTCCTTGGGGACATGGTCATCATCATGGCCACTGGCAGTTGCATGCTGAGCAACAGTCCCTTGGTTATAGCCATGGGCAGCCAGGGTATATTTTTGGTTGAAGTTGTACTTATGGGGCTGGAGAGATGGCTTAGCGGTTAAGGCACTTACCTGCGAAGCCTAACGACTTATGTTCAATTCTCCAGGTCCCTTGTAAGCCAGACGCACAGTGATGCAAGTGCACAATGTTGCATATGTGCATAAGGGGGTGTACGTGTCTTGAGTTTGATTGTAGTGGCTGGGGGCCCTGCCACACCAATTCTCCCCCTCCTTCCTTCTCTCTCTCCTCTCGCATAAATAAAAAGGCCAGTCTGCTGGTCTTTCCTCAAAAAAAAAGTTGTACTTACATATTTTGTGGACATCTGAACCCCAAAGCTGCCCCATCTAATGTGATTAGTGGCTGGAGAGCATTACAAAGCTTAGAGATTAGGGTGAAGGTGCAGGATGGCTCTCTTTAAGGGTATCGTGTAGGAAATCTCAGCAGCATTTAACAAGAGATTTGTGATGGGATTTTCTGAAGCCCGAGAAATAATATTGTTTGGGACTTACATTGTGATTCTTTTGCCTACCTGGCTTGTTTGTTTGGTAGACTGTGGATGTAGCTTAGCTTACGTAGAATGAAATGGTACCAGGTGGTAATTACAAGAAGAAGGAAAGGCAGAACATTTGTGAGCACTGAAAAGGCTAGTTAGGTCTTAGGAATGAGTTTGGGTGCAGGTGTACAACATGGCAGGTTGAAACAAAGGGGGGAAGCCTCAGAGTAGCATAGAACAAGCAGCTTTATACTTTGTTCAGCTATATCTTGTTTAACAGTTTGTTAAATAATATTGGTTGCCGGATCTTCTGCTTAACTTGTATGTGGTGGGAAAACAACCTCTTTTAGCCTATCAGACTTTGTGAGACAAAGTATCTTATCACTTCAAAATTAGATAATGGCAAAAAAGTAAAAATGTTGTTGTGCTATAATATTTTATACAAAATATCCACAAACTAATGGATGGAAACAATTTTTACACATTTTAGATAATGTGCTTACAAGCTGAGTATATGATATAACATTGTTAATGCTTCAGTCAGCAAAGGCACATTCTGGTATTTCCTAAAGCATGGCATGAACATTGACTTCCGGTTTTGTACAATACTAGCTTTTAGATTTCTTTTTGTAGACATGGGCAGATTTCTACTCTTGTTAGTTTTATACATGCATGGCTTTTAGGTGGGGAAAGACTGAAGACTCTGGTTTTACCCAGTTTGTCCAGCAGGGGAGAAAGTATTCTCTCACAAAAAAGTTGCTTCTGAATAGAAAAGCAGTATCATAGCTGATCTGTATTTATTTATAAAGGGAGGGCTATGTCCATTCAGTAGCAAGGGGTCAGATCTGTATCTGTTTAGTGAGGGAGGGCTCAAATCTGTATCCATTCACTAAGGGAGGGGCTTAGAATCTATATCTATTTAGTGAGGGCAGGCTCAGATCTGTATCCATTCAGTGAGGGAGGGGCTTATATCTGTATCCATTCAGTGAGGGAGGGCTCAGATCTGTATCCATTCATTGAGGGAGGGCTTACATCTGTATCCATTCAGTGAGGGAGGGCTCAGATCTGTATCCATTCAGTGAGGGAGGGCTCAGATCTGTATCCATTCATTGAGGGAGGGCTCAGATCTGTATCCATTCATTGAGGGAGGGCTCAGATCTGTATCCATTCATTGAGGGAGGGCTCAGATCTGTATCCATTCATTGAGGGAGGGCTCAGATCTGTATCCATTCATTGAGGGAGGGCTCAGATTTGTATCCATTCAGTGAGGGAGGGCTCAGATCTGTATCCATTTATTGAGGGAGGGCTCAGATCTGTATCCATTTATTGAGGAAGGGCTTAGATCTGTATCCATTCAGTGAGGAAGGGCTCAGATCTGTATCCATTCATTGAGGAAGGGCTTAGATCTGTATCCATTTATTGAGGGAGGGCTTAGATCTGTATCCATTCAGTGAGGGAGGGCTTATATCTGTATCCATTTATTGAGGAAGGGCTTAGATCTGTATCCATTTAGTGAGGGAGGGATCAGATCTGTATCCATTCAGTGAGGGAGGGGCTTAGATCTGTATCCATTTAGTGAGGGAGGGATCAGATCTGTATCCACTCATTGAGGGAGGGGCTTAGATCTGTATCCATTTAGTGAGGGAGGGATCAGATCTGTATCCATTCATTGAGGGAGGGGCTTAGATCTATATCCATTCAGTGAGGGAGGCCTCAGATCTGTATCTGTTCAGTGAAGGAGGGCTCAGATCTATATCCATTCAGTGAGGAAGTGGTCAGAGCTATATCTCTTCAGTGAGGGAGTGGTCAGATCTATATCCATTCAGGGAGGGATGGGTCATAGATCTTTACACATTCAGTGAAGTAGTGTCATGGAGAATTTATACAAGCCTTAATTCATTATATTTCATAACTTCTTTTTTAAAGTTTGTTTTTTATTTTAGAGAGAGAGAGACAGACAGAGAGAGAGAGAGAGAAAGGATAGAGAATTGGCTCACCAGTTCCTCAGCCACTGAAGTCAAACTCCAGATGCTTGTGTCACCTAGTGGGCATGTGTGACCTTACGCTTGCCCCATCTTTGTGTGTCTGGCTAATGTGGGATCTGGAGAACAGAACATGGGTCCTTAGGCTTTGCAGGTAAGCTCCTTAATCACTAAGCCATCTCTCCCAGCCCTATTTTCATAATTTCTTACATTCATTCTTCCTCAGACCTTCATATCATAGTTCATGCTTTGAGAATTAAGTCTAAATCATAGTGAAATCTGATTCTTCTAGTCCAGACTAACATTTTTTGGGGGGAGGGGGCTTAGTTTTTTGAGGTAGGTTTTCACTCTAGCCCTGGAATTCACCATATAGGCTCAGGGTGGCCTTGAACTCATGGAGAATGTCTAATAGTTGATATTTTCCCTATTGAATTGGAAAAGCTTTTCATCATCTTGTACAAAAATCCATTAGTTTATATGACAGTGGGAACTAAGCTCTTCTCCATGCATAGTTCAGTAGCATCATATCTTACCTTAGTATATCCGTTACTTTCTCATTGCTGTGGCAAAAACTCAGCCAGAAACAGTTTATGGAGGGAAAGGGTTTGTTTTCCAGTTACAGTTTTGAGGGGAAGTTGTATCATGGTGGGAGAAATATGGCAGGTGCAGACAGTTGGTGTCGCATCTTCACATTGGCAGGTAGGAAGTAAAGAAAGAAAACTGGCAAGGGGTGTTGGTCTGTCAAATCTCAAGGCCTGTCCCAGTGACATCTTTCCTCCAGCAAGGCTCTATAAAGGCTCCTTCCCACACATCACCAAGTGGGGGTTTAAGCCTTTACATATACTAGTCTATAGGGGACATTTTACATTCAAATCACCATGCTTATTCCTTTGAAAACTATTGCTCCATTAAATTATGTCAATCTTCCACATGCTGATGTACTTCATTTTAAAGCGTTTCAAATTTCATTTTCATTTTATCACAGTCCCTCCATCTCCTTAGTAAAGTCCTAGCTCTTAGGAAGTTGTCAAGTTCATGGTAGTAGATAGAAGTTTTCCAGCATCAAACACAAATTATATTAGTAAAAAGTACAGTTAGTATATTGTTATATATGGCAAGCTCACTTAATTTATTCTTCACAAAATAGTTACCAAATATCGAAACCTCAGTAAACATTTTAAAAAAGAAAGCATTAAGTAATAATGGCATCCTATGTAAAAAAAAAAAAAAAAAAAAAAAAAAAAAAAAAGCCAGACGTGGTGGTGCACACCTTTAATCTCAGTATGCAGGAGGCAGAGGCAGGAGGATTGCTATGAGTTCGAGGCCAGCCTGTGACTACAGTGTAAGATCCAGGTCAGCCTGGGCTAGTGGGAGACCCTACCTCATCAAACTAACCAACCAACCAACCAAACAAACAAACAAAAACAAAAATCAACTTTCTTGGCTTGCATCTCATAATTCACAAGTGCTTAATTATTTTTTTCCAAAATTTAAAAGAGTTAATTCCCTTGAATCCATAAGTGTTGTTGTTTATGTGTTTTGAATATAATTGTGGGTGTGTACATTTTAACCTATTCACTGCATCTCTCAGCATAGTATTTTGCTTTGTTTGGTCCAGCAGGAGCTTCGAGTTGATAGTTAGTTCTTTGGATATGACTTCTGCAGTCTCTGATTCTTTGCTTTCTTGCTTGACAAGGTGCTCTAGGCTGTCTGGGGTATTTCCTTGCCACTGAACAGAAATCAGTTCTTTCTATGGGGAAGCTTTGGAGGAATGATAGTTAGATACCAAGATCTGAGTACCAAGTTATTCTGTATCCTTGATTGCTGAGGCATCTAGACTTTCCTTAGTGGACAAATATAGAAAATATGAACATTATTAAGATGAAATACACTGTGCATTTACACTGACTTTCCCCAACTGAAGTTAGGATTCATTCATCCTTTGTCAGCAATCTGTGATACGCACATAATTATTAACTTGTCTTAACTCAAACTGTATGCGTTGCAGTATCAAAACAGTATCAATATTGTCATCAGTGATGTGATTCTAAAAAACTGTTTCCCAATTAAAAAAAAAAAATGAAAACATGGTCACAGTTTAGTAGGCAGGCCAAAAACTTTATCTTAACAGAACCTTGTTATTGATGTTTGATGTATATTTTAAGACCTGTGTTTCTGTTTCTGACAAGAAATTGTCAGCTATTTCAATGGAATTCAATAAACATTTTCTTTCTGAAAAATTGCACTGTTCATTTGTTGTATTAGGTCAGATATGTTTAATCTGGATGACAGTTATTAATGCACTCAATTTTCCTGTCCCATCACTATCAAAATAGCATTATTTTTAATCTATATTCTGTTCAGCACTACCCTTATTGTTGGTCCTACTCTGAGATTTGTTACCTGAGCTATCAGTTTCCTGAGGTCAACAGAAGTCTCTCCAACTCTTTTCCCTGTTTTTGGGTGCATGTGGTTTGCATGCATGTATGTAACATGTGGACACGTGTATGTGGGCGTGCATGCACATATGTGTGCATGTGTAGGCCAGAGGTTGAGCTTGGATACCTTCCTTGACTGCTCTCTATTTTATGGTGGCAGGGTCTCTCATGTGAATCTAGAGCTTGCCCTTTCTGCTTGTCTACTAGCCATCCTGGGGATCCACTATCTCCACCTGTGTGTTGGGATTATAGGCACTGCTATGCCCACATTTATCTGGGTGCTGGAGATCCAAACTCTGACCTTACACTTGCATGACAAACACTTTATCCACTGAGCCATCTCCCTCCTCCAAATCTTAAATGGAATAATCCAGAAACAGTCCATGACTTGGATGATATTCTCAATGGTATGATGAGATCTCATCCTTCTGTGTACCATCAACATAAATCAGAATCACCTTGTGGTCCAGCTTGTCTGTGTTCATGTACTGTCCACTTCTTAAGCACATGGTGGCTGTTTCAGATATCACAATATCAGAACCACCCTGTGGTCCAGCTTGTCTCTGTGCATGTACTGCCCACTTCTTAGGCACATGGTGGCTGTTTCAGTTGTTAGATTGACTGTCCTTGGATCATAGTACTTGGATTGAAATAAACCATATTTTACTTAATATTGGCCAGTACAGGAAGAATAGTGCTGACAGTTTGAATATACCAAAGAGAAGTCACTGTTTCCTTTAAGTGAGAAGTAGACAAGTCTTACCTTAATAGGGAAAGAAGAACAATGAGGCCAAGTTACTATGATCGATAGTGGTTTATTGGTGTTAATTTACAAATTAAAGCTTATCATAGGTTTTTATGTTTTGGTTAAAAAAAAAAGTCATCAGAGCTGGTGGTGTAGCTCAGTGGTGGTTTACTTACCTGGTGCACTTGAGGATCTGGGTTCAGTTTCCACACCGCAAACCAAAAGGAAAATGACAGCAGCAGTGTAGTATACCTAGAGTTTGGTAGGACTTCCATGTGCAGGAATGCACCAGAGGTGTTGGGCTGTGCTCCTGAAATAAGAGTGAACTACCATACCAGTCCTTGTCTTGTGCTCAGGCCTAGCCTCTTTTCAGTGTCTTCCAAAAGAAAGACCTGAGAGGACAAGGAATTCTAGCATACGTCATTATGGATTTTTCTTTTTCGTTTTAAAATATATTTCTTATTTATTTGAAAGAGACACAGAGAGAATGACTGTCAGTGCAAACAAACTCCAAACACAGTGCACTACTTTGTGTGGGTACTGGGTAATTGAACCCTGGCTGTCAGGCTTTGCAAGCAAGCACCTTCACTAAGTCATCTCTCTACCCAGATTTCCCTTTTGAGTGAATGCTCAATGAATCAATCAATTCTTTTCCTTTTATAGAATAGCAAAAGCTTGCCATAACACTTTTTAACATATTTGTGTGTGTGTGTGTGTGTGTGCGCGCGCGCGCGCACGTGTGTGTATAATTTTATTTTATTTTATTTTGGATTTTCAAAGTAGGGTCTTGCTCTAGCTCAGGCTGACCTGGAATTCACTATGTAGTCTCTTGGTAGTCTTGAGCTCATGGTGATCATCCTACCTCTGCCTCCCGAGTGCTGGGATTAAAGGTGTGTGCCACCATGCCTGGCCTACCTGTTTAAATATATATATACATATATATATATATATATATACACACACATATATGTACATACATGAATATATATTTTCAAAAATATTTTATTTATCAGAGAAAAGTAGAGAGAGACACACACACACACACACGCACTCACACGCACACAGAGACACTGGGTGCATCAGGGCCTCTAGCCATTGCAAATGAACTGCATATACATGTACCACCTTGTGCATCTGGCTTTACATGGACACTGTAGAATTGAACCTGGGTCCTTAGGCTTTGCAGGCAAGCGCCTTAAGTGCTGAGCCATCTCTACAGTCCCTATATCTTTTTTTTGTTCTGGGGTTTGAACTCAGAATCTCACACATACTAGGCATGTGTTCCACTACTGAGCTATTGCCAACTATTAATGATACTTTTGAAGCAGTTGTTTTTAGATCTATGGATATAGGATATTATAATCAAGAAAATGTTGTAATTAAAGCAAACTGAGATAATAATGAGAACTAAATTGGAACTGATTTACATGTGGAATGTTTGCTGATATCCCTTCTTTTCCCCTTCCAGATTAGCAAAAAGAAATCATGACTGAATCTGCTTCTAGCACAAGCGGTCAAGAGTTTGATGTCTTCAGTGTTATGGACTGGAAAGATGGAGTTGGTACCTTACCAGGAAGTGACTTAAAGGTAAATTGTCTTTATCATGCACATGCGTGTGTATCTGTGTGCATGCTTATTTTAAAAGGAGTACACATGTGAAATAAGAATTAAAAGCTTGAGCCTCATGCTTTGGGCCTTATATAGCATGTAGGCCCTTATAGTCAACTTATAAGATAATTTGAAGTGCTGATGAGTTGGCAGAACTTTTAGCCCAAGTTTGGAGACTGAGGAGTGCTTTTGAGAATGGGCTTAGTTTGCAGAAATTTATTGATAGCTTCAAGGAAGATCGTCTTAGCTCTATTTTGATAACCAAAACATTTAGAAATGACAGATATGGAAGATACAGCTTTTTGGATATTTTAGTAACTGGTTTTGTAACTTGAGTGGATAACCACATTCCCTGGGTCCTGGTGTTTTCGTATGGAAACTGGATACAATAATATGAGAATATTGAATAAACAGGCCTTTACATTATTTATACTGTCATTATAGATTTTTGTGTAATCACTTGTTTAAAAGCAGGTCCATCCTGTAGGCCAGACTCTTCTTGTGCAGATAGGAACTGACTTCAGGATCTTCCATCTGCTTCTGCCTGTGTGCTAGCCCTATCTTCTGTTCCCAGCCCTGCAGACCCTCTCCAGGCCCAGGCCCACCTCCACTGCCGTGGAACATGGTTGCGCAAGCACTCTTTGCACAGACACTGCCCGCCCACATGGAGTTCTCATTTGCTTTTGCTCTAATCCTCTCTGAGACCTTGAACCTGTCTGTGGCCTTTGGACTTTGTGTTTGGAGTCAGTCATTGGGTGTTTGGACTTCTTGCTGTCTCCCTAACAGCCTGCCACTTGGCCTGCCTCTTTAATGCTTTACATTCTGGACTGACTCAAATAGGAAAGTTCTTGACTCTTAACATAGACTTCTTGGAAATTAATCCTTTTGGTGGCTGTTTTACAGAGCTTTGAGCCAAGGCTGCTGTCCTCATTCTTCCTCAGTGGTGTGCTTTAGACAATCTGCCTACTGTAGGAAACATGCTATAGATTTTAGTTGGGTGAGCTTTAATGAAGTTCAGTGTACTAATGTCTGAGTTTAGTGTGATAAAAAATATTTCAGTGAAGGTTAGTGAAATCTGGAGAATTTTTTTAATGGGTATCATAATATATATTTAGCAATATTTAGCTTCAGTGCTCTGTAACACCATAGGGCAACTATAGTATAAAGCAACGAATGATATATTTTAAAATACTAAAAAAGAAGACTAAAGGTTCCCAACAGAGAAATGATAACTGATTGAGGTGCTAGGAATGCTAATTGCCCTAATCTGAGCATTACATATATAATATACACATATCATATGTGTATATGGAATTTGTACACTGCACCCCCTCAATATGTAATGTATTATATATCTGTTTATAAGTAACAAAAAGAAAAAAAATTGAATTTTCAGTTTTAGTTCATTGTGACCTTGAATAGGTCAGAGAGTCAGCTAACCCTCTTGGGTCAAGCTTTCTTGGCAATAAGAGGAGGAGGTGAATGACACCGAGGGTCCTGCCTGTTTTGAAATTCCCCAAGTGTTCCTCAGGATGGGGTGTGATGGAGGAAAAGGGCCTGAAGCTTTTGAAGAGGAAAACCTTTCTCAGACTGGTAGTGTCAGCCACATACTAGCCATCTGAGTTTTGTCGAGTTATGTAAAATCCCTGAATTTCAGGACTTCCAGCTGTAGAATGGGCTATTTGAATCTATAAGATTCACAACTGTAAAGGTTATGAGGACTGTAAGAAGAATGTACAGAAATTCTTAAGAAATTGTGCATTTTGGATTTTGTAGCTTAGCAAGGTATTATGTAAAATAGCCTTTTTTGTTCTTTCACATTCTTTTTGTTCTGGTACATTTTTTATCAGTTCTCAACTTTGTTTTGTTTTGTTTTGTTTTGTTTTGTTTTGTTTTGTCCAGGTAGGGTTTCACTCTGGCCCAGGATGATTTGAAATTAACTATGTAGTCTCAGGGTGGCCTCGAACTCAAGGCAGTCCTCCTACCTCTGCCTCCCCAGTGCTGGGATTAAAGGCGTGTGCCACCACGCCCAGCGGCTTTGTTTGAATGTAAGGTAGATGATGAAATTTGTAACTGGTTCACTTAGCTTTGGTCAGTAGAGTGAAGTTTTCAAGTTTTCAACCTTAAGGAATTTGGATTGCTTTAAGGTTTTCTGAGTGCTAAATTTTCGAAATAAACCTATTATTTTTATTAAGGTAATCAGTAATTAAGCCATTTAGGGTATTATGACCTGGGTTGCTTGATAGGGCTTCTTTTAGACTCATGAGATTACTGGGGTGATTGCCACATGCCCCATCTAACTCTTGTATTATAGACAGTTAGATACCTCATTTCAAAAATAATTTTAGATTCTTTCCACCTTTTTAGTCCCTGTTATCTGAGATTCAGAGAAGATCCCAGTGTTTATATTGGTTAAGGTTTTGACTTCATTTTCTTCTTATGTTAAAATCTTGGTTGCTTAAGATTGAGATTTTTTTATTCTCAGGGTGACCTCGAACTCAGGATGATCCTCCTACCTCTGCCTCCTGAGTGCTGGGATTAAAGGCATGTGTCACCACGCTGGGCGAGAAATTCATTTTTCATAAAACTACAATATTAGAACTTTGAATAAATCATAGCATCTACTCCCACATACCAAGCTTTGCCTGTTTTACATCATACACAGACACCTGCTCTCCACTGGTATGTGCACATTTGGTGCCTCAGACATCCAAGTGAAGTCCATTCAACTGGTACCATCCACTAGTGCACAGCCAGGTTCTTGTGTGGGGAAAGGGTTTATATGCTTCACATTTTTGCCATTTTTAAAGAAGTTTCCTCTGTGGCTGCTTTATATTGCTGGCCAATTGCACTATGTCATTTTTTCTGCCTTGACTCCTCAAGTAAGTGCTCCTGTCTTTCATGGCCAAGTTCAAGTTCCACAGGAAGCGATATATGGTAATCTGGCTCCATTGTCCTCTGGCCACATCCTCATTTTACCCCCTCAGTGCCTCTTTGTTTTCTACCCATCTCAAACCACTAGTTAGACTTCATTAAACCTTGGGTGTTTTTTAGTGTTCCCTGTTCTAATTTTCTGTCCTTCTCCTACCAGAATAACTTACCCTGTTTACATAAAACAAAGCCCGGGCATCTTAGGTGCAGAAGTTAGAAAAATAGGAAACTAATATTTCTGAGGGAGCACTTTACCTGCATCTTATTTTATAAAGCCGTTCTCTTCCTCCTTCCTTCCTCCAGTTTATAGGTGAGGAAATAGAGGTCCAGAATGTTAGCTCATTTATTTAAGTCAGTTCCTATAGAACTGGGTCTTAAGACCAGTCTTCTATGGTATTAAAATTCATTCTCTCCACATGGATACCCTGCTGTTTAAAGGCAGAACTTTTCCTATCAACAGAAATACATGGAAAATGTTACATACTTGGGGAGGAAGTGAAACTTACTCTAGCTGGAGGGAACAGGAAGCCTTTGATACCATTCATGCCACAGGTACCTGAAAGGAGTTTCTGTGAAGACTTCTGGGTAGGCATCAAGGGAAGGAGAATAAGAGAAGGACTTCTAGAAGGGGAAGAGGTCTGTGGTAGTTTGAATAGATGGCCTCCAATATATTCAGTGTTTTATTAGTTTGTTGTTTGCATCTGCAGCCACCTTGCTGGAGGCAGTGTCACTGGGCGGATCTTAAGGTGTGGTGGTGGGTTTAGGATTTCAATCTAAAGATATGCAAAGTGTGCCTAGCTGGAGTTCCTGAGGTGTGCTCTGTGGCTTTTGCCTTGTGGCTTCTCTCTGTGTGTTTAGTCTTGTGAAAGCAGGCCAGCTTCTGCCATTATGGAACTTCCCCTGGATCTGTAAGCTATAATAAATCCCTTCCTCCATAACTGTGCCTGGTCATGAAGTTCATCTCAGCCAACTTGAAGCTGTCTACTATAAGATCATAGGTAGCGTTCAGGAGAACAGCAGGAGATCACTGGAAATCTTGAACAGGTTCTGGCCATTAACATGGCATTTCTGTCTAAACAAGCTCTGCAAACTTTACCATTGCCTACTTTGTTCTTTTAAATTGCAAATCACGGTTAGTGGATTAATGTCTCAGGGATAGACATAGAAGAGGCTTGTACTAATGGTGATGGAAGGATAGATGTCTGTCAGGTCTTCTGGTGCCTGAGTAGATTTTTTACCTGAACTTCTAATGGTGTCTGAAATTTCTCCAGATAGAATTATTCCTCTGAGTCAGAAGGCTTTCAGAATCCCTCAGTAAAATGCAGATACTCTCCTGAGAGTGATAGCATCTTATCCAGTAAGGATAATTGTCGTTTAGCTGAGACCTGCAACAGCACAGCAGAAAGCAGCTGTAAGATTCACCATACTCTACAGGCACTGTTTTGCCTTGTCTTGATTAATGTTTAATACAGCTTAGTTACCAAACATCTTTGCCCTCAAAACACATCTGTAATTGCAATTCAAATTTCAGGATTGAAAGTAATAAAATTAAAATAATAACCTCAGTGGTATCTTCTAAGGATCTATTATTAAAAACAAGCAATAGTAGGCAAGAGAGCCTTGCCCTTACAAGCAAAAAATAAAGAACATAGTTGATTCATTTAAAGGTAGTTCAGGTCAAGCCAAATAAACAAACCTTGTCACTTGATATATATATCACAGTCATAACTGACTGCAAACACAGAAAAAGTTAATATGCTAACTGTTGTGTTTGCTTAATAAATCCCTTTTGTGAAGTTGATAATTTTTATGTTCTTAGTTGGAGAATATAGAGACCTGGACAAATTTCATGTCACTCCAAAGCCCATCATTAAAACATAACAGATTTTAGAATCTGTATGTTTAATTGTGATGAAAGAAAGGGAAATGAATGTAGCATTGAAACTTCAATATTGTTAACCGTACCTAAGAACCTCTTCCTTTCTTTTAAAGATTTATTTTAAATTATTTATTTGAAATAGAGAGAGAGAGAGAGAAAATGGCTAATGGACGTGCCGGGGCCTCTACCTACTGCAAACGAACTCCAGATGCATGCGCCACCATGTGCTTCTGGCTTATGTGGGACCTGGAGCATCGAACCTGGGTCCTTTGGCTTCATAGGCATGCGCCTTAACCGCTAAGCCATCTCTCCAGCGCAAGAACCTCTTATTTCTAATATATTTCTTGTTAGTGGTATTGTAGAAGACACAGTAAATCCAAACTGAGAATTCACAGGAAAATTTGACTCCTATATCTTTTTTATAGAGTGGGATATATTGAAATAACTTTAATTAAATAATTTTAATTTTTGAGATAGGTAAATTCAGTAAGAGCAGATAGGCTGTCTGCTTTCAAAGTTAGAGTGTGCCTTTGAGGATATGATCAAACCATTGAGTTCTGTACATGTTCCCAAATATATAGTGTCCATACTATAATTTTACTCCTGTTGTATATATCAGGCCTTGAAGTCCATCCTCAGAATTCTTCACTATGTTTTCAAGTAACATTGTATTTCCATTTTATATTTAGACTGTGGGTCCATTATGGCAATTAATATTAGGAGAAGGGAACGATTACATGTTGCAGTTGTGGGGATGTTACCTTTTAACATGAAAAGTATTTGAGCCAAACACTGCAAGTGTCTTAGTCCTATCTTACATTTTAAGTCAGAACCTCCCTTCTACTAGCTTTGTTTCTCAGTGTTTGAAATGCAGTGTTTTTCAGTTTAGAAACAATTTGAAGACTTCAGTCACAAAGACCTTTTTGCTTAATGTACATATTTGATGCTAGTTCCCACATCTCACATTTGTCAGATAAGCATACACTAGCATCAATAGCATATAACTAATGGAGGTCCAACACTCGGGAGGCAGAGTAGGAGGATCACTATGAGTCTGAGGCCACCCTGAGACCACATTGTGAATTCCAGGTCAGCTTGAGCTAGAGTACAACCCTACCTTGAAAAACAAAGGGGGAAAAAAAGGAAAGAAAAGAGAAAATATTCATTTTAAGTGAATTACCAAGTTTGTATCTATTTAAAACCATCTGAGTTTACTTTCTATTATATAGCTTAATATCATTAAATTAATTATCATAATGGCTTGTTCTGTCTACTCTTGCCCAGTAGATGGTACTGTCAGCCTTATTTTAAAATACTTTTTCAGAGTTGGTCATTAAGATTTTTTTTTTGTTTCCTTTTCAAAAAGTAAAGTTCTTTTCCATCTAGTTGAAGCTTTAACCATTTCCTAGGCTGACATGTTTCATAGGTGTACTGCATACATGCTTCCAGTGAATCTGTATCTGGAATATGTACTAGGGAGAAAACATTCACATATTCCTGAACTATCTCAACTCAGTCTGTCTGTAAAGTATATGATAATTTGTATAGTATGTAGGAACTTGTTTAAGGTGCTATTTTCACAGGATAACTAATTGTTGCTATATTTTGCTTCAGATTTTTCTTACTTAAATTTTGAATGTAATTTGATAAGTCACTCTGTGCAGGCTCACTAAATAGATTTTTTTGTTTGAGATTCAATATTTACATACTTAAATTCATTTCAGTGAAAGATCTAAACATTGTATTGATTTTTGTGCTTTTTGCCTTCTCGTTATGGTTAAAGTTTGTGAATCCCTGTTTTTTATGGAAACCAGAAGGAATTCTTTCTTTTAAAAGATACATTTATTTATTTATAAGCAAAGACAAAGAGAGGGAGAGAGCACATGTGCATGAGAGAGAGAGAGAAAATAAATAGGTGTGCTAGGGCCTCTTGCCACTGAAAACAATCTCCAGATACACATACCACTTTGTGCATCTGGCTTTAGGTAGGTACTGGGGAATGGAACCTGGGCTGGCCTTCTTTGCAAGCAGGCAACTTTAACCACTCATCCACCTTCCCAGCCCTGACTCATGAATCTCTGAACCTGTATGAGAACAGGTCCCTCACTTTTCAGTAGGTAGTGGTCATACTGGTTAAGCCTTCCACATGCACAGTACTCTCAGGTTATTACAGCAGCCTGCTTTACAATACTTAACAATGTGGAAAGCACCTTAAACAATTTTCTACATAGTCTACAATTACCACATACTTTATAGACAGACTGAGTTGACATAGTTCAGAATATGGGAATGTTTTCTCCCTACTACATATTCCAGATACAGATTCACCAGAAGCATGTATGTATGTAACATGTCAGCTTAGGAAATGGTTTACAACTCAAATAGATGGGAAAGGAATATGAATGTGTAGGAATCAAAATGTTAATGCCTTTTTTAACATTAAAATTGGCCTGTAGCTTCTGGGCTTGTTTTGGCACTCACCATTGTTGTCTCTCCCTTATTTCCCACTTGCTTTGGAAAACTAGAGGTAAACCTCATGGAGAATTTTAAAGGCAATGGAAAAAGCAGAAGGGTATCACTGGGGGGAGGACCTTGTGTAGTTAGTGCATTCCCTTCTCCGGATAGAAGGAAAAGATGAACAGGCTGTTACTGGGTAAAATGAGTTGACCTGAAAAAAGATCTAATAAAAGGAGTATTGTTCCTGATTATTAAATACTCAATAGTATGAAATAAATAGTAGTAAAAAAGTGTATCTGCCATGACAAGTAAAATACATGTGCCTGGCACATGTCCAGGGTGCACCCTTCAGTGGTACTGATGCTGTGTTCTGTTCTCCCAGTTCCACAACTAGGAAGACACAAAGGTCGTAATATTGCCACAGTGCTTATCCAAGATATGATTGCTTAACTTTTAGCATGTGGTTAATTTGCTGAAAGACCATGTCAGCTATGAAATAAATAATGTCCTGAGTACTTTTCTAACTGTTGCCTTTTTCTCTCATTTTGTTGTTAGTTTCGGGTAAATGAGTTTGGAGCTCTGGAAGTTATTACAGATGAAAGTGAGATGGAGAGTGTTAAGAAAGCGACTGCTACCACCACTTGGATGGTGCCAACTGCTCAGGAAGGTAAGAAAGAGCCACCTGCGTTTTTTTTTTTTTTTTTCCTTCCTGCAGACAGATTTGAAATATGAGTATTTCAGGTTTTATAGTAGGTTTGTTTGTGAAAGTCGTGGGTTATTTTTGTGTCTCTCATCCCTAGGTATATTTCTGTAATGAATCTGATTGGAGCCAGCTTTTATATTTTAAAATAACTATGAACTATCTTATTTCCTAATGCCAGATCTGTACTAGCACAAGGTTAGTTGGAAAATTATCAAGTAAATCCAAGTTTATAATCACCTACCCAGGTGATTTAGCTAAAAGCCTGCCACCTTTCTCATCTACTCCGATGGTTGTAACTAACCCTATATGCTGATGACTCCTAAATCTATATCTCCAGCCCCGACCTCTCCCCCGAGCTCCAGGCCCGTATTTCCACCTGCCTACTGGACATCTCCACCTGGATGTCCCACAGGTACCTCAAACTCCACATGTCTAAAATGCAATTCATTTTCTATTTCTCTCTCCCCTCCCCTTAACCTTCTCTTCCTTCATAACCCACACTTCAGTTGATGGTTGTACCATCCACCCAGTGGACTGAAGAGAAACAGGAGTCATCCTGAGCTTGTTCTTCCCAATCCCATATGGTGTTCCTTAACGCTCTTTGTTTTTTCCCTCAATATGCTTCAGATCTGGCCTTTTCTGTTATCACTGCTACTGCCTTAATGTAGCCCTTTAACTCTCACGGGAACTGTTGTAGATGTCTCCTCAATAATCACTTTGCTCCTAATCTCCACATTTCCAGTTTCTCCCGCACCCTGAAGTCGGAGGAACTTGTGTAGACTGCTTACCTGCCACCCTGCTGATTCCCTCCTTGACTTCCTAGCAAAACCTCCAAAGATCTGGGGGGCCTGTTCCCACCTGTTTGCTTCCCCTCTTTGTGTGTTGTGTTTCGGCCCTGCAGCAGCACGGAATTGGAATTCCCCAACTTACCCTGTGGTTCATGCTGCCCTGCCATCACTCATGTTATCTCTTCTTTTCTGTTCTGGCTCAAATGCCATTTCTCTTTTAGTTCCTTTCTCCTTGTCCTTCAAAACCCTATGGAGGCTTTTTATCACAAAATCCTTCCTTGGCTTTATCCCAGGCCTTGACTTTACCTCTGCACCCCTTCTAGAACATGCTCATGCTTTTGTTATTGCATGCGTCACATTTTATTATAGATCCTGGTGTTCTTGCCTGTTTTCTTTTCTAGATGGGAGATGTCTGGGGCAAGGTCTTTACTGACATAATCAGTATCTAGCATAAATTGGTGCCTAATAAATGCTTGCTGAATGAATGAGACTCTTGATTGAGGCAGGAAGACATGTGAGTTCCTAAGTGGTTTGGGTAATTATGCTGTAGGAGATCTTTTACGTTAAAATAGTAGTGCTGGTCTAGTCAGTTACATCAAACAAAATCACTCATCAGAATGTTATAAATGGAAAATAATTTAGATGACCCTTTTCAGTTTCATCAGAGATTCGCAGATAGATTGGAATTCTGTAAATCAAGTGTTACCTTCTGAATTCAGTAACTCATGAACTATAGAAAAGCCTTGCACAAACTGCGATTTTGTATATGTTTTCTGCTATTTATTTTATTAATAGAAATGATTTGAGTGATTTTTCTGCCAAACTCCCAAATTCTCAAATACAATCATTCATTCATTCAACAAACATTATTATTTAT
Source organism: Orientallactaga sibirica (assembly GCA_036365145.1). Lineage (NCBI taxonomy): Eukaryota > Metazoa > Chordata > Mammalia > Rodentia > Dipodidae > Orientallactaga > Orientallactaga sibirica. Next base: position 1,785,234 of record JAEOAD010001605.1, read on the forward strand.
TGTGTGGCTAACAAAATTAGAAGAGAAAGTTTGGCTTTATTTTGGAATGCCTTCATACATTGTTTTAATTCTGTTCTTTTCATCTTCCAGTCTTTTCAGAGAAGACTGGAGTACCATTCAGGTTGAAGGATCCAATGAAAGAAGGGCTTCCGTTCTGTGAGAACTGTTGTCAGTATGGCAGTGTAGATGAATGCCTTTCTGCAGGAAACTGTTGCAGCCACACTTGTTCTCGGCATTCCAAGGACAAGTAGGTTTTGTCCCCTTTCATCTATAACATGAATAGTAGACTCTAGGGTCATGGTACCTGAGGGTACCAAGGATGCAATGTGTCCTTAGACCCTCCCCCCCACTTGTGCTTGTTTTCCAAAGACTTTTGCCTCTGGAGACAGTTGGCCCCTGGACCCAGTGACAGTGTCACCCCTGACCCGAGTTATACTACTAATGTTCTGTCTGTGTCGTTGGCCCTGTACTTACATGAATTTGATTACTGTCCAGTTAGGAGTGTATAGATGTTTTTGGCTTTGTACACATCCTGATGCTACTGATATTTCCGGCAGCACAGTATCATTTATTTATATTTTGGGAGGTTTTAAGTAAATTTGTTAAAACTCATTGTAGGGAACAAAGGTTTCTCTGCTTGTTAACCACCTCAATGGAAAAGACCATAGCAGATAATGTAGTGAGTCTTTATAGGATGACCTCAAGGGACAGATTGAGATTATCAGCAATGACTAGGAGCAAATGGTATGTCTTTTCATCCAGGGACTGTCTGACAAAGTGTAACATATTAGCAAGTGTGTTATCTCTCCTATAATGGCATATTATCAATCAGTGATGTGACATTTATGCTTTGGTCCTATTTCCCACTTTTATCAATATGGACTTACAAATCATTTTTTGTTGCTGATTCTTTACAATCTTGTAATTGGCCTTTTCTTTCTTTGTTTCTTTTTTTCTTTCTTTCTTTTTTTTCTTTCTTTCTTTTTTCTTTCTTTCTTTCTTTCTTTTTTTGTTTTGTTTTGTTTGCTTTGCTTTGCTTTGCTTTGCTTTGCTTTGCTTTGTTTTGTTTTGTTTTGTTTTGTTTTGTTTTTTTGTTTTGTTTTGTTTTGTTTTCAAGGTAGGGTCTCACTCTAGCTCAGGCTGACCTGGAATTCAATGTGTAGTTTCAAGTTGGCCTCGAACTTACGGCAGTCCTCCTACCTCTGCCTCCCAAGTGCTAGGATTAAAGGCCTACACCACCACACCCAGCTGGATTTGCTTTCTTTTTTGCTTGTTTGTTTGTTTGTTTCATTTTATTTTTATTTATTCATTTGAGAGAGAAAGAGAAAGAGGCAGATAGAGAGAATAGGCACACCAGGGCTTCTAGCCACTGCAAACAAATTCCAGTCGCTTGTGCCACCTTGTACACCTGGCTTATATGGGTTCTGGGGAATCGAACCTGGGTCCTTTGGCTTCTCAGGCAAGCTCCTTAACTGCTTAGCCATCTCTACAGTCCTGGCTTTAGAATTGCCCAGAAGATAAATATCTGTATATAATTGATTCATTTCTTAGTATGGATGACAGATATGGCAGACAAGTAATTATAAACCTGTTAGAATCTATTTCACACATATTGCTAGTCCCCTTTTGAAGTTACTATGTAAGGTAATTTCCACTTTCTACCCTGACAGATCCTACATAACAGTGATTTTAAATGTTCCCAGTATTATATGATATTCCAGTGCCTATGGAATTTGCTTAGTGATTAAATATCTTTCCTTTGGAGAGTGATTTTTTTTAAAAAGTAGTTTTTATTTTGATAATCAGCATGTAGATGTTTGATGGGTATTGTTTTTTATCATTGTTTTGGGGTTATAAACACAGAGATCAGAAGGAAGAAAGGGACGTAGGTGACGACAATGAGGAGGAGGATCCAAAGTGTAGTCGGAAGAAAAAACCAAAATTAACTCTGAAAGCTGACGCCAAGGAAGATGGAGAAGAGAGAGATGATGACATGGTAAATACCTCTTATGTGCAAACATGGAACATAGGCATGCTTTTGAGGTGGCTGTGATCACCACATCTGTTCTGGAGCTTCCTGCTTGGGTTGGTTAAAATGTTCAATATGGGACTGTCATTATTGGCAGATGCCATATTTTTATGTACCTCACTGTCCTCATGGCAAAGTGGGAGTACTAAGTTGTAGCTCCCTTCACTTAAGATTGAGATGTGGGATGTCCTGAAGTTTACTATTGTGATGAGAGGCAACAGTAGAACTCTTCAGTTCTGCAGAATCTTAGATTCTTCTCACCAGCAAAATGCCAAGCCATTTTGGTAAATTTCAGACAGATTTCATGAAACTATGCAAGTAGGTAGAAAATGACATGTAACTATCAAGTACATTTGGGGAACCATCATCTAAAATGTGCTAATTAAAACACAGATATCTTCTCCCTGAAGTAGGCATTAATGGTTTCATATTCATAGAGAGCTTTGAGATGTTGAACCATTCACTTAAGATCAATAGTGAGCAATTATTTCCTAGTCCCTCCTCACTGAGCACGGGGTGTGGAAATTAGATAGGTAGATAAAGAACATAGAGTCCCTCCTCACAGGGACATTTGTTTTGAGTAAGGGGACACTGTAAGGAGCAAATAAAAAGAACCCCAGACATAATGAGCTCATCCTGAGTGCTATGGTACAATTAAAACCAGGCATTAGGATTGCTGAAGACTCAAGTTGTGTGTCGGAGAGGACTGCATAGAAGGCAACAGGAACACTGAGGTCTGAATAATGAGGAGCAGCCAGCTCTGTGCACTAGCCCCGCACACCGCCAAGTCTAGGCACAGTACCCAAGGGGAGGACATTGGTAGCATAGCCTGGTGGGGAATTGCACAGAAGATAAAATGGTGGCACATTGAGGGCTAGTGCAGAGGCCTGGTATTTCACCAGGATGCTGTGTTATGGTTTATGCTTTAACATAAGCACTGAAGCTGTGATACATGTGAACATGTGTAGGGTCAGATAACCAGTTACACAATTCTTACAATCAACTGGGTAAGTGAGCCATGTAAGATTAAGTCAGTGGGTTTGGATTGGAATAGATGTTGGAGATGAGTAGGATTGCAGGAAGTGGGAAGGAAGAAAAAAGAGAAGAGATTTCCAAGAACTTTAAATGTTGATATGGAACAGTTGTCGGGAATGGGAAGGCAAGGTGGAGTAGAGAATCAGAAGCCCTTAGGATGGAGTAAGATGGAGATACTTGTCACCACCTACCTGAAAATGTGATTGAAACTGAGTATGAGCAAGGGCTGGGACACTGGAGAGGGAGGCTCAGATTATTTGGACAAGAAATGATCTTGAAAACCAAATGCTAAAGAAGAGATTGGGTTGATGTAGGCATCAGTAGAGGGGTTTGAGACAGGGCCAGTGAGTTCTGAAGAAAAGCAGAGCCAAGTGGTCAGGGAGCTGAGCACAGAAAGTGTTCTGTGGAGGAGGGGGTGAGAGGAGGGAGTGGTCTCCATGTTCTCCTGGACTGTCATTCTTGGAACCATTCTTCTTTCCTAATAACCTCAGGCCAAAAGCAACACAGTCTCAAATGACCATATTCTTGCTTTGAAAGTTACGAAACAGAATTGAAAAAAGAACGACAAAAAGCTTTCTGACAACTCTCGAACTTATCAGGGCCAATCTCGAGAACTTCATGAACTTTTAAAGTCCTCATTTTTCCTTTCTTACCATAGGAGAGCAAACAAGATGGAAGGATCCTGAGAGGTTCACAGAGAGCCCGAAGGAAAAGACGAGGAGATCCCGCTGTCTTAAAGCAGGGTGAGCTGACAAGGAAACGCTGTGCTAACTGGGGGAAACTGAACAGAAGTTTTTGTCCCCATTGCTCTTCCCCCTTTGGATTTTTCCTTGCTCCAATTTTGTTAATAAAAACACAGCTTGAGGAGATAGCTAAAGAAAGAGGAAAATTAGTAACTTTCAGGGGGTTCCAGGTATACATGGGAATACCTTCTTTTATTTGTTTATCCATCCAGTTGATGTTTAAAATTTATTTGTGTGTGTGTGTGTGTATGTACATGCACCAGGGCCTCTTGCCACTATAAATGAACACCAGGCACTTGCACCAATATTTTGTCAAGCTCATATGGTTGGTTTTGAAACTGAACATGGGCCAGCAGGCTTTACAAGCAATTGCCTTTAACCACTGTGCCATCTTCCTAGACACCCCCCCCCAAGTCAAGTGGATTTTGCCTTTGTCAGAGCCTCTGTTCTTGTTCATTTCCCAAGATTTTAGGGTTTTCATGTTTGCTGTCAGTGTATAAGCTCCTAATGTGGTCCCCCCTTTCCGCTTCACTGCTCCTCAGGCAGCATTTTATTCTCTTGGGGACCTCAGCCCTCAGGATGTCCCCCTGTACTGTTTGGTTGGATGAACTCATCCCCTTCTTTGGCATGGACCTTCGTTCATTTCCATAAAAGCCTTTGTATCTTCCACTAAGCTCTACCCCATAGCCTGATGCATCTGTGAGGCCTTTGATCAAGGTCACTCAGATCTGCACAGGCCAGCTGCTGACCTGCAGTCATGCTCTTCCCTAATGTCAGTGCCAGGAACTCAGCACTTCTCCTTAGTACCTCCAGGCATTTTTCACTTGTTCATACATTATTCCCTCAAAAGGAGCTGGAAATATTTTCATTTGCCTCTAGCACACAACATCTCTGTATGGGCTTCTTTTTAAACCTTTTTTTTTATTCATAACATCTTAAATTTTTTTATTTAATAATTTATTATTTTGTTTATTATTCTAATTTTACATTCATATTGGTGACTCCATTATCCTCCCCCCTGTCCTTCCCCCTCCAAAGGGACCCTCATCAATGGGGAATGTGGGTCATGCACTGTTGGGTAGTCAAAAATTATGGGGGATAGGCCAAGTCTCTGTGCATAATGATCTAACTTGTGACTCTAACACTCTTTCCACCCCCCTCTCCCGCGAATTTCCCTGAGCCACGTTGGGATCATTTTAGTTCTACTTCAGTGGTGAGGTATTTTAATTAACAATTTTCATTTGTGTATATAATATAATTTGATCGTAATCCCTTCCCATTGCCTGTTTTGTCTTCTCCCCTCCTCCCACCCACTTCCACTGAACCCTTTCTTTTTTTTCTTTTTTAATTTTTTTTTTTATTTTTCATGGTAGTGTTTCATTCTATCCAGGCTGACCTGGAATTCACTATGTTGTCAGGGTGGCCTTGGTCTCACAGTGATCCTCCTACCTCTGCCTCCCAAGTGCTGGGATTAAAGGCATGCGCCACCACGCCCAGCTTCCACTGAGCCCTTTCTTCTTCCAGCTAGTTTTGGGCTTGATTCTAATGCATCTCTCAATGCTTTCCCTCCAGCTTTGCCGTTAGTAAAGCGGTTCCACTCTCTTCCTTCATGTTCAGTGCTTTATCAGATTAATCCAAACTACAATTGCTATAAACTGCCTCCCATTTTTATCAGTTGTGTATTTTTTTTTGCACTTGTAAATCGGACTCTTACCACATCATTTTTTTCCCTCCCTTTCCAAGGTTAGCAGCCACTCCCTCAGAATTCAGTGTACTGGCCTTTTCTCATCTTCTCAATGTCATAGGGAAAATTTTTGGAGCATCCTGCTTTTGGGCCATTTTCCTTCTGTAGCGTCCATGGGTTTCCTGCTAGTCTTCTTTATGTATCCCCATTCTTCCATTTCATCTCTGAATGCATAGCACAGTTCACTTCTCGGTTCTTGTTTCTGTGGAAGAGAAACCAGGAAGAGAAACAGAAATACCAGCTGTGGAAAGAAGAGCCAGGAACTAGAGTGGCTGGGGAGGTCACAAGACAAGTCATTGATTTCTTAGATCTGGAAGTTCTACCATTTAGTCTCACTTGCTTTCCAGGGTTGCCTCCTAAAGGCAAGAAAGCCTGGTGCTGGGCATCCTACCTGGAGGAGGAAAGAGCCGTGGCGGTGCCTGCAAAGCTCTTCAAAGAGGTATGGGCCTTTCCATAAGCACTGTGTGTAAGGTCAAAAGAACAGGAATGCTCGTCTAATTCAGGGTTATCATTTCCACTGTTTAGGAAGAGTGACTTGGGAGGATAGTTTCTCAAGTATCTTGCTTTTTGTGAGCATATTACATGGAGGACACCTCCAAGGGTAGCTCTCTTTAGTGTGTGTTTACGGTACTACCTGTGTGGACACACGTGTGTGAAGTTTTCTTTCTCTCATTATTTACTAGGCTTGAATTCATGACAGCATATCTACAAACGAGTTGTCATAGGGTATTATTGATCACAAAATACTATAATAATTTAAAAGGTAGATACTAGGTATAGTGTTCAACAAAAACAAGGCTTAGTAATCTTTCTCTGCCAAGGGCCAGATAGTAGATGTGGTAGGCTTTGCAGGGCATCTGGAGTCTGTTACAACACTGCAGCTTAGCTGTGTATCATCAGGGCAGCTACAGATGACATGAAAATTAGCGGGAATGGCTGTGCTCCAGTAACACTTTACCAAATCAAATTTGACCCACGAACTAGTTTGCCAGCCCATGGTTTAAATTATTTAGTATGTAATAAGCCTGCCATGAATATCTATATGAAAAAAAAAAGAATATAAGGAATTTTTTAAAAGTAGTGAATAGCAAATGTTAGGATGAAGATATATATAAAATTTAGTTTAAACATAATTACATGTAATTTTTTTCTGGATAATTGTTTTCTGCAACTTTAGTGCTGTATAGACTAGACTTCACATTTCATAATTATTTGAATAGTAATACATTGAAAATGTCAAAGTACTAAACAAGTAATGAAATTTGTCCCTTATAGCTTTGTGCTATAAACACTACATTTACCTCTGCGGAAGTGACCCATATTGCTAGTTCTTGTATCTCCTTCCTAGAAAGTCATAAGTTCATATAAGTACCCTACATTCATAAATCCTCCCTTCCCTGCCTAAAATACAATAGTTCATATCCCATACTTTTATGGAATTCACTTTATTTGACAGTTTGGAGATTATTCCATCATTTCAGTTCATGAATCCTGTCATTACTTTTTATGCTAATGCATGCTGTTTTATCCTGTAAAAACTTAAGTCACTTCTTATTGATTGACACGCAGACAGAATTTCAAATTTGTCTCTCAATACTTCAGTGAATAATCTTGCATACTTTCATTTTGCACATGTGACTATCTCCATTGGATAATTTACTAGAATTTGAATTGCTGAGTCATAAGGAGGTTTCAACTTTTTATAAATATAGTGAAATTGCTAGCGATTGTATCATTTTTTATTTCTAGTTGTGCATGCATGTGTGTGTCTCTCTAGAGTCTTCACACAGTGTCATCAGGCCTTTTCATCTTCACTAGTTTGACGCAAGTGAACACGTTTTAGTGTGATTTCACTTTGTGTGAGTCTGATGAACAACTGACTATTCCTTTACATGTGTAAAAGACAAAAGCAGTAAGTCATTAGATTTCCTATCTATAGGCTTTGTGCATCTTTATCTTACTATCTACTGATCACATTCTTATGGGTTTTAGCAGTAATTCCTGTATTTCATTGGAGTTCTTTTGTGTGTGGGTGTGTGATAGCAGGGCTGAACCCAGATCCTTGCTCATGCTAGACAGGTATTCTGAGACTGAGTTACAGCTTCAGCTTTAAGGACAGGGATGGTAGTCACTCCACAGTTTGAACCCGTCCTTTGGGAATAACACTACATCTGCTGTCACTTCACATTGCAGCACCAGTCCTTTCCATATAACAAAAATGGATTCAAGGTTGGCATGAAGTTAGAAGGTGTGGACCCTGAGCATCAGTCTGTGTACTGTGTCCTCACTGTGGCTGAGGTAAGATTTGTAGTATATCTATTTTAAAAATAAAATTATGATCATGGGGCCTTATATGATGAAAAATACTGCTGTTGGTTGAGGGTTCACTTCATGCCCAGCAGTTGTGTAGGCATTGTCTCACCTGATCTTTCCTAGAATTCTGTCCCATGCCGGCCATCCCTGTTTCTCTCCTTCTCAATCCTCTCTCTCCCCTTCCATCTACTTTCCTCACCCCCTCCCTTTCTCTCAGTGGGAAGAGACCATACGTAGTATCTGAATATTCAAGAATCCATCAGAAAAGGTAGAGCTACAGGCTGATGCAAGTGGAGAGTAGCACGTGGGGTCTTGATACATGAAGTGGGTACAGGGGTGCACCCTGAAGGTGAGTCTTTTCCTGTATTTAAAGGCTGCTTTCCTGAGCATAAGCAAGCTTGTCTATTTGGGAGCAGATATTTAAAGGAAAGTTCTTTGAATTATTACTGGAAGAATGGAGATAACAGGATTAGTAGCTGTAGAAAGAGGAAGGCTGGAAAAGGCTATTGTGAGGAATGAGAGAGGAAGTAAGATGGGCTGCTTAGGAGCAAACTTACGTGGCAGGAATAGCCCAGTAGTCAGGTATAGGTGATTCTTTTTTCTTTGTTTCTTTGTGTCTGCCTTCCCTCCCTCCATCCCTTCCTTCTTTTCTTCTTTTCCTCCTTACCTCCCTCCTTTCCTTTTTCCTTTCTTCTTTCCTTCCCTCCTTCCTTCCTTTTTCCTTACTTCCCTTCTTCCCTCTCTTCTTATCTCCCTCCCTTCCTTTTTCCTTTCTTCTTTCCTTCCCTCCTTACTTCCTTTTTCCTTACTTCTCTTCTTCCCTCCCTCCTTTCTTCCCTCACTTCCGTTCTTCCTTCATTCCTTTTTCCTTCCCTCTCTCCCTCCCTCCCTCCCTCCCTCCTCCTTTGAGATGTGGTCTCACTACGTAGCCTGGCTTAACACTTGCTCTCATCCTGCCTCAAGCTCCTCAGTGCTTTGATTACAGGCCCACACAGTTGATTCTTGTGCATCCATTGTGTGTGCCTCTCTAGATTAGTGCACAGGGAACTACTGCTCCTACTGGAAAACACAGGGTTAGGTTCCTGCCAGCTTCTGGTTACAATACTTTTGTTAACTGATAGTTTTTATTTAATAACTTCTTATTTAGTATGTGTTGTTTTATTAACACTGAACTCATCTGTCAAACAGCAGGCACTACAACTCATGCCTGAATATGTAGCACTCACATCACAGCATTCTTGTGCTAAGAGATTGTTTAAAAGAGAGTAATCATCTCAGATTAAAAAAAAAAGATGAAATGTGAAAGAAATGTCATTAAACAGACCATACATAGAACACTCTCTCACAGGATGACAATCCCACCAAGAAAGAGCTGGGAACCTGCACCTTGAGTAACTCAGTGTTTCTGTCACTGAGCATATGCATGTCCAAAAACACCTACTATGTGTGATTTGTGGTTAGAAATAAGTTTTATCAAGTAGGTGAATTTGCAGGTATGCAATAAGTAATAAGAATTGACTGTATGTCATCATTTCTTCACAGTGTATTCACTAGGTTAGGTGTAGGTAAGAACATGTGCACCCTTGGGATGATGGGACTTTTGTCAGTAAAGGTTTTGGGACAGACATCGTAGAAAAGGGGAAAACATGGGAGCCAGGTGTGGTGGCGCACGCCTTTAATCCCAGCATTCAGGAGGCAGAGGTAGGAGGATCTCTGTGAGTTCGAGGATACCCTGAGACTACATAGTGAATTCCAGGTCAGCCTGGGCTAGAGCAAAATTCTGCCTCAAAAAAACAATAGAAGCTGGGTGTGGTGGAACACACCTTTAATCCCAGAAGGTAGAGGCAGAGGCCACCCTGAGACTACATAGTGAATTCCAGGTCAGCCTGTGGGCTAGAGCGAGACCCTACTTCAAACAACCCCCCCAAAAAAAAACAAAAAAGAAAGAAAAAGAAAACTATGGGACTGGGAAGATGCCTCAGTTGGTTAAGTGTTTGTCATGCAAACAAACGGACCTGATTTTGGATCTGCAGCCCCCATATATAAGTCAGTAGAGCTGTGGGTGCCTATAATACCAGCACTTGTGAGGCAGAGACAGGAGCATCCATAGAGCTTGCTGGCTAGCAAGTCTAGCTAAATCAGTGAACTCAACCTTTAGTGAGAGGTCCTATCTCAAAAGGAAAATATGGCTGGGCATTGTGGCACACACCTTTAATCCCAGCACTGGGGAGGCAGAGGTAGGAGGATCACCGTGAGTTCAAGGCCACCCTGAGACCTTGGTGGAATTCCAGGTCAGCCTGGGCTAGAGTGAGACCCTACCTCAATAAACCAAAAAAAATAAAATAAAATAAAAAAGGGAAATATGGAGGGTGATTGAGGAAGACACTTAACATTGACCTTTCATATCCATTTGTACAGGCACACACATGGAATGCACCCATATACATGCATATGCCCCTCCCACATAAATGCATGTATCGTATATGCAAAAAACAAAAGACATCATGGCAAAAATCCTTTAATTATTGTCAAAAAATGTTATGAGTAGAGCCGGGCGTGGTGGTGCACGCCTTTAATCCCAGCACTCGGGAGGCAGAGGTAGGAGGATCACCGAGAGTTCGAGGCCACCCTGAAACTACATAGTGAATTCCAGGTCAGCCTGAGCCAGAGTGAGACCCTACCTTGAAAAACAAAAAACAAACAAACAAACAAAAAAATGTTATAAGTGACTTTTAGAGAAGGAAGTCTTGGGGTAAGGAGGCTACTAGAAAGAAGGATCCAGAAGAGATACTAGAGGCCATAGATAGGTGAGTTGGCACGGTGGGAGCTCTTTCTGGAGTTGGACTTTACAATGTAAAGGCTGAGAGTTTCTGATGGTAACCAGCTCCATGGGAGTTTGTATCTCACACAGACAGAAAATAATAGGCACAGAAAAGTCCTCAGGATAGACAGGAAGTCAGCTGGGCCCAGTGTCTAAGGTGCAAGGGCATTTGGGGAGGGTAGGACTCAGGATGCCCAGCATGAAAGACACTGCTGCCTGTGGCTGAGTCTTGGGGATGCAGAGAGGGGAGCTGGCTATGGACAAAGAGAAGCCTGAGGCAGAGTTTGAGAGAACATGTTAGAGAAGTCTCTGCTCAAGGAGCTGAGGATGTGGAAGTCTGTTTACCAAAATAGCATTACAGCGGGCACAAGGAACACAAGAGGGATGGTGTGGAGGATGGAAGGACATGATTCAAGAAGTAGAACCCCACAGCATGTGACCACAGGGGATTGAAAGCTATAAATGATTAAGGACTCTGCTTTTAGACATGGAACATAGGTAGCTCCATGCAAGGTAGGGTAGAGAAAGGCCCTTGAGCTTCCTCTGAGCTTGGGGTGGGAGTGGGGCATCCTCAGTCTTCTGAGAGATTGTATTTCTGAAAGACTCTCAACTCAGCACTCTAGACTCTGGGAGGAGTTTGCTTAATTACAAATTTTACATATATAATATATTTATGCATTTTAATTAAAAAAATCACTGATGCAGAAAAGGAAATATAAAAAGACATTATTATTTTTGCCCCTCCATTTTCACTCCTACTTCCTAGAAGAAAATATTGTCAACATTATATCATATTCTTTAAGACTTTTTAAATTATGAATTTACATATAAGCATGTGTGAGCTGTTTGCTTTTTTTCTGTGGCTGCTGATGAGGGTGAGTTGATGAACATGGGTTATATCATACCTTTTCTCTTATTTATTTTTGAATATGGATATGGATATAATACATATTTTTAAAATATTTATTTATTTATTTTAGAGAGAGAGAAAGAGGCAGAAATAATGGGTTTGTCAGTAGTCAGATAGATAGATAGATAGATAGATAGATAGATAGATAGATAGATAATAGATAGATAGATGGATGATAGATAGTGTGTGGGGGTGCATCAGGACCTCTAGCTACTGCAAATGAGTATGCCACTTGGTGCATCCTTAGGCTTTGCAGGCAAATGCCTTACCTGCTGAGCCATCTCTCCAGCTGTGATATGTAATTTTTAACTACTCAATCTGCTTACCTATTTCAGGTTTGTGGGTACCGGATAAAACTTCACTTTGATGGATATTCTGATTGCTATGACTTCTGGGTAAATGCAGACGCTCTGGATATCCACCCAGTTGGGTGGTGTGAGAAAACTGGCCATAAACTCCATCCTCCAAAAGGTATTACCACCTTTTGTTTCATTTTTTAATTTCAGTAAAATTGTTTTCTTACATGCTGACAGCATTTTAAAAATTATTTTATTTTTATTTACTTGAGAGAGAGAATAGGAGGTAGAGACAGAGAGAGAGAGAAATAATGGGCATGCCAGGGCTTCCAGCAGCTACAAATGAACTCCAGACATGTGTGCCCCCTTGTACATATGGCTTAAGTGAGTCTTGGGGAATCAAACCTGGGTCCTTTGGCTTTGCAGGCAAGTGCCTTAACCACTAACCATCTTAAGCCCACTAACAGCATTTTTAAAAAGTCAGAGACTTTACAATAATTAATTTAAGCCTGTTGTTCATGAGGATTTTAAATTGAAAGAAATAAAAGCAGAATTTAATTTGACATGATAAACTATTTCCATGTACTTGTTTGCATATGAAATAATACCTGAATGATAATGATACTTAGCTTTGACTATAAACAACTTTGATACACAGATTTCTATTAGATAGAGATATATAGCTATATATATAGACATGTAAACACACATATACTTAAAACCTGATTTGAAAATTAACTTTACTGCTATTTCATTGTACAGAAAGTCCAGAGAAGCTAGCTACCACACACCTGCAATTCAAACACTAGGGAGACTGAGGCAGGAGGATCATGAAGTTTAGGCCAGAGTGGACTTCAGGGAAAGGAGGGAGAGGCAGAGCAGGGGAAAAAAAGAAAATCCTGAGAAATATCTTAAATGAATACTAAGTTTTGTGAGTGTAGAAAAGAAACATTGCTTACATAACTGGGCGTGATGGCGCGTGCCTTTAATCTCAGCACTCAGAAGGCAGAGGCAGGAAGATTGCTGTGAGTTTGAGACTGCCCTGAGACTACATAGTGAATTCCAGGTCAGCCTGGGTCAGAGTGAAACCCTATCTCAAAAAACAAACAAAAATTGGCTTACTTAGGCAGTAAGCTAATAATAATTGCTCTCCTTTTGTTTTTTGTTTTTCCTGTGCTAAGGATCAAATTATTTTTCTTTTGATGTGTTTTGTTGTCTGTTTTTGTACTAGGTATCAAACCTCATTCTTGATAAGTAAGTGCCTTATTCCCCCCAGCCCAACTGAATTCTTTGCTATTTGGTTTTGGTTTTCTGGTATACTGGATTGTCTTTGAACTCCTAACCCTCCTTCCTCAGTCTCCTGAGAGCTGGAATTATAGGTGTGCATCACCACACCTGATTTTTGCTTGTTTCATAATTTTAAAAATATTCTCCCCAAATCCAAAAAAAAACAGACACCATCTTTTTCATTTCATTCATTATATATTTAATATTTCCATCTTTTTGACTATTATGTGATGTCAGTAATTCAAGCAATTAGTTTGATACTTTATACTTTCACTTAGCACTCCTTCCTCCTGCAGTGCAGGGATGGAACCCTGGCCACTTCATTGCCAGCAAGTGAGCTCTTCCACTGAGCTCCACTCCAACATCAACAGTATTTTTTGTCATCCTTTGTCTTAAGAATTAATGGCAGAATGGCATTTCCAGATCACTGAAGGATTAAGAACACATAGAAATGATAAAGGCACCAAAGAAAATCTGTAATCATTTTTAAAATATTTATTTATTTATTTTAAGAGAGAAACAGATAGAGAATGGGCACGCCAGGGTCTCTAGCTACTACAAATGAATGCCATACACATGCACTCCCTTGTGTATCTGGTTTATGTGGGTCTTATGGAACTGAACCTGGGTCCTTTGGCTTTGTAAGGCAAGTTCCTTAGCTACTGAGCAATCTCTCCAGCCCTGCAATCATTTTTATAAATTATCTTTTAAAAATATTTTAAAAAATTAATTAATTAATTAATTTATTTATTTATTTATTTATTTTAAGAGAGAGAGAGGGATAGAGAGAGAACGAGCAAGCCAGGGCCTCTAGCCACTACAAATGAACTCCAGACACATGTGTTACCCTTGTACATAGGGCTTTACATGAGTAGTGGGAAATCAAACCTGGTTCTATAGGCATAGCAGGCTAGTACCTTAACTGCTGAGCTAGCTCTCCAGCCCCAATAATTTAACTTCTTTTAAAAAATTATTTATTTGAGAGTGAGAGAAGTAGATAAAGAAAAAATGGGCACACTGGGGCCTGAAGCCACTGCAAATGAACTCCAGATGCATTCACCTCCTTGTGCATTTGGCTTACATGGGTACTGGAGAAGCAAACCTGAGTCCTTAGGCTTCATAGGCAAGTGTCTTAACTGCTAAGCCATCTCTCCATTCCTAGAAATTAACTTCTTACTAACTATTTTGACTTCTGAGTTTTAATGCAAATAATAGAAAACACATTCATAGATAAAGTAAAATGCTCAATTTCCTCTTTAAGGAAATGCAGACTAATAAAACTGAAAATTACAGCAAGGACATTTCTCTAATTCTAACTTGCTAATATCATAAATTCATAAACCTTGAACTGTTTTTTTTGTGTGTGATGAGCTGAAAAAAAATTTAATATATTTAATTAATTTATTTGAGAGAGAGAAAGAGGGAGAGAAAGAGAGAGAGAATGGGCATGCCAGGACCTCCAGCCACTGCAAATGAACACCAGATGAATGCTCCCCCTTATGCATCTGGCTTATGGGGTCCTGGAGACCGAACCAGGATCCTTTTGCTTTGCAGGCAAATGCCTTAAGTGCTAAGCCATCTCTCCAGCCCCCTGAAAAAGATTTTTACCTGCCAAGATTTTTTCCCACAACTTGCCAGCTGTTCATTTGAGTTAATCTCCCAAAGCAGAATAGGTGAGGATAAAAGAAGAGCTGAACTGCTGCAACTGGGTCCGGACTACTCTTTGCAGGGAGTCCGGGAATCATTGCCACGGCCTGATAGGGGAACCTGGTGTACAGATCACACCAGGGCACAGAACCCACTTGCTTCCTTACTCCTTTTCTGTACTTCTAGCTCCACTCATTTAGAAATTAGAAAACAAATAATACAATTTATTGAAAATAAGCACCCTGTATCTAGAAATACATAATTATTATTCATTATTAGATTTTATTTATTGAAAAAAATCTTTTGATTGCCTGATCTGGGATGTTGCAGTGACCCATAAAAGTGGGGCTGGATAATTCAGTGGAAAATACTTTGCTATCTTATTAAGTCTGTTCACATATGCTTTTACTCTAGGATATAAAGAAGAAGAATTTAATTGGCAGACCTATCTGAAGACATGCAAAGCCCAGGCTGCTCCCAAGTCATTATTTGAAAATCAGAATATAGTAAGTATATCCAAAACATTTTTCCTTTCAAAGGAAGGTATGTTAATGTATTGTAGGATAAATCACAAATGATAACAAGGAACTATAATAAATTTTATTGCTTTGGTAAATAGAGCTACCTTATCTTAATTAAACTTTAAAATTAGCTTAAAATCTTTGTGAATAAATGTTTTATAGCCATACTACTGTTACCTGGTACAACAGTTGAAGACAGCATTAAACAAAGTCCAGGTGCGATTTACAATTAAGATGCATAAAAATTAAATTGACTGGAATATGTTACTGTTACCATCATTTAATTAGCAGTGCTGTTCACATGGGAGAGTCCCACGGTGAGACGGATGGAGCACTGTGTGAGTGCGCAGGCAGGAGGTCCCTTGAGACTGTGAAAGCCCCTTTATGGCAGCTCTTGTCTCTGTTTGCAGTGGGACAGAAGCAGATGCATGTGCATTTTCTACCTCCTGCTCATTCCCTGCTCCTCTGTGGACCTCTTGCTTTTCACTCCTAAGTTCTGGTCTAATTAGAACAGGGGTAAGCAAAATATCTTCATAGTTGCCAAGAATCAGATTGGAAGATATAAGTGGCCTTTGTCAGAAGACAAGAGTTTCTTGATTTTGAGACCCAGAATGTAGATTTATACCCCCTCCACCCCACTGCACCAGGGAACCTTGGACCCTCAACAAGCCCAGGAGAAGCTGTGTGTGCGCATGCACTCACACACACTCATACACACACGCCAGAGAGAAAAGAGAGAGAGAACAAACCTATTTATTCTGTAATAACATTCATTGTGTGGCTAGCTTATTTGCTGAAATGTAAATACTACCTTGATACTACCTTTTCAGTATATGTTCTCGGCCAGGACTTGCCTGGAGGAGGGTCAATTAGATGGAAACTTAGTACCCTGCTGTCTGCTCCATGTTGTTCCTTCTTTGCTCTCCCCCAGTGCTACCTCCCGTGATAACTTCCATGCGTTTGTCCTCTTTCTGGGCATGGCTCCCATACCACCTCATTGTAGGCTGTGATTTGGTATTTGAAAAAGCAATTAATTTTTCTACTTGTCAATTCTATATATCTCAGAATAGTCAGATAATTATGGTTATAACTAATAAATAAATTCAGGGTTCAAATATGTGGTTTTTCTGTTTATTATTTGTGCTTGTCCTTCCAAGTCACACAGGACTTCTCACATTTTCAGGAGTGACTGTCTACATTTTTGCAATGATAGTTACATAATTACAGTAATATAAGAGACAGCATTAATTTGCTTGAGGAGTTAAAATGATACCTATATACTTCAATCTAAAAAGAAGATTATTATTATTATTATTTTGGTTTTTTGAGGTAGGGTCTCACTCTAGCCCAGGCTGACCAGTAATTCATTCTGTAGTCTCAGGGTGGCCTTGAACTCATGGTGATCCTCCTACCTCTGCCTCTGGAGTGTTGGGATTAAAGGCATGCGCCACCACACCTAACTTTTTGTTTTGTTTTTAAAGGTAAGGTCTCACTATAGCCCAGGATGATCTGGAACTCACTGTGCTGCCAAGGCTGGCCTCAAACTCATGGCAATCATCCTATCTCAGCTACCTTAGTGCTGGGATTAAAGGCATATGCCATCATACCTGCATGAAATGATTTTTTTTAAAAGGTAGAAATGACTTATAGTGTGTCCTGGTTGGCAAATTGATATCTAAATGCCCAATTTCAGGTGACAATAGTTTTTCACAAAAGCTTGTGAAGGTTGTGTGCTTGTCAGGGTCTCTTGAGCATGACCTCAATAAACTTATGGTTTTCTTTAGTCCCCGAGGGCTGGTCATCTATGGATTCCCTAGAACACCATGCGTTCTGAATGACAGTCTGTCTTGACACCTTTCCCTCTGCTGCCATGATGAAGAACTATTGTGGTGTTGAGTCAAAGCTGTGATAATGTGCAGCTTTTTACATGCAAAGATGACCTACTTTCTGTAGTGCACTCCCGAGACCTGCTCAGAAGAGGACCATAGTTGTACTGACTCATACTCATTTTAACTTGATTACTCACATGTTGTATGGGAAATAATCTTCATTGTAAAATCTGTAATCAAAGTCAAGGAGGCTGAAATGTGGGCTATATGGTGACCAAAATGTGTCTGTCTAATGTAGTCTTTTAACTAGGATACCAAAGTGCATGTTAAAATTAATGATTTCAGCTCCACAAGGTTGCAGAGGCTTACATCATTAAAAGAGTGTAGGTACAGAGCTGCATTTTGTACAGTTGCCGTCACTGTCACCATGCTGGGAAGCTGGCACGGGATTTTGAACAGTGTGAATGCAGTGATGGATGCTGGTGACGGGGCAGGGGCAGAGCTGCAGGTCCCACTGTTGTCAAGTGTGCTTATCTCTAATTAAATCTGCATGTTTCCATAGACAGTGATCCCATCAGGCTTTCGAGTTGGAATGAAGCTTGAGGCTGTAGACAAAAAGAATCCTGCATTCATCTGTGTTGCTACGGTAACGGATATGGTGGACAATCGTTTCCTGGTGCATTTTGACAACTGGGATGAGAGCTATGACTATTGGTGAGACAGTTTCCATTAATATGTGCTTTTTAGAGTTAATGCTTTCCTAGGAAGTGGTGGTACACAGTTTACAGTTGAGAACAATACAAAGTTTATAACAAAAAATCAAAGCTCTACTGTCCTCTTTCTTATTTCAGATTGTACGTTTTTGCCTGTTCCATACTGCATGTATTTCTAAATAATATCCTTTAATGCTACTTCATGAGTTGCATTTTAGTTGACTTCCTAAAATGGAATTGAAATGTATACACCTGATAGTCCCACCATATACCCATAGGCATGTACACACAGAGACTCATACCCTCCCTGTCATCTTGACTATCTTCTGTAATTTTCTAGGAACTTATTTTAATCATCTTTCATATTTTCATACCTAGCAGCTAACTTAACCTTTTATGATTACAGAGTACAAAAATACCAGTTAGGGAATTTTTATTTCCTGACATTCTTAGATTTGTTGTATTAAATAGTAAGAGCAATATGCTGTGGAATTATATAATTATAAAATAGCTGTAGTAAAAAGGTCAGTGTGTGTGTGTGTGTGTGTGTGTGTGTGCGCGCGCGCGTGTGTGTGTGTGTGTGGTGTAGTGAGGGGTGCTGGGAATAAACCCAGGTCCTTATGTGTTCTAGGCAAATGTTCTACCACTGCAGCCCTAGCCATCACATACTTTATTTTGGGTGTGTGTGCGTGCACGCCGCAGCACACTTGTGGAGGTCAGAACAGTTGTCTGTGCTGCACCTTCTTTGAGCAGGGCTCCCCATGCAGCAGTGGAGCCTGCCCCCATGAGCTTCCTATTCTCTTGGCTCTGCCTCCCTTGTTGCATGTGCACTGGGATGACAGATGGATACATGCACCACTTTACCACTGGATTTATGTGATTTCTTGGGCCTGGAACCGGGACTGGTAGGCTTTTTACCACTAAGCTGTCTCCCCCCCCACAGCAATCACATTTTGAGTAAACAAACCAAAAAGTATTTTTTATAACCCAGCTCATTTCATTGATCACTAGGATTGAATTTCTTGGTAAAAGGCATCTCTGAAGTGTTTGTGTCCATTTAGAGAGGATGTGAAATAAGAATACTTTTATAAACAGGATAGGTTTGTTAAATAAAATATGACTAATGTTATCAAGTGAATATTAACTTATGTAAATATAGCTAAATTTTACTTTTTTAAAAGATGTTTTATTTATTTGAGAGAGAGAGGAAGGAAGGAAGAAGCAGAGAGAAAGAGCGAATGGGTGCGCCAGGGCATCCAGCCACTGCAAATGAACTCCAGACGCATGCGCCCCCTTGTGCATCTGGTTTACGTGGGTCCTAGGGAATCGAACCTGGGTTCTTAGGCTTCACAGGCAAACGCCTTAACTGCTAAGCCATTTCCCCTGCCCCTAAATTTTACTTTTTAACATGCATATATTTATTCTGTAAACTCATCAGTATTTCTTATTGCCCCTTATACTGAGTTTTAATGTACTCATCAGTTTTTATTTGCATTATTTTAAAAAGGGGAGGAATTAATTTAAATCCATTTGATTTCTAGATACTTTGCAGGGTAAGGGTTGTGTGTGTTCCAGCTGCTTCCAGCTGGCTTTATATCTCATACCAAACCTGGGATCCTCCTGCCTAAGCCTCTAGAGTTCTTGGATTACAGGCATCCACTAGATATCCTGCTAGATTTCGTGTGCATATGATTTTAGGTCCAAATAAGGCATACAGTTACTTTCATGTTTTTCTTGATATATTTTGATTCATAGATCCCTGTTTCCCCCTTTTTTCGTTGTTGTTGTTGTTGTTGTTCCTCCATTTATAATCTTTATTGAAAACAGCAGGACTTCTTGTTGGGTCTCCCCCATGCTGATCTACTGACTAAACCCTTGTCGCCCACCCCCTCCTCCCTGTTTCCTGTAAGATAATAGCATTCTTTCCTCTTGAAGTCTTCTTTGCATATTTGGAGCAGATGAACAGATGAGGAAACTTTGAATTTAGAAATAGTCTAATCTGAGGACCTCATGGCACAGCCGTGGCATGTGCATCTGACTCCAGAAATAGTCTAATCTGTCCTTGGTTGGGAGGGTTCCTCTTCTCTTCTGCTCAATAATTCACTAAGTGTAAGGTGATGGCAATACCAGTGCCAAGACCTGGATCCAGTCCTCTTAGTAACACACGATACTAAGTCAGTCATGACAACTTATTAAATCGGAATGTTATTTGTTTTTAAATTTTCTTTAATTTTTTTCAGTGCTGGGTATAAAAGGCCTCCCACATATGAGGCAAAATGTATGTGCCACTAAGCTACATGCCCAGCTACCACTGAGCTATGTACTTAGCCCCAGTTGTATTTTTTGTTTTGGCTTATTTGGGAACATATCTTTTCTTTTTAGCTTTTGTGTGATTTGACTAAAATAGGTGAATATTAGTATATGTTAAAGTACATTCAAGGCTTAAGTTGCTTCTTTGATATAAGATGTATTGCCTTTAAAAATATTCTTCTAGAAAAAATAATGTGCATGTCTAGAAAAACTTGGCACACTCATATTTCTTTGTTTCAAGTGCCTGGAAAATAAATGAAAGAAAATGATTGATCTCTTCTAAGTATGATTTTCTGTTTTCAAGATCACAAATGCATGTGATTATTTTTAGGCTAGAATAAACTATGAGGATTACTTATTCTATTAACATGAAGTCACATTTTTAATTGGCAGAAAAAGAAATAGTTCTCTTCTTTAATATACAATTAAGTCACATTGAAAATTATTTAGGAGCTACATATGGTGGTGCACACCTTTAGCATTTGGGAGGCAAAGTAGGATCACCATGAATTCAAGGCCACCTTGAGACTACAAAGTGAATTCTAGGTCAGCCTGGGCTAGACTAAGACCCTACCTCAAAAAAAAAAAAAAAGAAAGAAAGAAAGGAAGGGAGGGAGGAAGGAGGGAAGAAAGGGGGCTGGAGAAATGGCTTAACGCTTAAGGATTTGCCTGTGAAGCCAAAGAACCCAGGTTTGATTCCCCAGGATCCACGTGAGCCAGATGCACAAAGGGCACTTGTATCTGGAGTTCGTTTGCAGTGGCTAGAGGCCCTGGAGTGCCCATTCTATCTCTGTCTCTTTTCTCTCTCTCTTTCTCTCTGCTTGCAAATAGATAAATAAATTTAAAAAAAGAAGAAGAAGAAAGGAAGGAAGAAAAAAGAAAAAATTAAGTGCACTGGAATTTCTTCAGTTTTATTAAAAATTATATTCCCTTGGGCTGCCTTCTAAGCCTAAGAATACCCGTTCGATTCTCCAGGTCCCACATTTAGCCAGATGCAAAGTGAAGCAAGGGTGCAATGCTGCACCTGCCCACAAGGAGGCACACACATCTCGAGTTCACAGTGGCTGGGAGGCTAGTGGCGTGCCTATTTTCTATCTGTCTCTCTCCCTCCCTCTCTCTCTCTCTGACTGTCTCAAAAAAAAAAAAAATTATATTCCCTAGTGTTGCAGACAGCTCAGGTTCGCTGAGATGAACTTCCAGACCAGGCACAGTTATGGAGGAAGGGATATTATTTATTGAAGCTTACAGATCCAGGGGAAGTTCCATAAAGTCAGGAGAAGCAGCCTGCTCTTCACAAGGCCAAGCAGAGAGAGCAAAAGCCAACCAGCCACCACAGCACACAGAGCAAAAACTACAGCCAAAAGGTCACACAGCACACTTCAGGAACTCCTGCTAGGCACATTTGCATATCTTTACAATGGAATCTCAAACCATCACCACACCCTGCCCCAGTGACCTTGTTCTGCAAGGTGATTGCAGATGCAAACTATAAAGTAATAAAACATTGAATATATTGGGGGACATATATTCAAACTACCACACCTAGTGTTTGAATTTTGAAATGGTTTTCTGTACATAAATTACTTCAGTGTGTAATCAACGTTATTTTTTTGTTCTGTTTTGCTTTTTGTTTTTCAAGGTAGGGTCTTACTCTAGCTCAGGCTGACCTGGAATTTACTATGTTGTCTCAGGGTGGCTTCGAACTCACAGCAATCCTCCTACCTCTGCCTCCCAAGTGCTGGGATTAAAGGTGTGTGCCACCATGCCTGACTTCAAGGTTATTTTTATCAACTTAAAGTAATTGTGAAATGAGATCTTTTTTTCTTTTTTGAGTTGGATAGCGATCCTGTCTCCTTCTTACACTAGAGGGAATTTGCAAACATGTATCTTTCTGTATGCACTTGAGGCACTACTAATGGTATTGGAATGAATGTCTTCCTTTAAAAGAGGAACATGATAAACAGTTTTGTAGGACTGAAGAATTTTTTTGTTGTTGTTGTTTTTGGCGGTTTTTTTTTTTTTTTTTTTTTTTTTTTTTGAGGTAGGGTCTCACTCTGGCTCAGGCTGACCTGGAATTCACTATGTAGTCTCAGGGTGGCCTTGAACTCTAGGCGATCCTCCTACCTCTGCCTCCCGAGTGCTGGGATTAAAGGCGCACACCACCACACTCGGCTGAAAAAGTTTTTTAGTGAAAGAACAACAGTATACATTAGATAAAAATTGCTTTGCCTGTGAGTTTTTTTTTTTCTAATCTTGGTTGGTACCTATTTAATTCTATTTCCATGATAACCTGTTAGATTTAGGAGTCATCCTGAATCCACAGAATATTGGAATTAGAAAGGAGTTTAAATACCCAGGAAGAGAAGCAAGGACCTTGAGGGCCCCCAACACAACCTCTTTCCCTCATCTTCTCGCTGCCTGACGTTGGATTCTGGGGCCGAACAGATATTGACAACAGTCACCCCTTCTCCCTCAGGCACTGGGAAGGGATCTTCTTTGTAAGAATGTTACTTTCATGTGGCCTTGTCTTTGGGGATCCTGGAAGGATTGATAACATAGCTCACTGTTGAGTACAAAGTCCTAATGAGACTTAAGCTCCAGCCAGCTTTGGTTCCATTTCAGTGTGGCGTCCAATGAGGAAGGGAAAAGCCAGACAGGAGCAGATCTGTGAAAAAGGGAAGCATCAGGTTAGTGTTCAGGAGCCTCACGCTGGAGTCTTTTCCTGGTTGTTTTAAAGTATCTCGAAAACTATTTCTAAACATGTATCTCCTTTGTATTTATAAATTATAAGTAGCAGTGCATTTTTCTCCCTGATATGATATTTAAGTGTTTATAACATTGTCTTAGGGCAGTGTCAAAGATGACAGGCTTCTCATCACAGGGTTAACTTGGAGGAGCAGTGGGTGACCCGACATCAGAAAGTGACTGAGAACCTAGGCAGTCTTGAACTTAAGTCCTGCAGGCATATGAGCTGTGCTGGGAGAGAAATACCATACCACTGTGTAGTCTGTGTGGTGGTGCTGCTTTTTTGCATGGTACATGGAGTGCAGGACTGGAGGCCTTGTGAGGAAGGCTTCTCAGAAGACAGGAGATTTGAATTAGACTGAAAGACGCTATTTGCTACATAGATGTTGGGTTAAAGAATTCCTAGCCAAGGAAAAAACTGGCTTATGTTTGTCCCAGGGGCAGGATGTGTGTAGTGATGGGCAACCTGTTCAGTAGATTATTCAAGTCTTTTAAGCTTTACTTGTCCCCTTTCCAAAAAGGGCTAACAATAATGCTTACTTCATGAGTTGTAAAGGTAAAATAAGTTTTAGGAGCAGCAACCACTTTATGAAAGGTTGAGATGGCAGTCAGGAATGCTCAACTGGGAAGTTTGGTACTGAGGGCACGGGATCATTGCCTAAGAGAAATCTGTGTCAGAGGGGGGCTCTGCCCCTAGAGTATTGAGTGTGATGCTTATACTAGAGGGAGGTGTCAGAGCACTGTGAAGGAGGAGTAGAATATATTAAGACTGGCTTATTGGTCACACCAGTAACCTCTTAATATCTCTATTGGCTAGGCCAAGAGAAGAAGTCAAAGAAACTTTGACACCAGTGTGGTGAGATGGCACCACCTTCATCTTGGTCAAGTTACTATGCTAGTGAGAGATTTTAAGACTGAAACATATTATTTATTATATGGGCAATAGACTTGATGTTGAGAGAGGGGTTAGAGAAGAAGCAGGTGCCTCGACCTGATGAAATATGCCTTCTTGGTAGAGGAGAGAGTAATGGAAGCCCTAAAGAGTTGGTGTTCAGTGGGTAGCTGAGGAAGTCAAGTACTGGCTAGCAAACTGCCAGCCATGCTGTGGAATTAGGGCACAAGAGAGACTGTGTGTCCTCTCTTTCTCCCAGAACCTCAACCATTATTGCTTGAAAGGGACTGATGTTTTCCTTACGTGAATTTGCTTGACTGTGTCTAGCTCTACAGCGCTCTGCATTTGTGCACTTTCATTTAACTTTTGGCTATGCCTGGTAAGATCAGGAGCTCACAAGGCACTGTGATGGATGCATGTTTATAACACCAGCTCTTAGGAGCTAGTGGTTTGAGAATCAGTAGTTCAAGGCCAGCCTCAGTTATACAGTGAATTGGAGGTCATCCTACGCTACCTGAGATTCTGTCTCAGACAAACATAACACAGAACACTTTTCTTTCCAAGCCAAGGGCTTGGTGCAATCACTGCTTCTTTAAAATTTTTCATTTATTTATTTGTGTGTGAGAGAGAGACAGGGAAGAAAGAGAGAGAAAATGGGTGTGCCAGGGCCTCTAACCACTGAAAACAAACTCCAGACGCATGTTCCACCTTGTGCATCTGGCTTACGTGGGTCCTGGGGAACTGAACGTAGGTCCTTCGGCTCTGTAGGTAAGCACCTTCACCACTAAGCCATCCCTGCAGCCTTTGGTGCAATCACTGTATTTCTTGAAGAGGGCCTTCACGTTTGCTCCTGGCAGAGTTAAATCATGAGTTTTATGAAGTTCTTACTTGTTTCTAAACCTTTCAAAACTGTACCTGTTGTGGACAATTGGATCCTACAGCCTTTGTGATTAATTTGTACTTTCTAAAAAAAATTCCTTGAATTGGACTTCCTCCATGATATGAAAGATATAGAACTAGAGAGGTCCAGTGGCCAGTGACTTGCTAAGCTCTGTATCATGAGTTATTCTTTGTTAAATTTCTTTCTTGTTCAATTTCTGCCTTTGAACACTAGATGGGACTAAGAGATGACTGCTCTCCTGTGGCAGCAGGAGTTTCCAGCATCTGAATGAAGTACTGTTTGCTGTAGAGGAGATTGTTTAGATAATTCTTATCTTCTGCATTTAGATGACTTCCTTATTTATTTTAAATGGTGAATTTCATCAGTATGTAGCCATATATACATACATACATACATACATACATACATACATACATACATACATACATCCCTTATATAAGACTCAGGTAGAAATAGGAAATGACTAGGCTATATAAAACAGTACTTTAC
This sequence comes from Orientallactaga sibirica, assembly GCA_036365145.1. Taxonomy (NCBI): domain Eukaryota; kingdom Metazoa; phylum Chordata; class Mammalia; order Rodentia; family Dipodidae; genus Orientallactaga; species Orientallactaga sibirica. Next base: position 1,810,459 of record JAEOAD010001605.1, read on the forward strand.
ATTCACATAATTGGTCCCTTTACCTCACTTCATTTGTTTACATAAGTATTTATACTGTTGCCAGTGGTACTCATAGGTTTCACAACCACAGTAGTTGACCAATAATTGTTGCATCTATGCTGAACATGTATAGATGCAGCTATTATATGTCTAATTACATGTACATGTTCAGTATATACTATTTCCCTTATGAAAACTACATAGCATTTACACTACTATTACAACTGTAAGTAGTGCAGAGATAATTAAAGTACACAGGAGGGTGTACATAGAGTTTACATGCAAATGCTGTACCATTTATGTAAGGGACTTGAGAATTTTGGGATTTGTTATTAGGGTTCCTGCACACCACTTCCCTCCGTATACTGAGGGACAATTGTACTTTATCTCTCCTGTCTCTTTCTACATGGCTGTAAGTGCCATGAAAGCAGGAAGTTTGCATCTGCTTTGTTTACTGCAGTTTCCTCAAGGTCTTTCTCTGTGCTGGGGCCTCGTTCATTGGTGCATCATTTTCACTGAATGTTTGAAAGACTGGGTGAGCAGGGTATGGATGAAACACATTGCATTGAGAAGGCAAGTGTGGTTAGGAGCCAGGAACCAGAAGCAGTAGTTTGTGTGTTGATAAGAAGGCTCTGAGAAAATTGTTATTGACTAGAGTAGAGATAGCAGAGGAGAAGAAAGAAATGAGGAAGAGACACCTTGTTTTAAGTACCTGGTCTCTGTCATTCTAAAGGGAACAGAAATGCCATGTTGCTATTTGAGGGGGATTGAGCTTTCTGCTTTTGCACGTGCATCTTCGAGAACAGGAAATAACTTTCGCTTCCTTGAGTATACACACTCTCAAGTTTCTTTTCCCCATGTGTTTATAAATGGAAAATTTGAATTTTAATGGTGCTATCTTTGTATTTTTATTATACTTGAAGTTTCAAAATACAACAAAATTAGTGGGAAGATAAAACTGCATGTTTGTAAAAATCCATAGAAAAATCTCTGTGTGTGTGTGTGTAGAGTGAAAGATTATTTGATTTAACTGAGATAATAAACAGAACTCTAGAGGGTGTTAGTAATTGCTAGCTTTCTTTTTTTTATACAAAAAACCTTTTACTTCTATTTGTGCATGTATTTGGTAATTGGAGCTTTTTAATTTCCTTAACCTGCAGGTGTGAAGCATCCAGCCCTCACATCCATCCAGTGGGTTGGTGTAAAGAACACAGAAGAACCCTCATTACCCCACCAGGTTTGTGTTGATAATGTGTCTGCTGTGCTTCATGGACTTCAGGGGCAGGCTGGGTCTCTGTAATGGACCAGATATAAATACTTGACGTTTTGTGTGCCTTAGAGTCTCTGTCACAACTACTTGGCTTAGTGTTATATCACAATCTCAAATATTAATTCTCTTTGAAGTAATGTTTAAATGAAAAGTTCCTCATGTGCTCAAAGTGTTTTGAACACTTGGTCATCAGCTGGTGGCAATCTGGAAAAGTTGGAGGTAGAGCCTTACTGGAGGGGGTATGTTGCTAGGCATGGGCTTTGGGGTAATATAGCCCACTTCCAAGCCCAGTAGGTAGATTACTCTTTGTTGATGTGGAGATCTGACCCACACTTCCGCTCAGACCTGTCATGCTTTCCCCACCACAGTGAAGCTTCCCCTCAAAACTATAATCAAATTAACCCTTTCCTTTCATAAGCTGCTTCTGGTCTGGTGGTTTGTCCTAGCAATGCGAAGGTCACTTCAACACAGCCATTTTTTTGTTTTGTTTTGTTTTGTTTTGTTTTGTTTTGTTTTGTTTTGTTTTTGAGAGAGTCTCTAGCCCAGGCTGACCTGGAATTCACTATGTAGTCCCAGGGTGGCCTAGAACTCATGGTGATCCTCCTACCTCTGCCTCTAGAGTACTGGGATTAAAGGATGTGCCAGCATACCACACCTGGTATAGCCTCAGCCTAGCCATTGTGTGGGTAGCGTCTGTAGCGGGTGAGAGCCAAGGTTCACCATGCTACATTACATGCTAGTTTCATTCCATTCTAGCAATTGACGGTATTTTAAGCCTGGTCCACAGTTCCTTGAGACAGTGTCTCACAGAGAAAGTCTTGTGAGACAAAGACACATTCTGTGACACGCAAACCCAGTCTCTTCCACTTTGTAAATTTTCTCATATGCTAAAGGAGGACAGAGATGCCTATTTCTTGACAAATTTACACAGCTGTTTTTGGTTGTTGTTGTAAAAGGATTTTATTATTTGAGAGACCAGGAGAGAGAGAATGGGTGCTCCAGGGCCTTCAGCCACTGCAAACAAACTCCAGACACATTCACCCCCTTGTGGCACATGTGTGACATTGAGCGCTTGTGTCATTGTATGTCTGGCTACATGGGACTTGGAGATTTGAGCATGAGGTCTTAGGCTTTGCAGGCAAGCACCTTCACCACTAAGCCATCTCTCTAGCCCTGCATAGCTGTTTTAAAGAGGAAAAGATCACAGAATGAAAGCAGGGTATTAACAGTTCTACTTCCTAAATATGCTACCTGCATGATTTCATGAGCTCAGCTTCTGTGTCTACAGCAACTAAATCTCAGAGCCTGTGGTTGCATAATTGATTCTTTACCACTGTTGCCGTCTCACCTACTGTGAGCATTATATACTGTGAGTCTGATGGCATTTCTTTTTTCTATACCACCATTTTGGTCTTAGTCATGGATCGATAAATAAACATTAGTATATTGGGCTCCTGGTGGTATTCCTAGGAAGGGTTGGTGTGAGGTACTGTCACCACTTTTGTGAGGCCCAAACCAAGTCATTTGCCATTATTCATAGATTTGAATAATTCATGGAAGAGGAAAATAAAAATACAGCTTTTTTGCAAGTTAAAAAAGTATTGAATTGGGGCTGGAGAAATTGCTTAGCGGTTAAGGCATTTGCCTGCAAAGCCAAAGGGTCCTAGTGTGATTCTCCAGGACCCACATAAGCCACATGCACAAGGAGGCACAGGCATCTAGAGTTCATTTGCAGTGGCTGGAGGCCCTAGTATGCCCATTCTCTCCCTCTCCCTCTCTTTCTCTCACATAAATAAATAAAATATATTTAAAATTTATAGAATTATATATGAAAAATATCCAAATACATAACATTGAGCATGTTATTAGTGCCACTAGATGTCACAATGAGAAATAAGGACCACTGTCACACTGTGGGTCTAGTTTACTGTGCACGTGATGACAAACTTGCTCTTTGCTCCATGATGGAAGTGATACCTTGTCCCTGGTCCCTTTCTAGGGGTCAGTCTTGCCTCTGGCTTGAAAGGAAGAACCTAATCACCGATTTCTTTGGCAACCATTTTTCTGTCACTCCTCTTAATCCTGCACTGTCCCACATGACCATCTCTGCTGGCCACATCATGCCCATGTTTCCTTAAACATACTTTTTTAAAAATTATTTTTATTTATTTGACAGAGAAAGAGGGAGAGATAGAGAAAGAGACAGAGGGAGAGAATGGGTGTGACAGGGCCTCCAGCCACTGCAAACGAACTCCAGATGCATGCGCCCCCTTGTGCATCTGGCTAACGTGGGTCCTGGGGAATCGAACCTGCAGACAAACGCCTTAACTATTAAGCCATCCCTCCAGCCCTACTTTTTTATTTTTTTTAGTTTTTCAAGGTAGGATCTCACTCTAGCCCAGGTTGACCTGGAATTCACTATGTAGTCTCAGGGTGGCCTTGAGCTCATGGCAGTCCTCCTTACCTCTGCCTCTTGAGTGCTGGGATTAAAAGCATGCACCACCACACCCAGCTTCTTAAACACACTTTTTTGAAATTATTTACCTTTTTTTCATTTGTTTTTACAATTTTTTTTTTTTTTTTTTTTTGAGAGAGAAAGAGAGGACAGAAAGAATTGGTGTGCCAGGGTCTCAGCTACTGCATTTGAACTCCAGATGCTTGTGCCACCTAGTGGGCATGTGCAATCTTGCACTTGCCTCATCTTTGTGTGTCTTGCTGACATGAGATTTGGAGAGTAGAAAGTGGGTCCTTAGACTTCACAGGTGCCTTAACCACTATGCCATTTCTCCATTTATTTATTTATTTATTTATTTATTTATTTATTTATTTATTTATTTATTTATTTATTTGAGGTAGGATCTCACTCTATCCTAAGCTGGCATGGAATTCATTATGTAATTTGAGACTGCCCTGGACCTCATGGTGATCCTCCTACCTCTGCCTCCTGAGTGCTGGAATTAATGGCATGTGCCACGACTTGTGGCTAAAGCATTTATTTTTTTAAATTATTATTTCTTAAATATGTATGTATACATGCATATTCTAGTTACTATATAAAAGAGAAAACTTGTGATATTTTTATTTCTGAGTCTGGCTTAATTGTTCTTAACATAATGATCTCCAGGTCCATTTATTTTCCTGAAAATGCAATAAGTTTATTCTTCACAGCTGAATGTCTGTGGCATCCACACTTAAGAATTCTTAGGTATATGCTGGGCAGTGGCAGAGCCTCCATAGTGATTTTCATAACTTATATTCCTACCAGCAGTGTATAAGGGCTCCTCTTTCTCCATATCCTTGCAAGCATTTGTTGTCATTTGTTTTCTTCATATTAACCACTCTGATATTAAGATCTTTGATTCATTTTTATTTTTTATTTTTTTGGTGAGGATGAGAGATTAAAATCTAGTTTTATTCATTTACATGTGTATGTATGTATGTGTGTGTATATATTTATTTTATTTTATTTTATTTTATTTTATTTTATTTTATTTTATTTTATTTTATTTTATTTTATTTTATTTTATTTTATTTTATTTTATTTTATTTTATTTTTTTGAGAGAGAGCAAGAGAGAGGGAGAGGAAGACAGAGATGGGTGCACCAGCAGTCTCTCAGCTGCTGCGAACGGAATCCAGATGCGTGCGCCCCCCTTGTGGTCAAGTGCGGCATTGCGCCCTTGCATTACTTTGCATCCGGCTAAATGTGGGACCTGGAGATTGGAACTGCTGGAAATAGGAACCAGCGTTCTTAGGTTTAGGAGGCAGGCTCCTTAACTGCTAAGCTATCTCTCCAGCCCTAAAATGCATATTTTTAACGCCTTTGTTAGAGATTAAGATGTGATAGCCTTATGTTTTATTTCAAAGTCATTTATTCTATTTTACTGATCTACATGTCTTTTTTGGATTTTGTTACTATGGCTCTATAGTATAGTTCAAAGCCAGATATTATATTGCCTCAAACATTGCTATTTCTGCTTAAGATTGCTTTGGGTATTCAAGAAGTTTTGTGATTCTATATGAGTTTTAGAATTGTTCTTGTTTTTTGGTTTTTTTTCCCTCTGGTTTTGTGTAGAATGTCATTGGGCCTAGGCATAGAGGTGCATGACTTTAATCCCAGTACTCAGTTGGCTGAGATAGGAGGATTGCTGTGAGTCCAAGGCCAGTATGGATTAGAGTGAGTTCCAGGTCAGCCTGGGCTAGAATACACCATGCTGAAAAAAAAAAAAAAAAAAAAGAGTGGGGGCAGGAGGAAGGGAAGGGAAAAGGAAGGAAAGAAGGAAGGAAGGAAAGAAGGAAGGAAGGAAAGCAATGATTGGTATTTTGCTGGGATTGAGTTGTATCTGTAGCTTACCTTTGGTAAAGTAGCCATTTTCACAGTATTCTGTCAGTTGGTGCATATGGGAAATCTTTCTATCTTCTATTGTTTTCATTTTCTTTCTACAGTGTTTTAAAACTTTGATCATAGAGATCTTCAACTCACTTTGTTAACTTTATTCCTAGGGGGTTTTGTTTATTTTGATTTCTTTTTTATTAAAGTTACTGTGAACGGGACTACCTCCCTTGATTTCTTTCCTGTGTAGAAAAGCTACTGGGTTTTGTATGTTGAATTTGTCTCCTGATATTTACTGACATTGTTTGTCAGGTCTAAGGGTTTCCTGATGGGATCTTCAGGGTCAGCATAGAACCGTGTCATCGGCACATAGGATTCTTTTTCTTTGTCTTTTCCTAATGTAGCTCTGGTGTTTCCTTCTCTTATTACTCTAGCTAAGACTTTGAACACTATTGAATAAGAGTAGAAAGAGTATCTTGCCTCATTCCTGGTTTTAGAGGAAATACTTTCAGTTTTTCCCCACTTCTTATAATATTGACTATGGATGTGTTGGCTATATCCTTGATTATGTTGGAATATGTTCTTCTTTTCCAAGTTTTTACATGAAAGGCTGCGGAACTTTGTCAAAGGCATCTTTTACTTCTGTTAAGGTGATTTTGTTATCCATCTTTAAATCCAGTTATATAAGTCAATCCATTTATATATTTATTTATTTATTTTGGTTTTTATTTTTTCAAGCTAGGGTCTCATTCTAGCCCAGGCTGACCTAGAACTCACTCTGGCCTTGAACTCACAGTGATTCTCCTACCTCTGTCTCCTAAGTGTTGGAATTAAAGATTTGTGCCACCATGCCCAGTTCTTTTTAATTTTTTAAAACCAACTTTTCGTTTGATTGATTCTATAGTTCTTTTAATCTCCATTTCTTTAATTTCTGCTGTGGTCCTTATATTTTTCATTCATTGCTTTTGGGTTTAGCTTATTTCTGTTGTTCTAACACCTTGAAGTTCATCATTAAGTTATTTGAAATTTAATGTAAGTACTCATGAACTATAAATTAGTACTAGAATAAACTAGTACTAGAACTATAAACTAGCATTGGTACCAGCGAACCATATACTATAATGAACTCATGAACTATGCACTAACATTAGCACTAATAAGCTGTGAGCTAGTACTAGTGAACCATAAATTAGAATGTACTAATGAACTGTGTATGAACTTGTACTTGAATAAACTAGTATTAGTACTAATGAACCATAAACTATAATAAACTCATGAACTATAAACTAGTAACAGTACTTACAAACTATAAGCTATAATATACTCATGAACTATAAACAAGTTCAAATCCTTAGAACCTACATAAAAGGTGGACACTGTGGCAGGTGTCTCATCTCAGAACACCAATGGTAAGAAGGGAGGTGGAGACAAGAGAGTTGTCCAGAAGCTTGCTGGCCAGCTAATTTGGTGAATGGAGCAGTGAACAAGGAGAGAACAAGTTGGAAGGGGAGAATCAAACACAAATTGTCCTCTGACCTCCTCACCCATACACACACACACACACACACACACACACACACACACACACACACACACACACAAATGACCTTTAGCTGTATCTCAAAGGTTCTGTAAAGCTGTGCTTTCATTTTCATTTGATCCAGGAATATTTAAATTTTCTCCCAATTCCTTCAAAATATTCTCCTGGTATTTGTATTGTTTTTCTAGTTAGCAATTTCTAGTGTTGTTAAACTATGATCTGATAAAATATAAGACATTATTTGGATTCTTTTGTATTTGTTAAGACTTGCTTTGGAGCAAGATTGTGGTATATTTTCATGAAGGTGTATGGCTGTTGGAAAATGTGCATTCAGCAGCTACTGAATAGAATATTTAGTACATACATGTTAAATCCTTAAAATTACTTTCATTTTGAGTTTTTCAAGTTAAATAGTCATATGTGCTTGAGTTTAAATTTACCACTCTTTATAGTTTAAAGGTTTATTAGCTTTTTCCCTATCCTTACATGTATATACACATGTGTGGTATTTACATCAGCTCATTTAGTAGAATGTTCCAGTTGAACATAGTCAAAGTGTGTAAGATAAGTTTATTAAAATATATTGTTTCTAAGCCGGGCGTGGTGGTGCATGCCTTTAATCCCAGCACTCGGGAGTAGAGGTAGGAGGATCGCCGAGAGTTCGAGGCCACCCTGAGACTACATAGTGAATTACAGGTCAGCCTGAGCCAGAGTGAGACCCTACCTCGAAAAACCAATATATTATTTCTATAAATATAGAGAGAGGCTTGCATATTTTCTTTTCTAAAAAATATTTTTTTTATTTATTTACTTATGAGAGAGAAAAAGGGAGAAAGAGCAAATGGGCACACCAGGGCCTCCAGCCACTGTAAATGAACTCAAGACACATGTGCCACTTTGTGCATCTGGCTTTACGTGGGTACTGAGGATTTGAACTCAGGTCCTTTGTAGGGAAGCATCTTAACCACTCCAGACCCTTCAAAGGTTTCTTGAGGTAGGGTCTCACTGTAGCCCAGGTTGACCAGGAATTCACTATGTAGTCTCAGACTGGCATTGAACTCAGAGTGATCCTCCTACTTCTGCCTCCTGAGTGTTGGGATTAAAGGTGTGCACCACCACGCCTAGCTCTAGACTTTCTCCTCCTCCTCCTCCTCCTCCTTCTTCTTCAGACAGTGAGAGAGGGAAAGAGGTAGGCAGACAAGACAGACACAGAGAGAGAGAGAGAGAGAAGAGAGGGAGAGAATAGGTGCACCAGGGCCTCTAGCTACTGCAAACAAACTCCAGATGCATGTGGCTTGTGCAAATGGCTTAGTGGGGTCCTGGGGTATTGAACTGAGATCCTTTGGGTTTGCAGCCAAATGCCTTAACTGGTAAGGCATCTCTCCAGTCCGTGACTTTGTTTTTTTAACATTTATTTAGACACAGCTTGAGTGGTGTATGTAGGTGGGTTAACATTCATGGGTTAAGTTGCCCATGCTCTGGTATAAACCACTACCCCAATGAAAAGTTAGTGGATCACACAAAAAGAGATCAGAGTAGAGGGACTACTGGGGAAGAAGGGGTTCAGCAGGAGTGGGAGGGGAACAAGAGAGGTAATGAGCGGTCAGTATGATAAAATTCATATGTATGAAATTGAAATTGTTCATGAATAAAATAACTGCTATGATGAACAGTTTTCAATGTAGGAAAGTTTCAAGAATAGTATGAAACTCTTCCTGTAATCTAGGTTGGCCCAGAGACCCATTCAAGTTTGACAGCTGTCCCAAGGATGTCATTTATAGTGAAAGGATCCTGTACTGCACTCAGTTGCAGACCCCTCCACCCTTCAGTTATATTCTCCTTGGCTTTGTGACCTTGATATGTTTGATATTTACAGATTAGTCATTTAGTGTAGTGTTTCATAATTTGAGGTGATCGGTATTTCCTCACAATTAGAATCAAGTTGTGCATTTTGGGCGGGAATTTCACAGAAACAGGCAGTGTTCTCATTGAACCCTCCTCCCACAAATGGCACCTAATGTCCATCTGTCTTTTCAACCATCAATTGATCAAGATAATACTTGCTAGGTTTCTTCATCAATTCAGTTAAGTCTCCTCTGTAAATTTTGAGGACGGTGCTTTGAGATGTTATTACTGTCCCCTATCTCATGAGTGACACTCAGTAGTTTAGCATCTGCTGAGATTTCTACTTGGAACTGACTGCGATTCTAATATAATAGTTGATAAATGTTAATAATATTTTTTGTATTCTATTAGTCTTTTCACATAATTAGTTGATATTCTTCCTCAAAGAATAGCTTTTTAATTTCTCAGTTATTCATGCAGCTAATTCATTTATATCAATGTAGAACCATTGTTAATTTTATCACTGAGTGTTATTGTTTATTTTTATGTCAGATTTTGTGAAGATTTTCCCAAGTGAGATCTCCTTTATTCAGGCTTCTATGTCTTCTTCACTTTTTTTTTTTTTTTTTTTTTTTTTTTTTGAGAACTTCTTGCTTTATGGCACAACTAGGCATTTCATGTATTTGTTTTGACTGAACCCTATGGCTATTTTCCAGGCATCTCAGTGGATATAGGATTATTATGCATATGCACATACAATTTTATATTCTTTCCTATTTTTGTATTTGCATGTATTGAAAGCCATGAATTAATAACCAGTAACTCCAATTCAAATCCAAGACTACTGGCTTAATTCTAGTTTTCCTCTGTCCATAGTTCTTCCCCTCTTCTCAGTCAGGTGGAAACCTGGTTTCCATTATCATTAATATATTTGCACATTTTCTCAGTCCCCTTCATGTAGCAAATTTCACACCCTACTGGGCCACTGTTTTGCCTGCCTGTTGGACTTGGGGCTCAGGAGGAAATAAAAAGCAGCAGGAGGGCTGGAGAGATGGCTTAGCAGCTAAGGCGCTTGCCTGCAAAGCCTAAGGACCCAGGTTGGACTCCCTAATACCCACATAAGCCAGATAGAGAAGGTGGTACATAGCTCTGGAGTTCGTTGGCAGTGGCTAGAGGCCCTGGTATTCCCATTTTCTCTGGCTCTGCCCCCCCGCCCCCACTTGCAAATGAATAAATAAAATATTTTTGCAGCAGGAGGGAAGCAGAGACTATTGTTTTTACATACGCTATTACTGATGTTCCATGATTTGGGAGTGTTCCTTTGGACACATAATGAAAAGAAGACCTATCTGAAATATTTCATATGCATAATGTATATGTCTTATGTATTAGTTTTAATATTTTAATCTATTTAATTTTCATCTAAAAGTAGTAGTGATCAAGGTAAAACTAAATTCATTATAAATAATAGTTCTGAATGCGTAACTAGTTTCAAGTTGTTTTGTGTGTACAAATGTTGTTTCTTGGATTCCACCAGTTGCATTTTATACTTTTTGTAGAACAATTTATTGTTGTCACCATCAGTTTTGTTAAACTCATAAGATTCATGTTCTTCTTTCTTTCTCAGGTTATCCAAATGTGAAACATTTTTCTTGGGATAAATATTTAGAAGAAACCAATTCTTTACCTGCTCCTGCAAGAGCTTTCAAAGTGGTGAGATTCTTGTGCTGATGACATTATTTCTTCATTGAAGTTAAGAATGGAGAGAGATGGTACTGGCAAACTGGAACAGAAATGAGAAGGAGAGGGTGGTTCGACTCTCCAGGACCCACATAAGCCAGATGCACAAGGGGGAGCATGCATCTGGAGTTCGTTTACAGTGGCTAGGCCCTGGCATGCCCATTCTCTCTCTCTTCCTATTTCTCTATCTCAAATAAATAAATAAGTAAAATATTTTTTTAAAAACTCAATTATCTTCTAAAAAAGAAGAAGAAGAGGTATCAGAGGCCAGGGAAGGATGCATAATGTACCCAATACCACACTGAATGGTCGCCTTGCCCTCGGCAGCCTGTGACTGCCTAAGAGAGATGAGGTTTCAGTTCAGGTGTCTGGTTGTCCTTCTGTCCTTGCAAGCACTGTTCCAGCTCGTTTACTTTGATTGATAGCTAGCTAGCTAGCCTGCCTCCTTCCTTCCTTCCTTCCTTCCTTCCTTCCTTCCTTCCTTCCTTCCTTCCTTCCTTCTTTCTTTCTTTCTTTCTTTCTTTCTTTCTTTCTCTCTTTCTTTTTTTTGTTTTCTAAGGTAGGGTCTTGCTCTAGCTCAGGCTGACCTGGAATTCACTATGTAGTCTCAGGGTGGCCTCGAACTCACGACAATCTTCCTACCTCTGCTTCCCAAGTGCTGGGATTAAAGCTGTACACCACCATGCCCAGCTTTGGTTTTCTTTTCTTTTCTTTTCTTTTCTTTTCTTTTCTTTTCTTTTCTTTTCTTTTCTTTTCTTTTCTTTCCTTTTTTTAAGTTTTTTTTTTCCAGTATTGACATTTTCATACATGTATATGATATATTTTGAGCTTACCCAATTATCCTCTCTTATCCCATCCCTCTTCTATTAACAACCTTCTTTTTCCTCATTAGTCTCCATCTTGCTTTCATTCTTTGTTTGTTCTTTTTTGAAACCTACTTAGGATTGCTTGATTATGGTGTGAATGATAATTCAGCACGGAATGGACAACTTAATAATCGTCACACCACTGATGAACCTGAACTCTCACCCCCCACAACCATTAGCTATCATTATTATTATTATTATTATCACTCTATGTATGAAGTGTAGGATTTCTTGTACCTTTCCTACATCAATGGTGATTTCTATTTTGAGCTCTCTGCTTGTCCCTGTTAGCCCTTCTGGTGTTGGTGTGTCATCTTAGCCACATGGATTTTCTCCCTCTCCCATATGTGTGTGTGTGTTCGTATATGTACATTTGATTTACTTGTAAGCACAGGGCGAGATAGAAGAGAGAGAGAGAATGGGCATGCCAGGGCCTTCAGTTGCTGCAAACAAACTCCACATGTATGTGTAACTTTGTGTATCTGGTTTTATGTGGGTACTGGGGAATGGAACCTGGGTCCTTAGGCTTTGCAGGCAAGTACCTTAACTACTGAGCTAGCTCTTCAGCTCCCTGTCTCCTTTTAAAATTGAATTTTGATACCTCCAACCATTGAGAAAAGTTTATTGTCTTTCCTGTGGCTAATCAAATACCTCCAGTATCATTGCTTCAGTTTTTTTGTCTTCTCAGCTAGGCATCTGGCTGCCCTCTTGCATATGCATTGAGCTATTTTTTGATAGGGAAGGTGCCACTCAGAGCCAGTCTGGGAACTTGAAAGATTGAAAGGCTGTGTTCTGAAAGCCTCATCTGCTTCTTACTACTCACTGTAACATGTGCCTGACCTGCTTTTCTGCTAAATCCCACTGTATGACATCTTTCTCTTACGGCAGAGACCTGCACATGGATTCCAGAAAAAAATGAAGCTTGAGGTGGTAGACAAAAGAAACCCTATGTTTATCAGAGTAGCAACTGTAGCAGACACAGATGATCATCGGATAAAAGTAAGTGTTTCCCGTTGGGGATTGTTTTTGGCCTTTATTGCACTATTTTCTTGCATGGATACTCTTTTCTAGATGAGGAATTTAAACCTTGGAATCCAGTTAGGAAAAGCATAGGAGTAGGGAAAGCGGCTTTGCACCTTCATAAGTCAGCAGTTGTCGTTCCTCCCAGCTTGTCCTTTAATCTTCCCAAGGTATTTTCTCTTTAATTATGAATGGCAATTTAATTTTTTAATGTATATTTGGAGAAAGTAGATATATTAAGATAACCTATAAATTATTAAAATTTGGTGGGCTGTATAAGATATAATCTTTTCAGCAGAACACCTTGCTTTTTAATGAAGGATAATTTAATGTAAATGGTTTTATAAGAAAATTAGATTTTTACTAAAACTGGATTGATAAAAGTTAGGTTCTTCTCCTCAAATCAGCACATATTTAGGAGGGTGGGTTTAGTTTGTTATGTCCAAGTGTGGTACAGACGAGTGTAGTGCATTAAGCATGCATGACGCATTCCAGCATGAAGCCCAAGGACCACATCTGGTTCTGGCTTTCCCACTCCTTTCTCTCTCACACCAAAATGATACATGCCCTGTTCACATCATGGCATTGCTTAAATTTTCTGAGAGGAATAATACTATTATAACAGAATTATGTTAGTTGCACACTTTACAGAGTTCTCATGGGATTTGACATTTGTAGTAACTGCAAGTGGGCAACATTATGCTATCATCACTGGGCATCAGTGAGGCCAAATTCAGACAGATTGGACAAGGCACTTCCTTTATTACTGGCAGTGGAAGAACTTTCAGCTCTTCTATGTTGCAGGAATTTTAAATGGATGCTTTTTCAAGGTAGGGTCTCACTCCAGCCCAGGCAGATCTGCAATTCACTATGTAGTCTCAGGGTGGCCTCAAACTCACAGCGATCCTCCTACCTCTGCCTCCTGAGTGCTGGGATTAAAGGTATGTGCCACCACACCCGGCTCAATGGATGCTTATTTTTTAAAACAATAATAACTCAATATTTTAGCTATTGCTACTGAGGTAACATATAAGAAAATAATTGTTTCTAGGAAAAAGTGTGTAAAGGAATTATTTCTATACAATAGAAACTTTGACATTATTTCAGCATGTTTAAGATATAACTGTCTAGATATGGTAGCACATGCCTGTAATCACAGTGCTTGGGAGACAGAGGCAGGAGGATTTTAAGGTCTGGGCTACCTTGGGCTACATAGCAAGAATCTGCTTTAGGTGGGGTTGGGGAGATCATAAACTGTAGAAAATTCTATTTAAAAATGCAGGCCTATGTTACCTTTTTTCTAGTGCCTTTTCTTGCCGTCACTGGAGGTGCTGTATAAATCATAAAGGAATCAATATTTTAGATTTAGAAGCTAAAAAATAAGCTAGTCATAAAAAAATGTGTAATTAAGCATAATATTGTTTTTATACCAGCTTGTTCAAAATAAATAACCCTTTGGTTTGGGAGCCTGGAAAGTACTGTAGCATGGTGGCTCAAGTGTTCTCAAGGGCAATTTGTCATCAGAATCTTAGACTGTTGTTTATCCCTTAATCTGAGAGCTTCAGTTACCTGGGGATGGCAGAAGGAGTATGCAAAAATAAAGGGTCAAAGGAAAATATAGCCATGCTAACATCAAGGATGCCTGACATTAAGGATAATCACCATAGCTGGTGGGAAAAAGACAGCACATTTATTTAATGTTAAAATCAAGTATTTCAGAAGGCTATTTAGAACGGGCAAGTATTGGCTATAGTGTTGGTTGAATGTTATATAAAAGGTTTGCCACTTTTTACCACCAAAGAATAAATATCTAATCAATTCTGCAAAGAAGCATCAGAATAAGAGTAACGCTGGGACTATGCAACATCAGGTGTTTCTGGTTCATGGGTTTGAAGAACATGTATTATTTTGTAATACATTTTTAATAATATTTTATTTATTTATTTATTTATTTATTTATTTATTTATTTACTTACTTACTTAAGCGGGGGAGAGAGAGAGAGAAGGGCAGAGGCAAAGGCAGATAGAAATTGAGACAGAGAATGTTCCTGCCAGGGCCTCCAGCTAGCTGCAAACAAAATCCAGACGCATGCACCACCTTGTGCCTCTGGCTTTATGTAGGTACTGGGGAATCAAACCTGTGTCCTTTGGCTTTGCTGGCAAGCACCTTAACTGCGAAGCCATCTCTCCAGCTCCTGTAATACTTTTTTGTTGTTGTTGTTGTTTTGTTTTTCAAGGTAGGGTGTCACTCTAGCTCAGGCTGACTTGGAATTCACTATGTAGTTGTAGTCTCAGGGTGGCCTTGAACTCATGGTGATCCTTCTACCTCTTCCTCTGAGTGCTGGGATTAAAGGTGTGCTCTACCATGCCCAACTTCATGAAATACATTTTTATTAAAACTATAATTTTATATGTGAGACATTTTGGCTCAGACAAACAAATACTCCAAAATGGGCAGTTCCATTAGTTAACAGGAAAACTTCAGGCTAGAGCCCATCGCCTTACTCTTTCTAAAACAACTCTTAGCCCAAAGGAGTTGGCTGCGGGCTATGTGGTGGACCTTCATCTGAATACTATCAGCCACTTACAGTATCTTGGTGTTTTTGAACTCTGCAAGGGCTAGGAATCAGGGATAGTGACTCATGTTCATATTCAGCAAAGGAATTTAAAATTGTAAGAAGCTTCCAGCAAAAGCTTCCAGCATTTTTCTAATAAAATAAGAGATACTCTAGCCAGAAAGCTTGTTTCTCATTCTCAGGAAGGAAGAAAGGGATGAGGAAAATATAGACTAAGTTACTTATATACAAAATAGCTTTACATTTTAAGTCTTTCAGGATAAAATCAACTCATAGTAGAAATCAACTTTTAAAGTTATATAATGTATAATATTCAACTCCTTGAGTAAAAATAATGTTCTTACCTATTGCTATTAAAGGAGATGAACCGAGTATTTTTGCTCTCAAGTTTGTTTCTGGTGGCAGTGGCATAAGACAGTCCTGTTGTCACTCATCAGCCCCTCCTGGTTACTTCAATTTGCAAGTATAATGGTTGATTTCTAATTTTCTAAAGTTCTATCTCTTTCTCCATCCTCACTCTTAACTGTAGGTGGTTTTTTTCCTGGTGTGCTAGTTCATAGATTAGATCCTGCCACTGAGGGTTTCTTGGGCTTTCTTCACTTGTCCATGTTCTTACTGGGACTAAGTAAGTGTCATTCATATGGAGCCAAAATTGTCTTTTTCTTATGACGTTTTGGCTTTCCTGTAGAGCATAATTTCTTCACAGTTTGTAAATTTTCCTGTGTTCCTACTAGATTTTTACAAATGCTGTGGTAGATCTGATATGTTTGGCTCAAAAGTGCAAGTATATTTTCTAGCATTCTGCCTGTCTTTGTCTTTTTCTCTCTCTCGTACCCTTTCCTTCATAGCCCAGCAGCCTACAGCTGTGTCCCAGTGAGCATGCTCAGTCTGGCCCAGAGCTTCATCCTGACGCTTCTCTTTGCAGATAGTCTGGTCTGCATTCCTTTTCCTGAAAATCACAAAGATAAGAATACACTTTGTTTTGTTGAGGTGCTCTTCTCTTGTCCTGCTGATACCTTTTTTTTTTTTTTTTGTATCTTGTCAAGAAGGGTATTTGAAAGCACACTTTAGATACCTTTCACGGGGAAACATTGATACGGTGCTATTCGTGCTTACATGGTGATTCCTTTCCAAATATAGAGCTAGTATCAGAAATGACTGGAAGTAAGCACCTACATCGAAAATGTGTTTTCTTGAGATGTCTTTGAGATAAGATAAGGTCCAATTAAACTTAAAAAAAAAAGAAATAGTGTGTTTTATAAAAACGTTAGCTATCTTAAACTTAACATTGTCAGTAACATAAGTTGTATTTTCATCAGTCCTCCAAACAGTACTTTTGGTTGAAGAATTTATCAATTTCCCTCAGCTGTAATGTTAAATAGCTACGTTTTCTGCTAGGATGATTAATCTCCATTGCCAAATTGATTGGATCTAGATTCACCTATTAGACAAATATCTAGGCATGCCTATGACAGAGTTTCTAGATAAGATAAATTGAGCTGGGAAGACTTACCCCAACTGTGAGTAGTTCCTTTTAATGGGCTGGGTTTCCAACTGAATAAAAAGGAGAAAGCAAGCTGAGCACAAGCATTCCCTCCTCTGCTTCCTGACTGTGAATGCAGTGTGACCAGCTGCCTCCTGCTCCTACCCATGCTCCCTGCCACCCCACCCCACCTCTGTTTACCCTCAAACTGTAAGCCTATGTAAACCCTTCCTCCTTTGCACTCCTTGATATCCAGTATTTGGTCACAGGAAGGAGAAAGCTAACTAATAGTGTTCTGGGTCTTGACTATAATATTGTCTATTTTCTTTAGAAATTTAAGAACTCAGTATTCTTATTGAGTTGTTGTTTTTTAAAAAAATTTTATTTATTTGTTTATTTGACAGAGAAAGAGGGAGACAGGGAGGGAAAATGGGTGTGCCAGTGTCCCCAGCCACTGTAAATGAACTCTAGATGTGTGCACCCCCTTGTGCATCATCTGGCTAATGTGGGTCCTAGGGAATCGAATCTGGATCCTTTGGCTTTGCAGGCAAATGTCTTAATTGCTAAGCCATCCCTTATTGAGTTGTTTTTAATGTATAATTATATTTTTCCCTTTTTTTTCTTTATTTTTTTCCCTCAATATTCACAGGTAATTTTGGTGCCTTACCAGGATAGAGAGCCATTTAGCTCATGAGAACTGCTTTAGCTTACTATGGACAAGGGAGCTAAATTTTACAGTTTAGTTGTCTGCCTGTGACTAATTATTATGTGAAAATTGAGTCCAGGGAAAACGAGTCACAGCTAGCAAGATCAGAGACATCAAAGTTTCATGTTTGTAGTAAAACAGAAATGATGATTGACTATGATTAGTTGAAAACTAGGAGGCTTAAAATGTAATTTGACACTATAAATTGTGATTAGTCATTTATTGGTGGCATTGAGGTTATAAATGTCTGTTTTCACAGATTACTGTGAATATCATTCCTGATGTTACTTGGTCATTAGTTTTGATCAAAGGAAAGGAAAGGGTTGTTTTGAATTAGCTGACTTTCTTTGAAATGATGCTCTGTAGTCGATGCATGTGAATGATGAATGGCTTTACTTTGGAGTCCTGAATTCTTGGTCTGGTTCCTCCTCCCAATTAATTTTGCAGGTCTTGTGTTTAAGTTTATATCCATGATTTCTTACACGTGTGGAATTCTGTGGGGTTTTGACTCTAGGAAAATTGATTTCTAAGCTCATAGGATTCATTGCAAAGGACATTATTTTGAGCCCATATCTACATATTGTCAGTAACTGCATACTGTTTTTCCTATGGATGTGCCATAGTTAATGTCATCTGTTTCCTGGAGATGGACAGGCTGGTTAACTTTCAGTTGTTTTGAACTACTAAAAGTGAGATGATCAAGTCCTAGACTATGTAATTTAAATGATGTTTTAGTTAAATAACTCTAGAAGTAGCTTACCAATAAACACTTCTGTCATTAGTGTATGGAAATGCCTTTCATTTTCACACTTTCAGCTATAGAAAATTATGGACACTTTTGCCAGGCTGATAGGAGATAAACTACATCTTGTGGTTTTAATTTGTACTTTTTCAGTTGTAAGTGAAATTGATTGTCCATATATTTATCCTCCATTTATATTGATTTTCTTGATTATGATCAATTTGTATTTCTTTGCCATCTTTTTGTTGGGATTTTTATCTTTTTATGTTGATATATGAGGCTTAATAAGGAAGAACATGCCTTGTCACTTTCCTATCAAGTGCTTTTGTTTTATGTAATCAAATTGATCAGTCACATTTTATGAGCTTTAGTTTAGTGTCTTGACATGATCGTATATATAAATTTAGTCAAAGACTTATTTTACATTTATTTAAAAGGTCTTCCTTGCCACTTTTCCTGCCCATTTTCCCTTCCTCTCTTCCTTGATATTTAAAATTATCTCAGAGCCGGGTGTGGTGGCACATGCCTTTAATCCCAGCACTCAGGAGGCAGAGGTAGGAGGATTGCCATGAGTTCGAGGCCAGCCTGAGACTACATAGCTTATTCCAGGTCAGCCTGGACCAGAGTGAGATCCTACCTCAAAAAAACAAAAAAAAAAAATGTGCCATTAAAATTATCTCAGTGGTATTTATTGTGTGTTTGATGCTGGTTGTATGTTATAACATGGTTGGTTCCTGTACTCAAGTTGCTAATAATATTGAAGGATATTCTTAATATATATCTGTAGAACTCTTACCCCAGATCCACCTCTAGCGAGGTAGTTATTGATGTTTAGAAAATTTATTGAAAATACTCTAGAAGTGTCCATCTCATAATGTTAATGACATATTCATAATATCTCAATTCATTGAGAATGAAATATACCATGTAAGTTAGAAGAGAGTGCAGAAGATTCATGCTCTGGCCTTTTCCAGTATGGATGTGTGTGACCCTGTCTGTCTTTTTTCCAGGTTCACTTTGATGGCTGGAGTGCTTGCTATGACTACTGGATCGATGCAGATTCTTCTGACATTCACCCCGTAGGCTGGTGCTCCAAAACAGGACATCCTCTTCAGCCTCCTCTGAGTAAGAAACAGAGAACTTGACAAGGGTTTTCATTTTCATTTTCGTTTTCATTTTCTTCTGGAGTGTGCTTAATTTTTGTCTCCTTTTCTCATTACTTTTTTTGCATATTCTTTTAATTGCAACTATTGTAAAAATATAAAAGAAAACTAAAATTTTAAAAATCACTTTTTTAAATTAGTACTGAATTTTTGGAAGATAGTTTGCCAAACTATTGAAATCTCAGTCTCAGTTTCAGTACCCTAATAGTGACTTTGTCTTACAGCTTTGCAAATTGTTGTGATCATGTAGAAAATTTGGGAAAAGTATAAAAGAGATCTCTCTCTCTCTCTCTCTCTCTCTCTCTCTCTCTCCCTTTTATTTTTTTCCTTTGGTTTTTTTTTGAGGTAGGGTTTCACTCTAGTCCAGGCTGACCAAGACTTCACAATGTTGTCTCAGGGTGGCCTCGAACTCATGGCATCCTCCTACCTCTGCTTCCTGATTGCTGGGATTAAAGATGTGCCCACCACACCCGGCTGATCTTCCTCTCTATTATTACTTATACCTGATAAATGTGACACATCTATGGTTATCTCAGTGAAATTTTCAATTAAATTCTTTTTTTTTTTTTTTTTTTTTGGAGAGAGACACAGAGAGAGATGTAGAGAGTGAGAGAATGGGTGCGCCAACAGTCTCTCAGCTACTGTGAACGACCTGCAGATGCGTGCACCCCTTGTGGGCAAGTGTGGCATTGCGCCCTTGTGTCACTGCATCTGGCTAAACGTGGGACCTAGAGATTGGAACCAGCATTCTCAGGCTTAGCGGGCAGGCACCTTAACTGCTAAGCCATCTCTCCAGCCCTAAATTCAATTTTTAAAAAATATAAATGGAGAACTTAACATACTGTGATCTCAATTTTGGAGATATATAACTTTTTGAAGCTGATGTTTTATTTCTAAACATGTATATCTATGTACATCATAGTATATACATAGATGTGTGTGTATATATACATATATGTAAATGTCATAGTATAGATATGTGCCACAGTCATAAAGAGTATGATATTTCAAAACTATGTGACAAGTTAAAAACCAGAGGAGAATGCATAGGTATATATTTGAATGTCAGAGTTACATCCGGGAGGACTGACCTGTGTGGTCAGGAGGACGAGAGTCTGGGGTTTGGAAGGAAGAGCCTGCAGGCACTTGGACTGTTACTTCACTTTTCAAGCCTGGACAGCTAGCTGGTTCCAGCATGGTGCTAATATTTCATTCTATATTGCACTAAATAGTATTGGAAGTTTTCATTGTGAATATTCTTAAGTATTTTATTATTTACTTGATTTAAAAAAACTTCTTAGAAGCCGGGTGTGGTGGCTCACGCCTTTAATCCCAACATTCGGGAGGCAAAGGTAGGAGGATTGCCATGAGTTCGAGGCCACTCTGAGATTACATAGTGAATTCCAGGTCAGCCTGGGCTACAGTGAAACCCTACCTTGAAAAACTGAAAAATGGAAAACAAAAACAAAACAAAACAAAAAAACTTCTTAGAATGTTCTCATCAATTCAGACTTAAGTTTCTGTCATCTGTGATGCTTCACAGGAAGGTTAGATTGAAGTTGATCATTTCAGTATTGAGTAAAGATAAATTGTTGGATAAAATCCTAGAGAAAAAAACCTTTACAAGTCAAGATACTTTCTTATTTTCTGTTTGCATGTATCAGTTTTAAAATCAGCTTTTTCTTCACTATTGTGATCCTAAATATTTAAAGCTCACAACCTTCTGCTTAACTTATTGTCCCTTCTTTTTTTTTTTTTTTTTTTTTTTTTTTTTTTTTTTTTTTTTTTTTATGTAGGCCCCATAGAATTAATGGAACCTTCAGAAGATGGGGGATGTTCAATCCTGGGATGTAAAGGGATTGGCCATTTTAAGAGAGCTAGGCCCCTGGGCCTGCCAAGGTATGTGCTTGCTACCACCCATGCGGACTTTGTTCATGGTCTGACAGAGGCGCGTGCCCCATGCATAGACAAGATGATTTTCTTCTATAAGAAGCAGATGTGAACTAGTTTTATATTCAGAGCCATAAGAAATGTGGTTACCATGGTGACCATGTGAAAATGAAGGCTATATCTAAAGTTAAGGCTTCCTGAGAGAACTAACATTCTTGGTTTAAAATAGATTTACTTTAGCTATTTTGCTTTTCTTGGCAACTTGGCTAGTTTTCACAGATCCATGGCTTTTGAAATAAATTACTTTGGATTGACCATTAATAATGAAATGAGAGCAGGATCTGTTGGAATTATTTGGTGATTGATGAGTTTATAGTTTGAATAATGAAAGGTGAGATTATTGCAGATTAGCAATGAACATCACTAAAAAAGAAAATTATTGTCAAACATGAGAGTGTGGCTGGGCACAATGATGCATACCTTTAATCCCAGTACTTGGGAGGCCAAAATAGGAGGATCATCATGAGTTTGAGGCCAGCCTGGCCTACAAGTGAGTTTTGGTCAGCCTGGACTAGCATAAGACCCTGCCTCAGAATATTTTTCTCATAGTGCTAAGTAACTTAAAAAGAAACCAAATTTATATACATTTGAACTTAATGTTTAGGTGATTTGAGGGTCTTTGTAGATGTTTTTACAATACTACTAAAAATATTGCTAAATTCCTGTGTCTTAGTGGGTTTTTAAGGAACAAAGGATATGCCATTTGGCTCTGTACTAAGGAATAGTAACAGTACTGAAATAGTACTGATCGGCAGTGTAAGTGTTACACACCTGTTAGCTGGATTGCCCCCTCTGACAAGTGATTTCTCATTTATCTAGGTTGTGCAGGTTTCTAGATCTGAGTTCTTCAAAATTATGAAGTTGTACTACCTGTTCCTCAAAACTTCCTAGGGATTACTGGCTTGGTACAGTATCTTCCCCAGATGTAGTTCTGTCTCTTTCATCTCTGATACCATAAGTCTTGCATAAGTTACCATAAGTTTTTCATAAGGTTCAGAATATTCCTGAATAAAAGGTCTAGGCACAGACAGGATAATGCACCCACTGAAAATGTCTCTGTCCTTTATATGGCTACAAACTAGTGCTGTCTACCACGCCAGTCTCGGAACAAGTTTTGTAGACTTCCTGAGCAGTCTGTCTGTCCTACAACACTTGGTGCTTTCTCTCTGGCAGAACATCAGTCCTTGGCCGGCTGAGCCTGTTTTCCATTTCATTAGTACCCTTGTGGACTAGCTTGATGCATCATGGATATTCTCGGAAACGTTCATTTCACTGACACTTATTTTCTGTCCTTGCTAAGAATGCTGTGTTTAGGAAAATATAATGAGAAAATTCTCTTTGGATTAATTTTCTGAGAAACTGAATAAGTCAAAACACACGTTCTTTGCTTAGATAACAAGGAAAGTTGCCCTTTTAGTGAAAGCAGTCAGTTTTATTAACACACAAGCAAAGACTGCTTTGACTCACCTTTGTTGTTACTGTCTCTGAAGATGACAAATTGACTTTGTTCTAAGAAGTGTTAGAAATAGGGGTACATCTCAACAATGAAGGTTGAGGAGGTGACCTTTCTTAATGCTGAAATACGAATGATCAGTGCGAGTCATGTGAGTATGGTCCTCTCATCACTGTCATGTCCAGTAGCCAGGGTGCTTAGTTCTGACTCTAGAAGAGAACATTACCGTGGATGACCCATGGTGGCTCTTGTGCTGTGTCATTTGTCT
This sequence comes from Orientallactaga sibirica, assembly GCA_036365145.1. Classification (NCBI taxonomy): domain Eukaryota; kingdom Metazoa; phylum Chordata; class Mammalia; order Rodentia; family Dipodidae; genus Orientallactaga; species Orientallactaga sibirica. The sequence continues at coordinate 1,833,412 of JAEOAD010001605.1, forward strand.
CTATGGTGAGGTCAGAGAATGGGGGTGACAGAAGTTTATCTTGTATATAATATTTGATCTTGCAGAAATTGAACAAGAAAACATGACAAAAGTATTTCCACCTACCTGCAAAGGATATTTGTAGTCTGTGGAGTATTTCAATCTTAGTAACTCTAGATACACATTACCAGGTGGAAAGGTGGAAGCTTCATATTCATTCATCACCCCCCCACCACCACCACCACACACACACGCTGTTGAGTGCCTGCTCCATGCCCACTGGGTCAGGTAGGCTGTACAGAGGATAGGGTCCCCACCTACACAGAGACTGTTCCAGAGTAAACCAGATCTCACTGAGGCAGCACAGAGCAGCACTCAGAAGTATCAGCTCCCTCTGAAGGAAGTGGAGTTTTTAATAATGTTGCTTGCTGTTGCTGATGTTCTCTTACTCAGTGGAAGCTAAATGCCATTCTTCTCATGATAAGGCATTTGTAGGATGTATTGATGACTTTGTCCCAGGCACCAAGGGTTCAAGTGCATGGCCTCATTTAATCCTCACAGCAAGTCTGAATTGGGCCACATTTGTAGATGATGATGAGAGGTTTGCATAGTGGAGAAAGTGCCCTGGATGGTACATTATCAGAAGCAGAATTTAGCCCAGCCCTGAGGAGCCTTTGTGTCTCTACCTTAGCTGTGAGGCTCTCTGCAGAGCACAGTCATCTGAGAGAGCCTGTCTATGTGGGCACTTAAACTGGAGGAATTGCCTAATTGTTTAGATACATATTTGTGATTAAGAGCGTTTTCAATGTGGCCACAGACAGCAGGAGATAAGGAATTCCCTTCACGTTACCTGATGAGCTTAACAAGAGTTTTCTCGGAAGAAACAAGAAAGGCCAAGGGACAAGTATTTGTGAAAATTGCTCATGTGCGGTAATTTGCTAATAGAACAGGGTGCGCCCTAATAAAATCCCACTGGGAATGATCCTATAGGATTACATGGTTCTTTCTTGAAAGGACTTTTTTTAAAGACTGCATAATAAGAGTATGTATGTCTTTGTGTGTGGTGTGTGTGTGTACCCATGATGGGATGCAAATATACTGTGATGGACCAAACCTTCCTGAAGTTTAGTTACCAAAAGCTCTGTACATGGAAAACTAAAAATTACTACAAGTCTAATGAGAATCTGCTGTTTGCTTTGAGACTTAGCACTGAAGGGTTTTAAAAGTTAATGTGAAGGTTTAAAAGTTAGTAGCTTTGCATTTATACATAAGAGAAGGAATATCGAACAGAATACTCAAAAGTTCTAATGCTGATCTGAACATCCTTATTTATTTTTTTCAATATTTTATTTGTAAGCAGAGATACTTAGAGAGAGAGAGAATGGGCACACAAGGGCCTCTAGCCACTACAAACGAACTCCAGACGCATGTACCACTTTGTGCATTTGACTTACTTGGGTACTGGGGAATTGAACTCAGGTCATTAGTCTCCAGAGGCAAGCACCTTAACTGCTGAGCCATTTCTCCAGCCCCTCTTGTTCTTTTAAAGCATAGACATGGGAGAGATCTCACCTCCTTGAAAACATAATTACCTGTGAATTTCATTATAATTCTTGCCTTAAGGGATAGTTAATGGGAGTGGGTGAGAGAATGGAATATTTGGCTTATATCTGTATATTGGCTTGCATTGAGAGAAATAACATGGGGCATTTTACAAAGTTCCATAACCTTGAGTCACTGTGTTACCTCTTTCCCCCAGAGTCTTCATTTGTGAAATAGGTGACAATAGTGTCTGATTAGGAGGAGTGGTGAGATAAAAGAGTTAGTCATATAAAGGACTTGGAACAGGGCCTAGCACATAAAGGCTTATGATGCACAGGTGCTGAGGGCAGTATCAAAGGCAGGCAGCTGTGGCTTCTTACTCCAGGAAAGTACTTGAAGGTTGATCTCACTGTTGTAGCTTAGGAATGAGGAAATTCTTCAATATTGCAGGCTGTAATTGACCTGATAGCAGTTAAGAGACAGCCGATATTTGTGTTGCACCTCATTGAAGCCTCAGTTTTTCCTTCTGCACAGTGAGCATTCTAAGTAGGAACTATGGCCCAGATCCAGGATGGTGAGAATTAGATGAAATGAGATAGAACATGTAACTTGCACAGCGTGCTTGTAATAGTCACTTTCACTATTAGCATCCTCATTTGGAAATGAAAACACAATCTCTGAAGTTTTGCCTGCACATTACTGAGTAGAGAATAAAGCAGAGAGCATACTTCACACAGGCTCCATGCTGTCCACCTAGAACGTTGCCCGTCCTCCTGTCCACCTAGAACGTTGCCCGTCCTCCTGTCCACCTAGAACGTTGCCCGTCCTGCTGTCCACCTAGAATGTTGCCTGTCCTCCTGTCCACTTAGAACGTTGCCCGTCCTGCTGTCCACCTAGAACGTTGCCCGTCCTGCTGTCCACCTAGAACATTGCCCATCCTGCCGTCCACCTAGAATGTTGCCTGTCCTCCTGTCCACTTAGAACGTTGTCAGTCTTCCTAACTACCTAGAACGTTGTCCATCCTCCTGTCCACCTAGAACGTTGCCCGTCCTCCTGTCCACCTAGAACGTTGTCCGTCTTCCTGTCCACCTAGAACGTTGCCCGTCCTGCTGTCCACCTAGAACGTTGTCCATCCTCCTGTCCACCTAGAACGTTGTCCGTCTTCCTGTCCACCTAGAACGTTGTCCATCCTCCTGTCCACCTAGAACGTTGCCCGTCCTCCTGTCCACCTAGAACATTGTCCATCTTCCTGTCCACCTAGAACGTTGTCCATCCTCCTGTCCACCTAGAACGTTGCCCGTCCTCCTGTCCACCTAGAACGTTGCCCGTCCTCCTGTCCACCTAGAACGTTGCCCGTCCTGCTGTCCACCTAGAATGTCTTCCTGTCCACCTAGAACATTGCCCATCCTGCCGTCCACCTAGAACGTTGCCCGTCCTCCTGTCCACCTAGAATGTCCTGCTGTGTTTTGTAACACCCCTTTTGTCATCACCTGCAGCTTCAGGAAGCACCTGGCTTTCCTCTTCATCCTTTATAGGTGTAGAATGGGTGTTGTGCAAACCTCTGGGACTTTTCTCAGGAAGGACTCGGTAAACTCCCGTAGCTGATCACCAGAGAGCCCCCTGTGGAGATCAGCCAGATTGACTCATTAGTAAATTTCTATAGAGGGCTCTGGTTGTTTCTCTATTTTTTTTTTTTTTTCGAGGTAGGGTCTCTAGCCTAAGCTGACCTGGCACTCACTTTGGATTCCCAGGCTGGCCTTGAACTCACAGTGATCCTCCTACCTCTCCCACCCAAGTGCTGGGATTAAAAGAGTGCACCAATATGCCCAACTTGTTTCTCTATTTTTGTTGAAAGTTTGGAACCCCTCAAGTTCAGGCAATCTCTTTTCAAAAGAAAAGGAAGATACTTAGCAGTTTCTTTCTTCAAGCTAACCACATTCTTCCTTCAGTTATTCAACAAAAGATGAAGGGCTTTTGGCACAGAGCTTATAATGTGGTGTTTCATTGGGTCCTAGGCCATCCAAAATTCCTGTAAGCTTCGGTTATTTGAGGTTAGTGGGTCTAGGAACAGGACACTTCGTGTTCTTTGCATCCCTCATACCTCATCCTATTCCCAGGTAAATGCACACACTGGTTTCCCTGTTCGTAAAGCCAGGAGTGTAAGAGTGGGGTTGACCATGGGTACCTTGCTGCAAGTAGCCGCATACTGTCTCTCAAAGGAAACCACAACACTATCTTTGTAGGTTTGTAGGTTTTTCTGTTGTCAGAAATTCAAATAGATAAATTTATAATGAAAATGTGCAATGTGAGGAACATTAGAATAGAATAAAAATGACCAAGATCTGAATTTAGGGTAACATTTTTCTCTCTGTCAGAAACAAAGATTCAAGATCACAAGAAGAGCTAGTTGTATTTTTAATGGTTTTGTACAGCTGTTATTTTTTTTTTTTTTAATCTTGGAGAAGGTTCCTTGGAGATGATAAATTTTGCTAGAACGTGTCTGTTATGAGGTAGCCCTTGCACTTCTGAATGTTCAGTGGACATTTGAACCCTGCCTGAAATTGGGCCCAGTATTAAGATGCCCTCTCTTTAAATAAACAAACAAACAAAAAAACCTGCTTATTTATTTGAAAGAGAGAAAAATGGAGAGTATGGGCACACCAGGGCCTCTAGCCACTGCAAACAAACTCCAGATGCATGCACCACCTTGTACATCTGGCTTATGTGGGTACTGAAGGAATCAAACCTGGGTCCTTAGGTTTTGCAGGCAGATGCCTTAACCACTAAGCCATCTCTCCAGCCCAAGGGTGCCCTCTCTTAAAGAAACTGCCTTTTCTCAGTAAACGAATACAATAGTGTGCTCATTGTGTTGAACTACTTCAGACAAGCAGCACGTCTACCTACATGTTTAGTAATCATACCATAATCTTTGTTATTGTCCCCAATCCACTTCTTACTAGTTATTCCTATATCAGGTCTTCGTACCTAAAAACCATTCTTGAACCCTGAATATCACACCCCATTTTCTATCCACCCATTGGTCATTACAGGATTACAGAAGACAGTGTAAGTGTCCTTCCTACTTCCTGTTCATTCCAACCATACGCATCCGAGTCAACATCATGTCTTTATTCTGAAGTACCTATCTTGTTCCAGTTCTGTCCCCTTGAAGTCTCTCTATAAAACATCCTTAGTGAGCTTTATAAATTGTAAGTCAAACCCTGTCATTCCCTCCCAGTGGCTTCAAATTAAACCCAAAGTAAAAAATAAAAATTCCTGACTATGGTCTATGGGCCATGTGTGATAAGCCCCAACTGCATCTCCTGATTGATCTCTTCCTCACTCTCTTTAGCCTTGCTTCCCCTCCCATGTACTGCAGCACTCTCCCTCAAATGTGGTTGGGTGGAGTCAAACACCATCTTCCCAACCTGTAGGGATCTGTTTCAGTACTCCCGCATGGAGCCCTTCCTCATTACCCATGGGAGCATCCTCCTGTCCTCCCTCAGGTCATACTGTGTGACTCCTCGTGCCACTGATCACAGCATGACACTGTGTCTTGTATGAGTGGGCTTTTCCCAGTCTTCTCCTAGACTGTGGCTGAGGCCAGAGATCTGATCTTGTCATTTTCTACTATATTTTCAATGCCTAAAAAGGTGGCTGGCACATAGTAGATACTTGATAAATACTTGTTGATAATGAAATAGTTAAAGATTTAAACTCATTTTAAGGCCTAGTGGTCACATACCATGTCTTCCTCAGAGGGTGCTGGGAAGATTACGACATTGTGAATAAGTACCTCGTATCCTGCCTGAGGCACGGGAAGTGCTTCCTAAGTACTACTAGTTGTTGTTTTTGTTATTGTTGGGTTAACATTGTATAAATGTATATCAGTCAATCTCAGACAGTAGTACTTTTTCTTTTGCTTGAAACTGTTGTATGCATATACTTAACAAAATAAAGGTTTTATTTTTGCTCACAAGATATCATGGTAAATTTTATACAACATTTCAAAATCAGCTCAGAGCACTTTAAAACTAACCCCCTTCTCCCAGGAGGTATCTCAGATTCTGTGGTGAAGAGACATATGTATTGTTTAAAATTTTTCCCATGTATGGTTGTCAGTGCTCTGACTCAAAGTAAAGAACACATATGACACCAATATAATCTACCCAATATCTAAGACTTGTCCAGACTTAAGAAGGCTTTCTGAAAGCAGAGAGGCCAGGTAGTCTGTCAGATGAATGGAAAACTTGATGTATATTGGAGGCCTGTTGCCTAATTGTTCTAGAGACTGGAATGTGAGGAACAAGCCAAGTGTACACTAACTAATGCCAAGTTGCCACTTAGCAACGTGTTTTCCTCTGCTTAGGTAACAGGAATTAGCACTTCATGAGACCTGAGAGGTCAGCCTGTTGGCACAGCTAAAAGGGAGATGGGTATTATTCAGCTTGGCCTCTGGTTCCTTTTCATATTGGGATCAGAATTAGCTACAGTACATGGTTTTCTAGGAAATAAGCTATAGGGGTACTCCTGAAGACTGGAATGTTCCATGGGGGACATTGGAGGGCGCAACTGTTAAAAGGAAAATTAAATATCTTCTCTGAGCTTGGGCATTTCTTTCTTGGGTCTGATTAATCCCAGAGACATACACAAACCCAAGCCATAAACAATATAAAAGGGATCCTGCCCTGACGATTGCCTACTTGCAAAGATTATAGACTACTTCTCAAAAGTCTAGCGCAGATATATTTCTTTAAAAAACACACACGTTATGTTGTAAAAATATATTTCAAGCTATATGATTGATCATACACATATCTGTGTATATTACATAGTTCAGTTTGGGAATTTTATATTCAAATTCAGATATTTTAATTGAAGGAAATAAGTCTGCTCTAATAAGAGTGTTCTTTTCTTGCTTTTATTAGTACCTCCAACTGTCCCTATTCAGAAATCAACTTGAATAAAGAGCGCATTTTCCCAGACCGCCTAAGTGGGGAGGTGCCTTCAGCTACTCCATCATTTCCAAGAGAGAAAAGGACAGACACAAATGAAAGTTCCTCACCTCCAGAAACCAGGTAAGGAAGCTGATGAACTCACACGGCTTAGAAGGGCATGGATTGATGAAGTTGTTCATCATAGGCAGATTATGTCTTGTGGCAGTGTTTTCTTGTGGATTGTCAGAAATGCACTGGATTATCAGCAGACATGAGGAGCATCTAGAATTCCAGCAATTGGGAAACACAGACAGGAGGGTTAGGAGTTCAAGATCATCCTTGCTACATATTAAGTTGAGGCTACCTGAGCCTCACAATCCAAAATAAATAAATAAATACACATGTAAGTAAAAAGCCCTGGCTTTAATGTGAAATGGAGATGGGAATCCATACTTGGAAACGTCCTATCATCTGTCTTAACTTCCATTTTTCCAAAGGTCAAAGTGATTTTCTGCCTTCTTGCTTGGCTATGGGTATGCATCTGTAATTCTAGCTCCTCAGGAGGCTGAAGGAGGAGGACTGCCTGAGTCCAACAGTTCCAGACTAGCCTGAGCAACAGAGACAGTATCCTCTCAAAGAAAAGTGAGGGCAGGGTTTAACTCAAGGCTAGAAACCATGTGTTTGGAGGAGGTAAAAAAAATTCCAATGTTTTTGTTTTCCTCAGTGTGTCCCCCCCCCCTTTTTTTTTTTTTTTTTTTTTTTTTTTTGTTTTTGAGGTAGGGTCTCACTCTAGCCCAGGCTGACCTGGAATTCACTCTGAGGTCTCAGGGTGGCCTCGAACTCACAGCAATCCTCCTATCTCTGCCTACCAAGTGCTGGATTAAAGGCGTGCACCATCACACCTGGCCTCTTTTTTTTTTTTTTTTTTTGCAAACCTTGAGCCTGTTGGCTTGGGGTCACTCAGGAGTCAGTCGTGGCAGGAGCCCACTGATTATCATGTAGAAAGGACTTGATCTCTTTCAGCGACACCTGGAAGCCTTATGGAGGGTTCAGAGTTGGTGATGGTTTGAAACTCATGTGCTTGAGTCGTATCTTCTGAACAGTCACTTTTTCATCAACGTTGCCCAAAACCGCGGTTATAGCTATAAGAAAGAGAGTCACGAGACTATAGTTGATTATCTGGGATTCTGTTTTCTTTCCCAGTTCTGCCCACATAACCACTTCCATCTTGAGCAAATCTATAGTGAGCAGGTGGTTAGAGTAAAATGATGAGGAGGATTATGAACTTTCTGCATAGGTGAAGGTGTCATTTCTTAAAACTCAGAGATAGTAAATAATCTCATATGCATTAAAACTGTATAATTGTATAATTCCTGGCAGAAAGTAAAGCTTTTCTGAAAATGAACTTTACCAATATGTAAAAACATTTGTGAAGCAGGCATTAGTGCTTTGCTAGGTATACTATCTAGATCTTTTTATCAAATGCAGCCTCCCTGGGTAAAACTGTCAGTGATGCAAACCTTTTCCTGTTTAGTACTTTCCTGGATATAAACCTTTGAGGAACACTTAAGTGCTGGATGCAGGAAGTTAGTGAAGTAAGGTTCTCGGCTTGGATATAGACAGTTCGTTAACTAAGCGTGGTCAGACCTTCCCTCCATCGCCCTTGGACTGTGCTATGCCATCATCCTCTTGTGTCTCCTATGCTCTTCCCCCCACAGAGGAGTGGTGCGACAGGGAAATTCAAAGCACCAGGCACTGCTGGGTAACTCTTGGCTTTCCTACATGCTGTGCATACGTCCTTTGATGAGCAATGACAAGAGATGAAAAATGTTAGTGTAAACCTCTTAGTAAATGTTAATTTTTAATTGATGTCACTTAAAGACGAAGAGATATTTTACTTGTTTCACAGTAGTGATTGAATGTCCCTTATCCAAAATGCTTGGGACCATAGTGTTTCAAATTTGGGATTTAAAAAAAATTTCATGACATTTGCATAGACTCTACAAGTTGAGCATTTCTACTGCATTCTTCTTTAAACTCACAAACACAAAAAAATGCTGATTTGGGAGCATTTTGGACTTTGGATTTTTGGGTTAGAGATGTTCAACCTTCTTTTGCAACAACTTTTTTGAATTTTTTTATTTTTATTTATTAGAGAGAGGGAGAAAGAAGCAAAGAGAGATAAAGAATGGATGTGCCAGGGATTCTAGCTGCTGCATACAAACTCCAGACTCATGTGCCACTTTATGCATCTGCCTTACATGGGTCATGGAGAATCAAACCTGGGTCCTTTGGCTTTGCAGACAAGTGCCTTAACCGTTAAGCCATCTCTCCAGCTCTGCAACAACTTCTTTTGTTTATTAAAAGTAAGAGAATTATTCCTCAATAAGTTGAATTTCATTTCATAATGTTTATTGATGTTCTCTTCAATCTTTTCATAATCATTGCTTATCTACATGTAATTTTCCTCTCAGGAATTTTTTTTTTCTTTTTTGGCTTTTCAAGTTAGGGTCTTGCTCTAGCCCAGGCTGTCCTGGAATTTACTGTGTAGTCTCAGGGTGGCCTTGAACTCAAGGTGATCCTCCTACCTCTGCCTCCCGAATGCTGAGATTAAAGGCGTGCACCACCATGCTTGGCTGCTGTATCATCTTTAATTTGTTAAATTTTAGTTCCCATTTTCTACTGTTTCTCATACAGTTTTTGACAGCATGAGAATATGCACTCTAGCAGCAAGCTCTGAGATAGTAACTTGATTGCAGGTGGTTTACTTGGGAGGTGAAGAAAACACCAGTAGGGAGTCAGAGTGTGAGACAGGGAGGGGAAGGCAGGCAGAAGCAGCTTCTCATCATACTAGTACCACGGAAGGCAGCAGGAGCTCAGGCCTGCTGGGGAGCTCTGGGATGCTGTAAATGCCACATCTCAGAGCCGGCCTCACATAGCGCTGAGAGAACTAGTCACACACCAGTTCCCTGCCTCATCTATAGGAGACACTGGGCATGAGGTCTGTGTGTGCCAAAGTGGTAGCTGATGACGGGGTCACAGGCTGGGTGTTAAAGCAGTTACTGTACAGACCTGTTACCTGATTACCAGTTCAGACCCCAAACAGTCCCTCAGATGAGTGCTGCGTTGCTGTTGCTTTTGGTCCAAGGACTGATCTGACACAGCCAAGAATGAAAGAACAATGCAGGTCACATGCTTATTCTTTCCATTCATGATACTATCTTCAGGACTATCCACTTGACACAAGTCCATAGGAACCGATGTTCCATAGCATCATTTCCTAACTTGGTTCCATATCAGGTGCCCTGCTCCCTCAAGAAAGATAACTCCTCATGAAGCTCCCAGTTCTGTGTTAATTCTCACTCTTCAGCTTCACCTCTGCCAGCTCTCTCAACCGAATGCTGTGGCCACCCTGGTCCTGGTCTTCCAGCTTCCCTTGCCTTCTACCCAGAAGCTTTGCTGTCTGCAAGCAAACCTCACATCCTTCAGGTTACCACCCTTTCCTCAGAGGAGATTGTATGATGCTCCAGCCTGTAGCTCAAGGCCCTCCTTATATGCTTTCATGTCTCAATCCTGATGCTATGAAGCTGTTGTGCAATTACTTCCTCAGAGTCTCTGCACTTTGCTTGATAAGCCCCATACAGGCAGTCTCCATGACCTCATTATCTAAGTTACCCTCAGCATGGAGCATGCTACCTTGCATACCCTGAGTGTATAATGCCTTTTTTTTTTTTTTTTTTTTTTTTTTTTTTTTTTTTTTTTTTCAAGGTAGGGTCTTGCTCTAGCTCAGGCTGACCTGGAATTTACTATGTAGTCTCAGGGTGGCCTCGAACTCACAGCAATCCTCCTACCTCTGCCTCCCGGGTGCTGGGATTAAAGGTGTGCACCACCACGCCCAGCCCATAATGCCAATTTTGAACCCTTCATCATTCCTCAGACATGCCAGTTGTGTAGCCAAAGATGCAGTAACCATGTAGCCTTCTGTTCCCTCACCTTTCTTTCATTCTCAGCTTGGTAAGATTGCCACACTAGATGTATAAGTAGTGGTTACTAAATGATGAAGTAGATTTGCAAACGTGAACCTGCACTCATAAGTTAGGGTAAGGCCTCCCTATGGACTGTATAACTTCCTGGCCTGCACAGATTGACACTAAGAAGTGATGTTTACATAGCAAAGCAAGGACATAGACGAGGCTGCCTCCAAGTGACCAGAAAGAAAGGTGCCAAGGGCCTTAGGGACCAGTGTCCTAGAGCTCTGGAGTTCAGAGCATCCTTGCTTTCACCCACATTCATATGGCCTTTTTAGTCTTTTTGTAGGTGTGCTAAAGGGTTGGACATAGACATAGTCAAATGGATGTGTGCAATGTCCAGGGTGCTCTGAGTAGAAGAGTGAGTGTAGTTCCTTTCCACTACCCATCCATCTGTGAGAAGTGTAGAGAGCATCTGTTGTGCCCGTTGCTTTCTCTAAGATGATGGTGATGTCCCTGTGGAAGGTGCCATTCACCGGTGCCTTCCCTTTGCCCCTGGTAACAGCATTTTCCTGGGGACTGATAACTGTTATCACTGCGTGACCATGGCTGAGTAAAAGGATGTGTGCATTTCTCTGTTTTAATAAAACATGGGACTTAAACCTAGATTTGCATCCAAATCACCTGGGCTGCTTATTTAAAATTACCAGAGGGGCTGGAGAGATCGCTCAGTCGTTAAGGCGCTTGCCTGCAAAGCCTTAAGGACCCAGGTTCAATTCCCTAGTACCCACATAAGCCAGGTACACAAGGGGACACATGTGTCTGGAGTTCATTTGCAGTGGCTAGAGACCCTGGCAAACCATTCGTTCTCTGTTCTTTGTCTGCCCCCCTCTCTCTTTTTCTCTGTCTCAAATAAATAAACAAAATAAAAAATAAATAAAATAAAATGTGCCAGAATATGGAGTAAGGAAATGGAATGTGCATCCTAGGGATCCTCATGTTTAATAACTGCCAGGCAAAGGGCAGGTGCTGTATGCCTGGCTCTAGGAATGACTCCTACACCCATTCAGATGGGAATCTCAGGCATCCTTCCCACACAGACTTACTCTCATGAAGTTTGTCTACAGCCGCTTGTTCTTGAGTTCTAAATTGGGTGCTAGCTCTGTTAAAAATCAGTGTTTTAAGCCTCCATGTTGTTAAAGCCTGCTTAGACATAACCACCAAAGCACAATAAAGCATCTTTAAAATGCTTGGCAAATGCTTGTATTATTTTGTAAGACAAGAGCCCACTGTTAAACTAATCCAGTCTGTGCAGTTCATTAGACATCATTAAAATAGCTTTTCAGTTGCAGGACCAGTGTTTCCACTCTGAGAATTATGCAGAGCTTGCTGCACAAATTGCTGCCATTAATCTGGTATATATTTTTCACATAATTTCAATTTTACCAGTCACATCAGAATCCCATTTCTCACTTATTAAACAGATGGGAAAATGAGCTAATATCACATAAGAAATTGTGTCTATCTGTGTACTTTACAAACTAATCATAACAAGCAGACTAAAGTTAATTTAGAGCCAAAGTCCCAAAAGATTGTAAAAGGTAATCAGCAGTCTAGAGAAACTTGGTTTTGCTTCATAAGGTCTTCCGGCCAGATGATGGTGTGTGCATTAGAACCCTTTCTCTGACCAGACAGCCTCTGGCTTTGCAGCCTGGCTCCCTTCTGTCAGTAGGCTGCCAGGTATGAATGAGGAGCTGTGGTCCAGCCTGCGGAAACCTGAGTTCTGTTGTGTACGCCAGAGAAAAGCTCAGTTTTAGTTAAAACTCTCACAGTTCTGATACCAGCTGCTATGACACCAAGGCAACCATCCAAAGTGTAAGAAAAAGATGAGTGTTACTGTTAGGTGCCTGTGAAGTTGTTGGCACAGTATTGTAACAGGATCTGATTGTGTTTCCTTGAATATCACTAATTCCTACTTGGGAGACTTTTCCATTTGGAGTAGGAAACCAGTGACATCTGTTCTCCTTGCTGTAACACACCTTTACTCTTCCTGTGGCGTGCTCTTTTTCTCTCCCAGGACTCACCTTATTCAGTAGAGCTTACACTTCTTGGGAAGATTAGCCAACTTTGTTTAATCATTTTTTCTGGATGATTTTCCTTGATATTGTTACAATTTTTTTATTCACAACTTCCATAATTTTAGAAAATAAACCATGATAATTCCATCCTTCCCACATTCCCCTTTGTAACTCCACTCTCCATTGTATCCCCTCCTCCTCTCAATTACCCTCTCTTTTATTTTGCTGTCATCATCTTTTCCTCCTATTATGATGGTCTTGTTTAGGTAGTGCCAGGCACTTCAGGGTCATGGATATCCAGGCCATTTTGTGTCTGGAAGAGTGCATTGTAAACAGTCCTACCCTTCCTTTGGCTCTTGCATTCTTTCTGCCACCTCTTCTGCAATGGACCTGAGCCTTGGAAGGTGTGATAGAGATATTTCAGTGCTGAACACTCCTCTGTCACTTCTTCTTCTTAGCACTGTGGTGCCCTGTGAGTCATCCCAGAGGTTACCACTATCTGAAAAGAGAAGTTTCTCTAACTAGAAGTGATATTAGTATTAATAATTGGGTATGAACATTAAGAAAAGTACTTACGAGGCCGTTTGGTGAGCATGATATATGTATTTAGCCAGAGCCAGCAGGCATTACACCCCTAGGGCTCATGACCTCCCCTGTCATTGGTTTTCAGTATCAGGCATGTATTCCCTCCCATGGAGTGGGCCCCAGGCCAATTATAGAGTGGTTGGTTTTCCCCATAACAGACATGCCACTATTGCACCTGTTGGCTCATTTGGCCTGGCTGGTCAAATTTAAGGCTTGCAGTGTCCACTGTTGTTTGTCTCCACTGTTGACTCCTCTCTCTCTCCTCTCTCTCTCTCTCTCTCTCTCTCTCTCTCTCTCTCTCTCTCTCTCTCATAGAACTGCATGCAGTGTAGCTTTTTCCAGCTTTTGTCAGCTGGCTTATAGAGAGGAGGTTTGTAGCTCAGCTCCAGAAAGATTTCTCAGTGACCTTGCAGCCCAAGCATGTGGAGTCTTTAGCAAATAGGGTCTTATCATCTATTCCTGGTGGGAAACCAAGAGCCTTGACAATGGCTTATAATATTTTGGGGGTATCAGGGACCTCCCTGGCGAACAACTTACTGGAAGGTATCCCATCCCTAGTACTGAAATTTTTCTAGTAATAATCTATGGCTTCTGGGTACACCATTGTCCAAAAATTTCCTTGATACCTTAATAATACCTACTCACCCCATTTGCTAATATATATATATATATATCTTATATTCCATATGGCAAATCATGGGCTTATTAATTAAAACATCTTATTTTTATTTTTTAGTCTCTAAATAAGGAGTAAGCCATATTTACCTCTTTTAGCCATGTTTATGAAAGCATTGTTAAGTAAAACTATTGCTGAGAACTCCGTATTGAGACTTCAGCTCTTGGGCCTATGCTGTGTAGTCCACTGGTTGACATTGCTGTCTGGTTTGAGTCCTTGGATGGTGATAGCCCTCTTGCTCAAATATTTTCCAAGATTTATTTGTAGGAGGCATTCTGGAGGCAGGCTAAGGACTGTAGAAACTTTGTATGAAGTTTAACCTGTTAGAGTCTTGATATCTGATCTTTTATCTGTGAGTGATTTCAGCCGAGGAATTAAAATACTAGTGGCTCAAAGAGGCATCCTCTTATCATTCCAGACATGAAAACCAAGTGATTCGAGTTTTCTGACCAATGTGCTATATTTCTATCTACATTTCACATTCTCCTACCTCCCCTCATTGCTAGATTTAGAGAGTTGGCTAAAATTAATACATCCCTAAATTGAGGCAAAATAACTTATTGTTGGGTATATTTTATTCAATATTGTTATAAGCAGACCAGGTCTGGTTGAACATAATTGGTTAGGAATTGTTTTAAGTGAAAAAAACACTTGAGGAGATGCATCTGTTTGCATCCATTTCTTAGGCCTGTACTCGTCTCATGTTTGTTTCCTTAATATTTACCACAGGCATAATTAGAGTATGATAGTAAGACATCTAAAATGTGATGCATAATTACAGGAAAGAGAATGCTGACTCACAAGGAATAGGCTTTTCCCTCTAAGTAGATTCTGCTGTCTTAATTAAAAGCTGGAGGAGATTCCTTGAGTAAGATTTTGCTGTGATTATATTTCCACTTAAGCCAAAGAAATGTTAAACTAGTTCCTGAACATTGTAACATCCCAAGAGAAATTTCTGCATGAAAGGCATTTTTTCCCCTATGCTTTGCATTTGACACTTGTAATGTCAAGTGGTGTAGGTGCTGGGCTACTTGCCCATCCAGCATCTTGGTTATAACCCACATAGGCAAGACTTGGCTTTTAATCCATGCTGAATGGATGTCTGGCTAAAGAAACCAGTACTCTAAAAGCTGTGTTAATAGTTGGAAAAAGCAACTTACTTAAGGGAAGAAGTATCAGTAAATAATTTTATCCTAATATAAGCAATTTGTAAGTAGAAAAGGCTATTATTATGCCAAGATCTCACTCATGTGCCTGGCTCATGCCTAAGCACTTCCTATACATCATCATTTTATTCAGTCCTCAAGGTACCATGTTAAGAGTATCCTTATTTCATCAGTGGTGCACCTGAGAGAATTTAGGACATTAAGGAACTTCTGTCAAATTTCATGCAAAACTAGTAAGTAGCAAAGCTGAAATGAAAACCAAGTTAGCATCCTCCAAAGATCACACTTGTAACTACTGCTGCCAGGCTGCTTTGTCCTCGTTAAAGCATGCTCACAGAAAACAGCTTGTGCCCCTTGTGTGAGTGAGATTGTTGACAGAGCGAGCATGGCTCAAGGAGAGAGTGTCAGGAGGTTTTTGTATCAAACTATCATGGGTTGGAGAGATGGCTTAGTGGTTAAAGTACTTGCCTCCAAAGCCAAAGGACCCAGGTTCAATTCCTCAAGACCTGTGTAAGCCAGATGCACAAGATGGTGCATGTGGCTAGAGGCATTGTCTATCTCTTTTCTCTATGCCTCTTTCTCTCTCAAATAAATAAATATAAATAAAATATTTAAAAACCAATGTCATAATATTAAAATGCAGTATAAAATATTTGTGGTTGTTATTCTTAACAGTCTGTCAAGAAACATATCTTATACTATGTGCAAGCGAATACTATAATGTTATCCCAAAGCTTAAATATTGTAGTATAATCATGTTTTGTCCATAATTGGAACACTCTGTAGCAAGAACAACTTTTTGCTAAGGAAGGTGAAATTACGGAACAAGCATTTTGTTTTTGCATAGGGAAAGAACTCCATCACAGGACCCATTCAGCCACCACTAGAGAAGCGAGGTTTCTAACCACATGGAAGTGAGAAAGATTGGTTCCCAAATTGGGGGGATAAAAACCTTTTCTTATAAATAAATATAAAATAAGTAAGAATATGTAGTCAGAGTCTTCATTCCCAGCCTCTGAAGGAAAGATGATTTGAAAATGAGATTTTTATGACAGGAAGGTATGTTCCCTTTGACTTCCTGTAACAAGGACACATACTCCTCTTTGGAGAAATATTATCATAAACATTCATGAGTAAATGAATCTACTCATAGTCTCTGTACTCCTGTGAAGGTGGGCTTTACTTCTCCTTATTGCAGTGGATGTAATGCTAGACTTGGCTCCCAGGAATGCTATGAAATACTGGGTCTGTGAAGAGCTCTCTCAGCCTGTGTTCAGCTCATGGTGTGCCCTTAAGAATGCTGACTTAGTAATATTGACCATGTTCACATGTGTTTGGGTAAGACTGCTCATCTCTGTGGTCACAAGCCTGCAGATCTCCCCCTCCCCCGCCACCTCCCATTTAGCCAAAGGAAACAGCATGGGGAACACAACGGAGCTGCTCAGGCTAAAGTGGCAGAATCAATTAACCACCAATAAAATAGGGGCTGGAGAGAGAACTCCGTTGATAAAGTTTGTGTCATACAAACATGACACAACTGAGTTTGATCCACAAAATCTACATAAATGCTAGACATGGTGGCACAGGCCTGTAATCCCAGGGCTGGGGAGGTAAAGACAGATGGATACCTGGACTTGCTGGTTAGCCAAAGTCTAATCTAACCAGTGAGCTCCAGGTCAGTTAGAGATCCTGTATCAAAAAGCGGTGGACAGTGCTGGGGAGATGGCTCATGTGTAAACTGCTTACCACACAAGCATGAGGACCTGAATTTATTTCCCCAGCACCAAAGTAAATGTGTATGTGGTGGTACATGCCTATAAGCCCAGCACTGGGCATACAAACAAGAGAATCCCTGGGGCTTGCTGGCCAGTTGAATCGTTAAGCTCTAGCTTCATCAATAGAGCCTGTCTCAAAGAATAAGGTGGAGAATGAAAGAGCAAGACATCAGCTATCTACCTCTAGACTCCATATGCATACTCACAGAAGTGCAGCCACACATATATGAACATACATACACACACATCACACACATATGCAGAAAAAATAAGAGGTAAACAGTGTACCTATGGATGATCCTTGGGGTTTTCCTTTGGCTTCCACATTCATGAATACACACATACAGAGATGTGTACACACACATGCATACCATACACATATGCACATCCGCATAAAAGATAATAATAAAACATACTATCACATTTCTTAGCAAGTCCTTCATTTGAATTGTGCTTTAAAGATAAATGTCTATGTTTATATATTCCCAGGTTTGTAATAGACCAGCAATGAAAAGTCATGAATTAAGTTTGTAAATGTGACACTTGGCCATGTTTCTATATAGAAGAAACAATATGTGAGCCCTTAACCTCCATTTTGCTTTTCTATGGGGGTGAATTTTGTTAGAATCTAGTATCAAAAACTTTTGTCAAAAGGGTTACTTTCTTGGTCTATCTTTGTTTCCTTTAGAAAATGGTGTCTTCCTTATATTTCTTTTTTTTAATACATTTTATTTATTTATTTATTTATTTATTTATTTATTTATTTATTTATTTATTTAAAAGAGAGAAACAGGCAGAGAGAGAGAATGAGAATGGGCACACTAGGGTCTCCAGCCACTGCAAACAAACTCCAAACACGTGCGCCCCTTTGTGCATCTGGCTTATGTGGGTCCTGGAGAATCAAACTGGGATCCTTTGGCTTTGCAGGCAGACGCCTTAACTGCTAAGCCATCTCTCCAGGCCCCTTCCTTACATTTTTGTAGACAAATAATTAGATCATATTTGGACATAAAAGTACAAGCTGGGTTTGGTGATGCACGCCTTTAATCCCAGCACTCGGGAGGCAGAGGTAGGGGATTTCTGTGAGTTCAAGGTTACCCTGAGACTACATAGTGAGATCCAGGTCAGGCTGGCCTAGAGTGAGAGCCTACCTCGAAACCCCATTCCCCCAAAAAAGAAAAGAAAAGGTACTTTTCTGTAGTCTTACATTTTTTAAATACATTTTTATTTGTTTGTTTGTTTGTTTGTTTGTTTGTTTGTTTGTTTGTTTGTTTGAGAGAGAGAGAGAGAGAGAGAGAAAGAGGTAGAGAGAGACAGAGAATGGGGGCGGGCACGCCAGGGCCTCCAGCCACTGCAAATGAACTCCAGACGCATGTGCCTACTTGTACATCTGGCTTATGTGGGTCCTGGGGAATCAAACCGGGGTCCTTTGCTTTGCAGGCAAACACCTTAACTACTAAGCCATCTTTTCCAGCCCTAGTCTTACTTTTGTTTTTTTTTTTTGTTGTTGTTGTTGTTGTTGTTTGTTTTTTGTTTGTTTGTTTTGGTTTTTCCAGGTAGGGTCTCACTCTAGCTCAGGCTGACCTGGAATTCAGTATGTAGTCTCAGGGTGGCCTCGAACTCACAGTGATCCTTCTACCTCTGCCTCTTGAGTTCTGGGATTAAAAGCATGTGCCACCATGCCCGGCTTAGTCTTACATTCTTATTTTAACAAAATTACTTTGAAAAAATTGTGCTTGATTTAAATTACAAAAGATTAATCACTTATCAAAACCCTAGGAAAGTCACAAGAGCTAATTGTGATTTCATTCTAAGAAATGCTAATTTTACATTGTATCACTACAGTGTGACAGCTCCCTAATATTAATATAATCACCACAAGCTACTTTTTCATTAACCACAATATTTATTAGAATTTGTAAACATCAAAGAAAATCATTTCTACCTTAACACAGGCAAGTTGAGATGCTAATGAGTCAGTTTTATCATGTAGCAAGTTGATTTTAACATTCTAAAATTGCAGGGTATGATTTCATTGGGTTTTTTTTTTTTTTTTTTTTTTTTGTATTGTTTTGGGGTGTGTTAGTTTTTATGGTTCTGGGGATTGAGCCCAGGGCCTCACCCATGCCAAGCAGGTGCCACCCCACTACACTATATTCCCAGCCCATTCTGCTGGACGTTGATCATGCTCTCCTTGAACTCATGCTCAGTAGCCCAGCTAGGCCTCCAGTTTCCTGTCATCCTACCTCAGCCTTCCACGGAGCTGGGGTTGCAGGTTGGAACCACCTGCCCACAAACTTCACTGTTCTTGCAGAGACAGGACACTTTATCTCAACACCTCAAATAATGTCTTTAGTTCAATTTCGCTTCTTTTAAATTTTTAAAAATATTTTATTTTTATTTATTTTGAAAGAAAGAGAGAGAGAGAGAATGGGTGTACCAGAGCCTCTAACCACTGAAAACAAATTCCAGACATGTGCCACCTTGTGCATCTAGCTTATGTGGGTTCTGGGGACTCAAACCTGGATCCTTAAGCTTTACAGGCAAGCACCTTAACTGCTAAGCCATCTCTTCAGCTTTTTAGTGCAATTTTATATGTTTTTTTTACTATACTTCCGTCCCCTACTTTCTGTGGATAAGAACCTCTGTAGCTACTGACCTGATACATTAGAAATGGAATGGATTCATTAGATTCTTCAGATCTTTCTGTCTTGGGAACATCTCATTGTTGCATAAAAACTAATTCTTCCTCTTTCTCAAATAAGCACAAGCGGTCTTCAGCAATTGTGGTGAGTTGTTTTTCATATGAACAAAGTCAGGGAGCTCAGCGTCAGATGAAATTTCATCTCTTGAAAATTATCTTTTGAAATCATGGACCTTTATTTTATGGCATGTTAATTCTGTTAGCTTCATTGGAAAGTAAATTAATGCCTTTGTCATTGAAACTATAGCATTCCCCTTTTATTTTGTTAGGCTACTTTGTCTCTTAAACGTGTTTTTTTGCCTTATTAATACTTAGGAGTAAAATTGTGATCTGGGTCTGAGTGATGTAAAGCATAGGAATGCATAGCCAAACATCATATCCTATGTAGTTTGAGGGTGAGGTTACAAAGTGAGGTTTATTTTAAACTCTCAACAATGGAATTCATGAGGTTAAAAAAATCTTAAATCCGCCAGGTGTGGTGGCGCACGCCTTTAATCCCAGCACTCGGAAGGCAAAGGTAAGAGGATCGCTGTGAGTTTGAGGCCACCCTGAAAGTACAGAGTGAATTTCAGGTCAGCCTGGGCTAGAGCGAGACCTTACCTCAAACAAACAAACAAACAAAATATCTTAAATCCTATAAATTTAGTTTTAAAAAAAATGAGTACTAAGTACTTGGTTCTTTATTTAGTTTGTGTATATATGTATGCATATTTGTGAGTTCATGTGTGTGCAGATTGTGTGCACATGTATGTGAGGAAAGTGGGCATTTACATATGTTATTGGTTTTGGTTGCCTTGTGGTAGAACTACCAGTCTTTCTGACACTGTAGTGGCATATTCCAGCGATTTTTAGTTAAGAACAACAATTGTTAAGATGTAGTGCTGAACCATAGAAAATTTTTTCACAAAATCTTCAAACACCTGTTTTCCTCAGACAACACCATGCTGAAGACATCAGAGAAGACGTTGAAGAGAGAACAGAAAGTGAAACAAGGCCATCGCAGGAAACCAGAGGTAGCTATAATATTGTTGTTTTATTTGTGGGTTTTACTATTAATATTCTGGAGCAGAAACTCAATCATAGACTGGAGGTATGGCTCCATGGAGAGCAGTTGCTTAGTGTGCTTGAGGCTCTGGGCTGGATTACGAGCAATACAAATAAATCAATGAATAAATAAAAACAACTGGCATACAATAGTCACATCTGTACTAAAGATAAATTTCATTTGTTGTGACTGGCATTGAAAGTTTAGGGTTCAGGATAAACTGAACATGAAATTCTTAATGAACTAGATCCATCTGTGGGCTGTTTGGATAGTTCCTTTCACATTGTAGGTACAGTAGTAAATGTAACATTTGGAAAGAGGTTCTTGTCATACATTTTCTTTTCTTTAATATCACTTTACTTGTTTATTTCATATGTCTTTAACTCAATTCAGAATGTGTTTTGACATCTAGACAGAATGTGATGTTAATTGTAATACCACAAAATGGAAAGAAAATCATTTGAAGACCCTTGTTAGATTGTGCTTGCGTGCATGTTAGAAAGATGACCTGATTAAACGGTGCAGTCATGACTGTTAGCCATAGTGTACGTGGAACTTGTAATTCACTTATTACTAGGTAGTTAGTAGTTGTTATGAGTTATTAGTTTATTATTGTTCTTGGAGGCTGGGCTTTTCATGTGCACGTTTTGGTTTAGATATATAAGTTTTGAGGATGGCGCCTAGCGACTCTTTGCCTCTACAGATCTAGTCCATATGTGGTGTGTGCTTTTGCTGTCTGATTGTCACACAACAATATTTGATGATTAAATTGAAAGCCACCTTCAGGACTGTGTTCTGCGTGGGTGATGGTGTTTACTGAAGCCCAGAACCTACAGGTAGCCAGGCTTTAACCCCTCCTGTGCCGCCTGCAGCTGTGACTTCGTACATGTCATTGAGTGCCATTCACAGGATGGAGGTATATTTCCATAGGGACATAAGGAAGATTTCTAACACTTTATTTGCTTAGCACTGTGCTGCCATATCATAGGCCTTATGCAAGTGTTGATTTTTAAAACATCTATATTATTATGAAAGTATTTGATTATTTATAAGGTTACTATCACTTAAATAGGAAGAATAGTTAACTTTAATATTTAATAGGAGTTTTGTTCTTAGGTCCCTGTGGGATTCTTACACAAAGACTTCAGCCTTTCTTTGTGAGCCATACGTCAAGAGCATGGCCCTCATTCAGGCCTCAGCTCCACCATGCGTGCACTATGTGTGCCTGTGCCTCAGTTTCCTCCTGACATTGATATGTTCCCACATCAATGATGGATGGTGTATTAATGGCTGAGGTAGTCCCTGTCATTAGATATGGCACCCTGTGAAGTAGACTCTTGTGTTGTTGAAGGCTCAGGTAGAGCCATAATGCAATCTTCTAAGCTCTGATCCCTTTGAGGAAGAACAGTATGATTAACAGGTCCACTTGGTGATTTGTGTATTTTATTATTTGATAACCCAATTTCCATAATATTTTGCTGACTATTATCCATTTACTGGAGAATTTCAGATTTATATTTGGTACTCATAGAACTATCACTACTGTGGTAGTTTATTTTATTGTTTTATTTTGTTTTGTCTTTATTTTTCTTGATTGAAATTTCCTGAGTTTTGTTTTGTATATCCTGCACAGAAATATTGTTAGCATCCACATGTAATTCCTTCCTTTTTTAAAATATATTTTATTTTTTTATTTATTTGACAGAGAGAGAGAGAGGCAGAAAGAGAGAGAGAAAAAATGGGTGCACCAGGGCCTCCAGCCACTTCAAACGAACTCCAGATGCATGCACCCCCTTGTGCATCTGGCTTATGTGAGTCCTGGAGAATCGAACCAGGATCCTTTGGCCTTGCAGGCAAATGCCTTAACTATTAAGCCATCTCTCCAGCCCAATTCCTTTATTTTTTTATGATGCAAGTCATTTTTAGTTTTTATTGGTTTTCATTTATTTTTATTTGTAAAACATATATGTCAATAAGTATATATTACCATTGCTTGAGTTTTCAGTTAGTGAAAGCGAGCCTCATAAAATAGCTGTTTGGAGAATTTACACACTATTCTTAGGTAAGATTTCCCATACTTTTTTCCATTGGCTCCTAAATGAATTTGCTAACTTTGCTTCTTTTTCATGGTTTTGAAACATTTTAGTAAGTCTTAGTTTATAAACTTCACGTAACATGTACTCACTGTTTGTTGGCTTTCCTAGCACCTTTTTTAGTTGGTTTCTTTTCCCAAAGTCATTGTGGTGTGGGGAAAGATTTTATCTATTTCTTTAGCTTATCATGGCATGTAATTGTCTTTACCTGAACCCCCCGGGGTCTTGGTCTCCAGTCATGTTCCTTGGTGACTGTATGCCCAGTCAGGGTGTGCCTTCCCGCCTCTCAGTTCTTAGTACAGCCATAGATTGTTGTCCTAGATGGGGCTTCCTGGAAACAGACCATGAGACTCAGAGAGGGGGCACAGGTTTTGGTTAGTACTCTAGTGAGAGAAGTAGGATGAGAAGGTGAGGTTGAGGCAGCTGTTAAGGAGGACTCTAAGGGATCCCAAGTTCAGGTGAAAGAAGCAGCTTATCTGGGAACTGACCTCTTCTAGAGGCTAGTTGAGAATGCAAAATGGATCAGTTACTTTTCTCCTCTCCTCCCACAACAAACAACTGAAGCAAGTTAGGAAAGGAAGCATTTCTTGTAGCTCACAATTTCATGGAGGAAGCTTGCTCCATGGGTGTGGGAGCTTGTAGTATGAACTGTTACTTTCTGACCGATTAGAAAGCCAGAGGGAGAGGACTGGAGAGGTGGCTCAGTGGGGAAGAGCACTTCACATGCAAGCACAAGGGCCTGAGATCACTGGAGTTCCATTCCTCAGCACCCACAAATCCGTATACCTGAAACCCCAGTCTTGTGGGGAGCAGAAAATCTCCAGTTATGAGTTCAGCAAGAGACTCCATCTCAAAGAAACACATACATGATGAGTGACAGAGAAGGACAGCCAATGCTCTCCTCTGGCCTCCAGATACATGGATCTGCATATATATATATATGGGACATGTGCACTCTCACCTGCATTCATCACACATGTACCACACCACACTTCCTTGCACACGCAAACGTGAATGAATGAATTGAAAAATAAAAAGAGAGAGAGAGAGGAGGCTGACAGAACGAGGTCTGGCTATTCGCCAGAACTGCCTCTGTGGTCTGAAATCTGCCAATTAGGCCTCATTTCCAAAGACTGTGCAAACTCCAGAACAGTGCCACTAACTGGACCAATTGATTTAACACATGAGCCTGTGACGAATACCCTTGGGCACCGGAAGCTCCTTTCGCTCAGGCAGCTCCTAGAGAGCAGGCCATCAGTACTCAGCAGTCAGGAGATCAAACCCCTAGGTTCTGAAGGGAGAATTGAGTGCTTGGCATAGTATCCACAGCGTCCTGCCAGTACCTTGGCCTAATTTTCCTTGAAGAAAATCAAACAGAAAAGAAACAAATCAAAGTATCATTTCATGCATGTAGGATTAAGCCAGCCCGATTCAGTCCAGTCTTTTAGTTTTGAAAAATGAACCTGGCTCTTAAATCCAATCTTCTTTCATGATTTTTGCCTGGGAAGTAATGAGCATTCTTAATTCCTTAGATCCCAAAAAGCCGCTTTCAGTTACAGTTGTGATCATTACTTCTGCTCCATTTGTCTCTTCCTTGATGAGAGCTGTCTGTTTCTCTTATGCCAGAGCCAAGGGTTAACATCCACAAGACTTCACAGATCGCTTGGCACCATAGTTGCATGAGACAGCTAAACACACGGTGGGTAACCTTGTGCCAAAGCAGGGACCCAGGGCTCCTTGCATGACAGGAGGTGAATGTTACGAAATGCTATGTATGCATTTTTAATATTTTGAAATTTCATGTATGTTTTTAAGTCCAAGACATGTTTTTCATGTTACTGAGTTTCTTATTCCGTGGTGTACACTACTCACTACCTTTAAGATTAATTTGAACAGCACTGATTTTATTTCTCACAATTTCCTACATTGGCTTGTTTCCCTTTCGTATCCTGTGCATTATGATGTAGAAGTTCTGTTCCTCGGGCTTACCAAAACCATGAAACTCGTCTGTCAGGAAATCAATGCACCTCTTCTGATGTTTTATAGGACTGTTTGTTAGAGGCCTTGTGGTGCCTCTTTTATCATTTTTTTCCAAAATTTTTTAATTTTTAAAATCATTTTTATTTTAGAGAGAACAAGAGGGATGGGGAGAGAATTGGCATGCCAGGGCCTCAGCTACTGCACTCAAACTTCAGATGCCTGTGCTACCTAGTGGGCATGTGCACCCATTTGCTTGCCTCACCTTTGTGTATCTGTCTAATGTGGGATCTGGAGAGTCAAACATGGGTCCTTAGGATTCGCCTTAACCACTAAGTCATCTCTCTGGCCCTCTTTTATCATTTTTGAGTCCAGGGAAAGTTCCCTGTCTGTTCTGTGAAGAACTCTTACTGCTCAGTACCCCCACATCAGTCATGGCAGAATTCTGTCAAACTGGAAGCTGCAGGTCGGGGAGCTGAGGTCCGTTCTGCATCCACTCTCGAGCCCAGTGGCTGCTCTGCAGTGTTGATTCCCAACTTCATCCATCCATCAGTGCCAGAGCTGCTCTAGCCTGGCTGTGGTGCCATTGGATATGGAGAAGGGGCCTTGCATTGTGGGTGGCACTGACTGCAGAGGTGATATGACAAGCAGCCAAGAAAATTTTTTTCCAATGCCATAAGAATTTAGGGTCCATACATCCATAAGGACTGCTTTGTTTGCAGTCTTGGAAGAGATAGATTAAAAAAAAAAAATCTCCCGAAAAGGTTTTTTATCTTATTCAGTTAACTCAGAACAGTGTGTATAATTGTAAAGCCCTTTTTCATAGTTCCTTTTGTGTTTCTTTAACCTTTTTTTTAAATTTATTTTTATTTGAGAGAGATTGAGAGCTAGACAGAGAGAGAATGGGCATGCCACCGGCCTCTCAGCTGCTGTGAACGAACTCCAGATGTGCGCGCCCCCTTGTGGGCAAGTGCAGCATTGTGCCCTTGCATCACTTTTTGTGTCTGGCTAAACGTGGGACCTGGAGAGTGGAACCGGTGTTCTTAGGCTTGGCAAGCAGGCGTCTTAACTGCCAAGCCATCTCTCCGGCCCTAACCTTTTTCTAACAGGATGAATAACTAATTCTACCAGTGTGGGAAGGCCTGTTCATAAAGCATTCTATAACTTGGCCTTCCAACTTGCATGTTTTTGTTCCTGGGGAAGGAACAATTCTGCTTACTCTCCTGTAAGCATTCTCTCTTGAAGGTGGCTCAGATATAGAAGGAGTCCATTTTGTAATATGTCAGGTTCTCACTGGACAAGTCAGACATCTTTTTTTTTTCTTTATCTCTGAAGCTTATTATTTTGATGGCTAACCTTGAAAAAGTCCTCAGATAGCTTTCGTGGCAGGATGTACCTAACTGGAACTTGATTGTATCTTTATACTCCTTGGTGCTTTGCATCCCTGTACTCTACCCAAACATTTATTGTTCACTCGTTTTCTGTTCAGTCACCAGTTTGTAACCCCACTTAAAAAATTAACAGATATATCCTATTTCTGCTGGCTTTGTTTTGTCACATTATGAGCACTTTGTGTAGACTTCTGGAATATTAGCTTTGATGGGTTATGGACTCATGTTCAGTTGTGCCATTTTGTATACAGTGCACTGTCAGTTATCTGCCTTTCAGATTAGGAGTAACTTCTCCCATCTGCCGAGGGCTTCTTGGATATCAGTACTGAAAGAATTACTTGTAACATATCGTGTAGTCCTTCCAACTGTGCTGCTCAGTTGATTTAGCTGTGATAGAACTTGTCAGTGCCAAGAAGGGATCTGAACCTAGGCCTGTCAGACTCTAGTACTCACCCTCTTGATTATGACCATCTAGTCACAGCCTGGAGCTGCTCTAGTCTTTGGGGTGGTTTTGGAATGTCAGGGCTGGGCCCCAGTTTCCTCAGCTTACAGGTAATGCCACCATAGCATTGCTCTGACACAAACTTACATTTAGAGACTCTGGTTTATTTTTATGGTCATTGAGAAATTCTGGTTTCACTTCTGTTACCAGCTTAAAGGAACAGGGCATTTAAAACAAACCAAGTGAGGTATGTGTAAAAAGAGTTTGATCACATTCTTTTGGTCAATTTGCACTTAAGAAAATTTCAAAACTACAGAAAACTCCTTAAAAGTACTATTTTGCATACAGGTAGATGGTTTGAAAGGAAGGTAGAAAGTTACAGGACTCTAGTAAAAAGTCGGTAGTCTAAATACATTCCAAAATGGAAGGCTGTGTTTTTTGAACACAGTGTGCACAGTCAAACCTACCCTTCCTTACTGGCAGTGAGCCAGTGACTGGAGCCAGACTCTACTTGTAGTTATTTTAATCTGCATCACATGTTCAAATAAGCATCTGAAGTCACTTTTCTGTGTAATTTAGGAATCAAATATAGCATTACTCAAAGTTGCTTTCCTTACCCCGTTTGGATTAGAATGATGGGAGATGGTTGTTTTGTGGCTGGTGGACACTATAGTTGTGCCATTGGTCAGAAAATAACACTGGTCCTGGGATAGCAGTGGCAAAGAAAAATTAGGAAAAGGAAGGAGGGTCTCAAAGTGAAAGACTAAAAGCTGATAACAGATCAGAGTGGTATATGTGCCTAAGACCTATTATAATGCCAGGTTCAAGGACATATAGACCTCCACAGTATGGGAAAGTACACACACACACACACACACACACACACACACACACAATAGTCTTTTATGCCCTCACTCCAACTCCCTGTTACCCTGAGGACCCTCTTCAGTGGAGTTAATTTAGTTTTCTAATGAATAGTGTAGGAGCAATAGAAATCAACTGAAATACAACTTTTAGCACAAGTAGAAGGAACTACATGATGGAGTGAATGTGCCAAGTGTTACTAGAATGTAAAGATTGATGGGGTAAATAGACTGTGGATTTGGAAGAAACTTACATGTGGCAAGCAATAGAATGCATATTATAAAGCAAGTTCTGTTATATTACTCTAGTGAGGAATTAGAACTCTTACAGTTTCACATAAGCCCATCATGTGAAGCATATATAAGTATTCCAAAACTTGCTAAACTCTTTGACTATCTGAGATTAAGTTTTTAAGTTACCCACCCTCTTTTTTTTGTGTGTTCTGAAAGTCAGTTCCACTCACCCAGGTTCTTGGTTCTTACACATGCTAGGAAAGCACTCTCCACGGAGCTACTCCTCTGCCCACTCTTTTTCTAAACATAAATATTTTAAACTTGGGGTTATGGCAGCTCTAGGTTGCGGGAAAGTCCCCATCTCAAGGAATATGCAATTGAGTAATAGAGAAATGTATCCAAAGTTCTCCCCTCACCACCTCACAAATGTGCATGGTATACATCTGCACACACATACACATGCATACAACACTAAACATGCTCTACACACACTTGCATACACTGTAGTGCACGTGCTCTACACACACATAAACTTGGGGAGATTTAAAAAGAATAATACCAAATATGGTAGCTTGTGTTTAGTTCATAGTAGATGTTCAATTAAAACGGGATGAGGACCTACAACATGAGACTTAAGGAAATGTGAAGAGAGAGGCCTTAATGTCTTCTTTAAAAAAACTGGCTGGGGCTCAGTGGATAAAGTATGATTACAGCAAGCATGATTATCAGAGTTCAGATACCCAGCACCATGTTAAAGCTGGATGCTATAGTGTGCCCATAATCCCAGCACTCCTATAACAAGATGGAAGGCAAAGACAGGAGAATCAGAAGGGCGTAGGCCAGCTAGCCTGGCAGGTCAGGGACAAACAACAGAGAGGAAGGCAGAATGAATACCCAGAGCTGTCCTCTAGCCTCCACAGCCATGCTGTGACACACACACACACACACACACACACACACACACTTTTAAAAGCTTGAAGATTGGAAATGTCTTCATATGGAATGACAGGACAACTTTTCTATATGAGCCCAATAGAGTAGAAGCAAGACCAGTGAATATTAGCTCCAGTAAAATACTTGACCCTTCCTAGTGAGTTTCTAACATTCAGAACAGTTTAAAATCTAGATTAGGGTATTTTAGGAGAAAAATCATTAGAGGACTACAAATAGCACAATGGGAAACATTTTATTTCTTTATTAGTTATGTACATAGTGTGCATACAGCCATGTTGGTACCATCATTAGCCTGCTTCCTGTCCTCCCCCTCCGAAGGGACCCTCGTCATTGGGGAATGTGGGTCGTGCATTGTGGGGGTAGCCATCTGTTATGGGGAAAAGGCAATGTTTCTGTGCATAATGTCCCAGCTTGTGGCTCTAAAAATCTTTCCGCCCCCTCTTCTGCAAATTTCCCTGAGCCATGTTGGGTTCATTTTAGGTCTACTTCAGTGATGAGGTCTTGGGAGCCTCTGTGTCTCTGGATATCTGGTTTCGTAGGAGTTGAGTGTTCTATTTGTCTATCTCCTTCGCCCTTGTGTAGTATCAGGTTCCCCAAGAAAGCAGCACTCTTGCTCATTTACCCAATTATTCTATGGTTCAGCTGGGGCCCTGATGAGGTGTGATGGGCTGATCCTCTCCTCAGGTCCTGCTTCCATCTGAAAAAGAGAAGCAGATTCTCCAATGGAGAGTGAAGTGAGCATGAGATAAATAGGACAACCATTATTATTTTAGAAAGAATTTGATAGGTGTAGGCCCTCTTGTAGCCCACGATTGGTGGGACATTGGTATTGGAGAATTCGCTCATTTTTTGGATATGGTTCTGACTTGTTTTCCAGTTCCAGCTATGGGTTCTGTTCCACTGAGCAGATCTGCTAGCCAAATCAAGAGCAGATGGTTACCTATCATGGCTGTGTGCCACTATTGCACTTGTGTGAGCATCACGTTAGGTTGTTTGCTGCTGAGTAGCTTAGACCACGAGTTGCTTAGACAGATGTTGGTCATTTTCCCCCATTCTCTCATGTAGCACCTTCTGGCACTACACAAGCTAACTGTTTGGAGACTGGCTCTCTTCCAGATTCTGGCCAGGTCACTCCATCTTCCGTACCAACAGCAGATGGTGTCTTCTGAAGTAGGATCTTAGCATTAACCTGACAGAAATCTGTCTTTTTTTGGGAAACCTTGTAGGTCTCTCTGACCATTATGGATGTTAACCGCATGCTGGTACTGGGAGTTACAGGTCAGCACCAAAGGAAAAGAAGGAAGAAAAAGATAGGTAATATAAAAGAGAAAGAGAGAAGAGAGAGAATAGGGAGTGAGCAAGAGAGAAACAGGAGAAGTTTAAGGTTAGTCTTCATCATACCCTCTGCAGGGCCCTGTGATATAGGTGTTCCCTCTAAGGACCTGATGAAGGTTCAACCTTTTAGTCTGTCTTTCAGGATATAGGAATTTATGGTACCATTTTCATTTGGGTCCAGTTTTGTGTTCCCCTCACCCTTACTCTCCCCTCCTGCCTTACCCTCCCTATTGTCTGGTCCTCAAGATGCTTATTAATTATGTCAGCATCTTGGACAGATTCAGGTTAGGAGCCACAGATGAGTGAGACCATGCAACAATTATCTTTCTGTGATTGGGTGAGTTCACTGAGAATGATTTGTTCCAGGTTCAACCATTTTTCTTCAAAGTTCATTGTGTCATTTTTCCTTACTGCTGTGTAGAATTCCATAGTGTAGATATACCACATCTTTGTTATCCATTCTTCTAATGATGGACATCTGGGTTGATTCCAGCTCTTGGCTATT
Organism: Orientallactaga sibirica; assembly: GCA_036365145.1. Taxonomy (NCBI): domain Eukaryota; kingdom Metazoa; phylum Chordata; class Mammalia; order Rodentia; family Dipodidae; genus Orientallactaga; species Orientallactaga sibirica. The sequence goes on from JAEOAD010001605.1 coordinate 1,863,661, forward strand.
ATGAATTGAGCAGCTATAAACATGGTTGAGCAAATCTCTCTGAACTGAGGCATGGAGCTTTTAGGGTAAATGGCCAGTAAGGGGATAACTGGGTCTGTTGATAACTCTATAGTCAACTTTTTTAGGGGTCTCCATATTGCTTTCCATAGTGGTTGTACCAGCTCACATTCCCACCAACAGTGAACGAGGATTCCTAGTTCTCCACATCCTCACCAGCAATTGTTGTTATTTGAGTTTTTAATGTTTGCTATCCTTACTAGGGTAAGGTAGGATCTCATAGTTGTTTTAATTTGCATTTCCCTGATGGTTAGGGATGTTGAACATTTTCTTAAGTGTGTGTTTGCCATTTGTATTTCTTCTCAGAGAACTCCTTTGAGTTCTCTGCCTCATTTTGTGAGTGGGTTGTTTGACTTTTTATTGTTTAGGTTTTTGAGTTCTTTGTAGATTCTAGAAATTAGGCCTCTGTCAGTTTTAAAGCCAGCAAAAATTTTCTCCCATTCTGTGGGTAATGTACTGGCTCTGCTTATTATATGTTTGTCTGTGAAAAAAACTTTTCAGCTTCATGAGACCCAATGGTTGAGTGATTGTTTAATTTCCTGAGCTACTGGGGTTTTGTTTAAGAAGTGTTTTCCCACTCCTATATCATGGCAAGTTCCTCCTATTTTTTCTTCCAGTAGTAGCAGTCTTATATTGAGGTCTTTGATCCATTTGGACTTGATTTTCGTGCATGGTGAGATATGTGGATGGAGTTTCATTTTCCTGCATATGGTTATCCAGTTTGTCAGCACCATTTGTTGAAGATGCTATCTTTTTTCCAGTCTACATTGTTAGGGTCTTTGTCGAATATCAAGTAGCTGTAGTTACTTGACCCAAAGTCCAGGTCCTCGATTCTGTTCCATTGGTCTATAATCCTTAATTCACCCATCAAGAGACATAAGCTAACAGGGTGGCTCAGAAAATTAGACCCCCTCAATCTGCTGTCTTCAAGAAACCCACATCACCACTTAAGACAGACACCTCCTCAGGGTGAAAAGGTGGAAGATGATATTCCAAGCAAACACAAATAGGAAACAAGCAGGCAGAGCTATACTAATATCAGATAAAATAGACTTCAAACCAAAAGTAATCAGAAAAGACAAAGAAGGCCACTTCTTATCAAGGGAATGATCCACCAAGAGGATATCACAATAATCAATCTTTATGCACCAAACACAGGTGCACCACAGTTCATTAAAAAAAAAAAAAAAAAAAAACAGAAATAACCACCAACACCATCATAATTGGAGGACTTCAACACTCCACTATCAGCAATAGATAGATCATCCAAACTGAAAATTAACAGGGAAATAAGAGAGATCAACAAAGCCATAGATCAATTAGACCTAATGGACATCTACAGAACATTCTGCCCCAAATCACAGATTACACATTCTTGTCAGCAGCCCATGGAACCTTCTCTAAAAGAGGTCAGATACTGGGTCATAAAGCCATAAAGCCTGCCTCCATATATTTAGAAAGATTGACATAATTTCCTGCATGACACTAGATCACAATGCTATATTGCTAGAAATTAACAACAAAAGATACTCCAGGAATCCCACCAGCTTCTGGAAACTGAACAACACCCTTTTAAACAATAAATGGGTAGTGGACAAAATAAAAAATGAAATTGCAAATTGTCTAGAAAAGAATGACAATGAGGACACAATGTACTAAAACTTACGGGACACAATGAAGGTGGTCCTCGGGAAAATTCATTGTGCTAAATGCCTTCATAACAAAGACAGAGAGATCTTCTTGTAAAAACAAGAAGAATCCAACCCAAAAAGCTCCAGACAGAAAGAAATAATTAAGATCAGAGCAGAAATTAATGAATTGGAAACTAAGAGAAAACAATTAAGAAAATTGATGAAACAAAGAGCTGGTTCTTTAAAAAAAAATAAATAAACAAAATTGATAAACCCCTAGCCAATTTGATCAAGTGAAAAAAAGAGATGCTTCAAATTAACAAAATTAGAAATGAAAAGGAGAGATCACAATAGACGTAAGTGACATTGGGAGAATCATCAGGGCTTATTTCAAAAACCTACACTCCACAAAACTGGAAAATATGGAGGAAGTGGATGAATTCCTGCACACATACCACCTACCAATGCTAAACTCAAAACAGATTAATCTCCTAAACAAACCTATCACATCCATGGAGATTGAAAAGGTAATCAACCACCTCCCCCAAAAGAAGAGTCCAGGACCAGATGGCTTTTCTCAGCTGAATTCTGTCACACCTTCATGGAAGAAGTGAAACCAGTTTTTCTCAAACTCTGCCACACAATTGGAGAATAGGGAAAGCTCCCCAACTCCTTCTGTGAAGCTAGTATCACCCTAATAACGAAACCAGACAGAGATGCCACAAGAAAAGAAAACTATAGGCCTATTTCCCTGATGAACTTAGACACAAAGATCCTGAGCAAAATCCTTGTAAACCGAATTCAACAACATATCAAAAGAATTGCCCACCTTGATCAAGTAGGCTTCATCCCAGGAATGCAGGGATGATTCAACATACAGAAATCTGTCAATGTTATACACCACATAAATAAGCTTAAACACAAAAACCACATGATCATTTCAGTAGATGCAGAAAATGCCCTTGACAAAATAGAACATCACTTCATGATCAAAACATTGGAGAGAATAGGCATGGACAGCTCATATCTCAACATAATAAAGGCTATATATAAAGCTCCTAAAGCCCAAATAATACTTAATGGGGAGAGACTGAAGGTATTCCCATTGAGATCAGGAACAAGACAGGGGTGTCCACTCTCACCTCTGCTCTTCAACATAGTACTGGAAGTCCTAGCTTAAGCAATAAGACAGGAGAAAGAAATAAAAGGGATCCAAATTGGAAGTTAAGTTAGCCCTATTCACAGACAACATAAGTGACGCGAGAACCTCCATCTCAAAACTCTTAAAGGTGATTAACTCCTTCGCAAAGTAGCAGGATACAAAATGCACAAAAATCAGTAACCGTTCTATATGCAAAAGACAGAGATACAGAAAAAGAAATAAGTGACATTGTCCCATTTTCAGTAGCAACAATAACAACAACAACAACAAAAATACCTTGGAGTAACATTAACCAAGGATGTGAAAGACCTGTACAATGAAAACATAAAAACACTCAAGAAAGAAATTGAGGAGGACTTGAGAAAGTGGAAAGACCTCCCATGCTCCTGGATAGGCAGAATTAACATTGTGAAAATAGCAATCTTACTAAAAGCAATATACAGATTTAATGCAATACCAATAAAAATCCCAACATTTTTCTTCACAGAGACAGAAAAAATGATCTCAAAATTCCTATGGAAAGGCAGAAGACCTCAGATATCCAAGCATATCCTCAGCAAAAGAAACACCTCTGAAGGCATCACCAAACTTGATTTAAAGCTATATTACAGAGCCATAGTAATAAAAACAACATGGTGCTGGCATAAAAACAGGATTATAGACCAAGGGAAACATTTTTTTAAAAACTTAAAGCAGCATTAGAAAATATTAAAATTTGTAGGAATAAGTTTCTCAAAAATGTTCAAGATCTCCACATGAAATTATGAAACATTAATGGGAGCTATTAAAGACCCAAAGAAATGGAGAGATATACTATATACATGGATTAAAAGACTCAGTATGATGAAAAAGAATTTCTCAAGTTTATCCATAATCAGTGGAAAGTCTAATCAGCATCTTAGATTTTTTTTTACAAGTTGATTTCAAAGTTCACATGTAATTGCAAAGGAGTAGTGGGTAGTTTAGGTAATGTTGAAGACAACTTATGTCACAGGCATCAGCACATTTAAAAGGGGTTGTTGTTAAAGCTGTGGGTTAGGGAAGGGAGCCAAAGGGGTAAAAAAAAATCTAGAAATATACAGTTATACTTATTTTAAAACTAATATTGTATTAAAGTGGGAAAGGATATTTTTGTGGTTGAATGAGTTAGAAATCTATGTGGGAAAATACTGATATTAATCCCCATCCCTTAAACACATGAAAGATAAATTTTAGATGAATTATAGATCTAACATAAGAGCTAGAGTATAAAATGTTTAAAGGGAAGTAGTAGAACTCTGTTCATAACTTTCAACGAGCTGATACATCTTTACTAGACATATAAAATATTATTCCTACATAAGGAGAAAGTAATAAATTAAACATTACTACAGTTAAGAGTTTCTAATGTACAAAAGACTCTATTAAGAGAGAAGAAAGGAAAACTGGAAGGGCATATTTATAACAAAGGACTCTTGCCTAGAGTACATTTAGATATAAATATATTCTATAATATAAATATAAATCAGTAAAACATGAAACAATTCAATGGAAAAAAGAACATAAAATAAAAATGTAGTCTTTATTAAAGAAGCTCTTTACATGGACCATAAGGATAGGGAAAGACTGTCAATTTCAGTAGTCATCAAGCACAATAGAGGGCCACCATACACATTCCATGATGGTTACAGTGAAAATGGCAATGACACTTACCAATGAGGACGCACAGCCACTGAACTCATATGTTGGTGGTGGTGGATATTGTGAAAATATTTTAGAAAACTGGCAGGATTCATTGAAGCTTTGTGTGCTGTGACCTTTATACTTTGCTCTTTGGTATGCCTGCATGCATGTGTGCTCTCAAAAAAAAAAGTACAAAAAGGCTTACAGTGGCATTGTTGGCAGTAGTTAGAAATTGAAAAGATCTCAAGTATTCATCAGCACCAAATTAGACGTAGCATAGTCATAACCATGAGAAGTTATACAATAAAGAGAGAGTGAACACAGATATAGGCGGAATGGATGAGTCTAACAAGCTTGCTCCTGAGAGCAGGAAGCTGTACAATTTCCATTTAAATACAGTTCCAGAATGGGTGCTTGAACCAAGTGTTAATAGTCTTGGAAGTGGTCATCCTTCTTAGGGACGAAACTGGGTAGTGTACTGGCCACCTCCCTATTCTCATCCAGCTGCTGGTTCTGTTTGAGAAAATTCAGTGAACTTATGCGTGTGGAGTACTCTATAAACCTTATTCTAATGGGACTGTCTTTCTTGAGTGTATTGATCATCAAAATCCTAAGCTAAGTAGCCATTTGACACATACTTGTGATAGAATTGAAATGTCCCTAATAGCCGACTGTTTGAGCAGAGAGCCAATGTGGGGCAGTACCTTTCCTCTGCGAGGCTTGAGTAAGCCGTTCCCTAATGAGGTTTCTGTCATCAAGATTCACAAGGAAGTGACCCTTGGCAAGCTCTGATGCACCAGTCCCAGGGCAGCGGTCTGTTGCTGGATGACACATGCAGTGAACTAAGTTTGTCCCCCAAATCTAGCACCTGAATAGAATATGCTATAGTTGTGATTTTTACCTGCCCAGCAGAGAGAGAAAGCATTTGCCTCTCTGCTGTTTATTTTTATTGCAATAATTCCCATTTAAAATGTCAAAATGACGAGAAAGTTGAGCGAGGGATGAGAGAAGGACAGTGACAACACAGTAAATGCAGCTGGCTGCAAATGGGCAGCTCTTGGCTTTATGACACTCAAAGCACGGAGGGGATAAGACAGAATGTCCTAAGGAGAAAATTCCAGTCCTTACCACTAAAGAAAGCTTCGAGGCCCGTGAGGCAACACCGAGCAACCTGCAGTGAAGCACGTCTTCTAGTGTGTTCTGGCGCTGATGTGTAAGTGCACAGTAACCTTCACTCAAGTCTCATTGCTCAGGAGTCGACATTGGAAGGAGCCCAGGCCTTATCTGCTCCCACCAGTCTCATTATCTGGCGGGAGGTGTGGTATGTGGGGCAGTTGTGCTGCCTTTCAAATAGTGACTGCCTGTTTGTTTCAACTGACCAGGTGTCCGGGAAGAACCTACTGTCCAGCAGGCTCAGCGTCGGTCAGCTGTCTTTCTGTCCTTTAAGTCCCCAATTCCATGTCTGCCCTTGCGCTGGGAGCAGCAGAGCAAACTTCTTCCCACTGTTGCCGGAATCCCTGCGAGTAGAGTCTCCAAGTGGAGCACAGATGAGGTATGTTTTATTTATTATTACTATGATAGTTGTCTTTAGGTACCAGGTATAAGAAAAATTGGCTTAACAAGTATTAAATGCATTGTGTATAGGTAAGATTTAGTCTTACAATTTATTTTCTCCCTGAAAGAAAAGGAATTACTTGCTCGGTGTGGTAGGACACACCTTTAATCCTAGCACTTGGGAGGCCAAGGTAGGAGGATCATTGTGAGTTTGAGGCCAGGCTGAGACTACATAGTGAATTACAGGAGCAACACCCTACCTGAGGAATAAAATAAAAGAAAAAGGAATGATTTGAGGGAGAGGGGGAATACCTAAGCCATCTAGGTTTTTTTTTTTTTTTTTTTTTTTTTTTTTTTTAGCCTAAAGCACTTGGATACCAACTTACTAAATTTTTAACTAGGAATTTTAATATCATTTTTTGCAGGTGTCAGAATTCATTCAGAGCTTACCTGGGTGTGAAGAACATGGAAAGGTGTTTAAAGATGAAGTAAGTGCCCCACTGTGTCATGGTGTATTTAAAGATGAAGTCAGTGTCCCACCGTGTCGTGACGGGTTTAGAGATGAAGTCAGTGTCCCACCGTGTCGTGACGTGTTTAGAGATGAAGTCAGTGTCCCATTTTATCATGACGTGTTTCATATGGGATCAAGACACTGACATGCACCGAGTGGGGAATGTATTACATAGGCAGCCATGAAGAGGTGGGTTGTGCTACATTTGACAAATTGATATATAGTTGATTACGTATAGCATTAATCACTTGAATTAAAACAACTTACAAAAAACACGAAATCAAAAGGAATGTTTGCAGGAACCTTTTCATGATAGTGTATATAGCACTATTCAGTACAGGTCCACAGGATTAAACAACAAGGCTTCGATAGCTCATAGCCCAGAAAGAAACCAAAGAAAGAATTATCAAACATTTCTTTTTACAGTTTTATTCCCTCTAGTAACATTTTCAATAAAGGAAAATTAGCTCCCATTATATGAATTTCAGATGTCCTAACAATTTCAAGGTTAACTCTGTGTGATACCTGTAATTGCCACTCCTGCCCCTAGACCTTATGTTTCTTAGTTATATGGATAACACCAGGTATTTATCATAATCTACTTTGGGAAGATTACCTTTTTTCTCTCTCTCTTTTTTTGTTTTCAAATATTTTATTTATTTATTTGAGAGAGAGAATGGGCTTGCTAGGGCCGCTAGCCACTGCAAAGGAACTCCAGTATATGTGCCATCTTGTACATCTGGCTTATGTGGGTACTGGGGAATTGAACCTGGGTCCTTAGGCTTTATAGGCAAGTGCCTTAATTGCTAAGCCATCTCTCCAGCTCTATTTTTTTCTTTTTAAATTAGCATGTAGAATAACAAATTTCAGTTTGGCATTTGCATAGTACTTTCTTATTGATCTCCCCTGCTCCTTTGTCCCACTCTAACCCAACCCCTTGTCCCTTCAGTCACCCATATTCTTTCACTTGAGTTTCTCATGTATTCTATTGCCCTCCCTCTCCCCTCCTTAAAACCTGTTACAGCCCCCATGATACCCTTTCTGGTTTCACGAGTTACACTCACACTCACTCCCCCATATAAACATATATAAATATGCAGTATTTGTTTGAGTCTGTGTTACCATACTTAATATAGTAGTATTCAGATCCATCCATCTTCCTGAAAGTTTCGTGATTTCATTTTTTTTTTACAGCTGAGTAAAATTCCATATGTATCCTATTTTCATTATCCACTTATCTTTTGATAGACATCTGGGATGGTTACATTTCCTTCCTATTGTGACTAGAGCAGCAGTGAACATGGATGTGCAAGTATCTCTGTAGTAGGGTACATAGTCTTTTGGGTATATGCACCAGACTGGCAGCACTGGGCCATATTATTCTCTTTTTAGTTCTTTGAGAAACCTCCACACTGATATCCATCATGGATGCACTGGTTTATTTCCTGCCAGCAGTCACTAAGGGGTCTTTCCCACACCCTTGCCAACATTTGTTCTCATTTGCTTTTTTTTTTGATGATAGACATTCTGACTGGGGTGAGATGGAATCTCAAAGATGGCTTGTGCAAACATTAAATGTCTTTACAGATCACATTCCATGAATTTCTATCCCTGAATAGACTTAGATCCATGTATCCAGGTCACTGTTTTCTTTCTTTGAAAGAATTATGTGTTAATTACCTTTGGAAATGATATTTTTGAAAATAAATGTATAGTACATTTATTTTATAAATTGTATTTTTTATTCTGTTGATAGATAGTTTGCACATGTTTGGTTCTGTTATTTAGTTTAAGTAAGATTTAACTTCATATTCAAAATATTATGGTATTTCTTTGGTTATATTTTTTCCTTATAGCATATTGTCTTTGGGGGCACTCCTCAGACAGCAGATATCCTTCCTAGAGAGGGATGGGACAGTTAATGTTCTTGTCTAGATGTCTCATTCACTCCCAAGTTTGTTCACTCCTTTTCCACACACCTGGTGAGTGTTTGCTAGGTTCTTACTTTGTATATTACTCTGAAATTCCCTGATGAAAAAGATGCTCAAAAATTAGTAAAACACAGTCCTTCTCCTAAGGTATTTCACAAGGTCAGTAGATACTGGTTTAGAGTCTTAGAAGTGAACATTGACAGGTATAACTAAAGTCTTATGTGCCATATCCAAAAGGCAATGTACAGGTATTAGAATAGTCTGTGATTGGAAACTGTTACTGGTGTTTTGTTGTTGTTGTTGTTTTAATACACCACATCTAATCCATTGAAAATCCTGTTGGGTATGTTTTAACAACATATACATAAAGAATCCGACTCTTTCTTCCTCCTCCAGTCTCATCCTGGTCTGAGCCATCATTATCTCTCACATTGATGTGTGCAATAACCTGCTAAAAGGTCCCCCTACTTCTGTTTTTGCTTCTCTGTGGCCATGGTGATCCTGTAAAAACTTACATTATATTCTCCTCTGTTCAGATCTTTCCTAGTAGCTTCATACTTCAGAGTCAAAGCTGAAGGCCTTATCAAAAGATGAGTGGATAATGAAAATCACCTCTGTCCCTTCCTGGCCTCTAGGCTTACACTGCTCTTCATGGGGTCACATCCCAGCTTTGCTCTTCCTCAGATAGTCCTGGCATGCTCCAGCTCCTCCTTCTCTGTCTAGAACACTCTTTCTCTGCATGTATGCGTGACTCACTTCCTCTACTAAGATGCCAGCTTTTCAATTAGTCCTGCCCAGACCAACCAACTTGAAATTGCCATCTGCCACCACACGTGCATCTCAGCTCTGACCGCCCACTCACTCCCCAGCCAGCTCTGTTTTCTCATAATACTAATCGCCTTCTAGCTTACTAATTAATTTGCTTGCTTATTATGTTTATTACTTGTAGTCTGCCTCCCACTACTAGAATAAAAACTCCACAAAGAATTTGTACTTGTCTGCTTATTTTTGCTTCATCGATTTTCTTCTTTGCCCAGCTCAGGTCCAGTATGAGTGTTTGGAATGTTTAGTATGTTTTTACTAAGTGAATGTTCTCCTTTCTTTACACCCTAAGAAAGATGTATTGATGAGTGTCCAAATGATGAGAGAGTTCCAACTATAGATACGAACTGAGGTACTGAGGGAAGAGCACTGAATGGAAGAGCTCCTGAGTCCCAAGTCTTCTTCCTTATTTTGTGCCTTTAACAAGACAATCTCTGAAGTTAGAACAGTGCATGGCACTTACAAAAGTAAACAAAACACCATCCTAGCCATACACTGCAGTGATTCCCCTAGTTCTTACAGTGCACTTGCCTAATTCATTTACCTGCCTCTAGTTCAGGCTTGAGCTGTGGCTGCACACTGGAACAGTTTGTGTGTACTGACTTTGTCATGAGCTTCAAGGATTTTTGATTTCTAGTGTAACTTGTGAATAATAGTCCACCAAAATTTAACCTGCCCACCCTACTTAAGTTCAAATCCCAGCCTCAGGTCTCTTGGCTGTGCTGTTTGTCAGTCATCTGCCAGTTAAACTCTTACAGAGGTGCTGGAGGAGATGCTGACTTCTGCAAACCTGCACTTGAGCTCAGGCTTATCAGAACAGCCAGTCGTGGCAGTGCACTTCTTTAGAGCAACGTACTAGTTGACATTAAAAAAAATTTTTAAGATATTTTATTTGTTTGAGAGAGAGAGAGAGAGAGAGAATGGGCATGCCAGGGCCTCCAGCCACTGCAAACGAACTCCAGATGCAGGCACCCCCTTGTGCATCTGGCTTACGTGGGTCCTGGAGAATCGAACCAGGATCCTTTGGCTTTGCAGGCAAAGTGCCTTAACCTCCAAGCCAGCTCTCCAGCCCCTAGTTGATATTTTTATTAAGGATTTAGAAAGTATTTCTCTGGCTTCCTTCTGCTGATGTCTGTCCAGGTTGAGTGAAGTGTTTTTAGATCTTGATGGACTTGATTTGTTAAAGGAAATGTGTCATCGGACATGCAAAAAGACCAGAGCCAGGGTTTCTAAAAGCAGTGGAATCCTCCTCACGTGGCTATGTTATACTTGGAGATTGAGATCAGAGTGTCTTTCCTTCTAGCTTACAGTAGAACAGGATGCTTTCTCACTGGACTCACTGAAATTATCAACCTCTTTCCCACATAATTATTATGTCAAGTTGTGTAAGATTGTCCGCAGTTCTTAATGATTAAATATTCTGTATAGACAGTTTACTTTTAGTGTATTATGACTCACTATGTAGTCCGAGCTTGTCTAAAATACATGATCCTCTTACCTCAGTCTCCTGGGTGCCTATATACATATATATATATATATTATACATATATTGGGTGTGTATTACCACACTGGCTTTTATTTTATTTTTGAAGAGAAAATGAAGATGTTAAGTAGCTGCTTACTTACTTCATCCTTTATTTAGTAAACTCTGCAGAAGTCAGGGCCTTAGTAGTTTTGCTAGGTCTTCCATGAAGGAGCATATATCAATAGCTTAAACAGTAGAAATGTATCGCCTCACAGTTCTGGAGCTTGGAGTCTGATGAAGACTACAAGTGAGCCTGCTTTCTGAGGGCTCTGCCAGCCCCTCTCATAGTGCTTGCTGTCCCTTTGTATTCTCTCTATGGATGACAGTCTCTATGTCTGAATTTTTCCCTTTTTGTAGACATCAGTCTTCCTAGAATAGGGATCCACCCTGATGTAGTATACCTTATTTTCACCAATTGTAGCTACAGTGACACCATTTCCAAGTAAGGTCACATTCTGAGAAACTGATGTAGAAGACATCAACACAGGAAACTGCAGAAGACATAATTCAACCCGTAAAAACATACTTCGTTGTCAGAGTTTCCAGTTATGCTGAGGCAGACAGAAAAAAGTGTGTTTTACTCTTTGGTGGATACTGAGGGAGAAGTGAAGTAAAGTGTTTTAAGACCATGCAGTTTCTGAAGCGCTGAACATCACAGACCAATTTACTGGTCACCCCATTAAACCAGATACCATCTTCATCACTTGTGTTTCTGAGTTTCAAAGGCCTTTTGCCTTAGAAGAGGCCCAGGTAGAGGAGGGCCTTCCACATAGTCACACAAGTAGTAGAAGAAGCAGGGTAGAGTCTGTGACTCAATATTGCCTTCACATTTTCCAACTACTTTGGTAATTGCTTTTCTTCTGCATGTCAAGGCTAATTGTGGCTATGCTAGACATAAACTTTTTTTTTTTTTTTTTTTTTTTTTTTTTTGCCTCATGGTAGAAGGCTAAACTTTAAAAAAAAAAAAAAAAAAAAAAAAACAGGCAAAAAATAAGTGTTTGCGTATAGCTGATTCTTGACCCAAATTCTTTTATGCTCACAAGCATTATGTACCTCTTATCTTAATTTCAAAACATACCGTGGGCTGAATAGATGGCTCATCAGTTAAAGGTGCTTGCTTGCAAACCTTGTAGCCCAGGTTTGATTCCCCAGTACCCACATAAAGTCAGATGCACACAGTGGCACATGCATCTGGAGTTTATTCACAGTGGCAAGATGCTTTGGTACACCCATTCACACACACTTTCTCTCTCTCTGTCTGCCTTGTTCTATCTGTCTGCTTGTCTGTGTCTCTCACGTAAATAAATAAAAATAAGAAATAAAACAAAAACCTACCCTGATATCTAATCTTATTAACCCAGCACCTCATTCAGAGTTATCACAAGAAGAAGGTATGGCCATTTCCCTATCCTTATGGACTGAGTTGTTTAGAGAAATGATTTGATTTTGTTCCCAGCCCACATTTGGATGTGTGGTTTTAGATAAGAAATGCCCATGCATCAGAACACATGTATGTGAGTACCTCCTTCAGATGCTGTGTGGAAGTCGACTGATAATGTAGTCTTGATATTTCCCATAACACCACATCTGGATAATCCACATTTTTTTTCTTACCTTTGTTTCAGCAAATTGATGGAGAAGCATTTTTACTTATGACCCAAACGGACATTGTTAAAATTATGAGCATTAAACTGGGCCCGGCTCTCAAAATTTTCAACTCAATTCTGATGTTCAAAGCCGCAGAGAAGAACTCCCACAACGAGCTCTGAGGAGGTGGGCACTGGGGACTGCCAGCTCTCAGCTGTCAGCTCATCATTGAATTCAAAGCACAAGGATGGTCATCACTCCCAAGCGAGAGGTCTCCAGACTCAGAAGAGCAGCACTATGGGGTTATTTATATTCCTCAAGACACAATATGTCTGAATTCACAAGAGTGCTTGAGCTTTTACCAGGTACTGTCGGACAACAGTCATCTTTTGGTTCTGTTCACTGAGCTAAACTTATCTTTGTAAATCTTTTTGAGGCGGGGAGGGGTGGGGAAAGGGAGGACTTCATTAATTATTTATGGATGGGGCAGAATAAGAACTTTTGGCATTTTGTAAACATTGTTGAACTCTATTTCATGTACACTTTGTTTTTCAATACTTTAAGAAACCTTTTTATATAATTGAATTTCAACTGAAACCAAATTGGTCAAAAGCTGGCTAGGTTTAGCCAGAGGACTGTTATCTGTATTCTTCATTTGTGCCATATTTTGAATTGCAACAGTATGCTAAGTGTAACTTTGCAAATTACAATATTGCCTAACTGCTTGCCATCATTCGTTGGGCCTGAACAGTTGTATATATTACTTTTCTTTGAATCAGTGTTTTTACTTTTGCACGCATTACGAAATGTTAAGCAAATTACCTTTCACCAGCATCTTTACTATAATTACCAAAAACATGTATATAGAAGAGTGAAATTGAAAAATAAAATATATAAACCTAAATAAATGAAGTAGTATATGTGGGTGGCATCAGTCTTGTGCATTGTGGTGCCGCATGTGTTTACAGGAGTCAGGTGGCATCAGAGGATGTGTGGTTACATTCCAGGGTGTCTGTGAGGATCTTGAAGTGATTATGTGGTTACTGTGAGCTTCTCTGTAATTGTCAAGCAAGGAACTACAGTGCTTTACAGAGTTGAAGAACTCCTATTAAGAGCTCAGCTCAGCTCCTCAGGTCCTCCATACTGCAAGGGTTTCTTCAGAGTAGGCCGAGAACCCACGTATATGTCTGACTGAACAGGTGAGCAATACCAGCGAACACTAAGTTCTCGGTAGTCACAGGTCATGGAAATGATTCCCAAAGCAATTATTCAAGACTCTCTGTGGTAGAAAGATTCCTTTTTCCTATGAAATACTCTGCCTTGATTTATAAGCATCCACATGCACTTTAAATGATAACCCTTGATTCTTTATCAACAAATAGTTGGCATTGTTTCTTTTGTAAGCATGCACTTCTAAGGGAAAAGGTAAATTATTTTGTCAGTCTTTGTTCTACTTTCTACTTTCAGGATTGGACATTCAAGGATTGATTTAAAAGTAGAAACTAAGTGTTGTAATATGCAGTCAGAACTCTGGGGGAACACCCTCCCTGTTTCTGTAGCTTCTTTCATTTTCTTCTGTTGTGCTCTCTTTGATGTGCCATGTCGGGAGTTTATTATCAGTCCTTTGGCATTTGTCATGATTCAAGGTGAAATAGGGTCAGTGACATCTGCAGTGTCCCATTCATTTCTTTGCATGAAGCTGCTCAATAAGCTTTTCATTGTTCCCCCACCTTTTTATGTTGTGTTCAGTATTTGTACATTAAAATGCACTTGTTACATGTGATATGAATGAAATAAAATCTGAAATGCAGATTCTTTATTACATATGTATGATTTTTCTTTTGAGGTAGGGTCTCACTCTAGCTCAGGACAACCTGGAATTCACTATGTAGTGTCAGGGTGACCTTGAACTCAAGACAATCCTCCTACCTCTGCCTCCTGAGTGCTGGGATTAAAGACGTGCGCCACCACGCCCAGCTTCATATGTATGATTTTTAAGGAATGTAATTAACTAGGAAAATGGGAAAAGAACAGGATCATTTTCATAACATCAAACAAAAGTTATGCAAGAGTTGGAGTTAACTTTGGGGGTAGAGCAGGTGCCTAGAATTTGCAACCCCACAATTTTGATCTTCAGTACAAAAAAACAAAAGCCAAACAAGAGAGAAAGACAGAAAGAATGGTTGTGCCAGGGCCTCTTGCCACTACAAATGAACTCCAGACACATGCCCTACTTTGTATGTTTGGCTTTACATGAGAATCTAACCTGGACGAGCAGGCTTTGAAAGCAAGTGCCTTTCACTGCTGAGTCACCTTCCCTGCCTTTGTGTAAGTATTCAAAGAGGAAATACGGAAGCCTGATTGATGGTAGGGAATCCCTGAGGTAATAGAAGTAGGTTTAGGGTAAGATGAAGGGGACTGATAGAGATGTGGACCTGGATAGGAACTTTGCATGACACGCATTTCTAAAAAATTTAAAACATTGTACAAGCCAAATGAACTTGCCTACATGATGACATTGATTTGTATTTTCTAGAGTCACTGGACATAGCCCCCCCCCCAAAAAAAAGTGTGTTTGTAGATTAATATTCACTATATGACAGTACAGAGTCAGGTTCTGGAGGAAGATACACTTTTAGAAAAACAAAAGCATGGGCATGAATGTGCCCATGCCAGAGCATGACTTGGTCAGGCTTAGAGCAGAACTACTCTGCAGCTCCACTCATCACCCTGTCCGGCCCAACACAGGCTGATTCTGATTCTCACCTTCAGCCACAGAGATTATAGGCCTATACGAAAAGGAATATTTCATAAATTGATGAATTAAGTTTTTTTTTTTTTTTTTTTTTTTTTTTGGTTTCTTGAGGTAGGGTTTCCCTCTAGCCCAGGCTGATGTGGAATTTATTATGTAGTCTCAGGGTGGTCTCGAACTCATGGCAATCCTCCTACCTCTGCCTCCTGAGTGCTGGGATTAAAGGTGTGTGCCACCCATGCCAGGCCTTTGGGAGGAAATTTTGTGAGGCAGCAAATTTATATTCTAGTGTAAAGACAGAAAGAAAATGTTCAAATGTGAAGTTAATTTGGTGGAGTAATCCAGGAAGGCCTTCCCTATTGTGGTGCAAGTAGTCACTGACTTGGTGTGCAGTCTCCATCTTGCAGAGCTAGTAAGGAACGCATGTCTTGAGGATAATCACAAAGTACGCTTCTAACACTGTGGTTTTACAGACTTTTCCTTGTGAAATTCTTTCTGGTACATTGAGTCACATCCCAGAAATACTTGTGCCATCATTGGTTGTGAACAAACACAGTTCCAATGCAAGACTCAGTGTGTAAATCAGTGATGGATAGGGCGTTGACTGAGGACATCTGGGGATTGCCGCTGCCCTTGCTCTCAAGATGTGAAAATGCCTCAGGCCAGAGAGCTCATCCAGGGTAAGAGGAACTGGAAAGTATACACACCTTCTTAAAATGTTCATCAAATGTTTCCATACAATGTTCACAGGCTGCAAATGTGCAACTTGTGGACTTTCAAGAGAGTGACACTGAGGTCAGACCCTAACTGGGATGATCATATGTCATGTATAGTGCTTTTAAAAACTGATATGGGACTGGAGAGATGGCTTAGCAGTTAAGGCGCCTGCCTCCTAAGCCTAAGAATGCTGGTTCCAATCTCCAGGTCCCACGTTTAGCCAGATGCAAAGGGAGGCAAGGGCGCAATACTGCACTTGCCCACAAGGGGGCGCACGCATCTGGATTTCGTTCGCAGCAGCTGAAAGGCAGCTGGCACGCCCATCTCTATCTGTCTTTCTCTCTCTCTCTATCTCTCTCCAAAAAAAAAAAAAAAAAAAAAAACTGATATGCTCCAGGACTGGGGACATGGCTCTGTGGGTAGAGTGCTTACTGTGTCAGCATGAGAGCTGGAATTTAGATCCCCAGCACCCATGAGAACACCAGAGAACATGGTGGCCCACTTGTAATCCCACCATGTAGGAGGCAGACACGGGATTTCTCAGGACAAACTAGTTAGCTACACTAGCTGAATCCATGAGCTCTAGGTTCAAGGGAGAGACCTTGCCTCAGTAAATGAAGTGGAGAGACACTGAGAAAGATACTTGACTCTGTCCTGTGGTTCCCACACACATGCACACAACAAAAACCTGACACCTTTGAAAGCATGACTTTGGCCATGGAATTACTAAATTTTCAGACCAAATCCAGAGCTCTTTACTAGGTAGTACTTTATTACAGAATTTTACAAAGAATGTAAGCATGCAAATGTAAAGATGGAAGACATGGGCATTTCTTAGCAGGATACATGAGTCTCTACCCCTCTACTCAATCCTAAATCTTTAGCTGTCCTGGAGGTAAATTCTGAGGCAATACTTGCAGAAGGAAAATCAGGACTCTGCACATCAAAAATCAAGGTCTCCAGGAAGTTGAGTGTTTGAGACAGTCGTTTTGGACACTCAATCCCAAATACATGAAAGGCAGCCACTAGAGCTGCCAGCCCTGTGACACAGTCGGCCACGTGTGTGAGCTGCTCTTGTTCCAGATACAGAGCAAACTCACAGACGTCGATGTTGAAAGGGTTTTTAACTTTCAACACAGGTGTGGACACCTGCACCTGAAAAGAAGAGTGGAGTCACTATTTGTGACATGCAGAACAGCTGAACATGCTTTAAAATAGGACATGAAGGTAGGAAATAATAAATCAGTGGCCATTAATGTATCACATACCTTCTCATTCACCACGACAAAAAAGCTAGGATCATCCCCAAAAACATCCGGGAGGAGTAAACACGCAGCTGTTATCTTCATAGCTGCCAAAGAGGTGTGTTTACAAAAACAAGTAAAATATCAATTTTTGACAAAAGTAGGAAAATTAGTGTTAAAATATCTAACTTGGGACGGGGTGGATTCTAGTATGTGGGGTGTGTGCATGTGCACACTCACATGCTCATGTGTGTACAGATGGGTGTGCCACTGTGTGCACATGTTAGGAGGCCAATAGAGGACACTGGGTGTCCTCCTCTATGGTCCTTCTTCCTTATTTCCCTGAGACAGTCTCTCTGGAGGCAGATCTCACTGTTTTTTCCATTAGATTTTCTGACTAGCAATCCCCAGCAATTCTATTCTCTTGTCTCAGCTCTGTCACTCAGTGCTGAGGTTCCAGGCATGCACAGTCATGCCCAGCTTTTTACACAGGTGTGAGGGGTCTGCATTCTTGCCCAGCATGTGCCCTTCTCTGTTGAGCCATGTCCTGAACCCCTAGATTTTTGTTTGTTTGTTTTTTTTGTTTTTATTTTTGAGGTAGGGTCTCACTCTAGCCCAAGCTGACCTGGAATTCATGATGTAGTCTCAGGGTGACCTTGAACTCAAGGCGATCCTCCTACCTCTGCCTCCCCAGTGCTGGGATTAAAGGCATGTGGCACCGTGCCTGGCTGATTTTTGTTTTTAAGTTGCTGTTCCAGTCTACTGAGAATACCATACCATATCTTCTTTTTTTTTTTTTTAAAGATTTTATTTATTTATATTTATTTATTAGAGAAAGAGAGACAGTGAGAATGGGCATGCCAGGGCCTCTAGCCACTGCAAACGAACTCCAGACACATGCACCACCATGTGCACCTGGTGTATGTGGACCTGGAGAATCAAACCAGGGTCCTTAGGCTTTGCAGGCATATGCCTTAACTGCTAAGCCATCTCTCCAGTCCATCATATCTTCTTAAATGAGTGTTTCACATCTTTTTTTTTTTAAACCAACATCTTCTATAGCCATAGCCAGGAATGATGACAAGAGTTATGTATTACTCTGTGTTCATCTACTTGAATGATTGACCATGCTTGACTATGTGGCTTGTATTATAAAATTAATGGGGTCCTAGTGCACAAAGCTAATTTTTCAGTATTGAGTACACTTTTAAAATATATACCTTTGTGTCCCCCCATTAAAAAAAAATCGAGCTGGGCATGGTGGTGCACGCCTTTAATCCCAGCACTGGGGAGACAGAGGTAGGAGGATTACTGTGGGTTCAAGGCTACCCTGAGACCACAGAGTGAATTCCAGGTCAGCCTGGACCAGAGTGAAACCCTACCTTGAAAAATCAAAGGGGGGAAAAAAAATCTTTCCCACCAGTTGCTTCACTGAATTTTACTGATTATTAGAATCATGCTGTCCCTGGACTACCCCACCTCCCACCAGGGTTACTCACATTTCAGCATGTCTTCATCTGTGTACTCTGACATTTTGTCTTGCAATGCAATATTGATTGGATTGTTCACTGAAAAAGCACTCAGAATGTTTTCTGAGTAGGATTCCAAAATATGCCTTGTTTTCTTATAAATATCTATTCTTGTAAGAAGTTGGAATTCTCTGAAGATCTGATGGAAGAAGAAAGCAGTAGATGAATAGATGTATAAAGTCATAAGCAAAACTAGAGCTTTCACAGCAGAGGAGAATAAATAACTCATTAAAATCATATTAAGCTTTTGCTGAGAGTTTAAAATACATGTGAGATATATTAGTAGCTTAGTGGTGAAGGAAGGACTAGAATGAGGCAAGAAAAAATAATGAAAGCCTGGGGTGAATAGCAAAAGATGAATGAGCATGGCAAAATGCCAAACTGTAGAAGTAGAACCTTTGGAAGTCTTTCTATTTTACAGAATCACATATATTTGTCAATTCTAGAATTGGAAATACGGCCAGTTAAGAATTAAAACTTTCGGGCTGGAGAGATGGCTTAGCAGTTAAGGTGCCTACCTGTTAAGCTTAAGAACCCTGGTTCGATTCTCCAGGTCCCATATTTAGCCAGATGCAAAGTGATGCAAGGGTGCAATGTCACACTTGCCCACAAGGGGGCGCACACATCTGGAGTTTGTTCACAGTGGCTGAGAGGCTGCTGGTGTGCCCATTCTCTATCTATCACTCCCTCTGTGTCTCTCTCTCGTTCTCTCTGTCTCTCTCCAAAAAAAAAAAAAAAAAAAAAACTTTCAATATAACTTCAACTAACCAAAGATTACAAAATACATATGTATCTGTTGACTGTTTGGGTTACAGCAAGGATTCTAGACTCTTATATTTCTTTAGGTAAACTCCATTGTTATGTTTCAGCAATCTCCAACAAGAGGAAAAACAAGGCAAGGACGGGACCTTAGAAAGCAACGCTAACCTTACCTAACCTATCCCTACCGTCGTATAAAGGAAGTGATTCCAAGATTGTAAATAGAGTGGAAGTCAAAGCAAAGACAGCTGACCTTCACAGAAGCTTCTGGGCCCCAAAGCACCCTTTCCTAGCACTTCCTTACACTGACCCCTCAGAGAATTATATCACCACTGCCCCTTCCCCCACACTGTTGACCAAGTAAGTGATGGTATCAGATCACTAGTCACCCACACTAGTATGGATCAATCTAGTCACCACTTTCCCTGAAACTGTAAAGTATTCCATACTGTCCACTGGCCTTGATGGCTCCTTGGATATTTTGTAAGTCATAAATTGTACCAAGATTAGGTCTGAAAGTTAAGTCATGGGAAGTTGGACTTGCCATGCTCAGCAAGGCACAGTGGCTCTGTGATCAGGAAGCCTTCAGAGGAGCCTAGAGTAGCACCCTGAGAACAGAATGGTGCTCTCCCTGTGCAAGCAGAAAGTACATCTTGAAGAGGACAGAATATGCCACTTCCCTGGGCCTAGTGCATAGGAATATATTTAACATCATTTTGAGGTAATTTCAAATTTACATGAAATTTGAAGAAACTATCCACAGAGCTTACAAATGCCCTTTAGGCAGATTGTCTCAATTGCTGAGCCACTGGAAAATAAGCTGTAGACATGACATCCACTGTCCCTTCATTCTTCACTGTGCATTTCTTAAGGATACTCAAAATCAAGAAATCTCAACTACAGTCATTCAAATTTGCCAGTTATGTCCAGTGTATCCTTTATAAATTTAATCCAGGATCACATGTGAGATTGAAATACCCTGTCTGAAACTTGGTCTCCAGTCTAGAACGGTTTGGTTTCTTGGACATGTGTGAAAATTGCTAAATAGTGTATTTGTTATTCAGTGCTTTCTGCATTGATTAGTCAGCCTTGTACTATAGGGTAGGATTCTTCTTCCACATGTATTCACTGACTTACATCACTTCAGACCAGAAATTCCTCTTTTGCCTCAATGGTTACGAACCTAATCCTTAAATTAGTTTTGTCTGTTTGTGTTTTCCAGATTTGGGCAGCAAAAGCTGCTCTAACCTGGTATCTGTATTCTCTTCCCATATCCTATCATTGCATGGCACTTCATTAATTTCTGTCATTATGCAATATTTCAGACTTACCTTAGGTTCTTTGCTTAAATCAACTTGCTTTAATCCTGGAGTCAACCATGCCTCCAGTAGCCCTGGTTTCTTTCCTTGGAGAATGGCATTTAGAAACTAAAACCTCAGCCCAAAGGGGTACTCCTTGCTGCTGACATGTTATTGCTGTAGGCTTTCTCATAGAACAAAGCTAAGAAATATGCATTTTATATACTGTGAACGTTGTCAGAATCAAAATGGAATCACTTATGTCCAACTCTAACAAAAGATAAAGCCAAGCCAGGCATGGTGGCGCACGCCTTTAATCCCAGCACTCGGGAGGCGGAGGTAGGTGAATTGCCATGAGTTCAAGGCCACCCTGAGACTATATAGTGAATTCCAGGTCAGCCTGAGCTAGAGTGAGACCCTACCTCGAAAAACAAAAACAAAAACAAAAAAAAGATAAAGCCAGCAGCAGGTTACCAAGCAGAGGATCACATGCACGCAAGCCTGATAACAAACACCTGTCAGTACTATAACTTTGATCAAAGGCCACTACAACTCTGCACACACACACACACACACACACCTGCAAAAACATCTGTCTGCTGCCTGTTTAACCTTGGACTATCACCACTTTTATTTTATTTTATTTTTGGTTTTTTGAGGTAGGGTCTCACTCTAGCCCAGGCTGACCTGGAATTCACTATGTAGTCTCAGGCTGGCCTCGAACTCACAGCTAGCCTCCTTCCTCAGCCTCCCGAGTGCTGGGATTAAAAGGTGTGCGCCACTGTGTTGGGCCTTAGTGGTTACTGTTTCAAGAACCGTTTACGTAATCCTTATTTTGCCTATAAAACCTTTTGGCCCTCACCTCTGCTTTTAGGCACACTGCTCAACAGGGCATGAGAATTTCATTGCTGTGTCTCTTCTCAAATTACCTCTGGGGAATCTCCTGTGTATGTGACTTAGGTTGATCACACACACACAAACTGCCTGCATGTCTGTGTATAAGTATGAAGAATTCCTATTGATATTTCCCTATCTGTGTTTTCAGTTGAATTGCCATTGATATGCATTCCTATGGATATTTTCAGTTCCAGTTTAACTCCAGATGGCTTTTGCTAGCCTTTCTCATTCCATATGTCTAACTCTTTAATAATAAAAAATTTGACCCCATTATCCTCAATGTATTCACTTATGGGTACAAACCTCCTTTATATCCAAGTAGTCAAACTACCAACTGCAAGAGGCCAAAAATAGAAAAGCCCCTTTCTTCACAACCCCAAAATTTGTCCTACAGGATTCTATTCTTATTTTTCTTTTTTAAAAAATATTTTATTTATTTATTTGAGAGAGATAAAGAGGCGGGGGTGGGGGAGAATGGGTATGCCAGGGCATCCAGCCACTGCAAATAAACTCCAGACACATGTGCCCCCTTGTGCATCTGGCTTACAATGGGTCCTGGAGAATCGAACTGGGATCCTTTGGCTTTGCAGGCAAACGCCTTAACTACTAAACCATCTCTGCAGCCCCCTGGATTCTATTCTTAATCTTTTGTTATTTTCTTATCCAGATAATTTCTTTACATTTTTATTTATTAGAGAGAGAGAGAGAGAAACAGGCAGATATATAGAGAGAATGGGCATGCCAGGGCCTCTAGCCACTTCAAATGAACTTCAGACACATGCGCCATCTTGTGCATCTGGCTTATATGGGTCCTGGGGAATCAAACCTGGGTCCTTTGGCTTTGTAGGCAAACACCATAACCACTAAGCTTGCCCTTATCCAGATAATTTCTATTGATCTATCTTCAAGTTCATAGGCTGATACTTTATTTTCCACCGTGATTACCCAATAATATGTTCACTTCAGATATAAGTGAGTTTCAGTTCTACATTTCTGTTATATTCAGTTACTCTGCTGATACTTCTCACAGGTATAATACACACAATCCACTGCTCTCATTGTGTTTTCCACCACCCTGAAGCAACTGGCTTCACATAAGGATGGAATGATTGCCTTTGGAAAAATTAGTCATAGTACTAGCTCCATGGCTGTGTGAGCTAGACGGAGACAAGGTTCCACAGGAATGTATGAACTCCAAATCAGCATTCGGTCTGCAGCACTGGCAGAGCTTCTCCCATAGCCAGTCCACACGCAGTCCAGGAATCAGGCAGCAGTAAGCACGCTGCTCACCATGCTCACCACTACCTAGAGCTCCTCCAGCAGGGAGTTTCGGTTAACGCGTTCCTTAAAGGGTATTAAGTGTTGGTCTGGCGGTCAGATAAGTTACTGGTTGTCCTTCCTGGCCCTGTCAGACTTGATCTTATTCCTTTTCACAAGTTCTATTCTGGATTTTGCCATCAACTGGAGAAAATCAAGCTGAGGGCATGATTGTTGCTCATAAGGTACAGATTTGCGGTGTCAGTTGTACACTCAAGGTGTTCGGCAAGATCTGCATTCCAGGCCAGAATCCTAACTCATCAATGGTGTGCGTGTGCTCCCTGTCTCAGCTCTCCATCATGCAGCAGCCTCTTGTCCTTTAGGCAGTGTGGAGTTCCATCCTGAGCAGTCTACCTCTCAACCAGAGAGTTTCTGCCCCCACCACTTTCTGCTCCAGAACTCTGCCCTGCAAATAGCTGTCCATCAAAACCATACTCCAACCTTTTCCTGTTGGGTTTAGTGTGACCACCGTATTCTGCTCACCTCCCACCTTCCTGAACAGTTATTTGGAGAACAGCCTTGCCACAAAAAGTGCCTCTCTTGCTAAGGATCTGGACTCTGGACTGCTTGCTAGGCAATGCCTAAAAGCTTCATCCATGCTAGTGGTGGAAAGATGACTCCAGGACCCATTATTCCATTACAACAAAAGCAAACTCGGATTCTTTTAAAAAGGATTTTTTTTTTTTTAGGATTTCTCAGCTTTATTATTATATCTTTTACTGAAGTTTTGTTCTGATTTATTTATTTATTTATTTATTTATTTATTTATTTATTTATTTATTTTGGGTTTTTTGCAAGGTAGGGTCTCACTCTGGTCCAGGCTGACCTGGAATTAACTATGTAGTCTCAGGGTGGCCTCGAACTCTTGGCGATCCTCCTACCTCTGCCTCCCAAGTGCTGGGATTAAAGGCGTGCGCCACCACGCCCGGCCTGTTTTAATTTTAACACAAGGTCTCACTATGTTGTCCAGGCTGGCTTCACTCCTGGGCTCAAGGGATCCTATTGTCCCAGTCTTTGCACTGGTTGGCATAGCAACTTCATGCCCACCCTGCCCGCTTTCACTTAAGTTTAATGAGATGATTGTTGACATAGTTTCTTGGGAAGGAGAAAACTGTAGCATCTCAAAGAATTTATTAGACAATTTAAGTGTTTGGGTGTTTTTCTATTTTCCTCCTCTCTCTTCAACATGCACTTGGCTATTTCATTAGTCAATAAGTTCCAGTACCAATTCCTACTCGACATTTTGGAGAGCCCAAAAAAGTTGAATTTTTTTTGAGGCGAGCCCAACAGACTGCCTTTTTTTTTTTTTAATGCAAGAATGAATGAGTCAGTGAGTGAGTGAGAGAGAGAGAGAGAGGGAGAAAGAGAATTAGCACGCCAGGGCCGCCAGCCACCACAATCAAACTCCAGATGCATGTGCCCCCTTGTGTGCATGTGCAACCTAACTTACTTCATCACTGTGCATCTGGCTTACATGGGACTTGGACAGTAAAACATGAGTCCATAGGATTTGCAGGCAAGTGCCTTAACTGCTAAGCCATCTCTCCAGCCCTAAGGTGAATTTTTAAGTTTAAAACTTTCAAATAGTCTGTTGAATGACTATTATCGTGATTTTTTTTTTTTTTTGAGAATTACCTAATGAGTACATGAGGCTGACTGCCAGGACTTCCTCCTCTAGGGGCTAGGTCTCTTCTTCAGCACCTCTGTTCATAGTGCCCTAAACTCCCCGTGGTTTCATGCAGCAGCACAGTGTCTGAGTGGCTTGGAGTAAGAGTGACCCTTCTTACTATAGGTTTGTTGTAAGGGAACTTGTAGATTGGGTCAAGCTTGATTGAATTTTAGGAAGCACAAACAAGGGCATTCTGAACTGTAAATCCTAGCCACACATGGCTGTTAGGGAGCTACAGGCTGGAGACATCAGAGCCGTTGTCTTCTTTTGTTTAAAATAATAAATGGGGGCTGGAGAGATGGCTTAGCGGTTAAGGCACCTGCCTCCTAAGCCTAAGAATGCTGGTTCCAATCTCCAGCGGTTCCAATATCCAGGTCCCACGTTTAGCCAGATGAAAAGTGACACAAGGGCGCAATGTCACACTTGACCACAAGGGGGCGCATGCATCTAGATTTCATTCGCAGCAGCTGAGAGACTGCTGGCGCGCCCATTCTCTATCTGTCTTCCTCTCTGTCTGTGTCTCTCCATCTCTCTCCAAAAATAAAAAATAAAAATAAAATAATAAGTGCATAATTGCATTCAATGAGTACAGTGACTTCAAAAACCATGCTCTGACACATGTTTTGTACATAAGACTCCAAGGAAAAAGGAAATAGAATATATATATATATCACACATAATGTAAATAGAATAGATAGATAGATAGATAGATAGATGGAGAGAAAATTCTATAGTATATATATATCTTTATATTGTGTTCTATTCAATATATATAATATGCAAATACCAAAAAACAAGACAATAAGGAAACCCAAGATCTGAAATATTTGTTCCTCACTCAAACCCTATTTTTTTTGCTTGTGTGTATATCATATACACATGTATGTGCTCATGCAAGGTGCTTGCCTATTACAGGACACACTTGCCTGTGGTGGCAGGAGCTGAACATTGGTGGCCATTTCCATTGCTTTACCCCACCATTTTCATTTGAGCCAGAGTTGCTTATTGATCCTGGAGTTTGCCATTTTTTTCAGGAGCTCTGGAAATTCTCAGGTCTCTGCTCCCTATAAGACTGGGGTTATAGCTGTGTGGCCATGCTCAGCTATCTATGTAGGTCCTTTTTATTTTAAGCAGTCTCTTCTTCTTGCACAGGAAGTGCTCTCAACCACTGAGCCATCTCTCCAGCCCTCAAACTATAATTTACTAGCATTTATGATTCTTTCAAAGGTGATGATTCAACCATAGTTCATCTGCTTTGTGTTACACCCTAATGAAGACATCCAAGGCTCCATCGAATGTCAGTGACCACAGCAGCCTAGCACACCATCCACTCCCTCATTCTGCATCCAAAGAGTCAACATTGCATTTCTCTGCATTCAGTACTTAGATGAACACCTGTGAACCACTGATTCTTAAAACATTTTTTTTATGTTTAACAGTTTACCACTATCAGTTTAAAAGATTTTTGCTTAAAAATAGTATTTTTCAGGTGTGTCAGTCTAACATTACTTTTATGTGTAATAGCCAGAGGCACAGAATACAAACTACTACTGTTCCTAGCAATCTAAACATGAAGAAATAGGGGCTAGAGAGATGGTTAAGGTGCTTGCTTGCAAAGCCAAAGGACCCAAGGTCAATTCCCCAGGTCCCACATAAGCCAGATGCACAAGGTGGCACACGCATCTGGAGTTCGTTTGCAGTGGCTGGAGTCCCTGGCACGCCCATATTTTCTCTCTCTCTCTCTCTCTCTTTCTGCCTCTTTCTTTCAAATAAATAAATAAAAATAAAATATTTAAAGATTAAGAAATAAGTTCTATTTTCTATTTTATTCTTGTAGAAGGGGGAAACCATGTCAATTATTTCAGTTTTAATGTACTTGATTGAACTTACAGATTTTTTTTCTATTAAATGTGTAAAACCATGAATCTTTTCTTAAAATTACACTAAAACTGTAATAAGACCTTTGAATAGTTTATCAGTTCAATGAAAGGATATTTCATTTATCCATTAGCTTCATAGATTTTCAAAATCATTTTATCAAATGATTTGGCACTGCAAAAAGTAGTAAAAGGTTGGATAGGAAATATTTTAATATGTTATCTTGATTATCTAAATAAATTCACGCAAAGGGAAATTATACTTACAAAGTAGCCCAAAGTAAAGGTCCCCCACAACAGGTCCCATGACAGGGAACTTTTAATTTGAAGGCAGCAGTGCCTGTAATCTGAAGAGATTACTGAAATTCTGCACCAGTGATGCTCCTTACACCATGCTGAGATCACTGTTTCGCTGTGCTGTTGGGGTGTACTCCAGAGGAAAGTGGGGGAAACCAGTGTGACCCATGAGCAGAGCGTGTTCTCAGTGAGTAGAGATACCTGGTAAGGGCACTTCAGAAAAGGAAACATCTTAAGAATGTCCTTCAGCGGTGTTTGGAGGTCAATCATCTTTCTTCTTACTTCCAAAGTCTGACTCATCCTCTTGTCAATTTCTCTCCAGTCCTTGTCTGTTTTCATATACTCTTGCTGGAACCAGTTAACATGTTCATCTACCTCAGACTCTAAACAAACAGATTCTTCCTGCCAAATATTTTCAAAATATCAGTAAGTACCATGTTTAAGGCAGTTTGATATTCCTGAAAACTTAAATGTCTGAGACTGTTATGCACCTTTAATAATGTAACCCTAAGGTGACCATTGCGATGACACTCGACCTTGAACATGGTCTACCAAGAAACAGTTTTTCATGAAAGCAAGTTAGTTACTTACAACAAAATTATAATCTGTGCACTTGACAAAGGTGAGTTACTTTAATTCTTACATGTTTACATGGGAATAGATTATCTAGAAAGTTTATTCGTACTAGGAACATCGTTTATTTCTATGCATCCAAACTTTAGAAAAAGATGAAAGGTTTAAATTAAGGTTTTGATTTGATTTGATTTTCTTTTAAATGCCTTTTACAGCTATAGAACCAAGCCATACCATTCACATTCAAAATAGTAACTTAGTGCCTAAGTCATCAAACTGTCCATCATGTTTCCTGGTACACTGGTTAAGGTAGGAGCAGCAAAGAAATACCTCAGACATTCTTGTTGAAATTATAAGACAAAGAAAAAAAGTGTTTCTAGAGAAATTAATTGATAGGAACTCAGCTGAAATAAACATGAAGGAAAGTTAACCAACTGTTTATCTCTCCAGAATGTGAGCCGATGTAACTTGTAAATGATGGCGAAATAATAAGAAGACTAAAATACTGTAGCATCAAAAAGTAGATCTACTGGGCTGGAGAGATGGCTTAGTGGTTAAGCACTTGCCTGTGAAGCGTAAGGACCCCGGTTTGAGGCTTGATTCTCCAGGACCCACGTAAGCCAGAGGCACAAGGTGGCACATGCATCTGGAGTTTGTTTGCAATGGCTGGAGGCCCTGGTGTGCTCATTCTCTCTCTCTGCCTCTTTCTCTCTCTGTCTGTTGCTCTCAAATAAATAAATAATTTTTTTTTTTAAAGTAGATCTAGTTTCTTTCTTTTTTTCTTTCTTTTTTGTTTTTGTTTTTGTTTTTCAAGGTAGGGTCTCACTCTAACCCAGGCTGACCTGGAATTCACTCTGTATTCTCAGGGTGGCCTTGAACTCACTGCAATCCTCCTACCTCTGCCACCCAAGTGATGGAATTAAAGGTGTGCACCATCACGCCCAGCTAGATCTACTTTCTGTAAACTCAGGATGACTTAGATCAAGTGAATGAATGCCTGGAAAAATAGGATTTATCAAACAGATTAAAATGAAATTCTACTAATCCTATATAAATTTAAATAAAAGTCTTTCCATAATGAAAAAGAAGACCTGAAGGTTTTAACTTTTGAAACAAATATTATAAATTTATGTAAGTTATGGAAAAAAATACAATGTTTCCAATCATTCTATGATGCCTATCACATACACTGCCCTCACACAGAAAGATCAGTGTAAGAAAGGGATTTCAAGTCACTCACACTCATGAACAAATTTTCATGTACAAGGAAAACTAACATGGATTTACTCCTGACATGCAAGGTTCATTTGATATTGGTTAATGGAACTATCAAACTGATTTCTCAATTTTAGGACCACTACTTTGGAAAAGTTTGGACAGAAAAGAAGGTATTGGGAAATGTGTATTAGCAGATCTATATTTTCCTTGGCTTATCTCAACATTACCTTACTGTATTAACCAACTTGAAATAAAAAACATCATTTCAAATAATGCTGAACATGCATTTGGTACAACATCCACTTATGACTTAGGGAAAAATTAACATCAAAGTACAATGTAAAACTGAAAAAACCCTTTAAGGTTATCTACCAAAACCCTCAAATTAACACCATTTTTAATGGTGAAACTTTTACAATGATTGACTTTAACATTAGAGCTAAGACAAAGATGCAACATCACACATCTTACTCTTCTGCCTATGGTAGACAGAGCTAGAGCAGTAAGGTAAGAAAAGAGAAACAGAGGGTATAAAAACTAGAAAGACATAGAGAGGCGTGGTGGTGCACACCTTTAATACCAGCACTTGGGAGCCAGAGGTAAGGAGATTACCCTGAGTTCAAGACCACCCTGAGACGACATAGTGAATTCCAGGTCAGCCTGGGCTAGAGAGATCACACCTCAAAAAAAAAAAAAAGCCTGGAAAGACAGAAATAAATTTGTCATTATTCCTAGATAAGATGATGGTCTAAAAGAAATCACAAAATGATGCACATTATAAATGAGGGACTTTTTTCAGAACCATGAAGGTCAAGATCAACATACATATATTCACTAACAGAAAATGTATTTTTGAAAGAATCTCATAATGCAGCCAAGGCTAGCTTTAGACTCTTCAATCCTCCTGATCCAGTCTCCCACCTACTGGAATTACAGGCATTTGCCACAACACCTAGCTAGAAAATGCCATTTTTCAGTCATTGTAAAAGCAATACTATTAACCATACCTAACAAATGATGTGAAAAATGTATATGAAAAAAATTACAACATCATTATAAAATACTACTGAGATAGAAATAAAGGAATAGATTTGCCATTTACAATAAGAAAGATTCAATGTCATAACGAAGCCACCCCCAAGCAGAGTTATAGAATCAACAATATTCACATCAAAATGCAAATTAAAAAATAGGAACTTAATCAAACAAATTTTACAATTCATGAAAGATTCAAAGTTCAAGTGTTACCAAATACTTCTGCAAAAAGAATAATGAGGTAGTGACAGAAAAGTGTCCACGCATTTTCCAGCTGTGTAGGAAGAGAGGTGTTCATGTGGAACAGAGAAGAGTGATTAGATACAGAATCAGAAAAACGACAAAGATGGCACCACAGATCCTCAGGAAAGAAAAGGATGCTTTTCTAAAGGAGTAAGAAATTATTTTATCCACAAGGAGAAAATTCCAACATTGTTTAATAACTTAAAATTAAAGAAAACATTAATTCTTATCTCTTCAAGGCAGGAAAATGTTTCCTGAAAGATTTGGAGAGATGAAGGCCCGAAAAGGCTCTAAGACCTTGTGAGTTTGATTCCCCAATACCCATGTAAACCAGCTAAGCATGGCCACACATGCTCTATCCCTAGTCGTGTGAGTGGAAGAGACTGGAGAATCACTTGGATTTACAAAAACAGAAGCTCCAAAATTAGAAAGAGACTCTCCCTCAAGGAAATAACATGGATGAGCAACAGCAGAGAACATCCAACATTCTCTGGCCTCTGCACATGCACAGTGGCCACACATCTATGCACATCACACACACACACACACACACACACACACACACACACACACACACCACCACACCACACCACACAATGTACATGCAAAAAAATATAGGCTGCCTGAAGGTACTAATCATAGGAAAAACTGAGTGACATTTCTAAGTACATTGCAATGACAAATGTGTCTTTGTTTAAACAGAAAGAAGTGTAAAAGGAAAGGTGGAAATTGGGAGGTGATACAGTAGATATAACTGGTAAAGTAGTAGAATACAGAATATACCAAAGATTCTTGCAAACAAGAAAAAGGCTCACAGAAAAATAGGCAAAAGACAGGCATTTTACAGAGGAGGGAACGTGAACATTTTATAAATAAATACATGAAAAAATGATCAATTCATGAATTATTATGAAAATCAGGACAATAAGATACCAATTTATTTCCAGTAGGTTGGGCTGGGAGAGAGCAATCTGATAATAACAGGCTACAATTATCTTAGAAAATAGTTCAGCTTTGTCCTATAAATTTGTGTGTTTGCATAACCCATGAGCCAGAAATTCCATCCCTAAGCATAAATCTTTACAAAAAGCTTGCATGTGTGTACCAAGGCACACATGCAAGAATGATCACAGCAGTAAGGCTCATGATAGCCAAGAGTAGAATCCACTCAATGTGCTTGACAGGAGCCCAGCCAGACATACTGAGGTTCCCTGTCACAATAAATTAGTTAGCCAGTGTGAAAATGAAGAAATACTCAGTTCAACTTTAGGATGAATCCCAAAGACATTACAGTGAGTGGGGAAAAAAAAAACGAAGTTATCAAAACCACAGATAGGTCTCATATGAACTTGTAATGTCAAAAACAAGCCATACAGAGAATAGATTCACTGGGAATTACTGCATTAAGACAAAAAAAAAGCAGGTGAATATGAACAGAAACTCATGGATGAGAAATGTCTGACTATTTATTTAAAAAGTGCAGCTGAGGTGTCTGTCTGTCTCAAAGACAATGCAGGATGCTCAGTAAAGAACAAAAGAAGAAGGGATGAAAGCTGATAGCATCCCTCCTGTCTAATAAATACAGGGAGAGGCAGTGCAGGAATCATCTGTGGATGGCCGCAAAAGAATCAGCATCAATTAACCAGATCATGAAGTCCACTTGAATCCAGACACTTTGGGTCTTCGTTTACCACTCTGGTAAAATGGATTGGTCTCTACAGCTCCTACAGTCAGCTGGAATAGCAGAAGTCAGATCTAGCCAACTGTGAGCCTAAGGTGATGGCTGGAACAGAAATAAGGAGATAAATATGTCTAATTAGGTTTCAACAGAAGATTGAGAGTGATTTTGAATAAGGAAGACATAGCATGGTTAAAAATGTAGTTACTCTTGATATCTTTATAGAAATGAATACACTCTTGTTCAGTTTCATTAAACACAGTTTTGTTCTACTTCTGTGGTCTGAATATGTTTGCAAAGAAAATATCTTGTTAGCCACACATGGTGGTGCACAACAGTCCTGGCTCTCAGGAGATAGAAGCAGGAAGATCAGGAGATCAAAGTCATCTTCAACTATCTTGTGAGTTAGAGGCCAAGTGGGCTACATGAGACCTTGTCTCAAAAAAGTCTCTTGTCATGCAAATTTGATAACTGTGTCATGGATTATCAAAACCTGTTTTACCGGCACTGTGTAATAAAAGGTCCTTCCCTAAGACCTGGGAATGGAGTTTCTGGACATCATCAGCAAGTAATGGGTCATGCTCCCTGCACCCCGCTCAGTGTCCTCTACAGAGCACATTCACCTCACGCAGCCTCTCATTCTTCCTTCATGGTGGCCACCAGCCACTTGTGGATTCTGATCCCTGTGAATGCAGCTACTCCAACTTGAGATGTGCATTGCTCATGCAGGATTTCAAAGACTGAACACACAAAAGGAGAGTGCTGGATATCTTTAGTCATCATTTTATAGTGATTGCCCACTGAAATGATCATACAGTGGGTCCAGTGAAAGACACTATGCACATTGGCTCCATCTGCTTCTTTTACATTTTTTGTGTGGCTACTAGAAAATTAGAAATTCCATGTGTGTTTTGCATTATGTTTCTATTGAATGGTGTTGTGTTAGAGGCTAGAGATTTTCTCATACTGAATTCCAGTCATTCCTGTTTTCAATTTTATTGTCATCAAGTAGAATTTGGAAATGATGCTTCCTCTGTGGAACCCAAACATCTCTGAGCTGAGCATGAAAGCATGCATCTCCACTAGTCAGCAGGCCACTGCCTCCATGCAACCGTGATTCCACATGCAAAGCTGACTTGTAAACCTTCCCAGTATCAGGAAATCTATTGCCAACTGATAGCAATAATTGTATGCCACCTAAAATATGATTAACTGTCAATGTTTTTTTCTTCCACTTCTGCTGTCTTGTTCACTTTTTAACCATGAAAAAAACATATGTGGAAAGGGCTATAAAAATAATTAGAATTTATGCAATGAATCATTACATGTCACTTGCAGTAAGAAACAAAGAGTGGTGTCATAAGAAAGATTCAGAGAACTTAGTGAATATTCCTACCATTTGACTGTCTAGGCTGGCTTTGGCACAACTTTCCATCCATTTTATTTCTAAGCCAAAAAAATGTAACATAAAACCCTACTTCAGAACTCCCAAACATATGGGCTACATATATACCAAATAAATCAGAAAGGAAAATGATTTAAAGAGAAAAGTGTTTGATAAATATAGGGTTGGGAATTTAACACATGGTAATTAGTTGATTTGCTTATTTACTTAGCAAGAATTTTGAAAGCATTAGGATCTAAGAATATATTAAAACATTTATTAAATTCATATGTCACTATCCAAATATCATATAGGTGCTTTTTTTAAACAAAAAAGATGCGTAAGTTGACATCTCTCAAGAAATCAACAGATTGTTTCAGCTTGTAACTGATAGGCTATATCATAAAATGTTAATTTCCCCCCATAATTCAGACTCTAAGAAGCATCCTTAAAATTAAGGTCACAGTGGAAATAATCCATTCCTAGATTGAATTCCTAGGTTGGAGATTCTTGGAAAGAATCTCCAAATGTACAGGGTAGGGAAGATAAAAAATTGGGTGTTTTGCATAAAGAAAAATAGGTTTCCCAGGTTTTAAACATTTTTTTATAATAACAAGTGGAGATACTCCCTAGATACAATTCAAGGACAGACTGTGAGACCCCTGGGGAGGATGGCAAGGCAGCCACATCCTTAGGAATGCTGCCATGACTTCAGGAAGCCGACACAGGGCCAGGAGTCCCAGAGCAGCAGATATGAAGCCTGCAGTCCCTGACGCTGCTCATGCTGGACCAGATTATGCTGTAAAACAGCAACAGCCAGACTTTACGGAAATGAAAGGTCAACATTTACATCATGTGGTGTGGTAGTTTGAATGTATGTCCCCCAATAGACTCGGGTGTCTTAATAATGCTTGTAACTTGTATCTCTGGCTACCTGGCTGGAGGAGGTATTGCTGGGGGTGGATCATGGGACCTATTCCTAAGGTGTGATTGGGGCAGATCTGATTCTGTGGCCAAAGGTAAGCAGCGCAGTCTGAGCTCTGCCTGGAGTCCTGCTCCTTGCTGCTCTTTGGTGTATGGGCGGCCATGGTGTTCTGCTCGCTGCAGTTTTCCTCCATGCTTGGACGTATGGAAGAAGCTTCTTCCTCCACTGATGGAACTTCCCCCTGGATCTGTAAGTTTGAAAGAATCCCCTTCCTCCCCTAAACTGTGTCTGATTTGGATGTTCATCCCAGCACGTGGTGAAGCTGTCTACAACACATGGCTATCTTGGGGCCCTGCTTCTCTTCATTCTGAATTAGGACATGTTTCCATCATACAGAACGTGGTCAGATGTGCCTGGAAACAATGGTTGGAGGTGCACGGGGAGGCCATTGTGGTACGTGAATCTGGGTCATCAAGGCACTCATCATTTCTGCCACATTTCATTGCTCAAAGCCAGTCTGACCACAAGCAGCTTCACATCAGTGGAGGAGTACAATCCTGTCCATGACCAAAGCCAAAGAACTGATTACTGAATATCTAGCTATGCCATACACAAACACCGAGAGAATCAGTGTCTAGCAAATCTTCCCTGCCTGAAATATGAAAGGTGGTCATTCATTCTGGTCATTTCTTCAGTGACAGAACACTAGACCACAGCTCAAATCCCTTTGAGGGGATAAGGAACACCAGTTAAACTCATTGCACAGGTACATATAAGAGATAGCAAAACATGCTTTTTCTTTGTCCCAGTCTATTTATAAACAATTTCATAAAAACAATGGCTATTATCATGCTGTGGTTATATAAAAAAGCATAATTTGTTTGACCATAATAGCATAAATGTAAAGGGACAATTATATAGATGCAAGTCTTACATGCTATTGTAATTACACTGTATTGAAACAAAGTTGTAAATTAAGGTTCCAATTATAATCCTCAGGATAACGAAGATGATTGTTTTTAAAATGTACAGTTAAAGAAGAACAAAAGGAAGGCTGGGCTGGTGGCGCACGCCTTTAATCCCAACACTC
This sequence comes from Orientallactaga sibirica, assembly GCA_036365145.1. NCBI lineage: Eukaryota > Metazoa > Chordata > Mammalia > Rodentia > Dipodidae > Orientallactaga > Orientallactaga sibirica. The sequence goes on from JAEOAD010001605.1 coordinate 1,898,605, forward strand.
CCGGAGGCAGAGGTAGGAGGATCGCTGAGAGTTCAATGCCACCCTGAGACTACATAGTTAATTCCAGGTCAGCCTGGACCAGAGTGAGACCCTACCTCGAAAAAAAAAAAAAAAAAAGAAGAAGAAGAAGAAGGAGGAGGAGGAGGAGAGGAAGAAGAAGAAGGAGAAAAGGAAATAATATAGTATATTAGAAAACACTGATACAAAAAAGTACTAATGGAGGAATAAAAGAATAAAAAAGAGATGCCACATAGGAAACACAGTAAAATAACAGTCATAAATTATGTCTATCAGTACCCCACAATGCACGACCCACATTCCCCATTGATGAGGGTCCCTTTGGAAGAGGGAGGACAGGGAGGAGGATAATGAAACCAATACTATGAATGTAAAATCAGAATAATATAAATAAAAAATAAAATAAATTTTAAAAATTATGTCTATCAGTAACTAATATAGACCTTAAAAATATTTTATTTATTTACTTGAGAGATACTGTGAGAGAGAGAGAGAGAGAGAGGGAGAGAGGGAGAGAATGAATATGGGCCTACTGCCATTGCGAATGAACTCCAGACACATGCACCACTTTATGCATCTGGCTTTCCATGGATGCCAGGAAATCAAACCCAGGCAGTCAGGCTTTGTAAGCAAGCAAAGCCATCTTTCCAATCCTATAGACTTTTTTTAAAAAGAGACTCAAAGACACAAATACGTTGAAAGTAAATGGACGGAAAAAGGCATAGCGTTCAAGCAATACACAGAGTAAACAATTAGCGACCATCCTACTGTCAGACAAAAATAAATAAATAAATAAGACAAAAATGTTGTTCCCAAAGGGGCTAAGGAGCTAGCTCAGTGTGTAAAGTGCTTGCCTTGTAAGCATGAGGACATAAGTTCGATCCCCAGTACCTGGGTAAAATTGCCAGTTGTGATCAGGTGTGCTTGTAATGCCAGCAATTGGGGAGGATCCCTGAGGCTCCACTGGCATAAGCAATCTATCCTAATTGTGAACTCCAGGCTGATGAGACCCTATCTAAGAAAATATGGATGATGGTCCTGAGGATAACACCCAAGCTTTCCTTTGGTTACACACACACACACACACACACACACACACAAATATTCTCAGAAACATTGCAGAAAATGAGATGGAAAGATTATAAGAGCCACAGAGTGGATAGGAATACCCTGAGGCAGGTTCCCCTCCCCTAGTGAAGGAGGGTAGGAGAAAGCTAGCTCCTTTTAGGCAGTTTCAGCTTGAGATGGAAGCCCAGAGAGAATCAGGAGATGCCACCTCGTCCTGGCACAAGGGCAGAAATGAAACTTGTGTCTGACTGAGACTGATCTACAATGATGCCCTGCTGCCTACAGTCTAGAACGCTAGCTAAATAAATGCCCCAGGTGGATAGGCCCTGGAGTCTGCCTTCAATTCCACAGGAGCCAGGAAAAAAAAAAAAAAAAAAAGACAAAGAAAACCACAGAAGAGGGTAGAGGTGGAGCTCAGTGGGAGAGGCCTCACTAAGCTTGCCTAACATCTAGAAGGCCCTGGGTTTGATCTCTCATACACAAATCAAAATCAGTGAGAGAGAGAGAGAGACAGAGAGAGAGAGAGAGAGAGAAAGGAAAGGCAGAAAAAGAGAAACAGACACAGCTGTAACATCAGAGTCCTTCCTATATCAAGAACAACAAAACTATTTTCACTAAGTATCCAGTTTAGAGTAAATTAACCCCATCAAAGCACAGAATAACATTTTCAACAATATGAAGAGAGCTGCCAAGAAATTAAAAAGCTGGCATCTGTAACCATCATGTTGATGGTTATATGGGGAAATTTGAAGAAATCCCTAGTTATTATCAAATTGAGTTTATTTCCCATGAATGGCAAGCTTATGGTAATAGCTTGAGAGTGCTATTGACTTAAGAGGATTTTCAAGGGAAACTCAAAAAAGCACATATTCAAATCTCTCTCTTTCTCTCTTTGCCTTACACATGCTAGTCAACCACTCTACCACTAAGCTATAGCCCGAGCTCCATAAAAGAAGGAAGGGAGGATTGAAGTATTTCAAACAGTAGGATTCCATCCTGATGCCCCAGTGAGGTGCTTGGCAAAGGCCCAGACTGTCTCCAACCCATCCTTTGGGTGAAGGGATACCCAAGAAAGGATGAGCATCAGACTGGGGTATTGTGTGGGCTCCAAGTTCCCATGTACACCAGATGCCATCATCCCTCGTGCCAAGGTGAGGACAACAGGAGCACGGCTCTTCCCTCAGGCTTTCTCCATGCTATTACAGCAGGACCTCCATAAGAGTAAGATCAGCCAGGTGCTCTTTGTGCTGGTCACTGCTTGGAAACTTCTTTGGGGCCAGGACTCCCAGCAATATTCATCCGTAGCCTCAGCATCGTTTTTCCAGGAGAATGCACAGGCCACAAAGCAGTCCTGGGGACCAGTTCATGAGAAGCAAAAACATCACATTCCTCTTCTGAAACACATCTTCCAGAATAATTTGCACTGAGGGACTTCTCTGAAGTTTCACATCTTCCAATGACAAGTATATCCACACAGTAAGCAGTAGTGATAAACATTCACTAATGAACATTAAGTCATAAAATGCAATGTGGAATGGCCTGAGATAATACAACAATGGAGTGGGAGAGAATTCCAAGAACATGCCTGTCTCTCTATAGAATATATAGAAAAGACAATATAATGCGGTAAGAAAAAGAATGTCTGTTTGTTTAGCAATTGGTGATTTTAAAAAGTTCATGATAAGAGACCCCTAACATACAAAGATTATGTAAAAAACTAAATCTGAATATTAAAATTATAATCTTAGAACAAAAAGTAGGTACTGGACATTATGGACACACCTTTAATTCCAGCACTTGGGAAGCTGAAGTAAGAGTAACAGTCTGGGCTACAATGAAACCCTGTCTCAAAAAAAATTGGGGGTGGTGGTGCTGGAGAGATGGCTAAGTGGATAAGGCACTTGCCTACTAAGGCTAAGGACCCAGGTTCAATTCCCCAGTACCTATGTAAGCCAGATGCACAAGGTGGCACATGCATTTGGAGTTCTTTTGCAGTGGTGAGAGGCCCTGATGTGCCCATTCTCTCTCCCTCTCTCTCTCTCTCTCTCCCCTTCCTCCCTCCTCTTTTCTCTCTCTCTCTTAAATAAATAAAAATAAAATATTTGAAATAATTTTTTTAATGTGAAACTTGAAAAGAAGAGGAGAGTATCTTTATGACTTAGAGCATGAGAAAGACTGATCCCTAAAAATTAAGAAGGCAGGGCCAGGTGTAGTGGTGCACACCTTTAATCCCAGCACTCAGGAGGCAGACTCAGGTCAGCCTGAGCTAGAGTGAGACCCTACCTCGGAAAACAAAACAAAACAAAACAAAAAACTTAAGAAGGCAAGGCAAAGGCAAAGATGCCAACCAAAATGGGCAAGGCAATTTTCTGTGTGTGTGTGTCGGGGGGGGGTGCGTGTGTACACACACATGTGTTTAAATTAATAATTTTCTAGAAGAAACTCAAAAGGCCAGCAAACCTGGACAGAGCTGCTCAAACTCATTAGTAAAGCAATTCACAAGGCGAATGAGATTATGCCTTCCGGCTGTTACACTTGGCAGAATTTGGTAGGCTAATGCCAAAGGTTGAACATAAGGATATTGCCCTGCTGTGAGAGAGACTAGCAGGGTCATACTGGAGAGGACTTGGTTAGATGAGGCCTGCATCCTGTAAGTCCACTTCCTAATGTGCAATCCAAAGAAGTACTCAAACACCATAACCACACATACTGGTGTTTTCTGTGGTGCAGTTTGGAGTGGGCAGGAAGAGGATTTGAAAAGATATACTCAGTAGTTGTTAAAACCAACGGACCATAAATGCACACAACAACATGAATTTCTCCTCGAGACTGTCAAACAATTGAGACATGGATGAGGTAGAGAACACCATTTATCTTAAGCCAAATGCACACAAACCTCAAATGACAAGATAATACTAGAACTTTGAAACAAAGATGTACATGGAATACCTTAGAGTGTTGGTCATTGGTTAAGGTAGGAAGGAAAACAAGTGTAGGGATAGAAAGGAATAAATAAAACAAGAAAATAGCCTAGCATATGCCCTTGCTAATATGCAATAAAATGAGGAATTTGGTGATTTCTTCTTTAATTAACACATGAAATTTTTCACAAAATTTGACATAGTATAATGTAGTCCATTTGCCATGAAGGTCCATGTAATTCCATTGAGTTTTAAAAATCAGCATTTTTCCATTTAAACAAGATAATGTGAGCAATTTATAAATTACTGCACTTTTTATTTATTTTTTATTTTTAGAGAGAGACACAGAGAGAGACAGACAGAGAGAGAGGGAGAGGGAGACAGAGAGAATGGGTGCTCCAGCAGTCTGTCAGCTGCTGTGAACGAAATCCAGATGTGTGCGCCCCCTTGTGGGCAAGTGCAGCATTGCACCCTTGCATCACTTTGCATCTGGCTAAACGTGGGACCTGGAAATTGGAACTGCTGGACATTAGAACCAGCGTTCTTAGGCTTAGGAGGCAGGCGCCTTAACCACTAAGCCATCTCTCCAGCCCACAAATTACTGCACTTTAAATCTACTGTTTTGGGCATCATCATTATGAAGTATAGAGAAAAAGACAATAAAGAAAAGAAAATGTATTTATCAATTCAGAGGCTACACATTATTTGATCTAAGCTATTCAGATTCATTCATGGCATATTATTATTGCTTTGCGTTGGGCTTCTCCATTGCTCAATTTATTCCCTTGTTGAAATATAAAAGTAGTATGCTTAGATTATGCTGGCCCAGCTATTGCAATGAGTGCAGGACCATGCAAGTGGCACAATAGGGTTTTGAAGTTGGAAAGGCAATTTAAAAAAATATTTTATTTATTTATGAGAGAGAGAGGCAGGCAGAAAGAGAGAGTGGGCTCACCAAGGCCTCCAGACACATGCACCACTTTACATGGGTACTGAAGAATCAAACCCTAGTTCTTAGGCTTTGCAAGCAAGCCCTTGACCATTGGGCAATCGCTCTAGCCCTGGAAAAGCATCATTAACATAACAAAATAGCCACCTTCTTGCAGGGTTGATATGGAGACATAGTCCAGGATTCTGGCAAGATCAGCCATCGCTAAAATATGGTGAAGGTCTTCTGAGCAGTAAAATAAGAGCCCCCAAGCATGTTCCACACTGCTGCTTCACCACCGCTCTGGCTTATGGTTCTCTAGCCAAAGAGAACATAGTTTACACATTGCTGAACTGAGAAGAGGTTGTGGTAGGTGGATGTTTAGGCACCAAGGATCTGCTCCGAGCTATACAAGGGGCACACAACATCTGAGTTGTCTGTGGAATTTTATGTGACAGGACTAAGAAATCCATCTTCCTTCCTTGAGACACCTACCTTCCATCCTTTTGCTTTGTCACTAAAGCACAAACAAAAGAAACAAAATCTCTCTGGCCTTTATCCCTTCCCAAGAGCTTCCTCCAGGTAGCCAATTCCCCTTTCCCAAAACTTTGCATGCATGGGTGGCTTCCTGCTTCTTGGCTGCTTCACCATTTTCCATCTCTATAATACATGAACTAGTTTTATGGGGTTTTTTTATATATGTAAATATTGTATCTAGTCAAAGATTTCTTTTTAAATGTATACATCAACTAAGTATCTAAATATAAACTTCTGTTTGGTTTTTGAAATTTTAGACATTAAAAGGGGAGTAGCAGAATAAGGTCAAAATGGAGATGGGAAATAATTTATGCAATAATTCTGAGGATGAAATTTCATGACATAAATTCAATGCATGGAGGTCCCACCAACCTCCATACTAGTGTTTATACATTTATTTTATCATCATAGAAAGGTAAAGCATGTAGAAGCACATCAGTTCTAAAAGAGCCAAGTATAAGATGATTTTCTCCATCCTTTAAGAGCTTGTGGCCTTACTGAACACAAGAACATACAAAGGGGTTGGAGAGATGGCTTAGAAGTTAAAGCACTTGCCTGCAGATCCAAAAGACCCAGGTTCAATTCCACAGGACCCACGTAAGCCAGATGCACAAGGTGGCACATAGATCTGGAGTTCATTTGCAACTGCTAGAGGCCCTGGCACACCCATTTTTTTCTCTCTCTCATCATAAATAAAAATAAATAATGTAATTATTTATTAATTAAAAAAGAATATACACAGGGAGGTTACAGACTTTAATGAATCAGCAATTTACAGCTCCACTTAAAAAAGGGGAGAGTGCTGGGAGATGATTTACTGATTAAGACACTTACTTACAAAGCTTGCCAGCTGGGTTCAGTTCCCCAGTTCTCATGTAAATCCAGATGCACAAAGTGGCACATGCACCTGGAATTTGTTTGTAGTGGCTAGAGACCCTCATACACCCATACTCATATTTATATTTGTTCTCTCTCTCTCTATGCTTTCAATAAATAAAATATCAAATAAATAATAAAATAAATAAAATTATTTTTTAAGGAGGAAGCTTAGAAAAGTAAATACTTACAGGGAGATTTGTTTCCAGGGAAAAATGTTGTCTCTTCAGATGTGAACAAGGGCCAATCTCTTTTCTAGACTCACTGGCAGGAAGGTAAAAACTAAATTGTATTGCAGCCTCATGCGTAACCCTGAAACATTTCATCCTTGCTCATCTTGAAGCAAAAGTCAATATGAGTCACCCTACAATGTAGGCACAACTGAGGGACTAGAAGTGAAGAGTCACAAATTTATTAAAACTTACTTAGGTGCTTGGACAAGGAACAGTGTATAAGTTGCTTGTGAAGGGACCAAACTGATGCCATGACAGGCTTCAGTAAAGTGCTGCCCTAACTAGGTCTAATTTTCAATTTCCCAGAGGGGCAGGCAAGCCTTCTGGGAAGAAAAACCATGAACAAATGGCTGTTAATCAATGGCCACCCTGACATGTGGCTGAGGAGATAGCCACCCAGTTCCTGTAATATCTCTGGGCAATGACAAAAAAAGTCATGCCCAAGGTGGAGGACTCTGGGGGCTGAGTCTGTTCCTAGAGACATGTCCAAACATGCCCAGACATGTCCCTTTTGCCCCAACCAATCAAATATGTACAAATTAACTGCTGCTTGCCTAGCCAATCATGTTACCTAACCTGCCTGGAATTCCCCTAGCTGTGCTTAAAAGGAGCCTGTGTGCTCCACTCAGGGTCGCCATTTTGTACGAATTGTTGACCCCTGCATGCTGGCTGATTCTGCAGAATAAACGCTCTTTGTTTTTACATACTATTTGAGTTTGGGGTCTTTCTTCAGCGATTTTCAGACCCTTACACTTGTAGTACACAGATTCAGGTTCACTGAGATGAACTTCCAGACCAGGCACAGTTATGAAGGAAGGGATTTATTGAAGGTTACAGATCCAGGTGAAGTTCCATAATGGCAGAAGAAGCTGGCCTGCTTTCACAGGTCCAAACACAGAGAGAAAAGCCACAAGCCAAAAGCCACACAGCACAGCACACTTCAGGAACTCCAGCTAGGCACACTTTTCATATCTTTAGATTGAAATCTCAAACCCACCACCACACCTTACGATCCACCCAGTAACATTGCCTCCAGCCAGGTGGATGCAGATGCAAGCTACAAACTAATAAAATACTGAATGTATTGGAGCCATCTATTCAAGTTACCTCATTCCCCCCTTGGCCCCCAATAGACTCATAACCATCACATATTGTAAATTGTATTTAGTCCAATTTCAAAGGTCCCCATGGTCTTGACCAACTTAAGATAGTGAGTCCTGTAAAATCAAACAAGTTAAATACTTTCAACATATAAAGGCACAGAGTAAACATTTTCAGCTGGTACAAGGTATAGTAAGGAGAGACTAGAACAATACAAACTCAACCACCATCAAGCAGTCATCAAACTTCTGCAGTTCAAATTCAATAGAACCCAAGACTGACAGTCTCCAGGTTTTCCAATTCCATCCCTCCAGCTGGGCAAACACTGCACTCCATGGTAGCCCTTGCATAGTCCTGGTATATCCAAAACATCTTCAGGTCTCCATGCAAACCATGGTCCATCTTCCAAAGGCTCTCAGCCTATCAGGGCACCACCCCCTGCTGCATGCTGCATCTCAGAAGCAGCTCCTGGAAACGTGTGCAATTCATTACCATTCCACGCATTTTTCATGCTTCCAAAATTAATATCAGTGTGCAGGACACAGTCATATTATTAATTCAGGGATGAAATAAATCATAACCTTGAAAAGCAGGTTCCTTTTCCAGTCAATTCTTTCCAAAAGATTTTGCATTTCTTTCATAGTCTTTCCTTGAGCATCTTATCCATTGTTTTACTGTAAAGCAGTTGGGCCATTTTCCTTAATATTGCTAATGTGTTTCACAATAACAGCTTCAGTAACCTAAAACTAGTCTCAGTGCCTCTAATTTTAACTTGCTTGAGGTTTTCCATGATAAAAACAAGCTATATGGATATATGAGTATTAAGCCAGCCATACAAAGAATATTGCATAGGATATCTCACACCAAAGAGAAGAATGAACATTCAAGAGGATACAAGAGGGAAAAAACAGTAATCAAAACTAGAACAGATGTGAAGGTAAATGAAGATCAAGGAAACACCAAACTCCACAATGGTCATATTGACAGGGATTAACTCAAGTATTTCAATTATAACTTTAAATACCAATGACTTCAGGTCCCCAATCAAAAGGCCCGGGCTAAGTCTGGAACAGAAAACTGGGCCCATCCATTTTCTGTCTTCAAGAAACCCACTTTAACATTAAAGATAGATACCACTTTAGGGTTAAATGATGGGAAAAGATATTCTAAGCAAATGGAAATAGGAAGTAAGTAAGTGAGGTTATAATAATATCTGTCAAAATGGACTTTAAACCAGAAGTAATGAAAAGAGATAAAGTAAGTCACTTTATACTCATCAAGGGAATAATTCAACAAGTGTATATTACAATCATTAGCATATATGCACCAAAGACAGGGCATCAAATTTTACAAGCAAAATCTACGAGACATTAAGTCAGAAGGAAATCCCTACACAGTATTAGGGTGACTTTAATACCCAATTTTGGTTAATGGATCATCTGAACAAAAATAGAGAACTAATGGAGCTTAATGACACCATAAAGCATATAGATTTAATAGATAGCTACAGAACATTCCATCCAAACTCTACAGAATATACATTCTTCTCAGCAGCTTATGGCACTTTCTCTATAATAGATCATATATTAGGACACAAAGCAAGTCACCATAAATTTAGAGAACTTGACATAACTCCTTCCATTATATACAACTACAATGCAATAAAGCTAGAAATCAACAAGAGAAACAACAGAAAATACACAAACTCCAGGAGGTTGAGTAACATGCTACTGAACAATGAATGGGTCATTGAAAAATCAAGAAGGAAATATGAAAAATTCCTGGAAATGAATGAAAGTGAAAACACAACATGCTAAAACCTAGGGGCAGTCCTAAGAGGGAAATTTATAAATAGAAATGCCTACATTACAAGAAGTACATTACAAGAAAGAAGGAACTTAATGGTCCATCTGAGAGCTTTGGAAAACAAGAACCATTCAAACACCAAAAGTGCCAGACAAAAAGACATAATCAAGAAAAGGGCAGAAACTGGGCATGGTGGTGCATGCCTTTAATCCCAGCACTTGGGAGGCAGAGGTAGGAGGATCACTGTGAGTTAAAGGCCAAGGCCACCCTGAGACTACAGAGTGAATTTCAGGTCAGCTGGGGCTAGAGTGAGAGTGAGACCCTAAAAAAAAAAAAAAAAAAAAAAAAAAAAAAAAAAAAAAAAGAAGGAAAAAAAAAAAAGAAAAAAGAAAAGGGCAGAAATCAATGACTAGAAATGAAGAAAACAATTTTATAAATTAATGAAACAAATAGCTGTTTCTTAAAAAGAAAAAAAAATAACTAGATTGACTTCCAGTTAAGATGGCAGCATAGGAACCACACCAAAGTAGCCTAGAGGAAAAAAAAAAAAAAAAAAAAAAAAACCAGCACAATACACTCTTGTACTAAAAAAGTGAGGTGTATAATAAATTACCAACTGCAGAAGAGATGCAGAGTGTCTAGAGCCCACAGAAGCAGGCAGAAGCAGCTCCAGCAGTGGTGGCCTCAGTTCTGTGCAGCTGCAGCTGCCAGGCTTAGCATGAGCTGCAGAAAAGCCAGGTGAGGGGATTTTCCACTCACTCCAGCCTCCTCACAAACTCAAGAAACATGTAAAGACCAGCGGAGCAGCTTGTGAGAAAGAGGATCTCAAGGACCAGCAGGAGACCTTCAGCCACCATCCACAGCCTCCCCTCCCCCACTGCCAGCACAAGTGCCAGCAAGCACCACAGACCTGGGGAAGGAAGCTCACCTACACAGCACCCAGCATAGGTGATCAGAGCAGTGACCCACCAACCCAGCCAGCCTACCCAAACCCACAGCACAGCAAAGAAGAACGCAAACGGGCATGCAGCATAGCTGAGACCAAAGCCATCCCAAAACGTAACTGAGATTATACCAGTTCAGGACTTGCTAAATAAGCCTAGCATATAGGCTTGCATTGGATGTGCTAATTGCACCTTCCATGTCAGGGTAAATTATATGTTAAATCTGATGGATGGTCAGATTTGCCATTCTTTTAAATAAGCTATATTTGGGGCTTGTCATTTTTGCTTCCTGATTTATAGTGCCTTTGTTTCCTCTTCTGTTGTTCATTGGGGAAGGGTGTCACTTGGTCACAATCTGACCTTGGAACCCTCTACAGACCAGAAATCTTAGCCTCCCAGTTGACAGGATTAAGGATGTGGGGCAACACACATCCTTAGGGAGTTTGACTTTGTTAGAGGATCTGTTTGTCACAATACCCACTCTTGCATAAATACTCTGTGCTGTTTTTCATTGAATGTGTACATTGTTTAGTTAAATTTTTAGAACTTGTCTATATTTTGTTCCACTCAACCTACTTGAATACTCTCATAGCAGGCAAGCTCAACACATAGGGTCACTGTTGTGGTCACTCTGAGAGTCTTAAGAGCCACACCTAGCACCTTAAACTCCTACCCTGAAGATATATAACATCAGATTGATTGATACATCTAATAATACTGCAGATAATTAGAAAACCCAACCATTAAATTAATCCAAGATGAAAAAATCTTTATATTATAATACAAGAAACACAAAAAATCAAGACAATACAAATCCACCAAAAAGTATTAATGCATCAGAAATGGCTTCCAGTGAGACTGATTTAGAGGAAATGCCTGAGAGGTTTCAAAAGAATGATTATAAATATGGTCAAAGAAATCAAAGGGGAAATCAAAGGAATCAAAGAAGACACAGGAAACCAATTTAATGAAATAAGGAGGTCAATACAAGACATAAATAAAGAAATAGAAATAATAAAGGAAAACCAGTCAGAAATACTAGCAATGAAGAACACAGTCAGTGAAATTTAAAAAAAAAAAAAAAAAAAAAAAAAAAAAAAAAAACTCTGTAGAAAATCTCACTAGTAGAATGGTTGAAGGAGAGGACAGAATATATAAACTAGAAGACCTGGTGGCACATCTAATATAGTCCAACAAAGAAAAAGACAAATTAATAGGAAGGTATGAATGGGAATTTCAAAATATTCAGGACACAATGAAAAGATCAAACATAAGAATTCAGGGTATAGTAGAAGGAGAAGAATTTCACTCCAAAGGCATAATAGGTATTTTCAACAAAATCATAGAAGAAAACTCCCCCCAAACTGGGAAAGACACCAATGCAGGTACAGGAAGCCTTTAGAACACCAAACAGACAAAACCTAGAAAGAACTTCTCCTTTCCATATTATAATTAAACTACCAAACATACAAACTAAAGAAAATATATTGAAAGCAGTTAGAGAGAAAAACCAAGTCACATACAAAGGCCAGCCCATCAGAATCACAGCAGATAACTCAACACAAACTTTAAAAGCCAGAAGGGCTTGGAATGATGTATCCTAAGTTCTGAAAGATAACAACTGTCAACCAATGTTACTTTATCCTGCAAAGTTATCAATTCAAATAGATGGAGAAATAAGGACATTCCAAAATAAAAGCAGCTAAAGGAAAATTTGAAGAAAAAACCAACTCTATAGAAAATACTTGAAAGGATCCTCCATGCTGAAGAGAAAGAAGAGCACACATATAAGGAACCTGGAAAAAAGAAACCACAATCAAATACTAGTTAATACAAGAGAGCAAAGGTAAAACTGGAAGAACTACAAAACAAGAAAAATGGCAAAAATAAATACATACCTTTCAATTCTAACTCAATGTCAATGTTCTCAATGCCCCAACCAAAAGACATAGGTTTGCAGACTGGGTTAAAAAGCAGGATCTTAGCCGGGCTCCTTTAATCCCAGCACTGAGGCAGAGAAAGGAAAGGCCACCCTGAGACTACATAGTTAATTCCAGGTAGTGAGAACCAAAAAAAAAAAAAGCAGGATCTTTCAATTTGTTGCCTCCAAGAAACTCACCTTTCTACAAAGGATGGACACTGTCTTAGGGTGAAAGGTTGGAAAACAGTGTTTTAAGCAAATGGACCTAGAAAACAAGAAGGGGTCACTATACTAATAACTGACAGGATAGACTTGAGACCAACATTAGTTAGGAAAGATAAGGAGGATCATTTTATTTTGATTAAAGGAACACTCCAACAGGAGGACATCACAATCCAAAACATATGCACCTAACATGGGGGCTCCCAATTTCATCAAACAAATGCTGTTAGAACTAAGGTCACAGATAACTCCAAAAACAATTTTAGTGGGTGACTTCAACACCCCACTCTCACCAATTGACAGGTCATCCCAGCAAAAAATAAACAGAGATGTATTTGGGTTAAATGAGGTCATAGAACAAATGGACCTAACAGATATATACAGGACATTCCATCCAAATGCTGCAGAATAAACATTCCTTTCAGCAGCATTTGGAACATTCTCTAAAATAGACCATATATTAGGACACAAAGCAAACTTTAACAAATACAGCAAAACTGAAATAATTCCTTGTACTCTATCTGATCACAATGGGATCAAACTACAAATCAATAGCAAGAAAAGCTAAAGAGTATACAAAAAATTATGGAAAGTTAACAATACATTACTAAAGGATAAATGGGTCAATGAAGAAATCAAGAAGGACATCAAAAAAATTCATAGTCAAATGATAATGAGAAAACAACATACCAAAACCTTTGTGACACAATGAAGACAGTCCTAAGAGGGAAATTTATAGCTTTAAGTGCTTTTATTAAGGAATTAGGACTGGAGAGATGGCTTAGTGGTTAAGGCACATGCTTGTGAAGCCTAAGGACCCAGGTTCAATTCTCCAGGTCCAGAAAGCCAAACGTCACATGTTCTCTGTCATATGTGGATCCTAGCTACAAATGTTTATACTTGTGTTTGAGCTGGAACAAAAATCAATAGCAGAGGCCAGTAAGATAGAAAGGGGCTATAATGGAGGGAAAAGAGGGAAAGACTTTAGAGGATGATACCTTCACAAGTCCCTCATAAGAGGAGAAAAAGATAATGACATCAAAATAAAAGAAACACTAATGGAGAGAAGGAGGGGATATGATGGAGATTGGAGTTGTGAAGGGGAAAGTGGGGGAGGGGAAGGAATTATCATGCTTTATTGTCTTTAAGTGTAGAAGTTGTGAATAAAAAATAAATCCCTTTGCAAATGTCAAATGTCTCATGCCTGCTTCATGATAAACAGTAGTGACCATGTTTTTTCAGAGTTATTTTTAATGATGTTTCTTTAGAATGTTTTCTTTCCAAATGATGTATGCTATGTTCATAATAGTAATAATATTAATAAATATGATGACAGGTACCAAAACAAAATATAAAAATAAAAAAGAACCAAAAAAAAATCTAGAAGTAGATCTACCCTTCTGACCCAGCTATACTACTTCCGGGCATATACCCTGAAGTCTCTATGCTTTGCTGTAGAGATATTGCTCAGTCGTGTTTATTGCTACTCTAGTCACAATAGCTAGGGGAATGGAATCAGCCCTGATGCCCATCAACCAATAGTTGGATAATGAATATGTGGTACATATAGACAGTGGAGTTCTGTGCAGCAACAGAGAAAAATGAAATTGTGAAAATTGCAGGAAAATGGATATGCACCTCAAAAAATTGTACTAAGTGAGGTATCCCAGGTTTAGGAAGACAAATACTACATACTACATACTACATGTCCTCTGTCACATGTGGATCCTCACTTGGAATACTTTGATTTGCTTATAAGTTGTGGTAAACATCAGTAGTACTGGTCAGGAAGCTAGCGTGAAGCTTGGAGAGAGTAGTGGGAAGGAATTAGAGGTGGGGATAGTTAGCAGGCTAGTGGAGGAACAGAAGACAGCAGGTAGAAAAGTCTAGGTTTCGACAGGGCAAAGGGAGGGATGGGAAAGGAAGAGATACACTAATCTAAAGATGTTATGAACAAGTACTTATAGCAACCTAATAATTCATTAGCCAATTAAACTATACAACTCTTTTTAGGGAGAGAGAGAGAGAAATATAGAGAGAGATTGGGCAGAAGTGCCTTGCTGAGGTGAAGAAAGTTTTACCAGAAAACCACAGGCTATTGCTGGTAAATCCCAGGGCCAGATATGGATCACCCACTTACAATGATCTGTTGGTCAAGAGGGCCTGTGGAGCCCCCAAAACAATGCAGGCCATTGCCAAAGCACTTGGCTGCCCACCAAAATCTAGATGGTTAGACCCTATTGATGTAGACATCACAGGCTGTGGCTGTAGGACATTGATAAATCTAGCTGGAACTGAGATGGAAGTCATCTCCCTGCTGGCAAGCTGTCATGGCCCTGGAAAACACTATGTGAGCTTCTGGGGGATGAAAGCCATCAGCAGTGTGAACAAACAGTGGATCCAACAAGCTAGAAAATCAACCATGCAGGCAAGAGGTACCCATCAGCACAATAGTGGCATATAAATCATAAGGACCACTTAATGGGTCTCTGAAATAATTTTATATATATATCCCCTTTGATCAATGCTGCCTAGAATAAGAGTAATCATCATTTCTATCACATCTGCCAGGGCCCAGGAAACATTACAGGGAAAGCTGTGCTGATTAAACATGAGTACTACTCTTACTGTTAGTTTGAGAACCTCCTCCAGGGAGATGAGGAGACTCAAAACTCATCAAAGGGGGAAATCAGAGGCTGCTGAGAGCTCAACACTATAGGAGACTGATAACGCACTCTCCAAGGCTCAGTGAACATTATTGAAGAGGGGACAGAAAGAATGAAAAGACACAGAGTGGGAAAGTACATCATGAAGCATTTTCACCTCTCCACAGGGACTGACTAGTACACACAGGACCCCATAGTGATTGCTGGTACCTCCCTTCAGTGGAATGGCGGGGGCAAGGAAGAGGGGACGAAAGAGGATAATCTGATGGAATGTGACCAGTTTATCAGTCAAACTTATGATGACTTTAGTGTAATTTCTTTTTCTTTTCTTTTTATGTCAGTGTCTCATGTAGCTCAGGTGGGCTCTGGGCCTTCATGTCCTCCTACCCAAGCCACCCAAGTGCCGGAGTTTCAGGTATGTCCTACATGTCTGCTGTGCTTTCAGTTTATTGCTGCAATTTTGCAACCAAAATTTCTAAAACTTTGCCTCACTAAATTGCAGTACCTTTCAGTGGTCTTTTTTTTTTTTTTGCTTTGTGAGAACAGGCATAGAATTATATTATCTTAATTAACCTAGATCTTGAAAGCCTCATTGCCGATTATAAGCTATTTAAAATATACACTCTTTTCCTCCAAAATTTATACATTATGCATGATGATGGAATAATGGCTGACAAAACATGTTAAAATATTTCTGTCCCCTGGGGCTTACAACTCATCTAATAAAACTGACATAACTAAATAGTTTGTTCTGTTAATATAAAATAAGTTTACTAGATAAAAAGTAAATGGAATATTCACATCATGAACATCCTCTAATATAAATGTGCAAAGAATTCAGATTTACAATGTTCATGTAGATTAAGATCGAAAATAGAATTGAAGTGATGAGAGATTTAGCCTCTGGACTTGATGGTTTAGATATCTTTCCTAAGGAGTTCAACCTATTGACATAGTTAGTAATTTTCCAGGGAAAATGTTTATGCTTCTGAGGATATTTGCAGCTCTGCAATAGTTAAGACACGGTGTCTCATACAACTGAGATCCACGTGGCTTCCCTGTTGGGGAGAGAAAAAGCTCCAGGTTTTTGCTGGCTGAGCTACTGGCCTGAAGCTTCTCATAGCCATTTGTGGGTTGGGTGGGAAAACTTCTGTGGGGGAAGTAAGTATGAAACTGTGTATTCATGAATTTGGATTACTTCCTTTATGGAACCTTAAAGCAGACAGTTACCTAACCCCTGAAATGTGAGTATTAAACATTACAGGGCTTAGAATTAGAAGTACAGCTCAGTGGTAGAACACTTGCTTAGCACGCATGCACAAGACTCTGAATTCAAATGCCACAGCTACAAATCAATAAATATATCTCGACAAATTTAAAAATCCAACTTTCTATAGCAATAAGAGCATCAGAACATGAGATGTAGTTGGGTGTTGTAGCTCACTCCCATAATCCAAACACATGGGAGGTAAAGGTAGGAGGAACAGGAATTCATGGTCACATTCAGCTACATAGTGAGTTAGAGGCCAGCCTCAGCTACATGAGATACTGTCTCAAAAAAAAAATCAAACAGTAAAAAGAAATAAAGAAAGAAAGAACATGAACTATATTATACTGTGAGAGGAAGAAGAGAAATAATTCAAGAACCATAACTTAAGATGGTATCTTTAAATGTTATGAAAAAAAATTGACCATGAAATACTCAATAACATTCATCTCTCAAGCTGTTTATGGACACCTTCTTTTGGGAAAAATTATATTACCAAACCAGGCGTGGTGGCGCATGCCTTTAATGCCAGCACTTGGGAGGCAGAGGTAGGAAGGAGGATCGCCGTGACTTTGAGGCCACCCTGAGTCTACAGAGTGAATTCCAGGTCAGCCTGGGCTAGAGTGAGACCCTACCTTGAAAAACCAAAATAAATAAATAAATAAATAAATAAATAAGTAAATAAAAATAAAGAAGAAAAGAAAAAAAGAAAGAAAGGAAGGAAGGAAGAAAATATGTTATCAGCCATACACACTTGATTTCATTAGTTCCTGACCACACCTCAAAATTTAAAAATATCATATTTAAAATCTTATGATTTTAAATGCTATTATTTATTGTCCCTTAAGTAGGCAATGTGGTCCATGTATTTAAGGATTCAGTCTTACTTTGATCTGAACAAGTTTCATTTTATCGGATCTTGTATCAGCAAGAGATTTCCTTGTCTGGCCTCTTCGGTGTCCAAATTTGCACTTATTTCTCATGACTTGTTCATCATCTTCTATGGGTCTTCGGACATATTTAAAGCGATCTTTGAGGGCTCTTTTCCATAAAAGCTGTATAAAATGGCAAAGCAAGCCAGTCTTTAAGAAACTCAGCATAATTGTATATAAAGAATCAAATCACTGTCTATCATCCTTGAGCTGGAAATTATTTTCACATCACAGTAATAGTAGTATTTCTATCTTTAGATTTATGCTGACCACAATCTTGTGACACTGCTACACAAATTATAATCCCTAACTTATAGTAAGGAAACAAAAACAATGTCCCCTATCTTCTGTTGAGCAGATTGGAATACCACTGAGAAAACACTAGCCCAGGGTGTGCCATTGAAATGTTACAGTTCCTGGCTTCACAGTTCAAACCTAAATGAGAATACTCCCTGGCCTTCAGAAGCACTGTGGCCCCAGCTGAGAAGACCTAGCTTCTAGTACTAGCTCAAGTACATGTTACCCAAGAAACTTTCCGTAAGTCACTCCTTTAGCCTCAGTTTCTTCAGCTACCAAATGGAACAAAATGATCTTTCCAGTCCTCTGCCATGGGTTTCAGAGAATCAGATGAGTAGGGAGTTGTGGATGGTGTTCATAAACTAAAGTGTTGTTCATAAACTCCCTGCGTGGTGCTGGTGAGGAGCTATGTAGGTAGAAGCTGGGGTGGCTTGTGTGCTGATTAAGCTGCTGGGTACCTGTGAGTCAGGGAAGCTTCTTTGCCTCCCGTGGGCCTGAGAGCTCTGCTGTGGTGGTTGTGCAACAGCACAAAAATAATGGCTGCCTTGTGTCTTTATCATACCTGAAATATGAGCCAGTAAAAATATGTGTGTAGTGTTCCTGCAGTTCTGAAGGACTCTAACCCTATCATAGCAATCAGCTACTACAGTCTCGTTTAATTGCCAATGTCTTCTGGTGGACCTCTTTCATCTTTTCTTACTAGCTGTCCATAATAAGACAATGGCCAGTCAACACAACCTTCCACACAAGCAGCTTCCGTCTACAAGTATTTACTGAGCCCCTGATGATGTATGCCTGGCACTAGTTTTGCACACAGATGTGTTTGCTAGGTGGGCCCAGCAGAAAACATATGTGTGGTAGAATAATTATTCCCCTTCTGCATACTTCCACAGCAATAGGAGGTATGAGAAGTTGAACATGAAGATAGCTCTCCTGCTCACTCTGAAGTTTGTTTTGAAAGAAATAGCCACAAAACTATGACATGTGAAGCAATCCACAGCAGTGAGCAGACCTTTGCTCAGTGTTTGAAACTCCAATATAATCATGAAGAAACATTCAGAGAAATGAAGAACATGAACCATCTTACGTGACAACTGAAGGCGACTGGACCAAAAAGTATCCATCAGAAAAAAGCAAAGAGCTGTCCTAGACAAAATAAATTAATGACAGAATAAGGGCTGGGAGATGGCTCAGTTGGTAAAGTGCTTGCTGTGTAAGTGTGAAGATGAGTTCAGATCCCCAGCACACATATCAATAGCAGGCAGGCATGGCAGTTGCCTATAATCCCAGTGCTCAGCAGGTGGAGAGAGAATTCCCTCAGCAAGCTGGCTAGTTTGTCTAGCCAGGTCAGTGAGCTCTGGATTCAAGTGACAGGCTCTGTCTCAAGAAATAAGGTGGTGAGCAATTGAGAAAGACACCCAGTGTTAACCCCAACACACAAGTACACTTAACCTCTGGTATTCACACATGCATGTGTACCTGTACACACAGTGAAAACATGCATGCACACGTGCATACTGTACAAAAACAAACACAAAGAAAAAGAGCAATCAATGGAAAATATAATGTACATTACATATTATATTATACAATGATTCATTTTCTTGGATATAACAATTATGCCATGGTTACAGAGGAGATTGCTCTTAATCTTTTAAAACATATGCAAAGAAATTTAGAAAGATAATCTAACTTGTTGTTAAATGCTGAGCTAACACAAACAAAGAGAGAGGAAAAATGTGGCAAAGTCTTAATACGCAGTGATTCTAGACGAGTGACTTCCAATCAGCACAGTGATGTTGGTCCCTCCTCCATCCCAGGAGACACTTTACGATGTGTGGGGACATGTTTGGTTGTTACAATGGGAGTGGAAAGGTGCTACTCACACCTAGTGGGTGCCAAGGGTGCTGCTTAATATCTCCCAATGCACATGACAGCCCCCACCACAAATGATTAATTATTCAGCACCAAATGCAAACAGTGTGAAGCTTGAAAAGCTTTAATCTGGTTGAAAGGTATATGATGTCATGGTAGCATTTTTCTACTTTTATGAACATTTGAAATTTTTCAAAACCTGCAATTTAAAAAAATAGATTTAAGCAAAAGCAATCAAACACTAATACATTCTCTCTCTCTCTCTCTCTCTCTCACACACACACACACACACACACACACGTACAGTAATGTTCTCAGTAATTTTCTCTATCTTCTATTCCTCTGATATTAGGAACACAACTTCATATAAGCTACAGGGAGGATTTGAGTAAATATCTACTCTTCCAACTAGTTTTACTTCTACTCCACGTGTGAGAATGAGGGCCACGACCTGCTGAGCAACTTTGTACTCATCTTTATCAGCTCATCATCTCAGAGAATGTCAGTGGAAACAGATGTGAATGAAATGCCCCAAGAACAAAGCAACCATTATTCATTACCTTGTATGTGTTTCACCTTGATAGCTATAGGACTAAAGGTGAAAATGCAATTGAATAGATATTTATTTGCTTACATATAAGCAAGATTCTTTAGAAGGGCTCTGTAATGACTGGTTACTTCTGGGGGAGAGACATTTAATAAATAGAGGATAAGAGTGGGAAACATTTTGAACTATTTCTTTCTGTAGTTTTAAGTTTTGATCTAGGTAAGTACATAATTTATTCAAACAGATGTAATGTTTTAAATGCATCTACAGGTATCTCTTGACAGCCACACAGGATTACTTCCAGGACTCTGGGTAGATATCAAAACCCATGGTAGTTAAGTCCTGGAAACAAAATGCCATATCATATTTGCATGTAACTAATGCTCATTCTCCCCTACAGCTACATCACCTCTGTGCTACGTGTAACATATAATACATATAATACAGTAGAAATGCTGTGTCAACTGTCTCTTTGCTCAGGGGATGATGACAGGAAAACAGGCTGTGCATGTTCACTATAGAGGCATCATCATAGGCCTAACGACATAGCGGAGTATTAGAGTAGCTGTGGGCCAAGGATGTGGACCTTATGGAGCTGCAGGTGTGAACTGCCCGAGTGTCACTGACTAGATGGTCGGTATTATACTGGAATGTAGAAGGAATGGTGAGAATCATTTGGGTCAGCCATCTTGGTGTGACTAGCAATGTCAGAATTGCAGCAATTTGTATGTGTATGTTATTATTTTGTTTTAGAAAGCAATTTTTTTTTAGTGTACTTTATATGCAGGAGCATATTTTAGAAAGGATGTCATCCTTTCTAAGTAAAAATGCCTGACCTCTGTTCTTGATTAGGTATTCTTTTCAGATATGGCATGCAACACCTTTCCTGAGTCTGGTGGTAAAAGAGACTTGTTAAGGCTTTCTCTCATTCAGAAAAATTCTATAATTCTATTCATATTATGAATCTTTTCTTGAAAATATGAAAATGTAAAGGGGGAAGAAAGGCAAAAGAAATAGAAAGCAGAAAATATAAAATACACTTACAGATACTGGCATTGATGGTTTTTGTTCCAATTGGACCTGATTTCTTAAAGTCTGTCTTTAAGAAAATGCATCATACCCCCCCCCAAGACACAAGAAGATATTCATCTTGTTTAACAGCAATTAAAAGTGTATATATATATATATATATATATATATATATATGGCTGGGCATGGTGGCGCACACCTTTAATCCCAGCACTAGGGAGGCAGAGGTAGAAGGATCATCATGAGTTCAAGGCCACCCTAAGAATACATAGTGAATTCCAGGTCAGCCTGGGCTAGAGTGAAACCCTACCTTGAAAAGCAACCCCCCCCAAAAAAAAAAGTGTATATGTATTTAAAGATACAGAGACTAATAATATATTTTTAGGTAAACATATCTATAGTTCCCCATAATTGTTCCTTAAATCATACACTTGTACTGTCATGAACACTCAAATTTTTAGTAGTATTTTGGGCTAGAGAGATGGCTTAGAGCTTAAGCTGCTTTCCTGCAAAGCCAAAGAATCCAGGTTCGATTCCCCAGTAACTACGTCAGCCAGATGCTCAAGGTGGTGCATACATCTGGAGTTTATTTGCAGTGGCTGGATGCCCTGGTGCACCTATTCTCTCTCTCTCTCTCTCTCTCTCTCCCCAGTCTCTCTCTCTTTCTGTCTCTCTCTCAAATAAATAAAATAAAATAAAAATATTAAAAATATTTTAGTACTATTTTAAGTGTATAGTTCAGTGCTGTCAAACTTATTTACAATATTATACAAGAAGATATAAAAACCTTGGCCTTTGTTTTTAAGACAGTATCATGGAACCCAAGCTAGCCTTGAGCTTAATATATAGCCAAAAAGAGACTTGACTTCATGATCCTCCTACCTCAGCCTCCCAAGTACTAAAATCTCAGCTTTTAAACCCAAAGACAGGCAGACACATAGTCTACCTTGAGGAGCAGTTCTCAACCACAGATATTCATGAGGATCATCTTGGGAAGTTTCAACAGTAATAATGGCAGGACCCATCTTCAGATCAGTTGAATCAGAATATTTGGAGTTCTAGCTGTGCAGGCAGAGCTTTGACCTGCTGCCCAAGAGTGTGCTGAACCCAGACAGCAGTGATGTGAGAGGGCCAGGTAAGGCAGAGGAAGATCTCAAAGCCAGAAAATTTCCCCACTGAGTTAATAAAATAGCAAAAAAACCTGTACCGATAACAGCTCCGCTGCACTTAATGTCCTTCTTCGTGACACTCACCATCACCCAGGAGCTCCAAACTGCTTTGAGAGAGGGACAGAAAGAAAATGGCCAACAGATAAAGAAGACAAAGAGACACAGGGAGAGAAACAGAGAAGGTATCTTCACACAAGGAAAGGAACGGAGGGGGAGAAGAAAGGCCGTACAAAGCAAGGAAAGAGGTGGGACTGACAGAGAACCAGAGACAGAACCAAGTCAGAGCCCAAACAGACAATGCAACACTCTTATTTTAAATGGGCTGAGATGTTTTGGTTTTGGTTTTTGGTTTTTCAAGGTAGGGTCTCGCTCTATCCCAGGCTGTCTTAGAATTCACTATATAGTCTCAGGCAGGCCTCAAACTTATAATGATCCTCCTACCTCTGCTTCCTGAGTGCTAGAATTAAAGGTGTGCACCACCACTCCCGGCTTTTGCTTTTAAAATATGGAATGCTTCACAAATTTTCATGCCATCGACAGGATGATGGGGCTTCAGGGTCACTTACAAAGCCACAGCCGTCCTCATCCAGGAAAGGGTGAGCCTGCAGCAGGGCGTTGACCACGTCATTGTACTGCTGAGTAGTGGGGTACCTGTTGACCACAACAAGCAAGATGGTGTTCATTTCCAGCAGGCCCTACTCAAGGCAAATCTCAGTTATGCTCAGGTTTCCCGTAACCTTTCTCCATAACAAAATAGATAAACAAGCACTGAGCACTTTGGTCTTTTCTATACTGTGTCACCTTTGAGCTGAGGAGACTTGATTCCATGTGAATTCTACTCCACTCCAAATACAGACCTTTCCCCAAGCAGCAAGTTCTCACTACTACTACTCACAGCGAGCCTTCGAGGTACTTGGTCATATCGGCCTGTAGAAACTCAATGACCCTGATCCTCATACTGTGATCGGGGCACTTCCGTTCTGCCAACATGCACTGGACATCATACGGAAATTCCGGTAAGACATAGGACCTGGTCCATTGTAATGCTTTATTTCTTGCTAGAATGTGTTTCATGTTTCTCCTGTGAAATCAAAACAAAGAGTGAATTTTATTTCAAATAAATGTATGCAATTTATTCATTCCCTATACCTTGAGAGCTTCAGATATGTGCCACATCCTTGTCACCTAAATATATGAAGCCATCAGTTCCTCTACAATCTAGTCATCTATCCACAAATGTTTGAAGGCTTATTAACTGTCTGTTTTCCTTTCCTTTGTACATACATAAATACTTCTATTTTAGAGAGGAATGTCTTAATAGCATAGAATTTAAAATAAGGCATGAAGTCCAATAAAGTGGAATGGGGGGAGAGGAGGGAAATATCAGGTGGTTTTTTTTTTTTTTTTTGTATGTAAGTATAAAAGTAGTCAATAAAAAATAATAATTAAAAAAATAAAATAAAATAAGGCATGAAGTTGAAAAGGATATGAATCCATATGTCTTTAAGAGTCAGCATGTAATGCAAAGCTCCAAGCCAAACAAAATGTTTAGAAGATAGAGAGTAATAAATTGCAATTCTGACATGCAAACAAGGCCTATAATAAATTTTAGTAGTCAGTTAAAAAAATTCTTCTAGTCTATTCTCTTGTTTGTAGTGAAACACAAGATGTATGTAACTTAGTTGGTTGTTGGCTATTTGCTTTTTGCTGGTTTGTTTGTTTGTTTGTTTGTTTTTGAGGTAGGGTCTCTCTCTAGCCAGGCTGGAATTCACTATGTAGTCTCAGGCTGGCCTCGAATTCACCGTGTAAATTTTTTTTATTATATTTATTTGCAGGAGAAAGACAGAGAGGGTATGGGCACACCAGGGTCTCTTGCCACTGTAAATAAACTCCATATGCACCACTTTGTGTATCTGGTTTGACATATATACTGGGAAATTGAATCCAGGCTGACAGGCTTTGCAAGCAAGTGTCTTTAGCCACTGAATCTTCTCCCCATTCTCGTTGTTGGCTATTTTAATAAGGAAAGTTTGGGTTCTAAAGTAAGATAAGCTTTAGCTCTTCTTATTCCATTTACATAAGACTCTACAAATGGTGACAGAAGTTATAACATTAGAAAACAGAACAGTGGACTGGAGAGAGAGTTCAGCAGTTAAGGCACTTGCCTGCAAAGCCTAACAGCCTGGGTTCGATTCCTTAGCCAGATACACAAAGTGGCACATGCATCTAGAATTTGTTTGCAGTGACTGAAGGTGCTGGCACACCCATTTGCTCTGTCTGTTTTCTATCTCTCTCTGCTTGCAGTTAAATAAATAAAAATATTTTTTTAAAAGGAATACAGATCAGTGACTGCCTAAGCCTGAAGGTGGAGAAACAGATTGTGATAATAGTCACATAGAATTTGCTAAAAACAAATTTACTAAAATTCACTGACTATGTATCTGAAGTTGATAAATTTTATGTTTTGCAAATTAAGCATCAATAAGAGTGTTTATAAAATTCAGCTTCAGGATCACCTTAAATTACTGACAGATCCTTAACTGTGTAAAAAGACTCTACGGCAGAATTTTCAAGCAACAGTTAGTCATAGGCAGTAGTAGGTAGCTGTCAAGCTATTGCATTAAGAGGGTTGACTGGGGCAGGAGGGGAGGAATAGTGGCAAACCAAGTGCATGACAGCACAGACATTTCCTGCATCAGAATAAGTAGGTTAACTTTCTGACAACGAAGGAGTGTTTAGTGTTTCAAACAGAATTCAGACAAGCTTGCAAAAGCCAAGCTCCCTTTCACATTTTTAGATCATCCTTCATAAGCAGACAGAAGCTACAATGGAAGATGGGAAATAAAGACAGCAATAGCAAGAATTTTCATCTCCTTCGAGGATAAGCTCCTTTGCCTCTTCCCCACTTTGGCTTCCACAGTGTGAGTGGTGAAAAATATCCTGGCTATATAAGTGTACTGATAATTTAATACTGGACTCACTACAATAACAGACAATTCTTGGCATAAATCTCTCCTTCAGCCCAAGCTTTGCCAGTATGTTGCTCTCTCATTTCATTCATCCATTCAACCAGTATGTATTGGGAGTCTATTATATGCAAACTACTCTTCTAAAATCTACATCTCCTACTATGACCTATTATCTTGATTCTCCCATGGCCAGATTCTCTTATCTACTGAGACAAAGGGCTCTAGAGTAAAAGCAAGTTTTGTTGGCTGTGTCCTGTGCCTTCCTAGGGTTTGAACAATGAAATGTACCTAGGCTGATATTAAACTTGGTTGCAGTATATTTTAGCATCCATTTCTTTTTCTCCTGTGAATTTAAATAGTTGAGTTAGCTGCATGCTCCCTTTCATCCATTTTGATTGTTTTCCCTCATTCCATACCACATTATTATATAAGAATAGAAACTTTAATATTCCAACACTTATAAAATAGCATTGTGCCTTTTAATATATATATTTCTATATGTCTGTTATTTTCTACATTATGGTAGAGTATGGTAGATTACATCTATCAAATATTCAGACTATTGCTTGGCACATATGGAATCTACTTAAGACAGAGCCTCCATAATATTCCAAATAGAGTCATTAGGCAAATATGGTGACATCGAATTTTTCTTTCTTTTGAATCAAAACAATATAATGGGCATTCTGGAAGTGACTATAATTGAAGTTTTGCCAACTGTGGGAGTTGGAATGCATGCCCACCATTGACTCAGGGGTTAAAATTAAACTTGTCACTTGGCCTCTAGCCGCCTGGCTGGAGGAGGTATCCCTGTGGGCAGGTCCTGGAATCCAGCCCTATAGTGTCACTGGAGGTGGATCCTAACTCCAGCCCACAGATGTAAGAGAGCAGTTTCAGCTCCAGGAGTCCTGCTGGCTGCCAGTTCATGCTTGCTGCTTTTTGGTGTCTCTCTCTCTGCTTGGATTTATGAATGGGATCCAGCTTCTTCCACCAGTGATGGAACTCCCTCTGGATCTGTAAGCTTTAATAAATTCCTTCCTCCCATAAGAGTGTTTTTGGTTGGATATTTGTCCCAGCATTGTGACACTGTCTAGTACACCAACTAATATGTGTCAAATGAGTATTACACATGTAAAGTGACTTCATCAAAAGGTAGAAATATATGCTAATTTGAAAGAAGATAACTACAGCCACCATTTCCCATATGTAAAATTATATTTGATTGGATTAAAATATTTACCATGGGGCTGGAGAGATGGCTTAGCAGTTAAGCACTTGCCTGTGAAGCCTAAGGACCCCTGTTTGAGGCTTAATTCCTCAGTACTCATGTAAGCCAAATGCACAAGGTGACACATATATCTGGAGTTCATTTGCAGTGGCTGAAGGCCCTGGTGTGCCCATTCTCTCTCTCTCATTCGCTCTTTCTCTCTCTGTCTGTCACTCTCAAATAAATAAATAAAAAATATTTACCATGCTATTAAAATTATTATTAATCTTTAGCCAACTAGAGTTGGGAAGAGCATAGTGGGCTACCTTGAAACAAATGCAGGGGCAGAAAAGACTTAACTCAGAGGACACTAATATTTCTGTTTCCACCTCAAAGTCAAGGTTCTTTGACAAAATTACTTCCACAAACATCAATTTCTAATTCAATCACAGGTTCACATAAAATCAATTGAAAAATCTTTTTTTTGTGTCTTTGTGTGTGATTAAGCATGCATGTGTGAATGTATGATACCTGTGTGTGAGCACACATGTGTGCATGTACATGTGGAGACCCAAGATTAACACTGTCTTCATCAATCAATCCCACCTTATTTATTGAGACAGGGTCTGCATTCGAACCCAGAGCTCAGAGTTTCAGCTACTATAGCTAGCCCGCTTGCTTCAGGGATACCCTGTCTCCACTTCATTTGAGTGCTGGAATTATAGGCAGGCTGAAATACAAATGTAGCATTTACCTGGGTGCTGGGAATTCAAACTCTGGTCCTCACACTTGTGCAGCAAGGTCTTTATTAATACACCGAATCACCTCCTCAACCCTCCAAAATCTTTAAAACATTTAATGCCTAAGACTGACCCTATTCTAACTGAATCAGTGTATCCTGTTTATTAAAATTCAGTTCATATGGTAATAAAACACATTATTTATAATAAAATATAATAAAGCCAACAACTTGACAAATGGAAGTATCATTATTGTATTTAACAATATTGAATCTTGATAAATGAGAAATATAAATTGTATTTTTTAGGGCTGGGGGGGGATAACTCAGTAGTTAAAGGTGCTTGCTTAGAAAGCCTGACTGTTTGGGTTTAAGATCTTAGTACCCACATAAATCCAGATCCACAAAGTGGCACATGTTTCTGGAGTTTGTAGTGGCAGAAGGTCCTGGTATACCCATTTTCTCTCTCCCTCTGTCTCTCAAGTAAATAAATAAATAAGTAAATAAACATATAAATAAATAAATACTTATATAAAAAAGAAATTGCTCTCTTTTTTTGTTGTTGTTGTTGTTTGTTTTTTTGAGGTAGGGTTTCACTCTAGCTCAGGCTGACCTGGAATTCACTATGTAGTCTCAGGGTGGCCTCAAACTCACAGCGATCCTCCTACCTCTACCTCCCAAGTGCTGGGATTAAAGACGTGTGCAACCATGCCCGACTGAAATTGTTCTTTTAAAAATGTACCATGTTGGAATTTATAAGAGGGGGAAAAAAGCTTGAAGTTAAAAATGTACTAGACAGGTGTGGCAGTCAGGTTCATCTTGCTGGCAGGAAAACACCTGACCAAGAGCAGCTTGTGAGAGAAAGGGTTTATTTTGGCTTACAGACTCAAGGGGAAGCTCCATTATGACAGGGGAAAACAATGGCATGAGCAGATGGTGGACATCACCTATTGGCCAACACAAGGTGGACAACAGCAACAGGAGAGTGTGCCAAACACTGGTGAGAGGAAGCGGGGTATAACACCCATAAGTCTGCCCCCAACAATACACTGCCTCCAGGAGAATCCAATTCCCAAATTGCCACCAGTTGGGGACCTAGCACTCAGAACACATAAGTTTATGGGGGACACCTGAATCAAACCACCACAACAGGATTATTAGCATAATCAAGTATAAAGAAAAGCCAGTGAATTTGATGATAAATCAGTAGAAGTAATTCAGTTTGTCCAAAAGGAGAAAAACAACAAAAACTCATGAATAGCTAGTTTTTCTAGTTCTGTTTTCTCACCACTTACCTTGCTATAGAAGCAGGCAACCTTCCCAGTATAATTGGCCAGTCATCCTTGACTCTGACCATGTAAGGCAGAAAGAAGCACCTGGAGCTCTGAGCTCTCAGGCCCTGGCTGGTTGAGTAATTAAGGTGTACTATGTCCACTCGGAGCTGCTTATTGTGAGGTCTGGACTGGGTACAAAAGCTGACACTATTCAGCAGTAACCATCTCTGTAACCTGCCAGCCTCTCAGATTCCTATAGTGGGGCCGGCTCTAGAGTTGAGCCGCTTTGCTGAGGTGGTAAAATGAAAGCACAGTGGCCATATGCATGCGTAGCTGTCTCTAAACATCAAGTATGAAGGCCATGCAGAGCTGGGCTGGAGGCATGATTCCTGGATATTTCACTGTTGCTGGCTTCCTGTGTTTGTTCTGATTACATGACACATTTCTCCCTGACTTGAAGACTATCTGGAGTATACTGTTACCTTTTGAAGGGATTTATTCCAAAGGGCTACTTACAGTTTTCTTTCTGTTGTTACTCTTACAACTGGAGTCTGCCCAGGAAACTGAAATTTCACTGGGCTTTTCACGCATGCACCATCGACAGCACAGATATTGAAGAGCCCAGCATTCCAAGAGAATATTCTTAGTTCTGTCCATGAATTTCAAATACATATTAGGTACTCTAAGAATACTGGGAACCAGGCTGGAGAGATGGCACTTAAGGCACTTGCCTGCAAAGCCTAAGGACTCATGTCCGACTCTCCACATTCCACATAAGCCAGATGCAAAAAGGTGAGGCAAGTGCAAGGATGCACATGCCCACTAGGTGGCACAAGCATCTGGTGTTCGATTGCAGTGGCTAATAGCCTGGCATGCCAATTCTCTCTCTCTAAAAAAATAAAAAGAAGAAATGAATACTGGGAACCAAGGCAACAGTGTAACTTCAAATTTAAACAATCCATGGTTTCAAAACCAAGGGTACAGGGGAGATGAAACCTCACATTCAATACCTGGTCACAGTAGATGTTGGTCTTTAGTAATTTGTCGTGCAGGATAGGCACAATGATCATATGTATAATAACTCTCCTGTTTTCTGACCTTGTGATTTGATCATTGACATTGACTCAGATCCTTCCGTTTCCAATTTCCAGAGACCTCAGGGAATATGACTGACAGAGAGAACATCTAGGATCCAGTTTACTGGGCAAATCTCTCTGAGCAGTTAGCATCTTCAGTACTGGCTTCCCCCCATATAGAGTTCCTACACATGAGGGTGGTGGCTCTGAGCCAGGCCCATGCTTTATTTATCATCCTTTTGGGATCCTGAGAAACAGGAAAATAACTATGATTTGCTAACATGTTTTGATATGAAAACTCACATTTGGAAGGAAAAACCTGAACCTGTTATTTGCATTTAAACTCCATTTGGAGCTACTGAGTGTTTGCAGTTATTTTATCCATACATAAGTAAATTCAAACCTCTAAACAGAAAGCTTTGGCGCTTTTTAAAATATATAAAATAGACAAATCTTTAACAGTGCAAAACCATTACTTCATTAAAAAAATTAACTATACTACAATTTTCTGCTTGGCTGAAATTGTTGCTTCTAATTTAGTTGTTTCTCACCTTCCAGGGAATTTTCTCACTCTTTTTTAGCTCTTTTTCCACAAATAAACCAGGTGATAGGATTTTTGAGATCCATGACAAAAAACAAAATACAATAGTATATAACACCTTACATCTCATATGTTTTCATTTCTTAATAGTTAACAAAGGATAATTCATAATATGGTCCAATCTTATTCTTAACTATTACACAAGGTGAATTCTGAGAGACAGACAGCATAATAAGCCTTACTAAAGGTCTAGAATGTACTGCCCAGGAGCCAGCTGTCCTCTTTCACAAATGCCCTCCCCTCCCCTCATTCTTCCAGGCTTTTTTTTTTCTTGTTTTTCTTTTTTCTTGTCTTTTTCTTTGAGGTAGGGTCTCACTCTAGCTGAGGCTGACCTGGAACTCACTCTGTAACCCTGGCTGGCCTTGAACCCATGGCAATCCTCCTGCCTCAGCCTCAGCTAGGATTCAAGGCATGCACAGCCACATCTAGCCTCTCCGGCTTATTTTGAGCCCTCTTCTCGGGCAGATACTCCTCTCCACTCTGATGGTCCTATGGTGGCCCTTATCACATAACAGAACCCCGAACTAAACCCTATGTGAAGCAACAAACTATTTCTGGACACTCATCTGTCCTGCTTCCCTGTTGGAATGGAGCTCCTTCCAAATTGGGATTTTTAAAATAATGTTTTTCAGTTTCATCCTCACAGGAAATAGTATGCTGAGAGCTGAAACAGCCTCACCACAGAAGCTCAGGCCCCTGTCACTAAGACCAACAAGGACTTGAAAATCTAGCACTGCAGGCCAAAGAGATGGCTTAGCACTTCTTGTGCAAGCATGAGGGACTGAGGAGGTCCGAGAGACAGCACAAGTGGGATCTCCAGGACCCACATAAAACATCTGTGCATGGTTGTATGGCACAATATAGGCCTGGTCCTAGCCAGACCACATGGCAGAAGAAAACAGGAAGTGGCTTCTGTGAAAATGGCGTTCTGCGCAGGCTTGTTGTGACAACAGTTACAGTCCCATGCTCGCGAGAAGCCTGCTATGAGATGTCCTGTCCAGAGACAGGCTGTCATTGGTCACAAAAAGGGGACCACCCCATACAAGGATTAGCCAGCCAAGCCCCTCAAAACCCACTTGCACTCTTCCTGCTTTCACCCAACTCCCGGAATCTGTGTCATGACTCTGAGCTGCTCACCCCAACTCGGCAGAGACCCTACCGTCCCTCCTGAGCTGGCCTTAAGGGGGACCGCAACCCATGGTGACATATTTCTGCAGGGGGCCAAGACCTGGGGATCTCTAGGGCTTGTGAAAAACAGCCAGCTCCAGATAAGAAGAGACTCAGGCTCAAGTAAGATAAGTAGGGGCCCGAGAGTGCTAAGGGAGAAAACCCAATGTTCCCCTCAGACCATCCTGGTTTCTCTTTCTCTCTCTCTCTCTCGTTCCTTCTCTCTCTCACATGCACACACACCACAGATATAATTGTGACTCAACCCACTTGGACCCAGACTTGAATGTGCCCATACTTTTTTCTTGGCTTTTGTTCCATCCTTTCTGTAAATTACAATTCTGCTGCAGGAAAGGAAGAGGTAGACCGAGAATGGCTCTTTTCCCAGTGCTGTCCAAAAGTGTAAATAAATCAAATCTTTAATTTTTACGCATTTTATGCCATGTTTTTGTCCCTGAAGGTGAGTGCCCTGATACAGAGTCAGGCTTCCACAGCCAGGGGCTCCAGGTGCACTGTGTCTTTGTTGAGTGAGATGTTGTGGGAAGATTTAGGAATGTATATAAGAGAGATAAATTAAATATAAAATGCTACAAAATCAAGTCATGATGATGCTAGTGTATGAGGGATTGAGGACTGAAGGATCTGAAGTTCAAGGTCATCCTTCGTGACATAGCAAGTTCAAAGCCAGCCTGGACTACAAGAGGCCCTGTATGGGGGAAGGGAAGAGCTGTAACACATAAATTGTCTTTTAGTTCTCTAAACTTGCGGTTGAACATAAAATTGTCATCTTTCCCAAAACACAACTATCAAGTCATGTCCCAGACCATCCAGGAGGACTGGAGTGTCTCCCTCCTTGGGCCTAGAGTCTGAGTCCCAGGAAGGTTAACAGGTCCTGCTGCCTGCCTGCCATTCCTGGTACAAACCCTGCTCATCTCCCTGGGAACCATCTGCTAGAATTGAGACCAGAATACAAATGCCCTCCCCTCCCCTCATTCTTCCAGGCTCTTTTTTTTTTTGTTTTTTTTTCTTTTTGTTTTTTCTTTTTTCTTGTCTTAGCTTTGGCTGACCTGGAACTCACTCTGTAACCCTGGCTGGCCTTGAACCCATGGCAATCCTCCTGCCTCAGCCTCAGCTAGGATTCAAGGCATGCACCACCACATCTAGCCTCTCCGGCTTATTTTGAGCCCTCTTCTCGGGCAGATACTCCTCTCCACTCTGATGGTCCTATGGTGGCCCTTATCACATAACAGAGCCCCGAACTAAACCCTGTGTGAAGCAACAAACTATTTCTGGACACTCATCTGTCCTGCTTCCCTGTTGGAATGGAGCTCCTTCCAAATTGGGATTTTTAAAATAATGTTTTTCAGTTTCATCCTCACAGGAAATAGTATGCTGAGAGCTGAAACAGCCTCACCACAGAAGCTCAGGCCCCTGTCACTAAGACCAACAAGGACTTGAAAATCTAGCACTGCAGGCCAAAGAGATGGCTTAGCACTTCTTGTGCAAGCATGAGGACTGAGGAGGTCCGAGAGACAGCACAAGTGGGATCTCCAGGACCCACATAAAACATCTGTGCATGGTTGTATGGCACAATATAGGCCTGGTCCTAGCCAGACCACATGGCAGAAGAAAACAGGAAGTGGCTTCTGTGAAAATGGCGTTTCTGCAGGCTTGTTGTGACAACAGTTACAGTCCCATGCTCGCGAAGCCTGCTATGAGATGTCCTGTCCAGAGACAGGCTGTCATTGGTCACAAAAAGGGGACCACCCCATACAAGGATTAGCCAGCCAAGCCCCTCAAAACCCACTTGCACTCTTCCTGCTTTCACCCAACTCCCGGAATCTGTGTCATGACTCTGAGCTGCTCACCCCAACTCGGCAGAGACCCTACCGTCCCTCCTGAGCTGGCCTTAAGGGGGACCGCAACCCATGGTGACATATTTCTGCAGGGGGCCAAGACCTGGGGATCTCTAGGGCTTGTGAAAAACAGCCAGCTCCAGATAAGAAGAGACTCAGGCTCAAGTAAGATAAGTAGGGGCCCGAGAGTGCTAAGGGAGAAAACCCAATGTTCCCCTCAGACCATCCTGGTTTCTCTTTCTCTCTCTCTCTCTCGTTCCTTCTCTCTCTCACATGCACACACACCACAGATATAATTGTGACTCAACCCACTTGGACCCAGACTTGAATGTGCCCATACTTTTTTCTTGGCTTTTGTTCCATCCTTTCTGTAAATTACAATTCTGCTGCAGGAAAGGAAGAGGTAGACCGAGAATGGCTCTTTTCCCAGTGTTGTCCAAAAGTGTAAATAAATCAAATCTTTAATTTTTACGCATTTTATGCCATGTTTTTGTCCCTGAAGGTGAGTGCCCTGATACAGAGTCAGGCTTCCACAGCCAGGGGCTCCAGGTGCACTGTGTCTTTGTTGAGTGAGATGTTGTGGGAAGATTTAGGAATGTATATAAGAGAGATAAATTAAATATAAAATGCTACAAAATCAAGTCATGATGATGCTAGTGTATGAGGGATTGAGGACTGAAGGATGTGAAGTTCAAGGTCATCCTTCGTGACATAGCAAGTTCAAAGCCAGCCTGGACTACAAGAGGCCCTGTACGGGGGAAGGGAAGAGCTGTAACACATAAATTGTCCTTTAGTTCTGTAAACTTGTGGTTGAACATAAAATTGTCATCTTTCCAAAAACACAACTATCAAGTCATGTCCCAGACCATCCAGGAGGACTGGAGTGTCTCCCTCCTTGGGCCTAGAGTCTGAGTCCCAGGAAGGTTAACAGGTCCTGCTGCCTGCCTGCCATTCCTGGTACAAACCCTGCTCATCTCCCTGGGAACCATCTGCTAGAATTGAGACCAGAATACTTGGGTCTCATTGGACCCTTCGCTTCTGTGGCCAACCTGATTAAAAAATGATAGCTAACATTTATGAACTCCTATGTGCCAAGTCCCAAGATTTTGTTTTTTCACAACTTAATTCATTCTATTTATTTTCCAGAGGAGAAATGAGGCCCACTGAGGTTGGAGAACTAGCCGAAAGGCACACATTTGGCAAACAATACAGCTAGCACTCTATTGTTATAAAGTTCTCTCTCAACTTTTTATTTAGGCTGTGTCCTCAGATTTCTCTGCCCTGGCCATTCCAAGGTTGGCATCCTAGTCTAATATGTACATTTTCCCTTTTCCCAGCCCATCTGCCTTATAGAGGTATGACAGTGGGTCTCAAGATTTTACGTCACACCCTGATGTCTGCAAGGCTTCTTCATTCCCTACTCTGGTCACATAGATTTGACTCAATTAAGACCACATAAAGTGCTTACAATATTCATTCCTTCACGTAATGAATTTTTGTTGATCAGCTACTTGCCAGACATTACAAACTGTCCCCGACAATCTCATCATCCAGAGCTCTTGGTCAGCAGAGGACACAAACAAATAGGAATTGAACAAATTAATCACTGTAGTGGCACAGTGGTCAAGCTCTGTCTAGCATGTGTTAGGTCCTGAGTTCAATACTGGGCACCGAAAAAGGTAAGGCATTGTGGAGATAAATCACCCATCTGATTAGAACAAGTGCTGAGAGAACTGTAACTGAGATGCCATGCTGTATGGAACCTTCCCTCCATTACATACTGTGATAGGACATACTCACAACTCTGTGGCCCCTTAGATGTCTCAGCTACCTGTGTGAAAGTGACTGAAAATTGTACATCAAAAATATTGGGGCTGGAGAGACCACTCAGCAGCTAAGGCACTTGCCCGCAAAGCATAATGACCTAGTTTCAGTTCTCCAGTACTCAAGTAAAGCCAGATGCATAAAGTGACACATGTGTCTGTAGTGACACATGTGTTTGTAGCCACTAGAGGCCCTGGCACACACATTCTCTCTCTCTCTCTCCTCTCTCTCTCTTCTCTGTCTTTCTGCTTACAAGTAAAATAAAATAAAAATAAAATAAATGTTAAGGATCCATTGATTCCTCTTGTCTTACATAGCCAGCAGCAGCAGCAGAGGAATAAGCTCATTCTATGCCTTTTCACAGCAGTGGGCATACTACACAAAGTCAGTCAAATATTGTAAATTTGCACAAAACCAGGACTAATTTATAATTATGCCTCAAAGAAGAAGCAAAAAATAATCTGCACACATATACAGAAAGTCCAAGTGTCTTTAAAGTGACAAGTAGGAAGCCTCTACCTGTTTTATCTGATTTTGTGCCTTATTAGATAGCAGAAATGAACAGCTCCTAAGAGGGTGGGAAAACAAAAGAACACCACTGCGTAAGCAACTATGCACAAAGCATCCCCAACACAGCATGAGGATGGGACTCGCGATCCTCGGCCCCAGAAAGGTATTTAAGCCACTCAGAACAGAGCGCAGAATCACGTCACTGAAGAAAGCTGCGTGTGTCCGAGCTTGCTGGGGTTTCCTTGGGGACCCAGCTCATCCACTGGCACACACACATCCTTTTCACCACAGCCTAAGGTTTTTCCAAGCCAGGTGAGATTCCAGCCCCTAGAAAACATTCTTTTTTATCTGCAAAGAGACTGGATGAGAAGCATATGGTCCTTTAAGAGACACAATGGAAAATATCCCAGGATCCATATCTGCAACTGCGTATAACGTGCTATCAGCTGTCAGGTGCTTTGATATGTCCTCTCACTTGAACCTTATGGTTATACATCAAGATGGTATTTTCATGTAGGTGTACAAACTACTTGCAGGGAGTGGAGGGGAGTGACAAGTGGAGTCAGGAACTGAGGCCTAAAGTTCTCATTTAATCCATAACCCTTTCCTACATTTTTATTCTTTTCTTTTTTTATTTATTTACAAGAAGTGAAAAAGAGAATATAGATGCATCAGGGCCTCTTGTTCACCCCTTCGTACTTCTTGAAAGCAGTTGTCTTCATGAAATCCCAGTGGCCAAATGCCTCCACATTTCTAGCCCGTGATGGATGAATGCTTTGAGGTTTGGTTGTGTTAAAAAATAAAAAGAAAGCCGGGCATGGTGGTGCATGCCTTTAATCCCAACACTCGGGAGGCAAAGGTAGGAGGATCATCATGAGTTCGAGGTCACCCTGAGACTACATAGTGAATTCCAGGTCAGCCTGGGCTAGTGTGAAACTCTATGTCAAACAACCAAATAAATAAATAAATAAATAAAATAAAAATAAATTGGGGGCTGGAGGTATAGCTTAGCCATTAAGGCACTTGCCTGCAAAGCCAGAGGACCCAGATTTGATTCCCCAGGAAGCACATAAGCCAGATGCACAAGTTACACATTCATCTGGAGTTCATTTGTAGTGGCTGAGGGCCCTGGCTCACACAGTTTCTCTCTCTTTCCCTCTCTATCCTACCTCAACTGTGAATCACTGGAGAGCTCAGGACACCAAAGGATCTCAGCCACTCCTCAGCCACACAGCATCCAGCACAGCAAATCCACTGACCCACCCAACCTAGCCAGGCCCACAGTGCAACAAAGAGGAAACCAGGTGGGCATTCAACATAGGTGAGACTGGAAGCCATCCCAAAATGTAACAGGGCCTACTTATCCAACATCAGGTATATGGCCTGCATGGAAGTGCTAATTAAACCTCCCATGTTAGGGCAGGTTAGGTATCAGATTTGATTGATATACTTTTGGTCGACTTTGTCATTCTTAAATAAACTGGTTTTGGGGGTTGATTTTTGTTGCTTTTGATATTTCCTGATTTATAGTGCCTTTTAATCTTTTTTTTTCTGTCATTCTTGGGGGCAGTGTTTCACCCAGGCCCAGGCTGACCTGCAGCCTGTTACAGACCAGGAATCTCAGCCTCCCAGTCAACAGGATTAAGGGAGTGAGTCAACACAGACCTTTAGGGACGTTGCCTTTGTTAGAGTATCTGTTTGTGTTATCCCCACTCTTGCATAAATACTCTCTGCTGGTTTTGATTGAGTGTGTATAATGCTCAGTTGGAGTTTAGAATTGGCCTGTATTTTGCTTCACCCATCCTACTAAGATATCTGTACAGTAGGGAAATCTAATACGTGGGGTCACTTCTGTTGTTACTGTGAATGTCATATAAAGCCAAACCTGCTACCTTGGGCTACTACCCTGAAGATATATAACTTCTGATTTACACATCTAAGAACCCAGCAGATAGCCTGAAAACCCAAGAATCAAAATAGCCCAAGATGTAAAAATCTCTACATTATAATACAAGAAACACAAAAAGAATCAGGACAATACAATTCCACCAAAAATTATAAATCCATTAGAAATGACCTCCAGTGAGACTGATTTAGATGAAATGCCTGATGAAGATTTTTAAAAAATGATTATAACTATGTTCAAAGAAATCAAAGAGGAAATCACAGAAATCAAAAGAGGAAAACTCTGTAGAAAGTCTCCCCAATATAATGGATCAAGGAGAGGACATAATATCAAAATGCAAAAGAAAATCATATACATAAGAGAGCAGGAAAAAATAAACTGTATTCAAATAATATTTAATACAAGAGGGTAAAGGAAAAGCAGGAAGCACTAAAAAACATGAAAAATGGCAAGAATAAATGCACACCTTTCAATAATGACTCAATATCAAATATCAAGGGCCTCAATGCCCCTTCCAAAAGACACAGACTTGCAGACTGGATTAAAAGGCAGGATCCTTCTCTCTGTTGCCTCCAAGAA
Organism: Orientallactaga sibirica; assembly: GCA_036365145.1. Lineage (NCBI taxonomy): Eukaryota > Metazoa > Chordata > Mammalia > Rodentia > Dipodidae > Orientallactaga > Orientallactaga sibirica. Next base: position 1,936,670 of record JAEOAD010001605.1, read on the forward strand.
ACTCACTTCTTTACAAAAGACAGACACTGTCTTACAGTGCAAGGAAGGACAATGGTATTTCAAGCAAATTGGCCTAGGAGCCAAACAGGTGTTGGTATCCTAATATCTGACAGCATAGAATTCAAACCACCATTAGTTCGGAAAGATAAAAAAGGTCACTTTATATTGATTAAAGGAACAATTCAACTGGAGGACATTACAATTCTACACATATATGCACCTAACATGGGAGCTCCCAATTTCATTAAACAAACACTATTAAACTTAAGATCATAGATAACACCAAACTCAATTGTATGGGTAACCTTAATACCCCACTCTCATCAATTGACAGCCCATCCTGGGGAAAAAATAAACAGAGAAGCATCTGGATTAAATGACATGGTAGAACAAATGGACCTAACAGACATATACAGAATATTCCATTCAAATGGTGAAGAATGCACATTTTTTCAGCATCACATGGAGCATTCTCTGAAATATATTATATATTAGGACACAAAACAAATCTTAACAAATACAGGGAAATTTAAATAATTCCTTGTACTCTATCTGATCACAATGGAATTAAACTGCAAATCAACAGCAAGAACTATACAGCATACACAAAATCATGGAAACTGGGTTGGAGAGATGACTCAGCAGTTAAGGTTCTGAGTTCAATTCTCCAGTACCCACATATGCCAGATGGACAAAGTGGTTGTATATATCTGGAGTTCATTAGCAGTGGCTGGAGGTTCTGACATATCTATTCTCTGTGTGTGTGTGCTTTCTCTCTCTCTCTCATTGGCAAATAAATAAAAATTTAAAAATTCATGGAAACTAAACAGCACACTACTGACTGATGAATTGGTCATTGATGCAATCAAAAAGGAAATAAAAAATCATAAAATCAAATAATAATGATAGCACAACATACCAAAGCCTATGGGACACAATGAAAGCAGTCCTAAGAGGGAAATTTATAGGTTTAAGTGCCTATATTCAAACACTAAAAAGGATTCAAGTAAACAACTAAATGCTTTACATTAAGGCCTTGAAAAAAGAAGAACAAGGCAAACAAAAAATCAGTAGACAGGAAGAAATAATAAAGATTAGGGCAGAAATTAATAAAATAGAAACTTAAAAAAAATACAAAGAATCAATGAAACAAAGAGTTGGTTCTTTGAAAAGAAAAACAAGATGGAGAAACTCTTAGCAAATCTGACCAAAAGAAAGACAGAAGAGACATAAGTCAATAAAATTAGAGATGAAAAGACACCCTTACCACAGATACTGATGAAAGTCAGACAACCATAAAGACATAGTTTAAGAACATATACTCAACTAAGTTTGAAAATCTGAAAGAAATGTATGATTTCATAGATTTATATGACCTACCAAAGTTAAATCAAGATAAGATAAACCACTTAAACAGACCTATAACAAGCATGGAGAACAAAGCAGTCATAAAAATCTCCCAACTAAAAAAAGCCCAGGCCCAGAAGAATTCACTGGTGAATTCTACAAGAACTTTACAGAAGAACTAACATCAATGCTTCTCAAACTTTTCCATAAAATAGAAAAGGAAGGAATACTACCAAACACCTTCTAAAAAGACAGCATTATCCTGATACCAAAATCAGACAAAGACAGAACAAAAAAAGAAAATTAGAGGCCAATCTCCCTTATAAACATAGATGCATAAATTCTCTACCAAATAGTGGCAAATAAAATACAAAAATACATCAGAAAGAAAATTCATCCCAACCAAGGAGACTTTTTCCCAGAGACGCAGGGATGGTTCAACTTATGCAAATCAATACATGTAAATATATAAATGGAGTGACGGACAAAAATCACAGGATCATCTCAATAGATTCCAAAAACGCATTTGACAAAATCCAACATCCCTTCATGGTAAAAGTTCTAAAGAACACAGGAATAGAAAGAACATATCTCAACATAATAAAGGCTATTTATGACAAACCTATAGCCAGCATTATACTGAGTAAAGAAACACTTGAAAACTTTCCACTAAAGTCAGGAACAAGGCAAGGGTTTCCACTGGTCCCACTTTTATTTAATATAGCACTGGAATTCTTAGCTATAGCAATAAGGCAAGAGACACAAAAATGGGATACAAATTGGAAAGGAAGAGATCAAATTAAGATTATTTGCAGATGATATGATTCTATACAAAAAGGTCTCTAAAGACTCTACCAGCAAGCTTAAGGAGCTGATGAACACTTAGCAATGTTGCAGGATACAAAATTAACACAGAGAAATCAGTAGCCTTCCTATACACTAAAAACAAATAGGCTGAGGATGAAATCAGGGAATAACTCCTATTCACAATTGCCCCACAAAAAACACATCCCATGTTCTTGGACTGGAAGAATCAATATTGTGAAAATGGCAATCTTACCAAAAGCATTCTACATATTTAATGCAATCCCCATCAAAATTCCAATGACTTTCTTCAAAGAAGTAGAAAACACAATCCTAAATTCAATTGGAAGCACAGAAAACCTCAGAGACAAGACAATTCTGAGCAACAATACTAAGGCTGGCAGTATCACCATACCTGATTGTAAGATATATTATAGAGCCCTAGTAACAAAAACAGCATGGTACTTGCACAAAAATAAACATGTAGATCAATGAAACAGAATAGAGGACCAGGGCTGGAGAGATGGCTTAGCAGTTAGGGCATTTGCCTGCAAAGCTAAAGGAGCTCGGTTTGATTCCGCAGGACCCGTGTAAGCCAGATGCACAAGGTGGCCCATGTGTCTGGAGTTCGTTTGCAGTGGCTGGAGGCTGTGGCATGCCCATTCTTTCTTTCTCTCTTTCTCCCTTTTTCTCTATTGCTCTCTAAATAAATAAATAAAATTTAAAAAAGAATAGAGGACCAGATGTAAACCCAGGCAGCTAAAGCCATCTAATTTTTGAAAAAAATTGCCAAAAATATTCATTGAAGAAAAGACAGCCTCTTCAAAAAGTGGTTCTGGGAAAACTGGATATCTATAAGTAGAAGGATGAAAATAGATCCTTATCTCTCTCCATGAACAAGAATAAAGTGCACATGGACCAAAAACCATAATACCAGACCTGAAACTCTGAAACTGCTAGAGGAAAAAGCAATGAATTTCTGAATATAACCCCAGTTACTCAGGAAGTAAAACCACTAATCAACCACTGGGACCTCATAAAATTAAAAAGCTTTTGTAGGGTTGGTGAGTTGGCTTAGCTGTTAAGGCACTAGCCTACAAAGCCAAAGGATCCAGGTTCAATTACCCAGGACCCACAAAAGCCAGATGCACAAGAGGGCACATGCATCTGGAGTTTGCAGTGACTGGAGGCCCTGAGCTACCCATTCTCTCTCTCTCCCTTTCTACCTATTTTGCTCTCCCTTTAAATACTTTAAAAAGGTTTGTACAACAAAGGACACTGTGAATAGAGCAAAGAGGCAACCTACAGAATGGGAGAAAATCTTTGCCAGCTATACATCTGATAGAGGATTAATATCCAGGATATACAAAGAACTCAAAAAACCAAATGATAAGAAACCAAACAACCCAATTCAAAAGGAAGCTATGGAACCAAATAGAGAGTTCTCAAAAGAATAAATACACATGGCCTATAAACATCTAAGAACATGTTCTATACCCTTAGCCATCAGGGAAATGTAAATTAAAACAACTTTGAGAGTCCATCTCACTGCTGTCAGATTGGCTGTCATCAAGAAAACAAATGACAGTAAATGCTGGTGAGGTTGTGGGAAATGAGTAACCCACACTGTTGGTGGAAATGTAATCGGGTACAGCCATTGTGGGAATAAATGTGGAGGTTTCTGAGACAGCTAAAAATAGATTTACCATATGACTGAGCTATACCACTCCTTGGCATATATACTAAGGACTTTACTCATTATCTTAAAGATGCTTGCCCATCCATGTTTATTGAAGCTCTATTCACAATAGCTAGGAAATTGAACCAGCCTAGATGTCCCTCAACTGAAGAATGGATAATGAAGATGTAATATATTTATACAATGGAGTTCTATTCAGCAAAGAAAAAAAAATGAAACTATGAAATTTGCAGGGAATTGGATAGACACCGAAAGGATTATACTTAGTGAGGTAACACAGGTCCAGAAAGCCAAATGCCGCATGTTCTCTCACAGATGTGGATCATAGTAATAAATGTTTAGATTTGTATATGAGTTAGAGGAAAACATCAGTAGTAGAGGCCAGTAGGTCAGAAAGGGGCTATGAGATAGGGGGAGAGAGGAGGGCTTAAGAGAAGGGATATAGATGATATATATATATATATATTACTGGGGGTGCAATGGCTTAAGTGGGTCAGGGGAAGGTATTGAGTAAAGAAAGGATAGTAGGAGGGTTAACCAAATTTAAATTGTTATGAGTAAGCCATATGTAAACCTATGTCTTTGGGTAAAGTTGCACCCAGAAGCCATACATTGTTATTAGAAAGACTTCAGTGCCAGGGATGGGACACATTCCAGTTAGGTGTTGGCCAGGGAGATAGGTCCCTGGTGCCCCTAAAACATGACAGGCCATTGCCAAGGCTCTTGTTTTCCTGCCAGAACTAGATGGTGAGACTCTAATGCTGAAGACTCCACATGCTTGGGCTGCATGTCACTGAGAAATCAAGCTGATGCTGAACTGAAAACCTCCTCCCTGTGGACCAGCTGACAGAAAGCTGGAAAAAGCTACACTGCATGCAGCCCTATGGGAGAGAGAAGTCATCAACAGCGGTAAACAGCAGTGGACATTGCAGACCTTAAAAATGGCTAGCTAGCCACAACAAATATGCCAACTGTTGCAATACTGGGATGTCTGTTATGGGGCAGATCAACCACTCTCTATTTGGACTGGAGGACTGCTCCGTGGGAGGGAATACATGCCTGGTACTGAAAACCTAGTCAAACACCTATGGTAGGGGAGATCATGAGCCCTAGGGTAGTAATGCCTGCTGGTGTCTGGCTAAACGCATATGTTATGCTCACCAAACTTTCCTTTAAGCACTTCTCTTAATGTTCACACCCATATATTAATGCTACTCTCACTTGTGTTTAGGGAAGCTTCTTTTTTCCGATGGTGGTGACTCAAAGGTCACTATAGTGCTAAGAATAAATGACAGTGGAATGCTGAGCACTGAAACACCTTCCAAGGCTCAGGGACCATTGCGAAAGAGGTAGCCAAAAGAATGAAAGAGCCAAAGGAAGGGTAGGGCTCCTTACAATGCACTCTTCTAGACCCAAAATAGCCTGGATATCCATGACCTCGCAGTGCCTGACATTACTTACACAAGATCTTCATAACAGGAGGAAAAGATGACGACATCAAAATAAAAGAGAGACTAATTGAGAGGGGGAGGGGATATGATGGAGGGTGGATTTGTGAAGGGGGAAGTGGGAAGGGTTTCTTTATTATGTATAATTATAGAAACTGTCAATAAAAAATTAAATAAAAAATAAATTGGAATATTTGGTGTGGTTATTCTTAAAAGGTCTGAATTAGTCCGGCATGGTGGCGCACGCCTTTAATCCCAGCACTCGGGAGGCAGAGGTAGAAAGATCGCCATGAGTTTGAGGCCACCCTGAGATGACATAATGAATTCTAGGTAAGCCTGGACTAGTGTGAGACCCTACCTCCAAAAAAAAAAAAAAAAGGTCTAAAAGGTCTAAATTGAAATCAATGTTATTCAAGTGTTTGTTCTGTGCCAGGAAAAGATATTGACTCATGAAAATGTATTTTGGTTCATTATGCTCAATTTAGTTTTAAAGGTGTAATTGAGCCTTTAGGTGACAAGTGGCTGAGCTAAATACTGAGTTTATAACACCAAAAGAGTATAGGTTACTGTCTTCATGGTGCATGTAGTCTAAGGAGGGAACACAGACTTTAAATAATGAAGGCCATTGTCTTCTAAGCAGAGCAAGAGATACATAGACGAAATGGCAGAAACATAACAGAACTCTTTACCAAAACAGTGCCTCTCTTTGAAACAATCACATTAAAACAGCAACCTAAAAATATAATTCATAAAAACCCTACTCAATGCATGCCCTACAGAACATCTTTCATGGGGAAATTGCAGCCTTTTGTGGCCATTTCAAATCACACTGAACAGATTATGATGCAAAAATACTGTTTTTTTTTTTAAGTTTTAAATTTCTATTTATTTATTTATTTGAGAGAGAGAGATACAGAAATAGGCAGGTAGAGAGAATGGTCACGCCAGGGCCTCAAGCCACTGCAAACAAACTCCGAATGTATGCGCCCCCTTGTGCATCTGGTTTACGTGGGTCCTGGGGAGTCAAACCTAGATCCTTTAGCTTTGCAGGCAAGCACCTTAGCCACTAAGCCATCTCTCCAGCCCCTGTTTTTTAATTTTTTTTTTTTTGTTTTTCAAGGTAGGGTGTCACTCTGGCTCAGGCTTACCTGGAATTCACTATGTAGTCTCAGGGTGGCCTTGAACTCATGGAGATCCTCCTACCTCTGCCTCCCCAGTGCTGGGATTAAAGGCGTGTGTCACCAATCCCGGCAAAAATATTTTTTAAATTTATTTCCAAGGAGAGAGAAAGAGCTGAAAGACAAGAAAGCCAGAACCTCTAGCTGCTGCAAATGAACTCCAGCTGCATGTGCCACCCTGTTCATCTGACTTTACAAGGGTACTGGGAAATAAAACCAAGGTTGTTAGGCTTTGCAGGCAAGCACCTTAACTGCTGAGCCATCTCTCCAGCTTCTGCTTTTTTTTTAAAGACTGTATACTTGGGGCTGGAGAGAAGGCCTAGTGGGTAAGGAACTTGCTTGCAAAGCCTAAGGAACCATGTTCTACTCTCCCACTCCCACGTAAGCCATCTTCACAGAGATGAGGCAAGTGCAAGGTTGCACATGCCCACTAGGTGGCACAAGCATCTAGAGTTTGATTGCAGTGGCTGAGGCCCTGGTGTGACAATTCTCTCTCTCTCTCTAAAAAAGAATGTATACTTGAAAAAGACATATAATATCATTTCAAAACTTTTTCAATAACAAAGAACAGAAAATTTAACCTTGATATTTTAGCAAATATCTTCAACGCTGGGTGAAAAGGTCTTTTCTAGGAAAACAAACAAGTTAGAAATACACTGAAACACATGAAATCTCATAAAAAGATACAAACACATATTATCATTTGCTTTATGATACATGTGAAGTTGGTGCCTCACCTCTGTTTCAATACTCTTTGATCAATTAGTCTATCAGCAAGGTTTTCAGCTTGATGGAAAGAAGGTGTCTGCATCTCATGGCTGGCAGGAAAGGAGGTCTGTTTGTCCCTGAGGTAAAACAGAATGTCTGGGTTAGGGGTTGTTCAAAGGAGCCACAGCCATTGAGCTCACAGTGGCTTGGAGAGGAGAGGTTGGCCGTCAGCATCAGCATCCTGACTCACATGAGACTCTGGAAAACCTTCAAGAGTCACCTCACCCAGTGGCTCCAATGTTCTAATAGTTGACTGATGCAGTAGCATTCCAAAAATCCTTTGCAAGATAGTGTATCAGGCAACTACTGTCATGGAATAGAATTTTACTCCAGCTGAAACCCACCTGCTATCCCTGATCTAGCACTATCACAGACTCTTAAGAATGGGCCAGGCTAGAGAGATGGCTTAGCAGTTAAGGCATTTGCCAGAAAAACCAAATGACCCACATTCAACTCTCCATGACCCATGTAAGCCAGATGCACAAGATAGCACACACATCTGGAGTTCATTTGCAGCGGCTCAAAGCCCTGGTGTGCCCATTCTCTCTCTACCTGCCTCTTTCTTCCCCTCTATCTCTCTCAAACAAATAAACAAAAATAAAACTTAAAAAAAAGGAATGGTCCAAAATAATCATTTATTCTACCTACCCACTTTATAGTTGAAGAGGTTAAAACTGAAAAAGTCCAACAAATGCCCGACTTTCAATCAGGGGTCTGAAGTCAACTGTTTGATACTTCAGGGTTCTTTCTGACACAAAACTTCCAGTCTTTATTAAATGTTTTCTACAACAGTCTGACTCAATAACATCTTTTTGCTACTTGTCTACTATCATTCTCAACTGAAGACATATTAAAGTGACAATATATTTGGTGACTATATATGACAGTAGGCAAATATGATCAAGAAGCATTTTCCTCTTACATGAAGTTGTAATTTTACATCGGAATCATTTCACCCAAATATGAGAAGCTAATCCTTAAAGTAAGTCAGCTCCCATTCACAAATTCCTGTTCTGCCAGTGTTCCAAGCCTTGACGACATTTGAAAGTCATCTTCAACAAGTGAAGAAAGCTCCAAAATCAGTAAAGGACTCCTTCAGATTGGGAGAAGGAGGAGAGATTTGCTTTGAGGTTGTGATACCTGAACATCAGTGTGAATGAGAGGAGTTAGGAACTCTATTACTTCCACAAGGTACAAATGAAGAAACGGGACCACCAACATGTAATATAATCAGTCCCAGTCAGTGGCAGAGCTGGGAATGGAGCCCAGATTTCTCTGAACTCCAGCCAGTGCTCACTTGCTTTAATAAACAGATTTGCACACTGCCCCTTTCCTTCTGAGCTGTGCCCAAGGCAATATCAACATTCCAGTCAACTGAGAGGCACTTCCAGCTCAAAAGTTCTAGTCATCCAAAAATGCTGGGAAATGACTTTGTACTCTTTTTGAAGTTTGCCCCCTCCCTTTGCCAGAAAGGAGTAGAACTTTCAATGGGAACTTTACCAAAAGTTACCGTGCCAAAACAATGTTTAGGAGAAATCCTTCTAATAAGTCACTTGGGAGAATTTCTAGTACAAATTTATTTATTTATTTATTATTATTATTATTATCATTATTATTATTATTATCATTGCTGTTGTTTTTAAGATAGCAGCTCTGTAGCCCAGGCTGCCTTGAAACTCATTGTGTAGCACAAGCTGGCTAAAACCTCACAGCAATTTTCCGGCCTCACTTTCTTGAGTGCTGAGGTTATAGGCATGGACCATGATGCCTGGTTTACCAGTCCAATCCAACTTTAGCTTCAAAGCTACCTGTCCCAACTTCCCAAATACTCTACAAATCAAATGACTTAAGCCAGGTCTTTCTAACCTTGTATTGCTAATCACGAAAAAATTTTCAAAAAGAATCAAATAGATATAATTACAGGTCTAATTTAAAAAAATTTAGAAATAGAATTGATACCATTAAACATCACAGTCTTGTTTCTTAAGATAATGAATAACTGGTCAGCAGCAAATATTTAGAAGTGTTGCAAAGTTTCAAGAATGGAAACACCAGATCAGAGTGTCTAAAAGGATCCTGCGGCATAGATTTGTGGAATGAAATTGTTAGTGTGATAAATCCTGTGATTCCTTTAGACTGCAGAAGTCAGTGGTATAAAAACAAACAAACAAACATAGCCATCTTCAAACCTAAGAGCTTTTTATCTGACACCACAATTTTTTACGTGATTTCTGTGGGGTACAGACATAGTGCTCATTATTTTGAATATAACTCTTAAAGAATTAGGAAACTTAGTATAGCAAATGTTAGCAAACAACCCTCAGGGAGGAACTATAGTTACTATAGAGAGCAAATAAACACGCAAATAAACAGCTTGGGGAAAAATAAAGCAGTGGCCACAGGTGCTTTCTGTAGCTTGATTTTAAAACCTGAGCTGCAGCAGCTCATTCCTATTTCTGTACACACATTTCCACTGTGGGTTCAACACTTTTTCATGTAAAAACTTCCTGCCCACAGGACTTCCCTGATAATTATAATCAACGTTTAAAGAATGGTGGAAAGAACAATAATACATCTTGATTTACAAGATTAATCATAATTTTAGTTTAATATTAGAAATACTGCATGTACCATCTAGCTGAAATTTTTTTTTTTCAGAGAGCTAATCCCCCTTGTCCCCATAGCCATGCAGAAGCACTGAATCGGGACTAATGCTGTCTAGCACATACTCACAAAGGGGCTGCCAGTGTTTGGGTAACCAGGGTTGTCTCTGTGGGCCCTCTAGGGGACTTGAGTTCTTGACTGCTCTGCTTATATTTTTCAATGAAGTCCATCAGAACAGCCTGGTGTCCAATTTTCTTTACCAGCTGTTGAACCATCCGATCATTCAGTGCTAGAAGAGCAGCCCCACTTACTTCTTCCTCTGTGAAAAAGAAAAACAATATGCTTCTATATGATTTCCTAGGAACATACATGCATGGCACATGGGCAAAACTATATCTGATATTAAAAGGATCATTTAAATTTGCCATCTGCAGTTATAAAATTGTATCCTTTAAAAAAAACAACAACAAAGATAGAGCTCTGGAATTGCATAGCTCCAAATTCATGAATGCTCCTAGGAAAGTTCCAGAACAGGGAGACACAATGAATACTTTGTTTTTTTGCACATTAATACTCTCTCCCATTCCAATTATAACAGACATTATTTTTATTAGGTAAAAAATACTTTCCAACTGTTATTTCATGCTTGCAATATTGTTGAAAATCTAACACTGTATATAAAACATACTGGATTATGTAAGACAAAAGATAAAATGTGTGCATCAGTTGTGCATTTTGAGGAATTCCTAAGCCTTTGAGTTCTTGCAATACGCTCTTCAGGAGATACTAGGTAAGGTGGAACCTGTCACAGTCAATGAAGAAATGCAAAGTTCTCTCTTCCAAATAGTCCTCAAGCAAGATCACATGCAGAAACATTAGACAACAAAATAGTTACTGTAACAGAGGACACTCAGAATGTCTGGACCGCTCAAGTAAAATTCATTGACAGTGTAAGCAACTCACCTTGGAACCTGGGAACTAGCTCACCCAAGTTTTTCTCCACCAACCACCTGCACACCTGGTCCACTGACCAGGTTTCCATTGCCATTGCCGTCTCTCCAGAAGTCTACACCTGTAGAGTGAAAGGCCGGGCAAGGATTTGCTGGCGATTTTTTTTTTTCCTGAATATTGGTCTTTGATTTTCTTTCTTAATCAGCTCCCTGCTGTGCTGCATTTCCTTAGGTCCTCAATACATTTTTAAAAATTAATATTTCTACAATGTACATTTAAAAGTTGTCAAAAGGCAAAAATTCATTTTTAAAGGTTGATTGTAACCTACTGCCTGGTCTCATGTAATCACCATCTCCTACTTTTATTTCCACAGGCATCCCTCAGCTTTCCTAACAGACAGCCAGAGCATACAATGGCACCCAATCCCATACCATTAACACCCAGGTTTCTTCACAAAGAAAAGAGAGGTGTGAAATCATCAGGAAGTGGTTGACATTTACAAAAGGGGTGGGCAGGGGAGAAAGAGAGGAAAGATCAGATAAAAGCCTGACACACAGAGAGATTTAGTAAACCAGGACGGGTTAACCCCTTGCTGCTCCCAGCCAGGAGAATCAGTTTCTTGCCACTTTCTAAGATGCTGGTTTAACAAGAGGAGGAGCCAACTTCCACAGGGGAAGCCAACTGTATCTGCTCTTCGTTCCTCCTTCCAATATTACTTTTGTACACCGCATTCTGCTCTAGAACTTTACCAAGTGCTATTTTAACTGGTAAAACTTTACTTACCTGATTCAAAATCAGAAAATAGTTTGATAAGTTAATATTGTCTAAGTGAAATAAGCACATATAAAATTTCTACGATACATTCTTCACTTTCAGTAATTTGGCAGGCCACCAACCATCTCTTCAATCATCTTTTTTTATTTCCCTGACACAGTTTGTTCCTTGTTGTTATCACTCAACACAAGAGACTTCTGATGAATTGGGTAGAAACTGGGGAAAAAATTAACACATTTTAATCTTTTAAAATTCCTACAAACTGTGACTTTTATCCTAAATGATAATGACTTATGGTCCAGTAGAATACAAAATTTTGTGTAAAGGCGGGAATAAGCCTTCATGGAATGGAATCATAAGGAAAAGTGAATCTTTGTTTGATTATATATTTAAGTTTTAATGATTTAAGTTTCAAAAGTAAATCTTGTATTTTCCATTTTTGGTGAATCACAATTATCAACATCTTAGTAAGAATGCTAGGGGAAAAAAAAGATGCTTACTTTTCCTAGTGGAAAACTGAAAATAACAGCTTTCCAAAATAATTTCCTAGAAAACAAGTACACTTCAAAGTAGCAAGCCATATACTTTATAAGTATTTATGAACAGCGGAGTTGAAAAACTGAAGACAAGGGTTAAATGTAGAAGAATGTCTTTTGAATTGCAGCAGTGGATGTAATTTGCTAAGACAAACAGTAGCCATAGAACTCCTCCCCTAGGCTAAGCAGCAATAGCAGGGTGTGAAAAGTCATTATTTGTGAGACTGCGGTGTAAATTAAAAATCACACCTTTCTGTCACACTTCTCCCTTCCTTGTGAAGAGTAGAACTTAGTAAAAAAAAAAAAAAAAAAAATAGGAGGAAACAAATCTCTAAACTCCAAGATTAAAGCTATGCAGAGTAGAAGACCCTAACTTACAGCCACCCATGGATAGAAGAAAGGAATTTTGAAAGTTAATGTGTACTTGGAACCACAGAGTTTTAATTTGCAGTGTTATACTGCAATTCTACTTCTGGTAAGAACAGATTCATTATCCAATTATAAACTCATACAAACACAGTAAGATAAAAATTATTACTTTTCCCCCACAATTTGTCTGAACATTAAACAAAATAAAATAATATCACTGTCTAGGAAATGCAACATCTGTAAGTAGCAACCTTACCGCTTCCTCTCACGTAAATGATGCATATATTATTTATGAGCTTTTATGTCATAAAGGAGTAAATGATGCATCAGATGAGAACATATGTATCTGGTAGCTTTAATCTGAATTTCCGAAACATATGAATAGATTTCAAAATGTGAGGACAAGTATTATCTCTAAATATTTCAAGACACAATAGTAAGGGGGAAAAGGAATAAAAAGAATTAATTATGTGTGTGAATATTATGCAAAGCAAGACTCATTATTTGATTAAATTATACTTCAGTAAAATAAATCTGCATTAAATATTAAAGGCTTTCATCTAATTAAAGCCAGGAAAAGGTAAAGATGTTAGGTAAGAAAGTCTAAATATGAACAAGTTTTATTTAATAAATTTGTTAAAACTACAAGGAAGATAATAGGGCAAACTACTGTGAATACGATTTAGACTTTTCAGGGCCAATGTAACATAACAGTGTTAACCACAAAGGAGCACTTTTTAAGAAAATATGAAAACATCTTGTCACTTTTCTTTCTGGTTTACTTTTTTAATTTTTATATTTTTATTGACTCTTCCTCGTCCTCCTCCTTCTTTTGATTTTTCAAGGTAGGGGTCTCACTCTAGCTCAGGCTGACCTGGAATTCACTCTGTACTCTCAGGGTAACCTCGAACTCATGGCAATCCTTCTACCTCTGCCTCCTGAGTGCTGGGATTAAAGGCATGTGCCACCATGCCCGGCCCCATTATTGACAACTTCTATACTTACAGACAATAAACCATAATATTTCCCCCACTTTCCCCTTCACAACTCTGCTCTCCATCATATCCCCTCCCTCTCTCCATTAGTCTCTCTTCTATTTTGATGTCATCATCTTTTTTTCCCATTATGAGGATCTTGAGAAGGTATTGGTAGGCACTGCAAGGTCATGGATAATGAGGCCAATTTCTGTCTGGACAGTTGCATTGTAAGGAGTGGTACCCTTCCTTTGGCTCTTACATTCTTTCTGCCACCTCTTCTGCAATGGACACTGAGCCTTGGAGGGTGTGATAGAGATATTTCAGTGCTGGACACTCCTCCATCTCTTCCTCTCAGCACTGTGTTGCCTTTTGGGTCATCCCAGTGGTCATCACCATCCAAAAAGAGTAGCTTGTCTAACCAGACGTGAGAGTAGCATTAATATGTGAATATGAACATTAAATGGTGCTTTCAGGGCAGTTTGGTGAGAATACTATATACATTTAGCCAGACAAGAGCAGGCTTTATACCTCTAAGGCTCATGACCTTTGCTGCCATAGGCTTGTGATTAGGTTTTCAGTACTAGGTATGTATTCCCTCCCATAAGCCTGCATCCAGTCCAATTAGAGAGTAGTTGGTTTCCCCCAGAGCAGACATGCCACTATTGCACCCATTCATTTGGCATATCTGGCCAAACTTGAGGCTTCCAGTCTCCACTGTTATCACTGCTGATGACTTCTGTCTCCCATAGGGCTGCATGCAGTGCAGCCTTTTCCAGCTTTCGGTCAGCTGGTCTACAGGAAGAAGGATTTCTGCTCAGCATCAGCTTGATTTGTCAATGACCTTGCCACTCAGGCATGTGAAATCTTCAGCAATAGGGTCTTACCATCTGTTTCTCAAGGGAAACCAAGGGCTTTGGCAATAGCCTATACTGTTTTGGAGGCAACAGGGACCTCCCCGGCCAACAACTCACTGGAAGGTATCCCATCTCTGGCACCGAACATTTTCTAGTAACAATCTATGGCTTCTAGATGTGCCATTACCATTATTCAAAAAGGTAGGTTTTCATATGTCTTATTCAGAATATCTTGAATTTTTATTGACCCTCCTCCTTTCCTTTCTAATACACAATCTCTTCCCCTGGCCTCACTTAGGTCTTCCCCTCCCTGTAATCTGTTCTTCTTTTTACATATATACATTACCATCCCCTTAAGTCCTTCCCTCTCTTCCCTCCCTTATAGCCCTTTTCTAGCTTACTGGCCTCTCCTATCGGTTTTTGGTTCTAGCTCACACACATCTATACATTTGTAGCTAGGATCCACATATGAGAGAGAACATGCAATGTTTGGCTTTCTGGGCCTGGATTACCTCAGTTAGTATAATCCTTTCCAGATCCATCCATCTCCCTGCAAATTTCATAATTTCATTTTGTTTTACCACTGAATAGGACTTCATTGTGTAAATGTACCACATTATTATTATTCATTCATCTATAGAGGGACATCTAGGCTGGTTCCATTTCCTAGCTATTGTGAATAGAGCAGCAATAAACATACTTGTGAGAAGAGTCATTAGGATATATGCCTAGGAGTGCGTTAGCTGGATCATATGGTAAATCTATTTTTAGCTGCCTCAAGTGCCCCGGCCAGCGGGGCTTCAACGGGAGCAAGGACCCTAGAGAACCTGAAATGAAAGGGACAAGAGACACAAGGAACCGACAGCAAGACAAAATTCTGATCAAGCTGTGTCTTTATTAATCTCAGGGTGCCATTTATACAGGAGAACAGGGAAGTTTGTCAGCAGCTCAGGTATTACTATAATTATGTTTCAACAGGACCAGGTCTCAGCCCCAAAGCCATAAGATGTTCCACAGGATAAGACCCCAGCCCCAAAGCCATAAGAGATAACAAAGCCATAAGATAACAACCTCCTCATTCTCTATGGGTTACATAGTTCTTTCTCTGTGCATGGGTGACATTCCAGAACAGACAACTTATCACAAGACAGAATCACTACTCAAGATAGAGGCACTTTTGGTTACCTAGTGCCCAATGGTTCCTGACATCTCCTCCTTTTCTATTAGTTTTAGAAGGTGTTTCTGTGGCGGCCAATTTTTGTAAACATTATTAGGACTCCCAGGGTTCCGTGATGTCACGGTGGGCCTGTAACCAACTGGGGAGCATTGACCTGACTCCTCCCGTGGGATTCTTATCCCACCTCTTTTGGCTCTTGGTACCTTTTGGGGAGGGGAGGCAGAGCCAACACAGAAAGTACGGTACCAACCTCCATGCAAGTCAGGTTTGACTCTCAGGGAATTCAGAAGCGGCCAAAAGGGGGACCTTCCCTTGCAGTGTTTTTCTACACCCACGTTGGTGCCCATATTGTACTCACACATTTATGAGCCAATATGCATAGGTCTGACTCCTATGCGGTTCCTGTCGGAGGAGTCGCTCAAATTATTTTAAGTTTAGACAAGCGCCAATAAGGGAGGAGATATGGGGTACACCTGCAAACTAGGGCAAAGGTTCGGCACCTAGGCCAGGGGGCGGTCGCAGTGGGCTGTCATAAGGCAGGTCAGGCCGGAGGCAGGTCCTCAGTCGCGATTCCTTGGCTTGTCAGCTCCAGTCTGTTATCAGCAATCTGTTGAGCTGCTGGAGCACTTGAGCTCTGGAAGCCGCTACATTTAGCCTCTGTAACATTGTTTGCTCGCCTGACTCAGGCACAGCCATTCCTGTATGTTGAAACTGTTGCAAACCAAGTTAAAGTTTTTTCTTTTTTACTTAGAAGATATCATTTAATAACCAGACGACAGTACTGCCATTATAGAACAGATAGTCATTAAGCCCAGGTCTGATTCAGATAAGGAACTAGCTGAGGAATGTGTTGACCTCCAACTCTGTAATCTATGTTTGTTTGTTTGGCAGTAAATTCCCCCCTGCTTAAGCCAAATGAGAATCTGAGAAAGAAACTGCTTGGGAGATACTTAAGGCATCAAAAAAATCCTTTTGCAGCCTTAGCAGGACCACCAAAAGACAAATGACTATATGAAATAACAAATATATGTATATATATATTTTTGTAAACCTTGTAAATATATGTTAAGATTATTATGATTTTAAATACCCCAAATATGATTTTTGATCTTTTACCATACAGTAGCAGTCCCATTGTAGGATAAAGGAGTAATACTTATGAATTAACAATTTACATGACAAAACAATTGCTTTTGAACCACCAGATTGACAACCTGCCTTTTTAAAAATATAACAGCATTTTTTAGAGCATCTAACCTGACTGACAGCTTTTTATCAATATCTATCTGTGATGAAAAAGTTTGAGAAAAATTTTAATCAGTCCAATAACATAGCTTTTGGCGAGTTTTTATACCTGTAGGACCTTTTAGATACTCAGCCATGGGAGCCTCTGATCCTTGTAACAGACAAATTTTGTAAACCATTTATTGACCTGAGGTGTAACTCCCAGTCCCCATTCCCTCCCCCACACAAGAATTGGGACCGAGGCTTCAGCGGTGGGCTTGGTGTCTTTTTTGGCTGTGGCTGCCAGCACCTGTGAAGAAAGGAGTGAAGAAAGGGTGGGGGGTTAATTAAATTTTTCCAGGTCACGATGTATGGGATCTGGTCTGGATGTCTGTTCCTAGGACAGAAAACATTCTTTTTAATATTTGAATGAAGGGTGTCTTCTGATAGCCATTGAGGAACAGAAATAGATACTCCATTTTTCTGAACGATGTCCTTGATTTTTGTCCTAAAGAGGGGGAAGGGAACTGTCCCATGTTATTAAGTCAAGGGAGAAGCGTCCGTCCATAGGGAAACAACATACAGACACACAAATATGACAGAAACACATAGGGCCCAATAACACAGACACACAAATATGACAGAAACATAGAGGGCCCAATAACATAGACACACGAATATGACAGAAACAGAGAGGGCCCAATAACATAGACACACGAATATGACAGAAACAGAGGGTCCAATAAACAGAGGGCCCAAGAAAAGCTATGCGTGCTTCAAAAACCAAATTTAAAAAGGAGAAAGAGAAAGAGTGCTCAGATACTCACCAGACCGGTCTGAGAAGAATTTTTCGAGTCTTGAGTCTTGGGTTTGCTTGGGTTTCTTAGTTAGGGAATCAAAGGAAGTGTTAAGTCCCCCACATGAGTGTTTGGGGACCCCCAGGGTTGTGTGACATTTACCAGAATCATAACAAAGGCAGTTATGTTATCAGGAGCATATAGTTGGATAGGAAACAATTATCACAGGCAATGGAGAGAGATGTTAGGCATTTTTTGTATATTAGTTATATTATCCATGTGAGAGAATTAAATATTAATGAACCAATTTTAACTTTAAGATATAGTTAAAATGTTGACAAATAGGAACTTAATTAACTTTATTGGGTACTCTAAATTTAGTCTTTTTTAACCATCATCATGACCAGATTAATATCAACAAGTTAAAGTTGTAAATTTACAAACTGAATACCATAGTAACCTTCTATCAGCTAGAGCCATGCTTTTATTAGTCTGATATAGGCCCTAGAGTTATATTACTTTATTCTATCTTAAAAAATCTGCAATCTGGTTAAGTGTTTTGTCTTTAACCTTGTTCAAGTTTACTTAATATCTACAGTTACATATTTTTATCTTACAAACTATGTAACCATTCTGTAATAATCTTTTTTTATCAAATAGTTACCAACATTTAAAGTTTTTTCTCCAGTTTAACTAAACTTTTATTGTTTTTACCATGAGGCTTTTAATAAAAGGTCTTATGAAATATCTTTAAAGAGTCAGACTTGACTTTTGAAACACATTATGAAAGTAGATTTGAACATTATTAGAAATTTTTCTAACAAATTTAGTATTGAGTACATATTTAAGTTTAAATATAATCCTTGAGACTGTTTTTTTGTTAGTAGTCCCAGAAAAGCATAAAGAGGCAAAAGTGAGCTTAAAACAGTTGTAAATACTTATAAGAAATCTACATCTATTTATAGTAATTTGGCATTTACCCATATTTTGAGATTTTTTGTGTTTGTAGTCCCCAGGTTCTGCAAGCCAGGGAAGCTAAGAATCTTGCCATTTTCAGTTTTTTTTTTTTTTTTTTTTTTTTTTTAAATAAATCTATTATCTCCTTGTTTACCCTGTTGGGCGGGTGTGGCTGGAGGGTATCAGGCCGCCTGAGCCCATGTGGCATCAGCCAGGCCCCTGGAGCCTGGGCCCTGAACCCAACTGTGGGCAGGGAGAGAAGCAGGGGGGCGCTCTTTTCCCCTCAGGTGTAGCTATTGTCTCCTCTGCTGCCTGTGGCGTTTTAGCAGCCCTGGCTCCAGAGTGGAGCGCAGTCCAGCAGCCTTTGCCTCTTGTCAGCCTGCCGCGGCTTTGGAGCATGGGCCAGCGGCCACAGCGACTGAGATCTGGAGGACTTTTTCCCAAGATTCCAATAAGAGTAGGCAAAAACAGGGACCTTCTCGGGGCCGAAAGTATCATAATAATCGCGCAAGCAATCTCCAACTCTTAACCAAGTTTTTGCATTTATAGTCCCCTCCTTTGGGAACCAAGGACAAAGATCACCAATATAATCTAAGAATATTTTTAAGTCTTTTCTTTTAACCCTAGTTCCTCGTACCTTGAGGGCTTGTTTTAGCCCAGTCACAAAAGAGTCCTCTATTGAAAATGCTTGTCCCATGGTAAAAAAATCTTACCTCACCGTCCGAGTGTTCACGTGGATCTGTCTCACGGGCGGGCAACTCCGTGGCGATCACCAGCGGGCCAGTGTCTAACCCCCTCTTCGGGTCGCGGCGGCCTCGGTGCGGGATCCCCAATGGGCAGGTGGCAGACGGTGTTTCAGGCAATCCTGGGTTCGAGCTCTCACGTTGGGCGCCATTTGCCCCGGCCAGCGGGGCTTCAACGGGAGCAAGGACCCTAGAGAACCTGAAATGAAAGGGACAAGAGACACAAGGAACCGACAGCAAGACAAAATTCTGATCAAGCTGTGTCTTTATTAATCTCAGGGTGCCATTTATACAGGAGAACAGGGAAGTTTGTCAGCAGCTCAGGTATTACTATAATTATGTTTCAACAGGACCAGGTCTCAGCCCCAAAGCCATAAGATGTTCCACAGGATAAGACCCCAGCCCCAAAGCCATAAGATGTTTCGACAGGACAAGGTCCCAGCCCCAAAGCCATAAGATAACAACCTCCTCATTCTCTATGGGTTACATAGTTCTTTCTCTGTGCATGGGTGACATTCCAGAACAGACAACTTATCACAAGACAGAATCACTACTCAAGATAGAGGCACTTTTGGTTACCTAGTGCCCAATGGTTCCCGACACTCAAGAACATCCACACTGATTTCCACAATAGCTGGAAGAGATTACATTCCCACCAACAGTGTTCCTCTTTTTCTGCATCCTCGCCAACATTTTTTATCATTTGTTTTCTTGATGGAAGCCATTCTGACAGGAGTGAGATGGAATCTCAAAGTAGTTTTAATTTGCATTTCCCTGATGGCTAAGAATGTAGAACACTTTTTTAGATGTTTATATGCCATCTGTATTTCTTCTGAAGAGAACTCTCTATTTAGATCCATAGCCCATTTTTTAACTGGGTTGTTTGATTTCTTAATGTTCCACTTTTTGAGTTCTTTGTGTATTCTGGATATTAATCCTCTGTCAGAGGTATAGCTGGCAAAGATTTTCTTCCATTCTGTAGGTTGTCTCTTTGCTCTATTCAGTGTCCTTTGCTGTACAAAAGCTTTGTAATTTCATGAGATCCCAGTGATTGATTAGTGGTTTTATTTCTTGTACAATTGGGGTTATATTGAGAAAGTCATTGCCTATGCCAGTATGTGGAAGAGTTTCCCCTACCTTTTACTCTGGCAATTTCAGAGTTTCAGATCTGATATTAAGGTCCGTAATCCACTTAAACTTGATCTTGTGCATGGAGAAAGACAAGGATCTATTTTCATCCTTCTACATATAGATATCCATTTTTCCCAGCACCACGTGTTGAAAAGGCTGTCTTTTCTCCAATGAATATTTTTGACATTTTTATTAAAAATCAGATGGCTGTAGCTGCCTTGATTAACATCTAGGTCCTCTACTCTGTTCCATTGATATACATGTCTGTCTTTGTGCCAGTACTATGATGTTTTCGTTACTATGGCTTTGTCATATAGCTTAAAATTGGGTATGGTGATATCACTAGCTTGATTTTTGTTGCTCAAAATTGTTTTGGCTATTTGAGGTTTTTTTGTTCTTCCAAATGAATTTTAGGATTATTTTTTCTACTTCTGTGAAGAATGCCATTGGAATTTTAATGGGGATTGCATTAAATGTGTAGATTGCTTTTAGTAAGATTGACATTTTCACAATATTGGTTCTTCCAATCCAATAACGTGGGATGTCTTTCCATTTCCTTGTGTCTTCTGCAATTTCTCACCTGGGTGTTTTAAAGTCCTCATTGTAGAAATCCTTCACTTCCTTGGTTAAGTTTATTCCAAAGTACTTTTTTTTTTTTTGAGGCAATTGTGAATGGAAGAGATTCCTTGATTTCTTCCTCCACATGGTCGTTGTTAGTATATAGGAAAGCTACTGATTTCTGTGTGTTTATTTTGTATCCTGCTACATTGCTAAAAGTGTTTATCAGCTCTAACAGTTTGCTGGTAGAGTTTTTAGGGTCATTTTTGTATAGTCATATCATTTGCAAATAAAGATAATTTGATCTCTTCCTTTCCAATTCGTATCCCTTTTATGAGTGTCTCTTGCCTTATTGCTATAGCTAAGACTTCCAGTACTATATTAAATAAAAGTGGGGACAGAGGACACCCTTGTCTTATTCCTGAATTTAGTGAAAAGCTTCAAGTTTTTCCCCATTTAGTATTATGTTGGCTGTAGGTTTATCATAAATAGCTTTTATTATGTTGAGATAGGTTCATTCTATTCCCAGTTTCTGTAATACTTTCACCATGAAGGGATGCTGGATTTTGTTGAATGCCTTTTCTGCATCTATCGAGATGATCATGTGATTTTTGTCCTTCAGACCATTTATATGATGTATTACATTTATCGATTTGAACCATGCCTGCATCTCTAGGATGATGCCTACTTGGTCAGGGTGAAGAATCTTTCTGATATATTCTTGTATTCTGTTTGCCAATATTTTTTTGAGAATTTTTGCATCTATGTTCATGAGGGAGATTGGTCTGTAATTTTCTTTTTTTGTTCTGTTTTCGGTATCAGGGTGATGCTGGTTTCATAGAAGGAGTTTGGTAGAATTCCTTCCTTTTCTATTTTATTGGAAGGTTTGAGAAGCAGTGGTGTTAGTTCTTCCATGAAGGTCTGTTAAAGTCACCAGTGAATCCATCTGGGCCTGGAGTTTCTTAGTTGGGAGACTTTTATAACTGCTTAGATCTCCATACTTGTTATAGGTCTATTTAAATGATTTATCTCATCTTGATTTAATTTTGGTAGGTCAAATAAATCAAGAAAATCGTCCACTTCTTTCAGATTTTCAAACTTAGAGGTATATATATTCTTAATGTATATCCATATGATTTTCTAAAGTTCTTTGGTATCTGTTGTAATGGTACCTTTTCATCTGTAATTTTCTTAATTTTTGTCTCTTCTCTCTTCTTATCAGATTTGCTAAGGGTTTATCAATTTTGTTTACCTTTCAAAGAACCAACTCTTTGATTCTTTTGATTTTTTTTTTTTTTGGTTTCTGTTTTATGAATTTCTGCCCTAATCTTTATCATTTCTTCCCATCTACTGATTTTTGGTTTGCCTTGCTCTTCTTTTTCCAAGGCCTTAAGGTGAAGCATTAAATTGTTTACTTGTGAACTCTAATTTCTCAACATAGGCACTTAGAACTATAAATTTCCCCTCTTAGGACTGCCTTCATTGTGTCCCAAAGGTTTTGATATGTTGTATTCTCATTAACATTTGTTTCTATGAATTTATTGATTTACTTTCTGGTTTCTTCAATGACCCATTCATCATTCAATAGTGTTCTGGTTATTTTCCATGAATTTCTATATGCTCTGTAGTTTCTCTTATTGCTGATTTGAAGTTTAATCCTATTGTGGTCAGATAGAGTACAAGGGATTATTTCAATTTTCCTGCATTTGTTAAGAATTGCTTTGTGTCCTAATATATGGTCAATTTTAGAGAATGTTCCATGTGCTACTGAGAAAAATATATATTCTGCAGCATTTGGATGGAATGTTCTGTATATATCTGTTAGGTGTATTTTTTCCATGACATCATTTACTCCAGATGTCTTTCTGTTTATTTTTTGCTGGGATGACCTATCAATTGATGAGAGTTGGGTATTGAAGTCACCTACTACAATTGTGTTTGGTGTTATCTTTGATCTTAAGTCTAATAGTGTTTGATGAAATTGGGAGCCCCCATGTTAGGTGCATATACATTTACGATTGTAATGTCCTCCTGTTGGAGTGTTTCTTTAATCAGTATAAAGTGAGATTCTTTATCT
This sequence comes from Orientallactaga sibirica, assembly GCA_036365145.1. NCBI lineage: Eukaryota > Metazoa > Chordata > Mammalia > Rodentia > Dipodidae > Orientallactaga > Orientallactaga sibirica. Next base: position 1,959,643 of record JAEOAD010001605.1, read on the forward strand.
TTCCTCACTAATGTTGGTTTGAAGTTTATCCTGTCAATTATTAAGATAACAACCCCTGCTTGTTTCCTAGGCCCATTTGCTTGAAATACCATTTTCCAGTCTTTCACCCTAAGACAGTGTCTATCTTTTATTGAGAGATGAGTTTCCAGGAGGCAACAGGGGGTAGGATCCTGCCTTTTAATACAGTCTGCAAGCCTGTGTCTTTTGGTTGGGGCATTGAAGCCATTGATATTAACAGTTATTATTGAAATGTATGTATTATTCTCACCATTCTTCTTGTTTTGTATTACTTCCTGTTTTCTCTTCACTAGCTAGTTTTAACTGTTATTTGATTATGGTTTATTTTTTCCTATTTCCTCCTGTGTGTGTTTTTCTTGCTCTTCAGTGTGAGGGATTCCTTCAGGTATTTTCTGTAGAGCTGGCTTAGTTGTCATAAATTCCTTTAGCCTGATTTTGTTGTGGAATGTCCTTATATATCCATCAATTTGGATAGATAGCTTTGCAGGATAAAGTAATCTTGGCTGGCAGTTGTCTTTAAGAACTTGGAATACATCATTCCAAGCCCTTCTGGCTTTTAAAGTTTGTATTGAGTAATTTGCTGTTATTCTGATGGGCTTGCCTTTGTAGGTGACTTGCTTTTTCTCTCTGCTTTCAATATATTTTATTTGGTTTGAATGTTTAGTAGCTTAATTATAACATGGCTAGGCGAGGTTCTTTTCAGGTTTTGTCTATTTGGTGTTCTAAAAGCTTCTTGTATATGCATTGGAATTCATTTCCCAATTTGGAGAAAATTTTCTTCTATGATTTTGTTGAAAATGCCTACTAAGCCTCTGGATTGAAATTCTTCTCCTTTTACTGTACCCTGAATTCGTATGTTTGATCTTCTCATAGCATCCTGGATATCTTGGAATTCCCATTCATACCTTCCTATTAGCTTGTCTTTCTCTTTGTTGGACTGTATTAGGTCTGGCACCTGGTCTTCTAGTTTAGATATTCTGTTCTCTCCTTCATCCATTCTACTGGTGCGACTATCACAGAGATTTTTATTCGACTGACTGTGTTCTTCATAGCTAGAATTTCAGCCTGGTTTTTCTTCAGTATTTCTGTTTCCTTAGTCATGTCTTATAATGACCTCCTTATTTCATTAAACTACTTTCCTGAGTTCTCTGTTTCAGAGAACTCTTTAATTCTTTAATTTCCTTGTTTTCTTCTTTGATTCCTTTCATTTCTTCTTTGATTTCTTTTAGTATAGAAAAAATCTTTTTTTTTAAATCTTTGTCAGGCATTTCATCTAAAACAATCTCATTGGTGATCAATTCTGATGGATTTATAATTTTTGGTGGGATTGTATTGTCTTGTTTTTTTGTGTTTCTTGTGTTATAATGTAGCAACTTTTGCATCTTAAATTGATTTGATGCTTGGGTTTTCTATTTATCTGCAGTGTTCTTAGATGTGGCAATCCACCTTTATATACTTTTAGGATATGAGTTTAAGGTGCCAAGTGTTGCTCTTGTATCTTAATCCAACTGCAGAAGTAATCTTAAGTGTTGCGTTTGCTTGCTAAGCAAGTATTCTATTGGATCATGTGGAATGATTTACTGGCAAATTCTAAACTTCAACTGAGCAATATACACGTTCAATAAAAACCAGCACAGAGCATGCAAGTGTGGGGATTAAAACAAATATATAGTCTTATAGAGCCAAAATCCCTAAGGGTGTGTGTTGCTCTACACTCTTAATCCTATAGCTGGGAGGTAGAGAATTCTGTTCTGAGTTGGGTTCAAGGTCAGCCTGGGTCTTAATCAGACCCTGCCCCCAATAATGACAGAAGAGAAAGACAAAGGCCCTATAAGTCTGAAAGCATCAAAGGCAACAATATTCAAACCCAAATACAGCTGATTTGAAAATGATAAAGCCAACCAAGAATATATAACCCATAATCTGCCATGACATGGAAAGAGAGATTAGCACTTCCAATGCAGGCCTATGTACCTGTTTTTTTTTTGTTGTTTGTTTGTTTGTTTGTTTGTTTTTTTGTTGTTGTTTTGTCAGTTGGCCTCATTACCTTTTGGGGTGCCTTCCAATCTCACCAATGCTGAGTGCCCACCTCAATCCCTCCATGTTGTGCTGTGGATCGGGAAGTCAGATCAGCTGTGCTGGGTGGGCTGGCACTGGGGGCTGAATGCTGGAGGTTCAGGGTTCTGATGTTTGGGGGAATGCAGGAAGCCTGGAGTTGCCCACGCAGTCCAGGCTAAAACCCTTTCAGTAGCTATTTAGGTGATCTCTCAGCTATCTTTCCTTCAGATTTCTTGACTTTGAAAGGAGGCTGATGAGGTTGGAAAATCTTGCTTGGTCTCTGCTGCTGCACTTGGTGCTGGCACCTGGCATGTGGTGCTGGGTGTGTGCATGGATCACATGGATCTGAGGGCTACAAGCGCCTCAGTGGGATTCTGGCTGTTTTCCTCCTGTCTGGTGGATCTTTGTCTCTCCTCCTTCTCCACTGTGACTAAGAAGATCCTATACTTCTTCACTTTCCAGATGAAGAGTTTATTTTGCTGAGTTTTGCTTAAATCCCTCCCTAGGCTGGTTTTGTGTGGCCCCTATGCCACCATCTTATATAGAAGCCATCTGTTTTTTTTTTTTTTTTTTTTCTATTTTCCTGACATCCAAGCTAAAAGCTTTGCTAGTAGCATATTCCCTCTCCTGGTCCAAGCTATTTTCTTGTTTAGAAAGAACTTCTCCACTGTGGTTTGAGAAGACAAGCCACTGAACCAAACTCAGGTCCTGTGGGTGATGTATATTGAGGTACTAAAATAAGGCTATAGCTGTCATGTAGTTGTGTTAGGTGGCATTCTTGCCAGCATATGGAGTGATGGAATCCATTTAGGGCTGATGATTAGCTCAAACATCAGTATATCAGGTGGACTGAGGGTTAAATTTGTCAGCCTACTTTAGTCATCAAGTTGTTTTCTGCCTTGATAGCCCAGAGTTGGGTGAATGGTGACATACAACAGCATTCACTCTTACTGGTATGATAAGGAGCAAGGTAACTTGCTTTTGCAGGTAGTTAGCTAGGGACACAACATGGATGTCACCCTGCCCTGATCATACTAGAGCTTCAGTCTGATTCAGACAGTGACCAAGAACAGCTTCTTGTTCCTCCTTTTCCCTAGACTATCCCCACCCTTGTTGACCCCACCTATCAAATGAGGCCTTTCATATACACTTGAACTTGGCAATGAGACTCATCTAATTGAATACCTAATTTATAAAAGACTTGATGTAGGTTGGTGCATGGACCTCCACATGTTCGCTCCTTGGGACCCACTCCTAGCTGGAAGGGGAAAATCCCTCCTCACTTAAGAACTTTTCTTCTCTCTGATCTCTATTCTCTCTTAAACGAAATCTTTCAGAGTTTACCCTTCTTCATGTCTATATCTATCAATTCTTTGCTCGTCATAGATAAGACCTTGAAAGACATTGGCTTGGGGAGTTCTAAGCCCATTTAGAAAGAGCACAGAGCTCTCAACTCCACATTACTAGGAAAACAAGATACATAGAGAAGTAGAACATAACAAAGAGCCAATCATGTAGGGTGCTTTTGAACATCTCCAGGAAGTGAGTACTCTTAGCTTGGAATGTGATGATGATAGATACAGTTTAAACCAGTAAAGGAAGGAGAAGAAGACTTTGGATAACTGTAAGCAGGCCAGACTTCTTAGAATGGTCACCACATGGTAGCAGACAGCAGAAGACAGTCTGAAGATAACTTGGGAGCTTGGAAGTTTGAACTGAGATTATAAATAGGTTTGAGCTTGGGGAGTCATTGAGCTGAGTGTATGTTGGATGCTTTCAAAAGGTTTTTGGGCAGGAGAATTTGATAAATCACAGGAAAGGATTCTTTATCAAAGTAAATGTTCAAAAGATGGAAGTCTAAACTTTATGAGGCACTAATATAAGCATCGACTTTTTATTCATTTTTGACAATGTTGTTGCTTATGTTAATGTCTCTAAAACTTATATTTTTTCCCAATCATTCTAGTCTATAAAGCAATGATAGCTACATGGTTAGCAGACACCAAGCAAGTGAAGCACTTGCATTTAATGAGACTCCCATTTCTATTAAGCTGAGCCAGAGGAATGCAATATTTTTGTCCGTGAAGTCTCCAGTTGAGGGGCACTGCTATTGTAGGTCATTGAGAGTGTCCAATTAGTATGTGCAAGGCCTTGGGTTAGATCTCCAGCCATCCCACTCCCCAAGATACAATGGGTAAATTTTTATGATATAATTCATTGATTGATGTCTTGATTTTGTGAACTAGTAAATGTCTGTACTTTCTTTCCATCATCAGAACTTTCCAGAAGTGTCTCTAGTTTATACACTTCTGTGAAATTTGAAGAAGAAGAATGTTGAGCACAATTGTAGTAACTTCAATTTTGCATTCTCACACTTACAAAGAGACTTTTTTTTCTGGGAAGTTAATTAAAATAATGAACAAAAGTAGCTATGACTAGTCCCATATTTTGTTGTAACTTTTGAGTCACAAACACACAAGTCATTTGGTCTTTGAGTCACTCATGTTTCCTTCTGTCTTCTGGTCAGTTTACAGTCAAATCTTTCAGATCTAAACACAGATTAAACCCTTCTGGCTCTGGCCAGGGATAAGAGCTGTTAGTGTGCTATTTGGAACTGTCAATTCTCTCAGAATTAATTTATAAATCCCAAGTGAAATTTATATTCTACTTACTAGGGTTCTAGTGTTCATGTGGAAAGAGTAGAGGTAGAAATGAGGGGAAGAAGGACTTGTATTCCCACATGTTAAAAAGCATCATACAGGGCTAGAGATATGGCTCAGAGGTTAAGGCGCTTGCCTGCAAAGCTTAATGACCTGGTTTTTATTCCCTAGTACCCATATAAAGCCAGATGCCATATGACTGGAGTTCATTTGCAGCAGCAAGAGTCCCTAGTACACCCATTCTCTTTCACACAACTAAATAATAATAATAAAAAAACCTAAATGTAAAAAAGGGCTAGAGAGATGGTTCAGCTACTAAAGGTGCTTTCTTGAAAAGCCTAATGGTCTGAGTTTGATTGCACAGTACAGTACCCATGTAAACCTTGATTATGGTAGTTTGAATAGATGGAACCCATATACTCAGTGTTTTATTAGTTTGTAGTTTGCATCTGCAGCCACCTGGCTGGAGGCAGTGTCACTGAGCGAATCTTAAAGTGTGGTGGTGGGTGTGAGATTTCAATCTAAAGATGTGAAAGAGTATCTAGCTGGAGTTCCTGATGTGTGCTGTGTGGTTTTTGGTTTGTGACTTTTGCTCTCTATCCCTTCTTCTCAGCACTATGTTGCCTTTTGGAGGTCCCAGTGGTCATCGCCATCTGAAAAGAGAAGCTTCTCTAACCAGAAGTGAGAGTAGCATTAATATGTGAACATGAACATTAAGTATAGTGCCCCCAGGGCAGCTTGGTGGGAATAATATATACATTTAGTCAGACAAGAGCAGGCTTTATACCCCAAAGGCTCATGACCTCACCTGCCATAGACTTTTGCTTAGGTTTTTCACTACCAGGCATGTATTCCCTCCCGTAGAGAGGGCCTTCAGTCCAATTATGGAGCAGTTGGTTACCCCAACAGTAGACATGCCACTATTGCACCCTTTTAGTCATTGAGCCTGTATGGCCAAACTTGAATATTCAGTGTCCACTGTTTTCACTGCTGATGACTTCTGTCTCCCATACACTGCGTGCAGTGAAGCTTTTTCCAGCTTTCAGTTGGCTAGTCTACAGGGAGACAGTTTTCTGCTCCATACCAGCTTGCTTTCTCAGTGACCTTGCTTCTCAGGCAAGAGATGTCTTCAGCAATAGGGTCTTACTATCTGTTTCTCAAGGGAAACCAAGGGCTTTGGCAAAAGCCTTTAATGTTTTGGAGGCTACCGGGACCTCCTTGGCACTGAAAATTTTCTAGTAACAGTCTACAGCTTCTAGATGTGCCATTATTCAAAATAGTAGGTTTACATAAGTCTTATTCACAATATCTTGAATTTAGATTGACCCTCAAAAATATTTTTAATGTAAAATTAAACTTGGATCTATTTAACTGCAAAAATATTTGCACATATAATTCTTAAAACCAATTAAAAGAAAGAAATAGGCTGGGAAAATGGCTTAACAGTTAAGGCATTTTGCCTGCAAAGCCAAAGGACTTGGTTTGATTCCCCAAGACCCATGTAAGCCAGATGCACAAGGGCCCATGTGTCTGGAGTTCATTTGCAGTGGCTGGAGGCCCTGGTGCACCCATATTCTCTTTCTATCTGCTTCTTCCCCCTTCTCTCTCTCAAATAAATAAATAAATAAACAAAATATTTAAAAAAGAGAGAGATAAAAAATGGAATAGTTAATTCATGAACTAAATTTAAATTATTTTATATTTTAAAATGTATCTTATTTTTTGGTAATGAAAATTAGTAAATTTGCATTTTAATTTACTCTGTTGGGGGTGGAGGGGCTGGAGAAATGGCTTAGCACTTAAGGAGTTTGTTTGCCTGCGAAGCCAAAGGATCCTGGTTCAGTTCTCCAGGACCAACATAAGCCAGTGCACAAGAGGAACATACATCTGGAGTTCGTTTGCAGTGGCTAGAGGCCATGGTTTGCCCATTCTCTCTCTGTCTGCCTCTCTTCTATCTCTCTCTCTTGATGCAAATAAATAAATAACTTTAAAAAAGAAAAATAAATAAATAAATAATAATTTACTCTTCCAGGCCCAGCATTTTCTCCTGAATGGTTAAGGGGAATCCAAATTTATACAGCTTTTCTGTCATGCTATTTCTGTTTTATGTATGGATGAAATTCCTGAAGTTTTTAGTGATAATTTGTGAAAAGCAAAGTGGCTTTGAATTCTAATATAACCAAAATGAAGCCAAATTAGTCCACCAAAAGCCTCCAAAGTACTTCTGCACTTTGACTTCAAAATGTTTTCCATGTTGGAACTTATAAACAAAAATGAACACAAAACTATGTGCCATAGCAAATAAATTAAGTAGGTTTACTTCAGTATTTGAATTAGCTACTGAATTGTGACTGTGTTATTTAAAATGTAGCACTATGCAAATTAAGGAGAAGACAGCCAACAATCTGGATAGGCTATCATGCAATATGTTTAAATGAAAAGACATTTAAGATAGTTTAAGGAACAAATAAAAATATGACAAAATTTATAAGTAACACAAAGACTAGAGAAGCGTGTCTAAATCTAAAAGTGGTTTCCTCTGCGACTGGAACAAGTATATTTCATTTTCTAATTTGTTACTCTCAAGACCTTCTCTATTAACATAATAATTTCTCTTTGACTACCGAGGAAGTTAGAGTTTTAAAGGGCATCAACAGGTGTGGTGGCACACGCCTGCAATTCCAAGCACTTCAGAGGCTGAGGCAGGAGGATAGCAAGTTTGAAGCCAGCCTAAGCTACATAGCTAGTTGGAGGCCAGCCTAGGCTTCAGAAAAATGACTCTATTTCAAAAATAAAGAAATAAATAAAAGAGAATGGATAACAGATGATCTTGATGGGTTGTGACTGGAGAGGCTCCAGTCCATCTGTTGTATATCAGTAGATGAAAGGAGAGAACATTTAGCCAAACCAGCTTGGGGAAGTGGTTTCTAGTGACTATATCTCCTTTCAAAATGAAAGATCTTACAACTCTGAATTCTTGTTTTCTCCTGAAAAACAAAAATCATTAGGACTTCTGACGGTGCTAGGCTCTTATTTCCTACTTGAATCCAAGGAGTGATGGCTCTTTGAAATGCAAGCAACTATCTGAGGACCCTACAGGGTATAAGAGTCATAAAGCAAATTTGAAACAGGCTGGGTCTTAGATGGCTACCACTGGCCAGTCTTGAAGGAAGCAGGCTATGAATGGGACAGATGCGCATGTGCATGCATGTGCACAGTAGTGTACCTTTCAGCATACAAATTCTATACTGATTAACTTTTTTTTGTTTGTTTGTTTGAAGAGAGAGACAGAGAGAGAATGGGAGCACTGACGCATGCTCCACTTTGTGCACGAGTACTGGGGAATCAAACTCAGAGCATTAGATTTTGCTGGCAAGTGTCAACTTCTAAGCCATAACTCCATAACTTTTAAAACTCTTACAAGAAACAATACAAATTGGAAACAACATTTGCCAGCTTAAGGCAGAGAAGGTAAAAAATGTATGAGGGGCTGGAGAGATGGCTTAGCGGTTAAGGCGCCTGCCTGCTAAGCCTAAGAACCCGGTTCCAATCTCCAGGTCCCACGTTTAGCCAGATGCAAAGTGAGGCAAGGGCACAATGCTGCACTTGCCCACAAGGGGGCACAGGCATCTGGATTTCGTTCACAGCAGCTGAGAGACTGCTGGCGTGCCCATCTCTATCTGTCTCCCTCTCCCTCTCTCTCTCTCTGTCTGTCTCTCTCTGTCTCTCTCTCCAAAAATAAATAAAGTAAAAAAATTTTTTTTTAAATGTATGAGGATTCACGTGTCAAATAAAAGTTAAAGACCCAAGGGTTTGTGTTTCAGAAAGCTTTAGGGACTTGCAACTTCCTTTTCCCAGCACACTACCTTCTTGAACTAGAATGCACAGACCTTTGTTTAGCACAGGCATTAACTTAATGTAATTCTAGTTCCATAACTCAATGTTCCCTTCTGTTAGAATAAGTGATGGATGATTTCTGGATCCTTCTATATTGCTCGGCTGATGAAGAGGGCTGGGCTCTTAAACTCTGTATCCTCTGACCTTGTAGATGTCTTCAGGACACAAAGGACATAAATGATGGATTCTGTCAGAATAGTATGACTCAAATCGCACATGGGAGGTATGGGGACAAGAAGGCATGGGGAACTGGTAGTCTGAGACTGCTACAGGATGAGCAGCAAATGCTTATGAACCAGGTCTGAGTTCATGTGAAGCGGGGACACCATGTCCAAACCTGTTGTTCATACAAAGCTACTCTTACAAAAAGTGGGCCAACAAAGTAAAATTGGAATATCACAGTTCATTAATAGTTCTGATTATGTGTATTTGAATTTGTGTGTGAAAGGGAGAGAGAGAGAGAAAATATGATCAAGCAAATAAACAAGAAGGGAAAGTAAAAAGAGGAAATGCTATTGTGAAGGATAAATGAGAAGCAAACACACTGGTTATGCATGTCTGTAAGACTTGTAATATATCTTTGCCATAATCTTAGATTATTTATGGCAAGAGGATTATTTTTTATTACAAATCCTTGCATTTCAATCTTAATTCTTCTTCTACTCATTTCTGCCTTGATTTGATTATATCTGGACAAAAATATGTCATTTTAGGATAAAGAGAGGGAAGCTTAGAAGTGGAAGAAAAAGAATTGTTAAAAAAGAAAAAAGAAAAACCCTGGCATGGTGTATCACATCTTTAATCCCAGCACTTGGGAGGACGAGGCAGAAGGGTGGCTGTGAGTTCGAGGCCAGTCTGGGACTACAGAGTGAGTTCCAGGTCAGCCTTGGCTAAAGTGAGACACTACTTCAAACAAACAAACAAACAAACAAACAAACAAACAAACAAACAAACAAACAAAGACCTGGGCGTGGTGGTGCACACCTTTAATCCCAGCTTTGGGGAGGCAAAGGTGGGAGGATCAAAATGAATTTGAGACCACCCTGAGAGTACATAGTGAATTCCATATCAGCCTGGGCTAGAGTGAAACCCAACCTAAAAAAACAAACAAACAAACAAAAAAAGTAAAAATAAAAAGAAGAATTGTTTCATAAATTAAGTCTTCTGTAAAGCTTAAAATATGAAAAACTTGGTATTTCCATAACCAGGCTGAAAACCAACTTGTCATCTCAAGATTTATTATCTGTTAGATTTCAGCTTGAAAACTTTTTTCCTAGACACTTGCTCCTGACAGATGCTAGGAAATATATCTAAGGGCACCGAGTAGTCAGCCTGCCAGGGCTACTTCCAGCCTCACAGTCTATGGGGTCTCTTCACCCCTTGAGTAGTCAGTGGGCTCTGTCCTGGCCTCACAGTCTGTGGGGCCCTTCACTCCTTCAGCAGTCAGCCGGCACAGGGCTTTGCCCTGGCTTCATCGTATGTGGGTCCCTTCACTCTCTGCATCCTCATTGATCTTGACTCTTTCTCATTAGGTTGTTTGCTCGCTGCTGCTCTTTTCATGCACTCTTCCAGAGGTACTTGCAGTTTCAGGAAGAGGGTTTTAGTGAAGCTACTACCTTGCGCTCCTCTACTGACTGAGATCTGGAGCAGCCAAAGGTGCTGCATCCTCTGTTGAATTCAGGATTACACATTTTATTTTTATTTATTTATTTATTTATTTTGAAGCAGGGTTTCATTCTAGCTCAGGTTGACCTAGAATTCATTTTGTAACCCAAGGCTTGTCTTTAATTCCTTGCAATTTTCCTGCCTCCTCCCCCAGAGGGCTGGAAGTAAGCCATCATACTTAGCCCAAGAATTTTATTTTATTTTTTTTAAAAAAGGTATTTTTTATCTCACCTTACATGAATCAGCTAGAGGTATTTTGTGAAAATAGTGATACCCAAGCCCTGACCCCAAAAGACTGGTTCAGTTCCATTAGGCTGAGTCTTATAATAAATATTTCCAATTATTGCCAGGGATTCTTATCACCAGCCACATTTGAGAAGTAATTGAAAAATTTATTGTGATTAATTTACAGGTTTCAAGGCCCAACAGCCCCGAATTGCCAGATCACTGAAGCATCATTATGTACACAGCATATCACTGAGAAAAATCGTTATTGTGCTTTGAAAAATAATCATGTCTATGCTGCTGATCTTAAAGCAGTCATCATGCTCAGACAGAGTTTTATAAAGCTAAGAATATAAAATAAATGTAGAAACCTGATTTTTCAAGACTCTTACTGTGGTAAAATATATATAACATGACATTTACCATTTTAATCCTTTCAAGTGTACAGTTCACTAGCATTAAATAAATTCACATTGCTATGCAAGCATTACTACTATCCCATTTAAGAACTTTTTCATCATCTCCCAGATGAAACTCTGTTCTCATTAAAAAATAATTCTTACACACTCCTGTTTCTCAGGCTTTAATAACAAGTATTCTACTTTTTGTTTATATGAAACAGGAGGTTGATTATGCTAGATACCTTATGTAAGTAGACTCATGCATCTGTGTAGATGTCTAGCTTAGTTACTAAGAGCAATTTCTTCAAGGGTCATCCATGTTATAGTGTGTGCCAGCATCTCCTTACTTTCAAGGAACAATGTCTAATGGCACAGATACACCACATTTTATCCATCAATCTGCCAAGAGACATTTGGGTTGATTCTGTCCATCATTTGGCTCTTTTGAATAATGTGGCTATGAACATGAGTGAAAAAATAACTGTTCAAATCCTGCTTTAGTAATCTAATTTTGTTTGCTTTATTTATATATTTTTTAGATATGGTGTGACTCTAAACCCCGAGATGGCCTGAAACTATGTAGCCCTGGCTATCTCAAACTCACGACAATCCTGCTTCAGCCTCCCAAGGCTGGGATTATAGGTGTGAGCCTCCATGCCTGGTTTGGTAATCTGATTTTAGTGGCTGTAAGACATAGAGGAAGCACCCACCACATTCTTGTTTCTTGCTGCACCATCAGAAAAATAGGAATCTTGATGGATCTTCCAGATCTGATTAAATCATCTCACTTTCTAGCTGAGGAAAGAGTTCAGAAGTTCTAAATGACTTGACACATGGCTAGTTGAATAAAGATGCACTTTTATTGGATTCAATAAAGCAGGTAAAATGAGTTGTATTCAGTGATACCACCCAATAAGGCTTTTCGCCCTAATTAAAAAAAAATCATAAACACTGATAGGAAGACAACTGTAGTTTCATCTTGTGTTCTGTGTACTAAACACATAGCAGACCTCCAATAATTCCTGAATTAAAATCCCAAGATAATTACTGTGTAACTATACTTTGAAGGCCATGCTGTTCGTGGAATATATACTGGGCCAGATGCCTATTTTATCCCACAATTGCTTGAACCCAATGACTGAGCACACTGGGTCCGACCATTGTGAAAACAGGATCCGTCTTCTGGCTGAAGTTCCAGCCACTTCCAGATGTCAAGATATGCCAAGCAGCTTCACCCACTTAGCCCATCATGAACTATTTGCCTCTTTCCCTCTGTATACTGTGATGACAAAATGTTTTAGAAGCACAAAGCTAGGCTAGCAAAATGGAGCTCAGAAAGGGATGAACACAGAGATGGCAGGATTCTTACTTCTGCCTGCATATAAATCTCCATAGGAGAATTAAAATAAACTGGTACCCATGTTTCACACCAGTAATTAAGTAAGAATTTCTAAAGAGTCAATAATAAGCATTAGTCTTTTGAAAATGCTCTCCAAGGAGATGCCAATGTGAGTTAGGGCTCAGAACCGCTGGTGTTTGGAAGAAAAACAGAAGAGATACATGGAAACAAAGACTTTGCTGTACTTCCTCCTTAGGTGTACTCAGTCATCTCTAAGGGGGTGCTCTTAATGCCTGTTAGTAGGCAATGACAGCCACTGTGCTGGTCATAGGCATTGCTCTGTGTGGCAGTGGCAGTGCCAAGCCCACGCTTCTTCCTCCTGGGCACCATAGCTCCCAGGTGGGCTCTGAACTCATGGTTCCTGGGGAAGAACATTGTAGCATGGAAACCAAAAATGATTTTGGGTGTTTCTGATTTTTGAAACAAAGACTTTGAGCCTTAAGGGAAGTTCAAGTACTTGCTCCTCTTAGAAAGGACTCTGGTAAAGGGCTGGAGAGATTGCCTAGCAGTTAAGGCACTTGCCTGCAAAGCATAATGGCCCAGGTTTGAATTCCCAGAACCCACATAAGCCAGATGCACATGATGGCACATGTGTCTGGAGTTCATTTGCAGTAGCCAGAGGCCCTGGTACACCTGTTCTCTCTCTCTCACTCTCTCTTTCTTTAAAAATAATAAATAAATAAATAAATTTTTAAAAAAATGAAACATTAAAATGCCATAAACCCACTGAGGAAGCATTGCTGAGTGTGAGTCAGCACATTGTGGGTCCTGGAGACCTTGGTCAAACTTCCTATGTCTAAACATGGCCCAGATGTAGTATTGTGATGAAAATCTTTGTGTACAATGACCAGATTGTCCCTTGAGCCCCATTCTCCACTCCCAATGCTTTAACAGTGTTCATGAAACTCATGATGCAACTCCTAAGAATAAGAGGAAGGGGACCTCAGGAAGAAGTTGGGGCTGTTTATTTTTCTCCTCTCTTTTATCAAACTGGGTCTCAGAGCCTGATATTCACTTGCTATGACACAATGAAAGATTAATGCATGTTGCTCTTGTTATTGGAGTGACTACTGGCACTTTAGTAAAAAGTTAAATAAGTCATGAAGTATTAAGAAAAATTGGAGGTGACAAAAAGAGAATTAGGCATGCCATAGCATCATGTTTTGCTTCTATGATAACATTCATCACACAAAAATGAAACTGGTCATAGACCTGTGATTTCCCCATTAGACAGAGTTCTTTGAGGGCAAAGCCTATTTCCTACCTGACATATATTCCCAGGCCTTAGTGCTAGGCCTGCTACAGAAGTCATCAATGTGTGAAGAGTTAATGAATTGCATAGGGAGGAGCTAGCAGAGAAAAGAGTCATCAGACCTCAGCGTGGTGACAATTTTAATGTTTATCAGACATATAACTGCAGACTGAGATGTAGGCAGACTTCACAGCTGGAGAAATTATTTTTGTCTAGTCATAATTCATAAGCTAATTGCCTGCTCATGCAAACAGAATTGAATGTTTACAGTAAAGTTTGATGTGTGGTATTTCATCTTACTTCTGTAGCATGAGCTCATTTATTTCCATAGAATTCTTCTTAGGGGTCCTGAACGCTGAGGTGAGGACTTTGAGCCCATCAGGTGAAGGGTACTTTATGAGATCTCTTTACACTTGGAATACTTGTATCAAAGTCAAGAGATGCATAGTGCAATTGGGGAGCAGGCTGGGGTAGACAGGAAGTATCAGCTCAAGGAGACTTTGCTATGCTGCTGTAGTCATGCTCAGGATGGGACTATCTGCTGTGCTCATGGATAAAAAGCTTATGGTTAAAAAACCTCTTGTATGTACACCCATGGGACCCTTCTGGTTTAGTTTGGGACAAAAGGGTTCCTTGATATATGTCTATTAATAAACTGAGTGAGCAAATAAAGTCAGCCCAGCTGAAGAAATCACATGAACATCTTGTAGTCAAGTTGAAGAAAGAAAGGCTGGATGTTAAAACACTAAAGAATTTTTGGCTCTTTTGGATGGCTGCTGAACTTCCAGGTTCTGGTAAGCTTCCTGGCTGGGCTGAGACAGACAGGGTCCCCCATCCCTACTTTCAGCCCCTGCTGAGACAGAGGGAAGCAGCTTTGTTAGGTAGTTTAGGGTGACTGGACCCCTGAAAGTAAAACAGCAGAAATTTCTCTGGGCCTATCTTTGTAGTCTCCAATTTTTTAGACATCAAAGTATGATCTGACTTCTTTTCTCTTCCCTAGATCTGTTTTTCCACAAACAAGATCCTCTTGGGATGGAGGTCCTTTATCCTAAAATTTAAATCTAATCCTGACATTGTGTTTGGTCAAGTTCAGGCTCCAGAACTTGGTGTCATGGCTAGCCTCGTCCGGAACTAGCCTCTGATCCAGACCAATCAATCAGCTATCTCTCTGGCTCACCTGAGCCGGGAAGGGAGAGCCCACCAGCCTAAGGTTATACATACATTTACCAGTGGAGGACAAGCGCTCTTGGCCGGCTCCTTGCCAGAACTTGAGGTTCTGACAAGTTTCTCTCATCTCTGCCCAGCTGGACCAAGATGAGAGGAGAATCCTCTTACCCTCGCGTGGACTCTTTACCCTCTCCTGCCCTCCAGGTGGCAGGAGCTCTTTGTACTTTCTGTTCCTTCGTCTCTAACTCTCTTTTATATTTCTTCCAGGCCCACCATGTGGGCTCTCAGAACACTGGGTATATCTATTTTCCTTCTCTTGACTTTGTACTTCCCTAAAGAAATGTAATGATTTAATAATTAAAAAAAAAGAATTTTCCATGAGTTAGCTGAACAAAGCCTAAAATTTTCTGAAGCAGGTTAAAATGAACCCAGGGGAAGATCTTCATTTTTCTGGCTGTCAATGTAGCTTTTTATAATGTTTTGTTCTATAGTATTATCAATGACTCCAATAAGAAAACAAAGACCTCAAAGATCCTGAAAATGTTGAGTATGAATGCAATATATGTTTATTTAATTTATAACTCTAGGACTAACATAATCAGCACAAAGTGGAAAAAGACTCAAGATATATAGAAACATATTTCAAGCCTGAAACATTTGTTTTGATCCAATGAGGCTTATAGGACACAATTACAGTTTTACCTATCACTCTGCCTGATTTCAAAAGAATTTTCTTGTATCATTTAACTTTTTTTTTGCTTTTGTATATGTGTGGTATGTGGGTGGTGTGCACAAGTGTATGTACTAGATATGTTTTAATGCTGAACACTCCGCTGTCACTTCTGCTCAGCACTGTGGTGCCTTTTGAGTCATCTCAGAGGTCACCACTATCTGAAAAGAGAAGCTTCTCTAATCAAAAGTGAGAGTAGCATTAATATATGGGTTTGAACATTAATAGAAGTGCTTACCGGGCATTTTGGTCAACATAGTGTATCCATTTAGCCAGACACCAGAAGACATTACAACCCTAGGGCTCATGAATTCCCCCTTCATAGGTTTCCAGTACCAGGCATGTATTCCATCCTGTGAAGTGGGCCTCCAGGCCAATTAGTGAGCAGACATGCCACTATTGTACCCATTGGCTCCTTTGGTCTGGCTGGCCAAACTTAAGGCTTACAGTGTCCATTGTTGTTTATCTCCACTGATGATTTTTCTCTCTCCCGTAGAGCTGCATGCAGTGTAGCTTTTTCTGTCAGCTGGTCTATAGGGAGAAGGTTTTCAGCTCAGCTTCAGCTTGATTTATCAGTGACCTTGCAGCCCAAGCAATGTGGAGTCTTCAGCAACAGGGTCTTAACATTGATTCCTGGTGGGAAACCAGCCTTGGTAATGGCCTGTAATGTTTGGAAGACATCAGGGACCTCCCTGGCAAACAACTCGCTGGAAGGTATCCCATCTCTGGAAACTGAAATTTTTCTAATAACAATCTATGGTTTCTGGGTGCACCAATTGTCCAAAAAAGTGGGTTTCCATACGGCTTATTCATCACCTCTTAAATTTTGATTAACCCTCCTCTGCCCTTCCTTTACTCAGTCTCTTCCCCTGACCTCACTCAGGCCATTCCACCCCCAGTAATCTCTTCATCTATTTACATATATCCAATACCATCCCTTTAAGTCCTCCCCTCTCCTCCCTCCCTTATAGCTCCTTTCTAACTTACTGGCCTCTGCTACTGGTTTTTACCTCAACTCACATAAAAGTATAAACATTTGTAGCTAGGATCCACATATGAGAGAGAACATGCAGTTTTTGGCTTTCTGGGCCTGGGTTCTGGTATACCTCAGTATAATTCTTTCCAGATCCAACCATTTTCCCTGAAAATTTCATTTTTCTTTACCACTGAATAGAACTCCATTGTACCACATCTTCATTATCCATTGATCAGTTGAGGGACATCTAGGCTGGATCTATTTCCTATCTATTGTGAATAGGGCAGCAATACACATGATTGAGCAAGTATCTCTACGGTAGTGAGAAGAGTCCCTAGGGTATATGCTGAGGCATAGTATAGCTGGGTCATAATGGTAAACCTACTTTTAGCTGTGTCACAGAAACCTCCATACTGATTTCCACAGTGGATGTACAAGTTTACATTCCCATCAACAGGATAGAAGGGTTCCTCTTTGTCCTCATCCTCACCAGCAATTATTTCTATTTTTTTCTTGATGATGCTAAACTCAAAGGAGTGAGATGGAATCTCAAAGTAGTTTTAATTTTCATTTCTCTGATGGCTAAGGATATAGAACATTTTTAAGATGTTGATAGGCCATCTGTCTTTCTTCCTTTCAGAACTTTCTATTTAGTTCCACAGCCTATCTTTCAATTGGATTGCTTAATTTCTTATTATTTAGTTTTTTGAGTTCTTTGTAGATCCTGAATGTTAATCCACTGTCACATTTATAGCTGGCATAAACTTTCTCCCATTATTTAGGTTGCCTCTTTATTACAGTACCCTTTGCTATACAAAAACTTTTTAATTTTCTGTGGTTCCAATGGTTGATTAGTGGTTTTATTTCCTGAGCAATTGGGGTTATATTTAGAAAGCCATTTCCTATGCTAATACATCGAATGATTTCTCCTACTTTTCCTCTAGCAGTTTCAGAGTTTCAGAGCTGATATTGAGGTCTTTGAGCCATTTTGGACTTTATTCTTGTGCATGGAGAGAGATAAGGATCTATTTTCATCCTTCTACATATAGACATCCAGTTTTCCCAGTAGTTTGTTGAAGAAGCTGTCTTTTCTCCAATGAATATTTTTGGCATTTTTGTCAAAAATCAGATGGCTGTAGCTGCCTGGGTTTACATTTGGGTCCTCTATTCTGTTCTATTAATCTACTTATCTGATTTTGTGCCAATACCATGCTGGTTCTGTTACTGTGACTGTAATGTAGCTGAAAATCAGGCATGGCGATAATGCCAGTCTTATTTTTGTTGCTCAGAATTTTTTGGCTATTTGAACTTTTTGGTGCTTCCAAATAAATTTTGGAATTCTTTTGTCTATATCTTTGAAGAGTGCCATTTCAATTTTGATGGGGATTGCATTAAATGTATAGATTGCTTTTGGTAAGATTGACATTTTCACAATATTGATTCTTATAATCCAAAATCATGGGAGGTCTTTCCATTTCCCAGTGTCTTCTGCTGTTTCTCTCTTGAGTGGTTTAAGGTTTTCATTGTAAAGATCCTTCACTTCCTTGGTTAAGTTTATTCCAAGGTACTTTATTTATTTATTTTTTTTTTTGAGTGGATTGTGAATGGGAGTGATTCCCTGATTTCTACCTCAACATGTACATTGTTAGTATATAGGAAGGTTACTGATTTCTGCGGGTTTATTTTGTATTCTACTACATCACTGAAAGTGTTTATCAGCTCTGTCAGTTTACTGGTAGAGTCTTTAGCATCTTTTATGTATAGAATTTTATAATCTGCAAATAATGATAATTTGACTCCCTTCTTTTCCAATTTTTATCCCTTTTATGAGTGTCTCTTGCCTTATTGCTATAGGTAAGACTTGAAGTACTATATTAAATAAAAGTGGGGACAGTGGACACCCTTGTCTTGTTCCTGATTTAATGGAAAAGATTCAAGTTTTTCCCCATTTAGTATTATGTTGGCTATAGGTTTGTCATGAATATCCTTTGCTATGTTGAGATATGTTCCTTCTATTCCCAGTTTCTTTATGACTTTTACCATGAAGGGATGTTGGATTTTGTCAAATGCCTTTTCTACACCTATTGAGATATCATTTGATATTTGTCTTTCAGTCCCTTTTTATGGTGTATTACATTTAGTGATTTATATATGCTGAACTATTCGTGCATCTCTGAAATAAACCTTACTTAGTCAGGGTTAATGACTTTTTTTGTTGTTGAGAATTTTTGCATCTATGTTCATGATGGAGATTGGTCTTCTTTTTTAGTTGTTCTGTCTTTATCTGGTTTTGGTAACTGGGTAATGCTGGCTTCATAAAAGGAGTTTGGTAGTTTTCCTTCCTTTTTTATTTTATGGAAAAGTTTGAGAAGCATTGGTGTTAGTTCCATGAAAGTCTGGTAAAATTCACCTAGCAATCCATCTGGGCATAGACATCTTTTAGTTGGGAGATTTTTTAAAATATAACTTCTTTGATCTCTGTCCTTGGTTTAGGTCTATTTAAATGGTTATCTCATCTTTATTTAATTTTGATAGGCCATATAAATCAAGGAAATCATACATTTCTTTCAGATTTTCAAGCTTAGTGGAGCATATATTCTTAAAGTATGGCCTTATGATTTTATGAATTTCATCAGTATCTGTTGTAATGGTGCCATTTTCATCTCTAATTTAATTAATTTGTGTCTCTTCTCTTTTTGTTTTGGTCAGATTTGCTAAGGTTTATCAATCTTGTTTATCCTTTCAAAGAACCAACTCTTTCTTTCATTGATTCTTTGTATTTTTTTTTTTTTTTTTTTGAGGTAGGGTCTCACTCTGGCCCAGGCTGACCTGGAATTCACTTGTGTAGTCTCAGGGTGGCCTCAAACTCTCGGTGAACCTCCTACCTCTGCCTCTCAAGTGCTGAGATTAAAGGTGTGTACCACCACGCCCGGCTTTGTATTGTTTTTTTTTTTTTGTTGTTGTTGTTTGTTTGTTTCTATTTCATTAATTTCTTCCCTAATCTTTATTATTTCTTCCTGTATGCTGATTTTTGGTTTGCCTTGTTCTTCCTTTTCCAAGGCCTTACGGTGAAGCATTGAGTTAATCCCAGCACTTGGGATTTCTTCTTTGATTCCTTTGATTTATTTTTAATTCTTTGTCAGGCATTTCATCTAAATCACTCTCTTTGGAAGTCATTTCTGATGGATTTATAAATTTTGGTTGACTTGTATTGATATTTTGTGTTCCTTATATTATAATGTAGAGATTTTTACAGCTTGAGTTAATTTGATACTTGGGTTTTCTAATTATCTGCAGTATTCTTAGAATTGTAAATCTGACCTTAAATATCTTCAGGGTAGGAGTTTAAGGTGCCAGATGTGGCTTTTATATTATTCCCAGAGTAATAGCAGAAGTGACCCTAGGTGTTTAGTTTGCCTGCTATTCAAGTACTCTAGTAGGCTGTATAAAGAAAATTCCTGGCAAATTCTAAAATTCACCTGAGCAATATACACATTCAATCAAAACCAGCACAGAGCATTTATGCAAGAGTGGAGATTAAAGCAAACAGATAATATAATAAATCCAAAGTCTCTAAGAGTGTGTGTTGCCCTACACCCTTAATCCTGTTAATTGGAGGGCTGAGATTTCTGGTCTGAAATGGGTTTCAGGTCAGCCTGGAGCCAAGTGAGACCCTGCCCCCAATAATAACAGAAGAAAAAGACAAAGGCCCTATCAATCAGGAAACAGCAAAGGCATCACAGTGAACAGCACTATACAGCTTATTTGAGAATGGTAAAGCTGACCAAGAATACATCAATGAAATCTATCACATAACCTACCCTGACATGGAAGGTGAGATTAGCATTTCCAGTGCAGGCCTATGTATTTGGCTTTGTGTAAGTAGGCCCTGTTACCTTTTGGGATGGCTTCCAATCTCATCTCTGCTGCATACCCACCTGGATATCTCTATGTTGCACAGTGCATTCAATTAGGCTGCTTGGATTGCTGGATCTGGTGTTCTGATCTGCTGTGCTGGATGCTGTGTAGTGGCATGGGGATGGGTGGATGAGTTCTCTGGTGGTTCCAGGTTCTGGAGGTTGGGAGTTGGACCAAAGCTGCTCAGCTGGTCCTGTTTGTGTTGTCCTTCAACATCTGCTCAGTTGGTCCCTCCTGTTTTGCCCTTTGGGTTTCTTGACTTTGTGAGGTGGCTGGTGCGAGTGGAAAATCCCTTCACCTGGCTTCTGCTCCTGCAGCTCTGTGCTGGGCCAGGTGGGCAGGGGCGCAGATAGGGGCCATCAGTGCCTTGGCAGGACTCTGGCTGGATTCCTGTGCGCTGGAAGCTCGGGTCTCTCCTGTTTCTCTGCAGTGGTTGTAGTTCCTTATACACCTTCACTTTTTTGTAGAAGAGTGTATTTTGCTATTTTGACTGCTTATTTCCTTCCCTAGACTGCTTTGGCATGGGCACTATGCTACTGTCTTACCCAGAAGTCCAGATTTGTAATTTTAGTAGAAATTCCTCAAAGATTAGACAACTTTGACTCTCTGCTGTGATAGCCAATGATCTTCCAGGATTTAAATTTCAAGCTAAAAATGGAAAAGATTTGATTTAAATTTAAGATTAGCAAATGTGACTCCTTGTCCCCTCAGCCATCTAATAACCATGCAAATGAAAAGCAAATGAGGACATCAAGGATCCTGGCAGAATGGAAGAATAAACGTCAAGTGTCTGGTTGAATTCCGACTCAACAGTGGCTTTGTAGAAGGAATCACTTTAAAAACAAGATTGTCTGAAAGGTGACATCTGCCCTTTGCTATATGCTGAGTGATTTATAAAAACAATGTTCTGAATCACAAGCTTGAAGTGGAGCCACTTACTTCTGTCACCACTGAATCAGACTTGGTCAATGTCATAATGGTCTAGTATTCAACATTTCAATACCAACTCTATCTTAAAAATTAATTTTATAAAGCAGTAATCACTAATGGAGGCTAATTGCTTTTGCAATAAAGAACACATTATTTTCTTTTAAAACATAGGGATTGAGAATGCTGGCATATTTTGGTGCTAGAGTACTTGCATAGGATGTGTGAGGCTGGGTCATCAGCTCTATAAAATTACCATAAGCATCATCACTGTGATAATAAGTAAGTTTTGTGGATAATCTGGCCAGATGACTTTACAATATGAAAACAATGCTATCCATTCATAGATTCATTCCATGATTACTCAATGGGCTTTTTGGAAACTAAATTTTGTTGTTTAGTTATTCTTAGATATACATAAGGGCAAGTCTCTTGTCATGGTTTGGATGTGATATTTTTCCCCACTGGAATCCCTGTTAAATTGTAATTCTCAATGTGGTGATATTGGAGGATGGTGCTTATAGAGATGGCCACATTACATGGGATGAATGCTTTTCTCATGGCAGCAAGTTCCTGACTCTTGAGGCTTGCACTAGTTTCTTTGAGAAAGGGTAATCCTAAAACTGGTGTTCTGTCTCTTCTTCTTGTGCCTGCTTACACTAGTGCTTTCTGTTATGAGTTGAAGGAGCACGAGGCCTTCACCAATAGCAGCCTAGCAGAGATTAGCACCATGTGAAACTGGCTTTCTAGCCTCCAGTGCTACACAACAAAATATTCAAATCTTTGTAACTCACCCAGTCAAAAGTATTCCGTTATCACAGCAGAAAACAGACTATGGTATCCCTTAAAACATCTATATCCCTGGAAGGAAACTTTTTACTTTGGGATTGCAACTATGTGAATTTTGAATCATTGATGAGATTAAATTATGTTCCCTACTTACTAGCTGTATTAGTCAGCTTTCTATGGCAGTAACCAATACTCAATCTAAGTGAGGAAGAGAAAAGATTATTTTGTTCACAATCTTTTAGGTTCCAGGCTTTGTTGGCCATGTAATTTGGGCATGTGGAGAAGTAGGGGCATGTGAAAACATGTGATAAAGTGAAATGGACTTCCTCATAGCCAGGAAGCAAAAGAGAAGTAAGGCAGGAAGTGCCAGTGTCCTACAAGCCACTGCAAGGACACAATTCCAGGGCTCCAAGATCTCCCACTAGGACACACTTCTTGAAGGTTCTACCACTTGCTAACAGTGTCATTCTGGGGGCAATGACTTTAACACAGGGGCCTTCTGGCAACATTCCATATCCAAACTACAGCATTAGCAAAACAAACTCAGTAACAATCATGCCATTGTGCATTGTTCTTTTAACCATTTTTGATAAATATATTTCAGTATTTGTTAATTGGGAACATAGTTCAAATTAAAAACCATTTTTTATAAGAACTATCGGGGCTGGAGGGATGGTTTAGCAGTTAAGATGCTTGCCTGCAAAACCAAAGGACCCAGATTCAATTCCCAAGGACCCATGTAAGCCAAATGCTCAAAGTAGCACATGTGTCTGGAGTTTGCAGTGGCTGGAGGCCCTGGCATGTCCTCTACCCTCTCTTTCTCTCTCTCTCTCTTTCTCTCAAGTAAATAAATAAAAATGATAAAAAAAGAAAAAGAAAAAATATTTTAAAAGATCTTATCTCCATTTTGCTCCATCTACCAATTTTCCCCACCTGTCCTCTCATTTGTCTATGTAAACATGATAAAACCAATATATATTCTTTTGTTTTCTCATTTGTTAATAGAAGTAAGCCAAAAACATAACTGGTTGGCTTTTTTAAGGATGAGTTTAAGAAGTATGTCCACACTGAACCACAGACTACCCTTGTTCTTTGCTACAGCTGAGCAAATCCTGTGTGAGCAGACCATGGCTTCACAAGCCAGTGCCTTGGGGTCCCAAGGGGTCTTTACAAGTGCTGGGTTGCTTGTTGGTACCTGTAGGATTGAACCTAGGGGTGCCATGCTGCTAGACAAGTATTCTGTCATTAAGACACATCCATACCCTCTTTCTGCATTTTATTTTGAAACTGGGTCTTATCAACCTACTCAGGCTGGTCTTGAGCTCACTCTAGTCCAGGCAGGTCTTGAATTTATGATTCACCTGCCTCAGACACCCATGTTGCTGAGACTGTATGCCTGTACCACCAGGCCCGGCTCAAAACTCTTTTTGTTTCCCTCCCTTCTCTTTTTCCCTTCCTTCCACCTTCTCTTCCCCTTCTCTCATTCTTTTTGGGCTTGGATTTTCTAAGACAGGATTTCACATAGCCCAGGCATGTCTCAAACTTGCTAAGTAGCCAAGGGTGGCTTTGAACTCCTGTTCTTGTCTCCTCCTCCCAAGTCCTGGGATTACAGGTATACCCCAGCATGCCTGGTTTCAAAACTCTGACAAATAGATACAGTATCATCTATTCAAGTATGGGAATTTATAGAATGCATTCATCAGATTCATTGTCATTCTGCACATGGCTGAGAGAAATATAAGGCAGGACAAGAGGTGTGTGAGGACAGTATTAACCATTTTGGTAGAAACTTTGGAAGAATCTGCCAAATTGTCCTGAGTAGCTTTTATCATGTTTTCATTACTCTTCATCTTCATCCTTCCTTCCTGTTTGAAGTGGTCAAACTATGGGGTTAAGGGCTTTTCTGAGTAATTAGGGAGCCTTAATTGTTTTATTTATGGCAAAGTTAATCACATCTTCATGTATTTAAGCAAACTTTATGAATATTTTCTATGAATTTCACACATTTTTATTGGTTTGCTTGCCTATTTCTTCCCAAGATAAAAGAAGCTTTTTAAAAAGCAACTTTTGTAAAGATTCACTTGATAAACTACATATTTAAAATAAATAATGTTATGGATTTTGATGGATACAATATTGTACCCAGGCACATCTGAATATCCATCTTTCTGTACCTATGTCTCTATATCATTGTCGTCACTTCAAGTTACATGTCAGGTTGAAAAATGGAAGGTGATTCCTGGCACTCACACACAAACAGTGCCTGGAGGGGTCTCCCAACCCCTTATGCTTCCTCATCCTTCACATGAGGAATGGGAGAGCCATGCCTTGGTCCTTACTCATGTCCCATCCGAGGTTGGAAACCAGCTTTCCTTTCAACTGCTACTCTTACACAGTTTTCTAAGCTGTTGGAAATTACAATGAATTTTAAGAGGAAATGTAGACATGATCATTCTTTAAATTGACAAATCAAATTTCCATTTTCGCTTTATCATAAGAATATGGAAAGAACTGAGTTTTTCTTTTGTGAGTTTATAATCTTCTAGAAAAATGGAATATGAATATATATATATATGCTTGGCAATATTGTATGTGAAGCTATAAAGTACAATTTTTATGCAAGCTATAAAACTTGCCTACTATATGTAATCATATTACCTTCTAGAAGGACTAAATCAAATTGTATATAGTATTCTCATCATTTTACTTTAATGCAGGGCTGTTATTTTGCAAGTACATTTTATAAAACAATTCCAAGTTTTGTACTGAGTTTGAAAATAATAATTTGATTTTCTGATGTGCTTGAACATTGTGGTGAGTTCTGAATTTAATAGTGCCTTCTTTCATGATGCAATTTTTCTCTGCAATTTATGTTTATTGATATAAAATCTAGATCTTTAAGTATAAGACGTTTACACTGGACACAAAATATCAGCAGTCAAAAAAATTAAAAGGAAGATTTTTCACCTTGATCACTACCTGATGTTTGTACAACTTTTGGTAAAACTACATGTTTTGCTAGCATCACAGAGTAAAAGACTTTTGAATTGAATGTAAGGCAATTGTTTCCTCAGAAAGTAAAGGGTGAAGCAATTACTTCTTAGTGCTTGAAAACACTTTTAAGATACACATGCAAATACATCTATCCATATCTTCAAATTATGTACTAGAATCATAAGATAGTAACAAGAGTGACATTCACTCCACACCTGTGTTCAAAATGCTGTGTCAAATGACTTACAGGTGTTACATCAGGGAATCACCTGTGCAATGGTTTGATTCCCTTCATTGTGTATGAGATGGAGTCATGTAATCAGCATAATAACCGATGAGTAAAGCTCCTGGTTTCTGAACCTAGAGGTCAAGCCTCCAATAAGCCTACCTAAACAATTATTAAATTGTTAAACTTTAGCTAGACTTTCAAGATATTAAAACTACTAAAAATCTAGCTATCACAGAATTGAAAGGCATTATTTTTATCCTTTCCAAATCTTTATACATGAATTATTAATAAATTTAAATCAACTATTCATTCATTTATTCACCCAGGCTGGCCTCAAACTTGCTAGGTAGCTGATGACCTTGAACTCCTATTCCTTGTACCTCCACCTCCCAGGTTCTAGGATTATAAGTGTGTACTACCAAATTATTTAGTGTTAAGCCATTGTAAGGCATTTCATTAAAATACAATGGGTAGCACAGGAGTTTTAGTCTCTGAAAAAATATAGATATTTTGTAGCAGCTCAAACCAAGAGTAAAAGCTAGACCTTAGTTTTCTTTCCCTACCCTAAGCAAATTCAAGCTGAGAGAAAAGTATGAAAATGTTTAATTACTCTAGTTATACTATGAAATGAATGCTTTGGTTCCTGTTTCATTAGCTGAAAATATAGGTGTATCATTGGCATAATTAATAAGTTTAACTTATTACCTCATCCATTTTTGCTGTGTTTTGTTAGCTTTCTTTCCATTGTAGACTTATTTCATGAGACTCTTTCTTTGTATCAATCCAAAAGGACATAAACAAGAAAATCATCAAGAGAAGATTAGCAGTCCTTATTACCTTAAAACCAATCAAATATAACCTGATTTTTATACAGTCCTGCTCAAAGGGGTTTAAGCCCAAACTCAGCTTCTGAAGGGGCGGGGAAGAGGACTGATGGCTTCCCATAATGCTTGCATCTGGTGTCATGCATATAGCTAGTTCCCCAGTCCCTTTTCTATACAGCTGCTCTTGCACTAACTCTGAAAACATGCACTGCATGAGAGGACCCCAGTGCCTCCCTAGCCCAAGAACACTTGCTATACACTTTCGTGCAGTGCCTGGGGTCAGCATAGGATCACTATCTCCTTGAGTTTTCTTCTCTTTCTGACTTTAGCTCTGAAAGCCTCTTCTTTTAGGAATGAGAGCCTTAATTCCGTTCATCAGGCCTGTGGAACAAGCACCTTTAAACTATTGAGCCATCCAATACAGCGTTAGCCTACAATATAGGATACTGAGAAATATTTCTAGAGATGTGGAGTGCCTTACTTATGCTAATGACTTACGTAACAAACATCAAAAATTGTGCCTTGAATTTTCATAATAAAATGTCCACAGAACCAAAGCAGAAGCATCTCAGAGACAGATGTCAGAGGTGAGTGAATCAAGGACATTTGTGGAATAGGATGCACAGAAAAAAATCCATCCCTTTAAATTATTGTGCCAGAGGTTAAAAATAATTCGAGCTTATATGTTTATTTTAAATATTTGTTTACTTATTTGAAAGAGAGGGGGGAAGAGAGAGAGGACGTGTGTGTGTGTGTGTGTGTGTGTGTGTGTGTGTGTGTGTGTATGGGTGTACCACTAGGGCTTCCTACCACTGCAAAGGAACTCCAGATACATGTGTCACTTTCTGCATCTGAC
Organism: Orientallactaga sibirica; assembly: GCA_036365145.1. Lineage (NCBI taxonomy): Eukaryota > Metazoa > Chordata > Mammalia > Rodentia > Dipodidae > Orientallactaga > Orientallactaga sibirica. The sequence goes on from JAEOAD010001605.1 coordinate 1,986,628, forward strand.
TTTACATGAGTGGGTAATAGGGAATTGCCTTTAACCACTGAGCCATCTCCCCAGCCCTGTCTCAGTGTCTTGGGGCACACTTCCCTTCTATTTCATTCATCGTTGGTAGGCTGTCAATCAAGATGTTTCAGACTCTCTGTGCAGAAATTTGAATATTGAGCAAAGGCTAGAAATAGCTGTGGCTGATCTGTCCTGCTCTTCTGCTACTAAAACTTCTGTTTATTTCTGTTTCTTCCCCCAAAACCTATAAGTTAGTTTTCCTTTTTACTCAACAGCCTATGTGTACAAAATTGCATTAATTAATCCTTACTAATAAATTGCACTGAGAAAGCATTCTTTATGTTAGACTAAAAGCATGGCAATAGCCAAAAATAAAAATATATTTAAACCAAAGTAGAAAATTTTCATATTAATATGAACATAACTTTGAAATTTTTTTCTTACATTTAGAATAAAGAGTATCCCTGAGAAATGGCTATTTTTTTCAGTTCCTACACCTTCAATAATAAGTAATGATTTTTATTTTTAAAAATGAACTTTAGAAATTGTATTTATATATATTATCAAATCTAATTGCTTAATGGGACTCTGAAAAAATTCTAAAACACAAACAAACAGCAACAAAAGAAAACAGTTATCACTTCTCACTCCTACCAAACATGACACCACCAGTAGTAACAAGTGACAGAGGAACATCCCTGACAAATGTCAAAATTACTTGCCAGGATTCTTTAACTCCTCCTATTAATATAACTCTTTAGTGCAATAATATCTAAAACATATCAATAATGGAAATTTCCCATGTAGCAGAGGGCCTCACTTTCCTTCCTCTGTGTTTATTTAAAATAATATTTTATTTATTTGCAACAAGAGAGAGGGAAAGAGAGAGAAAAGAGACAGAATGGGTGCACCAGGACCTCCAGCTACCATAAATGAACTCCAGATGCAGGCACTACCTTGTGCATCTGGCTTTATGAGGGCATTGGGGACTAGAACTCAGCTACTTAGACAAAGGCAAGCACCTTGACTGCTAAGCCATCTCTCCAGCTTCTCTCTGTGTGTTTTTTTTTTTAGATCACCAAATGTTATTTATTGACTACTATGTGCTAAGCACTGTTCTACCCGTAGAGCAATGGATTAGATCACATTGTCCACTTTTTCTATAAAGGATCAGATAATAAATATTTTAAGCTTTATGGGCAAGATAGTGTCTGTTTCAAAGACACAGCTCTGCTATTGAAATAGTACAATATATCTTTAAGTGAATATGGATGTGTTTCAATAAAATTTTATTCATAGAAACAGGCAGTTAGCCAAATTTGGCCCACCTACAGCATAATTTGCCAATTCTTCAAAATAATGGGTGATACATAAGAAAAGATATTTTGAATAGTGATAAAAGCTACAAAAGGGAAGTCAAAAGGGTGAGTGATTGACAATGAGTGGCCTGAGAAGGAGATTGCACTCTCCACATTTGCAAGGAATGCCTCTGTGAATAACAAGGAGGTGCAGGCCAGGTGAAAGAGCTGGAAAGAGCAAGCTCCAGGATGAGCCTCTAGCAAGGACTTGGTGACATGGGGAGCTGCTCAAGTCAGAAACTGAGGACACTGGAGAGCAGAAAAATGAAGTTGCAATGATGCCTTTCTCTTAGGAGGCAAAGCTGCTTCTGCAGTCAGGCATTGCAAGGAAAGAAGCAGATCTTGGGACTACAGCACGCTGTCCACTGTGGCACTACTGTGCTCCCTCATTGCCTGAGGTAGTTTAAGGAATCAGCCAAGTGCCCCCATGATGCCAAAGACTGTGCCTCTGGTCTTTCGTCTCATACCTCCGTGCCTCACATATTTGAAGATGAAGAAACAGGCTCTACATGGTTCAATAACTTGCACATTGTCATGAAACTACGAAGTACATGATGAGGATTTGAACTGATTTCTTACTAAATTCTGAGCTATTTCAACTATGGAAATATATCAAGAGATAGTTCAGCTTAATGAATTCTTAGTAATTTCCCCCAAAGGCCCAATAATTACAGAGAACAAGGTATCCAGCTTCTGTCATACATGTATCTGTGTATTCCTGAGGACACGCATGCACGCATAGATCACAAATGGACTAATAACTGTATAATAAAATTTTAAATTCATCTACCACTACTTGGATGTTGCCTTTAAATTTTTTTATTTATTTATTTTTATTTGAGACAGAGAGAGAGAGAGAGAGAGAGAAAGTGAGAGGGAAAGAATGGGTGCACCAGAGCCCCTAGCCACTGTAAACTAACTCCAGATGCATATGTTACCATGTGCATCTGGCTTAGGTAGGACCTGAATATTCTAACCTGGGTCCTTAGGCTTTACAGGCAAGTACCTTAACTCCTAAATTATCTCTCCAGCCAGTTGCTTTGTTTTATGTAGTATCATACATATATATTTTCTGAAACTTGATTCTGAATTTCTTATTTATGATACTGAAAGAGGATAGGAGAAAGTTAGCTATTTCAAGCAGACTCTGCTAGGGACTGAGACTCAAGGAGACCCAGGAGGTACCAGCTCACTTTCCCTGGCACCAGAAACTGTTGGCAAAAGTGTCTGATTAAGACTGATCCGCAGTGCCTCCTTACTGTCCTCGGTCTACTGCGCTACCTGTTGTGGGCTAACCCAACTGCGCTGACCTTCAGACTCATCCTTTAAATTTACCAGCAAATCAGGTCTTCCCCTTACATATCTGATAAAGGCTTTGACCTTCAGCCCCCCTCTCTCTCTGGATATGACCCTCAGTGTGTGCCTGTGTCTCTCTCTCTCTTTCTCCCCTCCGCCCCCGTTCTTTCTCTATGCAGCCAAATACCTGTGAGTCTGGCCTCTACTCCCACCCAGGAGAGCATTACATTGTTTCTTAATCTAAACTTTTCCTTTTGCCTCTGCTTTATAGTTTGGGGGTAACTTCTCACTTTAATTACACGTATGATCTTTGTCTTATCTCCAAATCTATCCGTGGCTGCTCTTAGTAACTCTACTCTTGCTGCCTATGTTCTTACTCTAAACTCAGGGTAGACGTGAGTATAATCCTCTTCATCACTCATTTCTCCTCTGAATCTCTTGGTCTCTTCTTTGGTATCTGCCCTCTCATTGTTTCCATTGTTTGTCCTCTTAACTCCCCTAAAAACACATGGCAGATGTCATGTGGGTTCCCTCTATGTCTCCCTACACAAGCTCCTAGATTCTGTTTTTCACGTGTTTGCAGCTTTACCATAATTTCTCTTTAAAAGCCTCCGTTTCTCTAAAGTTCACGTGCAGTTTCTCCCTAGAGACCTCAATTTCTCCTCTGCGTTGATCCTTTCCCTCTTCAGGAAAGCGTATGGTGGTTGCCATGTGTTTTCTAAGCCTCTCTACACACACATCTAGGTTCTACCTTCATGTGCTTATAACTCTGGTCCAACCCTTTTCTAAAGATTTCTCTTAAATAACCCTTATAAACTATACAGTGCTGCCACATGGAGCTTGCTTCTTACCTTGCCTCCCTTCCTAGACCCCAGTCAACCCCTAATTTGTGATTTCCCCCTTAATAAACTTCATAATTTATCCTTCTTGAGTTCATCTTTATTAATTATTTATTAAAAAGGTAGGACAGAACCCACAACTTGTGGTTTATAAATTCTGGCAGACCTCTCTTGCACCCCAAATTCCTGCATCAATACTATATAAATAAAAAGAGCAGATAGACATTAAATTCTCATTAAATGACTAACAAAATTTTAATCAGTTTGCAAATATAAACAGCTTCAAATAATGACTCCTTTCTTGTGTAAATAAGATTGTTAAATTTGTTCCTAGTAAGTTGGGAGTTTTTTTTTTTTTTTTTTTAAATTGGACTGCATGATTTAGTTTTATTGGATGATTTGATTTCAAAAAAACATTTCATGCCTTCGACAGAGATGAATTCAGGTTCTATTCAAAGATAATTTGTAGCTTCACTAACCTTGTAAGATATGTCATCAGAATGTATGAATGACCGAGATACTTATCTTGGAGCGTTTTCCATCAGGAAGGCACTAAATGTCACAGCTGAGGGTGAGGACAAAAGTCATGGCTGAGTTTGAGTCTGGGATCTTATTTACTAGCTATGGAATCCCAGGCAAAGTGCTTCATGCTTCTTTGCCTAGCTTTTCCACCTAGCAAAATAGCAAAATAGTTAAAAAAAAATTATCAAACACCATGAGGTCATGCAGAGAACTGTGCAGAACCAAGCTGCACTTGGCTCTGGCACCCACTGAGCACATACCAGCTGGTTTTCCTACCAAGGTATGTTCTGAGGCCCCATGGGTGAGAATTTTCTTCTCACACACTTGGATGTTAGTGCTATGCTGGAATGATCTCACATGCTCATGGCCTTGTGAACTCCCACAAAGGATGAACTCTTGGTGGCACTCCTGAAGTTCATTATAATCTGGACTATTTTGGACATATAGTTATGAATGCCCCTGGGGAAATATTCCAGAGAAAACCAGGAATTTCAGTCTAAGTCATTACCATTTTCTGTAAGAATAAAGTTCTAGATCAGGTTGTTGGTTGTTTATATGGTGTTTCTGTTGCCAAAGGACAAGTAAAAATACATTATAATTAGAAATGTCTAGAAAAAAAATCAGCCGGGCATGGTGGCACACACCTTTAATCCCAGCACTTGGGAGGCTGAGGTAAGAGGATCTCCATGAGTTTGAGGCCATGCTGAGACTGCATAGTGGATTCCAGGTCAGCCTGAGCTAGACTGAGACCCTGCCTCACCCCCCAATTCCCCCCTCCCCCCAAAAAAAACTCACAAGGACTCAGCATGAAAACTCACTGGAACATGCTCCTTCCCTATTCCATTATAAGACCTAATTAACAGTGTTCACACTTGCTGGTTTGTTTTTCAGGATACCACGTGCTTCACCTACAGCATCTCACAATGTCTCTGGGAGAACATTCTCAACTCGCAGGTAACAATGGACATGGACAGAAGGACTGATACTTCACCTAGATGGAAGGGTGCTGTCAGCTACCAGGGGGAGGGGACCCACTACACTGTGTGTCTTAGTCTAATGGAGGAAAACACTCTCTGAGGGTGCACTGGTGGCCACATTGCAGGAAATAAAGAACAAACATAAGATCTCGTCCTTCCTTTGACACCACCAAGATGAGGCCACAGGGACTATCAGAAGCCTCTTGGATGATGTATCGTTGTGCATAAAGGAAGGCAGAAGTGCCATGATGTCCCAGCTAGGGAAGATGCCTGTCATTTTCTCCAGTCTCTCCCATGTCTGGAGGTGAAGACCCATTGTTATTCTGAAACATCTTTTTATTTTTATTTTTAGAGAGAGACACAGAGAGAGACAGACAGACAGAGAGGGAGAGGGAGACAGATAGAGATGGGCACGCCAGCAGTCTCTCAGCTGCTGTGAACAAAATCCAGAGGCGTGGGCAAGTGCAGCATTGCACCCTTGCGTCACTTTGCATCTGGCTAAACGTGGGACCTGGAGATTGGAACCGCTGTTCTTAGGCTTAGGAGGCAGGCACCTTAACCGCTAAGCCCTGAAACATCTTTTTCCCCTCCACCTTGTAGTAAATCACTGGTTTTCTCTTAGTTATGTGCACATCTGAAATGCAGTTGTTGGCAACTCCATCTGATCCCACAGTGACAAGAAACAGAAAACAATTTTAACAGACTCAGCAGAGAATTTATTGGAAAGATACTCAGTAGTTCACAGACCCATTAGTAACCCTGGAGAACCAAGATCAGGGCTGTCTCCAGAAAATACATTAAACAGAATGATACAAAAACAGTGAAAAAATTTAATTATCTGTACCTTGCTTTATAGATTTAATTTTGAAGCCATATAAATAGATTACACAATTATTAAGCAGAACAGAATTTAAAAGCTGACTGTAAACTGAAACAACATGATGGGCTGCAATGGTAAAGCATGCACAGAAGCAAGCGAGTGATGACACCTTGAACCCGAAGCAGAGAGCCGAGGTGGCGCAAGCTCAGGCTTTTGCTAACAACCTTTTTGGAAGATGGCAGAGTAGGTCCCACTACCTCTGCCTTCTGCAGACCCACCCCAGTAACCTAAAGACTCCCGTGAGACTCCACCTCCCAAATTGTCCATCCTGGGACAAAGCTTTTAATCACAACAAAGCCTTCAGAGATATAAATCCTCTTCAAACTTGTAGCATTTCTATGCTCCATTTTGCTTCTTGACCAATACCTCCATTCTAGTCAGAGTGAGGTCCATTATAGCTGTAGATCTCCATTGTGTTCCTCCACATTTGTGCTTCCTTTATGACTATTGCTGTTACAAACTTTTGTTCATAGTTTCCATGTATGTACTTCGTGTGAAGTGTACACCACAGCACTTTACTCTTCATTGTATTCTTTCCTTCCTTCCTTCCTTCCTTCCTTCCTTCCTTCCTTCCTTCCTTCCTTCCTTCCTTCCTTCCTCCCTCTCTTTCTTTCTTTCTTTCTTTCTTTCTTTCTTTCTTTCTTTCTTTCTTTCTTTCTTTCTTTCTTTCTTTCAACCTTGCTGGAATTAGGATCCATACACCTGGCTTGCCTTTGACATTTTATAACACTCAATTCATAGACTTTTGATCACTCTGAACTGCTTTGGATCACTTAATATTAAGTATTATTTGGTGATTAAATCTAAAATGTTAGATTCATTTGCTTTTATAAATTTACAAACAAGAAGTCCCTCACAGCATTTCCACTTCATTAAACACAATTAGTTACCAATGACCCCGATAAGTGACCGTGTCATGTCTGGATCAAAGGTAGGATTGAAGGAGCAATGTCCCCTCTGGTTCTGCCTCTACAACATTTCAATCCATCCTTTTCCTATAACTCACCTACACTCCTGGAAGTTACAACACTCGAGGAAACAAAATCACTGTAGAGAAGTTGGGAGACTAGCTGGTTAGCAGGGCAAATATTCCATGTCTGAGAAACACAGAGGAAATACACTGCTTAGTACCACCTGGGGATGCCAAGTTACCTACTGCATCTGACTGTACCCTCTTCAGCCTGGTTCATTACCTGGATCCTGCTAGAGTCTCAGCAGGTAAAGACAGACAGGGAAGGTAGTCCATGTGTGACAGTGTCTCAAACTGAGGCGAATCAAGCTTACTCAAGCTAAGGGCAGACACCTGCAATAAGAAGGCAGCCTCCCCTTGAGGGAAAGGACTAGAGGGAGGGAAGGTTTTCAAGAAATGCCCCTGGCTCCATTAATAAACTGTTTGGCTCAGATTCCTAAAAAAAAAAACCGTAATAACACATCCTGCCCAAGAAATTTTAAATTGATATTAGCTGGCCAGTAGGGGTAAATTTGATTAAAACTAGCCCTTGAGTGCAGAAATATCATCTATGTTTGGCTCCTAGAGCATGTTTTATGGGGATCAATATCAGTTTTTTTTTTTTTTTTAAACAATAAGACTGGGCATGTTTGAAAAGACAAACCAAACAACACTTGTCGTAAGCAGGAAAGAGTCTTGAGGGGAGTTAGGCCTCCCACACAGCAGCTCTCAAGTTCTGAGTTCTTGTCCACATTACATTAGGAAAGAATTGGAAATGCAGACTCGGAGAAGGGTAAATGATAAAATTTATTTGAGCCTGGCTGGGAAAGGGGAGAGGAAACTGGGAGACCATCCCTTACATTGGGAAGTCTCTCCAGGGAGGAATCCTCTAGCGAACCAAAGAAAGGAGAAGAGGAGAAGAAGGGGCTTAAACAAATGTCTCAGGCCCATTTATAGTAACCAGCATCCAGTTAGAATGAGCCTCATTACCAGGCTCAGGTGTGTAGGGAGAAGCATGACTGGTTGTTGGGCCCAAGAGGACCAGTGACCCAGGAAGAGCCCACCTACACGGGCTAAGGCCATGAATCTGAAGAAAGAGCAAGAAGCTGTTCCTGTTGCTGTTGCTGAGGAGGGTTTAGGAGATTGTTGCTTGCAGTCATCTTGAAGGAGACTGGATCAGATGGGGGTTCTAATCCTACCAGGGCAGGCAAGGTGACATCCATGTGTCTGTGGGCCAGTTCTTATCTACCTAGCAGGAAAAATCTACCTTATTCCAATTCATAACATAATTGCGGATAAATCTGCCCTTCCAGAGCATGGCTTTCTATTACTGGTGGTAACGGCTGGGATAGAGACCAGGAGCATGCCCCATAGTTATCAACTTGCACTCAGCTGGTGATAGGGAGCTCCCAGGAAAGGAAGGAAAGGGAGTGGAGTCTAAACAATGAACGAGGTTTAGACACAATATCCTGACTTCGGTTTCTTTACAGCTTTGTGAGTCTAATATTGCTCACGCTGCTTGTCTCAAGCATGTCTCTTCCACAGAGTTTATCTTCTAATACAAGAAGCTTCTCTGCTCCCTTTTCATTTTTCCAAAGCTTCATGGCTAAAAAAGAATGCTGACTGGGAGCCTCTCAGGGAGAGGTGATGACCAACTTGACGTTTTGCAGCTGTGTGTATCCTAAGCACTGTCTGGAGTCTGAGCCCTCAGTGTCTGTACAGACAGGAGCTTATGTTTGCATATTTATCAATAAATATGCATGCACTACAGAACCCCCAAGGTATATGTTTTAGCATATGATAAAAAAATTAAAGAAGCATGAGATGAAGAAAAGTAACCAGCAGAAGAGTTCTGCCAATTGAGCGTGGTGATACAATATCCTCAAGAAGTATTCAAGGCTCTCTGTCAGATTTGGAGCCATGCGGTCAGCACATGAGATGTGGGACATAGAAAAGTACAGATCTGAAAGGTACCTGGGAGAAGTACCTTTATCAAAGATGCATCCCAGAAAAGTGAGACTTCTGAGTAGAACCTGACCAATATTGAATGTCATCTGGAGAAAAACAAAACAAGACCACAAGACTGATTGGTCATTTTGTGTTCTAAACAGTCTCATGATAATGTAAGATCTTAGAGGCAGTCAGATAAAAGTGTGTGGTCACAGCCGGGCGTGGTGGCACACACCTTTAATCCCAGCACTCAGGAGGCAGAGGTAGGAGGGTCGCAGAGTGTTCGAGGCCACCCTGAGACTACATAGTTAATTCCAGGTCAGCCTGAGCTAGAGTGAAACCCTACCTCGCAAAACCAAAAAAAAAAAAAAAAAAGTGTGTGGTCACAGACTTCACATTCAGGTCACCAACCCTGGTCAAATGGGGGATTTGATACTAACTACTTTAGTGCTATGCTGAGAGTTAGATCTGGGATGACCCCCAAATGGCCTTATGCTGAAGGCCTGGTCTCCAGATGCATGTGTCACCTTTTGTGTCTGGCTTTACATGGGTACTGGGGAATTGAACCCAGCTTGTCAGGCTTTGAAGGCAAGCATTTTAACTGCTGAACCATCTCTCTAGCCTGTTACTTCTTTTTGTAACCAAAAAATATCCCATTGTGTTAACCTAGTATATTTTGTTTATGTACATTCATCTCTTGATAGACACTTGAGTTATTTACACTTTTGGCCATTTATGAATAAAGCACCTATAAATATTTACATATGTTTTCATTTCTTTTGATATGTACTGAAAACTAGATTTGACGTAACATAATAACTCTATATTTAAACTTTTGAAAATGTCAAACAATTTTTTTTTTTTTTAAAAAATATTTAATTAATTTATTTATTTGAGAGAGAGAAAGAAAGAATAGGCATGCTGGGGCCTCCATCCACTGCAAACGAACTCCAGATGTGTGTGCCACTTTGTGCATCTGGCTTACATGGGTACTGGGGAATCAAACCTGAGTCCTTAGACTTTGCAGGCAAGTGCCTTAACCACTAATCCACCTCTCCATCCCTCAAACAATTCTCTAAACAGCTGTGACACTGTACATTCCCAACAGCAGTGGATGTAAAGTTGAGTTTCTCAACATTGCCAAAACTTGCTCCTTGGTTTTTTGTTTTTTTTTTTTTTTTTTTTTTTTGCTTAAGCACATACGAGCAGATGAGATAGTATCAAATTTTGGTTTTGATTCATGTTTCCTGCATGGATAACAATGTTGAGCATCTGTGATAGTTTTGATATGAAATACCTCTTATAGACTTCCATGCTTAAATACTTAATCAGGTTTCCTAGTGGAGTTTCTCTTGCTGTTCTTGCTCCACTTCCTCCCTGCTGGTGGGAGGATGTAATCCTGGTTTCCTGCTCCTGCCCTGCTCTTCCAACCATAATGGGCTCTTCCTCCTAGAGAACTGTAAGCTAAAATAAACTCCTTCCTTCCCTAAGTTGCTTCTGATCAGGTATTTTGTCTCAGCACAAAAAAAAAAAAAAGTAACTGATATAGCATCTTTGCATTTGCCTTTGCCTATTGGCAATTTTTATTTCTCCTTTGGAGAAATGTCTATTCAAATACTACCTATTTTAAAATCAGATTGCTTGTCTTTTATGTTTAAATTTGATATATATATTCTGGATTCCAGACCTTCTCACCTTTCTTGACATTTAAGTACAAATATTTTTAATTTTGATGGAATCCAATTTACCGCTTTTCCTCCTGTGGTTCAGTGTATTTGCATGTCACAATTACGAAAACCACTTTCTAATCCAATTAATTATTAGTTTCTGGGATGATGTACATTTCTTTGCTTTCTTTCTTGTGCCTTATAGCTTATGCTTCATTTTTCCTCATATCCTTACCATAAATCTCATCACTAAAATCTTCCTTCTGAGGTCCTGCTGTAAAAATTACTGCTTTGGGCTGGAGAGATGGCTTAGTGGCTAAGGTGCCTGCCTGCTAACCCTAAGAACACTGGTTCCAATCTCCAGCAGTTCCAATCTCCAGGTCCCACGTTTAGCCAGATGCAAAGTGAGGCAAGGGCGCAATGCTGCACTTGCCTACACAGGGGCACATGCATCTGGATTTCGTTCACAGCAGCTGAGAGACTGCTGGCACACCCATTCTCTGTCTTCCTCTCCCTCTCTGTCTGTCTCTCTCTGTGTCTCTCTCCAAAAAAAAAAAAAAAAAATTAAAAATTTTACTGCTTTATTTAATGAAAAATGCTTGGCAAAATATTTAGTCACCAGTTCCATCATTCTGTAGTGTGTTCTTACTTTAATACCCCTATTTCCCTTGCTTTAAAAAATGTACTGCCTTTCAGAGACCATGGTTTGCTTTTTAAAATTATTATTCATGATGGATGGGGATGATTTTATCCTGGGCTAGGCTAGCTACTTGAGGGAAGATTCTATGATAGTAGAGGTTTAATTGATGTCCCATGCAGGCTGGGGCTTGGTGTGATTGCATCTGAGTCTACATAGCCCTGTTTCCCCTCAGACAATGGGTAAGGACATATTAATTAATCATCATGAAAGCTCTTTTTCCACTGTCCCAACATAGACAGGTTACTGAAAACACAGCAGCTTGTGAGAATTTGCCATTCTGCTGTATCCTCTGCTCCTCACAACCAGAAAGATTCCCAGAACGTTCACGTGAGCAGCTTCTGCTCTTCTCTGGATGTACTTTTGTACCAATCCTGGTAGGAGTGAAGATATTCTAAAGAGAGCCACTTATGCCCTTCTCTTTGGCTATCAGACTACTGAAACAGTGGACCCCCAAATTAAAATTTCCTCTGGAAGCCCGCCCATGTTGAAGGAAGGGAAACATTGAAGCCTGATGCCAGCCAGAAGAGAGGCTTGTCTTCCAGGGAGAGATTCCATGCAGTTCTGACAGCTTGTCAGATCACCTTGATGGAGAGACTGGAGCCCGACAATGACCAGAACTGCTTAGCCAAGCATCCTCTGGCCCTCTACTTAAATGTGAGCCTCATGTCAGTGCCTGGAGTCACTGCATCTGTGCACTGTTTCTCTTCCCAGTGTGGCCTTCTTCTACTGTTCTCTATAACTTCTCCCTTTAATTCATGGATTGAGGACCGATAGCTGAGCCTAACTTAAGGCCGCCAGAACCCAGGTTTGTATTTCAAAAACCCTTTAATGCTTTCATCTTCAAAACATGTCACTCTTTGGCTTCTTTGCCACCAAAACTATGAAGTCTTCTTGTCCCTAATTACCCCTGTCTGGAATATTCTCCCCCTTTTTTCCTTTGCTTCTTGAGGACTTTGTGCTACCCCAGCTGTTTTCAGAAGCCACTGCACTTACTCTAGAGCCTGGAAATCCAGGCTTCTAGTTTCATTTTAAAATGTGAATTTGGGGTCTGGAGATTGCTCAGCACTTTGAGGAATTTACTTATAAAGGCTGCACACCAGAGTTCAATTTCCCATCATCTTTGTAAAGCCAAATACAAAGTAGAGATGCTGATACACCCATACAGACACACACACACACACACACACACACACACACACACACACACCTGCAAATAAAAGAAATGTGAGTTTGGGCTAAGGATATAGCTCAGTGGCAGACTGTATGCTGAGCATGCTCAGAGACCTGAGTTCAATCCCTGGCACCAATCAATCATTCATGTTGTGTTTCCGTTTTCCTTTAAGTTCTGAGATAATTCCCAGGAGAAAAACAGAAGACATGTGAATTAATGTCGCAATGCACTTCCCATATTAAATAAATATTTTGTGTGAAGTCATTATTTTTCATAACTGCCATATCTGGCTCCTAGCCATAAGAAGCTCCCTAGTCCTTGTGCTCACTGGGATTTTTTTCATCCACTTGTGATTATTAAACTCCACTATGCTGTATGCCTTCTCTTAGAACAAGGTAGTTTTGAATTTCTAGCACCAATATTTCATTGAACTTTGATATACTTACTTATCAATTTATTACTTTAAGGCTATTTTTCTACAATATAATCAATTTATGTCCTTGATGTATAACCATCTATGAAAACATTAACTCTAGAAAATGAGAAACAAAGGAATGAGATGAATTTGCACAGAATAAGAAAACATTTAGTATATGTTCATGTTAATCCTGAGCTAATAAAAGCTGTTTTAATGGAAGCAAACGTATTTATTAAACGGGTTCTACACAAGGATTGGATATCCTTTGTCTCTCTCATAGCAATAGCATTCTTTTGGGGTGGGCATGTGTGTGTGTAGGTGCTTGTGAATGTGTATGTTCATGTGTATGGAAGCCAGAGATTGATGCTGGGTGTCATTAGTCGCTCTCCACCTTATTGTTTGAGACAAGGTCTCTCACTGAACCCAGATCTCATTGACTTGGCTAGACTAGCTAGCCACTAAACCCTAGGGATCCTTTTGTCTCTGTCCCTCTAGAACAGCATTCCAAGTGAGTTCTATGGATCTGTACTTGGGTCTTCATGCTTGTGCGGCAAACATTTTACCCACTGAACCATCTCCCAGACTCATAGCAATTTTTAATTTACATATTATTTGTTTGTTTTGTGGATGAGCAAATTAGGGGTCAGCATTACTAGCATTCCTTCTACCTGCCCTCAGTTCTGCAGTGATGGTGCAGACCTCACCACTGGTTGTCCTAACATAACCCAACAGTTGTGTTCTGTTCTCACGTCTATGCCTCGATAAACGCTTTCCAACCTTTGGGAATGCTGGCAACATCAGGTACGCCTCCTCCCACACTCCTCTTAAAGAGCATGAGAATGTGACCTACTTCTAGTTAAGGGGATTTAGGGAAATCTGCTGAGAAATGTCCATGAAAGTTTTCTTAATAAAAAATCAAATATAAGGAAGCATAGTAGGAAGAACCAGGCGAGTTTTGTTGGTTTGTTTTAAAAAGAAAATATGTGTGTCCATCTCTGGGACCACAGAAGCTAATTTGCAATCATGAGGCCCAGTAGACACTCTCAGCAGAAGAGCTGGAAAAACAGAAAGAGTTCAGAACTGAGATAACATCGATGGGTCACTTAAACCATGGAACCCAGGGTTCCTTGTACGTTCCTACAATTTAGCAGCAAACCCCTTATTCTCTTCTGTAGCTAAAAGTTGTAATATTAGAACTTGGAACAGCTTATTTATTTATTTATTTATTTATTTATTTATTTATTTATTTTTTGGTTTTTCAAGGTAGGGTTTCACTCTAGCCCAGGCTGACCTGGAATTCACTATGTAGTCTCAGGGTGGCCTTGAACTCCTGGCGATCCTCCTTCCTCTGCCTCCCAAGTGTTGGGATTAAAGTCGTGCGTCACCACGCCCGGCTTCAGCTTACTTTTTGAATGATTCATGTTTTATTTGTTGCGCTCCAAGGCAACGATCTGAGCCTTACGCCAGATGGTTTCAAGGCCAAGGATGACTCTGCACCTCATCTTGACTATTTGCTGCTTTGCAAAGCGAAAGACCATTATTTTTCAGTTTTGAATTCTTATCCATTATCATTCCTTGCAGAATGTCTTCTTGGAAACAATCTATTGCTCACAGATCCCTCCAGTTTCTTTTGCTGTGTGTATTGCTGTGTGTCGCTCGGCTTCTAAGCTGAAAGGGTCTGTCCCTAGTGTGTCTGTGCACAATTGCAGCTTTGTCTACACATGCACCTCTCCGGGTGCTCCTGGAAACAGATTCTGTTGCCTAAGCCCTTTTGCAATGAAATAAAAGAAACAGGATCGAAATAAACCCGCAAGAAAATTTTCTGCTTTCAAATTATTTTAAACAGCCAAGCCAGATGTTCCAGCTGATCCAGATGTCATTAACTAGATGAGTTTAATTCTCTGTCTTTCTGAAAGACATGTATGCTTATGAAATGATATGAAATAAAGGCATTTTACAGATACTGAAAATTGCTATCTCAAATTCTTTTGGAAATAGGTGCTCTGTAAATAATTGTCTAAAAATCTTTTTTATGTCCCTGTTCTGGGTTGACTTGAGTTTGTAATGTGATTTTATCTGGATATAAGGTCTTCTAGAGTTAATTACTGATGCCCTGGGGTTGAGGCCCTAACCTGGTAGAGGTCAGAACTATAGGGTGATCTCTCTCTCTCTACCAAGGAAGGACACAGAAGGCAGCAGTCTGCAAGCCAGAGGAGAGTCACTGCTCACCACCTTATCTTGGACTCTACAAACTTCTGACTTGTGAGAAAATGAACTTGTGGGTTTTAAGCTACACAGTGTCTGGCATTTTGTTATGGCTTCCCAAGAGGACAGACAGTCCTAGTGGCTAAGCTGTTTAGTCCCATGTCCTCAGTGACCTGATTGAAAGCACCATATGAACAGTGCAGAAACTGGATTCCTACAGGTACTGACCCTTCATTTCACCTATTTTGGAAATGAATGAGAACAACAGTTTAACTGCTGGAGGATTCAGAACAATGACTCACAGGCCACTAAGTCCCTGTCTTCCATGGCTATCCTGCCTGCTCTCAATACTCTGCTTAGATCAAAATTTCTAGTAATCATTCTTATCTAATTTACTCAACACATTATGGAACGTTTTAGTTTCATTTTCAGAGTTTAACTATTAAAAGTTTTATTTTTCTCATGTCTCAGCGCATGTGTCGACCATAGTATAATCAAGATGTACCATCGTTATGTCAGCATAAGGATCCTTCACCACACTGGCTTCTCCCTCCTTCCCTCCCCAGCTCACCCCTATTCATCAGCCCTAGGAACCTTCTTAATCCTTTCAAAATGTGACACTTGTGTTTATCTAAGTTGCACACATTAATAGTCTGGTTTTTCTGTTGCTAAGTGGTATTTCTCTTCATGGATATACCAGTTTGCTTCCTCCTTCACTTTTTGAGGAAGGCCTGGTTTGTTTACAGCTTTTAGGGCTGATAAAAATAAAGCCACTATGAGTAATTGTATATAGATATTGTGCAAGCATAAATTTCTCTTTCTCTGAAATGGATACTCAAGAATGCAGTGGCTGAATTACATAGTAATTGCCTGGCAAACTTTTCCAGAGTGACTTTGTCCTGAGAGTTCCCATCCTTGCCAGGATTTGATGACATTTTTTTTTTTTTGTCATTATCATATGTGTTTGGTGATAGTTCACTGTTGCTTAATTGACATTTTTTAATGGTTACTGAAGGTTTTCTCAGAGGCCTACTGTTTGGCCTCTATGTGGGGATGTCTGTTCTTTTGCTCATTTTCTAATTTGGTTATATATATTTTTAATTATTGAGTTTTTTTAATTAAAAAAATTTATTGACAACTTCTATACAGACAATAAACCATGATATTTCCCTCCCCTTCCCCCATAAACATTCAGAACTCCATTCTCCATCCCTCCCTCTCTCCATTAGTCTCTCTTTTAATTTGATGTCAGCACCTTTTTTTTCCTACTATGAGGGTCTTGCGAAGGTATTGCTAGGCACTGAAAGGTCATGGATACGGAGGCCAATTTCTGTCTGGACAGTTGCATTGTAAGGAGTTGTACCCTTCCTTTGGCTCTTACAGTCTTTCCGCCCCCTCTTCCGCAATGGATCCTGAGCCTTGGAGAGTGTGATAGAGATGTTTCAGTGCTGGACACTCTTCCTTCCCTTCTTCTCAGCACTATGTTGCCTTTTGGATCATCCCAGTGGTCATCACCATCTCAAAAGAGAAGCTTCTCTAACCAGAAGTGAGAGTAGCATTAATACATGAATATGAACATTAAGTGTAGTGCTTTCAGGGCAGTTTGGTGGGAATAATATATACATTTAGCCAGACAAGAGCAGGTTTTATACCCCTAAGGCTCATGACAGCTCCTGCCATAGGCATTTAATTAGGTTTTTCAGTACCAGGCATGTATTCCCTCCCATAGGGCAGGCTTTCAGTCCAATTCGAGAGCAGTTGGTTTCCCCCAGAGCAGACAAGTCCACTATTGCACCCACTTGGTCATTTGGCCTGTCTGGCCAAACTTGAGGCTTCCAGTGTCCACTGTTTTCACCATGAATGACTTCTCTCTCACATAGGGCTGCATGCAGTGCAGCTTTTTCCAGCTTTCAGTTGGCTGGTCTATAGGGAGAAAGTTTTCTGCTCAGCACCAGCTTGATTTCTCAGTGACCTTGCCTCTCAGGCAAGAGAGATCTTCAGCAATAAGGTCTTAACCATTTGTTTCTCAGGGGAAACCAAGGGCCTTGGCATGTAGTCTACAATGTTTTGGAGGCAACAGGGACCTCCCTGGCCAACAACTCACTGGAAGGTATCCCATCCCTGTTACTGAAAATTTTCTAGTAACAATCTGTGGCTATGAGTTTTGAGAATGCTTTACCTACTCATCTTCTTCGCTAGATATGTTGTTGGACATTATTTACTATGCTCTAGCTTGCTTACGAAAATTATAAGTAAGGTATTTTGGGGACCCAAAGTTTTAAACTGTCATTAGGCACAATTTTTCCTTTTGTGGATCATGCTTTTGTTGTCAGATCTCAGAGTTCTTTGCCTAGCTGCAGGTTCCTGCTATAGTTTAGATATGAAAATGTCCTCACAGGTCCATGCATTAAGGGCTGGCCCTCAGTGGGTTGTGGTATTGAGAAGATGTAGAATCTTTAAGAAGTAGGGGTTAGTTGGTGGAAATTAGGTAACAGAAGGCATAGCCTTGATGCAGTATTGGGAACCCTTTCCTCTCTCTCTTCCCCTGCCTTCCTGTATTAGTTTATAATACGATGCAATTACATTTTAAATATTTTATTTATTTATTTATTTGAGAGAGAAAAAGAGGTAGATAGAGAGAGGGAAAATGGGCACACCAGGACCTCTAGTTACTGCAAACAAACTCCAGATGCATGCACCATCTTGTGCATCTGGCTTAAGGGTACTGGGTACTGGGAAATCAAACCTGGGTCTTCAGGCTTCACCGGCAAGTGCGTTAAACATTAAGCCATCTCTCCAGTCCCAAACAATTAAATTTTAATCAAAATTTTATATTGAAAATTAATTCTCTTAAAAATTCTTAACGGGAATATATGAACATAATTTGCATGTTTTCTTGGTTTTACCTATAAATTATTGGTAGAAAGACACTAGGTAAAAATATTAAAAATATAATTGCATTAATTATCAGAAAAATTTGGGTTGAACATATGTAAGATTGTTACATAAGTGACTCATCAAATTAATCATAATAATATAAATATAAGAACAATTTTCCTCTTATTTTAGTACTAATAGCTAATATTCACTAACCATTTTCAATATGTTGGTAATTGTGTTAAAATTCCAATGAACAGGGTGGAGAGATTGCTTAATGGTTATGGCACTTGCCTGCAAAGCCTATTGACCTGAGTTTAATTCCCTAAAAGCCACTTAAAGCCAGATGCACAAAAGTGGTGCATACATCTGGAGTTCATTTGTAGTGGCTAGATGCCCTGCTGTGGCCATTCTCCCCATCTCTCTCAGTCTCTCTCTTCTCACTCTCCTTGAAAATAAAATATTAAAAAAATTCCAATGACCTATTGAGATGTTTGTAAAATCACTACAAGAATGTAATTTGAGTATCTGTATAATTTAACAGGGTTATAACTTGAATATAGGATCATTTCTGTTATATATAGCAAAATATATTCACAGAAGCTGAAGTTTACACTGGGAGACAGAATTTCCCACTGTAAGGAGAAGCATATTAGTGATGGTTCTCTGGAGAAGAGAACAAACATAATGTGTAGCCAGCTTCAACACCCCTATATTGTTATCAAGCAGAAGTCTACAGGTGCAGTGGCAGCTTCACTGTCCAGGGACTGATTCTTTTTTAAATGTATCTATACTGAGTCCATATAGAGTTTTCCTTGGCATTATTCCCTAAACAATAAAGCTTAATGATTATTTCCATGGCATTTACACTGTATTAGATATAAGCAATTAGAAATAACTCAAAATATGGAGCTAGGGAGATGACTCAATGGTTAAAGTTGCTTGCTTGCAAGCCTGTGGGCTCATGTTCAGTTCCTCAGTACCCATATACAGCTGGTTAAGACTCAAAGTAGTGAATGTGTCTGTAACTCCAATATGCCTAGAGCAATGGGAGGTGGAGCCAGGAGAATCCAGAAGCTTGCGGGCCAGCTAGCCTGGCATATAAAAGAAGCAAAAACAGGGCTGGAGAGATGGCTTAGTGGTTAAATGCTTGGCTGTGAAGCCTAAGGACTCTGGTTCGAGGCTCGACTCTTCAGGACCCACATAAACCAGATGCATAAGGGGTGCATGCATCTGGAGTTTGCAGTGGCTAGAGGCCCTGGCGCACCCATTCTCTCTCTCTACCTGCCTATTTCTGTATCTCTCTCAAATAAATAAATAAAAAATAAAATATTTAAAAAGAAGGTTTCTTTTTAATTAAAAATAAAAGAAGCAAAAACAACAAAGGGGACCCTGTTTCAAGTAAGGTGGAAGGAGAGGACCAATTCCCTCAGAGTTTCCTCAGGCCTCTGCATGTGCTCTGTAGCATGTGTATACGGGAGAACATACATAGGATATATGCAAGTATAACATAATGTCATAGAGGAAATCTGTGTGTCCATGGAATTCAGTATCCTTGGGAATTCCTAGGATGTCTTCAGGCCCAACTCTGTCTAGCTACTATAGAATGTGATTTCTTTCGAAAGATGGGCTTACATGATTATATCCCAAGTCCTCCCATTTGAGTACTAGAGACACAGGCAAGTTCATGGTACAGTCTTGCCCAAAACTGAAGGCCTGAGAACGAGAGCAGCCAATGATGCAAGCCCGAGCACAGCCTACAAGCCAAAGAATCAGGAACACTAATGCCTGAGTGCAGGAGGCGGTAGCTGGCCCAGCATAGGGGAGCAGATGGAAAATGCCTTCTCCTTTTTGTTCGGGTAAGGTCCTCAATGCTATGATGCCCTCATGGAGACAGCCATCTTCTCAGTCTACTGTTTCACATACTCATCTCTTCAAGAGACACTCTGAAAATAATATATTTCCAGCTCCCTGAGCTTCCTTAGCCCAGTCAATTTGACACCCAAACTGAACCATGTCATGGAGACAGGTACATGGAGCTGGCCCAGTAATAAAGACAACTGGCTGAGGAAAAGAACTTAAACTATAACATGCGGTACATGCCACTTTTATCAGCAAAATGAAGCCTTAGTCTTACAGGAAGCAGGGAGTTGGTAAATTAACAGAAAGACAGGGAGAAACGAAGAGAAGGAAGGAAGGAAGGAAGGAAGGAAGGAAGGAAGGAAGGAAGGAAGGAAGGAAGGAAGGAAGGAAGGAAGGAAGAGAGAGAGAGAGAGGGAGGTAAGAGAAGGAAGAAATCCCAGCAACATGCAAAAGGAGAATATTTGGGGAAATTCGAATAGAACACACCAGGAGAGGGTATCTCTCAGCACAGATGGATCAGGCAGTGCGGAGCCCCTGAGCACAGATGTTTGAAAAACACCAGGGGAGCAGTGCAGGCTACTCTCAGAGGCAGAGGTGCAACCATGGCTACTAGACTGAGCACCAGGTATCCCTGACCTGGGGCAGTGATAATGGTGCTGAGATTCCTGGGACTGACAGCAGAGGGCTTGGCAGCCATAGCTACAAATAAGTCATGGGGAGAACTACAGGGTCCATAGAACATGAACCTGCTATGTTATCTTCCTGAAGGACTTCTGAATATATCAAGTTCTGAGATTGTACAGTATGCATGGATCGAAAAGGAGCCAATGAAGTTTGAGAAATTCTCATTAATGATATTTCATGTGTCCTCAACTTGATAGAACAAAAATATTTGTAAAACCTAAGGAAATTTGCTTCATCCTTAGATGAGAAACCTGAGTTTCTGCAAACACATAGCGAGTATGTAGAAGGAGTAGAATTGTGAAGATTAGAACCTGACCTGCCTCAAAAGCCCAGCTTTTCCTTACCTGGCTGTCTTTTTTTTTCTTTTTTATTTTTGGTTTTTCGAGGTAGGGTCTCACTCTAGCTCAGGCTGACCTGGAATTCACTATGTAGTCTCAGGGTGGCCTCGAACTCACGGCGATCCTCCTACCTCTGCCTCCCGAGTGCTGGGATTAAAGGCGTGCGCCACCATGCCGGGCTCCTGGCTGTCTTCTTTAACGATGGTGACTCTAGTATCCGCTGAGCACCTACTAAGTACAAGAAATTTTAAATAAACTCTGTTAGAAAAGTCCCTGTCTTCACAGGGCAAGTCATCTATCTCTCTCATGGTTGTTAGGGGTTGTTTGTGGTCCTAAATGGGCATGGATGGCTAGTGTATTTTGAATGTCTTGTTTTAAATCGTTTTTTAGGTTGGGTATCTACAGTTACAAATTTCTTGACCATTTTGGGATTGAACTTTATCATTGGGATTCATGGAAGAAATTTCTGCGACAAAGAAATCATAGTGGCCTAAACACTGTCTAAAAAAGCAGAGGTCATTTTACTCAGAATAACTTATAATCATCAGCTACAGGTCTCATACTTTATAAAGCTCTTCTTCCAGATATTACTGTCACTTCTGAGCAAAATGTAAATAATTCCATGAATTTTACATACCCCTACACTTGTTAAAGTTGAAATTATTTTAAAGTATATATCTTGTGTAATTTTGAAGCATTTTGTTATATAAATAAATACCTGTCACTTCTGGTTCCATAAGTATTTCTTAGACTTATAGCTCCATATCTATAAGGTGTGGATAGTTGGATATCTTAACAGCATTAGAAATGGATTCAAACATATAAGTCAGCCCATGGTGATTTGGGGGCCTGCATTAGCCTCAAGCAATGTCTTTCTATTTCAGCTTGAACATGTCTTCAAAGGAACATTAGTAGCTAAGATATTTGCTTATGTAATTAAAACAAAAATGTAGTCACAAATATAAACTATGTATGTTGTAAAAATCAACTTTTTACAAATACCCTTTTCTAAATATTTTTACATGGGCCTCATTTGACCTTAAAGATACATCAACACATAGACCTATCTTATTTATTTTTAAAATACATTTTGTTTATTTATTTATTTATTTGCAAGCAGAGAGAGATAGAAGACAGACAGACAGAGAGGTCCCAGGACCTCCAGCTGCTCCAAACGAACTCCAGATGCATGTGCCACTTTGTGCATCTGGATTTATGTGAGTACTATGGACTTGAACACAAGTTGTTAGGCTCTGCAGGCAAGTGACTTAACTGCGGATCTCTCCAGCCCCCTATCTTATTTATTTTACTATCTAAAAATATTTCTTTTGTGAAGAAATCATTTGTGTATCCCATAGTTACAAATTGATTTTAAGATATTATCAGTTTTTTCTTGTTATCTTAATTGATACTTCAGAAGAGATTTGTGTATACATCTTGGAGCATCTGTATAAATTTATCTGTTGAAAATTCCTAAAGGTAGAATTGCTGGGTCAAAGATTATGAGTACTTATAATATTAGTAGGTACTGTTAAGTTGTCTTCAAAGGACTCTATGACCACTCTTTTCAGTGTTCTGTATGAATGCCTATCTCCCTGCCACCTCCCCAGCACCACGCACTACTACCAAACTATTTGATATTTACAAATTATATTCAATAATAGATATGTTTTTCTCATGTCTTTTTAAGGCTATGAATGGGCACCTTCTCTTGTTTTTAAGACTTTAAAAATATTTTATTTAGAAGAAAAACAGGGAGAGAGAGAGGAAGAGGCAGATAGAGAGAATGAGCACACCAGGGCTTCTACTAGCCATGGGAAAGAACGAACTCCAGGTGCATATGCCACCTTGTGCATTTGACTTTTGTGGGTCCTGTGGAATTGAACCTGTGTCCTTGAGAATTGAACCTGGGTCCTTTGGCTTCATAGACAAGGGATTTCACTACTAAGCCATTTCTTCAGCCCAAAGACTTTTGTTTTTTTTTTTGTTTTTCTACATAGGGTCTTGCTCTAGCCCAGGCTGACCTGGAATTCACTATGTAGTCTCAGGGTGGCGATCCTCCTACCTCTGCCTCCCAAGTGCTGGGATTAAAAGCATGTGCTACCATGCCCTGCTCCAAAGACTATTTAATATTGACATTCTTTGCTCATTTTGTATTGAGTGCTTGTTTTGTGTGACTTGGTTTCTGAGTGTGCTTGATGTATTTGGAAAAGAACCTTTAGTCTGTCCCTTGGGCTGCAAATATTCTTTCACAGATCTTGGAATTTGGGCTTAACCTTCTTATTTATTTTACCCTCAGCAGAAACTTAAATTTTTTCATAGGCACATGTATTCACCCTTTCCTTGGGGGTTTGCTGCATTTTGTGTTTGGCTTAAGATGTCTTATCCTTGCCAAGATTATAAGTAATTCCATTGTTATGGTTAAAGCTTTGATCACTTGTGTAACTCATTTTTGTGAAAGAGTAAGGGAAAGTTTTATTTATTCTTCAAATTGCTGGCCATTATCTCATCACCGTTTTTTAGGTAATCCATCTTCTTTCTGGGTTTTAAATGCCACCTTTGTCATGAACTCTATACCTACATGCAAATAAAGATTTATTAGAGTTCATTTAGTAGATTAAATTTTGGGATGTTTAAAATCAGTTACAATCAGGAGGTTTTCTTAAATTCAGGGGTCAGATTGGAACCATCACAATCTAAAGTGATTGATCTACTCATTATCTTAAATGACTTTACATTTAAATTGGTCACCTTTCCAAGAGTATGTCAATATCCTAAATTATGCAAATAAGAGAGAAAAAACTAGAAATCCAGGAATACATTCCTTGAAACCACAGAAGGATTCACTGGCTAGCGATGAGGTAATAAATCTTCAACTGGTAATTGAATATTGCTAAACTTTGTGAAAATATACAATAATTCCATGCAAGGTGGCAGTAGCCTTTATTTAACTGGCATTAAGAGCTAAATAACTAGATCTCAACCTTTTTAACCTTTTTAAATTAATAATGTGCTTTGCATGGACACATCACGTGTTGGTGCCATCATTTTCCTCCTCCCTGCCCCCAATCCACTGAGGGCCCACTTCCATGGGGTTTCTGGCATTCCCCATGAGGTTGTGGGTTATGTGTTGTGAGAGCAGAAGTCAGTTGTTTATGGGGCAATGCCTCTGGGTATGTCCTCCCAACTGTGGCTCTTACAATCTTTTTACCACCTCTTCCATAAAATTCCCTGAGCTGTTATGGGTATGTTTTAAGACTACTTCAGTGAAAAGCTCTCAGGAGCTTCTGGATTGCTGTTTTGGTAAGTGTTGAGTATCCTGAGCATCTGTCTCCTTCACCCCGACACTGCTTGTCAGGCTCACCATGAAGGCAGCACTCTTGCTCATCTCACTAAAGTGCCGGTGGGGTGAGGTAGGTAGGTTATCTCCAGAGTTTTGCTACCTTCTAGAAAATAAGAACAGACTCTCTATGACCACCCTTTTGGCCAAAGACTAGTGGGATCTTGTCATTGGAGACCATAATCTTGGTCTCCATGGGATTCTGAACTGATTTCCAGTTCAGCCATGGGCTCCTTTCCACTGAGCAGATCTCTTAGCCAATCAGCAAGTCATTCATTATCCACCAAGGTGTGTGCCACCACTGCACAGGTGTGTATGTCTTGTTAGGCTGGTTGCTTTTGAATAGCTGTGACTTCTGCTTGTTCACAATGTTGCTGGACACTTTCCCCCAGTAGCTAACCATCTGGGGACTGGCTCCCTTCCAGATTCCATCTGGATCTAGATCTCAATCTTTAATTATGGTTGCTCACTCACCACTTATTTGGAGCATCAGAGTAAATGCAGATCACACAGAAACTCAGTAGCCGGGACAACACAGATAGTAGCATTCTCATCTTCACAGACATTAGTATTATCATCCTCAATTGCCATTTACATGGATTTTTTTTAACTTAAACTTATTTCAGTTACTTTTACCTAATGGCCTAAATAAAAATAGATTCTCCATTTATTCACCATTTAAATTGAAGAATGATTAAACTCATTTTTCTCTTTTCACTCTTTTTAGACACATTTCACATCTATATGCATACACCTGCATTTCTAAAAATATGTCTATTGTCTTTTTGTAACTATAAAATGTTTAAGTAATTTAATAAAAAGTATAAATGCCTTGGTAATATGAAAACCCAATGCAAAAACCCAATGCCCTGAAAAGCTCTCCAAATCTTTCTTTTCTTTTCATTCCACTCCCTGATCAGCTCTCCATAATCAGTTTTACCTGCAGGTCTTTTCTTTTCTCATTTCCTGTTACACAGAACTTCATGCTCTTGTCTGATTAACCTCCTTTCATTATTCCTTTATTCTTCCAGTTGACCAAGTTCCATATAGACTTCACTTGTTGCAGGACAGTTTTACCTGCAGGTCTTCCTGTGGCCTTATGCTCTCATTTCCTTTGCCAAGGTGATACACAGAACTTCATGCCTCTTAGTCTCAACATTCCAAACCTCCTTTCATTATTCCTTTATTCTTCCAGTTCCCTCCAGCCCCAATAGATTTATAACTATCCATTATAAATTGACCAGTCCATTTTAGATTCCACAGTCTTTCTGTGTTCAAACAAGATACTTTCAACATGTTTAAACATTTTTAACTGGAACTCAAACAAACTCAACCACCATCCCATCAAAGCTCCACAACATCACTTCAGCTGGGCAGAGTCGCCAGGAAAACTTTCATCCCAGATCAACACTGCACTCTGGACAACCTCAAATCTCCAGCCTCCAGCTGGGCAGAGTCGCCAGGAAAACTTTCATCCCAGATCAACACTGCACTTCCATGGGCAAGTTCTAATTTCTCAACTAACTAATGAAGTTTCCTTAATCCAGGGAATGCAGGTTATCCCAGTCAGCATTTCAAATTTTTAGTGCATCCTCTCCATTGTTTTAATTAAATGGAACTCATCTAAGATTGCTAATGTGGACAAAATAACCAGTCTCATGCTTTAACTATTTTTTCCAACTTAAAATCTTAAAATCTCGATATTTTTATTTTTTTAAAATTACTTTTTTATTTTTATTGTTCCAACAGTCCTCTGCACTCTTCTTTGATTGTAGACAAGTTCAATACCCCATGTTATTTCAGAATAGTCCTAAAACTTGGCTTACCCTCCAGAAGGCATCTTCAGTTGCAAGCCCCACATTTCCCAAAGGTTTTGAGACTTTATCTCCATCATATCCCCTCCCCTTTCTCAATCAGTCTCTGAACTTTTCAGTATGATGTCATGATCTTTTCCTCCTAGTTATGATGGTCTTACAGGACCAGGCAAGAGAGAGCAAAAGCCAACCAGGCACTGTGAGGTCATGGATATCCAGGCCATTTTGTATCTGGAGGCCACGCTCCTATTTTTGACAGGGTGTCTTATATTGACATTATCTGGGACTGTGTATTGCAGATTACAAACTCACTGGACAATAGTTGTGGAGTCAGTGGTTAGGTCTCTAATTTTGATTCCTTTCCTTGTTTTCTATATTAAAATTTAATAATCATCTCTCCAACCATCTATTTTTGTTTGTCTTATATTGACATTATTGGGACAAGATTACAAACTCACTGGACAATAGTTGTGGAGTCAGTGGTTAGGTCTCTAATTTTGATGCTATATTAAAATTTAATAATAATCCAAATCTGTTTGTAACAGCAAATATAACATATCAAAAACATGAACATAACTTAGCACAGAAGATATCAGTTTGTATGAGACTGAAAGAAAAAGGGAGCTTCTTGCTTATAGATCTTACAGCATAATGCTATTGTTTCTCTTTCATTTCAATTTCAAGACAATCAGAACTTCACTCATGTAGATATTTAATTAGGGTTAAAAATTACTGTCACCAAGACAGGGAAGACACAGCCTGCATTTCCCAAAAGAGCACAAACTCAGAAACAGCAGTCACTTTCCAGGAGTTGCACCAGGTAGTGTCTCATTTGGTCTGAAGTGGATTTTATTTTAAATTTGAGGCCAACATCCCCATACTGTTCCTTCCTTTGGATGAGGAACAGAGTGAAAAGTACCTGCCAGACATCTCAAGGTTTGCCAGATTCTGCTTACAAAGAAGAAGGGGAATCAAGACAGTACAGATTGCTTCTTCTGGCAGAATCACTGACACTGTGCTCCATGTGATGATCTGTCTCTGTAGCCAGAGACACAGCGACAGCTGAATCTACATCTCTCCCTCTCTCTCTAGCCAAAGCATTGTGTTGCATTATTCATACATTATGTTTACTTGCATTTTTTTTATTGTTGGTTATATAGAAGAGTGAATTTTCAGCACTAAGAATGGATCAGAAAGAACCAATCAGGAAGGCAGTTACAGTAAGCAGTGGGTATGTGTGTTTGTTATGTGGGTAAGTGAAAACAGGCAGATCCGAAAGCTTTTTCATTACTGGCCACAGCACACCATAACCGAACAGCACCTGAAGTTGTCTTTTTTTTAAAAAAAAAAATATTTATTTATTTATTTATTTATTTATTTATTTATTTATATACTTATGAGAGGAGAGAGAGAGAGAGAGAGAGAAGATGGGCATGCCAGAGCCTCTAACCATTGTAAATGAACTCCAGACATATGTGCTACCATGTGCATCTGGCTTACATGGGCTCTGGGAAATAGAACCTGGGTCTTTAGGCTTCACAGGCAAGTGTCTTAACCACTGAGCCACCTCTCCTGCCCAACGTTGTCTTTTAAAATTGTGACCATGTATTCAGATGGTTCTGCATCTTCCTGGCCTACATTTCTTGGTTCTATACTAGTCAGTGTGGGTCATCACACATCTTCTGGCCCCTTTTGGATTTTAGACTCTCTGCCAAAATTTCCTCCTGATGCTTGGGTTTCTATATCTTTGGTGTGAGGTATCCTGGAAGCATGTCTCTGCCTCAGTACCCTACTCTGCTCTGCCATCATTCTCCCCAGATGGCCATTGAAGGCTTGGAGAATCAGGCATGCGCATTAGCACAATAATGGTTCTCTGCATCTTTTCTCCACACTGGCATCCAGTGGAAATCTAGTCATGTCACTTTTCTGCTGGAAATCCTTCAAGGGCTTTTGGTTGTTTTTAGAAGAAAAGACAAAGCTTCTTAGCACCGGATGAAACTGGATTTTTGTGATCCAGCCTTCAACTTTGTCCACTTTTCCTTGTCTAACATACTCTTGAGGCACTCACCCACATGCAGAGTTCCAGCAGTCCACGTTCACGGAAGACTGAGTATCTGCACCTGCTGT
Organism: Orientallactaga sibirica; assembly: GCA_036365145.1. Classification (NCBI taxonomy): domain Eukaryota; kingdom Metazoa; phylum Chordata; class Mammalia; order Rodentia; family Dipodidae; genus Orientallactaga; species Orientallactaga sibirica. The sequence goes on from JAEOAD010001605.1 coordinate 2,014,603, forward strand.
CATTTGCCCAGACCAGCCACCTCCCACCCCTGCTGCAAATTCCTCTTCTTTCAACCCTTAACTCCTCAGAAAAAATATTCCCTAACAAAGGTACTGCTTCCTATATTTACACTCACACAAACTATCCTTGAATTTATGTGCATGCAACAAACATAACACACACACACACACACACACACGTGTACACTAGCCCTTGCTCTTTGCATTGATATTGACTTCTATAAGTAGGAAAGGTTTGCCAGCCTTAGAAAGATATAGAAGTCTATGTAGTGATATAGCTCACTCTGCTATTCCAGGCTTGAAGTCAGAGGACAAGAGGATTGCCACAAATTTAAGGCCAGCTTGGGTTACATAGTGAGTCTGAGAGAAGCTTAGGATACATGGCAAGTTCCAGGCCAGCCTGGACTACAGAGTTAGATCCTGACCTTTTCAATCAAATATGTTAACAATTTCAATATAATCACTTAAATACTAGAAAATGATACTGTGATGTGTAAATGTAGGAGATAAAGGAAATAAGGATACCTTTGTCTATCTTATAGAATATAGGAAAAGTTAAAGGCATGTTGAATAGAAAGAAGAGAAAGAAAGAGAGAGAGAGAGATTTTTCCTTAAAAGGGAAAACAAATCATGGGACAAAATAACTCCATGTTATTTTGGAAAAGTTAGGTTAGGTAAGTAATAATGCAAAGCAAGCTATTGTAGCCATGCTAATATAGAAATGCCCTTCTGAGGGCAAAAGCATAGTGATAAAGATGATTACATATATGAAAAGTTCAAGTCACAAAGAAGGAATAATCTTCAAAATCTGTCTCAAATAATAAACATGAAAAACATTTTGTACACTTAAAATAAGAAACGGACAGAGCAATCATCTTACCTAGAGGTCACCGTCCCCTACTCCATAGCAGCAGGCCAAGTAGACATGGGCAAACTTCTTATTACAGCTGTGTTTCTAGTAACAACTGGAGGAAGGATTGCCCCACCCAACAGTGGTTCAGGTGTAGGTTAGTTTATCAGATGGATTAGGTCTCACAGATAATTCCCAAAACCATAACATTGAGCTTCATAAATACAGAGACCCAGAATCTACAGAGAAAGTGACGCTAAATTAGATCTCTATCTTGCCCACCAAGGCTCAGGGAGCATTGTGGGAGAAGGAGCCAAAAGATTATAAGAGTGACGGGATGGGCAGGAATAGCCTGAGACACCATGTTCAGACTCACTGAAACCTTTTGGTCCCCACAATGAATACCAATAACCCCACCCAAGACCCTCAGCAGAATTGGGATGGGGGAGAAGGAGTCTATGTGTGCAACCTCTTTATTTAAGAAAATCAATAAATTAAAAAAAACCATAACACTGAGTGAGAAAATAAAACTACAAAGGGTTGCACAAAGCGTGACCCCAAAGGTGAACCTGGAATCTGGGGAAGAGACCTGTGTAGGTCTGAGGGTGTGCAGTCATCAAAAACCCATCCAGAGCTCTGGGGCTTTGCCTATTAAACAGAAAGAAAAAGAATCAAGCAAAGACAAACTGAAAGTAAATGCAGCCAAGCAGCCTCATTGGTGGGGAAAGGAGACGGGCAAGGAGAACTTTCTGATGCTTGTCTTGCTACTTGCTTTGAATGTCATCATGACGTCACATAATGCTCAAACCTACATGTCATTTTGGAGTCATGAGAGGGGTGTCCGAGAAGGAAAAGCCACTATCTGTGTCTCTGTGTGTGTTGGGGGGGGGGTGATTAGCAGCAGAGAAAAACTGGACATTCTTGAGTAACTTGATTAATTTAAAAACTCACTACTTCCCAAACTTGTTTACCTGAGATGGATATCTAGCCTGTAAAGTCATTTATACTTTCTATTACTTATTCTGTCCTAGTACCAATTTAACAAACCAATCTATTTTCCAGATAAGGGAGGCTGTGCTGAATAAATACATTAAACTTGTCATGGTTAAGTTGTGTTGTCAACTTGATCAGAGTGAGAGACCTGTTGGGCAGGTCCGTGAGGGGGTTTCCAGGAAGGATTAACAGAGCTAGGAAGTCCTTCCTCACAGTGGGAGGCCCTTCTTCTGGGAGACTGTGGATAAGGAAGCTCCAGGAGAACATGGAGCTTTTGTCCAGCTGCAGGGCTACTCATTGGCCTATTCTTTTTGCCTGACTGCCCTTGCTGTAGGCTAGTGTGTGCACCTACCAGTTTGCTGTCTTCTGGGGACATGGAGGTAGAGTTTCTCACTGAACCTGGAGCCGTGGCTCTTTTACTCAGATTTCCTGACTAGTGAGCCCTAGAGACTGTCCTATCCCTGCCCTCCACAGGACTGGGATTACACTTGTGCATGGACATGCTCAGCTACCAGGTCCTTTGACCCTGCTGCTAGTATCCAGCCTCATGGACTGAATAAGTTGCCTGGTCTGTCAACTTTCCAACCTGCCTCTGGCCTCATGGACTGAGCAGATACTCAGCTCTCTGACTCTCCAACTTATAGACAGATATTGTTGGACTGCCCAGCCCAAATCATGTAAGATAATTTTAAAAATTCCCTTTTTAAAATATTGATTCATTTTATTGGTTTTGTTCCTTGAGACAAGTCTGACTTATACAAAGCTTTTTACTGAGGTTATGAACATGACTAAGGCCAAATTTTCAACCCAAGATTCATAGTTTGGGAGAGAGAAAAGTTTACATTTGAAGTCATAGAAATGTAGGGCATTGAAGATGTGTGATCATGGATATGAGATAATAAAGGCAGTGCTTTGGGAATCTTAGCTTGGTATCATGATAATGATGAGTGAGTAACTTTGTTGCCTATAATTTCCTTATAACAGAATTGATTTCCTTTGACTTTTGTAACAAATCAGTAAGAAAGTTATTAGCCATATTTTATAGATGAAGCACATGGGACTTCAGTAATCTGCTCAGGATTAGACAGGACTAAGATTGAAAGCAGATCAATTTGACTGGAGGCCAGGCTTCTATTACAACAACGTTTATTGCGCTGTCTTCATCCTTCCACATCCAGGAACCAATTTAGGCCATCCTTGTAGGAAGAGCAATGGTTGTCAAGGAGACCAGCTACCAATAGGAGGGAGGCAGTGTAAGAAGCCAAAGGAATGGCCAAGATGGTAGGCATTCACAAAGGAAAGATTGCTCTTACAGAAGACTTTTCTGAGGAGTTGAGTTTACATTTGAAGTTGGAAGAAATGGTCGGGCCTTGAAGACGTTTGATCATGGATATGAGAAAATAAAGGCAGTGCTTTGGGAATCTTAGTTTGGTATCATAATAAAAATATTATAGTGTGTTTTGTATATGTATAGAGTATGCATGCATGCATGTGTGTGCAGATGCGTATGGAGGCCAAAGGAGAATGTCAGGTGCTGTCTTCTATTGCTTTTTCTGGTTGTTTCCTTGAGGTAGAGTCTCTCACTGAAGCTGGAGCCGTGGCTCCTTTCAGTCAGATTGCCTGACTAGTGAGCCCTAGAGACTGCCCTATCCTCGTCCTCCACAGGACTGGGATTACAGATGCGCACGGCTGTACTTGGCTTTTTACAAGGGTGCTGGAGCTTGAACTCAGGTCCTCTGAGGTCCTCATGTTTGTGCATCAGGCACTCATCCACCAAACCACGTCCCCAGGCACTAAAGCATATCTTTAATGTTTAGTAGTTCCCATAGTACCAACATCTTTGCATTGATTTAATTCTTTTTTTAAGTTAAAAAATGCTTTATTAACAATTTCCATACATATATACAATATAGCATCATCATCTCTTCTCACCACATTCTGTCCCCACCCCCCACTGAGTCCCTTCTTTTCAACTAGTTTCTCTTCTATTTTGATGTCATCATTTTTTTCCCTCCTTTTATGCAGGTCTTGTGTAGTAGCATTTGCCACTGTGAGGTCATGGATACCATGGTCAGCCACTTTGTGTCTGGAAGACACTACTACCAAAATGTTCTTCCCCTTCTTGTGGCTTTTAACATTCTTTCGGTCAAGTATTTCACAATGGTCCCTAAGCTTTGGAGAATGTGATAGAGGTGTCTCTAAAGTGCTGAACACATCACTGTCACTTCTCAGCATTTGGGTGAGTTCTGAGTCTCCCCAGTAGTCACCACCATATGAAGAAAGAAGCTTCTCTAACCACAAGTGAGAATAGCATTAATATATATAAACATAAGTTTTTAGAGGGCAATTTGGTGGGTATAATGTATCCATTTGGCCCAACAACAGTAGTAGTTTCTCCCTCGGGGCTTATGACTTCCTTGGTCATATCCTTTTGGTTGAGTTTTCAGCACCAACCATGATATCCAGCCTCTGCTCTACCATCTTGCCCCTGCCATCATGAAGCTCCCCCTTGAGATTGTAAGCCAAATGGACAACTTTCCTCCCATCATTTGCTTTTGGTTGGGTTCTTTGTCCCAGCAATGAGATAATTACAACATTCACAGGCTATGTAATCTGACATTTGTTTGCAGTTTGACAGTTTACTTGCACTGGCAAGACAACCTATCTAGCCGGGCGTGGTGGCACACTCCTTTAATGCCAGCATTCGGGAAGCCAAGGTAGGAGGATTGCCATGAGTTTGAGGCCACCATGAGATTACATAGTGAATTCCAGGTCAGCCTGGGCTAGAGTGAAACCCTACCTTGTAAAACCAAAAAAAAAAAAAAAAAAAAAAAAAAAAGAGACCCTATCTAAGGTAGATCACAGACACCTCCAAGTTGGCTTCTGATCTCCACATGTGGGTCATGCAATGAACCCATACACATACACAAATAATGTCAAAAATATAATTTATAATTCCATAGTTTATAATTCTCGAGGTCCTCTGTATATATTATAAGCACATATAAACTGAATTAATTCCCTCTATTAATCCAAGGTGGTCATTACTTGATGATCTTTTATTTTCTTTTAAAATTAGAGCTGTCAAGAAAAATGCATTTCCTTGAAGGCTGAGTGGCTTCTTTTGATCATGTCTGAATACAGTTAAAGATTCCGATCTTCACTATCATGAAGGAGTTCTTTTGTTTTTCAAGGTAGGGTCTCACTCTAGCCCAGGCTGACCTGGAATTCACTATGTATTCTCAGGGTGGCCTTGAACTCACGGCGATCCTCCTACCTCTGCCTCCCGGGTGCTGGGATTAAAGGAGTGCGCCACCACACCTGGCATGAAGGAGTTCTTTAAGTAGCAAACATGTATCCCAGGAAATCAGGCTGACATCTTCTGCTTTGTCTTTAGAATCCCTGTATTTCCCCCCACAGTGGCAGCCCAGGGAGAAAGTGCAGTCACCTTCATACCATCTACTGTTCCCATATTTCTTAGCTAATCTTCATGCCATTTTAGGTCATACTTTCTTTTTGTCTCTTGCATGCCTGATAAATTTCAAGGAACTTCTGCAGACACTCCTCCATGGTTTGTGCTGGCACATCTGCATTGTGCTTATCTGGATGGTACATTAACATGAGTTTTTGATACTTGTGTTTTAGAGTCTGACACACTTTAGATGGTCTGCTCCCAGAATGCTATGCTAACCCTTTTTAGATAACTGCTCAAACGCCATCATCATCCGTTGACCTAGAAGTAGGCTTTTTCAGGTCAAGTATGCATAAACATTCATGACCACTCATTGCCCAGATTCACACAGCCACCAGCATCCATTCACTGTCTCTTATTCATTTCTTTAGTCATTCAATGAGTATGTGAATGGAAGTCATAAAAGGGAAAAAGTTATGTATAAAAAGGATGAAGTCAACAAGAAAACTAAGGTGGCAGTTTGGGAATGGTAAGGAAATCATTATTTTATTTTATTTATTTGCAAGGGGGAGAGAGAAAGAGGGAGAGAATAGGTGCACTAGGGCTTCTAGCCACTGCAAATGAACTCCAGATGCATGTGCCACTTTGTGCATCTGGATTTACCTAGGTACTGGGGAATCAAACCTAGGTACTGGGGAATCGAACCCAGGTCATTAGGCTTAGCAGTCAAGTGCCTTAACCGTGGAACCATCTCTCCTGCCCTTATTTTCTTTTTAGCCTAACAGCTTGAGGTTTGTTTAAAATTCACTGAGAGGCAGAACACATAAGGGAAAGAAGTCAGCAAAAGGGTAGGTAGGGACTCTCTAGAAGATGTGTTGAAGTTGCACTCTATTCAGCTGCAGGTGGTAATAACTTCTAGCCATGAGCATTCAGTGTGATATACAAATACCGATTTTTTACATTAATTTTTGTGGCAAGTCCTTAACATACAATCTTCTTGCCTCTACCTTCCAAGCAGCTGGGATTAGAAGTGAGTGTTACTGTGCTTGAATCCAGATACTGGTTTGGTTTGGTGTGTGTGCATGTGTGTGTGTACATGTGCATGTATGTGTGCATGTGTGTGTATACATGTGCATGTATGAAGGCCAGAGGACAAACATGAGTGTCATTCCTCAGGTGTCTTTCCAACATTTTTAAGACAAGGTCTCTCATTGGCCAAGTGCTTCCTAAGTAGGTTACACTGGCTGGCCAGAGAGCCTCAGGGATCCATCTGTTTGTCTCCACTGTTCAGGGATTCAAGTAAGCCAATCCCCCAGCCCCGCCTTTTTTAGTTGGATTCCTGGTGATCATACTCAGGTCCTCATGCCTGGAAGGTAGGCACTTTACAGACAGAACTATCTACCCAGTAGGTAGGGTCTTGCTGTAGCTCAGGCTGACTTGGGAATTCACTATGTAGTCTCAGGGCAGCCTCAAACTCACAGCAATCCTCCTGCCTTGGCCTCCTGAGTGCTGGGATTAAAGACATGTGCCACCACATCCTGCTTCATCAGTCTTTTAAATTTTATTTTATTATTAGAGAGAGAGAGAGATAGTGAAATAGGCAGGTAGACAGAGACAGAATGGGCACACCAGGGCCTCCAGACACTGCAAAGGAACTCCAGATGTGTGTGCCCCTTTTGCATCTGGCTTACATGGGTCCTGGGGAGTCGAACCTGGGTCCTTTGCCTTTGCAAGCAAGCACCTTAACTACTAAGCCATCTCTCCAGCTCCTGCTTCACTTCTCTTTATAAGGATCCATTAAGTTATCTATAGTTCTTCCTTCTATATGGAGAGAGTTAATTTCAGGAGTTACTTACATGACTGTGAAGGTGGGCATTTCTGAAATTTGAGGGACAGGATACTGCCAGGCTGGAAATATTGTCAAGATGTTGCAGTCTCCATTTCACAGACCGTCTGGAAATATTGTCCTGAATGTGGTAGCTATCCTTCCTTTTAAAGCCTCCAACTTACTGCATGAGGCCCACCCTCCTAATGTTTGCTCAAAGTTCCTTTGTTTAGATGATACTAGTAAATATATACATTCATTGCAATGCTGAATTTGATGTTTGAACAACTAAACACCATATCTTAGCCAAGTTGCCACATAAAACTAGTCAGCATTTGGATGGAAGCAGAGAATCAAGTGGATATTTGGCTTTGGCAGGACAAGGATGAGTCCTTCAGATGGGAAGATGGGCAAGGTTGGATACTGATGTGGATGGTCAGGGAGTCCCAAGCCAACAGCTTCTCTTCCCTCTGGACATACTTATGATCATCAAGAAAAACAGAGGCATGAAAGGTTGAGTGACGGTAAGGATCTTGCCACAAATCACTGAGATGAGTCAGAGAAAAAGTTGTGCATCAGATTGTGGAGCAGAGCTAAGGGCTGGGATTATAATCTCATGAGCGCACCTATCTCTTTCATTATTGCTCAATGCACAGCTATTTCATTTCATTTCATTTCATTTCATTTCATTTCATTTCATTTCATTTCATTTCATTTCATTTCATTTCATTTCACAGGGGATCTTTTTAAAGTGTTTGCACAGTATTTCTTCTGGCAAACACCACTCTCTCGTTAACTACCGGGTAATCTCTTATTCAGTAGTGTTGAGTGTGGTGTTGGGTATGTTAACATTATCCACATAATAAAAGATAAAATTCTGCATGGTGCATAGGTGACATGGTGAATTGGCTTAGAGAGAAGGATGCTATTGTTGAGATAGACTTAAATGTCAGACCTACTTCACAGGCTTTTAGCACCATGTTCTGTGACTCAAGAATCACACTTCTTTCACAATCATTGGGAGGACAAGTTTACACAGTGTGCAAGAGTCTCTGCGTGCATTGAATAAACAAATAAATGTTGGTTTTCTTGATTCTCTTTCCTATGTATGCGTCTATTTGCATGTTATATTAGGATCAGAAAGTGGAGAGGTGGTAAAATTTACCTATAGTTTTAGTCCAGTGTTTTTCTGTTCCATGAGTTATCTGGCAAGTGGTACTTTTTTGAGAGGTAACAAGAGGGAATGAAAAGATTTTTCAGCCATGGAATCATAAGACCGAGGTAGGCAGGAGGCCACTTAAGTTCTTGCAAAAATAGAATATGCCTGCTCTCTCCAAGCTTAGCACATGTGCTGACAGATCTTGGCTCATATACTTATGTTACAGGTTAGCCTTTATTACTTACCAGACCTATGATTTGGATAAATAATCCATCTGAGTTGGCTTCATTTCCTTTGTCTTTAAAATGTTAATAAGGCTTGTTTTACCTAGGACACAGGATTGTGAAGCTTATTAAATGCAATCATGTTCTATAACAGAACCTTTAGATTATTCAAACACACATACGTTAGCCAGTGTTTCCCATAGAAACAGAACCAACTGGATATACATAATACACACACATACAAATTTACAGAAATATTTATTTTAGCAAACTGTATCATGAGATTATGAGTTTGACCAATCTGAAGTCCGTCAGACACGAAATTCAAGGAAGACTTGGGGCTGATGTGCAGCCTCACACCTGCCAGGTAGAAATCGGCAGGGAGCTTCTGTGATACAGTCTTGAGGCAGCATGACTTCTTCTGAGGAAACTGTGCTCATGTCTCTCAAGGCTTTTTACTGGTTGGATGAGACTTACCTACAGTCTGGGGTGTAGCCTGCTTTACTTGATGTTACTTAAAGAGCAATCACATGATTTAAAAATACATCCAAGCGGGCGTGGTGGAGCACACCTTTAATCCCAGCACTCCGGAGACAGAGGTGGGAGGATTGCCGTGAGTTCGAGGCCACCCTGAGATGACATAGTTAAATCCAGGTCAGCCTGGACCAAAGTGAGACCCTACCTCAGAGAAAAAAAAAAAAAAAAAAACTTCCTTAGTGTAGCAGACAGCTTCACATTCGCTGAGATGAACTTCCAGACCAGGCACAGTTATGGAGGAAGGGATATTATTTATTGAAGCTTACAGATCCAGGGGAAGTTCCATAATGGCAGGAGAAGCGGCCTGCTCTCACAGGACCAGTCAAGAGAGCAAAGCCCCCAACCACACAGCACACAGAGCAAAGCTACAGCCCAAAAGCCACTTCAGGAACTCCCATTAGGCACACTTTGCATATCTTTACAATGGAATCTCAGACCATCACCACACCTTAAGATTCGCCCCCAGTGACATTGCCTCTAGCAAGGTGATTGCAGATGCAAACTATAAACTAATAAAACACTGAATATATTGGGGGACATATATTCATACTACCACACTTAGCAACATCTAGGCTAGTAATCAGATACAATCATCTACTTCAAAATGAAGGGATTACCATGATGTAGTACTGTAATTAATACCTGGACTTGTGTTAGGCTGCAGGAGTAATTCTACCTCTGTTTCTGGGGAACTATGTGTCCTCAAGCAAATATTAAACCCTGTCTGTGATTCAACCTCTTCACCTGTTAAAATCGTTGTGACATTAGATAATACAACGTGTGTAATGTGTTCAGAGTAGGGTAGCACAGACCAAATGCGTGATAGATCATGGCGATTATTAAATATACTTAATTATTACTACTGTTTTTAAACTTGAAAATATAGTGATATAAAGATTTCATGAGGCAAAGTTTTATCTGTGTTAATCCCACTGGCTTTGCTCCCCTCTGGGTTTGAGTGTAGAATTTACTGGACTAATCATATTTTGTTATTCTGCCCCATCATCCCTATTATTTTCTAGAACTTTTATTCTGATGATCATTTCACAAAAGATGCAGGTCATAAAAAATCAAACACAACTGACATTTTAAAGATGACAGTTAAGCCTCACTACTCACTCTCGTGGTTTACACTGTGGTTGGAAAAAGAGTAAGTAAGTGAGTTAAGAGCCATCCGTCAGCTAACTCATAGACAACTGTCTTGTAGACAGCAACTTGGTGATTGAGTCTTAATGTCACACAGAGATTTTCTTTAATTCTTTGTCATAAGCTCAGAGGTTGGAGTACATCTGAACATGCCAGTATTATCTAAAAAATGTTGATATGTAATTTTATTTCTTACTACTCATCTGATTTTATCATGTCAAACTCTTATTGCATTTGTTTTTATTCTTTTAGAATTACTTGATCAGCTGTGAGTTTTGCTTTGGGCACATAATTGCATATTTAATAAGTTCCCAATTCCATTAGTGTAACTGCATGTGGGCAGATCAGTGGGTTTTTAATGTGTATCCAAGCTAGATCTCTTTAGATAAGAATTAATTCAGCATAGAAAATTAAAATTGGAATTTAGTAAAAGGAATTAAAAATGTAGAAGGTTAGCTAAGTGACCTTTATTATGAAAGCTAATTTAATGCTTATCTGTTTTTGAGAAAATTTTAACATGAATTTGCTAAAATCTGGACAAGTAAGAAGCTGATTTGTGTTGTACTGACAGAAATGAGTTGTTGCTGAGAGACTCTCGTAGGGAGCAAGACCCTGGAGGGCTTTGGCTTGGGTTGTGGGGCCTCACTTTTCACACCCACGCACATAATTTCATCTGCATCTCTGCTGGTTCAGTTTCAGGCACAACTCTTAAGGAGAAAACTCAGAAATGACTGCTGCATAATTCAGAAGATCGGTTTCTTCATATACTCTGGAGGTCTTCATTTACTCTGCAGGCTCTTTCTAGCCAAAGATTAACCTAGGTGCCAAGTCCTCCTGCTATCAAAGTCCTGGAAGACTTCAATTAGTACTTAAGACTAAGATTCAGCAAGCTCACAGTGTGGATAAAGGGAGCTGTGATAAGTGCGTCTATTGTAGAGAAGCAATTTGGTTCTGTATTATAGACTATTTTTTTATTTTTTATTGACAACTTCCTTAATTGTAGACAATATCCCATGGTACTTCCCTCCTTCCCCCCACCCCGCTTTCCCCTTTGAAACTTCACTCTCCATCATATCCCCTCCCCCTCTCAATCAGTCTCTGTTTTTTCAGTTTGATGTCATGATCTTTTCCTTCTATTATGATAGTCTTGTGTAGGTAGTGTCAGGCACTGTGAGGTCATGGATATCCAGGCCATTTTGTGTCTGGAGGAGTACATTGTAAGGAGTCCTACTCTTCCTTTGGCTCTTACATTCTTTCCACCCCTCTTCTGCAATGGACCCTGAGCCTTGGAAGGTGTGTTATTATGGACCAATTTTATTTGCTTGGGTTCCTGGGATGCAAGGTATCTTGAGATGACATTCAAGGCAGGTGGGAAGGAATGCTATGACTGAAGGACAGTGTTTTACATCTGCCCAAGGTTTCTGATCCTCCCATCATCTTAGATGTAGTTACTGAAACCAAAGCTCACAGGGGTCCCTGCCCCACACCATGCTGCATCTCTCATGATGTTATGGAAATCATTAGAATATGGATATCTTCTGGATACATTACTCCTTTCTATTAGACACAGGTTGAAAAAGAGATCTTATTTTCCAGCTGATTACCAACTTATATGACTATTTTCTTTGTGTGTGTGTGTGTGTGTGAGTGTGTGTGCATGCGTGCTCAGGTATGGGTAATTGCCTGCCATGGGATGTACTCGCCTGCCATGGCCAGTGGGCAACACACTTCCTCCCTTTTCTGCTGATCTTTGTTTGAGCTGGAGTCTCTCATTGGTTCCTAGCTTGCCATTTTTTAGAGGCTGAGAGAGAAAGGGGTGGTGGGGGTGGGGTTCCAGGTTATCCAGCCACTGCAAACAAACTCCAGATGCATGTGCCACCTTGTGCATCTGGCTTACATGGGTCCTGGGGAATGCAACCGAGGTCCTTTGGCTTTTCAGGCAAACGCCTTAACAGCTAAGCCATCTCTCCAGCGCCCCCCTTTTTTTGAGAGCTCCCATGATTCCAGAGTCTCTGCTCCTCTACAGAATGGGCATAGATGCATGTGACTATGCCCAGATCTTTAATGTGTGTTCTGGAGAGTTGAACTCAGGTGGTCTCAGGGCCTCTTTTTTTGCACAGGAGTTGTACTTAACCTCTGACCCATGGCTCTGGACCCATTTTTATGAATTTTTTTGTTTGTTTCTGGAAAGCAACAAATCCTTAAGCCAGCTATAGCTTTCTCACTTCTCCATTTGGGGCAAAGGATTGCTGGCTCATATAAACATCTTACTGACATGGTTGCACTGATTTCATCTTCAGTTTGGTTTTTCATGTTCTTCATTACAAAAGACTTCTATGTATGTCTGGATTCTCCACAAGATTTTTGATGTTCCAAGACCACATTATGATCCATGGTGACACACACAGGGCAGCAGTGGTGGGGACAAAGCCTGGCTGACCTTAAAGACTGACCACAGGCAAGCAGATCACCTCTTGAGTCACCTTGATTTCTGTCCAGAAGGAACACCCACTTCCCTCCCAAAACATTTCTTTGGGAATGGTAGTAGGAATTGAGAAAGAGGGTTTGAAGAACTGCAAACAAGAGTAAACTATTGATTTTTAAAATTATGATTCCATATTTTAAATGAATTATTTCAGAAAAATGTCTTTTTCTTCTTCAATTTTAATTTGGATTAGCCAAAAGATGCCACATCATATATATATATCTGGTCTTTGAAAGACTTTAATGATTCTATGCCATTCTAAAAATTTCTTCAGAGCATTTTGAATAAGTCTTTATTTTGTATTTATACTATTCTAAGAAAACTCTTTCCTGAACAATCATCTGTGTGTGTGTGTGTTTGTGTATGTGTGTGTGTTTTAAAAAGAAATCTATTCAGAAGCCAGGTGTGGTAGCACACGCCTTTAATCCCAAAACTTGGGAGGCAGAGGAAGGAGGATGGCCATGAGTTTGAGGCCACCCTGAGACAACAGAGTGAATTCCAGGTCAGCCTGAGCTAGAGTGAGACCCTACCTCGAAAAACCAAAAAAGAAAAAAAAAATCTACTCAGGATTCAATTATTAATGTTTATCTTGGTAACATTTTTTGTTGTTGTTGTTGTTGTTTTGACATAAGGTCTCACTCTAGCTCAGGCTGAGCTGGAATTCATTATGTAGTCTCAGGGTGGCCTTGAACTCAGGGCAATCCTCCTACCTCTGCCTCCCAAGTGCTGGGATTAAAGGCGTGTGCCACCACACCCGGCTGATCTGGGTAACATTCTTTAGACTCCTCAGAAAGAAGAATTAATCACTAAGAACCAAGGTCATATATCATTATTCCCTTTTGTTCTTATTTTGCAGTCAGCTGAATAAAGTATTAATCACCTACTTTTTAACTTTTCTAATTTCAGGGATTTAAAAACTTGCAATCACTTATTTAACTTTTGTAATGGGCTCAAAATTAAAACATTCTAATTTTTGATTATATAGAAATTTGTGTATGATTAATATCCTTATTGTCTCATATCTTTCACCTCTAGATTCAGTTTTCCCTTCAATATCCATCAAAAAGGCCAACCAGCCATGTGAGTATTTGCACGTAACCTATCTCTTGCTATTTGGCTGCCACACTTTCAATATGCTTATGTTTCTCGAATATTTGATTTTTCATAAAGTTTTATGATATTCATGTAATAAAATTTGTTCAGTGTTCACTACCATTCATTAGCATGAAAATCTGCCACAAACTGAATTTAACTAACAAAAACATATTACCTTATATCAAGAAGCTGCAGACGGAACTGGACAGATGGCTTAGTCATTAAGACGCTTGCCTACAAACTCAAGGGCCCAGGTGTGATTCCCCAGAACCCGGTAAGCCAGATTCACATAGTGGCACATGTGACAGGAGTTCATTTGCAGTGGCTAGAGGCCCTGTCACACCTATTCTCTAAGAAAATAAATAAAAATAAAATATATTAAGAAGCTCCAGATTGGGCTGGAGTGATGGTTTAGCAATGAAGGTACTCGCTCATGAAGCCTAAGGACTCAGGTTTGATTCCCCAGAACCCATGTAAGTCAGATGCACAAGGTGGAGCATGTGTCTGCATTTTATTTGCACGTCCATTTCTCTCTCTCTCTTTATCTGCCTCTTTATCTAGCTCTCAAAATAAATAAATAATAAATAAAATTTTTTTTTTTTTTTTTTTAGCTGCAGGGATAAAACACAGTTCAGAGTTGGTGGTTGAAAGAGAAGAACAAAGATTCTTTTTTTTTTTTTTTCTGGAGACATCATACCCACTGGATTAGTTTCATACCAATTTTCTTTTGTGGCCATAGCTTGGAAGTCAGTAGCAATTTGGGGCTACAGGTTTCTGTTTTCAAGGCTAGAGAGAAGAAGGTTGACTTTTTGTAGCTTTTCCTTAACATTTTTACATATTTCTTTCCCAGGAGAACAAAACTCTGCCCCTTTCTCATTCCCACTCCCACGAGCCAGCTAAGGTCTCTCTACCAACAACCTCCAGCAAGAGAGCTGGATTTCCACAATTGTCCCATATACATATGAATCAGTGATTCTTGTCTCCCTTCCCTCAGTCCTGCCCAGGACAGGGTACAAAAAAGGTATTTGCACTTTTGTAACTATAACATTTATTGGTCAAATAGTGACCTAGCATCTTTTTTTTTTTTTTTTTTTAATTATTTGAGAGAGAAAGAAGAGAGAGAGAGAGAGAGAGAATATGTGTGTGCCAGGGCTTCCTGCCACTGGAAACAAACTCCAGATGCATGCATAACCATGTGAATCTGGCTCACATGGGGTAGTAAGGAAACGAACCTGGGTCCTTAGGCTTCACAGGCAAGTGCCTTAACTGCTAAACCATCTCTCCAGCCTATGACCTCGAAATCTTTTATAACCACATGAAAGTTTATGTCCACTTCCTCCTAAAGATATTTTAGCTTTTATTTAATATGTATATATTTTTCCAGCTCCCATCTCTTATTGTCTTTTATATATGTTTTGATTGGCTGGATGTGGTAACAATACACTATAATCTCAGGACTTGGGACTTAAAGGATGGAGTTCAAGGACATTCTGACTACATGGTGACATACTATGTCAATTTCTTTTTTTTTTTTCAAGGTTTACAGAAACTTTCTTAGAGGAAGAAGTAGAGATCTCCCATCATAAGGGAGGTAAGAGGGGGTAAGGCCCATGTGGGAGTAGGGTTGGGGTCGGGGGTCTTCCCTCCTCTGAGGCAGCTGGGTGGAAACACAGGAAGGCTTACCAGAACCTGGAAGTTCAGGAGAAAGCCTATGTCAATTTCTTTAAATAAAAACTTTTTTTTAATTGGTTAGCATAAACCTTGAATTTAAGAGCATGTGACTGTCAGGTTTGGGAGTGACCAAGACTAAGCAAACCACTTTGCAGCAAAGATGAAAGCTTTTAATTTGGGAAAAGCATGCTCTGCCAGGAGCACAGCCAACCTGAGTTTTCAGGTGGTGAGCTTTGCAGGGCTTCTTCAGTGAGGAAAGGTGAGGAAGGAAAAAGAACTCGTTTATTAAGTTGAATAGGAAAATTCCTTTAGGGGAGATCTTTACATTAACCATTTAAAATAGCTAGGGCGTGACACCAGAACTATGACCATGTGAGATAAAGGGGCAGGAAACCATGACCTGGGGCATTGTCAGGCAAGGAGGGGATAAGGACCGGGTAGTTTCTGGAAGAATGTGGATTATCCACTTTCCTATGCTTCTGTCACCATTCTGCTGACCATGGTGACTCCATCTTGGGAGTCCATCCCCACTTAATGGTTATCTTTTTTTTTATAATGTCTTTATGAGTTTTTATGGGAGAGTTTGGATAATGTGGTTGATGAGTCTCCCTTTAGGGCAGGTGATACGGAGGTAGTTTTATGGTGGCTAGAGGCAATAGAGTGGTGAGATTATAGTGAGCACACTCCAGTGCCTGCGTAGCATGTTTCTATGACTTGGTCCTGAGTAAACTAGAGATTGTTCTCATACCATCCCTGTGTTGAGCTGGATTGGGGCAGTAACTGGAGACATCTGTTACAGAGAAGGTGAGGGAGATGGGCTCCCTACAGTCCGTGAGAGGACAGAAGGAAGAATTAAGGACCTTGTTATCCTTATCAACAGCTACAACATCAAAACGTCAATTGCAAGGGCAGGGGATGAGAGAGGAGGCAGAGGGGCATCAGTGTATTCAAGAGGAACATTTTGGAATTGGGGGAAGAGTAGGAACACAAGAGAGTTTAAGTTTGAGAGGTCCCATTGGGGTGGAGGGGTGCTTATTCCTGGATGAGGTAGGGTAGCACAGAGGTGACTCGACTCTCTTGAGCTGTGATAGGTGGATCCAGTTGGGGATGCCCTGAAGCTTTGTGGCTGTCAGAGTGGTTAGGATCACCAGATGAGGTCCAGTCCAGAGCAGCTTGAGACCCTGTGGGCAAGACTGCTCAAGGTAGACTTGATCTCCAGGGTTAAGTGAGAGAGCTGTGGCTCCCTCTGATGGTTGGAGAAGAAGGCGGTCAGCATGTTCCAGGAGAAGGTTTCAGAGAAAAGCGAAAGTTTTCTAACTACCCATGGAGAGGCGTTTCTGGTAGTGGGGGAAGGTTGTTTAACAGAGGGGGCACCCATACATGAGTTCAAAAGGATTAAGGAAGGCGAGGGCCTGAGGAGTAGCTCTGATTCAGGCTAAGGCAAGTGGGAGGAGCTGGGGCCAGGATAGGTGAAGTTTAGTAGTTAGATTAGAAGGGTGAGTTTTGAAAATACTATTTGTTCTTTTTACCTTGTGTGAGGACTGAGGCCTATATGGAATATGAATTTTCTGATCTACTTTCAGGGCTCTGGTTACCTCCTGGATTACCTTAGAAATGAGGACTGGTTCATTGTCTGATTGAATGGTAAAGGGGAGGCCAAAGCAGGGCAGAATAGACTCAAGAATGCGCCCCCCCCCATAGGAAAAGCTTTAACCCATTTTGAGGATGTACCCACCAAAGTGAGAAGGTATTTAGTCTTCTTGTGAAGAGCCATGTCAGTAAAATCTGTCAGTTCACCCTGGGAAGTGAGCCCCTGTGTTGAGGGGCTTTGAAGGAGGGAGGGGGTGGACTCCACCTTATGGAGAGGTCTTGGTACTGAGTGAGCAAGCCTGAATAGGCAAGAGTTGAAAAGTAGATCTTTAAACCTGTGGAGGAGAGAATAGTGACTTATTGCCCCAAAACTGAATTTTTATGTCTCTTGGGCCAGAAGAGCAGCTGTAGCAAGATCAAGTAGGTACAGTTGTCAACTCAAGACAGAGGTTTCTAGTTGTTTAGAAAGATAAGCTACAGGGGCAAAGGATGGACCCTTTATTTGGCCTAGAATTCCCAATACCATACCCCCTTTTTCTGTGTAATAAAGAAGAAAAGTCCGCTGAAGGTCTGGAAGAGCAGGGGCTGGAGCTTCCACGAGGGCATCGCACAGGCAGGAGAAGGCAGCATCTGTCTCTGACTTAGGGTCTAGGGGTCCACAAGGGTCTCTCTTAGTTTTGTTATAAAGGGGCTTTGCTAGGATGGCAAAGTTTGGAATCTACATTTTAAGGAACCCAGTAAAATCTAAGGCTTGTACCAACATGTGCTGGTTACACACTGAGCATGTACATAACTAATAAAGAAAAAACTTAAAAAATTAAATATGGGAAAAAACAAAAACAAATAATTGGAAATAATAAAAATGTGCTTATATAAAATAAAAGAAAGAAAAGAGAGGATTTCTTTCTTAGAGGTAGGTGGAGAGAGGGAACAAAAATATTGTTTGTGGACCATGGTCAGTTGTTATGAGAGGAGGGTAAGGAGAAAACTCAGGTACTTAACTTGGGTTAAAGAAAGTTGAATTATTTCAGTGGGGGGGGGACTTGATATCTCTCAGATCCAAGAAAATTAAGAAGTCTGTTGGTGTGTAGTTTAGATAGAGAAAGAGAGGTTGAGCAGAGCAAAGGATCATCTACATTCTGTAAAAGAATGCTGGGAGACAGCTCCAGGGACAAAAGATCAGTGGAGAGAGCTTGACCAAATAAGTGGGGGCTGTCTCTCAAACCCCGGGGAAGGATAGTCCAGGTGAGTAGAGAGGCAGTGTGAGCATCAGGGTCCTCCCAGGTGAAGGCAAAGAGATTGTAGGAATTGGGGTGGAGGGAGGTGGAGAAGAAGGCATGTTTGAGGTCAAGAACTAAAAAATGAGTAGTGGAAGAGGGGACGTGAGAGAGGAGAGTATAGGGGTTGGGGACCACTGGATGAATGGGCATAACAGCTGCACTCACTAGGGGCAAGTCTTGGACTAGGCGGTTGATCCCATCAGGTTTCTGAGTCTGCTGGGGTTGGACAGGAGATGGTTTTGACATGGCTGGGGTTGCAGCTAAAGCTACTGCTGTGGAAATTAGAAATTAGAAAAAGAATCATTTCTATATCCTTCCAACTTTCCCATCTTTTCTCAGTCCCTCGCATTGCCAGAGCTAACAGGAAGCCAGACGACAAGGAGACTGACAAATACTTTGCAGGTTTTCAGTCTCAAAGATATAGAAAAGGCAAGTGCAAGGTAGAAAAAGAACAGTATCCATCATGTGCATCATGATTTATGTTAAAGGCAAGCTATACATTAAACCTACAGAATGAGCCAGAGAATATTCTTTTTACATTCTCTAGAAGAGTTCATAAATATGGGGCTAATTGTTCATGGAATACTTGATGGAAACAGCTGCTCTCCATCTGGCCCTAGAGTTTTCTTTTTCTAGGATTTTGAAACTAGTGATTAAAGTCCTAACTTTTGACTCACTATTGAGGTTCTATTTCTCTAGTGTCATAAAGGACTGTGTGCTACACAAGTCTGTGCTACACAAGTCTGCCTCACTGTCCATCTCAATGTCTTATGTCATGGCTGTTAAGATTATTTTTAATATGTTGCTCCTATTTTCTGTACTTCTAGACTGTGATGTTTATGAAGTCACAAAGATTGAACTTCATACACGTGTCAATATAATGAGAAAGGAACTATCCAGGAGATGTGAGAGACCATTTATAAAGTGAATGCAGCCATCAGCAGGGCCAATTTTAAGGGCATGAGATCAGCAAAGGCACATAGAGCTCCACACTGTGAAAAGGGGAAAAATCTAATAGATACATGTATTAAATGAAAACACAAATACATTAAAATCTTCAGTTTCTTTACCCACCAGGGAAATGTAAATTGAATTGAAACTACACTGAGATTCCGTCTCACTCAAGTCAAATGGCTATTGTTGAAAAAAGAAAAAAAAGAACAAATGCTAGCAAGGATGGGGTGAGTGTGGTGAGGGTGGGCAAGATATGTTTATACAATGTTTCATATATATATATATATATACATTTTATAAAACTGGAACTTCCATATAACCCAGCTATACTGCTCCTGAGTGTGTGTGTGTCTAAAGAAATCAAAGTTGGAATTAAACAGAAATATCTGTACACCCAGATTTAACACATTATTCACAGTAGCTAGGTTATGAAGTCAGTCTAGGTGCGCGTCAAGTGTAAATAAATAAACTGTAGTACATGAATACATGAATTTTATTCAGTAACAACAGGGAAAGAAATTATGTAATTTGTGGGAAAATGTGCTTAAAGGGAGATCATTATATTTAGTGAAATAAGTCAGATTCAGGAAGTCAGAAATTACATACTTGTTTTCACCCATAGTTAGAATATAGATTTTAAAACAGACATGAAAGTAATGAGGGACAGTTTGAGGAAGGGAAGGGGACCATAGTAGGGGAGGAAGGACAAGAGAGGGTGATATGGGGGTGATAATTGAAGTATATAATATACATGCACAAAACGTCTTTATGAAACCTAGAGTTTACAATTAATACAAAGAAGTTATGAACTTAGATCAAAGTAAATATTATTATTGGCTCAAAGTAAATATTATTATTTGCCAAAAATATTATTATTAAAAGGGGACATTAGGGAAGACAAAGGAGATCAGAGAGAATGGAAGGTTCTGCAAGAGTGTAATAGAGGTGTGGATATGCCTAAGGTATGCTGTGTGCATGTATGAACATATCACAATGAAATTCATTATTAGAATGTCCTATTTTTGTTTAATATTTCAGTGTCTAGAAAGTCATACAAAATTTAATAAGAGTTGACATATTTTTATTTTATCTGGTCACTACTAATTGGGTAGCTGGTCCTACTGTAGGTGTTGGGGAAATAGATTTGGAGTTTTCTTTTTCTTCTCTTTCTTTTTCTATATTGAGGAAGTGTTCATTAACTGTAAAAATAAGCATTCTTCTAAGACTTTATTACAAATATCATTCAAAGATTCTTTAAGAGAAGAATTAGAGTGTGGACTTAGAAAACGCAGGTTTATCATTTAATAAAAGGAAGAGAGTTTAACATATAGCTAGATTGTTCTGCCTACTATGGGAATTATAGAAAATTTACTTTTGGAACTTGACTAACTACAATCCTCAGTTCATTTTGATAGGATTTTACTATAAAATTAATTTAGATCAACTGGCTGCTCATGATTATATCTTCAAGTTGGAAAAGATTTTGTTATATGTAGTGATCCAATACTTATTTCACTTAAGCATTCAAATTAATATTTTATATGAATAGATGTCAGCTTGAAAGGGCTTAGCATCTATCAAATTTGAGACAGCTATTATGGAATGAAGGTCTGTAAAAAGTCAGTTGTGGAGTAGCCAGTTAAGATCCATGTTCTTATAATATCATTTGATATGGATGTATGTGGCCGACCATGAGTCAGAGAGTTCCATCTCACAGGCAGCCACTGTCGAATATTTTACAATTAAGTTTCTGGAGTTGAAATTCTATATGCTATATTCCTGGGAAGCATTTCTCATATTCTACTGTACATTTTGCCTCTGCTTAAACCACGTTTTGTCTGCTTTTTACCTTGTTAGTTTGGATATTTAAGTTCAGCTCTGTGTCTTGACATGCCAGAAACTAGGGTGTATGGCCATCAAGTTCCTGAGGGATTTGGGAGATCATCTCTCCAGCAAAGTAAGATAATCTCAGAAGAATTTTATATATCTCAAGAGGTGCTGTTCATTTCATTTTAACTTCCTTGATCTGGCAGGTTTATAACGTATATTAATTTATAAAGTATATATATATATTTATAAAGTATATTAATTTTTACTATATTATTATTTTATAATGATGCTATATCATATCACATGTTATATTATTTTTGTGGGACAAGAATCTCACCTGTAAACAAACCTAGGATACTTCCACAATCAAATCGGATGGTGTTCATTTGGCCTTATAAATGATACAGTTGAAATGATTTTTGGAGCCTTATGAATACTGTCTAGATAAGTAGACAAGAGAATGATAAAGGCTTTCTTAAGTCATGGGGAAAATTCTTTAGATTAGAAGTGAAGTTACCATAACATGTAAGTAAATCAAGATGTAGAAACACCATTTTGACCTACATGCAGGTAAATAGGTCCCACTGTGTTTTGAATGTAAAATATTCCCTATGGAATCATGAGTTTGAGCACTTGGTCCTCAGCTGGTTGTTTGGCTTGAGTAGGCTGTAGAAACTTTAATCATGCTGGAGAAAATGGATCACTGGAGCTGGCCTTGAAGTTTTATAGACTGAGCCCACTTCTTGTTCATTTTCTGCTTTTTGGCCAGCCTTCCATGCCTTCATCATGACAACAGACTATGTTCCCTTGAGAGGTAAGCAAAAACAACAACAACAACAAAACAACAGCAACAAAAACAAAAACAAAAAAACACTCTTCTTGGCTTGCTTCTGGTCCAAAGGTCCTTAAGAGATGGGACTATAAGACAACTTTCATGTGAGAAATACCAATAATATTAGAATAACAGAGATTTATTGAGACTATTATACTAGTATGCAATGTTCTTTATGTGATAATCCTTAATTCTCATAGAAGTATGATCCTTACTTTAATGAGAAAAAATTAAAGATGCAGAGAGTTTAAATAATCTCACAAAGTGAGTGAGTAGCAAAATGAACACACATTTGCTACCTGGTTGAGTTTGCATGCTACCACTTCAGCAGCCTTATTGTGTAGCTCTGACCCTAATGGGCAGGGGCAGAGCATTTCAAGCATTGAAGTCAAATATTGGAGGATTTGGGGCTGGAGGAATTGCTCAGCAGTTAAGATGTTTGCCTGAAAAGCCTAACAACTCCAGTTCGTTTCTCTGGTACCCATGAAAAGCCAGATGCACACAGTGGCACATGCATCTAGAGTTCATTTGTAGTGGCTAGAAGCCCTGGCATGTGCCATTCTCTTCCCCTACTGTGTGTTTCCTTTCGCTTATAAATAAATAAAATTATTATTATTAGTTTTTGGTTTTTTGAGGTAGGGTCTCACTCTAGCCCAGGCTGACTGGAATTCACTACGTATTCTCAGGGTGGCCTTGAACTCACAGCAATCCTCCTATCTCTGCCTCCCTAGTGCTGGGATTAAAGGCATGTGCCACCACACCCAGCCTTTTTTTTTTAAATGTGGAGGATTTGCCAAGGCTCGGGGACTGTTGCAGAAGAAGGGACAGGAAAATTGTAGGAGCCACAAGTCAGGTAGAAACATCCTGAGGCACAGCTCTCCCCAGAGATGGAGGTCCCAGTGAACACCAGTGACTCCACCAAAGTGGGTCCTCAGGGAAATGGGACCCTGGGGAAAGGTACATGATTCAACCTATGTTAAAAAATATAAGGGGGAAAGTGCGGGGAGGGAGGGATGTACCATGGGATATTGTCCACAATTAAAGAAGTTGTCAATTTAAAAAATGAGAAAAAAAAAAACAACAAAAAAGGGATAAAAATTGGAGGATGAATATAGAGTACTTGAGGTTATGTTTGACATGTTGAAAATAATCAGACAATATTATTTCTTGTGATGTGTGAAACAAATCTAAGAGAGAACATTGTAAGTGTTAGACTTTAAGTTGTGGATCTGCAGCCCAACTCCATTTTGCATGATTTTCAGCAAGGTTCACTTTTCTCACCTGTTCAGCTCCTTACTTCACTTCAGATGGCTGTGCTACTAATCAGATTAGATGATGCTATCTGTACTTAGCACTGTGTTTATGGTTGGCAGGCAAAAAAGGGAGGAAGGAAGGAAGGAAGGAAGGAAGGAAGGAAGGAAGGAAGGAAGGAAGGAAGGAAGGAAGAAAAAGGAAGGAAGGAAGAAAGAAAGAAAGAAAGAAAGAAAGAAAGAAAGAAAGAAAGAAAGGAAGGAAGGAAGGAAGGAAGGAAGGAAGGAAGGAAGGAAGGAAAGAAGAGGGGAGGGAGGAAGGGAGGGAAAGAAAAAGAAAAGACAAGACAAAGCAAAAACCCTCCACAAACAATAGCTGTTGAATTTAAGTATCAGAGACTCCAAGTCAGTACTAGAGCCTTAAAACCGTTGACAGGGCAGGAGATATGGCTCAGTGGATAAAGCACTTGCATGAGTAACTGATTTCAGAAACCCAGAACCCACATGAACGAGAGGCTGTGATAGACAGCTGTAACTCCATTCATGCCCATGGGTAAGAGGGGAGGTAGAGGCAGAGGGATGTGTTCATGGGCAGCAACAGAAAACAACTGAGACCCTGCCGCAAAGGACGTGAAAGGTAAGGACAGACACCCAAAAGTTATCCTTTGACCTCCATCCATGTGTCGTGGCACGCACATGAACACACACACACACACAAACATAAACACATTCCTCGCCCAAATTCAGTGATATCAGAAGCCACAGTGTATATAAATCAGCCTGAGGGGCACAGGTATAGTCTCCTGGAAGTATTTAAGCCACAGCCCTCAACAGTCAGCAAGCAGAGGTGTTGACAAGCACTATGAGACCTGAAAGTCATCAAGAAGTGTGAGCTCCCTGGCCCCCTGCCCAAGGCCAGCAGGAGATGTGAAGGATTTGGACTCCGTCTCTGCCATTCCTGCATTTGTCCTTGATGTCCTCTGCTCAACCTCAGGCAGGGGAGGTGAACACTTCATGTCTAATGCCCCTTTAATTGGCTTCTCCGGCCCTTCCACT
This sequence comes from Orientallactaga sibirica, assembly GCA_036365145.1. NCBI lineage: Eukaryota > Metazoa > Chordata > Mammalia > Rodentia > Dipodidae > Orientallactaga > Orientallactaga sibirica. Next base: position 2,038,792 of record JAEOAD010001605.1, read on the forward strand.
TTTCTTCCTCTGGTTCAGGAAGCAATCACATAATAATGTCATGGGGGGAAAGAAAACTTAGTCCAATTTACAAAATTGCAGGTAATTCTGTTATTCAATTAAGGTAATACCTATTTCTCAGCATAACCTCTTGTCCCAAATTCAAACCACAAATGGACTACAGATGCACAGAAAAAATGAGGGTGCGGATGGTTTTTCTATTCTGACATTAGGTGTAATCTCAGAATTATCTGGTAAGTTTTTCTCTTTCCATTTAATCAGTTTAATTATTTCAAAGAATGTAAAACATCACCACAATAATTGCTTCCATAGCTGATGAATATTGTAACATCTGCAATGCAAATGTAATCAGAGTGAAACCTACATCACCTTTTGAGATTTTATTTGTAGTGGATTTTAGACGCTTTCATGGATAGAAATTTTATTGGTAGTAATACTTCATATATTCTATTTCATCATTAACCAGTGCAGTGGTTTGGCTTCTGTTGCAGTCAGGTTCGCATTGCTGACAGAAATCACCCAACCAAGAGCAGCTTGTGGGAAAACAGGTTTATTCTGGCTTACAGACTCGAGGGGAAAGCTCCACGATGGCAGGGAAAATGACAAGAGCAGAGGGTGGACATCACCCCCTCGACAACAGCAGGAGAGTGTGCCAAACACTGGCATGGGGAAACTGGTTATAACACACATAAGCCCATCCCCAACAATACACTGCCTCCAGGAGGCTTTAATTTCCAATTGTCATCACTGGGAACCTAGCATTCCGACCACCTACATTTATGGGGACACCTGAATCAAACCCCCACGCCTTCCAAGGGTAATTTTTTTCTCTTCTCTAATAACACCTTTTGGTTAATAAAGATACTGATTTTTTTTTTTTGTTTAAAAAAATCAAGGTACAATATGCCACATTACAGCAAAATTTCAATACACTGTGTGTGGATATCATCCTGGCTATGAGCTAGGGAACACAATTTACTAAACTTTGTCATTTCTGTATTCCATTTCAGTACTATAATTTTTCCTGGCAATATATAATGTACTTCTACTGAATCCAAAATGACAGTAAATGTGCTGTATGCAGATATTTTAACCCTTGTGAATTCCTATGCCCTCTAACCATTGGATTGCTCATCTCAGAAGCTTAGGGAATCTGAGCTCTGCTACAATTATAATGAGCTGAGAATGGATTGGAAATGCATACTTATTAACATTGACACTTCTTTTCCCACTTCATTGAATACATGGTCCTCCAGTGTGAGGCACTCAATAGCCAGTGAAATATATTGGATTTAGCAAGTTTAGATCTATAAAAATTAAGCTATAATTATAACTAGTATTCCTCCCTGAAATTAAGAAGGAAAAGTATCTAGGTGCTGACCTATGATGAGGCATGAGCCAGTGGACCTTGGCTGTATGACAGTAGGCTGAGCACTGCTGGGGAGGGGTGAATAAGGAGGGTGAAGCTGAGCTGCGCAGTCCCAATGAAGAACCACAAATTCTGTGTGTGCCCTACTTTGCCTCCTTCCTTCCAAGTGCATTATTTATATTGACAGAACTGCAACCTATTAGGACTGGAAAGTTATTTGGAAGTCCTGTGAATTTTGCAAAAGATGCACATTAGGAGAGGTGAGGACATAGGGTCCTGAAAAGGCCATGTCCTTCCAAAAGCCAGAAGTCAGGGTGGGTAGCACCTATTCAGGGTTCTTCCTCAGATGCCACTGTTGTCATCCTCCTGTGTCCTATCTTCCTGATGCTGTCAGCATCCACTTTTTCCATCTGGCACAGACTTAGAACAAGAGGAACATCTGAAGAGTTGAAAATAAAATTAATGAGGCTATCTGTGAGCCTACTGCTTTTGTAAAAAGCCCCTTCCCTGATTCATCTTCCAGATTCGGGTATGGAAAGTTTCATTAAGATAAAACATACATAAAAAGGAAATGCTTTGCAATATATGCATTTCTTATCATAAGATCTAGGTTTGGTCACAAATTGACTGGGCTGACCCAGTTTAAGGGATAACCAGCCCTATGTCTTTTTTTTTCCCTAATGAAGATTGATATTTTTGCAAAAAGATTAATATTTTTATTTATTTTTTTGAGAGAAAGAAGCAAGAGAGAGAGTGAGAATAGGCATGCCAGGGCCTTTAACCACTGCAAACAAACTCCAGACGCTTGTGCCACTTTGTGTATTTGGCTTTACCTAGGTACTGGGGAATTGAACCCTGAGTCCTTTGGCTTTGCAGGCAAGAGCATTAACCACTAAGCCATCTCTCCAGCCCAAGATTCATATTTTTAAATGAGTAAATGGCTCATTCTTTAATCAAGGAAATCGTTGAGTGGTTTTGAGCCAGATGCATGGAAAGAAATTTGGTTTTGGTTGGCTCGCCATGCATTTTCTTTTTTGAGCTTCCTATTTCCCCATCTAGATAATTAAATTGGACACTAAGAATCAGATGCTTCTTGCCTCACTTTAATCAAAGCCTCAAAACATATAAGATACCAAAATCAGTGTTAGGTAAAGCCTCATGCCAAGAACATGTTTGAGAATTGAATCCTTATTTTTTGCATGTGTATGTATGTGTGTGGTGCATGTGTTATATATGTGTGTAAGAGTGGTGTGGGGGTGTGTGTGCATATGGAGGCCAGGGGTCCATCTCAGGTATCTTCCTCAGTCACTTTCCTTTTATTTATTTATTTATTTATTTATTTATTTATTTATTTATTTTTGGTTTTTCAAGGTAGGGTCTCACTCTAGCCCAGGCTGACCTGAAATTCACTAAGTAGTCTCAGGGTGGCCTTGAACTCAAGGCAATCCTCCTACCTCTGTTTCCCGAGTGCTGGGATTAAAGGAGTGCGCCACCATGCCCGGGCCACTTTACTTTTTGAGACCGGGTCTTGCACTGAACCTACAACTTACTTATTCAGCTATAGTAGCTAGCCTGCAAGCCCTCAGGGTCCTCCTTCCTTTGCTTCCTCAGTGCTAATATTTCAGGAGCATCCAGATTTTACATAGGCACTTTGGATCCACACTCAAGTCTTCACTCCTGAACAACATGCACTTTACTCACTGAGCCACTGCCCTACCCCAGAGTCCACATTTTTGTACTTCTTCTACTCTAACTTCAAAGATAAAAGGGTTGCTCAGCGTGGTGCTGTACATCTTACATCCCAGCACTTGGAGTCGGAGGTAGGAGAATCACTATTAGTTTGAGGCCAGCCTGAGACTACATAGTGAATTCCAGGTCAGCCTGGGCTAGAGTAAGACCCAACTTCAAAACAAAACAAAACAAAACAAAAAAGATAAAGGGGTTGGGAGCATGGACTGGGGAGATGACTCCAGGGGTTAAAGGCACTTGCTTACAAAGTCTGCCGGCCTGGGTTCAATTCCCCGGCACCCACGTAAAGCCAGATGCATAAAGTGACAATGCATCTGGAGTTCATTTGCAATGGCAAGAGGCCGTAGTTTTTTTTTTTTCTCTCTCTCTCTCTCTCTCTGTGTGTCTCTTTCTCTCCCTTTCTCCCTTAAATAAATAAATAATTTTTAAAAGATTGAGAGCAGAAAGGTAGAGGGGTCCCTTATTCCCCTGTGAAGAAAGACTAGTATGTGACTTCTAGCCCACCTTCGCTGAGAGAAGACCCCTTCAGAGCTTGTCTTGCTGCTTGAGTCAAGGCTGGAGTCTTCTGTGCAGCAGAACAGAGATGACTGCACCGAGATATGCATGGGTGCTCAAAGTTTATCAACAGAAGGACACAGAAGTTTGCTGGGACCAGATGACAGCCACACTGAGAGAGGGGGTTTAAGAACCAAAGTGCAGTGGACTGGGCCAATTTCAAGTTCTGTCCTTGGGAAACTACAGCATATGGTTTCCATTTGGACAGATCACCAGAAAATTAGGAACTGTGGGAAAAGCAGCACCGATTGTGTCATAAAGGGTTATCTGATGAACACAAGCAAGTTCCCAGTGAGAAGTGGAGACTGCTCGAAACTTCTACCAAAACCAGATGGCATGCTTTCCCCTCTTTCCTGCCTAGTATGCAAACCCAGGGAAGGGGAGGGGAGCTGAGCCACAGTTGGCAAAGATGGGAGAAGTAAAGTGAGACAGAAAATAAAAATCCATAGCTAAGAAATGCATAGTCAAAAGACAGGAAAGAGATATTTTAGCACAAATAAGTAAGACGTTGTTGCATGACACATTGAGTATGTAAGGTGAGACTCTGTTTTGTATTTATTTTTATTTATTTCTACATTTATTTATTTATTTATTTATTTATTTATTTGGTTTTTCAAGGTAAGGTTTCACTCTAGCCCAGGCTGAACTGGAATTTACTATGTAGTCTCAGGGTGGCCTTGAACTCACAGTGATCCTCCTATTTCTGCCTCCAGAGTGCTGGGATTAAAGGCGTGTACCACCACACCCAGCTAAAATATTTTTATTTATTTATTTGCAATCAGGGAAAGGCAGAGGAAAGACAGAGAGAATGGGTGCACCAGGGCCTCTAGCTTCTGAAAATGGACTCCAGGTGCCACTCTGTGCATCTGGCTTTATGTGTATACTGGCAAATCAAACGTGGGTCATTAGGTTCTATAGGCAAGTGCCTTAATTGCTGAGGCATCTCTCCAGTCCTATTTTGTATTTTTAAGTACAGATAGGGACACTCCATTACTTAAGAATAAGAAGTCATTAAACTGCCCAAACATTTGTCAATAGCAGAAAAAAACCATTAAAGAAACCTTAAAACAACAGTGAGGGACAAAAAACAAACAAACAAAAAAAGGTAATCTTTACCTTGTATAGCTCCCCTCCCTCCATCAGAGCTGCTCTGGAGTCAAGCCTTGTTTTAAGTGCCTCCCTGTCCAAAACCAATCAGTCCTGTCATTTGGAGGAGACACTGACGAGCTTGTATCCCATTCCCATAGGACTCGCATCCTTCATCTTGTGGTGTTTGCCTGATGTTGAGCTTCTGGCTCTGGTCCTGTGTCTTCTATCGGCATGAGTAGCTGATGACAGTCTCCAGAGGTCCAGAATACACGGAGCATGGGAGGCAGTGACAGACTCACACTGCATTAAGGGTCACCAGCTCTCAGAAGCTGTAGGGTTTTTCTCGTTGGGCCTCAGTTTCTTCAGAGCAATGATGCAGCAGACCGGTCATTCTCATCTAAAAACTAGAGCCACTTCAGAATCCCTTGCAGGACTGGTTAAGCCCGGAGGTCCATGCCTCATTCCCAAGCTCTGTCGTTTGGTAGACCTGGAGAAGGAGGGAATCCCTTCCTACAAGTGCCCATGTGGTGCCCATGCTGTTGGTGTGGGGATGACACTTTGAACATCCCTGCTAGTGCAAGATCTTTTAAAAATTATTTTTCATTTATTTCAGAAAAATCAAAATTTCAATGCCTTTATTAGTTGTATTTGGTGCATTTTGATTTTTACAAAGCATTTAAAGTTCACCCACACTGAATGGTTTTAATTTTTTGACTGGGTCTTGCTGGGTAACAGAGTCTGGCCTTGAACTTATGATCATCTTGCCTCCGAATGCTGAGATTAGCAGTGTACACCACCAGATGCAGTAGGATCCATGAACATCAGCACTATTGATATTGTGTCCGGGATAATTTTTTGTTGGGTGGAACTGGCCCAGGCCTGTATCGAATTTGTAGCACCATCATTCACCTCTACCCACTAGGTGCCCATAGCAACCACACTGCCTCTGGACAAAGTATAGAGACCCTTCAAATGTCCCTCATTGGACAAATCACCCTGGATTGAGAACCACTGGCTGCCTTGGGACCTCTATCACCTCCTGCAAGTAAAGGTGAGCTGTTAGCAATCTGGGGTTGAAAGTTGAAAAGAGGGTGAAAAGTCTTACCGTCCACTTGGTAGACCATTTAATTCCTGTGCACTTTGTACTCCCTTTCACCAATACCAACCCCTCTCCAGTTTCAGCTGTAAATCTCTTCAAAGATTTCTGGGGAGGACATGTGCAGGTCTAACAGACCATCACATGTACTTTCAACACACCCTTTGGGGTGCAGACCTGCCCTAAGTCCTGCTTTCAGAATACCCACAATTCCCAAGATTTCTTTCTGAGGTTCATCAAGACTGGCTAGCTTCTGGTCTTGCAGCTTCCAGTTTCACCTTCTTTGATCTTCTAAATCAATTCCTATTCATTCAACTGCTTCCCCAAGTCCAAGGACTTGTTGACATCTGTCATCTGTGATTATCTACTCTCCCATTCTCTTTGTTCTTGACGACTTATGCCTCTTTATGCATGCATTTTCATTTTGGATTGTTCCAAAGGAGAAACAATAAGAATGTGTTTGGTATGCTGTGGACAGCCAGAATGTACAGATGTGCCTTTGAAATTCAGTTTGAGGAGGAGGGAGGATGGAAGAGGCATACATGTAAGTGTGATGGGGAGGTGTTTGTGATGCTCTTTGTGAAGATGAAGAAGAGAAGGGACAAACACAATCATGTCATATGACATTTTTGCTGAAAGTCCTGAACTGTTATCATCTGTGCAATAAAAGCAAGATTTAGAGCTGAAAATACAGCCTTTAAGAGGCTTTGAAATAAAGGAACTCTTGAGCATGAAGGTATTTATTAAATAAAACTCTTTGTAGATTTCAAATATACACCTATATTGGGTTATGGTTCCTCACTTAAAAGCATAAAGATTACAGGCCTTAACTTTCCTCACAAAATCAAAGGCATATATTCTTACAGTTTGACTTGTTCTCTAGTTACAAAATAACACTGGCATTATCCCAAGTAGCTTAAAACTGACTTTAAAATGCCCAAAAGAATTTAGAGTGTTTCTTTATGGTGTTATTAATGCTCTCATCGGTGGAACCTCTTGGCTGCTTCTCTGAAATACTTACAATTGCCCCTGAGACCCAACCTGGAGCCATACTTGTTCATGTATAACTACTGGTATTGGGAAATACTGGCTCATGATTTGAGGGGATCAGGTGGGATTTAGCCATAAGAAGGATCCTGAGAGGATATTGAATTTAAATTCCATAATTAACAGAGTGACAGGTGGGAATTTTTCACAGATACATATCTAGCCCTGGGAAAATTGCCATATCTCTGGGGAGGGGGGGTGTTCAGGCTCCCTCAAGAGGGGAAAGTTGTAAAAAAAAAAAAAAACCTTATAGCTGAAACAAATTAAGTGTCATGGGAATAAAATGTTAACCTGACATTTGACTTTTGAGCATTTTACAGGTAGACCTGGATGTAAGTTTTAAAATGTCCTCCGGCTAACTTCAAAGAATAATTCATTCCTTTTGAATACTAGCACATTAAAAAATACTGATTATCACATCCTTGTTAAATGAATATCTCCATTGTATTATGACATTTTAATCCCAATACGCGGACAGGTCACAACGTCCCTGCTAAAATTGTACTATATTGCACTTTTAAGCTAATAAGCATTGAGAATACGGTGTGCTCTTCTCTTTGATTTTCCATAGTCGTAACAATTGACTCACACTGGCATGTGGTATGACTTAAATGTACTAAGATGAAGAGCCAACAGAAAATGTGAGAGAGGAAAGAAGGCTAGAGCCGCTATATTAGAATACCTGAAATGTACAATATGAACTTATATATAAAAAAGCCAAATTCAAATATGGTGTTACAGTGTTTGTGAAAACCTATGATGGAGGATGGGTATGTGAGGGTAATTTTCATCAAAGCCTCTATAATACAGTGCATAATTCTAGATTAGACAGAAACCAAGTTTTGTGACCTCAGGCAAAAGCCACTTGGCTTCTTTGAAATTACACTTTTAAAATCTGTAAAATGAAAATAATATCTGTCTTTTCCCCACTCACAAGAAGCTTATGAGGATTTGTTCAGATAAGATGTGTAAAAATACTTTATAATCTTTATGTACTGCATGAATTTAAGTATACAAGAATAAGATTGCAGAAAAATAGAACTGGTAATGTCCCTAGACATTGTTTGATTTGTTCTCTTATCTGCACCATTCAACATACACAATTATCACAAATTTTAAGTTATTTTGACAGTATTTCTACTTTGTCCAAACATTTAAAATTTTTGAATAGTTTTTAAAATACAAAATAATTTTGAGAATCATGTTAAATTATTAGTAGATGATAATGTGCCATGTGAAATATAGTTTTCTTACATATATAATATTACTTTTTTATTCCATTAAAACTTGGGATAACCTGAGGAAATTAGAGAATTTGTGACTTCCCTACAATGCTTGTAAAAGGAGCTGTTTTATGGAGAGAAGACTCATGTCTGGCATTACCTTCTCAAAGAGACTAAAACAATGGAATGGCAGAAGGAGAAGAAGGAAGGAGAAGAAAATGTGGCCAATGGAAAGGGAAGCTGAAGTGGTGAATCACTTTGGTGAGAAAGTTCCCTATGGGTTGTTTGTGCTCTTCCAAGAGGACTGAGAAAAATATCTTTATGGGGGGGGGAATAGGATCTTAATTAAAATTATTAATGACTTACATTCCCCAAGGCTTCTTTCACCCAAGACCTAAGATAATAGCTACCATTGACAATAACATTACACCTGACAACTTCAGATTATGGTTCTTTTAGGAAATTTTTGATTGAAGTACATGTTAGGTCCAGGTATGCACATTGGGGCCAGAGTTGATAATTCAGAATCTTCAGTTTTCCAAAGATAAGTTGTTACCTTCACTGCATATTACAACCAGAAGTCTCTGAGCAATCATAATTGGATCAATAAAAATTTCAAAGGGCTTCACGTTGGTTTATTCCACAGGGCTGGTTTTGATTTCAAATAAGTGATGAGAGAACATTTATTTTTTGATATCTTTTAGGATATTGGAATTGCAGATAAGAGACTATAAACTTGTATTAACATTTTCATTTTATAAATGAGAAGATGGCTTCTATAAATAGTGAATAGCCCTTGTTTATACAGTCACCAGGGGACAAGGCAAACTGCACAGCTTGTCTTCTGACTCCTTGGGCTCCGATATGATTTTCAGAATTCCACACAGATGGACTCATGAGAAATCCCCAGAGACAACATTTGGTTCTCCTACACAGCCATACCAGCTACCTACCTCACTGTTACTGTGGGCTATCACTCACCCTAGCAACCATGAGCAACTAACTAGGTGGCAAAGCAGTGGGAGGAGATTGACAGCCAGAGAGCCTGGTATTTCCTAGAATGCTGAAATGCCAGTGAGAAGGCTGGTCTCCAGAATGAGATATACCAAAGGTCTGTCCATTAGCATCTCTGCAAGAAGAATTGGAAGGAGCTGATTGAGTATTCCTCAGGTATCTGCTGAATATCTGCTATTTGTTAGGTACCATTCTGGGCACCAATGACGCAACTGAGGAACATGACAGTACAGGAGATACACATACAAGCCACACAATTGAAACACACCATGAGAAATGCTATTCAGCAATAATGGGAATGTCAGGGAAGTCTGAGATAATAGAGCTAAGGTTATACATGCATTTGAAGAATTGTTGATTTCATAGATGGAAAAAAATATACAGAAGAGTTACCTATAAGTGACCTTTTAATTTCTATTTCTAACCAAGATGGAGTAACATAGACATGAATTTTCTTCTACCCGAGACAACCAGAACTAGGAAACATATGCAATAGTAATTCTCAAAACATGACATTCCAGGTACTAAAGGACACTAATGCTGAAGAGATTGGAAATGATCCAGGTAAGACTTCCAAGTGCTCCAAATCACTGTCTGGAATGAATGTTCAGGCTGCAGACAGATGATATCAGATGTGGTGGATTGAGGAGACAATCGTAATTGTCCAGGATGACCAAAATGATTAGAGGTCTCGGAGCAGGATGCTGAAGGACAGAGAGCCACAGAGAGAGAGAACTGAAGACCTGTAGAGGATCACTGTTGAGCGATTACCAAGAAGTGAGCAGCACATGAGTCAGGATCAACACTGGGGGAAAACACTCCCAAGATGGGAGCAGGAAATCCTTTCAGATCACACCCAGCTACAAATGGACTCTGTTCCCAGCCCAAGTCGAAGTCATAATTCACTGGCATTTGCACAAAGTACTCAGACAAATTCTGCTTCTGGAGTGGGACTAAAATTAGGCCTAAATACTACTCTGTACTCTGTGTGTACAAAACCTGTAAGCAAGACTCAGAAGGACCATTTTCTAGACTAGAGCTCAAGCCTATTCAGAGAAATGAGGAAATATGCAGCACCCCAAATGATAAGTTTTATAATGTCTGGCATATAAAAGTCACTAGGCATGTGTGGTGTTTTAAATATAATGTTCCCATAGCCTTAGGTGTTTTGATTAAGTGGAGCATTTAGCAAGTCTACTACTGGAGGAGGTGTGTCACTGAGGGTAAACTAGGAGTTCAGCCCTAAGGTTTGTTCTGAACAGCTGTGAAATATAGCTGTTCTCTACTCTACTATGGATGTGTGATGAAGTGAAATGAACCAATTTTCTCCACCATGATGAAGCTTCCCCTGGAATCTGTAAGACTGAAACAAACCTTTTCCTCCTATAAGCTGTTTGGGTGTTTGTCCCAGCAACGAGAAAGTAACTGCAACAGTCTGGAAAGACACAGAACAATAGGACTCACAAAAAGGTGAGAGAACAGTAAATTAAATTAGCTCAGAAATGGTGCACTTACTAATCAAGAGCATTGAAAATTGGTTTGATTATTCTGCTCTTGCAACAAAATAATGCACTTTATATGCTTCAGGATCTAGGGAAAAGACTGAACATGTTGGCTATATATATTTACTTTTTCAGTTTTTTACAATTTTTATTTATTTATTAGCAACAGACAGACAGAGAAAGAAAGAGGCAGAGAGAGAGAACAGTTGCACCAGGGACTCCAGCCACTGCAAACGAACTCCAGATGCATGGTCTACCTTGTGCATCTGGCTTACATTGGTCCTGGGGAATTGAGCCTCAAACTGGGGTGCTTAGGTTTCATAGGCAAGTGCTTAACCACTAAGCCATCTCTCCAGCCCATGAAGATATTTTTTAAAAGACCCAAATGTAATCTGTAGAGGTAAATGCTATGTGTGAGATAACAAGACAGATGGGAAATGTCAAATTTGTTATTACTAAAAAAGGAAATCAGTGAACTTGAAGATATAGTAGTCTAACCTACCCCATATAAAACTATCCAGAAGATAAGAATACTGAAAAATTAGTATAGCATCACTCCGCTGTGGGGACTTTCAAGTACCTAATATGTGAGAATTTGAAATTCCTATAGAAGACAAGAAAGAGAAAAGGGTAGAAAAAATATTTGAAAAAAAAAATGACTGAAAAATTTTTCAAACTTGGGGGAGTTTATAAACTTACAGATCTAAGAGTTTTGATGAAACCCAAGCAAAAGAAACATGGAGAAACTACACAAAAGCATACTATAATTAAATTTCTTAAAACCAGTGAAGAGCAAGAGTGATGACTTAGTGGTGAAGATGCTTACCTGAGAAGCCTAAGGACCCAGGTATGACTTCCCAGAACCCATGTAAGCCAGATGCACAAGGTGGTGCATGTGCACAAGGTGGCCCATGCATCTGGAGTTCATTTGTAGTGGCTAGAAGCCCCAATGCACCAATTTTCTCCCTCTCTCTTTCTCATAAAAATAAAAATAAATCAGTGAAAACCAGGAAATTTAACAAGCAGCCAGAGGTAAAAGGCACAATTCATACAGAGGAACAAAGACAAGCACGTGGGCTTGATGGAAACATGTAAACTGGAGGACAGTGGACCAACGTCTTGAAAGTACTGAAAACAAAAATTAAATTAAATTAAACTAAATGTTCAACCTATAATGTTTTACCCAAGGAAAATAACTTAGGCGAAGTAATAAAACACCAGCAGAACCTGCACTATGAGAAATGTTGAAGCAAGCTTCTTAAAGCAGCAGGTACATGATATCAGGAAATCCACCTCTACGCAAAGGAATGGAGAGAATTAGAATGGTACATAAATAAGCGTAGAATTTTTCTTATTACTTAAATCATTTAAAAACAGAATCAACTACTTAAAGCAAAGTTTATGTCAAGAAGTGAAATGTGTACCAACAGAAAAAACAGAATTTTTAGAAAGGAAGACAAAAATATTGGTCTCAAAATGGTTAAGAATCATTTATCAGCAAACTTGAAGTAGATTAATAGAAACTTTCCAAACTGAAACGCAAAAAAAAAAAAAAGAATAAAATATATCATATGTATGCATGCACACACGTGCATCCAGAAATTCTGGGACAATATCCAAATACAATAGTAACAGATTCAACCAGGCCAAAAGAAGGTAGCAAAAAAGAAAAAAAAAAAAGAACAAAGCAAATATCGAGACATAGTTGAAAGTGGAAATAAGATTACGGAGAGCTCTCCCACCACCTCCTCCTCTGCAGAAATGCATAGGGAAAATGTTAAATGGAAACGTGATCAAAGTAGATACAGAGAGGCCATGAACATGAAACAACATGAAATCATTAGGGAAATGCAACGTAAAATAATACTGTGGACCCACTAGAATGGTTACGATCAAAAAGACTGACCATAGCAAGGGTTGGAACTCTTAAACATTGGATGGTGACAATGTAAGGTACCAGTGTGGCAAACAACTTATCAGTATTTGTTTTGTTTTATTTTGTTTGTTTGTTTTTGCATATGTGTGTGTAGATATGTGTGCCCCGCATGCGGAAGCCAGAGGAGAACCTCCGGTATCCCTTCATCTCTCATCCGTGTAGCTCCTTGTGATAGGAACCCCTTGAATCTTGATTCTGTCCACCAACCACCCCCAGCTATAATGTGATTATCCTGGCCCCTCTATGGTAAGCGAGCTATGTATTCGAAGCCACCAAAACACAACTAGAAACTTCCTTAGAGACTCAAGCTTGAGACGCTTGAATTACAATTTCCAACCATTGTGGAGGCGGCGGCCACGGACCACTAGGTGGCAGTGTGGTCGCGATTTGCCGGCGAGTAGAAAAAGCAAGCGTTGAACCTCAAGCTGTTTTTCATCTGACATTTAGAAATTTACAATAGAAAACATCCATGGAATAACAGACGGAAAGTCAAATAGTGAGATTCATGTGAACAGCTACAGACATAAAATAAACCCGTCTTACAAGCAGTCACAATGAAGCATACGATAAAAGGCGGACAGCCAGTGAAGTCATGGACCCTTCAAGATAACTTTAATAAGACTAAGGAAGTACTTCTGTGATTATTCCAAGAGGTGAACGTCAGGTAGAACAAGCATGGGAGGTGACAGAAGAGGTCCCTGGATATCTTTCTCATACATTAAAAAAGCCTGGCTTCCTAAGGCTTTTCCATTAGGTTACAGTCCCAGACACCCATTTCCTGTGAGCAACCCTTATTCTTTGCTCCAACTATGTTACTTTGCTCGTTTGTATTTCCCCAAAGTCTGTGCAAAGTCTGTGCAAAGACACTCACAGTTTGCATTGTAAAATCTCCCTCTTCCCTTGTTTCTAGGATGATTACACACCAGAAGTGCCATGTACCTTTGGCCAAGGTTACTCTCTCTGCATTTTCTTTGTTTGTAAAATGGGATAACAAGTCTACCCTTAACCTTATTGGACACAGTTTAAATGAGTTCTTTAACTGTTTTTGTACATGGAAAACACCCTGGTGAGAGTTACTTCTCCAAGTGGATGATTCTCAAAGAGTGAGAGGAAGCAATGCATCGTGGTTCCCTTTTATTAGTGCCTTTTAAGAGCCACATAGGCCTCTAATGTTCAGTAAATATTTAAATCAAAGCATGAATAAATGAATGGGTAAAATACTGCTACATGTGAGACACACAAGGGATGAATTAATAAACATGCTCTGGCATTTAACATTCTGGAACATTTTTATGAGCATATTAATTTTGCCTGCTTAAAAATAGAACATTAAAATTATAAATAAACCTTCAAAATATGTCAACATTTTAGATACAACCAATGTTAAACATTAGGGTAATAGTTTAGAATGGTTAGTTGCTTTTGAAGAGTTGACATTTTTAGCCTTACGTTACCTTTCAGATGATGAGGCTAACCTTATTTTTCAGACTAGAAAAATGAACTTTTAAAGTCACTGATTTTTTTTTTTCCTCTTTAAATAGATTCCTACCTCAATTTGGCAAAGTCCAGGAGTGTGATGGCTATGTTAACTGTGGTTAATATTCTTGTTAAGAAATGAGCCGGGCTTGGTAGTGCGTGCCTTTAATATCAACACTCGGGAAGGAAGCAGACGTAGGAGGATCACAGTAAATTGAGGCCACCCTGAGACTACATAGTGAATTCCAGGTCAGCTTGGACTAAAGTGAGACCCTACCTAGAAAAACCAAAACCAAACCAAAACAAAACAAAAAGACAGGATGTTGTGGTGGTGCATGTGTCTGGATGTGTCTGGAGTTCATTGCAGTGGCTAGAGGTCCTGATGAGCATCCATTCTCTCTCTATCTGCCTCTTTCTCTCTCTCTTTCAAATAAATAAAAATAAAATATTTTTAAAAATTTAAAAAAGAAATGGATATGGGACTGTAGAGATGACTTAGCAGTTAAGGCGCTTGCTTGTGAAACCAAAGGACCCATGTTCTATTCTCCAGGTCCCACATACGCCAGACGCACAGTGACACAAGCATGCAATGTCACACATGTACACAAGGGTGCGAGCACATCTGGAGTTCCACTGCAGTGACAGGAGGCTAATTCTCCCTCCCTCATAAAAAACAAAAAGGTCAGTCTGTTGGGTTTGTCTAAAAAAAAAAGAAAAAAAAGAAAGAGAGAAATGGATGTGCAAACTACAAGAGCTGACTTCATAGAAACAGACCATAGAATAGTGGGCACTTGAGGCCAGGAAGCAGAGGGGCAGGAGAAGAGAGGGACGTTGGATAATGAGTACTAGGAGGGATATGTCTTAGAGTCTACAGCACAGTGTGATGGCTGGAATGCTGTGCTTTACAGCAGTTTATTATGTATTTTGTAAAGAACTAGAAAAGAGAAGTTTGAAGTTTCTCAATACAAAGAAACAATTAATATTTAAGATGGGAATGCTAATTACCTCAATTTAATCATGACACATTGTATCCATTTGCCAAATGCACCCCATAAATATATCCCATTAAAATAAATGAATTGTGGGGAAAATCCTTTGCATCGTATGCATCCTTGGTATACAGAAGTATGGTTACATCAATTTCTAAAATATTCAAGCATAGTTCTTTTTCTTTCTTTCTTTCTTTCTTTCTTTTTTTTTTTTTTTTTTTTTTTTTGGTTTTTCAAGGTAGGGTCTTGCTCTAGCTCAAGCTGACCTGGAATTCACTATGTAGTCTCAGGGTGGCCTCATGGTGATCCTCCTACCTCTGCCTCCCAAGTGCTGGGATTAAAGGTGTGAGCCATCACACCTGGCAAGCATAGTTATTTCTTAAACCAGCTTTTTAAACATCACAATGTAAGATTTTATTCTTGGATTCATTTCCAAGTATGAAGTATTGTATGGACTGTGTACTTTTGTGTACTTTCTTCTCCCATTAAGATTATTTTCCTTTTCTTGAAAAAGTGTAGTTCTCAGGAAAACTGGGTCCAGAGAAAGACAAATGATCTAATACATATGTCAAGTAAATTCTGGAATTCAAGTGATCTTAATATCATCCTTGATAAAGCTGAACGTAAACTAAGAAAAAGTTTTGGGAAAAAAATCAAAGTAGAAAAAGATCAACTCATGCATAGAACTTGTCCAACTGGTGCAGGTTTGGAGTCCTGTGGGGGGGGGGGGAGGGTTGGGAGGGGGAATTAGAGATTCATAAAGATGTAGGAGACCAAGTCCCACGAACCTCTTCTCTGGTCCTTGTCCAAGTTATCATAGAATTGAAAACATGGACTTAGAGAAATTGAAATGATAAGGTTTCTCTTAGGAGAGTTGAGACAGAAACCAGAGCAGGAAAGGCCCTGAAGAAGTTCATTGGGCTGGAGAGATGGCTTAGCGGTCAAGGCGCCTGCCTGCCAAGCCTAAGAATGCAGGTGCCACCTTTAGACAGACGTAAAGTGACGCCAGGGTGCAATGCTGCACTTGTCCACAAGGGGGCGCGCGTCTAGAGTTCATTCACAGTTCCTGAGAGGCTGCTGTAGCGCCCATTCTCTCTCTCTCTCTCTCTCTCTCTCTCTCAAAAAGAAAGAAAGAAGAAAGAAAGAAAGAAAGAAAGAAAGAAAGAAAGAAAGAAAGAAAGAAAGAAAGAAAGAAAGAAAGAAAGATCATCTTGGGTGCAAGGAGAGGAGAGCAGGCTTTCTCGCATGCTTCTTGGGGAAGGGAAAAAGAGAGGGAGTAGGGGAGAAGAACAGAAGCTTACACAGCTCTTAGATCCAGTTATACAACATCTAATTAGGATGAGCCTCATCACCAGGCTCAGGTGTGTAGGAAGAAAGCTCATTGGTTGGCCGACCCAAGAGGAACATTGATGCAGAAAGAGCCCACCCATCTGGGCTAAGCCTGGGAAACAGGAAGAAAGAGGAAGCTGTAGCTGCTGCTGAAGAGGGAGTGAAAGGTTGTTTTTAGCCATCTGGGATGAGACTGGATCACACGGAAATTTGAGTCCTGCCAAGGAAGGCAAGGTGCCTTCCATGTCCCTGCTCACCAGTCCTTTGCTAACTACCTACCAGGAAAAAGCCCCCTTGCTGGGACCAGAGTACACATGCTAGGAGAGAAGTGTCTCCACTCCGGGAGAAAGAGGAGGCTTCCCCTTCCTCTGGCTTTTGTTCCACCCAGCAGCCCTTCCATGCTGACGAGGACAATAAAGATGCAGTCTCCTGATTCAAATGCTGATCTCTCTAGAAATACCCTCAGAGGCATACTCAGAATTAATACTTGACCAGCTTTCTTGTTGAGAGCTAAAATTAACCACTAAATTATGTATGGTGTAGGTATTTACATTTTGGCCCAATTCCATACTGAGATGATTCTCTGAGTGCTGTGGTTTCTGTGCTTGGGGGACAGTGTGTGCATTATTGAACTCACCACTGCCCACCGCTCCTCTTTCAGGAGTACTAACTTCACAGAATGGACGGCATCTATGCAGTGGGCCTTCCAGAGAGAGGCCCGGAAGCTGGCCCTTGGGGCCTTCACTCACTCGCTTACCCCATCTGTCAGATTCTAATCTTTAACCTTGTCTGCTGCGTGTCTTGCTTACTTGACTTCAACTGTCATGTGGGAAGGGACTATGCTTGCAAACTGACAGGTTAATTTTGTCCCTGACTCTCAGGAAACATCTGAAAAATGGATGAATGATAGACATTTCCCCAAGTTACTAACCTTCCCACTTTGGTCATCTCAGTTCTAGTCTAAGCAGGCAACATCTCTCACCTGGACTGTTTGCAATAGCTTTGTAGTTGGATTTTCTGACTATGCTTTGTGTTTGTTTGGTTTGGGTTTTTGAGGTAGGGTCTTGCTCTAGCCTAGGCTGACCTGGAATTCACTATGTAGTCTCAGGGTGGCCTTGAACCCATGGCAATCCTTCTACCACTGCCTCCCAAGTGCTGAATTAAAGGCATGCGCCACCACACCTGGCTGGTTTTCTCCCTCTATGCATTATCTTACCCACCTGCTTTATTATATCTGGCCTCATTCTTCTTTACACCTGCCCTTATGCTTTATTTTTAAAGAGTATTGAAGTGGTTCTATCTTCTGGCGTTTCTTACCTCTAGGACTTTACCTATGGTACTTCCAACTCTATAACTACCTCCTTAGTTTATTTATAAACCCCTGCTCGTCTTTACCCATCAGCCCATATGTCACAGCTTCTCGTAATGGTTTTCTGAAGTTGCAGGTTGTATTAACTTCCCCCTTTCTTTCTCTCTCTCTCTCTTTCTTTCTTTCTTCCTCCCTTCCTTCCTTCCTTCCTCTCTCTCTCTTTCTTCCTGTCTTTCTTTCTTCCTGTCTTTCTTTCTTCCTGTCCTTCTCTCTCTCTTTCTTTCTTTCTTTCTTTCTTTCTTTCTTTCTCTCTCTCTCTTTCTTCTTTCTTTCTTTCTTTCTTTCTTTCTTTCTTTCTTTCTTTCTTTCTTCTTTTTTGAGGTAAGGTCTCACTCTAGCCCAGGCTAACCTGGAACTCACTATGTAGTATCAGGGTGGCCTCGAACTCACAATGATCCTCCTACCTCTGCTTCCCAAGTGCAGGGATTAAAGGTGTGCCACCACGCCCTGCTAATTGCCCCCTTTCTTTGGTCACTCTGTATCTCTGGATCTTGTGGATTTCCTAACTGAATATACTGTATCATTCTGTTTTGTTGCTAATCTATCTGTCTTTCCCTCTAAAGTCCTTTGGAGTAGGAATTATTTTAAGTGTTGTAACAATTTCAGTGGTACACAGAAGGCAGTCAGTAAATATTTATGCTTATTTTCTCTGTATGGGATGAACAAATAGCTAGGAATGCATAGAAATTGACTATTTCCATTAATTATGGGTGTGTCTGCTTTGTGTAGGACCATAGAGTTTGTCCTCATTCTGCCCTGTACTACTCTGGGGGTGGGTACTAGTCACATAGATTATAATGTGAATGTCCATTTACCCCTTGAGTCACCTGACCATAGGTGCTGCCCTGGTGGATCCAGAGGAGATACTGCAGTGGCCACTATAGTTAACCATAAGGCAGTGCGACTTAAAGTTGTAATTTAACTTGATTTTAACACTCTATACTCATTAGACAGATATTCCTATATAATCTATCAGATACTTTATCTTTTCATAGACAAATTCTGATTTAGCCTGGTACATCTCTCCCAGGATGCACCTCATAAGTAGTGAGATGCTTCACCTTCTTTCCTGGGACCACATCCTCATTCTCTCAGATGGATCTGCAATGTGAAGTTTATTTGTATGGAAGGGTGAAAGTCAAGAGATTTCATCAAGAAAAAATAATCACTGACTTGTAAAATTGTTATTCCCTAGCAAGCATATCTGTCAAAAAGAAGAACTTCCTTTAAAATCAGACAATAAAGAAGTCGATTCTAAAGAAAACCAGTAAACAGATCATACCATTACCAAGATTCTAGAACTAGATTAAATGCACTCGATTTATCACTAAATGCCAAATTTATAGACCTTAAGAGACATTCATTTTCTCTAGTAAATCAACGCTTAAATCTTGGAGAATTTTGCATGGAAAGATATATAAGCTGCATTTAGTGATTAGCCTATTATAAGCTAACAGGCAATACACTAAAGGACTCTTTCAATAAAATGACACTAGTGGGGTGGAGAGATGGCTTAGTGGTTAAGGTGCCTGCCTGCAAAGCCTAAGAATGTTTGTTCGAATTTCCAGGCCAGGTCCCACATTTAGCCAGACATAAAGTGATGCAAGGCGCAATGTCGCACATGTACACAAGGGGGTGCACACAGCTGGAGTTCATTCACAGCGGCTGAGAAGCCCTGGCATGCCCATTCTCCCTCCTTCCCTCTCTCTCTCTTTGTCTCTGTGTGTGTCTCTATCAAAAAAAAAAAAAAAACTAGCAAAAAGAGTATCAAGGTATGAGGTATGAGGCCTAGTACAGAATTTAAAATTGACAGCTGGTATTTACAATCTATCTGGAGTGGACATTGATTTGTCTACTGACCAACAGAGTGCTAATGGTTAAGCATGTTGAGCACTTTCATTTGAATATTCAAAACAATTTTTAAGGAAGAAATGATTGCTGTGTGTGTATAATGACATTGGAAATGCACATGTGGAAGGATAAAGAAAGGGAGGGAGATATGAAACATATTTAAAGGGTAGATGTTTCCCAATCAACAGTGCAAAGACCAGCAATAGAAATCAGGCAGTACAGTTTTAGTTCCCTGTGATTTGTCTTATCCCTGTCTTGTCCCTTCCTATTTTCCACTCTCCAAGTCTGCCCTAGAGACTGAAGTTTGGAATCCACATGCTGTGTTTTATACCAGATCTGGTGTGAGTCCCTGGAATTGAACCTATGGAGAAACTGACTGGTTTCCTTGAACACAGCAGGTACTGGTAAGCCCTTGGTATGATGAAGCTCATGCCCCAGTTCTAACCCATATCACAGGACCTGATGGATCTTGTGCTTTACTCTCTGGACTCTGATTTCTGGTTTTAGCCATACAACTGCCCAGCCTTTGCCAAACCTTACTTCCTGATAAGCTAAACTCTGTCTCCAATGTGGAACCTCTGGCCTTGGTCCTGCTGCCTCAGGTTCAAATTCTCTTTCTACTATCTCTTTTAGGGTTAACATGTTACCAATGCCCAAAAATAGATCCCATGACCTTATGCATAAAATAAGACCTACTGGATATTCACATTAGGCTAGCAGGGAACTGAATTTTCTCATTGACTCCAGGCCTTGGGGTTTTATTATGGGACAACTACATCAGTTATTTTTCTTGTTGCTATGTCAACTGACAAAAACAAGTTAAGGGAGGAGAGGGTTGATTTCAGCTTACAGTTTGAGGGGCTGAGAAGGTACAGCAGCAGGAGCAGGAAGCAGCGGGTCATACCTCATCCACAGACAGGGAACAGAGTGACAAGTGCTGGTGCTTAGTGAGCTTATACAACCAAACACCACCAGGTCATGGTATGGAATTGCATACATTCAGGGTTGATCTTCCTACCAAAATAAACCTATCTAGAAAATCCCTAAGAGACATGCCCAGAGATTGGCTTCCATGATGATTTTAAATCCTGCCAACTTAAGAGGAATTAACCATCAAAACTATTCTTGAGCAAGTGTGGTCCTCTCAGCTTCCAAACATTGCCAGGTCACGCCAGCCTTCCACACTGACGTCAGCACCACAGAGGGCTCAGCACCAGGCTCGGTTAGGCAGCTACAGCCTCTGGACTTTGGGAATGATTTGTATTTGTTCCAATCATTCAATGATAGACCCGGTTTCCCAGAACTGCATTTGTAGCATTGATTGACCTGTTTTGTCAACTTTAGGAAATTTTCAGGATCAAATATGAAAAATCATTTGGGATCTGAAGAATGCAGATGTAGAAAAGTATATGTGGAAAGGAAATAAGTTTAAGTTTTAAGAATATAAAGAAAAAATGGTTGATTTACCAAGACAAGATTGTAAGCATTAGAATTAAAACCAAAATGTAAGAGCTTGTTCTCATGTGGGGTAAGTAACCTATCATCAATCTATGAATCTATCTGTCACCTATCTGCCTATTATCTATCTATCTATCTATCTATCTATCTATCTATCTATCTATCTATCCAATATGTTTTGATCACTTTTAATCCACTTCTGCTTTGGGTATGAATCTGACAGAACCTATTTTTGCTAATTATCTTTTGACATGGTATCACTTTAATTTCCAGGGTCATGTTTCCAGTGACTAAATACAGACATTAATAGCATTTTCTAGAAGTCTGATAGAGTTTGCCACTGCTGATTAAACTTGCCTCTATTACTGAAACTACTTTCACTTTTGGACTTAGTGATGTGAGCTGGACACTTTCACTATCCACTTTCATAAAAAGAACACCCAACAGTAGGCCCAGAAGGGTAGTAGAATGAAGATAAAAGAAAAAAAAAATCAAACAAAGGAGAATGGTTCCATAATTGTGACACATATGGAAAGATGAATAATTGCAGGTGATTCATCTTACACATGGTGAAGTAAGGACAGTTTCCTGACAGATAGATGCTCCCAGAGGACATAAGGACATCTAGGTTTGAGGTGGTTGCCAGAGGAAGACATGTAGGAGAGGAAGACATGCAGGACACGAGAGACATTATAATGTCTATAATGTATGTTGGGTGCTGGAAAGGAAATTGACTTACATATGCCACATTGAAAGCCTCCAGACATCACCCTCTACACAGTTTGTGCCTCTCAGAAATCTGAAAATAAGATGGGTTCCTGACATTGATACTATAGGCATCAATACACATATCAATACTCATCTGAGTTTACCTGTCTACAGAAGTCACTTTAAGGATAGGCTATTTCTTAGAATGCAAGGTAGAGTAATGGAGAACACAAAGTGAGTTGAGTCATAACTGAATAAGAAAGGTTTTTTTTTGTCCCAATCTAGGTGACTAACATTTTAAAATGGTGAGCAGACTCAGTAGGATTTGCAAGGGGGAGCCCAGTAAAGATGCCGGCACAATTAACATCACACTGAAGCCATTTTTATTGAAATCATAAAGATTCTGTTTGCTGTCATCGCTCACTTTCCACAGTGTAAAACTTTCTATTCTCTGTTCAATGTAATAATCACAGAAAAGCAAATAAGATGCACAATCATTATAGCAGAGAAGACAAAATTGGCCTTAGAAGCAGAATATGAGATTTTTAATAGAAAATTTATGAGAACTTACTTTTAAAAATCTTAGATTTGGGGCTGGAAAGATGGCTTAATGGTTAAGGCGCCTGCCTGCTAAGCCTAAGAACCCAGTTTCAATCTCCAGGTCCCACGTTTAGCCAGATGCAAAGTGACGCAAGGGTGCAATGCTGCACTTGACCACAAGGGGGCGCGCGCATCTGGATTTCATTCACAGCAGCTGAGAGACTGCTGGCGAACCCATTCTCTGTCTCCCTCTCCCTCTCCCTCTGTCTTTCTCTGTGTCTCTCTCCAAAAAAAAAAATCTTAAGATTTGATGAGAGAATCCATGATTAGTGATATTACACACACACACACACACATACACACACACACACACACACACACACAAATGTCTAGGGTTTTGCTATGTATCAATATAGTATTCTCATTACTTCTAAAATGGTAAAAAAATAAAGCTGTACATGAATTATGAATTTATGTTTATATGTATTACAACTTTGCATAATGTGTTAAGG
The DNA here is from genome assembly GCA_036365145.1 of Orientallactaga sibirica. Lineage (NCBI taxonomy): Eukaryota > Metazoa > Chordata > Mammalia > Rodentia > Dipodidae > Orientallactaga > Orientallactaga sibirica. Next base: position 2,061,604 of record JAEOAD010001605.1, read on the forward strand.
TATGCTATCTCTTGGGTGATAATTGAGATAATATTTCAAAACCAAGATGAAGTTGACCCAGCACTGTTTAGGGGATAGTCATATCATCAGAGAAAGAAATAAGGACCAAGGCCTACAGGTATGAACTGTTTAGTATGTTTAGTGAACAGAGAAGCCAGCAACTGAGTGAAGAAGAAGTTGCTGGAATATACGGACATAAATGAGAGGATTTTGCTGGCAGAGGAAGTGACTTGACCATATTTATACTTTCCAGTATCTCTGAGTGATTGACATTTGGGGTGCTTTGTTGGGATACAGATGTAAAAGCAAGAGATCAGTCGGGAGGCTTCAGCAGTAGCTTAAACAAAACTCAGCAAAGATTGAGCTGCACTGGCAGTGGTAGAGACAGGGCAGAGGTGACAGCATGGCCCGGGATAGGACTTTAAATTTGGTCATGGAAGGTGAAGGTAGGAGAAGAATGAAGTGCTACACTTTGTTTTTAAATTCTCAGTGACAAAGTTTGTGGAAGGTGTTGCACCCTCTTGAGAAAGAGAAGATGGGTAAGATTGAGAGGAAAGCAGGGGTATCTTTTACAAATGTTAAGATTGCTTAAGAGATAGACTACATGTGCAGATGGAGGTTTGAGAAGGCGTCTGTGTACAGAAGTGTGGGGTAAGTGGCAGAAGTCCAAGGAAGTCCAAGGAAGTATCCTTGGCTGTTCAACACTTAGGATTATCCAGAAAAGGTGCTGGAAAGAGACTAAGAAGTTACCAGCTGAGGTGGTTACAAACCCACAGATGTAGGGTGTGGCAGAGGGAATACTCATCTGTGTCGAACAGTACGCTGAGAGATGGTGACCACAGTAGTGACCGCTGGACTTGGCAACATGGGGGACATTTATAATGACTTAGTAGTTTGGGTGGCGATAAGCAGCAGAGCGGGCTGAGGAGGATGTGAAAAATGAAGAAATACAGACTGTAAGGGTGGGCAGGTTTCTAGGGAAAGTTTTGTGACAAAGGGGAAAAGAAATGAATGTGTTGAAGGGAACCTGAGGTCTGAGAGCTGTGTGTGGTATTTTAGACTTGTAGGAACATCTCTGGCAACATTCGCAGACACATCGGGGTGTGCCCGAGGGGAGAGGATGCCGGACCCAGGCAATTGCTGATAGAATTCTTCCGTTGTAGCAGGAGAGAAGGAGACAAGTCAGGCACTCCAGACATTGAGTGACTGCAATGCAATCGTTGCGTTTATTTTATTTCCTCAAAAAAGTTTATAGTTGAGCAAGTGTGTGTATATGTGTTGGGGTGGGGGTAAGGTGCGACAGGTTGAAGAACAGTAAGTAAGAAGATGTGAATCAGCTTTCTGACAGAACAGGGAACCAAACCTGCTGGGATGTGTATTAATATGCATTAGAATTATGGCCTGAGTCTTGCTAGAGGCTTTTAATGTTAAAAATATTTTACTATAACACTTGATACAGTAAAAGTCTACATATTATGCAAGAGTAAGTTAGGAAATATGTATGTATATAGTAAAAGAAAGAATGGTGTTTCCACAATCTATTCAAGATCTAGACTTTGGAATTTGATCAAAAGCACTGATGTCTCCATGGTCCCCTCCCCAGAATTGAAAGGACTCTGAAATGTATGCTGTAACCTAAGTATGAATGGATGATATGGTCTACCTTTACCCTTTCTTGCTTGCTTCATGGGTGACTTTTAGCAATTGTTAAATAGACTTGGAGCAATTAGCAATGCTATTGGAATCTGAGTCCCATTTCACACAGAACTGTGAGTAGCTCATATTTAATTCCTTTAAAATTGCTCTTTGAAAAGGGAGCCTGTGAGAAGGGAGGTAGGTTTCAATAAAGCTTCCATATGCAGTGCACCCAGTCTTGAGTCACATCCAGTATTATACAGCAGCTGTGATTCAGTCTCCAAACTTTGGTGGCAGGAAATATCACATGTAGTTATTATTTTAAATCAATATCCAGCCTGCTCTAAGCTCCAACACTGTGAGGCAGGTGAGAAACTCGGCGTTAGTCATTAAGTCTACAAGATGCGTCAAGGACGTGTTCACGGAGCTGACACAGGGAGAAGCTTGTCTCTAGTTCTCATTCTTCTCAAGCAGGGGCTTCTTACACTTTTCCACTCACAACCCTTTTCACACCCACCTCCCCCCCCAAAAAAAATTTAGGTGACCCAGGTATATAGTTGGCATACAAGTTAATGACAAATCATAAAGAAATTTATTTTAGGGTCTAAGGAGATGGCTCTATGGGTAAAGTGCTTGCTGTGCAAGAATGAGCTGGGTTCAGGTCTCAGCACGCATGTGAAAGCCAAGTGGTTTGGAACATGACTGGAATCCCAGCACTGGGAGGCAAAGACAGGAGCATTTCATCTTGTTTTCTCATTCTCCAGTTGAAAACTATGATGTTTCCTTTAGCTCAACTACCTTATTTTATAGGTGAAGTAGCCACATTCCTTCCAGAGGCAGTGTTACAGCAGAAACAGCGAAGACATTGCAGTTGGCAGAACTGTTAGCTCCCTGGTTCTGTGACTTATGAGCTCTGTGGTATTGGGTCTCAACTTTTTAATCTGTGTGGTGGAAATCGTTCGACTTGCTTACTCTTCAGGGTCACTGAGAGAGTTTATCAGCATGCCATGCAAACATGGAACCTTACTCAGACTGGTGCATAGAAGACATTCAACCATATGGCTTACCTTCCCTCTTGCTCAAAGCCATGTATGTAATGCGTGACAGAGCCAAACAAAAGTCAAGGCTCCATTCCTTCTGGTACATCTCTATTTACATCATTTCTCAGTGTGGTCATCTGAGAAAGGCAATGAAATGTGGATGGCCAGGCCATATTTACAGTAGACAAATCTGTTACCAGTGGACAGGCAGCACACATCCTCAATGTGCAAAGAACATGCCATGTCTCAATCACTCTTCTCATTTCAAATGTTTTTAACATTTGCAAATGTACTTGGCAGCACGGATGACCTTTGTGTCTGAGATGAAGGGGATGGGCCAAGGCCTGCTGGGGTCAGGCTTCCGGCTTCCGGCTGCCAATTTTCTCAGGTTGGCTTTCCAAGTCCCAAAGACAGGCCAAGCGGTCAGCAGGCAGTCAATTAGCAGATCTGCCGTGCTCCATGGTGAGGGGAAAGGAGGCCAAGGTTGTGGGTTCTCTTCCCTCATGCATAGTTACATCTATACAGCAGAAAACAATGAGCTGAGACTGCCAAGACTCCTAGCTCTCAGGCCAATCAATCAACTCTACAATGTACAACCAGGACAATACATTAAGACACGTGACGGCACCACCCAACCCATTCACCACAAATAAGACAAGTCCATTGAGAAGCCACCTATGCCCTGAAATAGTGCACTCGCTCTGTGTCATGTCATGTACATAAAAAAGTCAGATATTCATATATTCATTCACTTAAGCACTCAGCCATCATGCTCAAACCTAGGGATTTTGTAAGCAAACACTATCAACTATATACTTTGTAAGAGCAGATTATTATGCTGCATCTATTAAAATAAAAGCTAACATGCATTTATTAATTCAACACACTAAGCACTTTATATGGATTAGTTTTTTTTAATTATCAAAAAGCCACTCCTAAGGTATTTTTCAATTTCCTGCTTTGTAGATGATGAAAATGAGGTTCTAATTCCTTGGATCACACAAGGGCAGAGCCAGGATTAGAATCATCATTTGTATTTAAGAACAATATGAAACCACCCCCAAGAGCTACAGACTGGTGTGAGGGAATATCTATGGGAAAATTTCATTCTCAAACAAATAAAGAATTACAAATGAACCCTGCTATCCTTGAAATACCAATAAATTTTAAGTTACATAAAAGTCAGTGAGCCTATTCTGGGTGTGAAGGCCATGGAATATGCAGTAAGGCTATATTTGGATGAGACCTTTGTGCAGGAGAAGTGGTTCCCATCTGCTGTACCACAAGGACTCGCATGGTGCTTGTGAACCAGTGTCCTGATGGGTACTAATGGCGTCACTTGTGAGTGGGAAGTTTGTTGTTATGGCAGCAGCTTGTTAAACACATGGAGACACACACTCTGGGAGCCTTCTAAGGACTAAATGTCTGAAGGACAAATCCTTGACTGTGTCTTTTCAACTTTTTCTGATCAGCTGACTCAAACTCTAAAATGTGGAATCACATTTACCACACCCAAACATCTTAATAAACTTAACTCAATAAATTTCAAATGTGTATAATATATGCCTATTATTCTACCAGCAAATTAAACAATTTAAACGTTGCAAGAAAACAATGATTGTCTATACAACAAAATAAATAGACATGCCTCTTTACCTTCACATAGATTACTGACCTGGCCTTTGCACCAAGAAGTCTTTCCTGCAGGCTTATGGATCCATGGGTGGTCCATAGAAGGTCATTAGACCATCCCTGAAGCTCCCAGAAGCATAGAGCAAAGCTGTGAATAGGATTGCATCTGTCTTTTATTTTTTCTAGAGTGAGGTAACCTAGCTATAACTAGATTCTCAAAGGAGGCTGTAATAACCAACATGTAACTAGTAGAATACTTCAGGCTGAGAGAGTTAGAACTTTTTTCTTTTCTTTTTAATAAAATGTTGCTTACAAACCTCAGAAAAATTGTTTTGGAATCATAATGAGCTGTTTTTTTAATCACACATAAACAGAGAGGCAGCTCTTTGGAAAATTAATATAACATGAAAACGTGATTGCTAAGCAACATGTGCATTATGCATCATTTTCATTTTAGCTATTAATGTTCGTATTTCACAATGGCATTTGTAATTAAAGTTCTTCTCTTTAAAACTCACCTTAGGGAGAGCTGGGAAGATGGCTCAGGGGTTAAGGTTCATGCCTGCAAAGTCTAAAGACCAGGATTCGATTCCCCAGCACCCACATAAAGCCAGATGCACAAACTGGTGCATGTGTCTGAAGGCTGTTTGTTGTGGCTAAAAGCCCTGGTGCCATGCTCATTCATAATCTCTCCCTCGCTTCCTCTTTCCTTCCCCCCTCCCTCTCTCATTGTCTCTATCTGATTGCAAATAAATAAATAATAAATAAATAAAAATATTTTTTAAAACTTACCTTATGGGTTCTATAAACTGTAGTATGTTTTTGCTTTTTCCAGGAATTACCTTTTTAAAATTGCCAAATACAGCAGGCATGGTGGAGGATGCCTTTAATCGCAGCACTAGGGAGGCTGAGGCAGGAGCTCACTGTGAGTTCAAGGCCAGCCGGAGACTACAGAGTGAATTCCAGGTCAGCCTGAGCTACAGTGAAACCCACAAAAAAACCAAAAGAAAAAAATTGTCAAATACTTTGTAGAGTAATGAATGGAAATGCTGACATGATTTGGAAAACAATATAAATATTTTATAGACATGTTTTTGGAATATTAGAAAGGAATACTTACATTCTTTTAATTATAGCTGAAAACTGAAGGTCTATTATTAAAAGAAAAATAATTCTGAACTGCAGTATTAATTTCAGAGTAAATTTCATGTGTAACTCAACATTTTAATGGATGTTACCTATTTTTTTTACCTATAATAAGAAGTTATAGGGATGGGTATATGGCTTAGCAGTTAAGGCCCTTGTCTGCAAAGCCTAAGGACCCATGTTCGACTCTCCAGGTCCCATGTAAGCCAGATGCACAATGTGACACAAGCTTGCAAGGTCACGCATTCACACATCTGGTGTTCAATTGCAGTGGCTAGGGGCCCTGGTACACCAATTCTTTCTCTCTCTCTCATTAAAAAAAAAGAAGCTACAAAGCTTTCTTGAATTGTTAAAGTAAGAAATATTATTCAAATCCTATGAAACTGCCAAACACTTTTCTAAATTCTGAATGGAAGGCAATATTAACCATGGCTTGGAAAGCAATGGAGATTTTGAACCTTTAAAATTTAGACCATACTAGTGTGGGAGGGGCTACTGGAATTGACCATACTAGAGCAAAACAACATCTAGAATGACTCACGTCACTCTAGAAAATTTCTGAAAGAAGAAGACGACTTCTTAGAAATGAAAATGGAATTTAATCACTTCTAAGATTATTGCTATTGATTTTTGTATACTTTGGGGCTTTGTGTAATTTTATATTAAATCTTCTGTAAAAAAGCAATTTCAAGGATGCATTAGCAATAATACCAAATCCTTCTCAAATACATAAACTTCTTAACTTAGAAAAGATTTCATTTTGCTGAAAGCTCATATTCCCTGAGGTCCCAACTCAGACCCAGTCTCCACACTCAGAACTTCAAGTGATGACTGAGGAAAGACAGGAAGTGCTCTAGCTGCCCTGGTGGGTCAGTTTGGTCCCAGGGCAAGAGGACATATCACCCAGCGGGCGATCACATAAGTGACTAGGAGTGCTGAGCAGTGCCCATGAAGTGGAGGGAAACAGCACGAGGAGTATGCCAGGCTTAGAAGCACTAACTGACCTGTAAAGAAACATTCACCCCAATAGCTCCCCAAGAATGGGCTTATTAGGCTTTCAAGACAGCAAGCAGACAATTTTTCTTCTCTCATTAATAAATAAGAGTAACAGTGACAAATGTGAATTACAGAAAATTTGGTGATACATAAAAAGAAAATTCTCACCCATTTTGTTTTAGTCCATTTCTTCTCCTAACACAAATACTCGAGTCTGGTTAATTTATAGAGAATTTTTCATTTTCATAATCTTGATGGCTGGGAAGCCAAATATCAAGGTAGTGGCAAGTTCAGAATCTGGTAAGGGTTGTTTGATGCTTCCAGGATGTCACGTCTTTGCTGCCTCCCCCAGAGGGAAGCGACTCTGTGATCTCACCTGGGTAAAAGCAGAGTGGCTAGTAGTTTCCTTATAGGTCTCATCCACAAGTCATAGTCAATCCTTTCCCAATGGTCTAATCACCTGTCACGGCTCAGCATTGAGAAATACTGTCTCACTGAAGATTACGTCTCAACATGTACAATTTTTTAAGTTTTTAAAAAAATATTTTATTTTAGCCAGGTGTGGTGGCGCATGCCTTTAATCCCAGCACTCAGGAGGCAGAGGTAGGAGGATTGCCATGAGTTCAAGGCCACCCTGAGACTACATAGTGAATTCCAGGTCAGCCTGGACTAGAGAGAGACCCTACCTTGAAAAAAATAAAAAAAAATTTTTAATTTTTAATCATTTATTTGAGAGAGAGAGAGACAGAGACAGAGAGAATGGGCATGTCAGGGCCTCCAGCCACTGCAAATGAACTCCAGTCGCATGTGCCACCTTGAGCATCTGGCTTATGTGGGTCCTGGGGAATTGAACCCAGGTCCTTTGGCTTTTGCAGACAAGTACCTTAACTGCTAAGCCATCTCTCCAACTCCTTTTTTTTTTTTTTTTTTTTCAAAGTTTTTATGTTATGTAATGTTATTTTATTTTTTATGAGAGAGCAAGACGGGGGTTGGGGGAGAGAGAAACACTGTACCAAGGCCTCTAGGCACTGCAATTGAACTCCAGAGGCGTGCACCACCTTGTGCATATGTATGACCTTGTGTGCATGCATCACCTTGGGAATCTGGCTTACATGGGTTCTGGGGAGTTGAACCTGAGTCCTTAGGCTTTGCAGGCCAGTGCCTTACTGCTAAGCCCTCTCTCCAGCCCCTAAATTTTTATAATATTATTTATTGATTGGAGGAGAGAGAGAGGGAGATGGATAATGGGTATGCCAGGGCCTCCAGCCACTGCAAATAAACTCCAGACACATGAGCCACCTTGTGCTTATGTGGGTCCTTGGGAATCAAACCTGGGTCCTTAGGCTTCACAGGCAAGCACCTTAACCACTAAGGCATCTCTCCAGCCCCAGAATTTTGGAGCGGACACAGCCTCTCCAACCATAACAAAGTCCAAGCATTAAGGACTACCCACATGGAATACTTTTCCTTCAGACTGAGTGAAGGTGTTAGCACCTACATGGAGTGGAAGTAAAGGGCAGGGAGCGCCACTCAAGAGGCTGCTGTCAGAGAAAGAAAGCTAGGGATGGAAGAGCCAAAGTTCCAAATCACACGTGCTCTTTTCTTCAATCAATCAGAAACAAGGAGGTGCTGCCCACACCCACTGAGGTATTTCCTGCAGAGCAGCTGTGTAAACAACTCCTTTGCTTCTCTTTTGTGAAGGCTGGCATCTGGAAGGAGGGTGAATGAGAGGAGCCCTGTTTGTGAGAATAGAACTATATTTGTGTTTGGGGAATAACAGTTCCTCTGGCCAAGACAATCCATAGACAACATCATGGACAAGATTGATTGGAGAAGATGCGGACAGGGAGATGGAGCACTCCAGAGTGACAGCAGGATTTGGAATGTCTGTGCATCCTTGGTAACCAGCACCTGGCACTAGGCAGGCCCTTGGCACCTGTTTACTGAATGAGTAAATACACTAACTGAGCTTTAAATCCCTCCCGTGGCAGAGAAGGGAAGAATTGTCAGCAGTACCCAAGTGGTACCAAATAAATTGGGCTTCCTGACTTTCCATGTGAATACAGGGTGCTCCAGACAAAAACCAAAAGAGACTCAGAAGAATGAGGGCCAGAGAGCTGTCAGGATCTGTCATGAATTTCAGGTTGTGTTCCCTCCCCAGGCTAACTGTTAGGACACTCAGCAAACACAGTTTGGTTGGCACAAGAGAGGTTATAAGACACCAGGTTGTTGTGTAAGACTGAATATTTTCTACACTTCATTTTATTACAATAAGCAGCTATAGAAGGTCTTAGGAAAGAAAATGATTTGATTAAAAATCAATATGGTTGGTCTCTGTGAGAAGTGGGGAACAACACGAATCAAGGAGCTATATTAATGAATAAGGATACTAAGGCTTTATGAGTAAAAGCCCATTAAAATTATTTTGGCAGTTTTCCTTATCAGATTTAAAATCCAGCTGTGTTGCACACAAGAGATTGGATGTTTTTGCTTCTTATGAAGGTGATGTTGAAAGTTAACCCCAAATGTAATGATTTGTGTGTGGGGGGGGGGAGGTGTGGGTGTTACGGTCATGGGAATTCTGCCTCACAGGTACAGTCATGCCATTAGAAAAGGGTTAACAGTGGGTTAACCTTCCTTCATGTGGGGTAAGAAGGCCTGTCCTATGTCAGTGCCTTGATCTTGAACTTCCCAGCCTCCATAATTGTGTACTGATAAATTTCTATCCCTTAAAATGTGGGGTGGAGGGATGGCTTAGCAGTTAAGGTGCTTGCATGCAAAGCCAAAGGACCCAGGTTCAATTCCCCATGACCCACATAAGCCAGCTACATATAGTGGCATATGCATGTGGAGTTAGTTTGCAGTGGCTGGAAGCCCTGGCATGCCCATTCTCCCTCCCTCTCTTTCACCCTCTCTCTCTCTCTTTCTCTCTCTCTCTCGGTCTCAAGTAAATAAATAAATAAGATTTAAAAAAACTTTCTTTGTTACTGGGCTGGAGAGATGGTTCAGTGGTTAGGAGCACTTCCTGTATGTGGTATTTTGAATGGGAAATGTCACCCATAGCCTCATGTGTTTTGAATACTCAATTCCCACTGGCGGCAATTTGAGAGTTTTGGGGGGAGACAGGCTTTGGGGTGATAATGTCCAGCTTATTAACTCTTGCTACTTTCTGCCGGCTGCCATAGCAAGATGTGATACCTAGCCTCTGCTTCCTGTCACGCTTCCCCTCAACACTGTAAGCTACAATCAACTCTTGCTTCCAATAAGCAGGTGTTTTGTCCCAGTGACGTGAAGGTAACTACAGCACTGTGAAAGCACAGGACCCAGAGAGGCCTGAATGCTCACTCGATTTCCATCCCTGGGACTGACAAAAATAGTTGGGCATGCCACACTTTTGTTACCTCAGTCCCGTGGGGAACAGAGAGTAGAGAATCTCTAGAGCTTGCAGATAAGCAAAACAAAACAGCAACAACACCAAAACAGCAAGCTCTGAGATCTAGAACAACTCCAGCTTGAGTAAGAAGATGCAATGAAGAGGCCCACCAGAGCGGCCTCTCGTGCCACCACAGGTGGTCACACAGGGTGCCTCAAAGGCATATACGTGGGCACACACCACACCATAGTACATATACACATGTACAAAAAATTTATTTTGTTTCATTGTGTAAATCATACTTATGCTTGAAAATATAACAAAAGCTCCTGAAATCATTTCTTTGGGCTTTTTTCCATAAATCCTTACTAGCAAAAGGGCAACCAAGACAACTCATGAAAGGTTTGAATCACCTCATGGTTTTTCTTACTATAAATACAGCTACACCCCTGCCATTAGTAATCACCCCTTCTCATAGTCATGAATACAACTTACCTCCAATCAGAGGGAGTCGACTTGAAACAAGTGTTTATTCAACACCAAGGCAGCCCAGCAAATCGTGTTAGCTGCACTTACAGTGAAGATTGCTGGAGAATATTAAAATTCCTTTTTCCCCAGAGCATGGCCTTTGAATGTGCCTAGGGTCTTCATGCTCAAGGTAAGCACTTTGAAGCGCATACCTTTATTCTAAATGGAGTTCTTGAGAGCGAGAAAGAAAACATGTGCTGTCCTGGGCAGCTCTTCCTGTAACAGCCATGTCTTCATTTTGAATTCTTAGAGCTTTTATATTAATGAAATTCAGCCAAGAGATCACTTGTGATATAGTGTACATATTTTTTGGTTTTATCTAATTAATTTCTTTTCGGTATTGAGGATTAAATTGAGGGCACTCATGCTAGGCAAGCACTTTATTACTGATCAACAGCCTTAGTCATCTTTTTAAGACAGGGTCTCCCGCTTAGCTGACCGGGCTGGCTGTGGTGGTTGAGTTTGCTGTCAAATTGACTGTGTTAGGAACGGAGTGACTGATACCTTCTTGTGTGGGTCTGTGAGGGCATTTCCAGGAAAGGTTCACTGAGTGAGTAAATAAGTCCTCCCAAATGGACAGTCCTTTGGCTATGGGACTGTATATAAGGAAACTCCAAGAAAACATCAGAGCTTTTGCTCCCAGCTGCCCGTGCTGCTGGCTGGCATGTGCTTTTTGTGAGGCTCCCCTTTCTGCTCATCTGTTTGGCCTCATGAACTGAGCAACTGGCCGGTTCCTGGCCTTACCAGCTTGCATCCAGTCTCATGGACTGAGCCGCTAAGAATGTGATGGTTTGAACGAGATGTGTCCCAGAGCTTCAAGCGCTTGGAATACTTGTATCCCAGCTGGTGACAGTTTGGGAGGTATGTTAGTGAGGGTGGATGTTGAGGCTTATTAGCTCAGCTCAAGATTGTAAGCCAAAATCAAAACAAATTCCTCTGATCAGCTGCTTTTTAAAAATTTTTTTGGAGAGAGACTGAGAGAGAGAGAGAGGAAGACAGATAGAGATGGGTGCTCCAGCAGCCTCTCAGCTGCTGCGAATGAAATCCAGATGTGTGTGCCCCTTTGTGGTCAAGTGCGGCATTGCACCCTTGCGTCACTTTGCATATCTGGCTAAACGTGATCAGTCCTGATCAGCTGCTTTTGATTGAGTGCTTTATCCCAGCAATGAGAAGGCAGCTATAACAAGCAGTGATGCTCTATGGATGTGAGCACAAATGTTTAGCAGGCAATTTGACAGGACCCTCACATCCATCTAATAAAATCATAACTGGTTTTTTCCTACTGGGGTCTATGATCTTCCTAGCCACAGGATTTTGACCAGGTTCCCATACCAGATAGAACTTCTGCAAAGCAAGCCTTAAATACAATCAAAAAGTAGTTGGTTGTACCCACAATAATCATGCCACTATTGCACAGGCTGGCACATCTTGCCTGGCATGTTGGTTCTTTCACTTCTTGTTTAAAAGCCCTTCTTGGGCTGGAGAGATGGCTTAGTGGTTAAGGCGCCTGAGCCTAAGAATGCTGGTTCCAATCTCCAGCAGTTCCAATCTCCAGGTCCCATGTTTAGCCAGATGCAAAGTGACACAAGGACGCAATGCCACACTTGCCCACAAGGGGGCGCACGCATCTGGATTTCGTTCACAGCAGCTGAGAGACTGCTGGCGCACCCATCTCTATCTGTCTCCCTCTCCCTCTCTGTCTCTCTCTCTCTCTGTCTCTCTCCAAAAATAAATAAAATAATAATAATAAATTTTAAAGTCCTTCTCAACACAAGCAATTCAGAGGTAGAATACTCCCTGACTGTCAGTGAGTTTTCCTTCCTATGTATTCAAGGTTGGATCTGAGGCACCTGCTCTATCACCTTTACCTCAATCTCTTCTTCTCACTGTCTAACTCCTCCCATGAGTTCCATTGATCCAATCTGTGTTTTGTTTCCCTTTTGGCCTGTTAGCTACAGGAGACAGGAAGCCAGCACCTCTATCTCATCTCTTTTATACAATTTACCTGACAAATCAGACACTAATGCAGAAGATGTTAGCTGCATGTCCCTGTCCCTGTCCCTTTGTAACTCTTTATATTATTATTGTTATTATTATTATTTGGTTTTTCGAGGTAGGGTCTCACTCCAGCTCAGGCTGACTGAGAACCCACTAAGTAGTCTCAGGGTGGCCTCGAACTCACAGTAATCCTCCTACCTCTACCTCCTGAGTGCTGGGATTAAAGGCATGCGCCACCATGCCCAGCTGTTTGTTTATTTGTTTGAGGTAGGCTCTCACTCTAGCTCAGGCTGACCTGGGACTCACACTGAAGTCCCAGCCTGGCCTCACATTCATAGCAATCTTCTTACCTTTGCCTCCTGAGTGCTGGTATTAAAGGCATGTGCCACTGTGCCCAGCTGTAACTTTTACATAAACAAGTTCTCTCTGTGCAGCCATCTGGATTTCAGCTGTATAAATTATTACCCATAACAATGGCCAGGCTACCTCTGCTACAGCTTGCCAACACTCTTGTCCTTCAACACATTCTCTAATCTGACAACTATTTTCAGGGCATCCCTGTACTCCCATTGGTGGCCCCTACTCAGCAAGCTTGTGTACCATTCCATACCAAATACAGGAAGATGGCCACCCTTGGATTTATCCCACATTCTTCCTAATGGAGCAGCCTCAGTTTCATGTCTTAATTCCCTGTAGCAAGAACCATGCAACTATCACTACTGCCAGAAGGCACAGCATTCCACACCACATTTCATGTGGTGCATGTCACAGAGGGTATATGTTGCTAAACATAATACAACCTGCATCAGTGATGCTGTTTCTAACCTTGGATGATGAGCACAGCTTTAACCCAGCTCTCCCTGTTTGTGCACACGGTTTCCAAGACAATGAGAAGACATACTAATGGAGAAAGCTGTGGTTGCTTGATGCTGTTACTATTAAGAAACAACATTTTTAAAAAAGGGGAGGCCAGAGAGATGGCTTAGCAGTTAAGGCACTTACCTGCAAAGCCAAAGGATCTTGATTCAATTCCCCAGGACCCATGTAAGCCAGATGCACAAGGTGGCACATGTGTCGGGGTTCGTTTATAGTGGCTGGATGCCCTAGTGCACCCATTCTCTCTATCTATCTATCTATCTATCTATCTATCTATCTATCTATCTATCTATCTATCTTCCCTCTTTCTGTTGTTGGTCAGGGAAGTCACAGATACCCCCAAAACATTATAGGCCATTGCCTAGGCCCTTGGTTTCCCACCAGGGATAGATGGTAAGATGTGGGTCCTTGCTGTTCCCGGGGGTCATTGGCCACTGATGTCCCAGGTGCAGAAGGAGTTGGGGGGAAGCAGAGTCCTGGAACAGGTGAGTGTGACAGGCAGGAGGCTGTCTGATGGATAGCACTCTGTCATTTATTCAAAAGGGAAGTGGGTTTATAAATTCTTGAGAAAGGTTGAGAAGGTACACACAGACTATAAGGCGATTGGATACATAGGTTTATGGGTTGCTATCTAATTGGCTGGTGTTGGAAGGCAGAAGTCATGAGGAAGACAATGCAAGGGAGATAACAGAAGAGGCAGGAAAAGCTATATGAGTTCAGCCACATATTGGATGGCTACAGCTGCAGGGAGACTATTTATAAGAGTCTCTTGGGCAGCTAGCCACAAGGTCAGGAACTGTGGGGCTAGGCAAAGCCTGACTATGGAATGGTCAGGTGCTTTTGGGATAGAGGGGAGGGCCTGCTGGTTCTGCCCACTCTGGGCAAAGATAGTGCACTCTACAACTTTGCCCAAGGGCAGGGATGGCCAGCTTCATCACCAGAGTGGGTTCCTCATGATAAGGCCAGCTGCAACCCCCACAGCCCAAGGTCCCTGGCCATGTCCAACAGCTCAGGCCAGCTTCTTCACAATCCCAGCCTGTGTTCAGCAATGCCCAACAGTAAGACCTTATTGCTGAAGACTCCACATACTTGGGCTGCAAGGTCACTGAGAAATCCTGCTGGAGCTGAGCTGAAAACCTCCTCCATATGGACCAGCTGACAGAAAGCTAGAAAAAGCTACACTGCATGCAGTTCAGTAGGAGAGAGAAAACACCAGTGAAGATACTCAGCAGTGGACACTGCAAGCTTTAAATTTGGCCAGCCAGACCAAATGAGCCAATGGGTGTAATAGTGGCATCTCTGTTATGGGGGAAACCAACCACTCTCTAATTGGCCTGCTCCATGGGAGGGAATACGTCCCTGATATTGAAAACCTATGACAGGGCTAGTCATGAGCCCTAGGGGTGTAATGTCTGCTGGTGTCTCACTAAATGTATATACTATGCTCACCAAACGGCCCAGTAAGCACATCTCTTAATGTCCATACCCATATATTAATGCTACTCTCACTTTTGGTTAGAGAAGCTTCTCTTTTCAGATGGTGGTGACCTTGGGATGACTCAGAAGGCACCATGGTGCTGAGAAGAAGGGACAGAGGAGTGCTCAGCACTGAAACATCTCAAACCCACCTTCCAAGGCTCAGGGTCCATTGCGGAAGAGGGGGAGGAAAGAATGTAAGAGCCAAAGGAAGAGTAGGACTCCTTACAATGTGCTCCTCCAGACACAAAATGGCCTGGATATCCATGACCTCACAGTGCCTGACACTACCTACACAAGACCATCATAATAGGAGGAAAAGACCATGACATCAAACTGAAAAGAGAGACTGATTATTGAGAGGAGGAGGGGATATGATGGAGAGTGGAGTTTCAAAGGGGAAAGTGGGGGAATGGAGGGAAGTACCATGGGATATTGTCTAAAATTAAGGAAGTTGTCAATAAAAAGTAACTAATTAAAAAATAAATAAATAAAATAAAAATTAATTTTAAAAAACAAACTGATTTGCCAGGCAGTGAAAATAAACTCTGTAGCCCAGACATCCATTCCAAGTGAGAGAAAAGTATGTGACAGATGCAAGGAAACAGGAGGGATGTGATCCAGAGGGGTCAGAAGCAAGAGGCACACATCAGGTGCTCTGGGAAATAGGAGGACCTCATCCTGGTGAGTTATGAGAACATCTTGCAGGAGGTGTGGGGCAGCACAGTGTGGGGGTATTTGGAGAAAACATAGCAATTCATGCCAGTTAAGACACTGCGGTGTCTTTTCCATCCTAAGGGATTGGCTGACCTGCTTTGTTTTTCCTTACCACAAGCTTCCATTGGCGAACTCTGCTTGCTGTATCAGTTACTTTCTTGTCATTGGAACAAAATACTAGACCAAAAGCAGCTTAGGAAAAGAGAAGGATTATTTCAGTTTCCAATGCTGGATGGTAGAGTCCATTGTGGGTGGGAAAGCAGGGCAGGAGCGGACACTGGCATCAGCAAGGAGGAAGTAAGTAGAGAGAGAGAACAGCGTTTGCAGTCTGACTTCAAACCCCGGCCCCCAAGTGACACACTTCCTCTAGCAAGGCTCCACTTCCTAAAGGTTCCACAACCTTTCATAGCAATGCCATCACCTACTGAAGTGTTCAAACAGATTAGCCTATAGAGGACATTTTCTATTCAAACCATCACACTTACCTTTCCATATATATATATATATATATATATTTTTTTTTTTTTTTCTTCTAGGATTTTGTTCTTTAGGTTGTCCTCACCATCTCCCTGAATTCTTAAAATGATGACAACACCAATCAGTGTGTACGGCACAAAAAGAGATTACACCATTCACCTATTTTGAGTTTTTTGTTGGTTTCCCATCTGTGCTGGTTTGATCAGATGTGCCTCATAAACGCCTATGTTCTGAACGCTTGGCCTCCAGCTGGCGGCATTCTGAGAGGTGGACCTTGCTGGAAGAGGTTGTTGGGAACAGGCTTCTGGGTGTTATAGCCCAGCAGCTCCTTTCTTGCTGCTTTCTGCCAGCTTCCAAGGAAAGGAGTGGTGTCCAGCCTCTGTTCTACCATCTTTTTCCTGTCATAATGAAGCTTCTCCTTGAGACCAGAGGCCAAAGTAAACCCTTTTTCCCATCAGCTGCTTTTGGTTGGGGGTTTGGTCCTAGCAGTGAGGAGATAGCTACAACAAGGCTATGGGTGATCAGACCCTGAGTCTTCTTTTTCCACCCCAGGATCACTGCCTAGCGCATTACCCCAGTTATCACTTCCAGATGTCACATATGTGTATATTTATCACCCTGTCTGGGAGCTAAGTCATGAGAGATAGAGATGGACCAAGGCAGGGGCAACATACACAATGTTGAAGAAAGGAAATGAGTAGCTGTTCTCAAAAATTTGTTTCTGATAGTGTTATGGATGGTACTAGGAGCCTCAGTGATGTTCTTGATTTTATTCTTTCATGTTGGAGTGCAGAGTTCATCAAAACATGCTGTATTCTCAACTCTGTCATTTTCTGGATCTAGTAGGGCCCCTTCTTTGTGAATAACTCACTGACTGTTGGAACTTTAGGAAAAAATAAAAGGGAACCGAGAAGTCATTGGCTTGTAATAATTACTTCATATTTAATGTGTTCTCCAACCTGTTTAGCCTTCCATTTTCAAGTAATTGACAAACATATATCAAGTGATCCTGTATGGTGGAAAGTGGACTTTTACCTTTGGATCTAGTTTGTCATAAATTGGAGATGGACTACCATTAGGTAGTCTTATAGATTTTCTTTGACATATTTTGTTTTACCTTTAAATAGAAATATAGGTGATTTTAAAATTATTTGATTAGCCAGGTGTGGCAGTGCACACCTTTAATCCGAGCATTTAAGAGAGAGAGGTAGGAGGATTGCTGTGAGTTCAAGGCCAGTCTGAGACTACATAATGAATTCCAGGTCAGCCTGGGCCAGAGCAAGACCCTACCTCAAAAAAAAATCTGATAAGTTACATTTTAAGCTTTCAAAAATGTTTTTCATGGGCTGGAGAGATGGTTTGGTGGTTAAAGCACTTGTCTGTAGTGCCTAAGAATTCCCCAGAATCCACATAAGACAGATAAACATGGTGGTGCATGTGTATGGAGTTTGCTTGCCATGGCTAGAGGCCCTGGTGTGCCCATTCTCTCTCTGTCTGTCTGTCTGTCTGTAAATAAATAAATAAATAAATAAACAAATAAAAAATTATAAAAGGTCCTCAGCATCTAGTCAAATTGCTAGTCCTGGAATCTATCCCACAACCACTGTTGACCAGATGTGGCAAACCATTCTATTCCCAATATAACCATTTCCTCAGAGAAAGAATGTGCTTGATTTCCATTATGGTGACAAGATTCCTGAAATCATCAACCTAAAAGGACAAGTTTATTTTGATTCACAGTGTCCATGGTCTGGTGGCCCCAGTGCCTTGGGAGTTGTGGTGGCCCAGCACTTAATGGCTGGAGCTTTTTGCAGAGAAGTAGTGTGCACCTCATGGTGACCAGGAAGTGAGCAAGAAAGACAGAAAAGTACAAGGATCTCAATGTCCTCCTCTGGGCACATTGTCTACAACCTAGCTTTCTCCCCTTGGGCCCCACCTTCTGAAGGTCCCACCACCTTCCAACAGAGCTACAGGTTTGGGACAAAGTCTGCAACATACAACATTTGGGGGACACTTAACCAAACCACAGCAGAGAATTTTGCATAAAGAAAATGAAGCAAGAAGACCAGAGGACCCATATTTGTGGGTTAGCCCAGCAGTTAAACTCTCTGAACTCCAATGTTAAGAAGTGTTTATTCTCTTTCAAGGTTATAAAAGTTATTTCAACTGCTTTAGCAGGTAATTGGCCAGTCAGTGAAGAAGAAAAAAAACCTCTGGTACACAGCATACTAACTTAAACACAGTTCATGTTTTATTGTTGGCATGTGTTAAAGTTTTGTGACAGTACTAATGAAGAAGATGGCAGGAAGTTGCTGAAGTTCATGCCCGTTATCACAGCACTGGGGAGATGGAAGTAGGAGGAAGGCCAGCTTAGGCTAAAGAGTGAGGTCCAGGCCTAGGCTAGATGAGACCATGCCTCAAACACACACGCTCACACACACGCACACACAGGGAGGGGAGGGAGAGTGCTTATTTGACGAGCACTAAGCACTTGAGGACTAGAAATGATCTGGTCAGTAGTGAATGTCAAATTAGTTCTAAGACTAGCGACAAGGGTTAATTTCTCTACTGGCAATAACATCATTTTCTGTATTGATAATTTAAAACTTGTTAGTTGCCAATCAAATTCACTGTGGCAAAAAAAAAAAAAGACATTTTTATCTTGCCATAGAAACATAAAAGCATTAGTAGATAATGTCTTTCCTGGCAGGATATTAAAAAAAACCAAGCAGCTGTCACCATGCCCTTACCCATGCTTTGAGCAAAATTATTCTTTCACATCTCTGAGGGGAGGAAACACAATGAAGCCTAAGTTGATTGCATTTGCCAGAGGACTCCTTAGCATATTCTTTTCACGTATGAAATTTCAGGGTTTTGATTCAGACTACAAATCTCAGTACAGATTCCAGATACTCTGTGTTTTAGCTAATGAACCATATGGTGAAATATAGTTTTAAAACTTGCTGGGCTGGAGTTGGCTCAGCAGTTAAAGGCACTTGGTTGCAAAGCCTGATGGTCTGGGTTTGATTCTCCAATGCCTACATAAAGCCAGGCACACGAAGTGGCACTTATGTCAGGAGTAGAAGCAGCAGAAGACCCTGATGTGTCCATACTCACTCACTCTCTCTCAAATAAATAAATAAAAACATTTGAGGGCTGGAGAGATGGCTTAGCGGTTAAGGCGCCTGCCTCCTAAATCTAAGAACGCCGGTTCCAATCCCTAGGTCCCACGTTTAGCCAGATGCAGTGACGCAAGGGATCAATACCGCACTTGACCACAAGGGGGCGCACTCATCTGGATTTCGTTCACAGCAGCTGAGAGGCTGCTGGTGTGCCCATCTCTATCTGTCTTCCTCTCCCTCTCTCTCTACCTCTCTCTCTGTGTCTCTCTCAAAAAAAAACATTTGAAAATACTTTTTAATCTTGCTAATTATTTTTTCTCTTTCTTTCATCTTTTTTTTTTGAGACAAGATCTCACTTTATAGACCAGGCTGGTATAGAATTCACTTTGTAGCACCTCTGCCTAGCTTTAACCTCTTGGCAGTCCTCCTGCCTCAGGTGCCCAAGTGCTGGGATCATAAGTGTAAGCCCACAACACCTGGCTTGGCAGTAAACTTCTAAAATCCATAATTTGAGCTGGAAAGATGGCTCGGTCAGGAATGTTCTTGCTTCTTGAACACAAGAGCCTGTGTGCTATTCCCAAAACCCACATTTTAAAAGTTGGATCTAGTGGTACACACTTGTGATCCCAGCACAGGAAAGACAGAGACAGGCAGAGTCCCTGGGGCTCACCAGCCAGTCAGTCCAGCCTATGTGGGTGAAAATAGTCCACAAATCCTTAGTTTCTCTATGTTCCTCACTTCCTTTTGTTCTTGTGTTCTTTCTGCATAGCTAGGGATCAAGCACAGGGTTTGCATCATGTCTGGCAGGAGTTTTGTCACTGTGACTCCCAGCCCAGTCTTCATTTCTTATTTAGCAGCTGTGGAATAAATGAAAGGAGTCGCTCCTTCCTCTGCTCATTGAATACCCACGCTGTAAACTATAACTAAAATATAGTCATGAGCTGAATGTTTCCATGCAGTTGACAAACTGCATAGGTAGTGATGGCCCCAGAAGATTATCAGAGAGCCCCCAAAATCCCTATTGCCTAATGACTGTATGACCAAAGAAGAGGCCAGAGAAAAGGAAGCTTGCAAGAGAAGAAAATGTAGAGCCCCCAAGAAAGGGTCTGACAGCTTATGAGGCCCAGGAAGTTCTTTAAGAAGTTTGATGACATGCTACTTGTGTGCATGCGCGCGCGCACACACACACACACACACACACACACACACACACACACACTGAAATGGTTTTATTTTCTTAATAATGGAGCATTGTGTTTACAAGAATGTGTGCAATGAGAAAACAGAGAAACAAACCAAGCGAACAGCATCATGGGCACGAACACTTCCTGAAGAAAAGCCTCAGGCAGGACCTACAGGAAGGACTCCAGGAGAAGGGGGATGTCATAGAAAATGACAGCTCCATGCGGAGGGGGGCGGCTGCTCCTGAGGACCTTACAGTGAGGCAGGTGCGGGGGTGGGGTGGAAGATAGTGATACTGATGGTTCTGAGCTCATGTAGACCTAGGCTTATGTATGCTTGTGTCTTAGCTTTTAAGAAAACAGTTTTAAAAAGATAAAAGCTAAAACATTTTAAAATGACCTAAAGCACACTGAAAATATAAAAACTACTTTTTTGTGTAGCTCTACAATGTACTTGTTTTAAGTTGTTTTAAAGAAGATATAGTAAGATAATATTAATTTATTGGTAAAGGACTTTTATGATGAGTTCAGTGCAGCCTGGGCATGTGGTGTATATAATCTATATCATGTGTGGTCTTGTTGGAGACCTCACATTCACTCACCACTCACTCATCTTATGTCCCTGCAAAACCTAATCAGGATAAGTGCCTTAGATAATGTTTTAAATTTTTATAACATACTTTTATTTTGCTTTGTCTATGTTTAGATAGACTTCAATGCACAAGGGCTTGCCACTGTATTACAGTGCCTAGAGTGCTCAGTACAGAAACAGGCTATAGAAGTCAGTAGCCCAAAAGGACTAAGTTGGGCAACACAGCATAAGTGTGTATTCCATTGAGTGGAAGCACACTTTCTGATCATCACACAACAAAATTTCCTAAACAATGCTTTTCTCAGAATGCATGTTTGTCCTTAAGCATGATTTAGTTATTTTCTAAATTTCTATTTTTTGCCATAATCCACTCTATTTTAAAAAAATATATTTTATTTATTTATTTACTTACTTGAGAGTGAGAAAGAAGTGGGGGGGGGAGAGCGCAAGCAGCTAGGCCTCCAGCCACTGCAAATGAAGTCCAGATGCATGTGCCTTCTTGTGCATCTAGCTTACATGGGTCCTGGGGAATCGAACCTGGGTCCTTTGGCTTTGTAGGCAAACGCCTTAACCGCTAGACCATCTTCTCCAGCCTGATCCACTTTATTTTTGCATCCACCTGATCCATAGTTTTAAGCTGAGGCTTTGCAAGTGTGAGTATGTTCTGTGTGCATGTGTGTCACATTCGTATGCATGTGGGCACACATCCATGTGGGCACATGTGCATGGTTGTGTGTACGGGTATGGAGGCCAGGAGTCAATGTTGAGTGTCTTTATTTTTATGAGACAAGTTCTCACTCTGAAGCTGGGACTCAAGTAAACAAAGTAGTTAGCAAGTCACGGGGATCCTCCTGTCTCTCCCTCCCTGGCACTTTATGGTGTGCACTGCCACACCCAGCTCTGTACATGGGCCTTAGAGAGTGGAAGTCAGGTCCTCATCATGTGTGGCAGGAACTTTACTCACCGCACCATTTCCCCAGCCCACGATTAGGCTTTAAAAAGTTACCAAGCTTCTTTTTGTACTTGAAGTATAACACCTCTGATTTTTTTTTTTTTTAGGGGAGGGAGATGTTTCAAGACAAGTTCTTACTCTAGTCTAGGCTGACCCAAAACTCACTCTGTAGCCCCAGGCTAGCCTTGAATTCAGGGCAATTCTCATACTTCTGTCTCTTGGCTGCTGGGACTAAAGGCATGTATCACCATGCCCAGGTGGAAATTTTTTAAGACCATCACTAGGTAAGAAAAAATAGCTAATTTGAATGATTACCACCCCCATCCCCATTTAGTGGATTTTGAGTTGATTGAACTCATTGTCTGGAGTAGACAAGTAAGGAAGGAAAATTACATGGCAATATTCTGCACCCTACTCATCACCTCAAATCAAACTCCTACCAGAATTTCCTTGGAGAGTCTTCAGGTTCCAACATCAGACCTCCCATAAGAATTTCTTATCTCTATGTGTAGTCACCACACCTATAAAACCAGTGTCCGGCCTGATTCAGTCTCTTCTAGACGGATTCAAGCCTACAGAACCATTGCTGGCCCCACATTCACTTCACTATACACACAAACTCTTTTTTTTTTTTTTTTCTTGAGGTAGGGTCTCACTCGAGCTCAGACTGGCCTGGAATAGATTATGTAGTCTCAGGGTGACCTCGAACTCATGACGATCCTCCTACCTCTGCCTCCCAAGTGCTGGGATTAAGGGCATGCTCTACCACACCCAGCTTTCACAAACTCCTTTTAAAAATATTTTTCTTTATTTATTTGAAAGAGATAGAGAGAGAGCAAGCACACCAGGGGCTCCAAACACTGCATATGAACTCCAGACACATGCACCACCTTGTGCATCAGGATTATGTGGGTCCTGGGGAATCAAACCTGGATCCTTTGGCTTTGCAGGTAAATGCCTTAACCACTAAGCCATCTCTCCAGCCCTCCTTTTTTTTTTTTTTTTTTTTTTTTTTTTACACAGTTCCAATATGACACCGCCTTGACTGCTCCTTCAGAAGAGATTTTACACAGGTTGATGGCATGCCATGAGGCCAAAACTGGAGCCCCTGTTATTTTTAGCAATGCATGAAGAAGACATAGGGATTACCTCCTGGTTGAAGATGGTAAAACCTGAAAAATCACAATTGAATACAAGAGCAACTTACACATAATGGGAATGAAGCAAAGGAGGAGGAGGAGGAGAACTTCACAGGCAGGAATGGTTAATGTTGAAAGATGACCATGCTGAGACTAGAGTGAGTAAAAGGGGATCCACGTGGGTAGCCTTCAAGGACAAGCTTTAAACAGCACTTAGTATCTATTCTATATTTAAGCAAGATGACCACTGTAGTAAACTGTTTGTGGAAGTCATGCAGAAGAAATACCATGATTTGACTCTGTTTACTTTGTATAGATTTGTAAGAGTTATTGGTTAAAGAGGAATGAAAAAAAAAATCCAGGTTCCTAATCCAGAAATTTGTGCATTTTCCATTCCCTTCACAATTAGAAAATGTTGAATATTTCTTGGGTACAACCTATTTCCAAATCCTAGTTCATCTTACCATCTTTCCTTATTTGAAAATATTTTAACAGTCTGCTTCTTTTTTCCGGTCTGCTTCTGTGATCTGTTCCCCTTCCACCCAACCTCTACCACTACTGTCAGAAAGACATTGCATCTGGTCCCCAACTGCTCCAGGAAGACCAGGTCCTCTGTGAGCCAGCTCCTGCTTCTCTCTCCAGGCTCCTTTTTACTAGCTTCTGAACTTGCCTCACTGTTTTCTCCTCTGGGTATTACACACAAATGTCTCCTCTTTGAATTCAGTTATCTGTTTGTACACCTTGTGAAGTCTCCTTTTATTTCAAAGTCAGTGTCTTACATCTCTATATCTTTGAATTCTTTTTTGTGAACCATGGTCCCTTGTTATTGGTGACTTTGCTTGTCACTGTGACAAGAAGCAACTTAAGGGAGGAAGGATTCATTTTGCCTCACATTTTGAAGGGACACAGTCCTTCATGGTGGGAAGTTCACAAATGCAGGAACATGAAGTGGCAGGTCAGCTGCACATGTTGTATCTGGAGTCAGGTAGCAGAGAGGTGGGAATTCTGGTACTCATCTGGCCTTTTCTGTTTTCCCTTTTAATTCTTTCCAGGATGCCAGTCTATGGGGCAGCAGCACTCATATTCAGAGTGGGTGTTCTTCTCTTCAATCCTCACTAATGCCCTAGGCATTTATTAATCCCATCATGTTGACAATGAGGATTAACCTGAAAGAATATGGTGTCCCTCCCCTTATATCAGTGTTTTGTGTACTGATGAAGACACATCTCACACTGTAGTTATTTGCTCATGGAAGTTTCCGACACACTCTACTATAATACACATGAGGAAAAAGTCAATGACTTGGTCATTTACATATTGTTTGACTGAATATAATGTCAAGTGCTTCTGTGAATATTCTCTGAATTAAAGAATGAATAATTTAAAGCTAAAGGTCTGTTTGTGTTTTATCACAAGGAGGTTCTCTTTGGCATAGAGGTGTGGTGAAGCTGGAGAAATGCTTATGCTTATATATTAACATCTTTCTATTACCTGAGGGCTTTAAAGCAAGCCTACATGATTCATATTTTATGAGCGTCAATCAAGCACTGAATGCTGGCTAGGAGATCTGGGTTCCAGTTATAGCCTACCATTCTTGTCATGTGATCCTGAGCCAGGCACTTAACTTTTGTTCATAAACTAAACAATGAAGGAAATACTGACATACAAGATACTGAAAAGGCATTCTCTAGCAACTTTGAAAGCAGAACAGAGTGCCTCCAATATATGACCTGCTCAAGTGCATTACAGCTCATTCCTTTATAGAATCAGATATTTCCAGGTCAGTAGTTGCACAATGAGTAATGATCTCTAATGTTAAAAATCATAAAATAGCTATTGTCACATAACATATCATCAGGTTGGAGTTTCTTTTAAAAATGAGTATATCAACACTTTCTCATTGTCAAAATAAATGTATGAAGTAGCAAGAGCTATAAATTGCACTTGATTTTGACACTGATGTGGCTTAATTGGGTTCAATACAGAAATATTAATTGTTGCTATTTAGAGAGTCAGATGTATATGTGTACCAATTTCTGTTGGTTGAAGAATCAAAACTTCTAGACATTTATTAGCCTTTCGAGATTAAAAGTGCCAAGTCATCTTGTTCTGATTTAGTACAAACTGATTTAATGTAATTATCAAGAATAACCTTATCTTTCTCAGGTTTTCTAAAAACTCATGATTATAGGTGAAATACCACCAAACTCAAAGATTTGGTGGGGTTTAAAATTGTGTTGCATTAACTAATTGAAAGTGACTGCATTTGATTGAGCAGAAACTGAAGATTCAATTGTTTCACAGTAACGTTTCAGCTTGCCCGACAGTGCCATGCTGTGCAGTTATCTAGGGTGTGGCAATTGAAAAAAACTCTGTTGGACATCTGCTATGTGCAAGGCTAAGTGATCTATTAGTGGTATTTATTATTATTAAATACCTAAAAATGAGGTTACAAAACACAAGACGATTATTATCACTTTATGCATGAGGACAGTGATGCTCAGGGGACTCAGTACAAGTTGGGATTTTTGACCCTGCTGTCGGACTCAATATTGATGTTCTCAGAATGTTTCTGGAAGGCTCTGAAATAAAGAGTGAGATTAGTAAGAAGTAAGTTCCCGGGGGAAAGTGTCATAGAACAATACATAGAACAGTGCATAGAACAATGAATGGTTTGAGAAGGTTGTTGAGTTGAAGAGTGTGGTGCAGTAGGGTTGGGCTGCATCCCGAGACCCTGCTATTCTGACAGCTCCTTAGGGATGTCAGTGTGAGTGATCAGAGTAGAGTGAACTAGTTCAGAACCACGGACAGTGGAAGAAGCAGCACAGGCTACCATCTTACCTGCCATTTCAGTCCAGTCTCTATTTTCTCTGCATAAAGTCTTATCACAAAACACGGTGTCAGAACCCTTTCAAAAACCTCTTCTTGGATTGCTACCAGCCATGTCGTGATCCTCCCCTTTACACAATTATAAATCTGCCTAGAGGGAAATCTAGGGCTTTGGAAGGAAGAGCATGTATCTCTTATAACATTTTAAAATGCTATGCTACTAATGCTTCTCAGATAAAAGGAATGTGATTAGGTTAATTATATCGTAGGAGAGTTAATACAGAGTTTATAAAATGTCGAAATTGCAATATAGCTTCAGCATTATAATACATCTATTTGAATGGGTCACACTCTCATTAGCATATTTTCCAATTTCATTATTCATTTTTACAATATTTATTTATTTAAATTTGAGAGAGAGACAGAGAGAGAGAGAGGAAGAGAGAGAGAGGAAGCAGTAGAGAGAGAATGGGTGCACCAGAGCTTCTCAGCCGCTGTGAATGAACTCCAGACGCGTGCGCCCCCTTGTGTGCATGTGCGACATTGTGTGCTTATGTCACTTTTGCATCTGGCTAAACATGGGACCTGGAGATTTGAACAAGCATGCTTAGGCTTCACAGGCAGGTGCCTTAACTGCTAAGCCATCTCTCCAGCCCTAAAATTTATTTTTACTATATTTGTACATATTTAGTATGTAAACAACACATGTTGGTACCATCCTTTCTCTGCTCTCTGACCCTTTTCTGAAGAGAACTTCTTCATTGGGGATGCAGGTCAACCCCATGGGGATTGTAGGTCATGCATTATGGGGGCAGCAGTCAGTTATGGGGGAGAGGCAAAAAGCCAACTTGTGGCTCTAACAATCTTTCCACCCCCTCTTCTGCAAAATACCCTGAGCCATGCTGGGAGCATTTTAAGTCTACTTCAGTGTTGGGCACTCAGGAGCCTCTGGATCTCTGGTTTGGTAGGTGTTGGGTGTCTATCTCCTTCACCCTTGTGCTGATATCAGGTTCACTGAGAAAGCAGCACTCTTGCTCATTTCCCCAGTTCTTCTGTGGTTTCAGCTGGGGCCAGGTGAAGTGCACTGAGTCATTTATTTCCTCAGGTCCAGCTCCCATCTGAAAAAGAGAAGCAAAATCTCCAATGGAGAGTGGAGTCAGGACCAGTTAAATGAGATAACAATAATTAATTTAGAGAGAATTTAGAAGTGTAGACCCTCTTATGTGCCAAGATTAGTGGGAGCTTGACACTGGAAAGCAAAATCATTATCTGGTTATGATTCTGACTTGTTTCCCAGTTTCAGATATGGTTTCCTTTCCACTGAGTGGATCTGTTAGACAATCCAAGAGCAGTTGGTTACCCACCATGGCTGTGTGCCATTATTGCACTTGTGTGAGCATCACGTCAGGTTGTTTGCTTCTGAGTCGCTTAGACTTTGAGTTGCTTGCATAGATTTTGGCCACTTTTCCCTGGTAGCTCGTGTAGCACCTTCCAGGACTAGATGGGCTAATTGTCTGGGGAATGGCTCTCTTCTGGATTCCAACCAGGTCTCTCCATGGTCTGTGCTGACCATGTATGGTGTCTTCAGCAGTAGGGTCTTACCATTAACCTCTGGTGGGTAGTCAAGTACTCCCACAGGAGTCTGTCTTGTTTGTTTTGGGAGATCTGGTAGGTCTCTCTGATCAACAGTTCATTGATTTAAACCACATCCTGGCACAGGGAATTACAGGCAAGCTCCAAGGGAAAAGAAAAAAGAAAAAGATAGAGAAGAAAGAGAAACAGGAGAAATTTAAGGTTAGGCTTTGCCTCACCCTCTCCAGAGCCTGTCGATTCAGGTGCTCCCCCTAAGGTCCTCTTGAAGGTTCCACCTTTCAGTCTAAATTCCAGGATACAGGATTCTATGGTACCAGTTCAATTTGGGTTCAGTTTTGTGTCCCCTCCCACCCTTCCCCTTCCACCACACCCTACCTTCCCTTTTGTCCAAGCCTCGAGATGCCATTCAGGTAAGTCATCAACTCGGGTTGATCCAGGTTAGGAACCACAGATGAGCGAGACCATGTGATGATTGTCTTTCTGTGACTGTGTGAGTTCACTTAGAATGATCTGTTCCAAGTTCAGTTATTTTTCTACAAATTTCATTGTGTCATTTTTTCTTACTGCTGAGTAGAACTCCATCATGTAGATATACAACATCTTGGTTATCCATTCATCCACTGATGGGCACCTGGATTGATTCCAGTTCTTAGCTATTATGAATTGAGCAGCTATAAACAGGAAACAGGGGCCTTGCCTACTCACTCTAGACTGATTCCATTTCCCAGCAATTTAAAATGAGCTGTAATAAATATGACATGTAGGTACCTCAGTGGTAGGATATAGAGTCATTTTGGTTTTTTGAGGTAGAGTCTCACTCTAGCCCAGGCTGACCTGGAATTCACTATGTAGTCTCTGGCTGACCTTGAACTCACTATGTAGTCTCAGGCTAGCCTTAAACTCACATCAATCCTCCTACCTCTGCCTCCCGAGTGCTGGGATTAAAGTGTGCTCCACCACGCCCTGCTGTTATGGGTTTTATAGTGCTTCAGTTTTACAATTCTTTATGTATTCTGGATATTGACTCTTCATGTGATGTATCACTGGCATAGGTTTTGTCCCACACTGTTTACTTTGTTGCTAGTTTGTTTTGGCACAAAAGCTTTTATTTTCAGTTTATATTGTTTCATTTGTCAATTATTGGAGATATTACATGTGCTATTAGGTTCTATTTTGAGATGCCTTGCCTATACCTATATCAGGATAAAAGTCCTAAAGAAACTAGGAATAGAAAGACTGTATTTTAATATAGTAAAGGCTATATGTGGGAAACATAGATAGCATAATATGAAATTGAAAAAATGAGAATATTTTCTTTCTACTCATTAACATAGTACTCAAAATGTTAAATAACAATGATAAAAATATATTTAAAACATAAGAAAGGAAGAAGTTAAATTTTCCATGTTTGCAAATGATATGATTCTATATTTAAAAGACATCATGAACTCCTCAGAAAACTTTTGGGTCTAATAAGCACTTTCAGTAAAGTAGAAGAATACTAAATCTAGATACAAAAATCAGTATAGCTTTAATATATACTGATAACAAACTTGCTGAGAAAGAAATCAGAAAAAAATTTCTCATTCACAATAGCTTTGAAAAAATGAAATTTAGGCCAGGTATGGTGACACACACCTTTAATCCCAGCCCTCGGGAGGTAGAGGTAGGAGATTGCAGTGAGTTCAAGGCCAGCCTGAGACTACATAGTGAATTCAAGGTCAGCCTGGGCCAGAGCAAGACCCTATCTCAAAAAACTAGTAAAAACAAAAAAAACAAAAAATAATTTTTAGGAATAAGCAGAACCTAGGAGGTTAGATGAATGAAATATCTCCCATGCCCTTGGACTGACAAAATTCAGGCAGTGAAAATGATTATATTTCTAACATCAATATACAAATTCAATGAAATTGCTATAAAAAGTCCAACTTTCTTCACAGAACTAGGAAAAATACTCCCAATTTTTTTTCCAGAAAAATGAAAGATTATAGATAGCCAAAGCAATTATAAACAGAAAGAACACAGCCAGATTTATCACATTACCTGACCTCAAATTATATTGCAGTACCCATAATGATAAAGACAGCATGGTAGCAGCATAAAAGCAGACACATAGACCAATGGAACACAATAGAAGACCCCTAAGTAAACCCACACAAGTATGGGTATTTAAGTTTTGACAAGGTGTCAAGAACATGCACCAGAAAAAAAAAGACAGTCTATTGAATAAACAGTGCTGGCAAAACTGGCTATACACTGGCAGAACAATGAAATTAGATCCATATCTCTCACCCTGCACCAAAAAAAAAATCACTTGAACATTTGATGAACAGAAAATAAATTAGCCACATCTTTCTGCTACCAACCCATTGAGCTAAAGTCCAATGAGACACTGTTAGAAAAAGTGGGGAAAAAATGAGAGTGAAGATATGGCTCAATAGCAGACTTTCTATTCAGGTTATCCTGAGAATGGCTCTGACCAGGCAGGTCAAAAAGCCACCTTGCTTACAGACTAGGGGAGGCTTACAAGGCCTTGGGAGTCATTGGAATTCTTTGGTTGCAGAGTGGTCTGTCTTGCCTCAGGGCTTGGGCCACTTTAGGGAAGTGATAATTAGACAAGTGGTTTGGGCCTTTCCAGGATGGGTGGTCCAGGTCATTCCAGGAATGTATAGTGGAGATGGGCGGTCCCAGTTCAGGGTCCAAAGATGGAGTTATTCTAACAGACATAATGAAAAATACAAATGAAAATAAGACAAAGTGCTTTTAAAAGTAAAAATAAAATAAAAATTACCCCAATATATTTTAATATGTATGCACTTTTTCTTCTATATTCCTTTTACATATTTCCTCATCTTAAGGAAAACACAAGAAAGATTGTTTTCTCACTTGTCTTTGTTCTTCTTTGCCCCTTTCTTTGGTACATGAGTATTGCTACCAGCAGAGGTAGTGCAGCAGATTTGACCATCACTCTTTCACAGCTGTAACAAAGTACTCCAGGTCAAAGTCTAGCAAATAAATTCATTTGTTGTGCAAGGATTACATTTTTACTTTCTGACTGAGGACCTTTTCTCAGGTGTAAGGATAGTATGGTGTGTATTTGTGCAAAATATGGGGTAATTTCATCAAAACTTTCTTTTTTTAAAGATTTATTTATTTATTTATTTAAGAGAGTCAGAAAGAGAGAGAGAGAGAGGTAAAGGCAGACAGACAACAGAGAGAATGTGCACACCAGAGCCTCCACCCACTGCAGATGAACTCCAGACGCATGTGCCACTTTGTGTATCTGGCTTACATGGGTCCTGGAGCTTTGCAGGCAAACGCTTTAACTGCTAAGCCATCTCTCCAGCCCTCATCAAAACTTTCTAATAGTTTTCTCTTATCCTGGTGCCTGATTTCCTTAAAAATAGTTTTCATTTTTCAGTCTAATGCATGTTTCTAAAATTCATTAAAATTTCATTGCCTCTCAGATTTATATTTATAGTATACCAAAAGTTAAAATGTTAATTTCATAGCTTGGGTTTTTATTTTCCTCCAATTATTTCTTGATTCCAGAGGAAGAGTTTTCCTTGTCTGTTATATTAAAACAAGTTTGGTGTATGTGTGTGTTCAGCTAACTGTATTGAGGATATATGTGACAGAAGAATCTCATATATATTATTTCAATAAATTTTACAAGAACATTGGGTAGTTTTTTTTTTATTTTTTATTTTTATTTTTTGGTTTTTTTTTTGAGGGAGGGTCTCACTCTAGCCCAGGCTGACCTGGAATTCACTATGTAGTCTCAGGGTGGCCTTGAATTCACAGTGATCCTCCTACCTCTGCCTCCCGAGTGCTGGGATTAAAGGTGTGCACCACCACACCTGGCTAGTTTTTTTTTTTTTCTTTCTTTCTTTTCTATTCAAGGAATAATAGAGATGGCATTCAAAGTCCTTTGGAGTTGAACTTGAGTTATAGGGAAGATTGCTTTCTTTCCACTACGTACTCTTTTCAGATGAACTTGTTCTAGTGGAAACTTACACATTTCTGAAGAATTCAGCAAAACAAGAAAAACATTATGTGCGAAGTGCAGGCATCTTTTATGGTGAAAACTGGGAAATAGTTGATTTTCAATTATGATTTCAAAAGTCGATATGGAGCTAAATTCAAACTCCATTACTGACACAGTATATTATTCACTAGGCTGTTTTCAGATGAAAAAATATTGGCCATTAGCAAAGATTAAATAATTTGCATGAGCTTGCCTTGAGCATGAAATGCCAGAGAAGACTTGACAGCTATATCCTGGGAGTTGCTTGGACTACTGAACTGTAGAAAATCGTCTATTTATATGGGAGTTTTCTATTGGTCTTTCGTGAGGCTAACAGTATTGTTGGAAAGAAATTGAAATAATTTCCTATTGACGATCCCACCTGACCCATCTTTCTACTTCTTTTGCTTGGTGAATCACTGAAATGTAATTTCAGAAATGAAGATTTATTATCAGTGGTTATAAAAATGAGCTAATTTGTTCTTTCATGGTCTTCACTAGTCTCTTTTAAAGGACTACCTGGCTTGGTGTAAGGTTTAAGTGCCTCACTTCATGTTTTAGATAGGGTGTCAGGTTAACCAAGCTCCCTGGACACTTAGAACCTAGTATTCAATCCTCAGAAAGCTAGAGAGGTTTACAGGAGGTGTCCAGTTCTGGAAGCTTTACAGAGAACTGTGGGCTCGGAGGATTCCTTTTGAAATGTAGAGCTAGCATGTAGCAGGCAAGCCGGGTGGCCTCACACTCCTATAATGGAGTCCCTTGACAAATGCATGAGAAAACCCAAGAGCAGGTGGGTGTGGACTAAAGATGTGAAGGGATGAAAGAAAAACTACAGATGGTTTGCAGAGGTGACTCATCTCTCCAGCCCCCAACCTAAGTCCTTTAGTTTATTTCGTCTTCTTCTTTAAAGCATTTTGATTGTGTGATTTTTTTTTTTTTAACTAAAAGTAGTCAACCTCGATTTTTTTTTTAGTCAAAGCAAAAATATTTTCCAACGTAACCCATTTTTATTGACTGGTTTCAGTGCCGCAGGACGTCACAGTGAATGGTTTGTCTTGACACTAGGTGCCTGTTGTTTATTTACGTTTTAGTGCAGAGAGTTTTGTATGGAATCCCCTCACTACGGACTTCTGGAGAACAGCGATCAGCAGATCATGCTTTAAGACACGTAACACACCACACTGGAGCCATTTGTTCTCTTTGCCTTGGTGTCCATCATCCAGGGCACACAGCTACCATCCAGGGCACACAGCCCGCCCAGCAGGCTCTGAGACAGTCACTGGAATAAGAAACTTTTTATTAAATTGGCTTTCACATAGAGTCGTCTTTTCTGTCTCTCGGCGAATTGCAGGCAACTGTCTTTCATTTTACTCATGCCACTCACAGATAACAATCACGGGCAAGGAGGGGTAACCTCAAACCCTCCTCGGATTTGACAGGTTGGCCTTGACACTCAGTATCCCTCTTGGAGCTCTTTGGATTCAGTTTGCCCCAGTCTACTATCCCCAGCGTGCAGCGCCCTTCACCCCCTGCACGACCCTCCCCAAGCTCCTCCCGGGGACCCACGAAATCCCCCGCGGAGCTCGGAGCGCAGCACCCGCGCAGCCGCCAGGGGGACCCCGACCCGCCCAGGAGACAGCTGATAAGAAAGCATCCGAGGGGCGTGGGGTCGAGGGTCCTGCGACTCCCGCTCCTAGAAAACCCCGAATCCGCCGGGGTCCCCCACTACTCCTCTGGGCAGGAGGGGTGGGGATCGTGGCTCAGGAGCGCGGGGTGGCGCGGCGCCCAGGAGAGTGGGTGTGTCCGCTCCGCCCGCTGGCCTTAAGCCCCGAGCTCCGCGCCTGGAAGCGGCACTTTGTTCCCAAGGACCCGGCTGGAGAGCGGGCGAGCAGGGCTCCGGAAGTGCAACTCAGCGGCCGGGGGGCGCAGGGGCTGGATTGGGGGGATCCCCGGGGGGGGGGGAAGGAGCCGGTCCTGCCAGTGTCCACCACGGCGTTCCGTCCCTGGGGGTCGTGAGCGACCTCGCGATTGTCACCAAAGATGCTCCTGAAAGCCCGTCCTGCCCCTCGCCCCCATCCTCCTCTTTGGGGATGGATTTAGGATGGTTTGGGGCTAGGATCCCCAGGAAGCCGAACCGAAAACTTTCCCTCCCGGCCCAGGGTCCCTTTTGTCTCTCTGGGCAGGGAGGGCCACCTGGAGCTGCGATCCCTCGACCCCGGCCTCCCTGGCCTCGTCCGGTGCCTCGGGAGGGCAGGGGCGCTGGCACCCAGGGCGCGCGTATCACGGTGCGGGCCGGGAGTAGGGGTGCCCGCCCCCCGGCCTGACTCATTTTCTCGCCGCGACCCGCCGGGGGGGACCGGGAGCGCGACCGCGGCTGCCCAGATTCCGCTTGACGCCCCCGAGCCCGCCGCCGCCTCCGCTGCTCCCTAGAGTCGCCCGACGTCGCGACAGCTCCGGGAGAGAGGAGCCCCCGAGAGAGTCCTCAGGACCCCCGAGCCCGTACGCTCAGGACAGGTGAGGGGACCGCAAGGAAGCCGCTGGGCGGAGGAGGTGGGTGGGCGAGCCCCGTAGTTCTACCCCCTCCCCAATTCCCCAGCCCCTGTCCCTCCCCTGCGCCTCATCCTCCGGAGTCAGGGGCAGCACTGGCTCCCGAAGTTTGGGAAATAAACCAAGTCCGCCATCAGTTCCTGACTTCTGGGTCCCCGGAGCGCAGGGGAAGCGGTGCGGGGAAGCCGGAGTCACTGAGCACCTGGCTGGGTTTCTCGGAGCTACACCCTCCTTTGTCTTGGTCCCGGAGTCAGCATGCTTTGTGAGGATGTGAGGCATTCATCCAAGGGCTGAGCAAAAAAGTGTTGGTCAGGGGTTCCAAGAGCATCTCTGGGTGGTCAGCTCTACATGAGCAAAATGGAGAGAAGCGATTATCTGTAAAATCCTGCTCTTCTCTCCTTCCTACTTAGTCTGCCCTTCAGAGAAAGGACTTGCAAGAATTGCTTCATTAATCATTCTTTTGGAATAATTCATTGTTCAGGACATTTCACACTGTAGGAGCAAGAATGCGGTGTGCACTGCTTTTTGATTTAGAAGTCTCTCCCTCCGTGTGTGTGTGTGTGTGTGTGTGTGTGTGTGTGTGTGTGTGTGTGTTGCAAAAATAACATCGTTTCGTACTAGGTGTTGGTGGTGTCAAGAGAAAGGCAGATAGAAAGCTGTAATTGAGTAAGTAGAATCATTTGCTGTACATTTTAGTAGGGCGTATTTCAAAAACTAACTGCCTGGCATACCTTGTCTTTTCTGCTGAAGACCTTCAGTAGTAGAAAAAAGAGCAAAAAACCTCGCAGGAACCAATAAGTGCTGCATTTGTCAATAAGAATATTGAACATTGCAGGGTGTGGTGGCAGAAGCCTTTAATACCAGCACTTGGGAAGCAGAGGCAGGAGGATCACTTGTGAGTGTGGGGCCAGCCTGAGACTACATGGGTCTGGGCTGGCTGGAGTGAGATCTTACCTTGAAAAACAAAACAAAACAAACAAACAAACAAACAAACAAAAAAAAAAAAAAGGAAGGCTATTGAACACTTTCAATTTTGTAGCCAAACCAAGTTGGGGGGGCACTTTCTGTAGTGTTCTATGCATAAATTCTCACATGGTGAAAGTACATAGAATGACGTTCAGTTTCTTACTTGACTACTAACAGTAAAACATTAACATTTTGTGAAAAGTAAGCTAAATCTTGAAACTTCTCAAGTCTTACTTTGTTTTCCAACCACTGTTTCCAGACACCAACAGCTCAGGTGAGGAATCAGGGTTAAGGAGAAGTAATGCTTCCAATAAGTAGCAACTATAGCTGAATGCTATAGCAATTTAATATTATGAGTTTTTTAATCTTAAAAAAATATATGCTGAGATGTTAATGATTTTTTTTTCAGTACCAAAGTCCAACTAGAGAGCTCATAATTATGTGATGATTTAGCTATAATTTGTAACCCTGGTTATAATTATCTTTGTATCTAGGCTGGGAAAGCCTTCAGTAGAGAGTTGGTGCGTAGGAAGGCTCTGTATAAAATCTCCAGGAAGTTGGCACAGACAGACTCCACCTGTTGCTTCTGAAACAGGTCTAGGTAAATGCAGAGACTCCAAACACACCCATAATCTCAAAGATGGGGAACTATCACTGTGAAGAGAGATGGCTGTACTTGTCATACTAAGCTAGAGCAATTTTTAGTGATGCCTTTGACAGCTCTAAGAGTTAGGTTGCCGTATTTGTGCTGGTGTAGTTTCCATATTATGACAGGAACTTATTGGACAGAGAAAGATAACTTCTGACAAGCAAGGAAAGTAAATCTGACTTGATGGGCTAAACTCACTCTCATGAGACTTAGCATAAAGGCAAAGATATTCATATTTTACCTATGGAAATAAAAGAGAACAAAGATAACAAAACAAACGTCACCGTTTACATTTCTTAAGCAAGATTAGAAGATAAACATACATCCTCATAGTAAGTCTTAAGTCCTTATAGAATTTATCAGACAATGTAAAATTAAAGGAGGAGGCAGTTTAAAAATAATTTTCACATAGTTACTGTCCCCAGGTAGGAGACAGCTTGTCCCACATTTGGAAAAAGAACTTGTGTAGGGAAGGAAAACACACCTGCAATGAGATGGTCTCTTCACTTTATTAAGGGAAACAAGACTTGCAGCTTTATCACGGATTTCTGCTTATTCTTGGACTCCATGGGTTTTGTCTACTAAGGCGTGATGTATGTGCCAGTACTCAGAAAACACTGAGGAGCCCTTGCTGGGATGCCCTGCTAGTCAAAGGACATTCCATGGGAGCTTCTAGGTTGGTGGAGAACAGTGTGGTCATCTGGTCAATGAGGCCCAGATCTCCCAAGCAGTGGAGACTGGTGCAGACTGGGAGGTGGGTAGTGTGGTGATTTCAGAGGGCACTGGGTGGGAAGTTGTCATCTTGACTTAGCCCTCGACTCTGTGACCCTGGACAAGGCAGCTGACTTTTCTGATCATCGATGTCCTCATCTGCAGAATGACTGGCAAGTTTTATGTTTTCTTAAAAGGCTGCATAGTAAGTTCTTGTGGAATTGAGGGATGTGGTGGGGTGAGAACTGGAGGGCAGGCAGCTTGGAGGGATGCTGGATGTCAGGGAAAGGGTAATGGTTGATAACAAGAAAGGAAGGTGATCTAGCCTGGGGCAAGTGGCCCATCATTCATAAACCCAGTTGATAATAAACAAAAAATAAATACCAACCTTTACTCAGTACTTGATGGTCTTCCATGAATTTTCACAAATAATAGCCATTGGTTTTCCTAACAACCCTCAGGCACAATTAGAGCACAAAGGTGACAAAGCCAAGACCACAGCACGTTTGCTCAGTACACTCCACTGCCTTTCTGCAGGATAGCAAAGACAGGAGAAGCTAGGCTTGCTCTGGTAAACCTGAGTAAATGGGAGGGAGAAAGACAGAGGGAGAGAGGAGAGAGAGAGAGAGAGAGAAGGAGGAGGAGGAGAGAAAGAGAGAGAGGAGGAGAGAGGAGGTTGATGTCCAATCTTAGTAGAGGATGGATTACTGAGGGAAAATCTACTTTATGTTCTGAAAGACAGAAATCTCTAGTTATGAGACTGAAAGCCTCTTGGATGCCTGGGCTTCTGATTATTGGTGTTTATCTGATTGCTCTCACTCTCCACTTCCTCCCTACCTCATCTCCTAACTGTCCTCAGCAAGAATTCTGGGGATTTCACTATCCGAGTCCTTGAAAAAGTCTCTTCCAACACCTTTGAGTGTGGCCAGTAAAGGGGATCTTTGGGCCAAGGAGATGTGTTCTCATGGTAAGTTGTTCTTTGGAAATGTCAAGGAAGGTGAAATTATTTAGAAAGCATAGGAATATAGTACAGTGGAAAGATGTGGATCAATACACCCCCTTTCTCCCTTCTCGCAGTGCCATTGTCAGTCTGTCCGAAACATCAGTGGCAGCAAGGATGATCAAGACCCCTTCTACCACTCCACCCAGAATTCCTGTGGAAAGGAGATGGTTAGGGATTCAATGAGTTCTATGCACAGAGAACTTACACTGACGTAGATTTAACCAAGGACTTCTTAGATGGTGTGGATGGAAAGCCTGAAGGTGAAGTCTGTTTCTGTGCTGCTGGATCTAATGACATATATGACTTGGATTTCTTTTTCTCATTTCGCATCTCTGTTTCTCTCTGGGACAGATTTATCCTAAAGTTCTCTTTTTAGGTTCAGGGAATAGTCACTATCAGTAGTTCCAAGCATATACTCTTGGGTTAGGATTCATAAAAGAGATCTTGTCTTTTCTAAAGTCATTTATTTCCATCTCTGTGAAGGCTTCTGAGGGGCCCATCTTAGTCACAGAATCAGTCT
Organism: Orientallactaga sibirica; assembly: GCA_036365145.1. Classification (NCBI taxonomy): domain Eukaryota; kingdom Metazoa; phylum Chordata; class Mammalia; order Rodentia; family Dipodidae; genus Orientallactaga; species Orientallactaga sibirica. The sequence continues at coordinate 2,099,329 of JAEOAD010001605.1, forward strand.
TCTATATCCAGCAGAAAGTGCTGCTGTGCCCATCTCAGACTGGATCATGTGCTCAACCATGTGTCTCTGTGTGTGTGTGTGTCCCCAAGGGGGAGGTGAAGGCTGGTCGATGATGGCAAGTTATGTAAAGATCACATCTCCAAAGCAGTTGATGCTTCACTTAAGCCCAATGTGTCTGTTTGTGTGGATAAATGCTGCCTCCTACACAGTGATGGGGGTGTTTGCACAGAAGCAACTCAGGTGCTCAGAGCCTGGAAATGGGGCCTTTCTCCCAACCAAAGGAAGCCCAGTGATGAAAAAATGCCCTCTTGACTAGACTTTATTCAAAGGGGTGTGAGTTCCAGAATATCATTGAATGGGGAGCCCGCCATTTACCTGTATCTGTGCACCTGAATACTTTTAGCAGACATTTCTGTTTGTTATTTCCAGCCCAGAGGTCCCATTTTCACCTATCTGGTGAGTACAAGGTCAAAGACACTTACTTTGGGCATTGTAGAGCCAGTGACATTCGAGGAAAGAAGTGAGGTGGTAAACATAAAACTTTGTGAGGTTTGCTTGAGATGGGCAGAAGGGAGCTGTAGGCATAGCTTAGGAGGTATAACAGGTCTCGAGTTAGAGTACTGGCAGAAAGAATGTGTGAGAAACACTGCAAAAGTCTAATGAGAGCTGGGCATGGTGGTGCACGCCTTCAATAACAGCACTCAGGAGGGAGAGGTAGGAGGATTGCCATGAGTTTAAGACCACCCTGAGACTACATCGTGAATTCCAGTTCAACCTGGCCTAGAGGGAGACCCTACCTTGGAAAACAAAACAAAACAAAACAAAACAAAACAAAACAAAACAAGTCAAAACAAAATGAGCTTGTCTGTCAGGATGAAGGAGCATCTATATTCATAGAAGTATTTGTAGAGTTAAGTGGATCTGAAAGGAGCAGACCAGGAAGACAGGAAGTTCATGGTTTGGGAGAAGTTGATCATATAGAAATAAGGCTCGTGGTCACCATGCATCCTAGATGCATGTGTAAAACTGATTTTTATTAAGATCCACCTGACTTGGCAAGTCCTATGTTGCATTCTCTAAATTTACTATATTATTAAAACCTCACAAGAGCCATCTAAGGTGAGACATTGAGAGTGAGAGAAGGTAAATAATTTACTTAAGGCTATGTGGTCATTAGGTTGTAAAGCTGAACTTAAAACTGGCAGCCTAGTACCACTGGGCAACACCATCTGTCAAGCCCCACATCAGAATCCACTGTATCAGACTCAATTGATCCTCTTACACACACCTAGAGTACCAGACATTCAAGTCATTCCAAAGTTATTAGTGCAAAGGTGCAGAGCATTCCTGCTCACAGACAAGTGAGGCAAGAGGGCCAAGGTAAGATTCTAGTAATTCACATGTATGATTCTTGGTTTGGGGCTTGGTGTATATTAAGAAAAGAGGATGGGAGAAGGATCAGGAAGTTGAACAGGTGGTCAGATCAATAGAACAATGATGTTTAATTGTTGATCTGAAAATAGAAACTCTACCATCTGGCCTAGCTTTAAATATCTTCCTGGGATCAGACAATAAGTCCATGGAATGAGGGGCTCCTTAAAGGGGAAGGGATTCTCTTGGTTGTCAGGGCACTGTGTAGAAGGAAGATTTAACATTTGCAGAGCATCTGCTATGTATCTTGGATATATGATCTCACTAAATCTTCACTACAGTCCTGAAAGGATAAATATGCTTTTTCTTTCTTTTGAGCCAGTAGGTTGAGGCTCAGAGAGGCTAAATTGCCTGATGAACTCCTGGAGCCAGACAGGAAGATGAAGGAGTTGGCACAGAATAGCAGATCTGTGTGAATGCAGATTGTATCCCGCACCTTCTGGGATTCAACTTGGTCCTAGCAGGGCAAGGTCGATTTCAAGTCTGAGTGATAGAAATAGGGAAGTCCTTCAGGGCATCTGTCTATGAAGGAAAATGCTGAGCTAACTTTTAAGAACTCTGAGTGTGAGATCAGAGCAGATCACCTAAAGAGAGTTGTTCAGCAGGGTTATGTTTGACTTTGGCAAAAAAAATTTGATAATCTAGTAGAATTTTCCCCTTCCATGCAGGATCTCTGTCGTCATGCAGGGTAGATACGTCAGCAAGTCTAATGTTTGGAAAGCTTAATTTTAGTCACTGGTTTCAGTAAAAGAGAAGGAAATCTTTGCCAACTGACATTGCCTGAAGTTACCTTTGTAGATACTATGGTCTGAAAAAGTGAAATGAAGGGCTGGGGAGATGGCTCAGCAGTTAAAGGTGCTTGCTTGCAAAGCCTGCTAGGCCAAGTTCAGTTCCTCAGCACCCATGTAAAGTCAGATGCCACATATGACATATGCATCTGAGATTCATTTGCAGAGGTAAGAGACCCTGCCCCCCTCACATGAAAGTATACACATGCACACAAACACACACACATGCCCCCACCCTCCGCACAAATAAATAAAGGCTTGTTAAAAAACTGAAAATTGGAGCAGGATGTGGTGGCGCACGCCTTTAATCCCAGCACTCGGGAGGCAGAGGTAGGAGGATTGCCATGAGTTCAAGGTCACCCTGAGAGTACATAGTGAGTTCCAAGTCAGCCTGAGCTAGAGTGAGACCCTACCTCAAAAAAAAAAAAAAAAAAAAACAAAAACCTGAAAATTGGGAAATAGATACAGTGGAGAGAGAGAAAAGAGAGAATGCCAGCTAGTACATAGTGAATGTAGTAGTAGGTACACTGGACACGCTCTAGTTTGAAGGAACACTCCTAAGTGTGCTCAATACTAGAGAGTTTACTGATGAAAGATGGATGACATCTTAGTATTCTCAACAAATGCAAAAGAAACTTTATATCAACTGAGATGTATAACGAAATGGATGTGCAATAGACTGGGTGAGAGAATGTGTAAGAGATATATGAAAATAGGCATATTGTGAGAATCTAAGTGTATTTCAGAAAGCAAGATTAGAAGAAGGTTTCCTAGAGTAATGAAGAGCACAGAGCTGGCTAGTGTTATGAAAGACACACTTCCTAGCAGCAGCTGAGCAGAACTGTTATGATGACTGGAAGGAATGGAACCATCTAAACGGCAGAAGGTCAGCTACCAGAGGCTTTCAGCAGGAGGTGAGCTCTGACACTGTACACTGGCAAGATGGGTATTTGGTACCATCCATCCAGAGACCACCTGGAGCTCCCTGGCTTTGGAGAAACTGCTGCTTATCAAAGCGAAGGAGAACATGCACCAAGGAAGTGTGAAGTGTCTTAACTGGACATTCCTGACAGGATTGGGGCGAGTGCTTAGGGATTTGGGGTTCTGGACTGCAGCAGGGACTCTGTATCTAAATAAAGCTTGTTCAGAACAAGCCACTGGACTAGAAGGGGAATGCTGTCATTAATAAACAAGCATTAGTCCCTCAGTTTAGCCACATCCAGGGATGTGTGGCTGTCCTGAGGTCAGACAAGGTTCATGTTTATGTATCCATTGGATTATGAGAATCTTGAGGTAAAAGCGGAAATCTCATAATATAATAAGAGAATCACATGTCAACAAAGGGTTGCAATAGTGAACGAAAGCTGGCAGGCCTATGAACAGAATATTGGAGTCTTAAGAAACCAAGACAATGTAAGCTGTTTTACAAATAGTGAGCTAATCACAGAGGTGCAGAAAAGAAAACATTTTCTTTTTTAAAACCAGCATCTTTAGACTGGTATGTGAGTTGAATCCACAGATTCGGGATATTCTGTCTGAGCCCATGCTGGCCTAAGAGAGGCACGCATTTTGTCTCCCTTGGTAATGTGAGTCACATGGCCTCAGTCTATGTGCAAGATCTGGTAATACAGTAGTCTGAAGAAAAGCTAGTATTTATAATTATAAAAGCTCTCAATTAAAAACTTTGGAAAATTCATTAAATATTAAAAATTCAGGGAGAAAATTTACTTTATAATCCTATGACCCAGAGGCACCCATAACATTTTGGCATTTTCTTCTGTCTTAAATTCTTAATGAATTTTTCCATAGTTAATATTACAATTTGTCTGTTGGCTTAACCTTATGTCCTAAATACTTTCCAAATTATAGACAACTTTATTAATGTCTGTATAACATTGGATTATATGAATATGTCACAGTTTGTTAACTATACCCTTAAATTGGACCTTTAGGATATTTCCAAACTTTAGGGACTATAAATAGTACTTTGATGAAATATTTACTGAAATTTCAGATTACGTCTTTGTTTTTAGACAAAATATATACATTTATTTGCATTCCTTTGCATTCCATTTTATATATTTTATTTATTTATATATTTAATATATTTTAGCAGAATATTTGTTTCACCAAAATCCACAGAGAGATAATTCGTGGGTAAAAGGGTATAAATTTTTATGCCTTTTGATGCCTACTTCCAAACTGATTTTCAGAAATAGTGAACTTGTACTTGACGGTGCTGGGAAATGTCCCTCACCATATCCTCCCTAGATTGGTTTCTGTTCATTGTTTTTAAGTTAAAAAAAACTTCCATTTCAAAACACTAGTTTTATGCTAGTTGCAAATTTTGTTCTTTCATAACCACACTCTGGCAGAATATAGACTGATAAAATATTATGAAGAATCATTTGCTTCATTAAAATTATTTAGAAGTGTCCTTGAACATGCAATTGGAGGCCCATGATGGGGAGAAAATTTGCTTGTGCTAATATTTTTTAATTAATTAATTTGCAAGCAGAGAGAGTGAGAAAGAATTTGGGCACACCAGGGCTTCTTGCCACTGCAAACAAATTCCAGATGCATGTACTACGCTGTGCATCTGACTTATGTGGGCACTGGGGAATTGAACCCAGGTTGTCAGACTTTACAAGTAAGTGCCTTTAGCTGTTAAGCCATCTCTCTAGCCCCAAGAATGATTTCTTGAAAGAGAATATAATAGTCTCCCTCTTTGACGGAATTCTTCAAACCATAGTGTGGAAGAATCTGTGGCCAAAGGGATCAGGATGAGCACTCTAATTCCCAGAACTATCCCTTTGGTTGACAACGGGGTGGTGGGGGGTGTTGGTAGTCAGGTACTGGGGCCAGGGATTCTGATTGTCACTTGCATTGTGCTCATGGCTCTCACTGTTTAATGAGGCTGACCCAAGTGAAAGGAGTCCCTGGGCAGCTAACATACTCAGGGGCCTACAGGCTGGTACAATGGAAAAGCACTTGAGATTTTACTCCCAAGAACACTAACCCTTAGTAACCGATAAAGGTCCTGAACTTTAAATCTTCTGATTCTGTACTTTTCCAAAAGAGAGCTGACCACAATATAGTATCATGTTTTCTGAGATGAACTCCACAAGGAGGAATTCGGACTGTATTCAAACCTCTACTGAGATTGTTTGCTGGAAACATTGTCTGAGATTACAAGGGAGCTATTAAACTTTCTGTGCCATTCACTCTGAGATGGTTTTTAACTGCCAGTTTTAACCCTTCCCAAGCTATTGTTTCTCTATAAAAATAATTCACAACTGCGATAAAAATTATTTTTGTTTTCTTTTTCTTTTTTTTTTCTGTTTTGGTTTTTTGAGGTAGGGACTCACTTTAGTCCAGGCTGACCTGGAATTCACTATGTAGTCTTAGGGTGGTCTTGAACTCACATCAATCCTCCTACCTCTGCCTCCTGAGTGCTGGATTAAAGGCATGCACCTTTAAAATATCATAGCTCTGGTTTCTTTTACATATCTCAGTCATTTTTGGACAAAATTATTTAGGTACATTTATTTGAAAAATAGTTATTTAAGGAAGGCCATTCAGTAGACACTAGAGGCCAACTTGTATGACCCATTTTTTGAAAGTGAGCTCCTTATATGGAGATAACATAGGGAACTGTAGGAGAGCAGTTATTTTATAACTAATTATTATTTATTATTATATATTTATTAATAAGTATAGCTATTAATAAATAACTGTTTATTATTTATTTAATGATAAGAGATGTGAAGGTTCCGATAACATGCATACAACAGTAAACTTGAGTTCCATAGGAAGTTCTTTAATTAATAAGTGATTCAATGAATAGTGTATGCTAACTACAGATGGGGACAGGGTGGATCTTCCATTCTGTGCAGAGGAAACAACAAGCATACATCGACAAAGCAGTAGCATGTAGGAGAAAAGTGCTGTGAGGAAAGATCTAATGTCATAAACAGATGGACAGAGGAGACCTTATGACACTTGAATTGAGACCTGTGCAACAATGAGGAGGTGGCTTCTTGCATTGGAGGAGGAGGGAGTTAGGTAGAATTTATAGAAGAACACTGAGAAACCAGCAGAAAACTGTGTTTTGGGGCACCGTAGTGCAGGGTGTAACAAGTATTGAGGTTGAGACTACAAAATGGTACCTTGCTGCCATCATAAAAGTTGAAGATGGGAGCAAAGGAATGTTTATTCCAGAGACTTCTCATGGTTCTTAGTTATACTGAAGATGGGAAGATGTGACATGCTTTATTGTGTGGCTAGCAATGCTCCATGTGCAGTATGCTCACCTTCTAAGTGATATATAGATGGAACGTGTACATAAGCTAAATAAATAGGCATGTGTATTTAACATAAATGCACATAAAGAAATTCTCCATACAGTATACATAGCTTAAAAATCCACCACAGAGGGCTGGAGAAATGGCTTAGAGGTTAAGGTGCTTGATTGCAAAGCCAAAGGACCCAGGTTTGATTCCCCAGAATCCATATAAGCCAGATACACAAGAGGCACTTGCATCTGGAGTTCACTGGCAGTGACTAGAGTCTCTGGTGTACCCATTATCTCTCTCTCTCTCTTCTATCTCTCTCTCTCTGCTTGAAAATAAATAAATAAATTTTAAAAAAGACTTTGCATTCTTTAAAAAAAATCCACCACAGAGTTTTTTATTGTAATGTAAAGCATAGATTTGTTAATTGTGCCTAGTATAGTCACTTGGGTATTAATTATATTTATGCAGTAATATTTGCTGAATTAATTATATCAAATAGTCTATATTGTGAGGAAAGAATCATAGTAGGATTTTAAAAAACTCACACTTAACACTTAAGGCATAGTTTTTTTTTCTTTTTGTTTTTTCAAGGTAGGGTCTCACTCTAGTCCAGGCTAACCTGGAATTCACTATGTAGTCTCAGGGTGGCCTCGAACTCATGGTGATCCTCCTACTCTGCCTCCTGAGTGCTGGGAGGCATAATATTTTTTTTATGAAAGGACCAAAACAGTTATCTGAAAATTTTAGATATATTACCTATATGCTGGATATTCATCGTAACATAAAATTGTAGCAGAATATTGAAACATTTGAAAGTAAAATATGATACATAGATATAACTTTTATTCCTCTCAATGTAGGTAGAAATCTCTGCCGAGTTCTTATGCTTTGCACATGCACAGGAGTGTGTCTGTGCATGTGAGTGTGTGCGTGTGCAGGTGAAGATCCCCATGTGCTCACTTGCCATAGCCAGAGGAAACACTGGATGTCCCCTGTGCTGCTCTTCTGCCCATTCTTACTTGAGCCTGCAAAGTCTTTTACTGATCCCAGAATGTGCAGGTTTTCTTGAAAGAGAACCCCAGGAATTCTCAGGCTCTACTTTGCTACAAGGACTAGGGCTACAGATGTGTATAGCTATTTATGTAGGTCCTGGGAATTGAACTCAGCTGTCTTTCAGGCCTCCTCAGGCCCTCTTACTTACGGAAAATGTTCTTAACCACTAAGCAATCTTTCCATTCCTCAAAGTTCATGTTTTATTTAAAGGTTTCATTAGTATCATGTGGTTTTATCAGACCTTATTTGACATGTGGAAATTCCTGATTTATTTTGTGAGTCTCCTCATCCAGGACCTGACTTCACCTTAAATGTTGAATGTAAGGATGATACAGTATGATTAGTGGTGTTTGTTAATGAATATTCTGCTCAGAGTCTTTCAGGTCTATTTCAAAATAGAGTGAGTCTCACATATTTGTTGAAAGTATGCTAGGTGCCTGCTAGTGTGTATGGTGCAGGGAATGTAAGAGGTTTCTCTTAAGTAATGCAAAGGTTTGAGAGCCATCAGGTAAGACTATACTCTCAGCAAGATTAAGAGTTTTTAAAAAATTTTTATTTTATTTATTTATTTGAGGTAGACAATGAAAGAGGCAGAGAGAGAGAGAGAAAGAGAGAAAGAGAGGAAGAGAGAGAGAGAGAGAAGGAAGGAAGGAAGGAGAATGGGCACACAGGGTCTCCATCCACTGCAAAAGAACTCCAGAAGCATGCCCCCCTCCTTGTGCATCTGGCTTACATGGGTACTGAGGAAATCAAACCAGAGTCCTTAGGCTTCACAGGCAAGCGCCTTAACTGCTAAGCCATCTCTCCAGCCCCTAAGAGGTTTTTCTTTAAAAATAATATTTTTATTTATTTATTTGCAAGCAGAGATAAACAGAGAGACACACAGAGAAAGAGAGAGAATGAGAGAGAATAGGCACACCAGGGCCTCTAGCCACTGCAGAGTTCTCCGTATGCATGCGCCATTGTGCATCTGGCCTTACATGGGTACTGGAGAATCAAACCTGGGTTGTTAGGCTTTGCAGGTAAGAATATAATAGTCTCCCTCTTTGGACGGAATTCTTCAAACCATAGTGTGGAAGAATCTGTGGCCAAAGGGATCAGGATGAGCACTCTAATTCCCAGAACTATCCCTTTGGTTGACAACGGGGTGGTGGGGGGTGTTGGTAGTCAGGTACTGGGGCCAGGGATTCTGATTGTCACTTGCATTGTGCTCATGGCTCTCACTGTTTAATGAGGCTGACCCAAGTGAAAGGAGTCCCTGGGCAGCTAACATACTCAGGGGCCTACAGGCTGGTACAATGGAAAAGCACTTGAGATTTTACTCCCAAGAACACTTACCCTTAGTAACAGATAAAGGTCCTGAACTTTAAATCTTCTGATTCTGTACTTTTCCAAAAGAGAGCTGACCACAATATAGTATCATGTTTTCTGAGATGAACTCCACAAGGAGGAATTCGGACTGTATTCAAACCTCTACTGAGATTGTTTGCTGGAAACATTGCCTGAGATTACAAGGGAGCTATTAAATTTTCTGTGCTATTCACTCTGAGATGGTTTTTAACTGCCAGTTTTAACCCTTCCCAAGCTATTGTTTCTCTATAAAAATAATTCACAACTGCAATAAAAATTATTTTGGTTTTCTTTAATTTTTTTTTTCTGTTTTGGTTTTTTGAGGTAGGGACTCACTTTAGCCCAGGCTGACCTGGAATTCACTATGTAGTCTTAGGGTGGTCTTGAACTCACATCAATCCTCCTACCTCTGCTTCCTGAGTGCTGGATTAAAGGCATGCACCTTCAAAATATCATAGCTCTGGTTTCTTTTACATATCTCAGTCAATTTTGGACAAAATTATTTAGGTACATTTATTTGAAAAATAGTTATTTAAGGAAGGCCATTCAGTAGACACTAGAGGCCAACTTGTATGACCCATGTTTTGAAAGTGAGCTCCTTATATGGAGATAACATAGGGAACTGTAGGAGAGCAGTTATTTTATAACTAATTATTATTTATTATAATATATTTATTAATAAGTATAGCTATTAATAAATAACTGTTTATTATTTATTTAATGATAAGAGATGTGAAGGTTCCGATAACATGCATACAACAGTAAACTTGAGTTCCATAGGAAGTTCTTTAATTAATAAGTGATTCAATGAATAGTGTATGCTAACTACAGATGGGGACAGGGTGGATCTTCCATTCTGTGCGGAGGAAACAAGAAGCATACATCGACAAAGCAGTAGCATGTAGGAGAAAAGTGCTGTGAGGAAAGATCTAATGTCATAAACAGATGGACAGAGGAGACCTTATGACACTTGAATTGAGACCTGTGCAACAATGAGGAGGTGGCTTCTTGCATTGGAGGAGGAGGGAGTTAGGTAGAATTTATAGAAGAACACTGAGAAACCAGTAGAAAACTGTGTTTTGGGGGCACCGTAGTGCAGGGTGTAACAAGTATTGAGGTTGAGACTACAAAATGGTACCTTGCTGCCATCATAAAAGTTGAAGATGGGAGCAAAGGAATGTTTATTCCAGAGACTTCTCATGGTTCTTAGTTATACTGAAGATGGGAAGATGTGACATGCTTTATTGTGTGGCTAGCAATGCTCCATGTGCAGTATGCTCACCTTCTAAGTGATATATAGATGGAACGTGTACATAAGCTAAATAAATAGGCATGTGTATTTAACATAAATGCACATAAAGAAATTCTCCATACAGTATACATAGCTTAAAAATCCACCACAGAGGGCTGGAGAAATGGCTTAGTGGTTAAGGTGCTTGATTGCAAAGCCAAAGGACCCAGGTTTGATTCCCCAGAATCCATATGAGCCAGATACACAAGAGGCACTTGCATCTGGAGTTCACTGGCAGTGACTAGAGGCTCTGGTGTACCCGTTATCTCTCTCTCTCTCTCTCTCTCTCTTCTATCTCTCTCTCTCTGCTTGAAAACAAATAAATAAATTTTAAAAAAGACTTTGCATCCTTTAAAGAAAAACCCACCACAGAGTTTTTTATTGTAATGTAAAGCATAGATTTGTTAATTGTGCCTAGTATAGTCACTCGGGTATTAATTATATTTATGCAGTAATGTTTGCTGAATTAATTATATCAAATAGTCTATATTGTGAGGAAAGAATCATAGTAGGATTTAAAAAAACTCACACTTAACACTTAAGGCATAGTTTTTTTTTCTTTTTGTTTTTTCAAGGTAGGGTCTCACTCTAGTCCAGGCTAACCTGGAATTCACTATGTAGTCTCAGGGTGGCCTCGAACTCATGGTGATCCTCCTACTCTGCCTCCTGAGTGCTGGGAGGCATAATATTTTTTTTATGAAAGGACCAAAACAGTTATCTGAAAATTTTAGATATATTACCTATATGCTGGATATTCATCGTAACATAAAATTGTAGCAGAATATTGAAACATTTGAAAGTAAAATATGATACATAGATATAACTTTTATTCCTCTCAATGTAGGTAGAAATCTCTGCCGAGTTCTTATGCTTTGCACATGCACAGGAGTGTGTCTGTGCATGTGAGTGTGTGTGCGTGTGCAGGTGAAGATCCCCATGTGCTCACTTGCCATAGCCAGAGGGAAACACTGGATGTCCCCTGTGCTGCTCTTCTGCCCATTCTTACTTGAGCCTGCAAAGTCTTTTACTGATCCCAGAATGTGCAGGTTTTCTTGAAAGAGAACCCCAGGAATTCTCCAGGCTCTACTTTGCTACAAGGGACTAGGGCTACAGATGTGTATAGCTATTTATGTAGGTCCTGGGAATTGAACTCCAGCTGTCTTTCAGGCCTCCTCAGGCCCTCTTACTTGCATGGAAAATGTTCTTAACCACTAAGCAATCTTTCCATTCCTCAAAGTTCATGTTTTATTTAAAGGTTTCATTAGTATCATGTGGTTTTATCAGACCTTATTTGACATGTGGAAATTCCTGATTTATTTTGTGAGTCTCCTCATCCAGGACCTGACTTCACCTTAAATGTTGAATGTAAGGATGATACAGTATGATTAGTGGTGTTTGTTAATGAATATTCTGCTCAGAGTCTTTCAGGTCTATTTCAAAATAGAGTGAGTCTCACATATTTGTTGAAAGTATGCTAGGTGCCTGCTAGTGTGTATGGTGCAGGGAATGTAAGAGGTTTCTCTTAAGTAATGCAAAGGTTTGAGAGCCATCAGGTAAGACTATACTCTCAGCAAGATTAAGAGTTTTTAAAAAATTTTATTTTATTTATTTATTTGAGGTAGACAATGAAAGAGGCAGAGAGAGAGAGAAAGAGAGAGAGGAAGAGAGAGAGAAAGAGAGAGACAGAGGAAGAGAGAGAGAGAGAGAGAAGGAAGGAAGGAAGGAGAATGGGCACACAGGGTCTCCATCCACTGCAAAAGAACTCCAGAAGCATGCCCCCCTCCTTGTGCATCTGGCTTACCTGGGTACTGAGGAAATCAAACCAGAGTCCTTAGGCTTCACAGGCAAGCGCCTTAACTGCTAAGCCATCTCTCCAGCCCCTAAGAGGTTTTTCTTTAAAAATAATATTTTTATTTATTTATTTGCAAGCAGAGATAAACAGAGAGACACACAGAGAAAGAGAGAGAATGAGAGAGAATAGGCACACCAGGGCCTCTAGCCACTGCAGAGTTCTCCGTATGCATGCGCCATTGTGCATCTGGCCTTACATGGGTACTGGAGAATCAAACCTGGGTTGTTAGGCTTTGCAGGTAAGCATCTTAACCACTGAGCAATCTCTCCAGTACAGGACTAAGAGTTTTGAAATGTGATGATATGTGAGATTCCCAGAGTTCAAGTTTGGAGAGAAGAGCTAGACCATAAAATTGTAAATTAATTCACAGGTGCCTTAAATTTGGAATTTGGTTAAAATTTGATTTTAAAAGACAGATTACAGAAAGAAGACAGATATAAAAAGCCATACATGCCACCTGCCTCCAGGTAACAAGGCCACCTGTGTCCTGATTCTCATTTCTACAGACACTGCCCTGGGGACTCCCTGTTCTCCTGCCTAGCTGCCAGAAGCTGCTTTGCTCATTTGCCAGGAGAACCAGCCATTGGCTTGTTTGGCAGGCCCAAAGGCCCCATCCCTACCTGCAGACCCATGAGCCCCTCCTCGGCCTCCTGCTAAAGGCTCCACCTTGGCTTGTGGTTCTCTGGGCTCAGTGGTTCTCTCCTGTCCTCAGTGGCTCCACCTTGCTCTGTCTTACAGATGCTTCTGCAACTTTGGATAAGAAGTCTGTCTTTTGGCTTCCTTCCATAATTCTATAAGAGGATCACTCACTTTTTCTTTTATTTATTCCTTCAGTAAATACTTCCTGAGTACTCACCATCTACTCCCTTAAGACCTGAAAATGTAATAGCAAATAAACACACTTTTTTTTTTAATTTGAGAGAGACAGAGGAGAGAAAGACAGAGGAAGAGGCAGAGCCAGGGCCTCTAAGCTGCTGTGAATGAACCTCAGACATGTGTGTACATGTGTGACATTGTGTGCTTGTGTCACTTTTGCCCCTGGCTAAATGTGGGACCTGAAGATTCGAATGGGTTCTTAGGCTTCGCAGGCAGGCGTCTTAACCGCTAAGCCATCTCTCCAGCCCACAACACACTTCTTTATGACTCTTATATTCCAGCTGAAGAAGACAGATAGTACACATAGAATCTGTTGTGACAGTTGAAAGAAAGATAAATTGGGGTCTAGAGACAGAAGGGGATTGTGATGCATAGTGTAGCCCATCAAAGAAGACCCCTCAATAAGATCTGAATGAAGGAAGAAATCATAGAGTAATTTGGACAGGAATGTGCCAGGCAAGGGGTCAGGAAGCGCAAAGGACGTGAGGTGGCAGTGGGGATGGAAGTTAACATCAGAATGTTGACTAGTTAGAGGCCAGTGTAGTTGAACAATGTAGGGTCTCACAGACAGCACTCTGGCCACAAGAGAATGGTGAACTTTACTCTGAGGAATGAGGCAACTTCTTCTGAAATCTTTACCTCTATGTGGGGCTGTCTTGGGCCCTATCCTCACAGGTGTTTCTAGTCACAGGCAGAAACATCCAGAGACAAGAATCCTATGTGTCTGTTATCCACAGGTCTCTATATAGGTCTGATAGGCCCCATCTCTAATCTGAGGTTCTTGGAAAACATGTCTCTGAAAGTGACATTGATAAAAACCTTGAAGCAAGAACAATCAGAGAATTCCAATGCCAAATTAGCAATATTGTAATTTGGTTGCTAATAACATTTTGTTGTAGGTTAGAAAGAGTAAGGATTTGGAGTCATAGAAGGTGAGCCACATCGAAGGAAAAATTTCAAGTCTGGAAGATCAGTTCCCTTTTCCGAAGGCTGTACCCCAAGTTAGGTGCAGCTATAAATCGCAGTCTAGATCTTTCTCCTAGTCATGGTCTTTGAATCATGTGGGTGACAGGCATGTATTCAGACAAGGAAAAGCTGTGACATTTGGACCAAAGTTAGCTACCCAGTAAAACCAAGGCCACAGGACTATAGTCTTGAGGGTTGCCTAGATAACATCCTTGGATCAGCATTCAAAGGAGAGTCCCTGTGTCTCCATCACTGACTATGCGTGATCCTAAGGAGTGGCTATAAAGCTAGTACGTAGGGAGCTCATAATCTGGCAGTAGGGATACAACAAATGGAGCCATGAACAATGATATGCTTACAAGTATTAGTAGCGCCGTAGACATGACGACAGAATAGCTCTCTGGCAAATGCCTGCTAGGATGACAACAGAGACCAAGGGAACTTGTCTGGAGCAGACAAGGATGATGTGGGAACTGGGGAGGGAGGGAGGAGTTGGGGAAAAGCAGCAGGGTCCTGGAGCAGCGGGTGAGTGTGACAACGATGACAGGCAATGAGACCATCTGATGGACAGCACTCATTTATTCAGCAGGGGAGTGGGTTTATAAACACTTGGGGAAGGTTGAGATGGCGATCTACAGACTATATGGCGATTGGATGCATAGTTTATGGATTGCTATCTAAGTGGCGGAAGAACTAGCAACTTCAAAGCTGTGGGGGAGGAGCTGAGAGATAGCTATTGTGACTTCAGAGCTGTGGGGGGAGGAGTTGTGAGGGAGAGAAGGGAAATGGCAGAAAACTGTGACTTCAAAGCTGTAGGGGTGAGACAGATGGTAGAAAGGCTACATGACTTCAGCCACATAAGGGTCTTTTGGGCAGCTAGCCACAAGGTCAGGAACTGTGGGGGGGCAGAGGCTGACTTATGGAATTGGTCAGAGCTTTTTGGGGCCCAGGGGGAGGGCCTTGCCAGTTCTGCCCACTCTGGGCAATGACAGGGCACACTACAACCTACAACATAGGGAAGGCCAGTCACTGTCACCAGGGTGGGTTCCTGATGATAGGGCCAGCTGCAACCCCACAGCCCAAGGTCCCAGCCATATCCAACAGTTCAGGTCAGCCGCCTCACAGTCCCAGCCCATTTTTAGTAATGCCCAACAGGGAACCACGCAGAAAGTTTGAAGAAGAAGGAGTTTGATATATTTGAGGAAGGCCAAGAAAGCACTAGTATTGTATTATAATGAGCAGAGAAGAGCAAGGAGGTAGAGAGAGGGCAAGAACCCATCTTGTGATACTGAGAGGGCATTGGTGACATTTGATACCTGGTCTTAAGAGCAGCATAAGGCCTCTTTTTTTAAAGGGGGCTGGCATGCACTGATATTTAGTTAGAGCACTCTGGTGGTTTTGAGGTGGAGTGGAATCAGAGGGGCACCAGACTGCATAAAAGAAGAGATAACAGACTGATTTGTTGATGTTGGAGAGAAGTAGACAGAATGGGTGGGCTTTGGAAATGACATTGGTAACTGAAAACACAATGGTCAAAAAACTACAGTTTCATCCTGGCAGAGGTGGGAGATAGAAACATTTCTTATCTGAGGAAGGCAGGATGGTACCTTAAGCTCAGGTCACAAGTTCATTTTGGGACACGTGGGAAGCTGGATTTGAGATGCCCGTGAGACATCTCAGAAGAAAGAGCAAGTGGGTATTTGGACAGATGGCTCTGGAGCACAAATGAGAAATCTGGAAGGAAGACATAAACGTGAGTCACCAGTAGGATGTCATTGGCAGTAAAGCCACAGCCTAGAGACTAAGCAGAGAAGATGGTCTAGGATCATGCCCTGGGGATTTCTACAGTTCAGGGTTGCTAAGTGGAGAAAAGCCGTGGGTGTGATGTCATTGATGGAAGGGCCATGGTATCAAGAGTGAAGCTTGGTTTCCACATGGTCCTGTCTGAGCTGTTTGTGACGGTTGAGTTCAATTTCCTTCTCAAGTTGAATCTACCCATGTAATCCAGATGTAGTGTATCATTTGAATTTTGGGATAGAATAAGATTAGAAATAACCTAAAAAGTCTTTTTAAAAAAGTTCATGTCGGGCTGGAGAGATGGCTTAGGGGTTAAGGCGCCTGCCTCCTAAGCCTAAGAACACTGGTTCCAATCTCCAGCGGTTCCAATCTCCAGATCCCACGTTTAGCCAGATGCAAAGTGATGCAAGGGAACAATGCAGCACTTGACAACAAGGGGGTGCAGTCATCTGGATTTTGTTCTCAACAGCTGAGACACTGCTGGCACGCCTATCTCTATCTGTCTCCCCCCTCTCTCTCTCTGTCTCTCTCTCCAAAAAAATAAAAATAAATAAATAAAATATTTTTTTAAAAGTTCATGTCATAGTTGCATCAGTGTTAGTACAGGATAGGTACATGAGTCATACTTTCACAATAAAAGAATATTAGAGAAACACATCTGAGGGTCAGTTTCACCCTCATGCTGGTGACAAATACATTCCTACTATCGACTTCAACGACTGCCTTGCAATTGGCAGGTTTATCAATATTGTATATTATTTTGTGACTGCTGTTCTTAAAACAACAGATAAAAAAACTTAGCGGTTTATACTTACTTCATAAGATAAGGGTCTGAATAGCTGCCAGAAGACTCTGAGGACTTTTATTTGAATTATGAATTTTTATTTTATTATGCTTTTATTATGAATGCAGTTGAGTATATATATAATCAACTATTGCAGAATCATCACCATAGGAATAATGGGGAGATTTAGTGCCTAGTATGTCCTTGGTTCTCTTATTATTACTACTTTACAGCTAAAAGAAATGTGCTTGGGTGACCTTATAGCACTTACTGAGTGCCATGCTCTTAATAACAGGCCTACAAACTGATGAGGGCCTTTCTGACTCAAAACCTGGTCACCTTTTCCATTGTTTATTAGTACTGGGAAAACTGGAATCTACAAGTTTTTATCTGAGCGTTTTCAACCCTACAACTTACTAATAAAGAAAGAAAGAAAAAAAAAAAAACAGAAAAGAAGCCTGTTGCTGGAAGTTAGGCTCAGCTCTCCACATAGGAGCTATGCTTAACCCACTGTCTTTGATGGTGGATCCCAAGGGACCATCAGATCTGTGCTCATATTTTCCTATAGGAGAAGACTGTGCAGAGTCATGAGGAGTTCATGAAACGAATGGGTATAAATTGAATCTCAGCCTCATGTGAGCCCTGTCAAATTAAGGGTGATCAATTATACTTATTTTACATTTGCTCTAACCATCAACTACAGTCCATCCCTGTTTCAAAATATTTTTTCATAATAATAAAAGATTGAGATTCATAAATTCAAAAATAACCTAATTTATAATTTGAAATTATTAAAGCACTTAATAGTGCTTATTATCTTCATGGTACTCTGCAAAGTTATGATTTAAAAGCATAAAGAAAAAGCTTCCTTGGACTTCGAGCCCTATGGGAGTTAGCACCATGCTGCCCCAGGTCTCTTGTTCAACAGAAGTCTTAGTGGGACCTTTGACACCTTTCTCTTCTTATGTGAAAACTTGGAAGATAAACTGACCAATGGTCTTGCCTATCCCAGCACAAGTATCCAACAGTTCTGAAAGACTCCCATCAGAAAAGGAATGCCAGATACCACTTGCCTTTTTGGTGATCCATCCTTTGCCTCCCCCAACCTTCCCTTACTGCTTTGTTCCTTAAAATCTATCCTTTCTGATGAACTATCCCCAACATGAACCTTGAGCAGGAATTGAGGATTAGAGCTGTGTTTCTTTATGGCAGAGGACTTGTGGAAGTTGGCTTCCCCTTAGATAGGCACATCTGTTACTGAGGCTGGGTGCAGGTCAGCTGTCAATCAACCTTGGATGAGCATGCTGGGGACATGGATAACTTTCTCCAAATACAATGCTCTTGAGGACATCAGCCATCTACAGATCATCCAAGGATAGCCCCAAAGTTGATATGTATTGCGCCAGACAAACATAATGACTTCTGCTTTCTTTCTTCTTCTGAGATACACAAATGGTTGGTGGTAAGAGTGTCATTTTAAAATTTGATTACAGGTACCAGAGAGGCACGTTTGGTTTTGATTCTTTAGTTCCACAGTTTAACCTGGTAAGTTTTGATGAATGGCGGGTTAGCCAACTTGCACAGACCTTCTTTGAATGGGATCTCACCTCTGAGCAGTTTCCTCTTCTAGAACCTTCTGCTACCTCACTGAAATGACACAACTTCAAAGATAGTTTTAACAGTATGAATTCAACCATTGATTTATCTGGATTGTTTATGATTTTAGATTTTTTTTTTTTTTTTGCTAATCTGAAAATCACCAGGGAATGCATACCTAAGAGGTATGAGACTCCAGGCAAATTCCCTCACCTCACTGAGTCACCATCTAGTGTGGGACAGTGTGGGCTCTTTAGATGACTGCTGGGGTGGGGACAAGGAAGGTGCTGTCAGTACATGAGGGGAGCAGTGGCATGAAGCGGATGCTCGGCAAACTTGGTCCCTTCCTCATGGCTCCCACAGGCCTCTCTCTCTCTCTCCCTGCTTCCCCCCAGCTGTGACTTGTTCCACACAAGTTTTATGTGCAGCAGCTGTTATCTCTGCCTGGATGGAAAATGCTTGCTGGGGTGGTACTTTCTCCCTTCTAGATGCATCTTGAATTGCAGCCTGTGGAGTCTTCTCCTGCCTCTTGTGGGAGAATTGGCTGCACTATCCCGCGTTTTCCAGGAGCTTTGCTCACACCAGCAGGTAAGCAGGAAGCCAATGACAGATTTAGCAGCTCTGTGACTTTATCCCAGACCCCCTGGGCATGAGGAACAAAACTGGTCCTAACATGTCCCTCAGGAGAACAGAAAGAGCAGCACAGAGACTGTAAAGGCAATGATTTCTTTAATAAGATCATCATTAACAGAGTTACTAAGAAACAGAGCCCATACCCGCTCTACTAGTGAAGAATTGAGTGATTCTTCTTTTTGGACCAGTGTGTGGGTTCAAAACAGACTTTACCCCCCCACCTCACCCCAGTGAAGTATCTCCTACCCCTTGCTTCTCATCCTGGGAGAAGCATTGTTAACTATAGTTACACCATGCTACGGTGGCTGTAGTGGCCTTGGTCCTGATGCATTACTGACTGAACCAGGAGGCAAAGCGTCTCACTCAAGTACTATGATGTTTTATTGTGTATATGACACCTTCTTATGACCCTGTATATTTCTCTGGGGGTTAATATATTTGTGGGATTAAGTTGAATTAGAATGGTAGGTCCAAGGGATTCATTCATGAACTTGTGCACTCTCCATCACAAGAGTGATAGATACTTCAAGGTCAAAGTTATGTCAACCAACAGCATGAAGGACTTAAGAGGAAGACCACCACTGGATGAAGAATTTTCTTTCTTTTTGGTTGGCAAAGAAGCCCTTGGTGTCATCAAGAATGGAGTAGAGACTGTAAGGCAGGAAGTCTGAGCAAGTTAGCACCTCACACCTCAGTTAGAGAAATATCCATGATTGTGAATAATCCAGTCCCTTCCTTGGCCTTACTCAATTTGAAATCTTCAAGTATTCTTGAAGCCATCTTAGTAAAACTGAAGGTTGTACAACTGAATACCTGATGAAAGCAAATAATGTGGTCCTCATAGCCCCATTGCCCTCAGCTGTGTGCCCAGACACTGCCTTCTAGGACCTTTGACAATACCAGTCAATACCTTATGAATGTATCCAGATAGTTCTTTCTTGGTCCCTTTGAAGATACCGGCCAATATCTTATGAGCTGTTATGCTTACAGTCCCATAAGTATTTTCATTTTTCTGCTAATGTTTAGCATTGCGCTAAATCACATTTGGTTGGCATAGAAATAAAAAAAAAGACTCTGAAGAAGAGGTGAATGTTGTCTTCATTATGAGTAAAGGATTATTTCCCCCCTTTTAATTTTATGAATAATTCTTACAGCTATTTAAAAAGAAGTCTATGGGAATAATTTATTTGAATAAAATGAGAAAAGTAAAAGCCCTTAAGTACTTTTTCAACAATATAAATTGGATTTAATCAGAATTTTATAAGAAATAAATTAGGTCTTTGTGAATGCAGAATTTTTTATGTTATAGAACTTTTAAAAGCATACCCTCAAGGCTGTGTGATATTCTACCACCTGAGGTTTTAATGAATAAGATGACTCAGTAAGGGGCTGGGGAGATGGCTCAGTGGTTAAAAGAACTTGCTTTGCAAGTTTGACAACCAGAGTTTGGGTCCCCAGGGCCCATGGACAGCAAGTAGTAAATATTTCTGTAAGCCCCATGTGCCTAGGGCAATGAGAGGCAGAGTCAGCAGAATCCAAAAGCTCACTGGTCAGCTAGTCTGTCATTCACAATGGCAAACAAAGTGGAATGAGGGAAAGGATGCACTAAGTCTGTCCTCTAACCTCCATACATGTGTCATGGCACACATACACCCACACCACCTACCCACCCACCCACCCACACATACACACACACACACACACAGGAACATTGATTCTTGTGGCAACTAAAAATTTTCATTGTAACTTCCTTGATTCAGAATCATTAAGTATATTGGTACTCTTTTTGAAATCAGGTTTAACCTTGGAAATGGGTATATAGCTATCCTGTAAAATTTTCTGAGGAATTTTTTTTTTCCCCACAAAACCTTGAGAGTGTTATTTTGGGAATGTTTTGTTTTGCTTCCAGTGTCACCAAACCTTACTTTTAGAGAGGACATTTGCCTGTTATCTTTGTATGGAAGGATTTGTCTCTACCATTGCATCTCACCCAGTCAGTGAGACACATGAAGACAGTTCTGTGATGTTTTGTGAATTCTTCAGATATAAGTGTGGAAGAGAGCTGTGAGGATGGAAATCAGGCTTCCTCTAGAAAGAAACTTCCTTTGTCAACATCATGGATTGTGCGTGTGGATTCAGGGCATTGTCAGTAAGGAAGATCAGGTCGTAAGCATTCTTGATGGCTTGGCCCACGAGCCACTGTAACAGCTATGATAGGTTGGGGGTCAGTGTTGCCTACTGGTATACCTGCTCCCAGAGTCCAGTGAGTAACAGCCATGTATAATGTCAGGGCCCCAGAGACTCACTGCCACCCAGATGGTGGCTTTTTATGACAACTTTAATAATATATTTATTCTTCCACAAATTTACAAGAGTTCATTTAAATTCTAAACAGGACTTATTGTTGAGGATTTGTGAGGCCATATTAATTGGGTAGGCAAAGTAGATGCCTTATTTTGCCAATGTTGAATTCTTTGCAGTAAATAACTTTACTTAAGTAGAGATAGGTGACCTACGCTGGTCAGTCTTACTCTTTAGCAATAACTTGATACATCATTGTGTAGAGTGGGCTGTTTCAGCAACAATGTGCTTACTGTTCCAGCCCTTTCTTCCCTACCTAATTTAATTCCCTAGAAGAAAAGGTCCTTAATTAGAAGCTTATTGTCTAAAGCAAAAATTAATTTTATTTGCTCTTCTGTGATTTAAAAATTATATTGAACTCTGCTGGGAATAAAAGGAGGTTTTTAACCTCACAAATCTGTGATCTTTCATGTCATTACCCTTTTGGGAAAGGGTAAGAGTTTGAGCATTGATCAACTCCCTATGTCATGCAATCTCTTCACATTATCACTAAACACAGGAAGAACTTTCAGACGAGTTTCAGGCACTACCTCTGGGCCTTTGCCTATGCTTTGAAATGCAAAATAGGCAGTCGGAAAATTTTTCCCTGAATAATCCTTTTTTTTTGAGACCATATTGTTGTTCTGAAGACAATTATTTTGCTACCTGTAAAAGGGCCATATGTGTGTGTGTGTGTGTGTATATATATATATATATATATATATATATATATATATATTTTTTTTTTTTTTTCTCTCTTCTTCATTTCACTTGTGTGTATACATCTAGGTGTGTATTAGGTTAGGAAATAACCTTCCATTTAGAAGCAAAAATACCTCCAGTATGGAAGGAGTCTTCTTTTCGGTCCTATTCTCTGAGGTTATCACAACCCTTTCCCTGACAGACAAATGATCTTTCAAATGGTAAACCTGGAAGCTTGGACTGGGACCACTGTTCACTGAGGCACAGAGCAAAGGCAAGGGGACTTGAGGACGTGCTCCCGCCGCCACCCTTGGGGGCTCTGAAGTCTCCTGTGAGGAAAAGGCAGCCCCAGTGCTTGCGTGGGGCAGGGATGGAAGCCACTGCCTGTCGCGGTGAGACGTGATTGCCGCGTGCTCTGCAGATTATAAGCCAGGGCCAGTGGCCCTGAAGGCCATGGTGTGACAATAGTCAGCCAGAATGGCTGGCACATGGGAATCGGGATCTTCTTAGACCACTGGTAAATATCAGAGGAATTCCAACTGCTTCATCTTAGAAGTCTGGTTTTCCCCACATGGGGAAATACTGCCCCAGTGCTTGTGCCTTCCAAGCATCCATGCCCAGTGCAGGAAAGAAACCACAGGTGGTTTGTTTTTTTTTTTTAATTCTAAGTGATAGGTTTTTTCTCCTCACCCTCCACACCCCCACCAAGCCCCACTAACCAACCAAATAAAAGGTACATTAATAAGTATGGATTTAAATCATTTTGAAACAAGTTTGCTTTTCATTAGAATATGTTTTTTTTGTTTCAGAAGGAGGGTCTCACTCTAGCTCAGGTGACCTAGATCTCATTCTATAGCTCCAGACTGGATTCACAGCAATCCTCCCAAGTGCTAGAATAAAAGGTGTGTGCCACCATGCCCAGCTTAAAATGTTTTTAAAATATATTTAAAAATATTTTTATTTATCTATTTGAGAGAGAAACAGGAGAGAGAAAGAGGCAGACACACACACACACACACAGAAAGAGAGAGAAGGAGTCTGGTCACATCAGGGCATCCTACTACTACAAAGGAACTCCAGACACATGTGCCACTTGGTGCATCTGGCTTTATGTGGGTATTAAGGAATTGAACTCAGGCCACCAGGCATTGAAATCAAGTGCCTTTAACCTTTGAGCCATCTCTCCAGCCACTAAAATACGTTCTTTAAAAGCTGCTCCAAGGCAGTGTTCCCTGCTCTTCACTAGCAGATGTGTAAGCTAAGTCCTTTTCATGGTCAGTCCCCTGCTATAGTCTGAGGCATTCCTTCACAGAGAACTCTGTTCAAAGAGAGATGCTACATAGAACTCTTTCTTTATCTACCCATTCCATAAGGACTTGATTTTTAAAATCCCTTCAGTGGCAATATATCTTTTTTATAACATTATTTATTTATTTATTTTCAAGCAGAGAGAGAGAGGGAGGGAGGGAGGAGGACAGTGGGGAAGAGAATGGTAGCACCATGGCGTCTAGCCACTGCAAATGAACTCCAGATGCATGTGCCACCTTGTATATCTGGATTTCATGGGTACTGGGAATCGAACCAGGGTCCTCAGGCTTCGTAGGCAAGCCTTAACCACTCAACCATCTTTCCAGCCTCTCCTCTAAGTTATTTCTGTCAGGAAACTTGATCATGGTAACACATAAGTTACCTGATAGAATCAACAATTTGGAAAATGTGACAGGATGATTTTGCACAAGAGAAAGCTTGCATTTACAATCAAACATTGAATCAGAAATCTCTTTCCTTAAGATGGTAGAAAAGGCAATATGCTTAAGCTACAACTTTCGGATATTAACTATAGCAATGTTTCAAGAATTGAATTGGTAACCCCAAGAATGAATTATCAATAAGGATGTTATTCATGTCTTTAGTTAAAGAATGTTAGACCAGGGCTGGAGAGATGGCCTAACAGTTAAGGCACTTGCCTACAAAGCCAAAGGACCCAGGTTCAATTCCCCAGGACTCACATAAAGCAGATGCCCAAGGAGGCACATGTGTCTGGAGTTTGTTTGCGGTGGCTAGTAGCCTTGGCGCACCCATTCTCTCCTTCTCTATCTGCCTCCTTCCTTCTCTCTCTCAAATAAATAAATAAAAATAATTTTTTTTTTTTTTTTTTAGTTTTTCGAGGTAGGGTTTCACTCTGGCCCAGGTTGACCTGGAATTAACTTGTAGTCTCAGTGTGGCCTTGAACTCACGGCGATCCTCCTACCTCTGCCTCCCGAGTGCTGGCATTAAAGGCGTGCGCCACCATGCCCGGCAAAAATATTTTTAAAAAGAAAGTGAGATCAATCCTCAAGATATGATAACATTGTTTATACGAATTCTTATTTCTGTTAATGCAATATGTGCATGTATTCGTCAACTTCTCATTGTTGGAACAAATTATCAGGCAAAAATCAATTTAAATGAAGAAGGGTTGATTTCAGCTTACAGTTCTAGGTTCCAGTGTATCAAGGCAGGGAAGGCATGGTGGCAGGAGCCTGAGGCAGCTGTTCACATTTGGTACAATGAGGAAGAGAACAATGAATGCGTATAGCTCAGCCAGCTCTCTCCTTTCTATACACTGCAGGACCCCAGACCATAAAATGGTGCCTCCTAGTTAAGGTGGGTCTTTCCACCTTAATTAACATAATCAAGACAATTGCTCACAGACCAACCTAATGTAGATAATCCCTGGTTGATTTTTTTGATGAATGGGAGCACAATTTGATAACCATGCATTCTTGATCTGTTACCCAAAACGATGACTATTGCCTTCTATATTTGTAAAATAATTCCCCGATTTAAGCAATACATGCATCACTCAATTGTAAGCATTAAGATTACTGAGAAGTGAAAGAGGAAAGAATTAGTACATTCTTATTGAAACATGAACCTTCAAACTCATGGAAATTGTATCAATCACTGCAAAGTATGTGCACATATAAAACCAGTTAACCTATGACATTCAATACCCCTCTGTGCAGTGATAATGAAGCTCCATTTGTACTTAATGAGAAGCTAAGCTAACTTAAAAAAAAACACTCTTCATTATTTTTGGAATAGTAATTTATCAAATATGAGACAAAATGCATCTTATATAAAATGTAAGATAAATGTAACATAAAGTACATTCTATTAGACTATTCCATTCCAGTTCTAGCTCCATTATCTTTAGATGTCTTTGGATCTGTTGAATTTGAATAGACCTGCAGATCTTGAAATGCAGTCCTCTGATTTTCACAAATGGAAACAAGATGTAGAATTGGTGTCCAGTCACACAGCAGGACCTAAGTGAGACAGAGGCAGATGAGGGCTCTCCTGACTTTCAGCCCAGGGCAGGTTCCACTGTAAGATGGTAATAAAATCCAAAGTGTCAATTTTGAAAGACTGTGAAGGCAAGTGCTGGGGATAATGATGAGAGTGGACACTTCCCTCGGCTTGTCTCACTAGGTGAGGAGAAGAGCCTATTCAGGGAACTGTAGAGTATGGAGCAGAGATAGTACCAAAATGGTTGCCCCAGGCTAAGTCTACTGTGCATACCTGACTGCTTTGAGAGGTGCCTTCTTAACAAAATGGGGTGTGGGAGGTGACTCTCACTTTAGAGGGTGGAGCACATCTTTCAGTGAAGAAGGGGCTGACATTTGTTAGTGTACACTTCATATTCTTTTTTTTAAAAAGTACTTATTTTTATTTATTTATTTATTTGAGAGAGAGAAAGAGAGAGAGAGAGAGACAAACAGAATGGGTGTGACAGGGCCTCTAGCCATTGCAAATGAACTCCAGACACATGTGCTACCCTCTGCATCTGCTTATGTGGGTACTGGGAAATCGAACCTGGGTCCTTAGGCTTTGTTGGCAAGTGCATTAACCACTAAGCCATCTCTCCAGCCTCACTTCATACACTTTACTAAATACTTTGCACATAGCTTTCCATGTGGCCCTCAGCACACTGTGGGAGGTAACAGCACCATCGGAGTATCTGGAAAGTGAAGGAACTTGTACTTGTTTTGTCTGTCTGCAGAGTTTTTGCTTATTTGACAGTACATTGCTCCTGTTTTCAACCCACAATTCTATCATCACATTATAGGAGAAATTTGAGACAAAAGTATTATAAACCTGAAAATGATATATAAGGTTCAGATGGATAAAAAAATTGATAAGAGGAAAACAATGACAAGACTTTACAGAATTTTGAGACATTGTTAATTCAGATGCAGATTATAGGCTAGCTTTTATTATGAACACTTGATTCTGATACTCATTTCAGTTTTGGATTTTCTAAGAATTATGAGAAATTTGCCAGGCTTAAGATTTGGCTCCTTAGTAAAGTCTGTATGTAACTGTAAAGTCTGATGATCCACGTTCAGTTCCCCAGGACCCAAGTAAAGACAGATGTACAAAGTGGAGCATGCATCTGGAGTTCATTTGTGGTGACTGGCCCTGGCACATCTCTCTCTCTCTTCTCTCTACATCTCTCTTTGCTTGAAAATAGAGGACTTAGTTAAAGATTTCATGGATTCATTTTATGGCACGAACATCCATTCTTGCAATAGAGTCCTAGAACTCCCTTGCAGTTTTTGTTACTATACTTAAGAAGATTGACTCATGTAAAATTTGCTCATCTTTATACATAAGCAACACAAACAAAAGTCGTTTTACTTACGGGGGAGAGGGGAGAGAATGAGAATGGGTGCACTAGGGCTTCTAGCATCTGCAAACAAACTCCAGATTCACACACTGCTTGTGCATCTAGCTTACGTGTGTCCTGGCGAATCAAACCTGGGTCCTTTGGCTTTGCAGGCAAGTGCCTTAACTGCTAAGCCATCTCTCCAGCCCTGCTTACGAGTTTATTAAGCACCTTTCAAGAATGGCCAGATGAGGGGTGGGAGATGTCTCAGCTACTAAGAGTGCAAGCATAAGTGTCTGATTTTTCCTGAATTCAGTTCCCCAGCACCCACACTGAACAGCTTGGTAAAGTCACACATGCCTATAACACCGGTTCTGTGGAGAAAGGGGTGGAGACTGGAAACTCACTGGGCTGGAGCCAGCCAGTCTGACCAAAGAATGGCAGCTCTGGGTTCAGTGAGAGACTTAAGTCTCAAAGAAACATACAGAAGAGTGATAGAGGGTATATGCAAATGGGGTATGCACATCTGCACACGCATAGGTATACATTATACATGCTTGCAGCACACACATACACACAAAGAATGAAATGAGTGTCTTAATTTCATAGACATTCTGGTAACTGAATATCACTATAAATTGGTTACCAATTTTAAAAAAGGCATTTGAAGTAACATATGACACAGCTCCCAAAATATGTTTGACCATAATGTGACCTTTCTTTGATGGTGATACCCCAAAGCCTGACAGATATGATTATAAATCACATGTCTTCGTTTATTTTGGTGGCTTGGACTCTCTGGATAAATATGATCTCATTGTTGCTCCTAGCCATCAAGATTTAGCCACACATGCTGAAGTTCTGTAATTGTAGCCATAGAAAATTTGAATGTGTCACCTCGTGGTCAAAGGGCCACTGCCATTTACTGGATCATGGCACCGTGACTTCCATTATGCGGATGCTGTTACATAGAGAGCAGAGTGTGAGTGACAGGTTCAGAGCTGCTCTGTGGCACCTGCAGAATATCACTTAATCTCCATGAACTTACAAAGTGACACCAGCACTGTCTGCTTCATAGGATGCTGAGGTTTAAACAATGAAGGAGATGAAAAGCTTGAGAAGCATTATTGTTCTCGGTACACTTTAAGGTGTAAAACCCCATCTTTTCCACGAATACTTCTCATCTACATCATAGAGTGGAACCCACTGCATATAAGGATAGTTGTTGATTAATAAACATTGATAATGGATCTGGACTAAAATACTCCCCAGCTAGGAGCAAATGTCAAACATCCTCTGAAATCACATATCAACTCATTAGCCTGGCGACTCACTTCTTCTAGAATCAGCTCCCTTGTTTGTGATTCTCCAGGGCAGTCTTGATGTGGTGTTTCCTGCTATGGTCTTCATTAAGGGTTTGTCAACTGCCACACTATTGATGTATACTCCACACTGTAGGCATGGACTGTCCTGTACATTGTAAAGGGTGTAGCTCTACTTGTGATCTTTTCCTACTAGGTGCCCATAGTGTCACACCCTAAGTTGTAGCAATAAATCTCCCAGAGTCCTCTGGGGCACAAATTTTCCCAGATTGAGAAACATTCATAGCATGTAGCAGTTACTACTTTTGGAAAAAGTCATGGATTAGCCTGGGCCCTTTTCTCTCCTGACTGCCAGCCCACAGGACAGCACTGGGTCTTCTCTGGGGTATAGTCATGGGGCTTGCACAGGGTAGAAATGCAGTAAATATGGAAAGAAGAATCTGGGTGCAGCAGGTCACCTAGCTGTAGTCTCAGCACTAGAGTAGAAAGAGAGGTGGGGGGAAGGAATGAACACTTTAAAAAAGTAATTGACTATACTAATTGTATTGGTCCATTATATGTAGTAAATTTTTGTTTTCTTCTGGACCAAATGGGCAGGCACTAACCATAAGCTCAGACGGTCTATGAGTCCCATTATTGACAGAAATATGCCTTGTGTTCACTAAGAGCAAAAGTAACCTGGGACTGGATGCTTGAGATTTTAGACCGTAAGGACTAGGCAGAGATTGAAGGTGTCTTCTCTCGCTCACTTTTGCAGTTAAACTAGAACTCCTTCCACACGGGGGCTGCAACAGCCACCTATAACCTACATGTCCAAATAAGCATCTGTTATTTCAAGGGTCATGTTTCCCAGCTCTATTATAGACTGCTCCAGTGTCTCTAAAACCAAACTGTTCATCTAACCTTCTTCCAGATCCTTTATCCAGGAAATGGTGCGGGGATTCGAATCCATCATCTTTCTGTGCTACTCAAATAGCCCGTGATAACTCAGTGACCTTGTATAAATTTTATCCTCTTTGCCTCATTTTCTTCAGTGCCACACATGAGATAATGCATGAGTCTGTGGCCACACTAGCTTGAATGTGCCTGATCTCATCTGATCTTGAAAACCAAGCAGGGTTAGGCCTGGTTAGGCCTGGATGGGAGATCATGCCCAAAAAGCATACAGGACACAATGTTCAACCTGAGGATGATACTGTTAACATGCTCTAATCAAATAGCCAAGAGTCAGTTCTTGTTATTATTTATTTATTTATTTGAGAGAGAGAGAGAGAGGGAATGAATGGGCATGCCAGGACTTCCAGACACTGCAAATGAACTCCACATGCATGCACCAGATGCTGTTGGCTTGGCCTCCCATTGTTATAGGCACATTGAGATCACAGATATATGCACCATTTTGCATCTGGCTTGACATGGGTGCTGGGGAAGAGTGACCTCCACTTGGAAGGCTTGCAAGCAAGCACCCTTAACTAGTGAGGCAGCTCATCAGCCCCTACAGTAGCCTTTAACCAAGTTCGCACTCCATCTAGCTTTCCTTTGTCTTGCCTGCATAGAGATCTTCTTAAGTGTCTCCCATTGGATTGCTAATGGCGCCTGATGTCCCCACCCTTCCTGACTTATATGCTTACCTTTCAGTTTCGCATGAGTAGTATTCCAACAGGTCCCCGCACTCGAACCCCAGCTGGTCCCTCTTCTTTTTCGTCACTCTTTTATTGGAATGTATCTACTTGTCTTTAAGACGGACCTCCACCATCTCTTCATCATAGAAACAACACCTCACCACGCTCCACTGAGATGGCTCTTCCACTCGTCTGTCCTCTCAGACAGTAACCCTGTGGGATGCATTTTCCCATGCCAGGTGTGATGCGACATGTTTCTTGATTGTACATCTCCACTAAACTGTGACTTCATGACATTTCATTCTTTCTATAGAGGACAGCACAATTCTTGACATGTGGTGTTCAATGACTGTTCATAGCATATAACAAAGCTAGGATTCTATAAGGTTGTATCAGGCAGTAGCCTGATAAAATTGTGGGAACAAAACAGAATCAGACTTAGGGGATGAAATTACCCAGCAAATAAAGCAGGCCAACACCGCAAATGAACTCCAGATGTGTACACCCCCTTGTACATCTGGTTAACGTGGGTCCTGGGGAATCGAACCTGGGTCCTTTGGCTTTGCAGGCAAATCCCTTAACCACTAAGCCATCCCTCCAGCCCACACATCATGTAGAATCAGGAGCTCAGCAGATATGCAAACAGAAGCAAGGGGGCAGGTAGTAGAGGGAGGAAGGACAACCCAGGGATTTGTGACTAAGCCATTGCTCTAAAGGATCCCTTTTTTTTTTTTTTGGTGTGTGTGTTGTGTGTATGTGGATGTATGTTGTGTGCATGTGTGTATTCCTTTGCATGAGCAGGGGAACATGTATGATAAGTCACGATTTTCAAGTGTCAGTCCTCACCTTCCACTTCCTTTGAGGAAGGGTCTCACAGTGTTCACTGCTGTTTTTTCATAAGGCTAGCTGGCCCCCAAGCTTCTGGAATATTCTCCTGTCTGCCTCACTTCTCACTCATAGGTATGACTGGGATTACATGCACTCGCCACACATCATGGTTTTTAAAAAAATATTTTATTTTATTTTATTTGACAGAGAAAGAAAGCAAGAGAAAGAGAGAATGGGTGTGCCAGGGCCTCCAGCCACTGCAAACGAACTCCAGATATGTATGCCCCCTAGTATATCTGGCTAACGTGGGTCCTGGGGAATCAAACCTGGGTCCTTTGGCTTTGCAGGCAAATGCCTTAACCCCTAAGCCATCCCTCCAGCCCACACATCATGTTTTTAATGTGAGTGCTGGGATTCCAAGCTCAGGTTCTTGTTCTAGTTTGGCAAGTTCTTTATCTACTGTGCCATCTCCTCTGCACCAAGAAATGATTTCATGACAGAATAACTCTCAAAGGGTGGGGACACAATTCTAGCAAAAGAATATTCTGTAAAAAGTTGTATACCTGGTGTTGTTGCAATCAAGATGGAATAATTTTTCCACCAATGGAGTCATGCCATTGTCTGTGGGCCAGACATCAGAGGTAGAGTGCTGTGGGCAAATATTTTACACCAGTCTCCTGGCTCTCAATGTTAGCATGTGTTCATGGAAGAACCCCTGCAAGGATGGAGTTGAGTTCAGTAGACACATTGCCTCAGCTGCAAAAGGAGTCAGTACTTCCTCGTTTCCTTCTTAAGCGTCGTGTTTAGACTAGCGCGCTGCTTAAAACAAGCCTCACGAGTTCTTTTCTCAGGAAGCTTATTGTTCAGACCTGTGAGGCAAAGCAGGAATATTGTTTACAGTTTTGTAGCCCCAAGGGGACGACCAAAACATCATTTAGTCACATCCCTAACCATTTTTAAGCACTACTTCTTCAAAGGAACCAAGCTGTTGTCTTTGATCCAGGGAACATGTTCTACATCACCTAAGTGTGTGCACTCTAAAGTTACACTTGAAACACCTCTCCACACCATTGAGCTATCAGACTCTCATCCCATCTTCTGAGTAAGGTCTGTCCTTGCTGTTGCGATCTTACAGACTGAGTGTTCCATATGGCTGGCTCTCCATTGGATCACAATAACAAGCGAGGTTCCATTTTCAGTATGTAGACTGCTTTGCTGGTGAGGCGAGATAGCAATGAAGTGTAATGATTTTTGTATTTATTGATTCAATAAACTGTATTCGTGATTTCATTATTTTATTTCAATTTCTTTCTTTCTTTCTTTCTTTTTTCTTTTCTTTTCTTTCCTTTTTTTTTTTTTTTTTTTTGAGGTAGGGTCTCACTCTAGTCCAGGCTGACTTGGAATTCACTATGTAGTCTCAGGGTGGCCTAGAACTCACAGTAATCCTCCTACCTCTGCCTCCTGAGTACTGGGATTAAAGGCATGTGCCTCCACACCTGGCTTGTGATTCCATTATTAAGGGTTAAAATCCACAGGTAGTCATTTCTCAGAAACCTTTGCCATCCCCAGAAGATTTGGATCTTTACTGAGTCAACACCGTTGGTCAGAACCTGTAAACCCCAGACTGCTTAACACAAAACATGGAACCGATCTGCAAGAAGGAACCTTGCTCAAGGACTGATAGATTCTGCTGTGTCACATTGACATTCCCTTCCACTCCCACAGAAGGGACTGCTTCTGCTGGCGGGCTCCCTTGGAAACTGGAAGCAGCCCTATAAATGCTCAGAGTAGCAGGGGTGGGGGCGCTTTCTTCTCTCCCCGTGCTGCTTCTGCTCTGGCAGAGGCTGGGGAATGGCAGGGGCACCCGCCTCTGCAGAGTCTGCTCGGGGAGGTGGGGGATTCCTCTTGCTTCCAGCCACCAGCTTCTTTCCATGTGGGAGGACAGTTTTTGGCAGGGATTCTCCTTTTCTCTCCACGTCTGGCTGACAACACCCTTGCTAATTTATTTCTTTGGCATCCTGTGAGCATTTGTTAAGATGTCAAAAGGAACATGCAGAGCATTGAGGGCTGAAGACTGAATTTTTACTCTGGAGCTTCCAGGAGTCTCGAGACCTTGGAAGCTTTCCTTTGGGAAGAGAGGTTACCATCCAGGAGAAAGAGAGGGTGATGGAGATGTTGTACCTGCTTTCTCACAAAGGCCTCGAATCCTTTTAGTGAGTCATAGAATTCTGAACCCATAAGAGAGTAAGAGTTTGAGGGTCTGTGTGGTCTATTGCCTTCATCTCTCAACTGTGGAAACTGAAGCTAGGAACAATTAAATGATTTGGCCAGCCAAAGCCAGGATCCTGGTATACTCTCCATGACCTGTATAACTTACACCATATTACAATACAGTAGACACTCAGGAAAAATGTATTATATGTGTTGAATATCAAGTTGTATGCTTGAGATGGGAAAAAAAACTATCTCTCTCCTTCCAAAAGGAAAAAGAACAAATCTTGACAAGCTCCAGTCATGCTGGCTGGACTGATTCTAATTCCTACAGCTAGATTGAACTGTGCGAAAAAGGGTCACTTGAATAGTTTTACCCACTCCCAAGTGGACGGAACCCTGAGAGGAAATGCCAGCTTGCTGAAACGTGTCAAAATCAATCTGTAATCTCTCAGGCTGTGGAAAAGCAGTTCTAATTGCCTTGGACAGTCTGTTCCATTATACTATCTGAAAGACTAATAGCAGATCTCTGAAGGTGAACTCAGGAAAAAATAATGCTTTAAAAAATAAGTCAATTTACAAAAGTCTAAAGAAGTAAATAAAAGTCAGCAATAATCTCTCTAGAGATGCTGATTACCCATATTTTGAGTATAGCCTTTCTGGCATTTGTAGACAAGTATAAATGCATATACACATTTACAAATTCAGGGTTATTAAGTTCTAGTGGTGAATTGTTCCTCTTATAATATATTTAACAAAATTTAATATATTTATGATTTTTATGCTATTACCACTTATGTTTAATAGTGAAATACTTCAAATATACAAAAACATTCTGAGACTAGGAAGCACACATGTACTCATCACATGGACTAAATTGACCATTGTTTCTTATAAAAATACTTTAAAGAATACATCTTAGGGAAAAATAGTACTGAGGGTACTGTTCAAGGGCATTTCTCTGTCCTGTGTTCCACTATCCCTCCTCACAGGCAACTTGCCGTGTGTGTGTGTGTGTGTGTGTGTGTGTGTGTGTGTCTGTATGTGTGTGTGTCCCTAGGATTATGTAGAGTTGCCTTGAATATTTTAAAATTGACCTAAATATGTTTCTATTCTACATGCTTTTGCCCATCTTGTCATGAAATATTATATCCTGTAAATGAACCATATTGATCCCTATAGTTCTGTTAATGAAACAACTGTATAGGACTAGTTGATTTTATTATCCATTACCTAATAATGGGCAATTAATTTGTTTCTAATTGTTCCATATTAAAAATGGTTTTAGAGTAGATTTCATGTCTCCTGTACACAAATATGAGATTCTGTTGGGATTTGTACTCACAAGTAGAAAAGTAGAATCGCAGATTGAAGACAGCTTCCAACTTACTAATATCTGCAAATATGAAATTTATTTCGCCATTAGAAGAGATGAAATTTTGTATTATAGTCCATTTTTTCTCTCTATAGTTTGAACCTCTGGTTGAATACATATTCTTCAGAGTTATACTCTAATGGTAAAATGTTCTCTCACCATTATGTAATAACCCCTTTAATCTTCAATAATGTCTTTTTCCCTTGGAATCAATTTTGTATGATGTTAGCATTGTAATTTTAGCTTCCTTTTCTATCTATTACTTTGTGTCTTAAGTTTGTGCTTTTCAAAAATTAAACTTGACTGGTAAATTTAATGTTTGGTTTTACTCTGATTACTGATTTCCCCATCTTAGTTCATGTTCTTTTTTTGCCAGGTTTTTCATATGATGATGTTACACTAGTTGCCTGTTCATGTTTTCCCTTCTGGTGTTTTGAAAGTTGTATAGTTTGGTTATTATTGAAGTAAACATTATTATTATAGTTTAGTGAGTATCTCTAAACATACACGTTTGCTTATGCAATCCAAAGTTAATGTCACCTTATAGACATTACCTTCCTTTTCACTAATAATTACTAACAATAGGATGGGTCTCTGCCCTCGGTCACCCAGTACTTTCCTTGTCTCTTGCTGTTATCTTCCTTAATAAGTCATCAGTCATATAACTAGGTTTCTATAAACAATTCATTTTGCTCTTTAGTTGTTCATTACCATCTGGTTCATGTTGCTTCTTATATCTCATTTGTTTCTTTAGTGATTCAATTTCCTCCTTAATTAAGTATATTATTTGGTTGTTATTTCATTAAGATCTGTGAATGTGACCTTAGTCTCAGTCCATATGGAAATGCCCATCTTTTCCCTCCTCCTTGAATGACAATCAAGCCAGGCATGCAATGGAGTATTTTCCTGTCATGAAGATGGCAGTCCCTTTCCCTTCTGTCTCTCATTTCTTTCTTTTTTTTTTATTTTATTTTTATTTATTTATTAGAGACAGAGGGAGAGGGAGAGGAAGAGAGAGAGAGAGACAGACAGAGGGAGAGAGAGCGAGATAGTGAGAATGGGCAGGCCAGGGCCTCTAGCCACTGCAAATGAACTCCAGATGCCACCATGTGCATCTGGCTTATGTGGGACCTGGAGAATCAAACCTGGGTCCTCAGGTCATTAGGCTTTGCCAGTAAGTGCCTTAACCACAGAGCCATCTCTCCAACCTCTCTCATTTCTTATAAGAAGCTTGTTCTTAATCTTTGGTTCTTTTTTATTTAACCTGCTTTTATTCCTGGTTGTTTTTAAGGCTTTCTCTTTTTCTTGTGTTTTGTAGTTTCATTATGTTGTATGCAAGAGTAATTGTTCTTCCTCTGCCATTTTCTCCTCTTATACGTCCTCCTCCTCTTTCTTATTTGTATTCAAGACTCAGTGTTCTTCATCAACATGATAATTCTTTTTTTTTTTCATCATCTGTGGAAGCTTTCAGACAAAATCTCTGAATTGTTTCTTTCCCATTCTCTCATTGTGTTTCTCTTTTCCAAACTCTCAAGACACCAGTTTTTGGACCTTTTAATTTTATCCTTATATCCCTTTCCTATTTTCCACAGAAGCATCTTTCAGTGTGCTACTTCCATTGCTAGAAGTGAATATTTATTATCATTGGATCTTTAGCTCATTGAAGCATCTGGATTTAGAATTTTCTACTTGCATTCCACAAGTTCTTATTAAACATACCAGTTTTTTTAATAGTATTGATGATTTATTTTTTAAGTTTTTAATTACTAATTTAAAATTCTATTTCTTTGGCTACCTTCCTATTGTCATATTATCTCTAATTCTTGGGGTTATGAGTCTGTGGTGGTTTGACTCAGATGTCCCCCCATAAACTCTTGTGTTTTGGATGCTTGGTCCACAGCTGGTCAGAAGTGAGCCTTGCTGGCAAAAGTGTATTCCTGAAAGAATGCTTAAGTGTGTTATAGCTAGCTCCTCCTTTCCAGACAGAGCCCAGCCCCCTCTCTTGCTGCTGTCTTCCATCTTCTGTGGCAAGAAGTGATGTCTAGCCTCTGCTGTACCATATTTCCTCCCACCAGCTGCTTCTGGTCAGATAATACATCCCAGCATTTGTAGAGGTTCCTACATTGGAATCTAATATTTGAGGACTCTTCTGAGTCTGTCATAGTGATGGCTTAGATTTTTTTTAAAAAAATAAATAGTGTGCTCATCTTTACACACTGTGTTCTGATGTAACCCCAGAGTTAGATCTGTTTTTACAGCTATTTGTGTTTATTTTACTATGTTTGTAAAGACGTCAATTGTGCAGAATAAATGTTTTTCTGTAACAAGATTTTGAGACCCCATGGAGAATTCAGTTTGATTTCTCCCTAGACACAGACTTGTAGATCCAGGCAAAGATAAACTTCCTTGTCATGTCACTTAGCTAGGGACTGAGACTTTCTTGTTGCTTCTCAGCATATAAGTTATTCTAATGGCAAATTGGAGTTTTTCTGTCTCATCACAGTACTTCATAAATTCCATTTGGAATTTTCTTAGTTCTCATAATACAGCCAAAATCTATTAAATATATTTTCTAAATGTAGTTACCAGCATATAAAATTTAAAACTCACAAAGCGAACCAAATAGAGTCAATTTTAGAACACAAACAACAAATAGGAACAAATCACAATTCAATGTGACAATCAAAGTAATGCTATCCCTCCTACTTAAAGAATTCTTTGAAATCAGTGTTTGTTTTAAAAGTGGAAAAACTAAACAAACCATTATCAAGCACTTTACACAAGAGAAAAATTGGAAAAGCCTATAAAAGCACACACACACGCTCACACGCAATACATTATTATAAAGATAGGTGACAAGAGATCCATTTTCCTCTCAGCATGCTTAACCTTCAGGGACCAAACTGTACATAAGGAGTCCAAGTGTAGTCCTCTGCCTAGTGTGGCCTTTCCATCACACTGACTGCCCCACAATAATGATAAAGAAAGGGAGAGAGAACAGAGAGGGATGATAGACAGATAGATACATGGTAGATAGATAGATGATAGATTATTGGGCATGGTGGCTCATATCTATAAACTGCACAGTTCAAGGTTTGAGGCAGGAGGATTGCTATAAGTTTGAAGCCCTCCACGATTACAAAATGAGTTCCAGGCCTCTACCCAAATAAATAAATAAATAAATAAATAAATAAATAAATAAATAAGCTAAAAATAAACAAAACTGTAGATATTGAACAATGTGATCTACACCTAGCTTTGAAAGAAATTCTCCTGGGTCCTCCTCCAGCTGAACATTTTCTTTCTAGCTCTGGGTTCTTCTTTATTTCTAGAATTAAGTAGAGAATGTGAGCATTCTTTTTCCTTCATTGGAGCTTCAGGATGCATGCCCCCCCCCTTTTTTTTTTTGTTAAGATTTGTATATTTCCAGTGGGGAGGTTCATCTTAACTCAGAGTGCCACTTCTCTGTGTCCCAGTGTCATGACGTTTAGTATCTTGATTTTGCTTCTTCATTAAACCTGTCTGGTAGGTATCTTGTCAATCAGATTGCTGCTTGTGTGGGGTTCATAATATTCTTTTGTTCATTTGGACCATGAATTACTTAATGCCAGTTGTGGATCTCCTTCACTGTTTCTGTACTTTTCATTATAATAAACACTGCTGCTAACAGGTACCCTGTTACCTACACATATTTTTACATACATGTCGAATAAGGGTATACACTGAATTCGTAGGAATGGAGTCATTGAATCAAAGAGAATACACATTTTAATGGATTTGATGAACATTACAAGGATATTCTGAAAGTTTGTCCCCATTTTACTTCAGTTTTCCATTCCAATACTTTCCATTATTCTTCCTATATACATTTAGTATGGAAAGTAGATCTCTTGTCATCTATCTTTATAATAATGTATTGTGTGTGCGTGTGTGTGCTTTTATAAGCTTTTCCAATTTTTCTCCTGTGGAAAGTGTTTGGTAATGGTTTATTTAGTTTTTCCACTTTTAAAACAAACACTGATTTCAAAGAACTCTTTAACTAGGAGGGATAGCATTACTTTGATTGTCACATTGGATTGTGATTTGTTCTTATTTGTTGCTCGTGTTCTAAAATTGACTATTTTTGGTTTGCTTTGTAAGTTTTAAATTTTATATGCTTGTAACTACATTTAGAAATTATATTTAGTAGATTTTGGCTGTATTATTAGGACTAAGAAAATCCCAAATGGAATTTATGAAGTACTGTGGTGAGATAAAAACCTCCAATTTGCCATTAGAATAACTTATATGATAAACAAATGGGACATGATGTGAAAATAATGTTTCCCAGGATAAATAAGTAAAAACTGGATGCACCTAAAATCATTAAAATTATGAAAACATTAAAGTGAAAGCAACACAACTATTTTTCAGGAGTGAAGGTTGAAGTATTTTGTATTCAATGGAGAGACTACAGCTGTGTGTTTAGAAAAGGGGAATCCATTGAGTAGAAAATAGAAAAGAGACAGAGATAGAGACAGTAAATCTCATTGAAAAACATAGAAGAAAATCACAATCAAGTTATGTAGTACATGTTACCAGGGATTTATTCTTAGCTAGATAAGATCTATAAAGGAACTGGCTTATTATACTGATGAGAGTTATTTAGATGATCTATTCAATGGTAAGAAAGCTTAATATTTGAATTTATTATTCAGTCAACATGTCCTGTTTACCTGCCATGTTTTAAACATCAGTAATCTGTGGGTGATAATTTTGGCTTATTAGATTGATCCATGTCATGTGTCTGATGTCTGAGTACTTTGAGCTGCACTATCAGTAGTTCCTCTTGGTATACCTGTGAGCATATTAGCTTAATCCTCTCCCTCTGCCTCCAGTTCACCTCATCTATACTACTCTGAGGAGCCAAGGCTCACATATCCACCTCAGCTCTCCACAATCCTCTTCTCTTCTGGACGCTGACTCCACCAGTTATCCCTTGCTATACTGACAGCAGTTCTTTTATTTTATGACTCTAGACCTTCAGCATATAACATAGCCAAGACTTGTATGGCCATTTGTCATGTTTCTATCATCTGTCTATAAAAATACACTGCAGAAGCAAAAGAGAATATATACCTGTGGAATTTAGTCAACTTTAAGAATTTGTGTAGATCGTAGGCTTACCATTTATCTCGTTTCTCAAAACGTGTGTATATTAGTTTCTTTTCTCTTTGTTGTGACCAAACCTGAGAAGAAGCAACTGAAGGAAGGAAGGAAAAAAAAAGGAAGAAGGAGGGAGGGAAGGAGGGAGGGAGGGAGGGAGGGAGGGAGGGAGGGAGGAAGGAAGGAAGGAAGGAAGGAAGGAAGGAAGGAAGGAAGGAAGGAAGGAAGGAAGGAAGGAAGGGTTGATTTCAGCTTACAGTTCAAAGGGTTGTAGTCTGTCATGTCAGGAACGGCATGGTAGCAGGTGCAGAAGACAGCTGGTCACATTGCATCTGCAGTAAGGAGTACAGAAGGACAAATGTTGTTGGTCAGTTAGCTTTCTCCTTGAATATGTTCCTGGACTTCCAGCCCATGGAAAGGCATCACCCACTTTTAGGGTGAGTAGCCCTACCTCGATTAACCTAATCTAGAATATCCCTCACAGACAGGCCATGTTCCCATGGTGATTCTATGTGGTGTCAAATTCACAACCAAAATTAACCATTAAAAGTCCACCCCTTGTCAACTTCACATTCAAACATACCACTTTTAAGCCATTATCTTTCACCCCTTGACCTCATAGGTTCATGGCTGTCAAAATGAATTCTGTCTAACTTCAAAAGTCCCCATATTCTTTAATAGTTCCAACTCTGTTCAAAACCATATGTGCAGAGTCTCTTCTGAGATTCAGGCAATATTTTATCTGTGAGCCCATGTACAATCAAAAAGAAGTCACATACTTCCAACATATAATGGCACAAAGTAAACACTATACCATGTCAAAAGGGAGGAATGGAGTATTGCAAAGAGATATTGGAACAAAGTAAGACTGAAACCAAGCAGGACAAACACCAGATCCTTGAGCTCCATGTCTGGTATCTGAGGTTCATGATGAAATAATCTGGGTACCCAAGGCCTTGGGTATCCCACAACCTATTCTGTTGCATGTAGCACTCATAGCCCCTCTCTTAGGGCAGTTCCATTTGTGTCTACAGTTGTCCTCAACAGACATTTTGTAGTTCTTTGTTTATTTAAATATTTCTATTTATTTATTTATTTATTTATTTATTTATTTATTTATTTATAAGCAGAGGGAATTGGTGTACCAGGCCTCCTGCCACTGCAAACAAACTTCAGATGCATGCATGCCTTCAAGCCTCTGGCTTTATATGGGTACTGGGGAATAGAACTTGGGTCATCAGGCTTGCAAACAAGTGCCTTTAACTGCTGAGCCATCTCCCCAGCCTTACCTCTTGTATTTCTATCATCTCCAACATGCTGGAGCCTCCGCTGCAACATAGGATTTACCTTCTTAACTTCATGCAGTGGCCTCTCAGGGACTCCTTGAAGGAACTCTGATGATGCCACACATTGCATGGCTTCAGTAGCTCTCTCAAACCATTAAACCAAATTCCATGACTCCCTCAGTCTTGCATCTTTCATGCCTTTAAAACCAATACCACATGGGTGGCACTGCCAATCTCTGTTACAAACATGGGATATAGCATAACCCCCTTGGATCAAAGCTATAGAGGACGCTTTAAACCTTCCAGGCTTCACTAGATGCTTGTGTTTGAGCAGGGAACGCTTGTACTTTAGATTATTTAAATTTCAAATAAATTTGCCTTCTCAAAAATTAGAGACTTCAATGGGCAGTATTGCCTTTAAGACATGTTTTCTATTGTCCCAGTGTAGAGACTCAAGCTTCTCTTGAAAAATTATAGCTGCTTGTTTCTGTGGGAAATATAATTTTCTCATATTCCTTTCCAAACCACACTTTTCAGATATTTATATTAAAATCTGCTTATATCTTCCTCCCTCCTCTCTATTTCTCACTGTAAGTCTGACAGTCCATGGTAGCCATAACTACATCCTAAATTCTATTCTGTCTTAAAATTTTTCTTCACCAAACAAATTACTCCATTATTTTTGAATTCAGCTTCATTCAAGTTCTCAGGACACAGGCAGAATGTAGCCAGATCCTATGTTACAATATCACATGAATGTCCCCCAGGCCAGTTCCTGATAGAGTCCCTGTTCCCCTCTGAAATCTCATAAGTGGGGCCTGCACTGTCCACATTTCTTTTAGCATTCTTGCCTTCCAGGTTTCTACCAGAATGGCCTGTTAAGCTCTGCTTACAGTATTTAAGAGCTTTTCAATGGCAAAGCTCCAAACTCTTGTACGTTCCTCCCCAAAACCATTTCCAAAGATTTATGAGTCACATGAACAGGTTTATGAGAGCAACAGCCCGATGGCCAGTAATGATTGTCATTTTATAAAAATTTGTGATTTTCTATAGTAGCTATTTTTTCCATTGCTGTGACCACATGCCAGACAAGAAGCAACTTAAGGAAAGAGGGTTTGTTTGGCTTAGAGGACAAGGAGGTGCAGTCTGTCATGTGGAAAAGGCATGGGGGCAGGAACAGAAGGCAACTGGTCATGCTGCATCTGCAGTCAGGGAACAGAGAGCAATGAATGGTGGTGCTCAGCAGGCTTTCCCCTCTTTCTGTAGTCCAGGACCTCCAGCCCATGGAATGGCACTGCCCACACTTAGGCAGGAAATCTTCACAGACATGCCAAGGTGTTTGTTTCCATAGCGATTCTAAATCTTATAAAGATTGTAGCTCAGATTAACCATCATGGCTTGAGATATAAAGTTTGTGTTGGATGTCATGAAATAGTCTTAACTACTACTAGAAAACTTATTTACATATTCTTTCCTTAAATTATCATAAATATATAAACAATTTAAATTATCTACCATGATGTAAGAAACTTCTTTTTTCAGTATTCCACATTTCACTTTTACTATAATTTGTCCATCTTGGATCCTAGTTACAACCCTCAACCCTTTGACTCTGCAGTATATTAAATTTGCACTATGTCCATCATAGGAAGCCCTGTGTCTCACTATTTTTTTTTTTTCCCCTCACTACTTTCTAAGTATAGCAGCACAAGGTAAAAGCTTTTTGGGGAGATTATGTGGATTACACTCTATCCTGAGAAGCATATGACATCTGACACATTAATGACCTGCATAATTACTTAATTGAACTCTGTTGTGGATATGTGTAACCAGGCATTTATAAGGAGTCATTTTATGATTTACTCTGATGACAGCTGACCAATGATTTCTTTCCCAGAAGTACAGACAGAATTTTAAGATTAGGGAAGATAATACATTCATGCCGAGTAAATTGTAGATATTGCATTGATGAGTCCTTCTTTGTTACCTTAATTTTTTATAAATGGAAAAAAGTACACAATTTGTGTTGCTCATCAGGCTACAAATAGCACTTGAGAAACAGAAAAAGGGATAGAACGGTTATCAGAAGTAGTTCTTTATTTTATATTTTGATCAGAGTGCTAGTCAAAGAAGCGGATGACAACCTTAAAACTAGGGAATTCAAATAAAAATATATCATTATGATAATACGCATTTCTTTAAGTTGGAATGCATGGAAATCTTTAAAGGTAGGTTTTCTTATTTCAGAAGTCTTTAGGAATTACTTGTATTACTCAACTCCCACTGCTGTAGCAGTTCTGTGTTTTAGTCTCTTCTTAGAGTTTATTTTCAGTTAGTTGACCGTGTGTCATGGTAGGGGACTCCTTCTAACTGAGCATGAGGAATCATGTGCATTCGTGTTGATGTAATGGTCACTTACTTTCCTCAGGAAACTGGGTTGCTCAGAGCTGCTGAAAAAATGCAACTTTATGGACTGACACTACAGTCAATAGTTTCCGTCTATGTTTTGATGCTCCACACCCTAGTCTCCCCCCTATCTTGGGTCTTTCTTGGGTCCTCAGATCTCCTAACTCAAACTCATTGCTGATTTACATTGTACATGGGCCATTTTCCCATCCAGATGACAGACATTGCCCAACATTAACACCTCATTGAGCAATTTTTTCTCTGCATGCTATATTGACACATACTTTTATTTATTTATTTTTTAAGACCTTTTAAAATTTTATTTATTTATTTGAGAGAGAGAGAGAGATAGAGAGAGAGAGATACAGAAATAGGCAGGTAGAGAGAGAGAGAGAGAGAATGGGCATACCAGGGCCTCCAGCCACTCCAAACGAACTCCAGATGCATGTGCTCCCTTGTGCATCTGGCTTACATGGGTCCTGGAGAATCGAACCAGGATCCCTTGGTTTTGCAGGCAAATGCCTTAACTGCTAAGCCATCTCTCCAGCCCTGACGCATACTTTTGATTCTATTTGATTGACTGTTGTCCAGAAATGCCAATGAGTTCTCCTACTTCAAACAAACGTACTTATCTTGGTCTTTGATCATTCAGTAACTTCTAGGAAATGATGGCCTTTTTTTCTCCACGTTAGTTCACCATCTCATGAGCCCATAAATAGTTTCTCTTCCAGGTCATTTGCTTTATCAGATCACTGCTTTCTTAGACCTTCATTGTCTAAAATTTTCCTTTGGTGTTTCTCCTGTGCCACATAACACAGTCAAGTCTTTTTCTGTCTTAGTAATATTTGATTTAAAAAAAAAAATATATGAAATGTGGGGCTGGAGAGATGGCTTAGCCGCTAAGGCTTTTGTCTGTGGAGCCTAAGGATCCTGGTTCGATGTAAGCCAGATGCACAAGGGGGCGCATGC
This sequence comes from Orientallactaga sibirica, assembly GCA_036365145.1. Classification (NCBI taxonomy): domain Eukaryota; kingdom Metazoa; phylum Chordata; class Mammalia; order Rodentia; family Dipodidae; genus Orientallactaga; species Orientallactaga sibirica. The sequence continues at coordinate 2,142,898 of JAEOAD010001605.1, forward strand.
ATCTGGAGTTCGTTTACAGAGGCTAGAGGCCCTAGAGTGCCCATTCTCACCTTCCCTCTCTTTCCCTCTCTCTGTCTCTAATAAATAAATAAATAAATAAAAATTAAATTAAAAAATATGAAATGCACCACACATACGAAGGATAGTTATAAGATATATATGCAGTTTAAATAATAATAGTAAAACTAACACTACCAGCTTAACACTGGATTCTTTCCAAGATTTTGAGGCCCCTGCATGCTCTGATCTCTTCTCCCTTCCAACCTCAAATAATGTCATAAATTTTTACTCATTCTTGTTCACTTTGCTTCATAGTTTAATGTATGGATTGCTTAGAATTAGTTTGTTAGTCTCACATGGCTTTGGAATATAAATGGAATCTAATGATAAAGTCTTTGAAGCTAGGTTTTTCACTCTTTATTGTTATCTGCCCTAAGGATTTAGCTCAGGACATCACACATGGTAGGAAAGCACTCTGCCACTGAGATACATACCAAGCCTCTTTTTTTTTTTTTTTTTTTTTGAGACTTATTTTGAGACTAGATCTCCTTGAATTGCTTACAGTGGTCTGAAACTTGCTATATAACCCAGGCTGGCCTCAAATTTATCCTCCTCCTGCCTTAATCTCCCAAGAAGCTGGAATCAAGCCTGCATGACCAAGCTTGGCCCACTCTTGTGTTTGTATCATGCATAGCGGTAGTTCCCGGCTCTGATCCCTTGTCAACACACATCGTTGTAGACTCTCTTCCTGTCTTGAATTAGAGACAAAGGATTTTTTTTTTTCTGTTTGTTTGGTTTTACTTTGCTGGACCTATTACCAGAAATAAAACTCTTCCATCTTCAACAAACAAAATGAACTAAAAAGTCTGCTCTCCTTAATTGTGTATCTATCTCAATAAAGGTCTTCTTTGTTTTCATTCTAAAAATCTTAAAAAGAAAAAAAAATTTACTGAGTCTGGATTTTAGCTCCTCATATATATCTTATTTAGTGTCTCAATGGCTGATTTGTTTTATAAACAGTAACAAAGCTCAGGATAGGGCCTCTTTTTTGTCCTTTATTAAATGTTAAATATAGAGTTTATAGTCTGGTATTCTCAGTTCTGAGCATAGCACACCTTATTTTAATGTAGCATTCCTTTTATTTTTATATAGATATGTTGAAAATCCCATTACATAATGTAAAAGGCTCTTGAAATTATAATTGTATTCTGGAAGTCTCAAGGTACTATAATAAGCTGTGTTGGTAATGGGATGGAGAAAGGCAGAGAAACTTGACCTTGCATCTAAAAGTGCTTAAATGTATCTTAAGCACCTTCTGAAATACAGTGATATAGGCAAAATTAATTGAAAGAAACATAACCCAGTGTTTTCTTCTAAAATGCAGTGTTAGAAGAAAAATTAAGTGGAAGAAATCTAACAAATGTGTCCTTTTATCCAGAGATTTGGTTAACTTTGGAATGTGGGTCAAGATCAAGATTAGTAATATCACACTTCCTTGCCAGCAGGATTAACAAGTAGCTTCTTCTCAATTGGATGAGGTCCTTGCTCAGGAGGATTGTTAATGGTCAAGAGATAGAGGTCATTGCATCTGCAAAGTTTAGAAAGGGGAATTAAAATGATAATTGAAGCAATTCAAAGACTAACTCCTTGTTGCCTTAGTGTCTGTCTTCAGAACAATTATCTTGGTAAGTGCACAAACCATTTCCTCATGCCCCTCTGTATGTGTCCATACAAAGACACTTGATTTGTCAATTCACAGATGTTTACTGTTTCAAACCACGGAGAGATGTGCCCAGAAATTCACAGATGAGCAGTGAGATATAGCCTTCAAGTTGCCCTTAATCTACAGGGAGAACAACCAAATAGAAAAATAATTTATTTTGCAAATTAGACTATAAATAATATTTATGAAGCCGAGAGGTTCTATGCAGGATCCCCCAAAGAAGCTTGACTCACAAACTCAAACTTAACTCTCTCTTCTTTTTGGTTCTTTGCAGTAGGGTCTCACTCTAGAACAGGCTGATCTGGAATTTACTATGTAGTCTCAGGCTGGCCTTAAAGTCACAGCAATTCTTCTACCTCTGCCTCCCTAGTGCTGGGATTAAGGGTGTACACCACTATCCCTAGCCTTGTCTCTGACCAGATCTCCTGATTTTCTATGATTCCCTTTTTTGTTTTTATGTAGCAACAATGTTGTCAGTTTGTTTTAGTTAAGTGATTGATAAGGGGCACCACACAATGCTTATTTCAGTGTAGAAGCTGCTATAGAAGTTGCTGACTCCACGTGTCACATCATCTGATCTGCCAACACATCACCATGGCCCACACCGTCCCTGGGATGTTGCCAGCCAATGACAAGAACCTGGCGGTGTATCAAGGCCTGCCTAGTTATTTTCTCATTGACCATTTTTGATGGAGACAGTCTCAGAGCCAGCAACAGCAGAGGCGCAACCCTTCCTCCCCCTCCCTTCAGGGGCATCAAGCCTTTCAGGTGATCTGAGGCCTCCTTTGGCCTATTTTTGCACCTTCTCACATTTATCTGCTGCTGGTTTCTCACCAATAATCACTAATTTTTAATTCCGTCTTCACATCTGCTTCCCATCAGACACAAAACTGACACATGATGCCTCAAAGGCTAAGTTTCAGTGTTAGGATTCAATTTGAAGTGATAAGTTTTCTAAAATGGCATACCTCTTTTTACATAAAATAAACTTTCTATTTCATTTTGTATGAGTGTGTGTATGCATCTATATATGCGTGTTCATATATGCATAGGTATAAATGCTGTGTGTACGTTGTGTGCCTATGTATCCATGTGCACATGGAGGACAGAGGTTGACATCAGATGCCTTCTTCAATTACTCCTATACCTTATTTTTCTAAGAGAGGATCTCTCCCTGAACCTGGAACGCACTGATTCAGCTAGGCTAGCTTGTCAGCAAGGCTCAGGGTTCTTCTTGTTTCTGCCCCCTCCCCCACCACCAGCACTGAGATTACAGGCACAGACCACCACACACAGCTTTTACATGGGTGCTGGGGATCTGAACTGAGGTCCTCTTGCTTATGTGGCAAATACTTTTGCCCACTGAACCATACCCTCAGCCCCCAAATAAACCTTTTGTATGAAGTCAGCCATATTTCTGGTCATCTCAGGACAGATTGAAGTCCTGGGTCTTGCTGATCTTTGCACAGTTTTACCACTACAGATTCCTGGGATCTGACAGGCTTCAGGGGACAGTGTGGGGATGCCAACATTGTTCAATTCTCTCTATATTTTTTACATATTTTATTCATTTATTTGAGAGAGAGGGAGAGAATGAGGCAAATAGAGAATGGTCATGCCAGGGCCTCCAGGCACTGCAAATGATCTCCAGACACAGGTGCCACCTTGTGCATCTGGCTTTATGTGGGTACTGGAGGAATTGAACCTAGGTCCTTGGGCTTTTTGCAGGCAAGTGCCTTGGGTGCTAAACCATCTCTCCAGCCCTCAATTCTCTTTATTAATGCATTTTCTCATTTAATATATGGTATAATTGGCTCAAATTCAGAGCGTTGATGGACAGGAAATGCCTCTGATAGTATTTTTTTCCCTGACTGTCATTTTTATAACACAGAGTATTTTTGATACCTTATGACTAGCAGCAGGTGGTCAGATAGAAGAGGAGATAATTGAGCATCTTCAAAACCAGTGACCTTGCATTTGGGAGGCCAACATTAATTATAGAAAAGCAGCCTGTGGGTTTTCAGGCAGATTTATATTATGACTTAGGTATGGATCTCTTTTTCTGTCTTTCTGTCTCTCCTCTCCTTCTCTTTCCCTCCCTCCTTTTTTCTTTTCCTTTCACCCTCCTTAATAGCAATAATAATAATTCATTCATCAAGTGAGAACAGTGACTCATGTTTCAGAACTAGATTGCAATTCTCAAAGATCAGAAACAAATGGAAGTTAATTTTTAGTAGTTTGAAGTTCTGTCATATTGGTTGCAGCTTATGTAGCATAACAAAATTTGTATATTATGTTTTCTTTAAATGCTAAGCTGAATATAATAAATGTGTCTGAGTGAAGTTGTGGAACTGAGCTGTATCTTATCTCCTGGCAGACTTTTGGGTGTTCTTGTGATCAGAACCCTCTGTGTGAGCAAGAATTCTCTGTGTGGTCCAGATGGTGTGGAGAGGGCTTGCAGACCAACCCTGTGGTCTTGGCTTCCGTGCTTTGCTCTTGTCTTAAACATATGAACTCTGGCGAAGAGATAACTAAAAGGCCAGCATGAACTCAAACAGGCTTAAAAACTTCAGAGTGATATAGCATGAGCTTGTCCATTTCATAAAAATATCTTTCCCGTCCCAATGACCTCATGGTAACTGTGGATATTTTCTATTAGTTTTTGTCTTAAGGCAATGCATGCCAGGTGCTTAAATGTAGGAATAACCGGGTAAAGAAAACCTTTGACCTAGTCTCAGAGTCCTCATAAAATGTCTGTTTGGTGAAAGGTTGTCATACTTCTGTAATACTGAGGACCCATGCATAAATGAGATGTTCTCCTGTTGGGTAGGCAGGTCACTTGTTCTAACAAAGCTGCATGATAATCAGTCTACATGACAAAATGAGTATCTCATAAGCCCAAGTGAAATGTTAATGAACTTACATCTTAATTGTGATATGATTGAATTTAGGGGCCATGACCTTCATATTTAATTAGAATAAGCTATTAGTGGTCTTGTAGTGCTAGGGACACCACAGAACCCTGTGAATGTAGCTGTTAAGGGAGGCTGCTTGCCTGAAGTGGAAGTTTTGGAAAGTCAATATGGCATCTCACATTGACATGAGGTTTGTCCCAACTAGTAGCTGACAGAGTTAGAATGAGTGAGATGCAGTTTTAAAGTGAACTGATTCCTTTTACTTAATATGATTTTACATCACGCTTACTGAAATTTTCCAAGTATAGTAGAAGAGAGCTGTCTTCTTCAGCAGTCTAAAGTAGCGGGAAAGTAACTTGCCCTTAGCTTCAATGACTTCACTGTGCATTTATTGTAAAGAAACTCTCTTTATGTCTTTAAATAACCATCCAGTTCAGAACACTCATTGCTATTTTGCTGTTATATCATCCTTAGATCCTACTCAAGTTTCACCACTCGTTCCAGTCATGCTGTTTATAACTAAAGGATCCTGTCCAGAGACACACTTAGTGATTATTTCTTTTGATTCTTTCTAAATCTGAGATGTTCTCGCAATCTTTTCTTGAACATGAATGGCCGAATACTACATTGTGTGTGTCTGATGCCTCCATGCTGTTTGGTTGAAATTTCACAGAAATGTTACCCATGTGGTACTATGGGCTCCTCATGTTGATCAGTGAATGGTTTCAGGTGAGTTCCAGATAATGATATTCACTTTGATCCCTTGATTAAAGAGTGTCACTGTAAAGGGTAACATTGTTTTCCACTTTCATTATTAAGTATTTTCTGAGGGGTACTTTGAATGTATGTAACTATCCCATTATTTCCTTCTTACTTTTGCTTTGTTTGTTTGAGATAGGATCTTCTTGCTCTATGAAGCTCTGACTGGCTTGGAAAATACTGTCACCTATGCTGACATTGAACCCTCTCCTGCCTCAGCCTCTTGAGTACTGGGACTACAGAAGTAAGCCACTGTATACACTTCATTTCACTTCTTAAAATTTATATTTATACAATGGTTAGTTAATGTTCTTAGAGCCTCGTGCTTTAATCTAATGCTCTCATTATATTGATGCTCACTTGTCCTGTATTGGCTAGTAGATGCTCATGTTAGCTCAGTGACCTTTTTACATATCCCATCATTCTTTGAGCATTTCTGTTAGTCCCATAAGTGGTGAGCTCAGCTTGTACCTTTCTCACTGAAGGCTGATTCCCTTCAGTGGAGGATGTTCCTTTAGTGGAGGAACTAAGGTCTGGGTGACTGGCATGCTCATCCTATCAGGAGATCGATGCTGCTCTCAAGACACGTTCAGGGTGTGAGCCATCTTGCACAACTGCCGCCCACACGCCTACTCATCCCAGAGGATATACCATCCCCGCTGTCAGTGGCCAGAGTCCCTGTACTGGGCTGTGCTACACAATCACTCCCTCTTCCATGCTCACTTCAGTCCATCTGTCCTATCCCTGGGGAGTGCTACCTCCCATCTCTGAGATACCTGTGCTCACCTCCACTTCCATGAGGAAGTGTTCCTTGCTTATCAAGGGCTCCAAATATTGATGGTTAGACTACCAATGCACAATTCTTATGAACATACCCTCTTTGCACACTCAGACTTTGAGGCCACTTAACCTTTGAGTCAATGACCTCCTTATTCCATCAAATCCCGACACTTCATTCTCTGGAGCCAGGATTCCCTTATCTGCTATGGATACCTACCTTGCTCAGTACCACCAAATGGCTTGAGGAGTGAAGTTTCATGAAGAAGAGTGGGGCTAAGTCTCAATGTTGATTGAGGTTAGGAGGTACCTAATAATTTGCCACACTCAGAAGATATACAGTCATTTTGGTTTTTGTTTTTGTGAGGTAGGTTCTCACTCTAGCCCAGGCTGATCTGGCACTCTGTAGTCCCAGACTGGTCCCAAACTCACAGCGATCTTCACACCTCTGCCTTTCAGAGTGCTGGGATTAAAGGTGTGTGCCAACATGCCCAGCCCATCATACTTTTAAACCAAGATTCTGGAACCTTTTATTAAAGATAAATGATTTTTCTAATGTTGTTCTATTAACTCTTATAATGTGAAGATACATATATTAATAATGTAACACATCAATGTGTGATTAACTAGGCATTCAATGAGGAATGGACACAGATTCATAGCTCATACTCTGTAAAGAGTATATGTGTGCCAATTACTTAGGCACAGTTGTCATCACAGCATTTTCTTTGCGATGTAATCTATGATGAAAATTTCAAGATCAAATACCAGCAGTTCTTCATTTGTTTTCTAACCTATCTAACCACTCGTAGCACTTTACACATGAAATATTTACTCATTCCAGCTCAGATCATGGCTCTGAACAGCTTCAGAGATGTGCAACCGGGATTACCTTTTTTTTAATTTTTATTTTTTATTTTTGTTATTATTATTTTTTTATTTTTTGAGGTAGGGTCTCACTCTAGCCCAGGCTGACCTGGAATTCATTAGGTAGTCTCAGGGTGGCCTTAAACTCAAGATGATCCTCTTACCTCTGCTTCCTGAGTCACCACGCCCGGCTGGGATTACCTTTTGTGTCTCAATTGTGTTTATGAACAGGATCACTGTGGAGATGCCTGTGGACAACACTGTGTCAGGTAGGTGCCCTTTGCCTTCATGCTCTACAGCCAGTGCCTGTGAGGGTTTTCCCTGCTCACATCTTGACAGTGGCTCAGGCTCAGAAAGCCTGCACCTGAACTTTGGATTCTAAACACTGCATTTCTTTGTTTTGTCATTCCCAGCACGAGTGCTCCCCTTTTCAGAATTCCCTATTCCATTAATGTCACAACCACTGCCCCTTCCCCCCAGCCAAAGCTCTGGAAGTGGTCTTGATTCTCATCTTTTAAAATATTTTAAAAAAAATTTTAAATTTATTTTTATTTGAGAAAGAAAGAGAAAGAGGCGAGGAGAAAGGGAATGGCCATGCCGGGGCATCTAACCACTGCAAACAAACTCCAGATGCATGTGCCAACTTGTGCATCTGGCTTACGTGGGACCTGGAGAATTGAACCTGGTTCCTTAGGCTTCTCAGGCAAGTGCCTTAACCACTAAGCCATCTCTCCAGCCTGATTCTCATCTTTTTATCTCATTTGTAGAATATCTCACCAGCACCTGTGGTTTGTTCTTTTCACCGTCTCTTTGCCACAGTGCTATCCAATTTTATACTTTGCCTCTATCTTTACACATGGTGATTCATTACCCTCAACACTGCCAGGTAAATGTCTGCATAGCACAACAGATCACTAACTTACTCAACAAACCTCCCAATTCATATGCAGTGTGTGTGAATAGCCCCTTGTCCAGCTCTTCAGTCTCATCTTGGGCTGTACCCTCACCCCTTCTGTGCCCCAGACACTTTGGACATTTTTATCTGAATCTGGACCATTTCAGACATTTGTGCTACTTTACAGCTATTGAATATCATCTGTGTAGACTATCATTATCTTCCCTCTTCCAAATAAGAGCTTTTGAATTTTCACTAGACTCCAATGCTACCCACTAAGTATGATTTAGGGGCTAATTTCTGTTCTCTTACAGTTTTATTTATTTTATACTTGCAGAAGAATCTCGTTGGCAATTAGTATGGAAAAATTATTAAACTTAATTTACTGTTAAGGAAAACAACAAAGAAAGGCCTGCTTCCAACCCCTTCTAAACTAAAAGTCTCAATAAAATCAATGTAATTATGACATTAAGATGTAAAAAGAAAAAAGCTATGCAATCTAGAAAATATTTGCTCTACGAAAACACTTTGAAACTCTAGGAGAAAGAAAATGCAAATGTTATTATTACCAAATAATTACCATTTTAATTTTCAAATGACTCACTTCAATAAAGATTATGAATTTCCATTAATGGTACTTACAAATAATACTGGCCTGATTCCTCACATAATACAGTCCAACATACTGACATGCTCTTGTAATACATTGTTGCTTTTATAATTCATAGTTGTTTTAAATTATGAAAATTTTTCCCACCCCTCCTCTGTTCATGAGATAACCTTTCTTCTAACAAAGCATCAATAACCCTTCTTTCTTACTACTCACAAGACTGGTCTTGGAGGATATCTGAGATTGTGCCAGTTCCTCTGTCTCAGCCTCTCATCTCACCATAGTTCTGGGATCACAGATGCACACTGCTGTATCTGGCTTTACGTGGGTTCTAAGGATCTTAACTCAGGTCCTCACATTTGTTCAGCAAGAATTCCATACACTAAGCCATCTCATTAGCCCAGAAACATCATTTATACTAAAGTGAATCATTTGAAAATTAAAATAAAAATTATTTATAAACACCAGTGTTTTAAGGTTTTATTTGGTTTGGTTTTATCTTGTGAGGTAGGGTCTCGCTATGTAACAGGTTGGCTTTGAACTTGTGATCCTACTGCTTGAGCCTCCCAAGTGTGGGGTTACAGGTGTTCCCACTATGTCCAAACGAAGGCATTGCTTATACTGACTATATTTATAGATGAAAACATTTTCCCCTTTTAATATTTTAAAATATTTTTATTTATTTGAGAAAGAGACAGAGAGGGAATGGGTATGCCAAGGCCTCTTGCTACTGCAAATGAACTCCAGATGTATGTGCTACTTGGTGCATCTGGCTTTCCATGGGTAGTGAGGAATCAAATCTGTGATGTCAGGCTTTGCAAGCAAAATGCCTTTACCCACTGTGAAATCTCTCCAGAATCCCTTTTAAATATTTTTTATTTTATTTATTTATTTGAGAGAGAAAGAGCGAGAAAGAGAGAGAAAGAGAGAAGATGAGTGTGCTGTGGTCTCTAGGCACTGCAAATGAACTCCAGATGCATGTACCATCATGTGCATCTGGCTTACGTGGGTTCTAGGGATTTAAACCTGGGTCCTTTGGTTTTGCAAGCAAACACCTTAACCACTAAGCCATGTCTCCAACCCCCTTTTTAATATTTTAAATATCATGATCACATTGACATTTTAAAAAGCTTTTGTTCTGCAATCAGTGGTTTTTTTTTTTTTAACTGATGTTTTGTTAATAGTAAATGAATGATAACTACACATTGGGCTAGATGTATCAGTGTATGCCTACAGTCTCAGCATTTGGGCAATAGACAAAGGAAGATATATGCAATGTTTGAGGTCAGCCTGGTATAAAAAATAAGAACAGACCTTCACAATTATTCCATTAAAATTGCTTCTGCTATGCTCCTTCAAATTATAAAATAAAGAATACTATAACAGAGCTGGAATGATAGTGCAGGTGTTAAAGTGTTTCCCTACACACTTGAGGACCTGAGTTCAGATCCCAAGTGCCAGCATAAATGCATGCATCTATAACCGCAGCATTCAGGAGACAGAGACAAGTAGATCCATGAGGAAAAACTAGCTAACTAGACTAAGTGAACAGTGAACTCTGTGTTCCCTGAGAGACTCTGTATCAACAATGTGGAGACCAGTTGAGGAAGACACCCAACATTAACCTCTGGCCTCCAAATGTATGGGCATTCACGTGTACTCATACACACATATGTGCATAGTACACACCTACACACACAAACAAAAGAATACTACGGGGATGGAGAGAGGGCTCTGTGGATAAAGAATTATTACATAAACATGAGCACCTAAGACTAAATCCCATGAATGCAAATAAAGTTGGAACTATGGTGGATGTCTGTAATCCCAACATATCTACAGCAACAAGGAAGAGAAGATAGGAAAATCCTGTGGAAACTCGAGAGCCAGTTAGCCTATAAACAGAAAGAGTCCCTGACTGCAACAAGGTAGAAAGTGAGGGCTGACATCTTAGGTCATCCTCTGTCCTCCACATGCACGCTGTGACATGCATACAACTGCACTCACACACACAAACAAGTACACACCCAAAAAGAAAAGAAAGAGGGCTGGAGATATGGCTTAGCAGTTTCACACTTGCCTGTGAAGCCTAAGTTCGAGGCTCAATTCTCCAGGACCCACGTAAGCCAGATGCACAAGGGGGTGTACACATCTGGCTGGAGGCCCTGATGCACCCATTCTCTCTCTCTCTCTCTTCTTATTCTTTCTCTCTCTCTTTCTCTCTACCTGCCTATTTCTGTATCTCTCTCTCTCAAATAAATAAATAAAAATAAAAAAACATTTAAAAAAAGAAAAGAATACTATAAGAGAACATATATTAGTTCCAAAATTATGTTCATTAGTCAGGATTTGCCTCTACTGTGGAGATTCAAAGATTGTATTTCACTAAGAAAACACCAATATTTTAATTTACAGTCATCCAGCTTCACACTTATTTTATTAATGGATTAAGAGTTTGCCTGTTGATTAAAGGATTGCAGTATGTATATGTCTGCACCTGTACTCAATTAACAGAAAATTTCTAATAATATAAAGACCAATGGAATTCAGAATGAAGCTCTTTTATCAGTTTCTCTTTATTTGTTCTTGTTTTAATGAGAGATTCCATCATTCATCTAACTGCTGAAGCTTGGCATGATTTTAACAACTCCCCTGAGCTGACCATTCATGTCTGATGTCAAGGTTTTCCCACTGTCTTCTGGACAGCTCTCTGTTCTTCCATCCACTTCACCCTCCTCACTGTCTCCCTGGCACATGATCTCTTGCCCCTCACACCTGATTGCCAGAGGGGTTTCTTCAACCCTCTTCCTTCTAAAATACCATATTGGTCACTTTCCCTAGAGAAGCAGGACTGTTGAAAAAAGGTGATTCTGATCCTATTCCAGCTCTGTTTATAAAAACTCACTCATGGAACCTCTAAAATAAAGTTCAAATCCCTTAATGCAGGGCTAGGGAGGTGGCTCAGTGGGTAAGGCAGCTGCCATTCACGTGTGAAGATCTGCTTTCAGATCCCCAGGACCCACATTAACCCAGATGTGGTAACACTCCTAATTGAGATAGGAGGCTGAGACAGGAGACTCTTCAAGTTCATGAGCCAGCTATCCTGGTGAACGCAACAGTGAACAAGAGACTTGTCTCAAACAAGGTGGAAGTCAAGGACCAACACTGGAAGTTCTTTTATCCTCCGATCTCCACATCTATGTTGTGGCTCATGCACTCACACAGAGATGGGTACACATGCACATTCATACGCAAATAGGCGCACACACACACCACCTTTAATAAGACCTGCAATATACCAGATGATCTTGTCTCTTAGCGACAGCCTCCAAGCCACACTGGCTTTTTTTTGTTGTTGTTGTTTTGTTTTTTTGTTTTGTTTTGTTGCTATCTCTTTCAGACCCAAGTACTCTGTCACTTGACTCTTGGCATATGCTGGTCTTTCCTTTCCCACTCCTGTAAATTGACTTTCAAAATCCTTCATACTAGCTATTCACTTCCATGCCATTCTATGTTTATGTTTGTGTTTTGTTTGGGGGGGGGTGTTTGTGTGTGGGTGTTCACACCTGTATGTGGAGGCCAGAGGCTGATGTTGATTGTCTTCCTTGATTGCTCTCCACCTTATTTATTGAAACAGGATTTCTCACTGAAATCCAGAGCGCTCCAGTTGAGCCAGTCTAGCTACCAGCTTGCCCCGAGGATCTCCGATCTCTACTTCATGAGTCTGAGATTACAGGAAGGCTGCCACACCCACTCAGCATTTCCGTGGGTGCTAGGGACCTAAACTCAGGGTCTTACCCTTGCACAGCAAGCACCTGATGCATTGAGCCGTCTCCTCAGCATGGTAGGTTCACTCTTACACTGCTGTTGTCCACCTGCTGTGGCAGAGGTGGTGTCCAGTCTCTGCTCATGCCATGTTTTCCCTGCCATGAGGGAGCTTCCCAAAGAGACTGTAATCCAAAAATAAACAGCTTTCCTCCCATCAGCTGCTTTTGATCAGATTCTTTGTCCCAGCAAGGAGAAGGTAAAACTACAACAAGTTGTGAAGTAAATGTTAGAGGAATAAAAACTAAGTGAAGGACTGGTTTGAATCTTACTAAGTTCTGGTATAGAATTAATAATAACCCAAGCTTGTAAAACATTAAAATTATGAACATTTTTTGATATCATCAACAGTTTTCTCTACATAGATTGAATTGATTTTCAATGTATGAGTGCATGGAGAAAGAATCTTTCCATTAAGTAAATATAAATCTATCTAAGACTTAAAAACGTGGAAGGGATTGTTTCAGGAAATGTACAGGAATGTAAATCTAGAACAGACTTTAAAATTTTGGGGGGGGGGGCTGGATAGATGGCTTAGTGATTAAGGTGCTTGCCTTCAAAGCCTAAGGACCCAGGTTTGATTTCCCAGTACATACTTAGGCCAGATACACAAGGTGGCACATGGGTCTGGAGTTCGTTTGCAATGGCTAGAAGCCCTGACACACCTGTTCTCTCTCTCTTCCATCTGCCTCTCTCTCTCAGATAAATAAATAAAATATTTTTAAAAATCTTACCACAGCATATATGTATATAGCTAAGTTCTAATCATTTAAAGCTAGTCCCACATCATTTTCAGACTTCATTTGTTAGATGAAGCAATACCAGGAAGTAGATATGCATGCACATGCACGCGCATATCAAATGTAGCTGTATCCCAGTGTCTACTCCAACCTTGCTTGATTTTAATGTGTAGATAGTATCTATAGAACCATTTCCTTGGTTATCTTTTTTCCAGGGCCACATCAAATTACAACTGTCAAGGAACCAGACAGGAGAGGGCAGCTGTAGTAGGCCACCAGCACCAGTGGTAGACTCATCTCTGTCTTCTCCAGACCCCTTTGACCTTCTGTGGCATGAGTACACTGCACATGTTGGCCCAATGGTATAATTGTACTTTTAAAAAGTCATCCATGGGGCTGGAGAAATGGCTTAATGATTAAGGCGTTTGCCTGCAAAGCCAAAGGACCCCGGTTCAATTCCCCAGGACCCAGGTTAGCCAGATGCACAAGGGGGCACACACATCTGGGGTTCGTTTACAGTGGCTGGAGGCCCTGGTGTGCCCATTCTCGTTCTCTTTATCTCTCTCTCCCCTCTTCTTCTGTCAAATAAATAAATAAATAAATAAATAAATAAATATAGAGTTCAGTTACAATCGCAAGAGGCCCTGTTGCACTAATAATTTCTCTCGCTCTCTATCACACTGTTTCTCTGTTTGCAAATAAACAATAAAAATTAAATTAAATTTTAAAAAGTCATTCCTATTCTTTTTGTGCATGCACTGAAGACTGAACCCAGGCCTCACCCACATTAAGCACATGCTCCACCACTGAGCTCCACCTTCAGCTATTTCCTTCAGGAATCATGGCCTTTCACATGACTGTTAGAGCGCGGCAGAAATCATGTCACAGCTGACACTAATCACCAAAGCAGAGCAAGGCAACTCTGAGTCATGAGGAGCAAATTAAATTAATGTTTAATACTGTTTGAGGAACCTGGAATAAAGCATTCTGCTACAAATGTTATATTTTAGAAATATTTCCATCTCAATGAAATTTCAAAGTTTTTCCTCCAAGAGGTAGTTATAATTTTGTTATACTCTTTTGTTCTACAGTCAGTCATAAACCAGGTAGCGTGTGACATTTTCATACTCTACTAATTATATTTATGTGTTATTGGCAAATGTTTTATACTCAACCTAAGACATTACAATCTGTGAGGAAGGGAGGGCAAGTAATTCCCCTTACAAAAATACCTAACTCATAGCTTCAACTTTTACTGCAAAGGTATGGCTGTAAAGAAAAGTATTAAAAGCAGGACGTCTAATCAATACGGGGGGGCCTTTAGCCTTAAAAGCAAGGCAGCGTTATGTAAAAATCACAGGTTATAGCATCGATTTTGGGCATACAGTCTTCTTTTGGTCACATATGGTGTCACAGTGGGAAAACATGCTTCATCTCTTCAGGTGGGCACATTCGTCACATGATATTGTCACACAGCAATGTGGAAAGTATGAAGTAGAGGCACCAGAGAGGATTTTTGTGGGATTAACTAAATGAATTTCCTGGAGCCAGATGACGACACAGAAAATAGACATTGATCCAGCGATACCTCCTGTCTTGGTCCTTTCTTGCTGCTCTAAATAAATACCATAGACTTGGTGGTTTATAAACAAAAGGAATTTATTTCTCACGTTTCTCGAGACTGGGATGTCCAAGATCAAGATGCTGGTGGATTCTGTGTCTGGTAAGGGTTGGTCTGTTTGGCCAAGGTCATGCCATATGGTCCTATTCTCACACAGCAGAGAAGAGAAGCGCAAGAGGTGCAGATGTTATATGGATCTCTTTTGTAAGAGCACTAATCCTGCTCATGAGTGTGAAGCTCTCAGGACCTAATCACTTCGCACGGTCTCATCTTTTAATCCTGTAACATTAAGTTTCAACATATGTTGTTTTACAAAGTATTTTTATCTATTCATGTTAGAGAGAGAAAGAGGCAGGCACAGAGAGAATGAGTAGCAGCATGCCAGGGCCTCCTGCCACTGCAAACAAATTCCTGACACATGTGCCACTTTGTGCATCTGGCTTTATGTGGGCACCTGGGAATTGAGCCCGGGCTGCCAGGGTTTTGAAGCAAGCACCTTTAACCACTGATCCATCTCTTCCGCCCTCAACATAGGTTTTGAGGAGACACGTTAGGACCATAACACCGCCTCTCTGAATCTCAGTAAGTTATTTTAACCTCTCATTTCTCTATAGACAATGCTAGTATGATACTTGTAGCTACTTGTGTCAGTGAGGAAAGGGTATGTGCAGTAACAAACAATCACCAAATCGCAGTGGTCTAAAATAACAAAGAAAATCCTTTTTTTAAACACTCACGGTCATTATTGTTTCACCATTAACTTCTCGGTGCCATTCTTAAAATAACCACAGGTGACTGGATTTTTGCCACCCAGAGGGCTGTTGGTCACCATGGCAAGGGAAAGGAATCATGATAAATTGTATACTTGCTCTGAGAAGTCGTGCCAGGAGTGCAAATAATATTTCTTCGCTTGCAATCACTGGCCCAGACAAGTGCAACTGGGAAACTGTAATCAATGGATAGGCCTATAGTCTGGAATGACATTCCAAAATGGGACAGAATTGCTTGATGGTTAGATGGTTGATTGGTTACAGTTTCCTGTAAGGTATTTGAATACATCAATTTCAGCTTAAATATTTCACCTTAAAATGTTTTTCTGAACTGTGAGCCCCTTTCAGATGAATATTCTGTCATTCTTAAACATAGAGTCCCCAGTGTCCAGCAATACCTGGAACTTAGTTTTCAAGTAACAGCAAAAGAAGAACTGGATGAATATATAAATAACAAAACTGTCCCCAGGCATGAGGGAACCTTGTCTTCATGCTGAATCCTGCGCTGGTGTTCTTCCCCTCTTATTTATTTCTTCTCCCAGACTTTGCGGCAAACTGCACTCTCTCGGGGAAGCAATGAGGCATTCCATTTTACTCCCGCTGGAAGATGGTGACCTCAACTTCCACCACCATCTTCTAGCCTAGAAAGAATTCTTTCTGCTGAAGCGGAAGCAAACCCATCACTGCCCTGTGTTTCATCTGTACAGAGGGTGGATCTGTGCTGGAAGTTCCTCCCACTGTATGGCTCTCAAACTTCAGCAGGTGTCAGCAGCACTCAGAGGCCCATTAAAACTACCTGGGCCAGTTCTGCTTCACTAGGTAGAAGTGGTCTATGGATTTGCATTTCAGACAAGCTCACAGGCTGTACCTGTGCCCGTTAATCTCAGAACATCCTGTGAGCCCCATGACTGTCCAAACTCTCCGCTCATTCAAGACTTCCTGAGCTTAGTTTCTTTTCAGGAGCTGGTTTTCTTTAGCTTGTCTTGTTTCCCGTTGAAGACTTGCACTTAGCCATGTGCCAAATAATGGCTTTCAGTCAATGATGCACATATATGACAGTGGTCCCATAGCATTACAATGGACCTGAAAATTCCCTGTTGACCAGTAACACTGTGGCTCTATATGTCACAGTGTAACACATTACTCTTGTGTTCATGGTGATGTTGCGTACATAAACCTAATACACTGCCAGTCATATGAAACAGGTACAGTGATGTGCAGCATATAATGCTTGATAATGAAATAAATGACCATGTTACCAGTGTACGTGTTAACTATGATTTTTGTCATTTTAAAGCATACTCCATCTACTACTTTATTTAAAACAAACTGATAGTGTATTGTCATCCGCTGCCAACAGCCTCACACGTCTGTATACCAAGTCTCTTGAGTGCTTCACGTCACCATAATTGTGCTCATTTTCATTTCATATTTTTACTTATCATGTCCCCAGGAGCAATAGGATGCTATTATACATATGATGTGTATACCACATATGCATACCATATATATGACCTTTATAGACCTATGTATATCAGCTATATATCATATAGCCTGGGGGTGTAGTAGGCTATATCATCTAGGTTTGTATAAGTATATACTGTGATTCCAGCTCACACAATGAGAAAGCCACTTGGAAATGCATTGCTATAATTAAACAATTTAGCATAATGTAACATACACACACACACACAGTAAACTGGTTACTACAGTCAAGCTAATTAATATTCTATCTCTTCACATAGCACCATTTTTATGTGTGGTAAGAACCTTTAACATCTACAGTGTTAGCAAATTCCAAATACCACATACAGTATTGCTAACTTTAGTTCCCATGCTACTTGATCTATGGAATTCATTTCTTCTGCATATCTGAAAGTTTATCCTTTTTGATCAGAACCTCTCATGCCCTACCCCCTCCATCATTCTACTGTCAGCTATAAAGTCCACTTCTTTAGATTGTACATATGAGTAAGAAGATTATTCTGTATTTTTTCGTGTGTCTACCATATTTTGTCGCCTACTATAATGTCCTCTAGGTTCATCCATGTTGTCATGAATGGTAAGCCTTCTTTCTATATGCAACATATGTGTGTATGTAACATATTGCTTTCTCTTTATTCATCCATGGGTCAGTAGGCAATTAGGTTGACTCCATACCTTGTCCAGTATGAATAAGGATGTAGGGGACATGGGAGTACAGGGATCTCTTTCACTTATGATTGCATTTCTTTGGAACATATTTCCAGAAGAGGTACTGCTGGATAACTTAGTTCTATTTTTTTTTAAGGATTTTCTATACTCTGTCCATAGTGACTGTACTAATTTACATTTCTACCAACAGTGTTCAAGGGTTCTCCATACTGCACGTCCTTGCCAATGCTTGTCTTTTATCATTTCATAATGCCACCCTAGGGGCTGTGAGATGACATCTCATTGTAGTTTTCATGTCCCTTCTGACCTGGTGGAATGACCTGATTATTTCTCCCCACACTGGGATGATAGTGGTTGTCTTCAATGTCTCTAACTACTGAGGATTATAAATTCCTAAGCGTGGGAACTGCCTCATACCAGAAGAACCTATAGGGAATGATGAGAGGTTTGTCTACCCATCTTTTAAAAAGGCTGCATGTGAACAAAATAGTAAAGGGATAGTTTCCTTTGTAGCAAAGATATTTGGCTTTTTTTCAACCAAGTATTTAAAAAAAACTTGCTGGCATTTAATTATCCAGTTTGCTTTTTTGAATTTTTTTTAGAAGAGTTGTTTTAAAACTTTTTTTAATCTATGTATCTGTAATTCTGCACAAAACATTTTATCAGTGGCTGATGGAGGCTATATTCATAGGTTGTAGCTTTTTAATTGATCTTAACATAACAAGGTGGTAATTTGATTCTGAGAATAAAGATATACATGAACTTGAAAGGCTGTATTTTAAATTATCAAATTGAGATGTTAATAGATTGGCAAGCTTAAAATTATATTTATTTACTTATGAGAGATATTGATTATAAGTGTGCCAGGTCTTTTTGCCGCTGCAAACAAACTCCAGACACATACACCACTTTATGCATCTGGTTTTACATAGGTACTGGGGAATCAAACAAGGACTGGCAGGTTTTGCAAGTAAGCACCTTTAATCACAGTCAGTTAGCTCTTAAAGGAAACTGTTCTCCAAATGGCTTATGCAGATATTCTCTCTCCCTCCCTCTCTCTTCCCCTCTCCATATGTGTATATATATATATATATATATAAAATTTTCCTTGTGTATCCACAGTTACAACTAGAGACATTTTTGTTGCTGAATCAGCACAGAGTGCATATATGTGTGTGTGTGTATGTGCACATGTGCACATGTGTGTGTGTGTGTGTGTAAATTTCAAATAAATGAGATGGCTCATCACAATATCTTTTCATATCCAATTAACATCTGTTGAACATTTCTCATTATTCTGTTATTAATGATATCCTACATTTGAAAAATAATTATATAGTATTCATTTATTTGAATGTAGTATAATTAGTATAATTGTGTTAAAATAATTAAAAGAAAAAAGGAATATGTTGTCAGAGGAAAGTCTTTTATGCAAATATTGTGAAAACTGTTTTGTTAATACTACACCTTTCTATGTTTTGCTACTCGTATAATAGTTTGGGATAATAGGAGTCTTTCTTTTTTTCTGGTGTGTGGACACACATGTGCCATGGCTGGCATGTGGAGGTTGCATGTTGTTTTCCTTTGGGGTGTGAGCACATATATCTCATATCCAGCATGTGGAGGTTTCATGTGGCAACTGCATGTTATTCTCCTTTGGCGTGTGAGTGTGGGCACACATGTGCCATGGCTGGCATGTGGAGGTTGCATGTTGAGGTTTCATGTTGTTCTCCTTTGGCGTGTGAGTGTGGGCACACATGTGCCATGGCTGGCATGTGGAGGTTGCATGTTGAGGTTTCATTTTGTTCTCCTTTGGCGTGTGAGTGTGGGCACACATGTGCCATGGCTGGCATGTGGAGGTTGCATGTTGAGGTTACACGTTGTTCTCCTTTGGCGTGTGAGTGTGGGCACACATGTGCCATGGCTGGCATGTGGTGGTTGCATGTTGAGGTTACACGTTGTTCTCCTTTGGTGTGTGAGTGTGGGCACACATGTGCCATGGCTGGCATGTGGAGGTTGCATGTTGAGGTTTCATGTTATTCTCCTTTGGCTTGTGAGTGTGGGCACACATGTGCCATGGCTGGCATGTGGAGGTCAGAGGATCATTTTCAGGCATTAGTCCTCACCTTGACTTCAGTTGAGGCAGCATCTCCTGCTGTTCACCACCCCTCTCACAGGATTAGCTCACTTACAAGCTCCCTCAAGAGTCTCTTGTTTCTGTTTCTTTTCTCACCACAGGCTCATTGGGATTAGAGATGCCCGCCTCAGCCTATGACTTTAGGTGAGTTCTGGGATCTGAACTCATGTACTAACATTTGTGTGGCAAGTGCTCTACTGAGCCATCTCCTCAACCCAGGGGTCACTTTTTAATATCTTTTTAGCTTTGGAGACAGATTGTATCCATCAAAAATACTCAACCAGAAGCAGCTTAAGGGAAGAAAGGGTTTATTTTCAGGTTAGTTTCCAGGGGAAGACCCTCATAGTGGAGAAGTATGGTAGCACCAGGAAGATGTGTCACATAGTCATTCAGCAGGGAGGAAGCAGGGAGAGAGGAAGAACACAATAAGAATGGACTACAAAGCCTCAAGATCCACCCCCAATGACATACTTCCTCTAGTGAGGCTCTGTCTCCTAAAGGTTCCCTAACCTTCTGAATAATATCAGCAACCTATGATTAAGTATTAAAATACACAAATCTATGGGGAAGATTTTACATTCAAACCACCACACAGATGATCCAAATTATGACAGAATTAAGACAGAATTAATCCTCAAAGTGCTAAACTATGTAAGAATCAAACATTACATATTGCCAGAATTTCTTGGGTTTTCATAGTATACTACTTTTACTTGTGCACTGTGTGGTATATATATTTGTTTCAAGGGATTTCATTACTTCTCATATAATCTTTTGATGATTTTTATAGATAAGAAGTCCTGATAAATGTTAGAAGCTGAACTCATTTCATCCTCAGCAACTGTTACAAAATTTTGAGGTTATGGCATTGTGCCCTGAAATTTAAAAATGCTTATGATTTCTTTCTTTAAATACCATTTTTATTTCTCTTTAAATAGCTGACTTTTCTTCACTTATTCTCTGTTTTCTCTAAATATTTTCAACTGTGAGTCCTTATTCTAAATATTTCTATCAATGTACCATATAATGAAAGAGAAATGCATGTTCTTAAAGCAAAATGGTTTTGGATTTGAAACCTTGCTCTTCCATTATGTAATACTGAGCAAATTATGGTCCCTCTGTGAGTCTTAATGAAATGGAACAGTTCCTCCACTTCAATTTCCTAAAGACTAAATACAATAAGAGATTCATTGTTCCTAAAAACAATCAGGGATCTATAAGTACTATTTCCCCTCTCATTTCCAAGGAATTTTCACTCTTCTTTTAAATTTATTTTAAAATATTTTATTTTTATTTATTTATTTGAGAGAGAGAGAAAATGGGTGTACTAGGGCCTCCAGTCACTGTAAACAAACTCCAGATGTGTGTGCCCCCTTGTGCCTGGATAATTGAACAGGGATCCTTTGGCTTTGCAGGCAAGTGCCTTAACCACTAAGCCATCTCTCCAGCCCTTCTGTTAACTTTTCATGCTTTCCCTCAAAGTTTCTAGGTGAATAATTTTAACTTCTTGAAAGTTTTCCTCAGAAAGACCCAGAACAATACTGACTTCCTTTCTGGAGTTATTCTCTTCTTTCTGACACACATTTTTTGGTTTTCAAGGTAGGGTTTCACTCTAGCCCAGGCCAACCTGAAATTCACTCTGGAGTCTCAGGGTGACCTTGAACTCATGGTGATCCTCCTACCTCTGCCTCACAGTACTGACATTAAAGGCGTGTGAAACCATGCCGGGCTTGTGACATGCGTTATTATTAAAGAATCACCATTTAACTAGTATTTGGTCATGGACTCTAGTCCTTCCTCAATTTTACTTCTTTCATGCTTGAACAAATCTTAACCTTTTGGGCTATAGTTAGTCCTCTACTCATTTGGAGGGAGGGAGCCACTATCCCCAGATGTGTGGGCAGGCAAGGCTGGGCAGAGCCTTGGAGAGTTCGGGTAGAAAGTTTGCCTCTGAGGTGTAGTCAATGTGAAGTCAGGTTCACTCAGTCTGGCTGATTATTTTCCCTGATTCTCCACTTGTCTCTTCTCTTGCCTTCCTTTCCACTTTTTCCACCCTGCGTAGAAACGAGCTTCACACTGTCCTTCTTCACCAAACATCTTCTGTTCATTCCTTATCCTTTCCCATTGCAGAAGGCCATCACCTCCTTCTAGCCAGTTCTAGCCCATTTGTATTCATTACTTTACTCGCTGCTATGACCAAATTAAGGAAGTAAGGGTTTATTTCAACTTTCATTTCTGGGGCGGTTCAACCCATCATGATGAAGAAAACATGTGGGCAGGATGGAAGTCAGCTGATCACATAAAATCAGTTAGACAGCAAAGAGTGAACAGGAAGTGAGGCCAGGCTGCAAAATCTCAAGGCCCACCCCCAGTGATCCACTTCCTCCAGCGAGGCTCCACCTCGTAAAAGTTCTACAACCTTCCCACAATAGCATCGGTAGCTGGGTATCAAATACGTGAGCCTATAGGGACATTTTACATTCAACCCGCAACACCATGATTCCTTCCCTCATGGTTCCTAGGACATTCCAAGAGCACAGAAGAGGGTAGATTCAGTGCAGAGCTGTGGCACATGATTAGCAGTTAACAAATATCCAGAAATACATGTGAAACATCAGAGAAGTTAAAATTAAAATTAAAAACTGGAGGCGGAAGAAATGGCTTAGTGGCTAAGGCGCTTGCCTTTAAAGCCTACCGACCCAGGTTCAATTCCCCAGTACCTACATAAGCCAGGTGCACAAGGTGGTACCTGGGTCTAGAGTTTGTTTGCAGTGGCTGGAGGCCCTGGTACACCCATTCTCTCTCTATCTGCCTCTTTCTCTCCTTCTCTCTCCCTCTCTCTCTTTCTCTCTTTTTCCACCCCTCCCTCCCTTTCTAACTTAAATAAATAAGTAAATAAATTTAAAAAGATTATAAACTGAAGGACCCTCTGGTAAAAGACCATAGATGGCTGGTATTATTCTGATTGTTGATTCAGATGCAACACAGCAAAGCTAGATGGAACTAAAAATCAATGTTCTGTTGGAAGGGAATGTCCAGAGGCATTGTCCACCCTCCCCTTACAATGACTGACTGATACTCTCACATCTCATAACCTACAACCCCATAGGGGATACCAGCAATTCCACTAAGGAGGGCCCTCAGCGGAATGGGGACAGGGAGGAGGGAAATAATGGTACAAACACATGATGTGTCCATACAAAGCTTCTATTTAATAAAAAAATAATAATAAATATACTAAAAATAGATTCTGTGCTGTCCAGTGTCCATACAAAGTTTCTACTTAATAAAAAATAAATAAAAACAATATACTAAAAAAAAGATTATCTGCTGTCCAATTGTAGTAGGAATCCGAACCTATGAGGAACATTGTTCAGGTTGAACTAGAACTCTTAATTATGTGATTTAATTACCTTACACTGATTTAAGAAGAAAGAAGAGAGGTCACTTCATTATAAAAGTACAAAAATAATCCAGGCACCTTATAAATATAGTTTCATGCAAAAAATGTTGAAGCCTTAGCAGGCAGATCAATTAGCTTAATCTCAACATGATTTTCAGTTTGGAGACTGGGAAGTGGTGTCATGGCTACAGCCTTTGAGTTGTAAGACTCACTCTCACACGGAAAGGCTACCCCCATAGAAATCTCCCATCCTCTTGGCTCTTAGATCCTCTGGGTAGAGGGATGGTGATCATCTTTCAGGGGTGGGATGAGGATTTCATGGGCCTGGATATGAATCAGCCAACAAACATTTGATTAATCTTGAAATGACTACTAATAAAGCCTGTGATGTAGCATGTAACCACAGCAAATCTAAAATCTTCTCAGAGACTTCCAGTAGGTTGGGTTGAATGTCACAGAAGATCAAGAATGTAAAACCTGCTATGCATTTGTTCAAATGATTACACATATCAAAATACCTCATTATAACCCCAACTAGCATTTGACTTTGATGGAAAAGATGAAATTGAAAGCATTTTAAAACTTGGATTGAAGTGACTTGAATTTTTAGTCTATTTTCTGTTGTTATAAACTCATCTTAAAGAAATTATAAAGATTTTAATGCCTTGAAACAAGGTCAGTTGTATCCATTTATTCTTTGGGTTGAAATTAAGCAACAAAAAAAAAAAAAGTCCAGAATTGGAGGTGCAAGGGTTGCCCTTTTTCTAGCCACCTCAACCTACCTCCAGCCATCAGGCTTTACAACAAGACCCTCACGCACAGCAGTGACTCATGGGTCTCTGAGAAACAGGGTTGTAAAGCACACCGAGAAGGAAATGGGACAGATGGAGAGGGTGGAACAGATTTGATTTCAAGGCATGAAAATGAAATAAAATTGAGTCTAGCTTTATGATCTCTAGGATGAGATGAATACAAATCAGGTTGAATGGAAGATCCCTTTCTGGATTCCTGGCTCAGTTTTCCCTGATCAGGAAGCTGGCTGATGCATTCTGAGGAAATCTTCCTGAAGCTCAGGCTGCTCTCTGTGAACCAAAGGGCAAAGGTAGAGCAACAAAAGGCTGCATGAAGACAGACACCAAATGGTGAGGGCGGAGGGGAAGGCCACACCTCTTTGGAAGCCAAGAGGGAGCCTGAGAACACGTCAAGGTGACCTAGCACAGAGGAAGGCAATCAGTGCGTCTGATGCTTATATTCACTTCTGTTTGATGCTGCACAGTGTTAGCTTTAGCTGGATTTCATAGCATCAATTTATTAAATGCAGTTACACTTTTTTTTTCAGTACTTGGGATTGAATGCACCCCTCATACATGTTAAGTAAGGGCCCCACCATTGAGCTATACTCCAGCCCCTCTTTAACTATTTATTTAGACAGGGTCTAAGTTGCCCAGGCTGGTCTTGTACTTGCTCTGGAGTCTGAATATCTTCGACTACAGTCCTGCCAAACCAGGCTTGACTAGAAACAATTCCGTGTGTGTGTGTGTGTGTGTGTGTGTGTGTGTGTGTGTGTGTGTGTTGTTGGTGTATGCATGTTTGTAGGTGTGTGGGTGCTCCTGTAGGAACAATGAGCATGCATGTGTGTGCTTGTGGAAAGCCAGAGGTTGATGTCTTCCCCAGTCATGCTCCATCTTATTTTTTTCAGACAAGGTTTCTAGAACTCATCTGTTTGGCTAGATTTGCCAGCCAGCAAGCCCTGGGGACCTCCCTGTCAAATCCAACATTTTATACATAAACATTTTATGTAAACATTTGTATATACATTTTATATATAAACATTTTATATAGGTTCTGGGGATATGAAATAAGTTCCTCATATTTGCATGGCAAGCACTTACCCACAGCCCAGCCCAAGAAACCAATTCTTTTGTTTATTTATTTATTTATTTATTTATTTATTTGAGGGAGAGACAGAAAGAGGCAGAGAGGGGGAGAGAATGCCAGAGCCTTTCAGCCACTGTGAACAAACTCTAGATTTGTGTGCCCCCTTGTGCACATGTGTGACATTGCATGCCTGGATCGCTATGTGTCTGGCTATGTGGGACCTGGAGATTTGAACATGAGTTCTTAGCCTTCACAGGCAAACGCCTTAACCACTAAGAAATCTCTCCAGCCCAGAAGCCAATTCTGAATTTCATCCTTTATGTAACTTTGCATCCATAAGTACAGGTTGCCTGTGTGTGTAGAATTTTCAGTGTGTGAAAGTTAGGATACCAGTTTTTCTTTTCTGTACTTTTTTTGATTTACTTAGTAGTTATAGCCATTTTTGGTTTTCTCTGGTCTTGGCTCTCTGCCTCAAAGTTGACAGTACACTTGTTCTTAAATCAACAAGCATACCTGATTCCCTATTTCATCTAACATGTTCACCCCAGTTCTACTTTTTTGCTGCAAATGATGTGCTTTCATCCTTTTTTTCGGTAGTTAAATAATAACCCATCATATATACATACATATATATGTATACATATATACAAAACATAATAAAGATAATAATATAAATCATATATATATAATTATCTCTTGACAATGGTGTGGGAATCTTTAAGGATATGTGTTGGTAGGAGTCAAATTGTCAGGGGAGCAAACTGAATGGATGTTTCAACTTGTACAGGTCCTTCTCAAATGAACTTTTTAAAACTATGAGATGTGACAGTTATGATTCATAATGTGTCCAGATTTGAAGAGTTAGGGTGCGGGGCAGAAAGTGTATTTCTAGTTTTGGGGAAAATAGGCTTCTAATTTCTTCTGATCTTGCAGGAGATGTCTCCTGTGGGGTCCCAGCAGGGTGTTTTCTAAGCTCATTATGGATCTGTTACTAGGCATTCTGGAAACTTCTGTGTTCCAGGGCTTCATTGCTTTTAGTCCTTGGAGAGTGGTTGTTCCTTGTCATTGTTACGTAGCACGTAATTGGTTCAGGCCTGTATTTTATCATTTGTCAGGCTGACAGGCTTTAAAGGCATTGCTAACACAGAACATGTATAGATTTCCAAGTGTCTTCCCTGGTGCTTACAATGTCTGTAAGCTCAGGATGGACTTAACCATAAAATCATATTTCCTATTTAATGGCTTGAGTATTATTTTGCTAATTAGCTAAACGTTCTGTTTTGTTTTAGTTCCAGCATCCATACAAATGTAGAACTATAACGAATAAGCCATTTTCCCCAAGGAAGACCAACAAAGATCACAGACTATGCAAAATCCTCATATCACAGAACTGATATTTTGCAAATATCCACATTATATCACCCCATGGCTTCTTCTCTAGGTCTCATTTCCCCAGCCTTTTCTTCCTCATCATTCTATTTTATGCCCAAGCATCCTAATGGCACCAGAATGGTATTGCTGAATTGATCAAACTATTTGTGCATTTGATCCAACTGCATTATTAAGTAAATATATCAGGTGAATAGGTTTTTACTTTATTTTCATTGCTTTTGTTAATGCTTTTAAGACAATAATGAATTTAAAAGAAAGACATACTCTATTCTTTTTATAACACTCATCTATCTCTTACAGAAACTCAACTCTCCTTGGCAACTACCAATTTATGAATGCTTCTGCTACCAAAACACACATTCTCCATTCACCTTTTGACTCTAAGTTTCTGCTCAAGCCTGAAGTTTATAACTACCTGTTCACACATAGTGAACCACTAGCAGTTATTTAATGTAATGTGTATTTTGTGTGATGTGTGTGCACATGTTAGGCAAGTGGTCTATCAAAGAGCTATATTGTCATCTAAAGTACATTTTTGATTTGCCTAGCTGACAGTGAAAGAATTAATAATGTAAGTAGTGAGAGGTGACAATAGCTACTATTTGTGTATAAACATGCAGCTTACATATGTGTTTATGTGAACGTCATTTTATACTAAGTAGCCTCATAGTCAGACACAGCTGCCATCACTGACGAGGCTCTTAACTGTCAGAAGCTGCACTGTGCTTTGCTTCTTTTAACGCTTTTGTTTCACAACAACCCCACCACTGCTATTGCTCTCCTCACTTACAGATGAGGAAACTAAGACCCCTAGCATGTGGTTAATTGTTCAAGCATGGTTACTAGTGGGCTGCAGGAATTCAAGATGGCCAGCATCTCTTGCCTCTAATGCACTATATGACGTCTTTAAAGAAAGGCTTTTGCTATTTTGCAGATGGAGAAACAACTTGTCCAAGATCATATAGCTCTTAGTGATGAGCAAGCATGTGCACCACTGTCTCTCTCTCTCTCCACTGTCCACATACAAAGCCATCAATGCTCACATTAAAGGATGGCTTCCATTCTGTTCTTATTTTTTATTACTTATGGATATAATATATATACAGCTACAATGGTACCATCGTTAGCCTTCTCCCTGTCCTCCCCCCATGGGTAATGTGCGTCTTGCCTTATGGGGGTAGCCATTAGTTATGTGAGAGAAGTTCTTATTTTTTGAACGTAATATGATTAAGCCATTAGCCACCCATAGGAATTTTCTCTCTTAACTCTAGTAAGGATATAAATTAAAAACTCTATTCCAAAAGTTTGAAATGTCTCTACTGGGAAGAAAGTCCTAAAACTATTGTAGCTTGAACAGAAAATATTTCCATCTGTCACATTTGTGAATACCACATGGAGTTTTATGTAATGGTTTGTTTGGTCCTGAAGGCATAGATTAATTTCACTTCCTTTGGGCAAATAGTCTTGCATTCTTGTGAATTCTCAAGCTTCCCAACAGAGATAAAAATTCAAGTATATGAGCAAGACAGTGTCAATTGTAGTAAAATAATAGGCATATGCCAAGTGAGAAGATGACTTAAACAATATCTTAGGGTAAGGACCTTTGAGGAACAGGCAGAACAAGAATGGATTAGATTCTGTCTGCATAACAAACTCTTTCTTATATGTCAAGCCTCCACTAATGCCACTGCTTCTTGGAAACCTCCCCTGGTTTCTCCAAAGGCGGTGGAAGAACATTCTGAGACATTCCCATTACTCCATCCCAGAAGCTAGTTCACGTCACTTTAAATATTTACTCTGACTCCTTTTCCACAAGACTCCGTAGTGCTAGGAATGGGGCACTAGGTTTCATCAACTTTGTGTACCTCTTACTGACCACATTTCATCGCGATAGTCAGCTCCTGGGCAACAGATACTAAGCACATACTCCATCCAGACCCTGTGTGAGGCACCCAGCGAACATGGAAAAACACAGCAAGAGGCACAGAGAGCCATAAAGAACTTTGGACTGGGAGGCTGAGACTATGCATCCCCTTCCCACCTTTACTGCCACTGTTTAATCATAGACAACATTCCTGACCCTTAGTTGGCTAAAATGAATATGTCAACCTCTAAAGTCTATCAAGTTTGTGAGGCAATTTAATGTACATTTTCTGAGATATCAGTGTGTGCGTGCACTGAGAACCATGTCTGGTGTACAGTAGGCTCATGATCTGCTTAGTGTGGTCAGGATAGGACTTAAATATGAGCTTGAGGCAGCTAACAATTAATACAGGCTAGTACTGCAAAAAGCACATTCCCAAATGTGCTATGGCTATAAAAAGGGTGAAGGACATCAGCAAGGCTTTTTAAAATTAGCTTCAGAACAAGAATAGAAGAGGGTGAGTTGTGAAGATTACAATGGATTGTGTGTGCTATAGAGTTACACATGGTTTACAAAAGCAGACATATCCTCAGTCAAGGAAAAAGAGCCGATTCCTAGCTGTGTGACCCTAAGCACATTAGCTGAACTCCATGAGCCACAATTTTCTCATCTCCAACGTAGAGACCATAATTATTACACATACCTCTGGGATTGTGAGAACAAATGTCTTTGTACATGCAGTGCTTAGAGCAGTGCATGACGATAAGGGTATGGTGGAACCATTATGATTGTTGTTATTAAAACTCACCAAACATGTTATGATTTGTTGCAAAGAAGAGGCTACTTCAGAGAAATAAAAGTGTAGGATGAAGGAGATATGGGTTTGCAGAATAAATTTTTAAAAAGTAGCTTTAGACCAGCTGTACATACACTGAACACTTAGGACCAGTTGGCACTGCATTTAAAGATGCAGAAGCCTGTGGATGCCCCACCTCACTGTGGGTGTAACAGTTTTCCTACATGTCCTGCTGCGCAGCAGCTTTAAGCATCCTCTTGCAGTCCTTCCCCACTGCATTTATCTCCTAGTTGGATCTGATTTTCCTAAAATAATGACTCTGGTATTCGTGTCTCACTCTAGCAGATGAGAGTGAAACCAAAGTGCTTAGGAATGGCATTTGCCATATTCCAAGGCCCGGCCCTCCCCTCAAGTCTTAGATACTGACTGCCTCCGCAGCAGGGAGCTGCTGGCAACAGGCATGCCTCACTCATGCTCTCTGGCTGTTGGCTTTCCCTCACCTCATCTGACATGATCTTAACCTGATTTCTCACCATGATAAATGTGAATATGCCATCTCACATGCAGCCTGATGGAAAAGTCCTTCTTCATTAAAACCTTCATTCTGGGAGTGACTTCAGGCTCGTTTATGCACAGACAGCAGCTCTTCCATTAGGCTTCAAGCTCCTGGAAGCTGTGACTGGATTTGCTCCTTTGCTTTTCTCCCGTGGGCTCCAGTTTGGGTCTATGAGTCATTAGAGGCTCCTGCAGCATGGGATTGCCTTGGGTCAGGTTAAAAGAAGACACTGACTGGCACCAGGCCTCAGTTTGCAAATGCTTGGGTTCTCCTTGGGGCCTGAAGAGGCAGATTGGCTGAACGAACAGCGTGATCCCCACCACCATCCAGTTCTCCTCTTTACTTCTGAAGCACTTTAGAAGTTTTAATCTTCTTTTGCTTTCTATATATTCTCCTTCTCCATCCACCCTTGTTGTCACGTTCCTTTCCAGCCCAGCCTGCTTATGTACTTCTACACAGCAAAGACGGGCCTTTCCTCCCTCTTTCCTACCTTTCTGTACTCACAGCCTTCTTAAAACATTTTCTTCTCTTCCAGCCCACCTTTTCCCTATTAACCTCTGGAGCGAAAAATGGCAGTGATGGTAAAATGTTTTCACAAGTGGTGGATGCCTGGAAATCTATTTGGAATGTGTTCACTGCGGTTGCTTTAGAGTCAAATCATTTGGCCCTGTTTCCACTTCGCCCTCAGATCCATCTATTCAAAAAGATTTCCAACTATTTCCTTAGCCTGCCATATGGAAACAACTGGGCTGTATGGCTGCTGTGGAAATGAAGCGTTTCCTGCAAACATTGGATCTGATTTTGGTTCAAGCAAATGTTGGTTGGCACTAAGCTTTGTTTTAGTCAAGGTTATAGAGATAGTTTCTCAGATGTCATATATACATTTTAATAAATCTCCCAGCTAGAGCTATGGATTAAAATTTTGTTTGTTCCTTCAACATTAAACTACCTTAATCCTAGTTATAATTCCACTATGAGCTGGACTTAGTCATGAGCTAAAAGTATATATACTCCACATCCCGTTATTTAAACATAATTCAGAAGTGATAAATATGAATCATAAGGATGGCTCAATTCTGGAAGAGAAGATTTGATGCCCTCTGAGAAACTTGCCAAAGACCTTGTGCTTCTTAAAATATCCTTTGATTCCTTACCAACCAAAGTTGGCAGTTGGAGGACTGTTTATTATAAAACAAGACAGATATTTTACCAACTCACAAAATGATGCTTCTTATTTGGGTTTTGACTGCTCATATTCTTAACTAGGAGAGTGAAGATAGTAATAAGGTGGTTATCCAGCAAATCCTAGAAAAAGAATTCACTCCCTTATTCATTATTTCAACAAATAATTCTTGAACACTGATTGTATGCAAGGTATTATAGAGAATAATAAAAGTGTGGATTAAAATTGATGTTGACCACAAGACATGGAAGAATTAAGATATTATATATGTATATCAAGTGCTATAGAAAATTTTCTCAAATGCTCTGAGCAACAAGCTTGTGTGGGATGTGGCAGAAAAGACAGTCAGAGCAGGTTCACAAAAGAAGTGGAACAGGAGTGCTGAAGACTAGCCAGATGTCAGTAAGTAAAGCCTGGGGCTCACGGGGCCGGAGATATGGACAGGACAACGGGAACATTCATAAGCAAGTCTCAGAAACTGTCCAGTATGGAGTGTGACTGAGAAACAGGAATATCGTGTGGGCTTCAGTTGTATGTAAATGAAATACAGCAGAAATAAGATTAAATTGAAGGGTCTGAAATCCCAAGTTAAACTTTGGAAGGTAGTAAGGACTGTTTTCTATATTATCTGAGTTTGTCAGGGGCAAGTCACAGGATGATCAATCTGTCATTTTCTTGTAAGCTTCATGGCACACAACATGAACCTGAACCTAGGAGCCACACTTGACTGGGAAGAGTAAGATTAGAACATGGGTGGAGCTGAGAGGCACCATGTCATGAAAATATCTAGGATTTAGGACCTTCTTGAAAGAAGAGAAGAAGAGGAGAAGAAGAGGGAAAGATCACTGAATCCAGCCTGAAAAGTGACCCCACAAAAAAGTCAGGCAGGTCTGAGGGACGGTGGGTACATGGTGTGATTCAAATTCAGCCTTCCACTCGTGCATGAATGGATATGTGCTTCCCAGGGGGCAGTTAAAAATGTGGAACTGGGGCTGGAGAGATGGCTTAGCGGGTAGGCAGGCGCCTGCCTGCCTGCTAAGCCTAAGAACGCTGGTTCCAATGTCCAGTGGTTCCAATCTCCAGGTCCCACCTTTAGCCAGATGCAGTGAGGCAAGGGCGCAATGCCGCACTTGACCACAAGGGGGCGCACACATCTGGATTTCGTTCACAGCAGCTGAGAGACTGCTGGCGCTCCCATTCTCTTATCTGTCTCCCTCTCCCTCTCTGTCTATCTCTCTCCAAAAATAAATTTAAAAAATAATTTAAAAAAATTTTTAATGTGGAACTGAAATTCAGGGTCTAACCTGAAATGCAGACTGGGAGTCATCAGCAAAAAGGGAATTGTGGCAGTTGGATGGGAGTGGAGATGAATGCCAAGGGAGCCTGGAGACAGGAAGGTGGAAAGGACAAGACTCTGGAGGGTGGAGGTCTACTTCTAGGTGAAGAAAGAAGAGACCAAAGGGAAAAGGTGAGGTCCAGCAGAGGCCTTGAAGAGAGGAGGGGCCAATAATATGGAAACAGAGAGGTAAGGAAGATGGAAATCCAGGGGAAAATGACATGTGACAAAAAGAGTTCATGGATGACTCTCACAGGAGTTATCTCAAACTGTGAATTGCTGTACTGGGTTATCTTGGTAAATCTGGGGTTTATATTGAACCTGATAAGTATTCTGCCCTTTTCCATTTCTTTACAGTAACATAATGATGGAAATATGTCATGTGGGGAGGGGGAGAAAGAAAAAGGAGGGAAGAAGGGAAGACATACTTGTGACCAGGGGACAGCTTTATACAATAAATGATAAAATTATTTCAGCAAAGGAAACCTTGAGTTCACATTACATCAATACTAGAAACACACAAAGAAAGAAAGATCTTCAGAAATCCACTGTTATAATTAAAAACTGTGACAATTGAAAAGATGTTCTTGTCCCTCACTTAATCACAGGAAATAGTAACAGGCAGAGTCATGTGTAAGTAGTTCTTGAACTCAGTGGATGGGCCTTCCCCAGCAAAGCGCTGACTCCTTGTTTCCTTTCTTTGCAGGGCAGAAGACAGAGCTATGATAGCCACGGGTGGGGTCATCACGGGCCTGGCAGCCCTGAAGAGACAGGACTCGGCCCGGTCCCAGCAGCACATCAACCTCAGCCCGTCCCCCGCCACCCAGGAGCAGAGACCGGCCAGGCGGCGCCCGCGGGCTGATGTGGTGGTGGTTCGTGGGAAGATCCGGCTTTATTCCCCGTCCGGCTTTTTCCTGGTGTTGGGAGTTCTGATCTCCATCATCGGGATCGCCATGGCGGTCCTGGGATACTGGCCCCAGAAGGAGCACTTTATCGATGCCGAGACCACCCTGTCCACCAACGAGACGCAGGTGGTCCGCAACCAGGGCGGGGTGGTGGTCCGCTTCTTCGAGCAGCACCTGCACTCGGATAAGATGAAGATGCTCGGCCCCTTCACCATGGGCATAGGCATCTTCATCTTCATCTGCGCCAACGCCATTCTCCACGAAAACCGCGACAAGGAAACCAAAATCATCCACATGAGAGACATCTACTCCACGGTCATTGACATCCACGCGCTGAGAATCAAAGAGCAGAAGCACCTGAACGGTGTGTACTCGGGGCTGGCGGCTGAGGCGGCCGAGCTGAAGCAGAACGGAGGCTCCTGCACCCCCAGACTGACCACAGCCGGCACCCTGGCCTCCTTCCCCGGGGTGCGGGGCAGCTTCCGGGTGGACAGCTCGGTGGAGGAGGACGAGCTGATGCTGAGCGAGAGCAAGAGCTTGGGGCACCTCATGCCCCCCTTGCTCTCCGACAGCTCCGTCTCTGTCTTTGGTCTCTACCCACCTCCTCCCAAGAGCCCCGAGAAGACCAAGAAATGTGAGACCAAGTCCATTGTGTCCTCGTCCGTCAGCGCTTTTACGCTGCCTGTCATCAAACTCAATAACTGTGTCATTGATGAGCCCAGTATAGACAACATCACCGAGGACAGCGACAACTTCAAAAGTAGATCCAGGAATCTGTCCATGGATTCCCTCGTGGTCCCTTTGCCCAGCGCTGCCGGGGAGGCCTTCCAGCCCACCACCTTGGTGCTCCCACGAAATAATTCTGTGGGGCAGTCCCTGTCCAGTCAGTACAAGTCGTCAGTCACCCTCGGACCTGGAACTGGACAGCTCTTGTCTCCCGGGGCTGCTCGAAGACAGTTTGGATCCAACACGTCCTTGCATTTTCTCTCTTCACACTCAAAGTCTTTAGACTTGGACCGGCGTCCCTCCACCCTCACGGTCCAGGCAGAGCAGAGGAAGCACCCCAGCTGGCCTCGGTTGGATCGGAGCAACAGCAAAGGGTACATGAAGCTGGAGAACAAAGAGGACCCCATGGATCGGCTGCTGGTACCCCAGGCGGCCATCAAAAAAGACTTCACCAACAAGGAGAAGCTGCTTATGATCTCAAGGTCTCACAATAATTTGAGTTTTGAACATGATGAGTTTTTGAGTAACAACCTAAAGCGAGGAACTTCTGAAACAAGGTTTTAGTGTTTCAAGAGTTATCATTTGCTAGGGGTGTATAATTTTAAACTGTTCTCACCAGTGTTTCCTTCTTAAAGCATCACTTGTAAGCTTTTTTTTTTTTTAACCAAATGGTTCGTAGTGTCTCTTAATCAGTTGGTTAACTGATGAGATGGTTGTCCATGTGGGTAACTGACGACTGGGTTCCCTAAATTACTACATAGGATTTTGTTCTCCCATTGTGTGAAAGCATGGTTTCATTTATCAATGTGAATACAATATACTTGCGTTCATATTAAAAACTTGCTTTACTTTTAAATTCTTTCAGTGAATGTCATCTTCACAGAGTAAAGTGACAAGTTTGGGCTGGGGAAACACAGTACCAAAATGTGAACAGGAAGTGATAAGTTCAGGCCCCATACTCAACCCCATTTATGGATATCTGGGTGAAAGTCTTAGGATGTGATTTTTTTTTTCTGAATGATTTTTATATAGTATTGGTTAAATTGTTTAAGACGATACAGATCTAATTTCTCCGTGAATGAAATATAAATTTGTTAAGTTGCTGTGGATCTCACTCAGATCAATAGACAGTATTCTTTTCAACGTTAGTTCTCTTTTGGTGACATTTTATCAGGAAACCACGTGTTCACTAGCTATGGCTGGGAATACATTAAGGATCAATACCAAAAGCTATAACTTTAGTATTCAGGATCAAAATTTCTTCACAAACTGGCTTGAAAAGTGAATGAACCAATGTAGTTTGTAGAAATGCTGTCTTGAAATAGTGGCACACAAGAAGAAAATACTGCCAAATGAAGCTCCATTATTCATTAGATAATCTTAGTTTTGGTATCTCTCTCCAGCCATCTGTTACTGTCCAATTCTCATTCATTCCTATGTCCTTATTTTCCCCCAAATATTTTTGAGATCTTGCTATTTGGAAACTAATCAGCAGGCCTTGACATTTCTTCTTATCTTCACATACCACTAGCTTAGTGGTTCAAAAAGAAAAATTTTGACTTTCAGAAATTGCCTTGAAATTTACCCTGTGCTGGAAAGCCTTATACTAGCTCCAAAGACTTTCTTGTCATACAATAATTTTTTAGGATTGTGGTTCTCAATGATCCAAGATACTAATACTAAAATGCATGTTTCCTTCAGAAATTTTTTCACGTTTTTCAGGAAAACACAGTTTTAAGAATTACATAATAGAATGAATACTCAGGAAATTTTACAGCCCCCTCCCCGCCCCAAAGCTTAAACATTTCTGGTCATCAGAATTGCAGTGGCCAAGAGGAGCAGAAAGAAAATCCATTTGTATGTGCAGCTCCCTGAATTCACCCTGTGTTCGCAGCAAGAGCTTCTTCCTTCAGTTCAAGCACAGCCAGCGCTTCTTAGAGGACCAAGCCTTTGTGTTGACATGGATGAGTTCAATATTTTACTATAAAGCATTTAATAACTTCTGTTTGAAATAGAATCTTACATTCTTCATGCCTTTGTTATTATTTTTCAAATAAAATGCACATTTCTTCTTATAGTACTGGTTTGCAAGTTTTCGGATATGTTCTTTTGAGGGCATTTGCTACTCTAGTTACCTGGGTGCTTTGACTTGTTAGCATGGCTCCGGTTATGGTAAAGGGTGACATCTAGCCACCTGTGTTATGAGACTAATTTCCTGTTTTCATATCTTGAGATCATTTTCTTGTCAAATTTCATTGACTCTCAGGGAAATAATCAAATTCAGCAAATGTCAACAGCACTCCCAGACTTGAAAACAATGGCTGTCAACATGCCTGGTGTGACAAGTGACTAAGGCCATATAATTGCAAGGCTCGCCTCATGAAAGGGCTCCAGAAATTGGAAGAGGACTGAGCATCCTGGGTCCTGGAAGAGTCAAGTAAAGACACTAAGGGCCCAAAACAGTGGTTCCTACATAAACTTCTCTGCTTCCAAATGCCCTGGGTTTTTATTTAACAAACAAATTAG
The DNA here is from genome assembly GCA_036365145.1 of Orientallactaga sibirica. Classification (NCBI taxonomy): domain Eukaryota; kingdom Metazoa; phylum Chordata; class Mammalia; order Rodentia; family Dipodidae; genus Orientallactaga; species Orientallactaga sibirica. The sequence continues at coordinate 2,179,256 of JAEOAD010001605.1, forward strand.
CTTTATTAATGATAAATAATTTTCTCATTAAAATTAATCAGACTCTTATGTTACTAATTAAAGGCTTGGGTTAGTATGAGACAGCTTATCAGACACATTAATTTGGCATAATTCCACCTTAAAAGAATGAAACCTACAATGTTAGCTAGGCACCATTTTTGACATTTCTCTTGGACTTTTATGAACACAGAAAATTATTTAGAACCTCATTTCCTCCTCTGGGAAATATCAGAAATCCAGACCATGGACTAGCTTCCTCTGGCCCAGATAGTGTGTTTCAAAGGCCTGCAGCCTACCTGGAGTTACCTAAGTTTGGCAGCACTGCAATAACAAAATACCGTACAGTACATTGTTTAAACAATAGAAATTTATTATTTTACAGTTTTGAAAGCTACAAGCCCAAGTTCAAGGTATCGTCAGGTTTGATTTCTTCAGGGACTTCTCTCCTTGGCTTGATGGTGGCCTTGTCACTGTGTTCTCCTGAGGCCTTTTGTCTGTGCACATGTGTCTCTTTTCTCAGTACAGGACACCATCCACATTGGATTAGAGCCCTACCCTATAGGATTCATTTATTCTTAATTCCCTCTTTAAATGTTTTATCTCCAGATATGGTTAATTTCTGACTTACAAGATATTAGGACTTGAACACCTGAATTTTAGAGATACACAATGTAGTCATAACACGGGATGGGGAATGCTCAATGAATATTCATAGCATAAAGTAGGTGAGAAAAATATAATATGCCCACAATGGCTTTGCTTTCCCAGCTGAATAGCCTCACACAGGACACTGAACTCTCAAAGTCAGTTATTTCTTAATTTCTAGTCAGACCTTGGATTCTTCAGATTTGAAGTGAGATGAGTCAGCATATAAACACTCGAGTCAGCATATAAACTGACTCGAAGGGTTCAGATGCCTCTGAGGAAGACGCTGTGCTTCTCAGTGTCTGCTGAAGCACTTTGCTTCTCAAGTCATGAGGGCAGGCACTGAGGCAGAGCGGAAGTATAAACCCTGGCGCTTCTACCTTCTGGTTGAGTTTCCTTAAATATGAGCAATTTATCTGCCAGGCATGCTGAGAACTGCTGATATGAGCCCAAAAGTATGTGCCACAGTGCCAATCCCCCTGCTCCCAAGAGCATTCAGTAAGTTAATGCTTACAGAGAGTCTAAGCAAAGGCATGGTGATCACATAGTGAGTGGTAAGATATTCGTGCTGTTACCAACGGGTGTCACCTGAGAGTCTTTCCAACCTTCAGCTCCTTCCCTACCCCATTCCAAGTGCATCACCCAAAGTAGGGTGAGTAAGGCCCCCCTAAAACATGTCTATGTCCCTGTCCCTAGAACACATGACTGTTAACTTGCATGGCATGACGGACTTGCAGCTGTGGTAATGTTAAGGATCCCAAGATGGGAAGTCTCTCTTGGACAATTCATGGAGCCAATGCAATCACAGAGGTCCTTTTAAGAGGGACGTCATGGGAGACTTGATGGCAAAGAAGGTGGAGATATGGCCAAAGGAGATATAGAGGTTGCTGAGCCCTTGGGTTTGAAGTCAGAAAGTGGGGCCATGTGCCAAGAAATGTAAGTTCCACAGGATGGAGACAGTAAAACAGATTGTCCTTTCCCTGCCAGAGGAACCAAGCCTGATAATACTTGACATTAAACCAATGAAACAAATGTTGACTTCTGTTGTCTGGGGCTATAATAAGGATGTAATGTTTGAATCAATTACATTTATGGAAATTTGTTACAGAAGCCATAGAAACTAATTCATCTCCCCCAAACAGGAGTTTCTTAAGTAATTGAGTTACGGGCAGAATTGGGACCTGCATCTAGGACTGTTAATACTTAAAGATTGTTGTTTGTTTTGCAAAGTAAAACAGGACAGACGCCAGGGCTTTGCACATGCCAAGCAAGCACCCTACCACTGTGCCACATCTCCAGCCCTTAATTCTCCATATTTGCATAAATAAGAACCAAAATGTGTTGTTAAAAACATGTCTCCATGGGCTGGAGAGATGGCTTAGCGGTTAAGGCGCCTGCCTCCTAAGCCTAAGACCACTGGTTCCAATCTCCAGCAGTTCCAATCTCCAGGTCCCACCTTTAGCCAGATGCAAAGTGACGCAAGGGCGCAATGCCACACTTGACCACAAAGGGGCGCACACATCTGGATTTCATTCACAGCAGCTGAGAGACTGCTGGCGCGCCCATCTCTGTCTCCCTCTCCCTCTCTGTCTGTCCCTTTCTGTGTCTCTCTCCAAAAATAAATAAAATAATTTTAAAAAACAAAAAAAACATGTCTCCATTATGAATAAGCCATATACAACCTACTTCTTTGGATAAGGGTGCACCCAGAAGCCATAGACTGTTACTAGAAAAATTTCAGTGCCAGGGATGGGATACCTTCCAATGAGTTTGTTGGTTAGGGAGGTCCCTGATGCCCCAAAACATTACAGGCCATTGACAGGCCTCTTGGTTTCCCACCAGAGCTAGATGGTAAGACCCTATTGCTGAAGACTCCACATGCTTGGGCAGCAGGTCTCTGATAATCAAGTTGGAGTGGAACTGAAAAACCTCCTGCCTGTACACCAGCTGACAGAAAGCTGGTACAAGCTACACTACGTGCAGCCCTATGGAAGAGAGAAGTCACTGATGATGGTAAACAGTAGTGGACACTGCAAGCCTTGAGACTGGCCAGTCAAGCCAAATGTGCCAACTAGTACAGTAGTGGCATATCTCTTATGGAGAAAACCAGCTGCTCTCTAATTGGACTAGAGGCCAACTCCATGGGAGGGAATACATGCCTGATGCTAAAAACCTAGTCAAGAGCCTATGATGGGGGCATTCATGAGCCCTAGGGAAGTAATGCCTGCTGGTGTCTGGCTAAATGCATATATTATGCTCACCAAACTTCATTGTAAGCACTTTTCTTAATGTTCATGCTTATATATTGATGCTACTCTTACTTTTGGTTAGAGAAGCTTCTCTTTTCAGATGGCGGTGACCTCTGAGATGACTCAAAAGGCACCATAGTGCTGAGAAGAAGTGACAGAGGAGTGCTCAGCATTGAGACATCTCTATCACACCTTCCTAGGCTCAGGGTCCATTGAGGAAGAGGTGGCAGAAAGAATGTAAGAGCCAAAGGAAGGGTGGGATTACTTACAATGCACTTTTCCAGACACAAAATGTCCTGGATATCCATGATCTCACAGTGCCTGGCACTACCTACATAAAATCTTCAAAATAGGAGGAAAAGATGATGACATCAAAATAAAAGTAAGCCTAATTTTAGCAGATAGCTTCAGGTTCACTGAAATCAACTTCCAGACCAGACACAATTATGGAGCAAGGGATATATTGAAGCTTACAGATCCAGGGGAAGTTCCATAATGGCAGAAGAAGCTGGCCTGCCTTCACAGAACCAAACACAGAGAGAAAAAGCCATACAGCACAGCACATCTCAGGAACTCTAGCTAGGCACACTTTGCATATCTTTAGATTGAAGTCTCAAGCCCACCACCACACCTTAAAATCTGCCCAGTGACACTGCCTCCAGCCAGGTGGATGCAGATGCAAACAAGAAACTAATAAAACACTGAATATATTGGGGGCCATCTATTCAAACTACCACACTAACTGAGACGGGGAGAGGATGTGATGGAGAGTGAATCTGTGAGGGGAAAGTTGGGGTGGAGAGGGAATTACCATGATTTACTGTCTAGAATTATTGAAGCTGTCAATAAAAAAACATTTAAAAATTAGAGCTGTAGAAATGGCTTAGCAGTTAAGATGTTTGCCTGTGAAGCCTAAAAATTCATGTTTGAATCTGCAGGTCCCATGTAGCCAGATGCACAGTGATGCAAGCATGCAATGTCAAACATGTGCCACAAGAGATTGCATGTGTCTAGCATTCATGCACAGCAGTTGAAGGCACTGGTATGTCCATTCTCTGTCTCTCTCTCTCTCTCTGGCTCTCAAAAAAAAAGTTTAAAAATTTTTAAAAATCATGTCTCCAAAAGGTGGTAGTGATTAAATTTTAGGTTTCTTCAGGGATATTGTATCTATAATGTGGGTCAGAAAGTCACTCATTTTAGATGTAGTAGGGGATTATATACTAGAGACTGATCTTAGAGAAAGCACAGAGCTTGGAATAAGAATTTTTGGTATTCGTTGTAAGTTTGATTTCCTGTATTTTAATATATTAACTCTCTATACTGTCATGAAAATTATGCCAGTAATCTCTCTCACCCACACACACCATGTACTATATTTCAACAAGAACTATGGAACTAAATGGGACATTTCCATCCATATTCAATAACCCACATGTATGATAAAGGAGGACAGGAACATGAGGAGGAGTGTGGGAGTTTGGAAATATGGGAGGAGGAGAGAACACCGTATGTGTTCCTTGCTTATTGAAAACCTATGCATAGAAAAAAGCATTCTATTTATATTTTAATTTGGAATAAAACCAAGCTCATAATTTTTAATTACTGAGGTATGAAAAAATATCTTTAGTTGATTTTAAAGTACATTTTAGCAGGCATGAACCAGCTCATTTGAACCAGTTATCCTAAGGGCTTCTGACATCATTAATTTGAAGTTGTTGACTAATGAATCATCAATAGCTAAAAGCTGTTCAGAGTTATTTTAAACATATAATCACTTGTTTCTGGACTCAGATTTTTTTCCTGTGGTCATTAGGTATAATTTTTTTTTGTCTTTTTTTATGTGTGTGTGTGTGTGTGTGTGTGTGTGTAAGAGAGAGGGAGAGAGAGAGAGAAAAGAGAGAGAGAGAGTGAAACTGAGAGAGAGGATTTGCATGCCAGGGCCTCCAGCCACTGCAATTGAACTTCAAGCACGTGTTCCCCCTTGTGTGCATGTGCAACCTTGAGCACTTGTTTCACTGTGTATCTGGCTTACATGGGACCTGGGGAGTTGAACATGAATCCTTAGGCTTTGCAGGCAAGAACCTTAACTGCTAAACCATCTTTGCAGCCCTAGGTCTATTTTTTCCCTACAGCATTTCCAAATTCTAAAAGTGTTCCCTTATGCTGTCATTTACAATGTTGTTAACCTGAGAAGCTAAGCTAATTTTTTTTTTTTTTGAGAGAGAGAGAGAGAGAGAGAGAAAAACCTAGAGAGAGAGAAGAAGGGGAAAGAGAGAAAATGGGGATGCCAGGGCCATTTCAGCCACTGTGAATGAACTCCAGATGCATGCACCCTCTTGTGGGCAAGCACGACATTGCACACTTGCATTACTTTTTGCATCTGGCTAAATGTGGGACCTGGAGAATCGAACTGCCATTCTTAGGCTTGGCAGGCAGACACCTTAACTGCTAAGCCATCTCTCCAGCCCTAAGCTAACATTTTAATAATTTAATTGAAAAGTTAAGGAAATATCTTTTGAAGGCTCTTGAATTTTGTGAGTTCATTGTGACAGACTATTAAGAGGTCATACACACACACACACACACACACGTTATGTATATGTACATATATAATATATATGTGCAGAAATTATGAAGGACCCTCGATCATGATCATGTTTGATATAGGATATAGTTATCTCTTATTGTATGATGTCCATTATCATTTTTAAAATATGACAGAGTTATATTGAACCAACATAAGTGAAATGTGTTCTCTTAGGCATGTTATTGCATGATGCTTTATATCAGCTAGCAAGATGTTTGGCAGGTTATAAAGTAAATTTAGTATGCCATTCCTTTTTTACTGTAGGTTTCTACCTGCAATGATGTACTAAGAAATCATGACATGAAATAATTATATGTTTACAAAGTTCTTCCAAAATGGCTTGATCTAGTTCAAAAAGTATATCCTGCTCTCAAATGTTTAAAATCCAGTACTTCTGATCATCTGGGTACTTTCCCTTTCAACTTCTTTCTTTTTCCTTTTTCAATGATACTTTATTTTTATTCTGTCATTATTTGTAAACTTTACTGTATGAATATATTGCACATTGTTCATATTCCCATTGGGTTATACTTTTTTATTCCCTCTCCTCTGTCCCCATCTTTCTACTTCTTATTCATACATTTGCTTTGTTGTTAATTCATTGAATGGTTATGCTTTCTGGCTGATAGGTTGTAGGAGAAGGACATTTTCATGTTGGCTATTTTGCAGTGAGATGGTAACACTACCTGTGGGCTTCCCATGGAAGGAGGAAAAGAAGAACAAACATGTGAGAATGAGTGATAGTGAGGGTGAGTGGATATCTATGTCTGGACATCAATGATAAGTGTTACTTCTATTACTATAGTCAACCAAGAGTTGTCACAGTGGTTAGCATGAAGGTTACTATCAAACCAATCATGGAATTATTTGTGTACTGAAAAGTCCAAGAAAGTCTGGAATTGATTTTAGTGCTGATATTGCTGGTGCATATTTGGCTTCTAATGAATATTAGTGGGATTCATTTACTTTGTAGTCTATGGTGAAAACAATAGGCTAAATTTCATTATGGGTCAGTTAGTCGAAGACTATGATACAAAAGGTAGAGCATATGTGGCTGGTTATAAAATTCTCAGTTTTGCTGGACTATTAGCCATTGGTTGGGCTATAAACCAATAGGAGGAATTTAAAGGAGAAATTAACACAGTGGTTCTCTTGTTCATTTGATCCTAGAACAAAGGAGGGAAGTCATTTCAGAAGTATGAATATCCTTTGGAAAACAAAATATAAAAGCTCTTTCTGAAATGCCAAATGAATTGACTACTTAAAGAAGGGGCAGGTATCTTTGAAGCCAACTTTATATTATCTTTTTTGTCCTATATATTTGACTGTAACCTTAAGACCTCACCTCTACTGAAATAAAAGAGATCTCCATTTCATCAATGAAATGACTGAGGTGGACTTAATATTTGAATCTCATGATTTTACAAGCAAGGTGATCACCTTCAGTTCTTTTATTTTATTTTATTTTTTTATTTTATTTTATTTTATTTTATTTTTTTTTTTTATGGGGAGAGCAAGAGTGAGAGAGAGAGATGGGGGGGGGAAAGAGAGAGAATGGGTACACCAGGGCCTCCAGCCACTGCAAACAAACTCCAGATGCAGATGCCTCCTTGTGCATCTGGTTTATGTGGGCACTGGGGAATTGAACCTGGATCCTTTGGCTTTGCAGGCAAGTGCCTCAAGCACTAAGCCATCTCCTTAGGCCCTTCAGTTAGTTGGTTGAGAGATGCAAATTATATTCCATTTACCCTGGTCCTGTGATTGGTACAGCACATTTTCCTTGTTCTGTAGTCTCCCAGGAATTCCAGTTTTACCTGTGCATGCAAATTGCAGTCATTTCTTGGATGTAAACTTGAGATAGAAACCTGCTCTTAATTAAATTCTTACACATGTGTGCTAACAGGAAATAACAGAAAAGTGGAAAACAGAAAATTTAAATGCAGTATTCACTCTTCTAAGTAAAGTAGGAAAAAAATCTGACCTTGCTAATTTTAGTAGGAACAAGCAAATAAATGTTTTTAGGTTTTAAATCTCTCTCTGTGTATAATGCATGTCTGTATATGTGCATGTTTGTGGGGTGGGGAGGGAGTGTTTTCCATGTGCACATTTGGAGGTAAGTAGACAACCGTGGGCATTGCGCCTTGCTTCCCACCTGGTTTGAGACAAGGTCTTGTGTTCACTGCTGAGTGAGGCTAACTGATCCCACAAGCTTCCAGGGATTCTCCTGTCTCCTCCTCCCTCTCACTGTAGGTGCACTGGGATTATAAATGCACACTACTGCATCTGGCTTTATGTGGGTTCTGGAGATCCATACTCAGTCCTAGTGCTTGCACAGCAAGCACTTTATCTACTGGGCCATCTCCTAAGCCTGAGAAATCAGGTTTTTAAAATATTTTTACTTATGTATTGGCAAGCAGAGAGAGAGAAAGAGAGAGAATGGGCACACCAGGGCCTCTAGCCATTGCAAACGAGTTCCAGATGCATGTGCCACTTTGTGCATCCAGTTTTACGTGGGTACTGGGGAATCGAACCTGGGTAGTTAGGATTTGTAGGCAAGTGCCTGAACTGCTGAGCCATCTCTAAAACCTGAGAAATCAGTTTTGAAAAAGCCTCAATACTTTGTACATACACATGTACTAGGAACCAACTATGAAAGCTGCGGTACCTTTGACACCGCAAAAGAATATTAAAGAGGGCACACTGCATAAAACAACTTGCAGTAGACTTTGAAAGAGTCATATGAATCCAGGAAATATTTCAAGAATAATTTTTTACAGGGAAGTCGCAGCCAAGACTAAGATCTCAAGTTGGCAAAAAGTAATGCCTGTTTCAGGATACACATGTGTTCTGCCAGAATATTAATTTTCCATTGGAGAAGATTAGAAGATGAGGCTGGAAAGATACTTGGAAAAAAAGATTAGTAATAACTAAAAGCTAGCCCCTGTCCCCCCACAAAGAAAACCAGTCTTATCATGGTGGCAAATTTTTCTAAGCATCCAAAAAATATATTGAGAGTGGCTTGATAGGAATGTACACTTGGTGGTGATCTGCAGTGATTTGGGAAAGCTTGGGAAAAGGGGGAAACATAAAGTGTAATTGTGACCTGGATCATAGTAGTAGCCGGGAGAGCAGGAATGGGCTTGCATCTCAGCCATCCCCTTAGATATCCTATTGCTTTTGTCACTCCCTCAATCTTTCTTTCCAGTACACCCCCTCCCACTCTGCCAGGGCTTCTTGCTTCACGAATCTCTTCCTAATTCTTTTCTTCACTACAACTTACTATTGGGAAGTTCTGGGGCTCAGTCCTTGGTTTTGTTCTGAATTTACCATTACTTGCTATAATCTAATGGCTTTTAAACATCACTCCAATGCTGTTTCCTCTACTGTAGTGGAATGAAACCAGAGGCCTTATGCATACTAAACAAGTACTCTTTTTTTTTTTTTTTTTTTGGTTTTTGAGGTAGGGTCTCACTCTGGGCCAGGCTGACCTGGAATTAACTATGCAATCTCAGGGTGGCCTCGAACTCTCGGCGATCCTCCTACCTCTGCCTCCCGAGTGCTGGGATTAAAGGCGTGCGCCACCACGCCCAGCTTAAACAAGTACTCTTAACACACGAGCTACGTCCTCAGACCCCAGACAGTTTGCTCAAGACTCTTCTTTTCCAATGCGACGTCTAATTGGTAGATAAAATTAATCAAAAATGAAACTACAGGCTTTTCCCTCTAAACTTAGTTGAATTTTCTCTTCTTCTTCTCAATAGTGATACCATTCTCATTGTTCCACCCTGTTGCAGTTGGGTTTGCATTGCTGGCAGAAAACAATCAAGAGCAGCTGGTGGGGAAAAAGAGTATTTAGTGTGGCTTACAGACTCGAGTGGAAGCTCCATGATGGCAGGGGAAAATGATGGCATGAGCAGATGGTGGACATCACCTCCTGACCAACATCAGATGGACAACAGCAACAGGAGAGTGTGCCTGCCCCCAATAATACACTACCTCCAAGAAGCATTAATTCCCAAATCACCATCACTTGGGACATGGTGTTTGGAACACCTAAGTTTATGGGAAACACCTGAATCAAATCACCAAACACTCCAAACCCTTTATGCTCTCATTAACTCTAGATGGTATGTCACATCTTACACCCAATTTTCCTCTTAATTGTTCTCTGTCATTTACTCTCTCAGCCATTTGTAGGGTTTTCTTTCTAACATCCCCAGCTATTATACCACCTTTGCCTTCAAGATTTTCTTGATTTTAAACATACTTAAAATTATAGCTTGGGGGCTAGGGATGTAGCTCAGTGGTAGAGCACTTGCCTGCTATGTAGGAGACTCTGTGTTCAATTTCATCACTGCAATATACATGGATGAAAGACAGTTATGCACAGGTGTAATACCAGCAATCAGGAGGGACTGGGGCAGAAGGATAAGCCAGCCTGAACTCCAGACTACAATTCTGTCTCAAAAACGCAAAAGCAAACAAACAAAAAGACCACTATTATTTACACAGTTTTATTGGTTATGGAAATACTATGGAACTCTTAAGGCTTAGAAAGTGAAACACCCCTAGAATACAAGCCCAGATAACCACTGTCATGATGACAATTTGAGATCTCAGTGTGCATTGGGCATTGCAGAAACACACCCCAGTAAGACAACACCCCACCCTTCAAGGCACTTGCAAGACTTAAATATCCAGATCTTCCTGTACCACATGAGGCTGGCATTCTACCAACTGAGTTACATCCCCAGCCCAATGCCTTACCATTGTGCTTCAGCGCTGTCACTCTGGAGACTGTCATCACTCTCTCCTGAGTCCTCTTGCCTTTGTGGTCTGCTCCAGCAGTGTGGGTGCTGAGAATTCCTACACGTGCACTTACATTTACACACACAAACATGCGCACACAGAGAGAGATTAAAGAAATAAAAAAATAAATTAAATTAAAAAAATAATTTTTTTAATTTGTTCATACTAAAATCAATATGATCCTACCAACAGCATGAATGATACAAGAGTAAAACACTACACTCAGAATAGAGAGATTGGATGGAGCCAGGAAGTCCAAAGGAAAAGGTTTTAAAGACTGTTTTCTAAGATCATCCACAAACTGAAAAATTACTGTTATGTCTTCTGTAAATGAATGGCTTTGTACATTCTGTATTTCTTTTTTCTTCTCAGTAGAAGATCTAAGACTAAAATCATTATTTAAAAAATAAAAGAGAGGGCTGGAGGGATGGCTTAGTGGTTAAGGCATTTGCTTGCAAAGCCAAAGGACCCAGGTTCAATTCCCTAGGACCCACATTAGCCAGATGCACAAGGGGCACACATGTCTGGAGTTTGTTTGCAGTGGCTGGAAGTCCTAGAGGGCCCATTCTCTCTCTCTCTTTTTCTCTCTCTCCCTCCCTCCCTCTCTCTCTTTTTCCCTCTCTGTCAAACAAATAAATAAATAAATAAATAAATAAATAAATTTAAAATTTTTAAAAAAAAAATAAAAAAGAGGAAAAGAAAGAATATCCCAATATTTAGTTTGTAGAGTTGCACATATTCTTGGCTATACTTGAAAAAGCATTCAGACAAGGGTGTGGGTGGACTTGACCTAGCCCCAAGGAACCTGTAAGGAAATTTTTTCTGTCTGTTGGCTTCATTACTGTCTTCTTCATATCTCTGTGGTAGATCTTTGTCAGCAACATCCTCCATCCTGTTAGCTCCCAGGAGAAAAGGCTCCTCCCTGATGATCGATCCTTCATGCATGCTAATTGATTGATTGCACTTTTCTTTCTAGGCCCTTTATCTCCAACTGTGAAATGATTTTCTTTGTTTGTTAGTAAACCAGCACTGGCTTTGCAAGAGAGGATAAAAGCAATTGCACTTCCATACGCTCCTCTTGCCTTCTGGACCCCCCTTTTCTCAGACTGAGAGCCAGGGTACACTTGGACAAAGGTCACAGAACTATTTTCAAGACATGCTGGGCACAGAGAAGTCCATGTTCCAAAAGTCCAGATCTCCCTCATCCTTCACATACCAGTGTTCCCCCAAGCCCTCCTGCTTCCTTCACTGCTGGAGCCTGGATTCCAGTCTCTCTTCTGGGACATTAGCCTAACCCCTCCTCTAGCCCTATCACCCCGTGCTTCAAGTCTCCTGTGCATATGCTTTTGGTTTCCATTACTGATGCAAACTAATTTAAGGTAATTTATTCACGAATAATCATAAGATGCTTTTTGGCTGGTTATATTTATGAATAGTTACATATGAGTAAAACTAGTCTCTTTTCTTGATACTAGGTCGTGTTAAATAAAAATGTATAAAATAAAAATGTACAGGATGTCATCTGTTTAGACTGAGCTCTGTACTAGGTCTCAATAAACCAAAGGAAATGGAGTCACTTATGCTAAGGCTCCACATCAGACTGAGACTAAGTTGTTTACCTGACCTTCCAAAAAGACAGAGATGAACCAAGACTCCCCATAGGCCAGCTTTAGCCCATATGCTAAGGCTGTTTTATCCCTATAATGAATTTTACCTTGAAATGACCAATCTGCTTCTGGTTCCCTGTTCTGATTTCTTCAGCCCTTCTCTGTCTATAAAAATAAACTTCCCTCCTTACCTCATGGGAGAAACTTTTCTAAGTTTGACAGGAGCTGCGTCCTTAATTCATAAAGGTCAAATCAAAGCAGATTCCACCATTTCACTGAATTTCTTATAAGTTAGCCTTTTGGCATGTGTAACAAAAAGGTAAGGCTCCTAGCTAGTACTATGACAATGTAGATACAATATTAGCAATGTAGACAATTTGTTAGTAAGTGAGTAAAAAATTTACAAAGTGTGCTTGATAAAATCCCAGTTCTCTAGTATATTCTTATCATAGTCTTAAAAACACTGTGGCTCAAGTCAGACATGCCAACAATTTAAAATCGTAGTTCTAAAACTTTATAGCTTCAGGGATTCTTTGTATTCTTACATTTATTAAACACTCAAAGGAGCTTGATTTACAAGTTTTATGTCTATAGGCAGGTATTTAATATATTGAGAAATAAAGGCAAGAATAAAAAAAATACCACTAGGAGCCACAAGAAAGACATTTTCACATTTCATGCTGTCTCTGGAAAATTCCACTGTATACTCATGAGGGAATGACATGGGGTAAATAAATATAACCTTAGCATTATGGGGAAGAGCATTTTCACCTGATGGATTCCTCTTAGGTCTCAGGTTCCTGAAAAGCCCCTGGATCTTACACTGAGAATCACTAATCTACAGTCAAGATTTAGTTTTTAAGAAAATGAGCAGGGGCAACCAGGATCCTCTTAACCAATGTCTATACACAGGACACTTTAGAGTAAAACCGCAAGCACTGTCCTTCAGAGAGAAAGATGAAATCAAAGGGGTCCTGGACTCTTAAGCCTGTTCACGCAGGTGCAGGGCATCGGGCGGTAAAGTCAGAACATTTTAGCTAACCCACTTGGTTTCCTTTTCTTTTTTTTTTTCAAAAAAATTATTTATTTGACAGAGAAAGAGGGAGAGAGAGAGAGAGAGAGAGAGAAAGAAAAAAACAGGCACGCCAGGGCCTCTGGCCACTGCAAATGAACTCCAGACACATGTGCCCCCTTGTGCATCTGGCTAACATGAGTCCTGGGGAATCAAACCTGGGTCCTTTGGCTTTGCAGGCAAGTGCCTTAACTGCTAAGCCATCTCTCCAGCCCCCACTTGGTCTTGTATCCTGTGGGTTTCACCAGGGCAATGCCTTTATCTAGCATACTTTTAGATAGCTATGAAACTCATATATAAGATCATTATGATAATTAGCAGTATCTCCTTGTTGCTGAGAGATGCTTTTAGATAGTGAAGGTCCCCACAACCACCATCATTGCACACTGAATGGCTTTGAAACTAACTCAAAACATACCATTTCTTGCCTAAAAATATCTCATCATTCATCCCTGAAGGAGTCTTCTTTTATTTTGATTTAATCTTAATCCTTTATCCCACCAAAATAACATTCACTTCTGAATAATATCAAATTCCACTTATATTCCTCAGCTGTTTTGTAATTCTTATTTTTTTCTCTTGGTAACTTCATCATCATCAGGATCCAAATAAGGTCCTCATGTTACAGGTGACTCATCTCATCTTTTTTAAAAAAAAGTATTTATTTATTTATTTATTTATTTATTTATTTGAGAGAGAGAGACAGAGAGGCAGATAGAGAGAGAATGGATGCTCCAGGGCTTCTAGCCACTAGAAATGAACTCCAGATACATGTGCCACCTTGTGCATCTGGCTTATGTGGGTCCTGGTTAGTTAAACCTGGGTCCTTAGGCTTTGCCAGCAAGTTCCTTAACAGTTAAGCAATCTCTCTAGCTGCTCATCTCCTCTCTCTTAGATTCCTTCTGCTCCTTTTATTCTTCTTGGTATTTTTCTCTTTCTTTCTTTCTTTCTTTCTTTCTTTCTTTCTTTCTTTCTTTCTTTCTTTCTTTCTTTCTTTCTTTCTTTTTAAGAAACAAGGCCACATGTCCTGTGTCACTTTTCACATTCTGCATTTCACTGCTTGTGTCTTCTCCTGTTGCTCACAGGTTCCTCTGCCTGAACGTGTCCTGCATTCCAGGTGTTTGGAGAAGGTCTTGTGGATTTCTCACTGGAGCTCCTCAGGACACACATGACCCATGGTCCCTTGCTATGGTGTTGAGATTGATGAATGGGATGTCAAAGTGGACTGTGAAGGAAGTAAAAAGATTACTATGTTTTATATACTTGGCAGGATTTACTTAACTGTATTTTTGCTTTTTATTAAAAACTTTATTAACGTACAAAGAATTAGGCTTTTATGACATATTTCAAGTTATTTTGGTTCTCTTCCCCTTTCATTTACCCACTATTCCTCCACCCTCTACCCAAGCCCTCTCCTTGCCTCAGCACTTCCATGTTACAAGAGGCCTTTTCCCCACACCACTCTTTCTCAATAACTCTTGCTTTGCACTCATGTATACTGATCTAGTTTTAAAGCCTATACCCACGCTCACACACCTAGTTACATACACAGATCACCCTCAGGTCTCAGGGTTCCTGCAGACCCCTGTATCTTACTTGGAGAATCTCTAAGCAACAGAAATATTAAAAGTTAAGATCCTCAAATGAGAGTGTGAGAATTTTGTCTTTCTGGGCCTGGATTACCTCACAGTATTATCTTATCCAGCTCTATTCATTTTCCTGCAAATTTCATAATGTCAGGAAAATGCTCATTATTAAATGAAACCTCTACAGTTTCCAGGATTTTCTGTTAAAACATACAAGTTACTCATTATTGCTGATCTGCCTATCATAACATCACTTTTGTCCAGCAGGAAGTATTACATACATTGACATAAACTTTGACATTACTCAATTTTTAATAATAGTTTTATGACACAAACATCTTTACCTGAAAAGTATAATTATTTCTATTATGATTTATTGCTCTGATACTAAATTTCTGAATGAAGGATATGATTAGAATCATCTTTGTTGATGATGACTTTATTGACTCTGGGGTTTTAAACAAATTTATTTTTTTTGTGAACACAGAGAAAGTATGTGTGTGTCAGGGCCTCTTGTAAATGAACTCCAGATGCAGGTACCACTTTGTGCATCTGGCTTTACATGGGTACTGGGGAGTCAAACCTGGCCAGGAAGCTTTGCAAATTAGTGCCTTTAACTCTGAGCCATCTCCCCAGCTTCATTATTGACTTGTGAAACCAAAATGCCCACTTGCCACCAGGCATGCCTGTAACAAACGTTATTTTGTTTTTGATTCCATTACAAAATCATTGGCTTAAGCACTAAGTCTCTCCCTGTTCAAAGCAGACTGTCTTGATAGCAGTATCATGGCTTTGATGGTTAAGTGAAGCTCTTTCAAGCAAAACAACTTCTATAAAACCTACACTTCACACTTTAAATACACTAACTTGAAGTCACAAGATTCTCATTGGTTGAAAACTCAGAACAAGAGAAAAAAAACAACAAAAAAACAAATGCTTCAAGTTTTCCATGTAGACTTTCATTCCCAGACCTTCTCCATGACACGCTGAAAGAAACATTCAGAACCCAAACAGTTTACCAGCAAAACATTATTTAGTAATTGAAGCTATCACTATTTCCTAGCAGAATCCCTTACATGCAGAACGTAAACTTTTACATAATTCTAAATGGTCAGAAATGGAAAACTTTATCTCTTATGCCTTGTAATTTGCTGCTCTTTCTTGGCCATGATTGATTTGACCAGATTCTATGGGCTTATGACCTCCACTGTTACCCCTACTGGTATTAATCATGTGCAAGGTGATTTCAGTTTCCATGGCAACTGTAATGTTTATTTTTGTTCTACAGCTCTGGCCTGGTCTCTGATGGTCAAGATGGTAGAATACTTGTGAAAGGTTAAGTTGCAGGCATAAATTTATCGCTGATGTTAGAATCTTACTTCACCTAAATTCAGACAACTGGATTACAAAGGTGTTCTCAGCCAGCCCTGTCCTCTGATTCCAGGTTACCATGTTTTATATTTCAAAGGACCTTCACTAGTTAAAGAAACTCTAGGTGTTTTCATCTAGATTTTCATAATGACTTTAAACAAGCATAATGCATCACCATCATATTTGCATGGAATGAGGTAGAGGAGACCTAGGTATAACTTTTCCAAGAAAGAAAAAGAAATAAATATGAAAGTACAATTATATATATATTCTTTAAACCGAAGATATCAATCAAGCTCACATGACATGAAGTTTAACTTTCTGAATTTCATTAAAATTAATAAAATTCAAGGGTGAATTGCAAATGAAGGAAAGTCTCTAATCTTTCCTATCCTCATCAGTAGTAATAAATATTATAGCAGAAGCCATAACTTTCCTCGAAAGTCTCTGGAACAAGGGAGGCAAGTAGGCTGGCTTCTACCAATGTGGAAACAAAGAGGAAGAAATTGGGTCCAGGAAAATACTAGCTTTTTGTTCTCTTCCATTACCATTTTTTTCTATCCCTGTTGTGTTTCTCCAAATTCTTTTTATCCTGCATGGCTTAAAATACCTAACTCACTGGACTGATTGGCTTTCAAATGCTTCCTGTTCCCAACTTAAAAAAAAAAAAATTATTGTAGGCATCTTTCATTCTACCTGCGTATGAAGTGTACTTGTCTTTTTCTCTGCCCAAAGGTTGAAGTGATACCATAGAAATGGTACATGGCTCCCTTAGAAACCTCTTCTTATAACCCCAGGGTAATAGGGAGGGAGAGATGTGAGCAGAGGGCCTCAGTGGGTAAGGGATAGGATAGCAGGTGAGGTCACCATTGCTAATCTGGCCACTTTGCAGGGCCACAGGCTGTGGGCAGTGTAGGGAAGCTACTCTAGTTCTTGTGAGAGTTGATTCTGCTAAATTTCTAGGTATTTATGGGAACTAGAATTCTTGCAAAGGTTTTTATGGAAACAGAAGGGGTCTTTGCCCACCAGGTGCTCAGAGTATGCACTGTGAGATGGGAGGAAAGAAACAGCAATGTCTTTCTAGATTACCCAAGAAGAACACAATGCTCAAGAGAGAGAGAGAGAGAGAGCAATCCCTGCTACATAGAGCAAATCTTTGGGGCTTTTTCTACTATAGTCCTTAATTCAGAGGTAACAGGTATCTTCAGACATGTAAATGTGAGGCAATTGAGTGAATGTCATGCTACTTCTTCCAAAGTCAGAAATTCTACAATTATCCTGATTATTAATTTATGTTTATTCGAACATTGTTCAATGATTTATAATTTAATCTTGTTGAGAATTTTAATACATGAACTTACTGTCATTTGATGCACTCCCATCTTCTTTTGTCCCCCTTTCCTGTCCCAATTCTCACCCCCATTCCACTGAGCACCCTCCGATTTCCAAGGAGTCCTTCTGTTTGGATGTTTCATTCTTTTTGTCCTCCATCTTCTGTGTCAAATGTTGATGAGCTCAGAATTGTGTGGTTCTTGAGAGGAAAACAACAGCCACTGTGGGGGCGTAAATGTGTCTGTCAGCTCATGTCCAGAGGATAATGCCCCAAAGTCTTCCTTACCATCCTGGGCTTTTACATTCCTCGCATGCCCTCTTCTGCAATGTTCCCTGAGCCTTGAAGAGCACCATCAAGATGTTTTCTTTGCTGCTGAGCTCTCAAGAGCCTCTTAATGAGCCTTGATGAGATTTGGGTCTCCTCAGGGTCTACCACGATCTCCAAAGTGAAGCAGGAATAAGAATCAACCGCAGAAGCCTGGAAGCTAGGATGAGGCTTGAGAAGAGGAGAAATGGGGAGGGCATAGGGGCGGAGGTGGTAGCAGGCAAGTGGAGGGGCAGAACACAGGAGAGGAAAGATCTAAGTGGGATCAGGGAAAAGAGAGGAAGGGCAGGAGGGAAGAGGTAAACAGAACTAAAGATGCCATGAATAAGGTATAGAGAAACCCACTTCATTATTTAATTAAAGATATAATTTAAAAATAGAGAGAATTTGAGCAGAAGTACTCTGCTGGGTTTTATTTTGTTTTCAGCTCTTCTAATATCAAGAGTGGGAGGGGCAGCATGTGGACTAGGGGATCTGGTTCCTTCCTGTTGTGTTCTGACTTCTCTCTAAGAAATGTTCCATGTGCCCACAGAATCTCAGCTGAGTTCAAAACCCACTGTCATCACGATAAAAGGAATCACTTGAATAAGGCATGGATGTAATTAGCTCCACTCTCTGGCAGGGAGTGCTTCATCTTGGAGGTGGCTGTTCTGAGAGTGGACACTCCCGCAGAGAATCCTTTAAAATGCACCAGTCTGGCATGGTTCTTTAAAAACAAATTACTGGATAAAAGCAGGCTAAGGAACTCTGGGTCCTGGGTCCTGGGTCCTGGCTGCTGGCTGCTGTCTTCTGGGTAATGGAAATTTAATTTTCAGCTTTTGACTTTCTTTTTTTCCTTCCTTCCTTCCTTCTTTCTTTCCTTTTTCCCTCCCTCCTCTCTCTCTCTTCCTTCCTTTCTTGGAACATGAGCCCTTTTGAATGGAAACAGAGTCTCCTTCTGCCTTTCCTTTTTTCCGACTTGGATTGTCTTCTTTATTGTGGAGTGACTATTGCTTTCACAAAAGCAGCCAGTCAGTAACGAGACACTTAGCAGCTGTTGGAATCTGTGCTTACAAAGCATGGGCACTCTGGCCTTGGAGAGAATGAAAGCCCACTCCAGCTGACTTAAAAGAGGCACCACCAGCACCATGTTAAGTGGCTCACTTAGGGCCCCAAACTCCACCCCACGATGTGTGTAAGTGCACCAGTCTGAACCAGCAAGAGATCCTAAAGCAAACACACAAAATGCACTTAATCACAGACTGGGTCCTGTGGGTGTGCTGCAGGCGACTTTGCACAGAAGACAAGGAGGTCCACCTTAGGGTACTATCTTAGGTGTCACAGCCAGCCTGAGGCCCTGCACTGGCCTGGTGGGGTAGGGGGTGATGCCCTAAAGGCCATGATACCTTTTAAAACCAATTATAGCTCAAGTTTATGTTCTGACATTATTTTCTATGTGAATTGGGGAACTTGAATGTTGGGAGCTGCAAGCAAGCAGAATTGCCTTGTAATTCAGGGTGCTGGCCACTGTCAATGTCACCTTGTTGTGTCCTTACATATTGCCCCTCAAGGCACTGTGTTTCCCAGACCAGGTGAGCTTGGAGAGCAAAAATAGAGGAGGAAACATCTCAAACATGACAACATCTTGAAAGCACAGAGTACAACACAAGTACATTCTATTGTTTTATATTTTTATTTATTTATTGTGAGAGGAAGGCACTTGCCAGGGCCTCTAGCTGCTGCAAATGAACTCCAGATGCATCCACCACTTTATGTTTCTGGCTTTATGGGGGTGCTGGAGAATTGAATCTGGGCCATTAGGCTTTGCAAGCAAGCACTTTTAACCACTAAGCCAGCTCCCTAGCCCCTCTATTTCATATATACTTGGTTAGGCATTAAAATTGTATGGTCCCATCAGAATATCATGTGTTCTGTCTTTGTGTATCTCCATTGTCCTGGGGATAGGAGACAGGGGGCATAAGAGGATAACCTGATGGGAAGATGACCCAAATCCCACGAAGAATAACAAGAGTACCTTTCTCCTAAGACTGTTGAGAGGACTGAGTGAGATCATGCAACATTGTTAGATATTAAAGTTCCTAATGAAAATTGAAGAGAAAAGAAAAGGAAAGAAAAAAAGTAAACAAGGGTTGGGGAGATGATTCTGTGGATAAGGCACTTATGACTGAAGTGCAAAAACCTGAGTTCAGATCCTCAGAATCCACGTGAAGCTGTGGTGCTGTGGTGTTAATGCCTGCAATGCCGAAGAAAGGAGGTGTTCCACTTTGTTTTTGGAGTGTGTATATGTGCTCATGTATGTGACTATGGGTACATATGTGCATGGAACAGAGCATGCATGGAAGTGCCAGAGGACAACTTTTATCCTCACTTTCCACCTCCTTTCTCTTGAGGATGTGTCTCTGGTTGTCATTTGCATTGGCTAGGCTACCATCCCACCCCCACCCCATCCCAGTAGGGTGTGACTCTTCTACCTTCCCTCAGGCAAGGAAGGACTCCTCAGCTCTGATGGCACTGCTGAACCACGTCTCTCCCTCCGCCACAGCTGACATGATGAATACCTATCACTGGACTATCAGAACCAAAAATCTCTATTCCAAGAACGAGGGATGATCAAGAGATGCACATAAGGATTCTTCAGGTATAGCTCAGGGACAAAGTGCTTGTCTGGAAAGAGTGAAGCCCAGGATTCAATGCCCAGGACAGAAAAACAATTCTTAGGAAGCTCATTAAAATACTGGGAACCGCGTGATTCTGGGATGGGCCTCAGAATTCTATATTTCATGAGAATATTAGGTGTTTAAGAAAATGTTTTGAGGTCTACAGCCATACCACCCTGAATGCACCTGATCTCATCTGATCTCGGGAGCTAAGCAGGGTTGGGCCTGGATAGTAATTGAATGGGAGAAAAATTTTGAGAATCCAACTGTAAACAGAAACTCCATAATAGTAGTTCTCTGTTACTCTCAATTAGGCAAATCTGCCAGAGATCTGCCAGGAGGGAACACTTGGCAATGTGGGCAGATACTTTGGTTGTCCTAAGTCTAGTAGGGAGAAGCCAAGGATGCTTCCAGAAGTACTACAATGCACAGGAAACCCCCTTCTCCCTGACAAACTTGATCCAAATGTGGTCAGAGTGGGGGAAACCCTCTTGTGGCCATACGGACCTAGTAGGACCAGGCTTCACAACTTAACCCCTTCTGCCTTTAGCATGCCCCTTCAGTTAGGTCTGGGAGTGGTATCTGCTGACCACTTACTCCAGGTCATATGTATTCAGTCCAAGGAGTTCCTATAGAGCATTCTGACAACCTCAGTTAGAAGACTGAGGTTGAATGGACTGGGAAGACAGTTCAGTGGATAAAGCACTTGTCACAGAAGTGTGATGACTGATTTTAGATCCCTAGAATTCACATCAAGCTGAATGGTATAGTACAAGAATCTGTTAGACCAGTGTGGCCATGGTGAGAAGGGAGATGGAGACTGGAGAATGCCCCAGAAGCTTATTGACCAGCAAGCTTGGCAAACACAGTGGGGAATGACAGAACCAGCTTCCAACAAAACGATAGGAGAAGATTAACATGGAAGGCTCACTGACCTTCACATGTGCATTGTGGTAATGTGTGTCTGCACGCGCGCGCACACACACACACACACACACACACACACACCCCAAAAGGATTTAGGTTGGAAAATCCTTATTCATCTCTGAGCCTTTGAGTAGGTTGTACTCCCAAGCATGAAGGGTGATTGGCTGCTAGGAGGCAACTCCTTAGTCATCACTGTATTTGGCAGACAAGCTGGAGAGATTTCTCTGCGGATTGCGTTCTGTTGTTGCCCTGAATCGATGGAATGGGAATCAAAGATGACAGGAAAGCATAGTTAAACTAGAAAGCTGTGGAGGCTTTGCTGACCAATTATGTCTGCCTGATTTCACTTCGACAATTCAACAAGGTTCTGTGCCAGGCAAAGCAGGAGGCACAGGGAGAGTTGCAAAGTTGGACGAGGCAGGGAGTGCCGGCTCTCTGCTCTCTTCCCTGCAGTGTGCTTCTTCTAACATGCTTTTCCTTCAGAATAACTCCTAGTCATTGACTGCTTAGGACTGACAGGGTTAACAGGATGCAATGATACCAAACTAGGAGTTCCAGAAGAGGCAGCAGAACAATGTCCTCTTTAAGGGAAGATTCTTGTAACGTATCACTTAAAAAGTAACAGCCTTCAGTGGAGCTATCAAGTACTGGATTTCTGCATGCAAGAATGAGCTCAGTTCATGCCTCTAATTTACAGAATGTACCACTGGCAGAGGAGGTTGCTCTGCTAGTTTAAGTTAAAATTAAAAAGAAAAAAAAGATGGTTATTCAAAATGCAAAGCACAGAGAAGAGTAATGGAATAAGAACAATGTTCCTGCCAGCCCACTCTGCCACTCTGCAGAGGGTACTAGCATGCCTGCCCCTCAACTGCAAGTACCCTCCACAGCCTGAACATCCCTGGTCACGGTGAGAGTTTACAGATGAGCAGCGAAGGTTTCCCTGGAGAAGAGAAATTGTTCAATCAAACCCCAGCCACTTCCTTCCCTCGTATTACATTCTCACCCTTGCATTCTTTCAGATAGTAACTTCATATTGTTGGGCTCTGGCTTCAGGATAAAAGAAATATTAAACAGGGAAGAAGAAGGAGGCAAGCTGAGAAGGGCACCCAGAAAGCGGCCACAGTGGACAATGCCAATGTTTTTTAAGCTGTATAGTGGGTCTATGGGTATTTGATGTATTATAATGCATTAACCTTGAAATATGTGGTATACATATTGTCTGAGTTATGTAAAATATTTTATTAAAATGAAATGGAGAGATGGGTGTGGTGGTGCTTGCCTGTAATCACTTCAAGTTTGAGGCCAGCCAGGGCTACATAGCAAAAGCTACTCTTGGGGGGCATGGGATAAGAAAAAAAATAAAGTGAGAAGAAAGAATAAGGGAGAAAAGAAAGGAAGAAAAGAGACAGGAAAGGACAGGAAGGAAGGAAGGAAGGAGGAAAGAAAGAAAGAAAGAAAGAAAGAAAGAAAGAAAGAAAGAAAGAAAGAAAGAAAGGGAGAGAGAAAAAAGAAAGAAAGAGCCGAAAAATGCTCTCAGGTAATTTTTATGCTCAGTCAGGTTATACATATTCTTCCTCTCTACTAATTCTTCTCTCTCTCTCTCTCTCTCTCTCTCTCTCTCTCTCCTTTCTCCTATCTTCTCCCTCTCCACCTGCCACTTCCTCCCACTGCCTGCCTTTCCCTTCTGGCTTGGTGTCCCATTTCTGCAAAGCCTCCTACTCTTCCCACCCACAGTCTGGGCATCTGTGAAGAGAGAGGGGCTGGTGTGAGCAGGCAATCAGGTTAATTCTAGACCAGAGTTTCACTTTAAGATTGTCCACGTGGTCTCAAAATTCTCAGATGTTTTCATAACCGTGCTTTAAAAGTGTCTGTTATCTAACCAGCTATACTAAGGATTTCAACTATTTACAAAGGAACAGAGAACACAGAAGGACTGAGTAACACTCAAGGAAATTGGAGCAAAGATCCCATCACTTTGATCAGTGCTGTGTGCGTTAAATCATCCGAGTACGAGTAATATGTATGCTAAATCAGTGTATTATCTATAAGGTGCTTGTGTTAAATCATTCTATCATCAACTTAATTAAACTGGAATTATATTTCCTAGAGTCCTTATCCTTCAGTGGTTCCAGGTAGGAAATGGGCAAACGAAAACACTGTGTAAAATTTGGGAGTGGAATTCAACAGCAGCGCCCCCTCTCTGAAGTCATATGGCCTAGATACCAGCCAGCTCCAGCTTTTAGTTCCTCCCTTCTGTTTCTCTTCTAGCCATCCTGCCTGACCTCTGACCCTACTGACCAACAGGGGCTTCAAGGCAGTCCCCAGATCTGTGGATCCATAGGCACCTCTTGTTGAGGTTTCCACCAAGCCCCTCTGCAGCCCACTTCCATGGCTACCTGTGTTTAACTTCTCTGATTCACTGACACAGACTCCCTTTATCCTCCAGCTCCACTGTCATTCCCCAGGTCCCGCTCTTCCCCACAACTGCAAATCTACCAACTCAGATTCTCAGGAGTGGTTCATCATCCTGGGATGATCCAGTGAATCAACAAGCCAATGTGAATCAGACCTTCTCTTTAAAACCTTGACTATGAACATCGTACAGATCACCCCTCCCTTCACATCTCCACATTTTACACACTATGAAACTGAAGGTCAGAGACCTAAAGTCTGCATTATCACCAAGGTCACACAGAGACACCCACAGGCCTGGGAACATGATCCAGTTTACTGACTTGTATGATCTTAAAGCTTTTTTTTGTTGTTGTTGTTTTTCAAGGTAGGGTCTCACTCTAGCCCAGGCTGATCTGGATTTCACTATATAGTCTCAGGGTAGTCTTGAACTCATGCCAATCCTATCTCTGCCTCCCAAGTGCATGTGCCACCATGCTCAGCTTACAGTGTTTTCTTTTTAATTTAACAATGACTACAGCCATATTATAAACTACTGAGTTTTAAATTAGCACACTTAATGAAAACTATATTCAAGCAGTAATTACTATGTTGACTTGCTTGGAGCTTATTTTAAAAGACAGAGAACTGTTAGAATTATTTCATTTAATGCCTGGCAGAAAGTGAAATGTGATATCAGGCAGGTTATAAATTTTACATCATTAAGAAAATCAGTATCAAAAGTTATTAGAATGAAGATAATATAACAGCATAAAGGACCTTAGAGTTGACCATCTATAGAGACTCTGGAGATGATTTCACTCCCAAGCTGGGACAGTTAGTAGCACTGGGGACTTGAGGAATTGAATCAGGTCCTTGGGCTTTGTAGGCAGGCATCTTAACTGCTGAGCCATCTCTTCAGCACCAGAGGTGAACTAAATTTTATAAAGCAAAATCTACTAGACATTACACCAGAAATCAATCCCAACAAATAGTAGTAGGAGACATTAATACTCCAATATCATCAATAGATAGATCCATTTAAATAGAAAATGAACTGGGAAATAATGGAAGCAATACCATAGATCAAATGGACTTAACAGACATCTACAGAACATTCCACCCTAACTCTATAGAATATATAGTCTTCTCAGTAGTTCATGGCACCTTCTCTAAAACAGATAATATATTAAGACACAAAGCACATCTCCACAAATTTAGAAAAATAGACATAACTCTATGTATTATAATGGACCAAAATGCAATAAGCCTAGAAATCAATAACAAGAGACACAACAGAAAATACACCAACTCATGGAATCTGATCAACTCACTATTAAACAAAGAATGAGTCCTTGAAGAAATAAAAAAGGAAATCAGGACTAGAGAGATGGCTTAGTGGTTAAGATGCTTGCCTGTGAAGCCTAAGGACCCAGGTTCAAGTCCCAGTACCCATGTAAGCCAGATGCACAAGGTGGTGCATATGTCTGGAGTTCATTTGCAATGGCTAGAGGTGTGCCCATTCTCTCCTTCTCTCTTTCTTTCTCAAGTACATAACTAAATAAATAATAAAAAAGGGAATCAAAAATTTCTAGAACAAAATGAAAATGAAAACAAAACATATGAAAACTTATGAGACACAATGAAGGCAGTCCTGTGGGGTAAGCGTATAGTACTAAATGATTACATTGCAAAAGTAGATCTCAATAGTAATAATAAACAATGTAACTATTCATCTGAAGACTTTGGAAAAAACAAGAACAATCTAAACTCAAAAGTACCAGCCAGAAAGAAATAATCAAGATTAGAGCAGAAATCAATTAATGAATTGGAAGTGAAGAAAGAAATTTTTAAAAATTGATGAAACAGTGCTAGAGGGATGGCTTAGTGATTAAGGTACTTGCCTCAAAGCCAAAGGACCTGTGTTCAATTCCCCAGCACCCACATAAACCAGATGCATGAGTAGGTGCATGACTCTGGAGTTCATTTGCAGTGGCTGGAGGCCCAGAAGCATCCATTCCCTTTCTCTCTCTCTGCCTCTTTCTCTCTCTCAAATAAATAAATAAAAATTTAAAATTGATGAAAGAAAGAGCCATTTCATAAAAGAAGGATGAGTAAACCCTTGGATAATTTGAGCAAAAGAAAAAGAGATAAGACTCTAATCAACAAGATTAGAGATTAAAAAGGAGATGTTAGATACCAACGAAATTGGGAGAATCACAAGGACATATTTCAAAAACCATATTTTCACAACTTGTAGAATTTAGAAGAAATGGATGAATCCTTGGCTCATGCCACATACCAAAACTAAAGCCAGAAGAGATAAACTACCTGAATAGAACTAGATCATCTAATGAGATTGAAACAGAAATTAAAAGCTTCCAACAAAAACAACAACAAAAATGTCCAAACAAGAGGGATATGCTGCTGAATTCTACGAAATCTTCACTGAAGAGCTATGATCACTGCTTCTCAAATATCTCACACAACTGAAAAGGAGAGATTGTTCCCTGACTCCTTCTATGAATCCAGCATTACACTAACATCAAAACTAGAGAGAGACACAACAAGCAAAGAAAATTATAGACCAATATTCCTGATGAACATAGACGCAAAAATTCTCAATAAAATTCTTCCAAATAGAATCCAAGGACACATCAAAAGTATTATCCACCTCAATCAAATAGGTTTCATCCCAGGAATGCAGGGATGGTTCAATATACAGAAATTGATAAATTTAATATATCATATAAATAGACATAAAGATGGGAAATCATATGAACATCAATAGATGCAGGCAAGGCCTTCAACAAAATGCAATGTCCTTTCATGATTAAAACACTGCAGAGACTAGGGATTGAGGAGTGATATCTCAACACAATAAGGACCATGCATAACAGACCTACAGCCCATATCATACTAAACTGAGAAAAATTTGAAGCATTCCCATTAAGGTGTGGGACACTACAGGGGTGCCCTCTCTCGCCACTGCTTTTCAACATAAAGCTTGAAGTCTTACCTCTAGTAATAGCACCAGAAAAAGAAATAAAATGGATACAAATTAGAAAGGAAGAAGTCAAATTAGCCCTACTCACAGATAATATGAATGTGTGTATATATATATATGTGTGTGTGTGTGTGTGTGTGTGTGTGTTTGTGTTTGTGTTATCCAAAAGACTCCACCAAAAGAAAAACCTCCTATAATTGATAATTCTTTCAGCAAAGTGGAAGAATATAAAACCAACACACAAAAATCAGCAACTTTCATATATACCAATGACAAACATATGGAGAAAGAAATTGGAAAGGCAGTTCCATTTGCAATAGCTACACAAAAATTAAATATCTTGGAATACAATGAAAACATTAAAACACTGAAGAAAGAAACTTAGGAATACACAAGAAGATGGAATGACCTCCCATGCTCATGAATTGGAAGAATTAATATCATGACAATAGCCATCTTACCAAGGCAATTTACAGAGCCAGTGAAATTCCAATAAAAATTCCAGTAGCATTCTTCTCAGAGTTAGAAAAAAGTAGTCTCAAAACCCATAGGGAAGCACAAAAGGCTTCAAAAATATCCTCAGCAAAAGGAATATCTCCTGTGGTATCACCATGCCTGATTTGAAGATGTACTACAAAGCTATAGTAATAAAAACAGCATGATACTGGAACAAAAAAGACTCACAGATCAATGGAGTAGAATAGAAGAGTTAAGTTTAAGATTTAGTAACTAAAGCTACCTGATTTTTGACGAAGAGGCAAAAAATGCACACAGGAGAAAAGACAGTGTCTTCAGCAAGCAGTGCTGGGGAAAGTGCATAATCACATGTAAAAGAATGTATTTGGACCCTCTTCTCTCACTCTGCACAAAAATTAACTCCAAATGTATCAAGGACCCCAATATAAAACCTGAAACTCCAAGGTGAGTAGAACACACCAAGATGTAGACATAGGGAAATAATTTCTGAATAATACTTCAGTAGCCCAGGGAATTACACAAACATTCAACCACTGAGAAGTCATAAATACAAAAAGCTATCATACAGAAAAGTAAACCATCAACAGAGTCAATATACAACCTACATAATGGGATACAATCTTCAACAGCTCTATGTCTGACAGAGTTTTAATATGTGGAATATATGAAAAACTCAAAAAAGTAAGCAATAAAAACCAACTCAAAAATTGGGGCAGGGAATTGAACAGTGAGTTTTCAAAGGCAGAGATGCAAAATGGCCAATAAATATTTTAAAAGATGGTCACCATCTTTAACAATGAGGAAACTGCAAATTAAGATGACTTTGAGATTCCATCTCACTCCTGTCAGAATGGTGATCATCGGAAAGTCAAATGAGGGCTGGAGAGATGGCTTAGCAATTAAGGCACTTGCCTGCTAAGCCTAAGGACCCATGTTTGACTCTATAGATCCCCTGTAAGCCACATGCACAAAGGTGAGGCAAGTGCAAGATCACACATGTCCACTAGGTGGCACAAGTGTCTGGAGTTGGATTTCAGTGGCTGAGGCCCTGGCCAATTTTTTCTTTCTCTTTCTCCAAAAAAAAAAAAAAAATGATAATAAAAAGTCAAATGACACCAAGTGCTGGCAAGGCTGTGCAGAAAGAACTCTCATCCAATGTTGGTGGGAATGCAAAATTATATAGATAGTCACTATGGAAATCAGCACAGAGGCTCTTCAAAAATCTGCAAATAGACCTACCTTTTAATCCAGCTCTACCACTCCTGGTCATATACCCTAAACACTCTACTCTTACTACTGAGATACTTGCTCAGCTGTGTTTGTTGCTTTATTATTAACAATACAGGAATTGGAAACATAAGAATTCATAATATAGGAAACATGCCTATCTACTAAAGAATGGATAAAGAAGATGTGGTACATATACACAGTGGAATTCTACTCAGAAGGAATAATGAAATACAGAAATTTGCAGTAAAATGGATGCACTTGAAAAAATTCATAGTAAGCAGGGTTACAGTGGTTCAGAAAGACAGATGCAATATGTTCTCGCTCATATGTGGTTCCTAATATGGAACAGCTTGATCTGTTTGAAAGTAGTAGTAAGCATCAGTAGTATTGTAAAAGGATCTAGAATGAGGCTAGGAGAGAGTGGAAATAAGGAGAAGAAAAGGAAAGGATACTTGTCAGGCAAGTGGAGGGGCAGAATACAGAGGGTGGAGGGGTTGTAGTGGAGGAAGTAAGAGAGAGGGTGAGGTGAATTACACAAAACTTATGACAGCATGAATCATTACCATAGAAATCCTCCTCCTGGTTAGCTAATTACAAGATAGAACTCTTTTTTAAATTTAAACTTTATTTTATTTTATTTATTTGAGAGAGATGGAAAGATGCAGACAGAGAGAGTGTGTGTGTGACAGAGAATGGGCATGACCAGGCCTTCAGCCACTGTAAATGCACTCCAGATGCAGGCACCACCTTGTGCATCTGGCTTATGTGGGCTCTGGGGACCAAATCTGTGTTCTTTGGCTTTGCAGGAAAATGCCTTAACAGCTATGTCATCTCTCTAGGCCAAGATATAGCTCTTAATAAGAGGGAGGTGAAATGTTCTGGGAAGAAGTTCCCTGTAGTGTGTGGGGAAAGCTTAAACCTAAAATCATAAGCTCTTGCTAGTAAATCCTAGTGCCATAATTGGGTTATCACCCACAGATAACTGTTGGTCAGGGAGACACATGAAGTCCCCAAAACAATGCAGGCTATTGTCAAAAGATTAGGTTACCCACAAGGGTAAATGTTAAGACCTTAGTGCTAAAGACACCAACAGGCCATAGACACAGGATGCTGAGAGGTCACGCTACAGATGAGCAAGAAGCCTGCTCCCTGATGGCTAGTCCTCATAGTGCTGGAAAGTGCTATTTGAGCTGCTGAGGGATAATAGTCACCAACAACATAAATGAGCAGGGGATCCTGCATGCTACAAAATCAACCAGTTGGGCAAGATGTATAGGCTTGTGCAATAGTGGTACACAGGCTATAGAAGCAATCAACTGCTCTTTGGTTGAAACTGAGGCCTGCTCATTGGGAGGGAATTCATGCCTGGTACTGAGAACCAAGTCAAATGTGATGGATAGGAAAGTCATAGACTCCAGAGAGAAGCTTTAATTGTTTTTCTAAGAAGAGGGTTATGCCCATCAAAAAGTCTTTGAAAGGACTATAATTACCCCAGTTAATCCATGCTGCTCTCATTCTTGCTTTGGGAATCTCCATTTTATAGATGGCTGAAAACACTGGGGAGAACCAAGATCCATCAATACAAGGAAAGGTAGAGACTTCCTAGCATGAGATGATTCATCTCTGCCACATCTTCCTGGGCCCAGGAGATACTACAGAGGAGGTGGAGATTTAAACATGAGTGCTGTTCTCCCTGCTAGCCTGAGGACCTCCTCTAGAGAGATGATAGTAGACACTGAGGAGACTCAAAAGTCACCAAAGCAGAAATTCATAGTATGCAGAGAGTTCAACACTAAAGGAGAGTTATAACACCCCACAAAAGCTCAGAGAACATTGTGGAAAGACTATAACAGCCACAGGGTGGGAAGGTGTACCATAGTCATTGTCCCCAGGCCCTGAGACTGACTCGTGCATATATGACCACACAGTGAATGCCAATAACCCCAGTGAGAAGGGTCCTCAATGGAATGGGGGTGGGGGTAAAAGGATCTAAAAGTATAACCTAATGGGAATGTGACCAATGTACCATATCATATTGCAAAGTTCTTAAAAATAATGTTTCCCCACTAAAAAAGAACCTCAGAGTCAATCTTGACTCTGAAGTCACTATGGCAACATTACTACCAAAATTATATTATTAATTTTTGGCTCACTGAAGATATTAACATCTTTGGTTCTTAAAAATAAACTTTAGTCTCAAGATGTTCCTATTTATATTTTTAACACATAGATATGTAGACTACAGAGTATATTTTAGCTGTCATTAGGACAAACACACAAACACTGGAATTTCCTCACTTCTAGCTTAGAAATTTTCCTTCTTAAAATCAAATTTGCATTTATAAAAATATAAATAGATGATGTGTTATTGCAACAGCAGTGGTTACATAAAATTATTTTCTGGGTGTGAAATAAAAGAAAGACTGAGGACTATGCTAAACCTGGTTATATAGCTTCTGGGCAGGGTTCCAGGAGAAAATATGGAGCCTGCAACCTGATGCAGGTTCTTGGGACTGACTGGTGTATCTCATAGTAGGGGAAACAACTGGAAACCAACACCACTGTGTCACTCACTAACTGTAACTCTGAGTAAACTACCTTACCACTGCTCTGGGTTTTTTCCCCATCTGTTAAATAAAAGTAAATTTGGGCAGGCTCTGAAGTATTTTCTGCTCTTGTCTCATTTCTTTTTGTAGCATTATGATATAGCATTTGTAATTCCAGCATTAGAGGGCCTGAGGCAGGATGATCTCTAGTTTGAGCCCTATCTCAAACAGAAAAACAAATAATAATATAAGTGAAATTTTGTTAGGGATATTTTACTGTAAATATACACTACTTTCTCCTAACTCAGTGAATTATACTACTGACACAATTTCTAGATATTGTTGCAATCATTAGCAAATGTAAACCGTTCACCTTCAGAATAGCATTCTGCACAAGACAGCCTGGCTCCTTTCAGACAATAGAGTGTGTTATCAGCTCACATTCCCAGAAGTCCCTGAAGAGCCATGTTGGAGCACAGTGATCAGGCACTATGGGCTGCAAGCTATGGCGAATCAATCACAACCCTGTTTCCCCTTGTCTTCATCTCCCACAAACATCCAAAAGGCTAAAATCTCACAGCACTCCAAACTTTCTTGTTGGTAGAGTGATGACCATCCCAGTTTTGGCCAGTGACATTTGGGCAGAATTCATAGAGAAATGGTTTGAGAACATGTCACAGAAGAAACAAATCAGTTCTCATCCCTCTCTGCCTTTTGGCTCACCTACCCTCCACCAAAGCCAGCACTCAAAGCCAAGAGTTGGCTCCGGACACCACAAGACCAAGGGCAGCAGCTCCTAGGAACTGGGGCCTGACATCCATCACTGTGCAATTAAACATAAGCCAGACCCTTTTCTGGGAAAGGAAACGTTGAATGGTTTAATCTTTAGGTGCTCTTTTGCTGCTAGCCTAACTCAATCTAAACCTGGGCATAGGGACTCTGAGCACTATTAAAATAAGGCTTAGCTTACATGACTTACAATATAAAAGGGGGCCCAACAACATTGACCACTGTGTCTCCATGCCATCATTCAGATGTTTTATACACACAGCAAAAACCCTGCAAAAGAACTGCTGGAGAAGCAACTCATGGCTTTCCGGAAAAACATGGAGAGAAGGTGACACAGCGACAGGTCTCTCTTCTTCTACACGACCTGCAAGTACTTTAAAAAGTACAGCACATGGGCTGGAGAGATGGCTTAGTGGTTAAGGTGCTTGCCTACGAATCCTAAGGACCCATGTTCAACTCTCTAGATCCCCGTCAGCCAGACACACAAAGGTGAGGCAAGCGCAAGGTCGCACATGCCCACTAGGTGGCAAAAAGCATCTGGAGCAACTGAGGACCTGGCTCACAAACTTTCTCTCTCTCTCTCTCCTAAAAAAACAAAAAACAAAAAACAAAAAAAACCCAAACAAACAAAAACAAACAAACAAGCAAACAAAAACCAGTACTGAGCAGTGAGTGGGGTGTGTGTTACTGAAGGGAAATTCTGGTAAAATGCAAACACAGGCGTCTACAACTCCCACAGTAATGCTTCCTGGCCGTCCAGTCACTGCAGTGGAAAGGCTCTCATTTCTCCACATTCTCTCTCAGTAGCACAGCCGGTTGTTGACAGTTTTGTAAGAGACTGGTTTTACAGCCTCTTGGTTTAGCTTTTACTAACTGTCCTATGGGCAGTCCCATATGGAACTCCATAGCCCAGTCCTCAGATCCAGCGAACACAGACCCTTGCATGGTAAAAGAATCTTGAGATGAAAATGGATCCTTGCCCAGCAGATTATCGGATGAGCCCAGTGTAATCACAAGGGTCCTCAGAAGAAGGAAACAAGGCAGGGGGAAAAATGAGAAAAAAAGTGATGTGATAACCTCAGCCAAGAAAGAAACTAGAAGATGCTACAGTCCTGGCTTTGAAGATAAAAGATGAGGCCATGAGCTGTGGAATGCAGGTGACTTTTAGACTCTACAAAGGACAAGCGAGTGGCGTTTGTCTCCTATCCAGGCTCCAGAAGAAACACAATCTCGCCAACATTGCTTGTAGACTTGACCTCCAGAACCATACATGCCAAACCTGAGTTGCTTGAAGCCACTATGGAAGTGGGGGGATTTGTTACATGTGGTGGGGAGATTTCTTACAGTATCCATACGAAACTATAATTAAGGCTTTCCATCTCAGAAGAATCTATAGAGATAAGTTAGTAATGCCAAGTTCTTCCCAGAGCCAACTTCAGACAACTTCAAAGTTAGGACCAGGTAGGCTAGTTTTCAAGGTCTCCTTAACCTGTTCCTGTCCCTCTAGAGCCAGAGGCCCCAGCCTTCATGCCCTGCTCTCATCCTCACCCTTGCCCACACTTTATTCTTATACTTTTGGTACACATTCTCTCTATTTTCTCTGGAATGTGGGCTGGTTCTTGTGTACTGTAGTGAACGTGTCGGTTCAAAGAAATGTTCACAAGAGAAGGCTTTAGGGTGGTACTGCCACCATTCAGCTACTTACTGTCTCTGTGGCTTTATACAAACTAACAGGCAAAATAACAAACAGAAATAATAGCAAATACCTTCTAAGCAGGGATTAAGATTTGAATATTTGCAAAATGTTTAGTGTTGGTGCATGGTAACACTCAATAAGCATTAGTAATGAATGTGGGTGGCTTGTGTCCTCATCCAAGTCATTTGGAGCCTAAAAAGGAATTTTTCAAAATTTCATTTTAACACAGATCAGTTTGGGGGACACTGGGGCCAAGGAGACCTTCCTTGGTCCATCTTCATATTTTCAGTTACTCCATGAGTCATGGAGCAGAGAGAGAGAAGAGAGAGAGAGAGAGAGAGAGAAGAGTTTGTGATATGGCACAAATGAGTGAGTGGTTTATTTTCCTTCTAAGACTCCACTGTGTCACAGGCTGTCTGGGCTTCTTCCTGCAGAATCAGCCCATCCTAATAGCCTACATGATGCCTTGGAAGGGACGGCTCACTTACCAAACTGGCCCTTGAGAGGGTCAGTTCCTGCCCAGGCTGGACCCTTCAGCCATAGTGAGGCTCCCAGAGAATGCGCCCTGTTGCATTTTGGGGACTAGAAGGTAGTAATGCAGCTGGCAGATGATGCAGATCAAGTTTCTCTTCTACCTACTGCGGGACAAGAACAGGACACCTCAGGTACTCTGGAGTAGTCTCTCACCACAAAAGGAAATGGAATCTCTGAAGTCCACGGTATAACTGACTCTATTCTTAGTCTGTAACACTTTTTCCGCTCTCAAGATGATTTTCCAGCACTAAATGTCCTAAGCTTAGTCCAGCCCATTTAACTGGCCATAGGTGGTAGAATGGGGATGGAACTTTGGATTAAAAATCACAAATAGGACCCTTTCTACTGACAGCAAACAAGAGTGACAAACAGGTGATGAAGGTTCACATGTTTCTAATTAAAACTCTAATGGCATCAAGCTATTCTGGCCCAAATATCAACCCACAGTTCCCACTGCTTAATGAAAGCAAAGCTCTCACCAATCAATGATCACCTGTAATGCTCATTCATTTCTATAAAGGTCAATTGCCACATCATATCCACTGCTGATTGCCACCCACAGGAAAAGGGGTGAGAGGAAAAAACTTCATGTGATGTGAATTACTGTTGCCTAGTTGCCCAGCTTTTAAAAATGCCTGTGTCTAGTGAAGGCTTCACCATGAGGTCTCACTTGCAGTCTGCTTTTATATACTGGATTAGGAAAGACAGTTGCTTTTCAAATGTGATGGTATGATATTGGCTTATACCTACAGGACAGCAAGTCCTTTTGTTTGTTGTTGCTATCGTCACAGTTAGTCATGGAAAACAGAAGTGCATCCAGTCCCATTTCTTAAAAGGCCCCTATTACTCATTGGAAAAGCATGAATTGTCAAACACGAGTCACGCTCCCACCTGACAAATATTCATCCTTCTTTTCAAACAATGATGGAACAAGAAACATGCCATAGAGCAAATTGGACAAAAGTTCCCTTGAAACCTCCACCTAAATCATGAGGTAAAACATCTTTCCAGATGGTCACCCAATTTTCATGCTCAGAATTCTACCTGCCCTGTTCATTAGCTGGCTGTGAACAGAAAGGCAACCTCCCACAATCTCACACAGGACAGGAAAATCAATGGGCAGAGTGGGCGGACCTAATTATTTTATTTTAGAGGAAAAAATGATGGTGACACAAGTTTAGTCATGAGATGGCATACCTGTAAGTTTCAAACAGCAGAAGAAATACTTAAAAGTCCTCATGAACAGCAGAAGGGAAGCTGAGTGGAGCGAGTGAGGATGTGTGAGCCTATCAGCATGGATGGAAGACTATTCTGGCATGGAGGGGGGTAACTCCAAGGTTCTTCTATGACGGGTGCTGACATGGTCAGTCACACAAGGGCATACCAGCCAGCAGACTTACAGCCAGTGGACAGACTGAATGCCAAATTTCTCACCTGATTCTTAGGCAACTCCGCCTTCCTTTCCTAACTTGAGTCCATTGCCAGGGTAAGTGGCTCTCCCTTAAGGTGCCTACCTCTCTCCTCTCATGCCTCTCCTGTTCATGGCTTCACAAGGCAGACCACTTAGCACTTTCCCCAAGACTTACTCCTACTTTATGTTTCTCTGCAAATATTTCTACAATGCCAATCTGAGTCAAGCCATCTTGCCTAAAGTATGCATGCCCTGGTGAATTCACTGTGTTGTGACACCCGAACCCTCATACTTAG
The DNA here is from genome assembly GCA_036365145.1 of Orientallactaga sibirica. Classification (NCBI taxonomy): domain Eukaryota; kingdom Metazoa; phylum Chordata; class Mammalia; order Rodentia; family Dipodidae; genus Orientallactaga; species Orientallactaga sibirica. Next base: position 2,214,800 of record JAEOAD010001605.1, read on the forward strand.
TACCCTGTTCATCACCATTACTTATGTGAAATTGAAGAAGAGCTTTCTCAAGAGAACCTATTTTTGTTTTTCATTAGCATGTCAGTTGCTCAAAACAATGGATTTCATGTAATATTTTATACATGAATATAATGCACTTTGATTGCATTCACCCCCTCCATTAGCCTCTGTTACCTTCTCTCCCTGCTCCCATTGGTTCCCTCTTCCTCAAATAGTCCCCCTTTACTCTCACGTGATTTTTTTCAAATCTGTATTTTACCTATGACAGAAAGCTTTCAATATGTGCCTTTCTGAGTCTGACTTACTTCACTGAACATAATGATCTTCAGATCCATCTATTTTCCTGCAAATGAAAATTTGATTCTTTATGGCTGAATAAAGCTCCATTGTATATAGAGATCATGTTTTTTTTTTTTTTATCTATCATCAAGCTAGCATCTTAATGTCACCATATCTTCAGATAGAACTTAGAGAATAGACTATTCTGTAAATAACTCACATGGGACTTGGCCAGGAAGGGCTACTACTGGAAGGGCACCCAAGACTTACAATGAGGAGCAGCTTCCATAGTTGAGACAGTCACAGGCACACTGTTAATATCTGGTGGCTGTAGGTGTACCGAAGTTAGGGAATATTGTTGGGCTGGAGGGACACTCACAGCTAAGGACAGACTAAGATTCCAAATTCCTGCTCAGATCCTCAGCCCTTTGGCATGTAGATTAACATATGTATAAGTGAGCTCAATTTTCTTTCATGTCTTTTTACATAATGTAAAGAATTTTTATGATATTTTTGTTCCTTGTCAAAAGCCAGAATGATCTTCCAAAAATGCAAATCTGATCATGCCACTGTATGGCTTAAAACTCTTCAATGCTTTTCCATTCTCTTTTAACAAAGGCCAAAATCTTTGATGTGGTCAAGAGCCGCTGCCTGATGGAGCCACATCTACCTTTTGCCTTCTTTTACTTTTCCCTCTTTTTCCTGCTCTGAACTTTCCTCCTACTCCCCCCACTGCCCTTGTTCCAAACTGTAAAGATGGTGTTCTTGCAATAGAGACCAGGACAATGACAATACAGGACAGAAACTGAGTTCCACCCAGACCACACAAAGGACAAGTGGGGCCGTACATTCCAACATCAGAGTGGGGGTGTCAGTGAGCGGACGATTACTAAGAGGAGGCACCAACAGCAGTGGAATTCTTTCTGAGGACAGGCCAGAGTGGTCAGATTCCAAAAGTGGAGAGGATTCTTTCAAAAGAGCCTAAGCAGGATTCTTGCTGAAAATGGACCAGGTAGGCCTTCAACAGCATGGAGCCAAGCTTGAGGCCTAGTCAAAAAGAACGTGGCTAATGTTTGCTCAAGAAACAATATTGGAGCTGGGGAGATACTCAGTTGGTCAAGCACTTGCCTATAAGCATGAGGACTTGAGTTTGATCACCAGTGCCCATGTAAAAATTCAGGGCATGTAATCCCAGCATTAAGAAGGAAGAGGCAGGAGGCTGCCTGAAGCTCACTGGCCAGTCAGCCTAGCCATGACAGTGAGCAAGTCTCTCAACAAGAGGTCTATGGAGTACCTGAGGATGACACTAGAGGTTGTCTTCTGGCCTCCACATATATACATATGCTAAAATGAAAGCAGTCTTTGTCACTACTAAGACCTCAGGCCAGCCTCCTGCTATCACACCTCTTTAACACTTGGCTGTCAGCTCACAGGAGGCTCCCTCCCCTTCAAAATCTTCCTTGACCCCCATAGACCCCAAGCAGATCTTCTTAACCATGATCACCAGGCATCACCAGAATGTCTCCTTACTAGTAGAGCATAGAACAGAAGCACTTCATCACATGCCTAGCCTGGTCTCAAACCACCATCTTACCCTAGAAATCATGAAGGCAGAGCACACATAGAGGCAATGGAAAAGAAGGTTCCTGGAAGCATGCTTGGGTATGTGCTTAGAAGCCTTAATCACTCCATTAAAGTTATTTGTTGGTACTTTTCTGTAATGCATTTAAGGATAAATGAATTATTAAAGAAAGTGTGGGGCTGCAGAGATGGCTTAGCAGTTAAACACTTGCCTGTGAAGCCTAAGGACTCTGTTTCAAAGCTCTATTCTCTAGGACCCACATAAGCCAGCTGCTCAAGGGGGCACATGCATCTGGAGTTTGTTTGCAGTGGCTGGAGGCCCTAGCACCCATTTTCTCTCTCTCTACCTGCCTATTTCTGTATCTCTCTCTCTCTCTCAAATAAATAAATAAAACTTTTTTTTTTAAAAAAAAAAGAAAGTGTGAAATTTGATGTAGAGGATTTTTGTGGGTGTGTGTGAGAGAGACAGGGTATCCCCAGGTTGTCCAGGCTGGCTTCAAATTATCTTGTATACCCAGGTATATGCCCTCTTGCCCACCTAAATATCCTGGTTTTCTTATTCTGTTCATAAGATTCAAAAGAAAGCACCAAGTTAATGCGAAGTAATGGATAGCACTGAACTTGAAGTTCTAGGGATTGGATCCAGGGTTTATTGCAAGCTAAGCAAATGCTCTGTCACTGATCCCCAGCCCCAGCCCCAGGCTGAACTCCAGATTCTCTAGTTGATTCTTGTCCATCCTAAATAAGCATAATTTAAATAGTACCCATGGAAGGTTTCCTTTGTTTTGTAGAGAAATCAGGTTGTTTTCTTAAAGAACAAATAAAAATTGGAGAGATAGCCTAGCTGTTAAAGTGTTTGCCTGCAAAGCCTAAGGACCCAGGTTCGATTCCCCAGTACCTACAAAAGCCAGATGCACACGGTGACACATGTGTCTGGAGTTCATTTGCAGTGGCTAGAGGCCCTGGAGCACCCATTTTCTCTATCTGTCTCATCCTCTTTTTCTCTCTCAAATAAATAAAACATAAAAATTGATTCTAAGGGAAATTATAATGCTTTATGGAATGTTTGAAAGTGGATTTTTATTTTTAAATCAATATTTAATGCTATATTTTGGTGTGGCCATGGTTTTCTGCATTGTAGCCCTTTAAGCCACCTGATAAGAAAGTATTCATTGTTTTTCTCCTAAAACAGAGGTGATCCAGTATAATATTCAATTTTATTTTGTGATATTGGCTCGGTTTCTTAGCCTTCTTTATAATTATAGCTGAAAAATTCAGAAAAATTCAAGTTTGGGTAATTTTAGGATCCTAATTATTTTATCATAGATGCCCTTTTAGGGCCAATCCAATTCCTCTGAAATCCATTCACTGCCCCTCTAGATTGCATATGTGTCCCTTCTCTACTCCCCTGGAAAGAAGGTTGACACAGCTTCTAGTCTCACTGGGTTGTTGGACACTCACCATTCGGTGATGCCCCAGTACCACTAACAATGTGTGTGCCATTTCTTCTGTGAGCTTGCCTACTTTCAGTTCATTTCTGTGATACTTCAGAGGCTGAGAGGAAATGACCCCACTGCCTTGACACCATCTAGCATTAACTCCCACTGTTTCCTCCAGCCACTGCTCCCCTTCTTTTTTGAGCCTGTAGGCCATGACATTAAAATCGTGAAGTGCATTGTTACTATGGATTATCCTCACTGAGAAGACATGATTGTAAATTTGCCACGAAGTAAAAATAGCATCCTTTAATGGTCCAGTCAGTTGTGAGTTTCACAACCAGCAGTTGACAGTTCTGGTATCAAGAATGAGCACAATCATAAAAGAACTAACATTAGTGAGCACTTCCCTTCTACAGATTCTGTGCTGAGCATTTTATACTTGTTTCCAGTGTTATCTACCAGGGTGATAATTATCAGCTGGCAAGGAAGATTTTCTGTAGAACTGTTGTACTTTTTAAAACCATAATCAATACTATAATTTAATTTCTTCATTAGTCATGATAATTTTCCTCATTGGGAGTACATGTAAGACTCCTTACCACCAAAAAAGTGAGTAGGTTTTAAAGACAGTAAGAAACATTATTTGAGGGAAAATAAATACCCAAATAGCTGTCAGATAAAGCAGAAAAAGTAAATGCCACACAAGATGCCTGAACAAAAGGTCTCAGCTGACTCAAAGAAGGGCAGGATGGTGACCAGAAAGAAAATACTAATGAGAAGGGTCACAATGGAGGGAAACTCGTCATGACTGGTGGCATTTCTCTGATGGCCAAATCAAGATCACAGTGGACAAGGAACAAATGACTCAGTATAGAGGCAAGAAAGGAATGCAGGTCATCTGGAGAAGAGGAGACAGGTAGATCACGTGGAGGAGGAGAAAGAAGAAGTAGGAGGACTTGGGAAGATAAGAAGACAGTACCCAGAGGAGCCGGATCTGATGAGCAAGAAGGGTCCTTAGGGCATCTGAGCAGTGTTGTGGTATGATGAGCACAGGTCTTCAGGAACGTGAATTTGCAGGGGTGGTTTGAAGGGCCAGGTCTGGAGGATGCCGATCTGGAGGAAACTAGTTAGAAGGTGGTTAGGATGATCCAGGTGAAAGATAGTGAGGGCCAAAGCAAGGCTGTGGCCCTGGCAATGAGAAGCCACACATGCAGACCCTGGGCTCAGCAGCACCAGTACCCACCCTTCAGCTAATGGGTAATGGAATGCTCTTGCAAGCTGTGAAACACCTCCTGAGTCTTTGTTTAATTCAGTAGAGTGCTTCCCATTTTCAGACCAGGGTAAAACATTTCCTTGTTGCTTCCTTATAATGGAAGTAACAAATCTTCCCGAGAGCTATGTAGTAGAAATTCAACTTTGAAAACTCACAAAGATTTTTTTCAGTTTATTTTTGTTGAGAATTAAGAGAAAGGGCTAACTGTGTGAAGTCCAAATTTAAATGAATGTTGCAGTACATGTGTGTGACTGTGTGTGGCATACATAACAGAGAACTGTGCTATATTTAACTTCCTAGAGAAAAACATGTTTAAAAGGTGACAATTCTAACAAGATGGTCCCCTTTTTAAAAGTAATATTGCAGTTGACTCTGAGTTATCTAAATGCACAAATGAAGAAAATAAAAGTTCTGATGGTATCTGTCACAGCAGGAGAGTCTGGTATCTGCAGTACAATTAGTTCATATTGCAATTATGTTTTTAATTAAGTTACACTCACATTCCATTCTCATTCCTCCAAAAGCATTAAACACTTCATCCTTTTGGGGGTCCATTGTTAACACTAATAACCTTCTGGTTTAGAAAATGTTGAATTTGGCCATTGCTATTTATTCCTCACTTCAGAAGGAATTCCTTATTTTATAGTTGCTTTTAGATTTTCTAATTCTTCTGTGAGGGGATAATGAAGTATAGCTTATTTCTCAATCTTACCACCCAGTAAGATGTTTTCTTTTCTTTATAATTAACATTCTAGATGCTAGAAAAGACATGCCTTAAAGTTGGGGAGGATGTGGGATATGGGGAGGCAGAATAGCCCCATTTATTTTTATGCCAATTAGCTTCCATTGCTTTTCTTGTCCTCTTTCCTCTAACCTGCATCATATTTGTGAGTTGTGAGCAAGTGAATATGCTCCATGAACCTCAGACAGCTGGAAACAGCTGAACAGAGGCTGATATTCTAACAAGATGAAATTTGCATCCAAAGAGCTCTGACGCTTACCAACTGATTCAACATAACCAATCTCCAGTCCAGGTATTAACCAGGCTCCACCTTGCTTAGCTTCCAAAATCAGACAACTCAGGTACATTCAGAGTGGTATGACCATGGACTAAACATAATGACCAGTTTCTAATGGCCAGGTAGAGGTCATTTACAGGTTTATAAAAAGCGATTTTAAGAAAATTTTTTTGTTGTTTTGCTTTTCCTTTTACTGCCAATAAGCTCTAGTTATTTTTTTGTTTGTTTGTTTTGCTTTGTTTTGTTTGTTTGAGGTAAGGTCTCACTCCAGCCCCGGCTGACCTGGAATTCACTATGTACTCTTAGGCTGGCCTCGAACTCAGAGTGATCCTCCTTCCTCTGCCTCCCAAGTGCAGGGATTAAAGGCATGTGCCAATAAACCCAGCTTCTAGTTTTTAAATAACATAATTAAATCTGCTTCCTTCTTTCCTTCCTTCTTCTTTCCTCACTCCTTCCTCCTCCATCCTTCAATCTCTGTCTGTCTCTCTTTGTGTTTGTGTGTGTTGGTTTGGGGACTGGGCCTGGGACCTCATGAATACTAGGCAAGTGTTCGACCACTGAGCTATGTCCCCAGCCTTCAAATACTTTTTCCTTTTGAGACACATTCTCATTATTAAGTTGCACAGGTTGCCCTTGAACTACTGTATAGTACAGGAAGTCTTTGAGCTTGTGATCCTTGTGCCTTAACCTCCTGAACTGCTCGAGTTAAAAGTGTGTGCCACCAGCCTCAGCTCTTCCCTTGCACTTTCAAAGCTGTTAACCCACCACTTTGTAAAAAGACAAACCAATAATCTCTCTCTCTCTCTCTCTCACACACACACACACACACACACACACACACACACACACTATCCCATAATCTCTAGTACACTAGTAGACCTTGGTCCAGAATGTACACTCTCAGTCTTTGCTTTCTCTTCTCAAGTCCCACATGCATCCATGTCTCCAGCACTCAGCATTCTCTTAGTTATCAGCATTCTGGCAGAAACTTAGGAATTATCTTAGAGCACTCTTTTCTTCCACCATTTACTTCAGCATCCAAGTCTTAGCTATTTTAAAGTCTAGATATTTCTGGAATACATCAATGCTTGTTAATTTTGACTATCACTTTAATGATTCAGGCTCATTTTATCCTTGACCTTGATAAATTTCCAATATTTCTTAGCAAGAAATCCAACTAATACACATACCTGACCTTCCCACTAACACCTTCTCGATTATTTATAAATGCAAGTTTCCTGTGTACAGCTTGACATGTCTTTGACCTGGTCCTAAACCTCCTCTCCACAGCCTCCATCTTGCATCTTACATTCTAGAATCATGAGTAAATGACTAGGCTCAGCAGTGGATGAATTTTAACTTAAGTCCTCCACGAAATCCCTTCCATCTGTTTGTTCAGTCATATTAACCTAGGTAGTGCCATGCAGGGACTCTGTAGATATAATAAAGTTGATAATCAGCTGTCCACAAAATAAAGATGCCTGAATGAACCAAGAGGCCCAATGCAATCACACAGTTTCCTAAGAACACTGAACTTTGGCTGCACACAGGCGGCTGAGGCATAGGGATTTGAAGGATGAGAAGAATTTCATCCAGAGTTGCTCGCTTTAAAGATAAGGGACCACCCACCAGAGAGCACAGGCTGAGAACTGTCTCCAGCCAACTGACTTAGCCAATAGCACACAGGAATCAGGGCCTAAAGGCAGAACTGAATTTTGCAAATGACCCAAAAGAGAACGAAATCTTTCTAAACACTCCAGGTAGGCGAACAGGCTGCCTGATACCTTGATGTGAGAGGTAAAACTTAGAGCAGAGAGATCAGCCAAGGCCATTAGCCTTCTGACCTACAGAGCTACAGGGGAAGAAATGTGTTACTTTTAAGATATTAAGTATGTTCACACAGACTGTCTTTTCAGTTCTAGTCAATATTACTTGCTGAATGTTGTCGGGGATGTTGGTGTGTGTGCGTGTGTGTGTGCGTGTGTGTGTTATAGTTGATTTAACAGTGTAAGTAAAGCTGTTGGTCTCTCACCTGGGCTGAAACTTAAAGTCAGTGGGGCAGGGAGTTGAGGATGGAAGAAGAGCACATGACATCAGAGGGAGAAAGAGGACAAACCAAAACCCAGAAGGCAAATTGTTCTCCATGATCAAGTGGGATCCACACCAGTCATTCGGCATCCTTAAACCTCTTGCCTGATGTTGTCCTTTCACAACAAAGCACATCACACTCCTGCCTGAGGAGTCTGAGAAGCTGAAGGAGGGCCTGAAAGAGCTGTGGATCAGGAGCTGCTTACGGCATGCCAAGGCTGGCACACAAATGAGTGATGATTCTGACAGCTGTAAAGATGCTAGAGCCACTAACTTCCAGCTGTAAATGAATATGGCACCTCTTTAATTCTGCCTTCCAAGTCTCATGCAAATATTTCACGGGTCCATACTATCATGCAACTATTCAAGCAGAAGATTGTAGGAAATACTGTTACAGCTTAAGCTCAGAAAAGACAAATCCACCAGGATATATAAAGTTTACTTTTCAAAAACTGCCTGCTATGTTCATTGCTAATCACCCCTAGATTTCAACTAAAGCATTCTGAACAGAAACAGGTCCCACTAATGTGACAGCTGTCTTTTTGATTAGTTTGAGATAGAAGTGGTATGGTGGTTTCATCCTTTTCTGTTGTATTTGAAATACTTTTTCTGTTCTACAAATATTTAGTGAAGTATAAGGTTATCCTGTTTATTTTTAGAACCATTGTGGCTTGCAGTCAAAACCCATATTGAATAACCCAACACCTACTGCTATGGCATATATACTATGCTGAACAATTGGAGCTATGGCTGGACTATGGCCAGATGGCATTCCATGTAAATATAGTTCACTGCAGATAGGATCTGTTTCTTGTTAAATGTTTATGCATCTGGCTTTCTCTGCAGACTCTTTTTTTCTCTCATTTTATTTTCAAATGGAATGTGGTTATAAATTTGCTTTTCAGAACTCATTCTTCTATCATGAAGATTTAGCCTCAGTAAAAGGATAAAAGTGATGTCTGTTTGAGAGATGTTCAACCTCATGCCATAGTGTTAGAAGTTGAGGGTTACAGTGGGGTGAGAAAAAAACTCCTTTATTCTTTCCATATTCTAACAATGTGGAGAGTAGGCTCAAAAACTATCTGCTTCGGGCTGGAGAGATGGCTTAGTGGCTAAGGCGCCTGCCTGCTAAGCCTAAGAATGCTGGTTCCAATGTCAGCGGTTCCAATCTCCAGGTCCCACGTTTAGCCAGATGCAAAGTGAGGTAAGGGCACAATGCTGCACTTGCCCACAAGGGGGCAAACGCATCTGGATTTCATTCACAGCAGCTGAGAGACTGCTGGCACGACCATTTCTGTCTCCCTCTCCCTCTCTGTCTATCTCTCTCTGTCTCTCTCTCTCTCTAAAAATAAAAAAAAATAAAAATAAAAAAAAACTATCTGCTTCATTTGTTGTGAATCACCCCTAGATTTCAAGACATCTGCAAACTATGGAGGTCATGTATCTAAGACCAACAAGCCCTTCTTCCTCTGGAGTCACAGGGCCTGGTTGTGAGGACAGCAGGACTTGTAGGGCAGATACCAAGCACATTATCTATTCTCACTCACTGGCTTCATGTATGTATCTGGTCATAGGGAGAACAGAGAGAAAACTGACCAAAACAGGCCTGCTCCTGTAGAGAGAACAAAAGAGCCTAGGGCAATGGGACACGGAGAAGCTAAGAGGAGGAATGAATGAATGAACATGACCCTCTTCTGATTTCACAGAAGTTCATGAAGGGAAAGGGCTTGTCCTATGTGACATGTCCATGGTGCTCATCCACCAGAACCTGGCACGCTGCTTTCTGTGAGGAAGAAGAATCACAGGCCAGAAAGTTCTCCCCAGTTCTGCTATCACCTGACTCTTTGTGAGTAGGAGATCAGAGGTCCACAGTCATTCAAAGGTGGTGTAGAAGAAAATAGAAGTGTCCCAACATTTGTAGAGCTCTAGAATTATGAAGTGTTTTTATATAAAAATCCCAATCAGACCTAGCTACCATTTTGTGAGGAAGCTGCTTCTCACAGAAGCAAGAACATTTTATCCACATTTTCTGAAATTAAATCCAATGTCTGATGAGTTTAGACTGCTAGCCCAGACATGGTGACTCATGCCTCTATTCCAAGTCCTCGGAAGGCTAAAACAAGAAGAGAGAGCAGTCTGGGCTACACAGTGAGTTCTAGTGAGACACTATCTCAAAAACAAATAAACAAACTACAATAACAACAACAAAACATGTATTCTCACTTCTCAGGCTGGGGAGATGGCTTAATGATTAAAGGTGCTTGCTTCCAAAACCTGCCAAGCAGGGTTCAGTTCCCTAGTACCCATATAAACCCAGATGCACAAATTATCACATGCATCTGGAGCTCATTTTCAGTGTCAAGAGGCCCTGGTACACCATATTCTCTCCCTCTCTCTCTGTCTCTCTCTCTCTTCTTGAAAACTAATTACTGTTTTTTAAAAAAACTATGAAATCTGACCTCAAGTATCCTGTGTTTGCATCAGAAGATGATTGTTACGATAGTAAAGAATCTTGGTAAAGGTCATAAACCCTGGAAGACGATCATGGATCTTATGTGACTTTATTCATGAGCGCTATCGCATGGGAGAAGCTGTGAGGGAGAAGGGAAGTTAGAAGAGGAATGAAAACCAACCAAGCAGTGCTTCAGAGCAAGCTAACATGTACAGAGGCTATCTTCTTTGTAGGGCATTTTCCTAGTGTTTTACCTGTAATAGCTCCTCTAACCCTTTTGCAGTCGTACTATAAGAAGTGTACTTTGGGGCTGGAGAGATGGTTTAGTGGTTAAGCGCTTGCCTGTGAAGCCTAAAGACCCCAGTTCAAGGCTTGACTCTCCAGGACCCACATAAGTCAGATGCACAAGAGGGCGCATGCATCTGGTGTTCATTTGCAGTGGCTGGAGGCCCTGGCACACCCATTCTCTTTCATTCTGTCTCTCTCTCTCTAACTGCCTATTTCTGTATCTCTCTCTCTCAAATAAATAAATAAAAATAAAATAATTTTTTTAAAAAGTGTACTTTGACGACACTCATTTAGTACAAATAGGTAAACTGAAGAGTAGAGAGGTTAAGCCCCTGCTGGTGATCACTCAGCCAGGAAGAGTCATGCAGAGCCTTAGAGCTGCCCTCTGCCCAGCACCCTGCACAACTCTCTGTCTGGCTCTCCAGCCATGGTGCCTTCACATTAATGGTTAACAAAAAAGCTCTGAAGCGTTGGTTAGTATGCATTTAAATTATGTGTCACTTAGCTTTGAATGAACACTGCTTTATGGCAGAAACTGCTTAACATAAACCTACTCTATGAAACCTTCCTAATCACCAGTAGAAGCAGAGAAATTCTTATGTAGTAAGGAGTGTTTTTCGGTTGGATTTAGGCATGAATTGGAGATAGGAGGGGAAGGGACTGCTTTCATGGTTAGGATGAATTTCTAGTTTATTTTTACTGTGTTGCTGCAGGTCAAGTCAAAGACCACGCACATGCAAGGTAAATGGTCTGCCCATGCACTGTACTATGTATACACTCTTAGCCCTGGGATAAGTTCTATTTCAAGTGGCATTGTGATCAAAATTCTTAGATAATCTGAAGTTGTTTTCCTGTACTTTAGGCAAGAAGGTCTTAGGATAAAAGGTGAACAAGACAGAATCAGGGACATGCTGTCCTACTTGTGATGGGAGGGATAACAGTGCCATACAGAATCCCCAGTCATGAGATCTGCAATTATAGAAGTGTTTCTGAAGCAATTTCACAGAGTAAGTATATTTTCTCTGCCACTAACCCCTGTGAAGTCAGTGTTTCAGAAAGCTCTAATCTTAAACCTTAGTTGAGAAGTCATTTGAAAGTCCCCTAGGAGCAGATGGCACTTGAGGTGAAGGGCATGTGTTGTGTGAGTGTGACACATGCAACTGGGATTGCTTGCTTATAGGGCTCCTCAGAGCTTGTGTCTGCCTTCCAGGATCCCAGTGCCTCTGTGTGAAGAGACACTGCAGGAAGGAACACTTGGGAGGGTCGCCAGTCAAACATGAATGGCCCTTGCAGGAAGCATTGCACATTTTTCAACCACTCATTTACCCTGTGGTGGCAACACACCAGGATGATAGCAGGGTTTTGAAGTTTAGTGATTTGTGGAGAATATTATAATAGAGAAGTCAACGTGTGAGACCAATCAATTTGCATTTTAAGCTGAGACTATATCAATGTTTTACTTTGTTTTTAAATTTTATTTTTATTTATTTATTAGAGACAGAGGGAGGGAAAGGGACAGAGAGTGAGAATGGGCATGCCAGGGCCTCTAACCACTGCAAATAAACTTCAGACGTATGCGCCACCATGTGCATCTGGCTTATGTGGGACCTGGAGAATCCAACCTAGGTTCTTAGGCTTCCCAGGCATGCGCCTTAACTGCTAAGCCACCTCTCCAGCCCTTAATTTACTTTGTTTTTTTCATTGGGGTATGTGGTATAGGGGTGAATACATTTATGGTGGTGTGTGTGTGTGTGTGTGTGTGCACGCACGTGTGTGCACATGCAGGTACATGTATGCCAAGGGCACACATGTGGAGGACAGAGGACAACTTTCAGGGGTTAGTCCTTGCCTGCCATCTCCTTTGAGTCAGAGTCTCATGTTGTTCACAGTTCATTTTGCCAGGCTAGCTGATCCCTGGGCTTTTGGCAAAATATCCCGTCTCTGCCTCCTTTATGGCCCATAGGTGTGGCTGGGATGACAAATTCCTGTCACCACATGTAGCTTTTTATGTGGTGGTGCTAGGGTGCTGAACCTAGGTACTCAAGCTCATGCAATAAACACTTTATCCACTGAGCCATGTCCGCAACAATGTGTCAACATGTTTAAGATGCTGCTGCTATCAAAAGCAGGAACTTTTGTTTTTACTTACTCTTGTATTCCCAGGGTCAAGAATGATCTAACTAGTAGCAAAGTACAATATGTATTAAATGAGTGAATGCAAATAATCTTAGAAGACAGAAGAGCTCCATGTGACACATGTCGAGGATGGCTGCCCTAGGACATACACTCACCTGACTCTGAGAGCTGACTGGGGGATAGGAGCCATATCAGCCACCCACGAGTGGGGATGACCACCTCATCAGACACTCACATTAAAGAGGACGCTAGTCCTGCATTTCTGGCATGTGGCAACCAAGGCAGATTTCTTTCTTTCTTTCTTTCTTTCTTTCTTTCTTTCTTTCTTTCTTTCTTTCTTTCCTTCCTTCCTTCCTTCTTTCTTTCTCTTTCTTTCTTTCTTTCTTTCTTCTTTCTTCTTTCTTCTTTCTTTCTTCTTTCTTTCTTTCTTCTTTCTTCTTTCTTTCTTTCTTCTTTCTTTCTTTCTTTCTTTCTTTCTTTCTTTCTTTCTTTCTTTCTTTTCTTTTTCAAGGTAAGGTCTCACTCTAGCCCAGGCTGACCTGGAATTCACTCAGTATTCTCAGGGTGGACTCGAACTCATGGAGATCCTTCTATCTCTGCCTTGCGAGTGCTGGGATTAAAAGCGTGTGCTACCATGCCTGGCTCCAAGGCAGATTTTTAATATCATTTGCCTTTCAAACTCATCTTTTGTATTTAGTGGAAAATTGCTGATTCAGGCTTTCCACCATTCATTGTCAAATTTCTTTCTCAGAACTCTGAATTGGTATTCTATAAATTTCATTAGCATGAATCTGTCTGCAGAAAGTCCTTTCAATTTTTTTTTGGTATTGATAAAAATGACCTTCAAGTCCTACAAAGATGCAGGAAGAAGACAGTTTGTGGAACAAGACATATCTGAGTTTACTTCTTAACTAATGACTTAGTGTGCAAGCTTAAACAGGTGACAACTTTTCTAAGTCAGTGTCATAGTTTTGTGTTAGGAACATGTGATGAGGAGTCACAATCAAAGCACCTCTAGGTGGTCTTAATAAGTTCAGGTTGTGCTCAATCCTTTCCTCTTTCTCAGCAATGGGTTAAGAAGAGGCAAGATAGGGCTGACGAATGGAGCTGTCTGCCTGAATGCTGCCAGGAACACTCGTTCATGTGCTATCAGAGACGCTGCTCTTCTGTGGCTCCAGGTTGCAATGACCTAGATGTCACAGCAGAGTTTGGATTCTTCACATATCAGCTCCTGCCTGACCTCATGCAGATATTACAGAGCCAACTTTAACCTACAGTTAGCCTGTCTAGCTTCTGTCAGACAGGTCTATTACCAGCAAGGGGATCTGGAATAGTCTCTGACCTAAGCCTATTGTGCCCATTAAACTACCATGCCTGAGATGGCAATTGCACTGAAGGCCAGCACTGGGGGAAGCGACCAGTTTTTACCAGCTGTGACCTCACCCCTTTCTCACTACACTTTCTCTAACTTGAGATCACAGAACACCTTAAAGCTATGCCATAGGAGTTTATCACTATGTGCAAGAGATTTCCCCTTACTTTTTGATATATCTAGTGCCCCGCCCCAAAGTCTTATTTTCATGCAATAGCAACTTTGATTTTCTCATATTCATTTGAGTAGGTGAGAAAACAGATGGTCTGGATACACTGAGATATACAAATATGGAGGAAAATAACATTAAAACCCCTAAGCTATATTGCTGAGCATTTGTCAAGTGACAAAAGGATTTAGAATATTAGAGTCTTTGAATTCATCCTGAATATAGTTAAGAACTTCTAACTTGTATAATTCACCTAGCCCAGAAAAGAGGTATGTATCATTGATCATAATTCTAGTCAAAAGAAGCTTCATATTGAAACAGCTTCAGGTCTGTATTTGTATACTCTCTGTAAATCCTAGCTATATCCAAGATACACACTAACAATGGATACATATCAGATCCAAAGCTTGCCAGCCAAATATGCACAGAGAGAAAAAATTCTTCTTCAGCATATGTGATTGAAAGGCAGGTGCATTTTGCTGAGTCACTTCACCACCCAATTCCCAATGGATTCTAGCAGTTATCAAGGCTAGACTTTGAAAATATCAAGTTAACAAAGAACATTTCTATTAAAGAAGAGGCCCTTAGTGAAAGTGTACAGTTCCATGGAATTTACAAATGTATACATGAGAAACCAATACCACCATCAGAGGTGGAGGATTTCTTCTCTTCCCCTTCAATTTTTCCCATGTTCCTTTGCTATGAAAATTCCCAATTCTTTACCTTTTTAGCCCCAATGAACCACTTCTTGGAATTACATTACTGTAAATTAAATTTGCCTTTTCTAGATTTCCACACAAATGAAATTACATGATTATAATTTTGGGTTCTTGGTTTTCCTCATTAAATGTGATGTTTTAGGGACTCACATGTTCATTAGTCAGTAATGATCTCTTTTTTATTGCTTAGGAGTACATATTCCATTGTACAGATATATCATAATGTTTCTTCCTTCGCCCTGTTGAACTAGTATTCATATACAGGCACACACTTTTATGTTCACATAAGTTTTATTTCTTTTTAAAAAATATTTTATTTTTATTTATTTATTTATTAGAGACAGAGAAAGGGGGGAGAGAGAGAGAGAGAGAGAGAGAGAGTGACAATGGGTGCACCAGGGCCTCCAGCCATTGCCAACAAACTCCAGATGCATGCCCCATCATGTGCATCTGGCTTACATGGGACCTGGAGAATTGAACTGGGGTCCTTAGGCTTTGCAGGTATGAGCCTTAACTGCTAAGCCATCTCTCCAGCCCCTAAATTTTATTTCTTTTGGATAAGAATTTTTGAGTGCAATTGTGGAGTCATATGAATGAAGTGGGAGGGAGCAGCTCCGTTCTGCAGAACTGGATTCTTAGAAAATGACAAAGGATTGTCATCTCCAGGCCAACCCAACACAATAAAAAAGCTGGCAGAGAGAATGAGTGGATATGGATGGATGCAACAAGATTTATTGTACAGGAACCAGAATGATAGCAAAGGCAGAAACAGCAAGCTTAGTTTCAAGAAGCAAAGCACCCCTCAGGGTAGGAGCCCCCAAAGTAGATAACTCAAATGAAGACTAGTTTCGGGTGTGATTAAATATGTTGGGGCTGTCTCTACCTAAAATTGAAGGTTCTCTAAACTTATTGTCTATTGGAAGTTTAGAAGTAATCAGAAGATCTCTTGTGCTGAGGAGGGAACAGGGAATGGGGCAGGCTGATGGCAGAAGCAGTAATTAACTGCCTTGACTGGCCACAATGATTTGGATTAACTCCCAACGCCCTATCCCTTCATCTGTGTAGTCTCTCAGCCTCCAAAGCCAGCCATACAGTGTCTAAGTTTCTTAACTATATAATTCCCAGAAGCACAGGATTTCTCCCTCATGAAGAATGTATATTTTAACAGAAGAAATGTTAAACAGTTTTCCAAAGTGTTTACGTTCTTTTACATTTTATCATATATATATATATATGAGACTCCTAACTGCTCTACATCCTGGACAAGTGTTAATTTCTGACATCTTCTTAATGTATACAGTGTGTCTCATTGTAGTTTTCCATTGTATTTTTTTGATGGCCAGTGATATTAGGTATCTTTTCCTGAATTCTTATCCATTTGCCCATCTTCTTTTGAAAAATGCTTTTTGTTTTGCCCATTCTTTTGTCAGAAATAACTACTGCGATATTTGCCCTGACCATGGATCTTCTGTTCATTTTTTAATGCTTTTTTTTTTTTTTTTTTTTTTTTTTTTTTTTTTTTTTTTTTTAGCAGAGCAGCAGTTTTTGAGTTGGGTAAAGTCTAATTTTTTTTTTTTTCATTCTGGTATTTTACATTAGGATTTTTGTGTCCTACTGAAGAAATATTTTCCTAACCGAAGTTTATTTAGATTTGTTCTAGTTTTCCTCCCAGGATCTTGTAGTTTATTTTTTACACGTTTAGGTTGGCAATACATTTGAAGAAATTTTGCATATGGTGAACAATGTACTTCCATATGGCTATCCAGTTGTAGTGGCACCATTTGTTACAAAACAACCTATCTTTTCACCTCTGAATTACCTTGGCATTTTTGCAGAAAATTAATTGACTACATATGTGCAGGTTTGTTTCTTGTTGCTGTTTTTTGTCCTATTGAGCTAATTGCTTATCCTTCTGACAATACTACACTGTACACTTTTATAGTTACCATAGCTCACAGTAAATTTTAAAATCAGGTAGATGAGTCCTGCAGTCTTCATTTTCCAGATTATTTAGCTACAATTTTTTAAAAGGCTGCTGTGATGTTTTATTAAGATTATATTGAACATATAGATCAATTTGAAGGAAACTGACATCATAGCTATATTGAATCATTTAGTCTGTGGTCATGATAATCAGTATTTCAATTAATTTAAGCTTCATCTGATTTTTCTCAGCAATATTTTTAGTTTCATCTGTATATCCTACATATTTCTTTAAGCTTATTTATAATAATTTTATAGTTTTGATACTGATAAAACAATATTTCAGCATTCAAAATGTTGCTTATTGTTAGTGCATAGAAATGCAGATTTTTATTTATACTGTAATGTTGATCCATTTTCTGAAGGGTTTTGGTCCAGGCTGACCTAGAATAGTCTCAGGGTGGTTTCAGTGATCCTCCTACCTCTGAGTGCTGGGATTATACCACGCCCGGCTCCATTTCTGAATTTTTAATAGAATAGTTAGGGTTTCAATATGACCATATAAACTTGGGTTTTTACCAGATATACCAAGAAGTATGTCTTTTGGTTCTCTTTCTTGCCTTAATGCATTCACTAGGATTCCAATATTGCACATTGGTACGAAAGGATACACTTGCCTTGTTCTCAATCTTACAAGGAGAATATTTTTTTCCACCATTCAATTTTATTCTGCTTATAAGTTTTTCATTTGTATAATTGTTGAACCAGAAATTTTCCTTTCTGTTGTAGTTGATGACAGAAGTTTTATCTTAAATGGGCTTTGAATTTTGGCAGTTTCTTTTTTTTTTCTTTTTTTTTTTTTTTTTTTTGGTATCTACCGAGATAACATGGATTTTCATCTTTATTCTGTCAAGAAGTTGACAGTGATTGATTTAAACGTTAAACTAACCTTACATCTGAGTGAGGAGAAAAACCATTTGATCCTGGTGTATTATCATCTTGTGTATTTCTGAATTTGATTTGCTAGCATTTGTTAAGAATTTTTAAATGATGTTTGTAAACAATTTTGTCTTGCAATTTTCTTTTATTGTAATGTCTTTATCTGATTTTATTATCAGGGAAACCTCCTTAATCCTTTATTTTCTGAAAAAAATACATGTGACATTTATATTATGTCTCTTCTTTAAATACCTGATAGAATTTACCACAGAAAACCTCTGACCTTGACGTTTTCTGTGTAGGAACATTCTAAATTATGAATTTAATTTTCTATTCTTTGTGTGTCAATGCCAGTAACTTGGATATTTCAAGGAATTTGTCCAATTTGATTTTGAAAGTATTGGCTGAATTTTTAAAATAATATCCCCTTAGTATCCTATTAACATGTGTAGGAACAATAGCTGTTCTCTCATTTCTCATATTGGTATTTTGTGACATATTTATCTAACTAGTTAGATATCATTTAATTGACAATAAAATTCATCAATTTATTATCTTCATTGATTTTTTTCTATTGTCTACTTTCTGTTTTAAAGATACTTGTTTTGGGGCTGGAGAGATGACTTGGCAGTTAAGGCATTTGCATGCAAAGCCTAAGGACTCAGGTTTGATTCCCCAGGACCCATGTGAGCCAGATGCACAAGGTGTCATATGGGTCTGGAGTTCGTTTGCAGTGGCTAGAGGCCTTGGTGAGCCCATTCTCTCTTCCTCTCTCTTTCTCTCTCTCTCTTTCTCTCATATAAATAAATAAATTATTTTTAAAAGATATTTGTTTTTTTCTTTCTTATTGAGAATTTTAGCTGATGAACATTTGATCATGTTTATCTCCCTTCATCCTTTTTTGTCTCCTCTCCCTCACCTACTGAGAACTTTTCTCTTTCAAAGCAGTCTTTCCTCTGTTTCATTGTCTGAATTATTTTGTCATTCTCCATATCGATATTTTGACAGGCTAGGAACCATGCTGGTCTTTGGGGGTATTGGTAACTACTGTGGGGTCATGAATGTTACCATGTGGGTTTATGTCAGTAGGGTAGTAAAGGCCCCAAAGAATGCCTACAGTTTATGCATTCTTCATGCCCCTTCTTCCACAGTGCTCCCTAAGCATTGGAGGGGGTGGAAGAAACCTCCTTTAGTGTGGAGCTCTTGAAAGCCTCAGACTCATAGTGGTCCTCCCAAGTGCCAGAATTGAAGGCATGTAAGACCATGCCTAGCTATTTCGTAAATTTTTAACTCAATTTTTAGTAGCTCCCACTGAGCAGGACCTTTTATCCAATCAGAGAGCAGTTGATTAGCCCATCACTTCTGTGCCACTATTGCACCAGTGGGTATATCTTGCCTGGCTGGCTGATTGTGTAGCTTGCAAGATCTGCTCTTTGTTCAAACTTATACCTGATTTTATCCTTGTAATTTCCTCACTTCTACTTTTTTCAGTATAACTTCATTTGTCATTTTTTTCAGGTAGACATTTAGATCACTTATTTCAATATACCTTCCTTTGTTATTTTTTTTCAGGTAGACATTTAGATCAGGGGGTCTTAAACGATAACTGATATGGTAAATTCTCCTCTGTATGGCCTGTGAGTTGAGAATAATTACATTTTATAATGTTGTAAAATGTAAAAGGGAGAGTAGGATGCATAGGAAATTGACAGTTTAACATGTATGTCTTAGTTCATTACAGCCAACATTCAGATATAACACTTCACATGTAGTGGTCCTCCATCCCTTCTGTTGATATTGTTATACATACTAACTACACAATAAACTCTCATTAACTTTAATTTTCCACGCTCAATTACTTCTGAGGGAGTTTTTTTTTTTTTTTTTTTTTTAAATGAACCA
Source organism: Orientallactaga sibirica (assembly GCA_036365145.1). Classification (NCBI taxonomy): domain Eukaryota; kingdom Metazoa; phylum Chordata; class Mammalia; order Rodentia; family Dipodidae; genus Orientallactaga; species Orientallactaga sibirica. Next base: position 2,234,379 of record JAEOAD010001605.1, read on the forward strand.
ACATCTGTCTCGGACATTTATCCACACATTTACCATTTAAGGCACTCTATTCCTTTATTAGCTCTAAACTTCCATCTGGATCATTTTCTCCCCACCTAAGGAATTTCCTCTAATGCTGTTGCAGTGCAAGGATGCGATCAGTGAAAAGTAAATGAGCCCATAGTTTACATAGCCAGCCTCTTTGCAATCCCTCATTTATATACCTCAGTTATATAAATACCACTTTCCTCTAAATGTATCAATCTTTATAAATGTAAATTTATTTTTTCCTATTTATGAGAAACCTGGCTTCTTTCATGTGGCAGAAATAGAACTCCTGGCCAACTCCACTCACTTCAAGTACCAGACTCCAGAAAGCCAATGGCTTCAACTTCATTTATCACATCTCTGTGCAGTTTCTGGTTCATGAAGATGTTTGTCTAGGTTTGTAAATACATACATGGTTTTTGGTTTTTCATTATTTCTATGTTATCTGCCATTGCTTTTAGTTTAAAACAGAAGTTAAATGCATAAACTCAGCCTTATCTTTTCCTGAGGCACACGAATTATGGACATTTATATTTTACATGCATAAAGTAATATTTACATGCATAGATGAAAAGATATATCAAATAGATGAAAATTAGCTAACAAAGAAAAGAGGGGACAATTTATATCATAACTTGTTAAAGGCATGTGTCAAGTTTTTAATTTTAATTAACTAATATTCTTATAATAATGAGAATGATATATGTATAATTAATTTTATATTTATATTATTTTTATATTTATATATTAAAACTTCCTCTATAGCTGGGTTTTCTAATACTTAAAACCATTTTCTAGCTCTGCTCATATATTAACATGTTAAATATCCATGTGATTAATGTACCTTGTCAAAATTATTCAAAAGTATCTGTAAGGCTTACGAAGTATCTCATTTCACTTACCCATAGTAACATTGTAAATTGACACCAACTGATGGAAACAAATGCTCAAAAAGAAAAACAAAATGAACACAGTCGTGAAGGAAGCTCATCCTTGTGCCCACAAACAAGGTGACACAAATAATCATGCTTCGGCAGAAAAAGAATATCACACCCAGGAACCGCATGCTCATTTCCTCCCCATTCTGTATCTGAAGAGGAATGGTGTTGAAAGTGCACAGGAGGAAATGAACTGTCAGTACTGCAGGATATCCTCTGCAAGCTCACAAAAATGATGGAGCATTCTGTCACCACTCCCTTCTCCTTATTTTCCTTATTTGAAGTTATATTCTGAGCGAGGAACAATAACAGGCCTAATTAATTATCTTTCCTTCTTACACCTGATATACTGCATCTACACATTCATGCCTGCCTTGTGTGGAGAGATTTGGCTCTCTTTCAATGTTCATAATAAGAGTGGACAGTCAGCCCAGATAATTCAGGACAAATGTTCCACTGGGGCCCTGATGCGTCTTGCCTGTTATCCATGTTAATCACGTTAACTACAGAACAGCCAAATTCTATTTTGGCCTTCGTGGCATGGAGGCAATCTTAATGTTTTATTATTGTTGTTGGTAATTCATTTTCCTGGTTAGCCTGCCAGCCACAGCATGAGGTAAACACCATTTATTTAAAGAATTAGCAGGGTCAGAAACAGCATGTTTTTCTAGGATATGGGGTCTACATTTTAGGGATGGGTAACCAAGTTAGAGATTTGATCAGAAGCATCAAGATCCCTATGAATGAATCAATAAAAAACAAGATGATTGAGACAAATGCAAAATATCATCAACATTTTGAATTCCTTCTTCAATTCAGAGTTTTAAAAATATTTATATGAAGAAGGTATGTAATGCTTTTATTATTTATATTTTTTAAAATTATTTTTATTTGTCAGCGGAGCATGGGGAGAAAGAAGGAGAGGGAGAGAGCAAGTGTGTAAAGGCATGATAGGGCCTCTCACTGCTACCAATAAACTCCAAACACATCTGCTCCTTTGGACATCTGGCTTTTCAGGGGTACTGGGTAATTGGACCTGGGATGGCAGGCTTTACAATCAAGCACTTGTCTTCAACTACTGAATCATCTCCCTAGCTCAAGGTAATATTATTTATTTATTTTTAATATTTTATTTATTTATTTGAGAGAGAAAGATGCATATATATATATATATATATATATATATATATATATATATAGAGAGAGAGAGAGAGAGAGAATGACCATGCTAGGGCCTCTAGCTACTGCAAATGAACTCCAGATGCATGGGCCACCTTGTGCATCTGGCTTATGTGGGTCCTGGGGAATGAAACCTCAGTCCTCAGGCTTTGCAGGCAAGTACTTAACTGCTAAGCCATCTCTCCAGCCCTATTTATTTTTTCCAAACAGACTACTCCCTTTTATTCCCTCTTGCTTGTTTCTGTTTCCCTGGGGCCCTCCTCTGTGGGATTATGGGATTTACTGTGGGGTTCTGAAGGCCTCAGTCAGTCCCAATTGAATAGTGAGGGCACCGTGCCTCTGGTTATTCCCACCCACTCTGTGGAGCTTACAATCTTTCAACCTCTTCTCTGCCATGTTCCCTGAGCCATGGCAAGCCTGTTGGTATTCTGATTTAGTGTTCAGTTCTTTGTAGCTTCTGGATTTCTGTTTTGATAGGTGTTGCTCGATCACCGTGTCTGCTGCCATCACCCTAGAGCTGGTTGTCAGGTTAGCAGTAAGAGTAGTGTTCATGAAGCTGCCTCTATTGCAAGTTCTCCTGGGCTCTGGCAGATGTAGAAGAGGTGGCAAGTCTCATGTTGGGCAATTGGTCATCTTCTTGTCTTATCAATGGATCATGACTCTCCTCCATTTTATCTGTCATCTATAAAATAAAGCAGATTCTCCAACTAAGAGTGAGAACTTGGGTTAAAGGGGGTAGACAAAGTTATCTGAGAGATTTTTGGAGTGCAAGCCCACTCTTATTCTCCAGAGAGCAGTGGGGGCTTCTTTCTGAAGTCTGAGTTTCCTGACTATGGGATTCTGACTTGGTTTCCAGTACTAGATATGAGTTCTCTTCCACTGAGCAAGGAACAGTTGATTACTCACAGAGGCTGGGCTCCACTATTGCACAAATGGGTACTTCTCGTCTGGCTGGTTGATTTCATAGTCCACAGGGTCCAGTGACTATTCATGCTGTTAGTGATTGCTTTTTGCCAGCATCTCCTGTGGGGCTTTCCAACACTCTGAGGGCTATCTAGGAGGGAGATAGTTTCCCTTTTGTAGCAAACAGCTTCAGGTTCGCTGAGATGAACTTCTAGACCAGGCACAGTTATGGAGGAAGGGATATTATTTATTGAAGCTTACAGATCCAGGGGAAGTTCCATAATGGCAGGAGAAGTGGCCTACTCTCACAGGACCAGGCAAGAGAGAAAAACCAAGCCACCAGCTACACAGCACACTGAGCAAAACTACAGCCAAAGAGTCACACAGCACACTTCAGGAACTCCTGCTAGGCACACTTTGCATATCTTTACAATGGAATCTCAAACCCACCACCATACCTTAAGACTGGCCCCCAGTGACATTGCCTCTAGCAAGGTGATTGCAGATGCAAACTATAACTAATAAAACACTGAATATATAGGGGGACATATATTCAAACTACCACATTCTGCCCCTGGCCCCCAATAGATTTATAACTATCACACATTGTAAATTGTACTCAGTCCAATTTTAAAGGTTCTCACAGTCTTGACCAACTTAAGATAGTGAGTCCTGTAAAATCAAACAAGTTAAATACTTTCAACATGTAAAGGGACAGAGTAAACATTTTTAACTGTATAAGGCAGAGCAAGGAGAGACTAGAATAATGCAAACTCAGCCACCATCAGCAGTCATCAAACTTCTGCAGTTCAAGTTCTATATAACCAGAGACTGACAGTCTCCAGGTTTTCCAATTCCACCCCTCCAGCTGGCCAGAGTAGCCATGGAAAACTTTCATCCCATGCCAACACTGCACTGCATGGGAGCCCTTGCACAGTCCTGGTATATCCAAAACATCTTCAGGTCTCCATGCAAACTACGGTCCTTCTTCCAAAGGCTCTTCCAGCCTAGTCCTGAGGGTATTTATGCCCTGCCTCATGCCGCATCTCAGCAGTGGCTCCCAGAACCGTGTGCAATTCATGACCACTCCATGCATTTTTCATGCTTCCAAAACTAATACCAGGTGTGCAGGACACAGCCATATTCTTAATCCAGAGATGAAATAAATCATAGCCTTGAAAAGCAGGTTCCTTCTCCAGTCAACTCTTTCCAAGAGTTTGCATTTCTAACAGTCTTTCCTCAGGCATCCTCTCCATTGTTTTAATGTAAAGCACTCAGACCACCTTCCTTCCACCTTCCTTAAGATTGCTAATGTGTTGACAATAGCAGCTCTAGTAACCTAAAACCAGTCTCAGTGCCTCTAATTTTAACTTGCTTGAGGTTTTCCAACTTAAAATCTTAATAAGTCTCTCAGTCTGGTATCTTTAGCCAAGCATATCAGTCCATTACAAATTTAACTTTGATCAAACACTCTGGGCCTGGGCAGCAGAACGTAGCCATCCCTTATGCCAGTAGCCCAGTTCCAACAAAGTCCTCTGCAGTCTTTCCTTCCCCTTAGAAAGCTCATAAGCCAAGCCTCAAAGTTCAATACCATTTGCACTTAGCATTCTCAAACTCTCATCAGAATAGTCCATAAAATTTGGCTTACCACTCCAGAAGGCATCTTCAATTGCAAGCACCAAGTCCATGCCCATTCCTCCAAAACAAAGGTTCCAAAAGACGAATATCCACAAACTCAGGTTCATCTCACCCCACAGTCCTCGGTACCACTTTACTGTAGCAGACAGCTTCAGGTTCGCTGAGATGAACTTCCAGACCAGGCACAGTTATGGAGGAAGGGATATTATTTATTGAAGCTTACAGATCCAGGGGAAGTTCCATAATGGCAGGAGAAGTGGTCTGCTCTCACAGGACCAGCCAAGAGAGAGAAAAACCAAGCCACCAGCTACACAGCACACTGAGCAAAACTATAGCCAAAGAGTCACAATGGAATCTCAAACCCACCACCACACCTTAAGACTGGCCCCCAGTGACATTGCCTCTAGCAAGGTGATTGCAGATGCAAACTATAACTAATAAAACACTGAATATATTGGGGGACATATATTCAAACTACCACACCTTTCAATTCCAGCATGGTAATCTGATGTCCTGTGACTGCAGCTTGTGGTGTCTTCAGCAATAGAGTCTTACCTTTTAGCTCTGGAAGGCAATCAAGTGTTTTAGCAATGGCCTGCATTGTTTGGGGGACCTCATGGATCTCCCTGGCAACAGCTCACTGTGGAAGGCAACCTAACTCTGAGCCTGGGAATTACTGGCCAGAGTCCATGGTTTTAAGAAAGTTAAGCTTTTTCCACCTTCAATCCTTACTGTCCTTCCTCCCTCCTTCATTGGTGATTTTATCTTGTAGAATTCTAATCAAGTAGGATTTATATGGGACTGATAAATGTTGCCTTAACTTACATGTAATTCCCTCCACACCTTCCCTACTGTCTATCCCTCCAAGATCCCCCCATCCCCAAAATTCTACCCTCCCTTAATTTGTCAGATAACTCCACTTTTCCTTTCTCTCTGGATATTCCCTCTACTGCTCTCATTCTAGTTTTATGCCCATATTTCTGTGTTGACTACGATTGCACTCATGTCTAATTGATCCCAGTTAGGAACCTCTGATGACAGACTACATGCAACATTTGTCTTTCTGTGCTCACATGACCTCGCTTAAATTGACTTTCCCAATTCCATCCATTTTATTGTTTCATTTTTCCTCAACAGTGAGTAGAATTCCATTGCGTATATGTACCACATCTTCATTATCCATTCATCACTTGATGAGCATCTGAACTGATTCCAGTTCCTAACAATTGTGACCAGAGCAGCCACAAACATGGCTGAGAAAGTATCTCTGTAGTAAAGAAAAGCGTCATTAAGGTATATGCCCAGAAGTGATATTTCTGAATCAAATGGTAACTCAATTTTCAACTTTTTCAGGAGTCTCCATATTGATTTCCATAGTGGTTCTACAAGCTTGCACTCCCACCTGTATGGGTAAGGGTTCTTCTTTCCCCACAGCCTTGCCTTGCCAGCATTTATAGTCATCTGATGGACTCTAAGCAATAAAAAGAAAACAAAAACAAATCGAACCACCCACTCAAATAATGAGGTAAAGATTTGAACAGAGACTTCTCAAAGGAAGAAATACAAATGGCCATTACACATTTTAGATGTTCAACATCTTTAATTATCAGAGAAATACAACTCAAAACAACTCTGAGATTCCATCCCACTCCAGTCAGGATGGCATTCATCAAAAGCCAATTGACAATAAAATATTTTTATTTATTTATTGCAAGCAGAGGAGGGGAGGGGAGAGAAGGGGAAATGAGAATAGACACACCAGGGCTGAGTGCTGCTGCAAATGACCATCAGACACGTGCACCATTTTGTGCAAATGGTTTTAGCTGGGTACTGGGAAAGCCACCAAGCTTTGTAAGCAAATGTCCTTAACCACTGAGAAATCCCTTCAGCCTCAAGCTGGGGTTTCTTAATTTCAGCATCATTGACATTTCAGGCAAGAGAGTTCTTTGCTGTGGGGTGGTGTAAGCTGTTCAGCAATGTCTCTGGCTTTTGCCACTAGATGTAAGAAGGCCCTTTCTCTGCACAGCCCCCATATTATGACAATAAAGAAGGTTGCTAGACACTGCCAAATGCCCTCAGAGAAAGGGCTGAAAACCCCCTCCTATTGACAACCATTCATTGAACTTGTGATTTTTCGGGATATTGATATGGCATATTTTTCACCTTCTCAACTTTTCCATTCACTGTTATAGATGTGACCTACATATTCATAATATGTAGATCTCACCTCATTTACTACTACTTTCTTTTCTATTCTGCACATAGATGCTAAGTGGCATAAATTATTAACCAGATGCTAGAGTTTGTTTTCTTATCAACCAAGCTCCTCAGACAATTATGTGAGAGCTACCATATTCTAAGAAACATAGAGGGAAATTTCAACACTTAGCAGAGATACCAAAATCTTTACTCCTTGGAAAAAAACTGTGTGGAGAGCCTCCAAACGCATTTAGATTTCCACTCAAATCTTCCCCATGACAAGAATTTCATTGGTAGCATGGTTGAAATAAACAATATGAATTTAGCAAACAAGTTTACTTAACAGTTATATTTCAAGAGGCTCCTGACATGTATAAAATCTCAGTGTTGCTGGTGATTGGATGGACGAATGATTCATATAGAACTCTATTATAAATTTTTGCAAATCAAATAACACAGATGTTTCAGATCTGAAATAAATGATTCAAATATGTGATATTTTTCTTGACCTTTTAATAGAAACTGACTTGGTTTCTAAAAGCAAGCTGATTGCTGTGACTTTGACTCAAATCTGAATGCTGCTCTTGTGTGGCTATTTTTAAAGCTTCTTTCCAAATATGCTAATATATGGTATGATATATGATATTATTTAATATAATTTTCACATCAGTATCCTTGGATTGGCTCTATAACTCTCAACTCCCAGATAATTTTCTGATGTGTGTAGGAAGTCTACAGTCTTTAAGGGCTGGCTGAGTGAACAACCAAGTTAACCAATAACACAGAGTTAAATGTAAAGGCAAAACAAATGGAATGGTGTTCACATCACAATGTGCAGATCTTCCACAAGGATAAATTTTTAGCACCATATGTGAAAAGGATAATCATGCCAGATAGATAGACAGGTAGATGATGAGTAGACAAGACAGACAGATAGATAACAGATAGACAGATGATAGATTGATATAGCATGAGGTTAGAAAAAGAGGTAATAATTATAATGCATACATGAATGTTTATGTTTATTTGTTAATTTTGTCTTTATAATTATTTCCCTTGGATTTGAAGAAAGAAATTCATGAAGGACAGAAAGGTAATTCACAAATTGAGAAATATAATTAATAACTAACTTTTGAAAGATATAGAACCTAGCTGGCAATCAAATATATGAAAGTTAAACAAAGGCATCATTTTTGTTTTGTGTCTTTTAAATTAGGAAGCTATATTTAACTTGTAATGTCAAACAACAATGATAGTTTTCCCCCGACTTGCATGCATCATTATTGAATTATTAATTTTTTTAGGAAACAGATGGTGAATTGTTTGTAGAGCAATATATAATATCCATTCTGTTTTCAAATAGACTAATAATTTAATTTGACAGTTTTATAGCACTAAAATGTGCCCTAGAAAATACATTCTTGAAATTGAATCTCTCAGTTAGAGGTAAATCTTATTTTAATCTTTACAAGATTGTAGAAGTTTATCAAGAACCACACATAGACATCTATAGGAAGTACATGAACTCTATGATACAGGAAAACTAGATAAGTGGTAGCATAAATCATCGTTACTTATTAAAAGGTTTTGAATTAAAACTTTCCCACAATCCTGAAATGTTTATGTAAATTACAAAGTACCTGCCTAATGGAATACAGTACAAAACATGTTTAGAAAATGTATGAAATGTATATGATATAGTAAATGCAGAATTACAAGTATCATAAAGAATCAAAAATGAATATTTAGAAGAAAGACAAGGAGAAAGAAACAATAGAATACTATCACAACCAGGCCCTGTACCTTTTCAGTGCAAACCTCCATGTAAATGCAAGATGGAGCACACTGAGAAGCTTCAACTACTGGCACCTGAGAAATCCATTCAGCTTAGATCCAGCCAGTACATTTTTACTTGCCGTGTTGAAAATTTCAAGACTTAGGAAGGAACTGCTTCAGTGAAGCAGAACAATGCATCAAGTGCTTTATACTTTGCCATGCAAGCTCCTGCACAAGTTCAATGTTCCATGTCTATCTTGACCAATCTCAGTAGTGAAAAACGATTTAGGTTTTCAAGTGACAATAACTTGAGACTGGATAAATGTGTCATTTGTGAATCTTAATGGGAAGGGAAAGTCTGGGTACATATCATCACATGTGTTGCCAGCTTTGATCTGCAAAAGCTCAATGGGAGTCATCAGGTGAGAAGTCATGAATCAAGCGGGAAAAGGTAAGACAGCTGGAGAAGCAGAGGAGTCTCCCAAGCTTCACTCTACTAAAGCACTTAGCACCATCAGGAAAACACTGAGCATTTCAAAGACGATGGACTGCTCACTGCGTCTAACATGGTTACTGTTCTCGAGTAAAGGGATAAACGGCAAGAGGAGAGGAAAACACAAGATGAGAAGAAAAGGACAAAGTGGATGCAGTTACCACAATGTATCCTAAGTGAGCTGAAGTGGGCGATGCTACTAAGGATTCAGAAATACAACAAGACATAGAAAGGAGGGGGTCACCAGTGTGATTGAATTATATTATGTTAGCCAGAAAGGAGTATTTTTCACTTCATTTTTGTTTTATTTTTTGCATTTAGGTTTTCCCTATCAAAAATAATAATTTTCAAATGAGCAAAGTAACACAGATGCCTACAATTCTAGCACTCGCAAAGCTAGGCAGGTGGGCTAGGAGTCCAAGGCCAATCTGGGTTATATAGCAAGACTGTTTCAAAAATATTAACAATTAATAGTAACTTTCAAACTGAAAAATATAAGAGAGACATAGGAAGGAAGTGAAGCACAAAATTTAATGAGAAAGACATTTATGTGATTCTTGAAACGACAGGTCCTGTGGCCTGTAAGTTGAGGACATGGACATGTCTCCAGGACTCTTGACAGAAAACCAGGTCTCTGGCCTTGCCCTTGACCTCCTGAATTAGGATATGTGAGCTAGCAAGATCCCCAGCTGACTCTTATTTTTAAGCTCTGCGCTAATGTATTTAAGTGTTCAGACTCTAGTGTAATAAAATAACTTATAGGTCTGATTACTTAGATGTTGTAAACAGCTTTTACAAAAATGCCAGAGAAACCTAGAGATGGATGAATACACTATTTAGCAACAATAGAACTCTAAAACATGCAGACGAATGATATTTCATAAGCCTATGGAAAGGAAAACTTGGGGATAAGAAAATAATATGACCTTCCTGGAAAGCAGCTGGGCAATAGATGTGTCTTATTAGCATCCTGGCAATCCAATTTCTAGGGATCTATACTGAAGACAAATAGGAATTGAAAGAAACCCTAATAAAAATCCTTTATGTTCAAAGATATTCTTTGCACATGGGCAAAATCATGAATATTTGGAAGACCTTAAATGCTTAGGAATAAAGAAGTTATTAAGTAAACTATAGCAAATGCCAGTGTGTTATTTATTAAGAGTTTTCTTCTCTTTGTTTTAACATGCAAAAAAAAATTGAAATTGTATCCTAGGATGTCAAACTAATACACAAAAGCTGGAAGAAAATTATATACATTGAGAAACTGACATTGCTTTCTTTCTTCTTTTTCTTTGGAGAGAGAGAGAGAGATGGACAGATAGAGAATGGGTGCACCAGGGGCCTCTCAGCCACTGTGAATGAACTCCAGACGTGTTTGCCCCCTTGTGCATAAGTCTAGAATTGTGCCCTTGCATTACTTTGCGTCTGGCTAAATGTGGGACCTGGAGACAGGCATTCTTAGGCTTAGCAGGCAGGCACCTTAGCCTCTAAGCTGTATAAATCTAAAATTACATAAAAACATCACCAGCATTTTTTCCTCCATGTAATAAGATTATAGTCAATTTTTCCATAGTTCTATATATTTTCCATATATTTAGAAACAAATATTAAAAATGAATACTCATGCCGGGTGTGGTGGTGCATGCCTTTAATCCCAACACTTGGGAGGCAGAGGTAGGAGAATTGCTGGGAGTTCGAGGCCACCCTGAGACTACATAGTGAATTCCAGGTCAGCCTGAGCTAGAGTGAAACCCTACCTCGAAAAAAAAAAAAAAAAAAAAAAAAAAAAAAAAAAAAAAAAAAAAGATACTCATTTAATAATCAGTAAATGTTCATTTTTTTAAAGGGATGCAATAATATTATATAGAAATTATTCCAAATTCTTAATGGTTACATAAGAATTTTGAGAATGATATGTGAGTCTGTGTTGTTGCTATAAGGAAATACTCAGGTTGGGTATTTACTTATAAAGAAAAGATTTATTTAGCTCACTGTTTCAAAGGCTGAAACTCCAAACACCAGGCAACAGCTCTCCTCACCTCTGGTGATGGCCATAGGGAAAAAGACATTATAATGGGAGTATGTGCAACAGGGTGCAATCATATAACAAGACCAAAAAAAAAAAAAAAAAGCAGAATGAGGAGGGGGCCAGTGATGACCTCTTACTAAACTCCACCTCTTAAGGATGTCGCCACATCTTAACATTGCCACACTGAGAGCCAGTGTCATACACTTGAACCCACACTGGCTAGACAAAGCACACTGAAACCATAACAACAAGACTCATCACTTATGGACACTTTTTGGCACTGTGTGTGACTCAAACAACATTTGTACAGTAATGAGTATTTAATTAAAGCTGTTATAATCAGGAAAAGACACAAGGCAAAGGAACTTCTAAATGATCAAAGGACCTCATCCAAAAAGCATTGATAAAAGGATTCATGTCAAACTAAAGGGAGGATGCTAATGTTGTGCCAAATGGCTTTGTCCTGTTAGAAGTTTCACAGAAGTTGTATTTAGCTATTATGGCTTAGAAAGCCAGCAAGGGATTCATTGACTAAATTAAGATATAAAAGACTTCTGAGTCAGTAAAATGGAACAAGTAAAATGGAAAATAAATAGATGTAATAATAAATGCTTTGAAGCATCTAAAAGATTCACAAAGAGCATGTGAGTAGATTTAGTTACTTAGAAATTAAAACAAACCATTGATGCCAGAAACTATCACAAATCTAAAAGGCAAGGAAGAAAGTTTGGATGAGCATGAATACGTGTCACCATATGATATGGTGTGAGTAAGTTTCATCATGGCACAATGGATGCTGACACAGATAGTATAAGATCCCAAGTAGAAAATTAGCCAAGGATGCAAATAGGTGACTCACATTATAAGAAGGATTAAGAAAAATATTCACACTCACTAACAATAAAAAATTTTAAATTCAGTCCTAGAGAGATGGCTGAGCAGTTAAAGCTCTTGCTTACAAAGCCTAAAGCCCTGGGTTCAATTCTGTAGTATCTGTATAAAGCCAGTAACACAAAGTGGTGCATGCATCTGGAGTTTGTTGGCAGTGGCTGGAGGCTCTGGTGCATGCATGCTCTCTCTCTTTCTTTATCTCTCTTCTTGCAAATCAATAAACGAACAAAAATTCTTAGTTTCAAATTAAAATGAGTAACTATACTTTTTCATACTTGAAAAGGGAAACTGAAGGGTTGGGGAATTGGCTCAGTGGGTAACAGCACTTGCCATGAAAACATGAGAACCAGATTTTGATTCCCAGCACCCACACACAAAGCTACATAATCCTATAATCCCAGTGCTAAAGGGGGCAGAGGCTGGAGAATCACTAGGGCTTGCCAGCCAGCCAGTCAGTCTGATAGAAAAGCAGTTGGTCCAGGTTTGTTGAGACACTTTGTCTCAAGGAAACTACACAGAAGACTGATAAAGAAGACACCAGTGCGCTACACTAGCCAGCACACTCATGTACAAGGGACACACACATCTTCATGCACACATACCAACACAACACACACACACACACACACACACACACACACTAGGAAACTGTGAGCAAAAAGTCAATTTTTCATTTTTGGAAAGGTAGGGTCAAAGCACCAATAAAAGCACAAATGCCTGATGGAATTTGGCAATACATATTGCCAATGATTGAAACTTTCTCAAATCAATGTACTATGCCTAAAAATAAAGACCATGTCCAGCCTAGTCACTGCATGTATAGGAATTTCTCTAGAGAAAGTAAGTAGAGACCCAAGCAGTACACAAAAATGTTGTCAATTTAAATATATATAAATATATATATTATTTATTTATTTATTTTCAAGGCAGGAGGGAGACAGAGAGAGAGATAGGTCTGAGCATGCCAAGGCTTCCTGCCACTGCAAATGAGCTCCAGACACCTGTGCCACTTCGTGTGTCTGGCTTGACATGGGTGCTGGGGAATTTAATCCAAGCTGGAAGGCTTTTGCAAGCAAGGGTCTTTAATTGCTGAATCATCTCCCCAGCCCTATTTATATTTTTTAGACAGTGTCTCATGTAGCCCAGCTAGCTTGGAACTCACTGTGTAGCTGAGGAGAACATTAATCTTCAGAGCCTCCACCTCCTGAGTGCTGAGATTGTAGGCATGTGTCATCATGTCCAGTCTATGTATTGCTGGGGATTGAACTCAGGATGTTGCACATGCGAGACAAGAACTCATATCAACTGAGCTACATCAACGGCTCCTCATTCAGAAATTTCTAATATGTCAATATGCTTGCAACATACTTGACATAACATGACAATATGTGCCATAACCTGCTCTTTAATAATGGATGCGCTAAACTCCTATGCTGATGTCTTAGCTCTCAGCATGATGGTATCTAGAGGTGAGGCCTGTGGGAGGCTATCAGGGTTATGGAGGTTGTGATGGTGTGGTGGTTTGATTCAGGTGTCCCCCATAAACTTCAAGTGTTCTGAATGCTAGGTTCCCAGCTGATGGCAACTTGGGAATTAACACCTCCTGGAGGCAGAGTATTGTTGGGGGCGGGCTTATGGGTATTATAGCCAGCTTCCCCTTGCCAGTGTTTGGCACATTCTCCTGTTGCTGTTGTCCACCTTATGTTGACCAGAGAGTGATGTCCACCCTCTGCTCATGCCATCGTTTTTCCTGCCATCATGGAGCTTCCCCCTCGAGCCTGTAAGCCAAAATAAACCTCTTTTTTCCCACAAGCTGCTCTTAGTCGGGTGATTTCTGCCAGCAATGCGAACCTGACTGCAACAGATGGTATTAGTGTTCTTGAAAGAACTAGAAACCAAAGCTTTTTCCTTATTTTATTAACTTGTATTTGTACATGATGAGAGAGTGTGTGAGTGTATGAGTTTATGTGTGTGTGACATATGCAGATATGAGTGCACATGCCACAGTGCAGCATGTGGAGGTAAGAGGACAGCCTCAGTGTTTCATGTCTCCTTCCACCTTTTTGGACAGTTCTTCCTTGCTACTGCTGCTTCAAAGCTTGTGGGTTCTCCCGGCTCTGCTTCCCACTGCTGTCAGCACATTGGGATTGCAGATGTGTGTGCTGCCTTGCACCCAGCTCTATGTAGGCACTGAGGAAGATTGAAGCCAGGTCATTAGGCTTGCAAGCAAGCACTTTATCCATTGAGTCATCTCTAGCCCCAGAGCATTCTCTCCATGTGAAGACACAATGCAAAGGCAGCTGCTTAAGAACCAGGTTCTTGGGACTGGAGAGATGGCTCAGCAGTTAAGGTGTTTGCCTACAAAGCCTACCGACCAGGGTTTGATTCCTCAGTACTCATGTAAATCCAGATGCACTAAGGGGTACATGCACCTGGAGTTTGTTTGCAGTGGCTGTAGGCCCTGCCACACTTATTCTTTCTCTCTCTCTTCTTTCTCCTGGTTCCCAACCAGAAACGAAAACAGCCAGCACCTTGTTCATGGACTTCACATTTCTAAATCTGGGAGAAATAAATGTCTGTTGTATAAATCACTTCGTTAATGGTATTTTATATAGAACTAAAGCTAAATAAATATAAATTCATTTATTTACAAAATGCAAATGAAAGAGACAGAAAGAAAAGCTTCGGATTATACGGTTTTATATTCTTCTTCCAAGATAACTGTATCTTTTCAATAATCAGAAAGAATCCAGGCTTGCAAAGCACAAACAATAACAAAAATTGCAACTAATATTTATTTAAAAATTACTATGTTCCTGGAGTAATGGTGCCTACAATAAATTTCATTTTACCCTGACAACTCTCTAATGTAGTTATTATTTTAGTTTCTTCCTTACAGACTTTTAACAATTCTCCCATAAGACTTTTATAAAAGAAAATTGGAGCTCAGTAGCATGACATCTCAAATGTCCGAGGTACAAGAAAATTAGCACAGCTGGGCTGAGTGAGAGCCGGCTTAGCAGTGCTGATGTTCTCAGTTAGCCTTGGATTCTGAGGGAGGAGTGAGGGTCCCTATATTTGGACATATGCTTTGATCACCTGACAGACAGGCAAGCTGAAGAGATGAATTTTCTTATGGAGTGGAAAATATGATTAGTTTTTCTCTGTGGTTCCTTCTATCTTGGAAATCACTTTAAAAACTATTTATAAATTGAAATAGAGAGCTCATTTATTATCTGCAGTTTCACATTGCAAAGTCAACTGTTCACTTCAGAGCCAAATATTTCTGCCCCTCCCACCACCACTTTGAGTTTTTCCATTAAAGGAAGATTTTCTTAGTTGAAACTCTAAATTCTTTTCCAGGGACAAGAGACAAAAACCACTCACTGGCTTAATTTCACATCCAGTCCTAAAGCTTTATCTGTCAAGAGAAGACAGGGTGCTTTTCTGTCAATATCAGAAAGGAGGGCTAGAGAGATGGCTTAGTGGTTAAGGTGCTTGCTTGTCAAGCCTAAGGATCCATGTTCAACTCTCCAGATCCCACATAAGCAAGACACACAAAGTGATGCAAGCGCACAAGGTTGCATATGCGCACAAGGTGGCACACACGTCCGGAGTTCAATTGCAGTGGCTGGAGGCCCTAGTGTGGCAACTCTCTCCCTCCTCCCACCTCTCTCATAAAGAAAGGAGACGAGGGCTGGAGAGATGGCTTAGCGGTTAAGGCGCCTGCCTCCTAAGCCTAAGAACACCAGTTCCAATCTCCAGGTCCCACGTTTAGCCAGATGCCAATTGACGCAAGGGTACAATGTCGCACTTGCCCACAAGGGGGCGCATGCATCTGTATTTCGTTCACAGCAGCTGAGAGACTGCTGGCGCGCCCATCTCTATCTGTCTCCCTCTTCCTCTCTGTCTGTCTCAATCTGTGTCTCTCTCCAAAAATAAATTTAAAAAATTTTTAAAAATTTGTAAAAAACAAAATAAAAAAAATAAAAAAGAAAGGAGAAGATGCGGCCACAAGGTGCTTTTCTGTCAATAGCAAAAAGGAAGTGAACGCTCTACAGCATCCTTGGCCCCCTGCAAAGGACATGCAATGAATGTGGCAGTTACCAGCTCAAGCATAGGTGTGTAAGAAATTACATCTAACTGTTCCATTTCCCTCTATCAACCTCATGTGGGACTCACAGACCTCTTATTCCAGGCTGGCAGAATATAAATCTTCTTTTCTCTTCCTCCTCCTCCTTGTCCTTCTCTTCCTTCTCCTCCTCTTCTTCTTCCTTCCTTTCTTTTTTTTTTTCCTTTTTTGAGTTGACATACAGAGATTTAGATATCTTTCTTTCTGGTATTTTCAAATACTATTTGTATTTGTTGAATCTCATCTCCACTCCTATTCCCAACCCCCTTTCCCCCTAACTTCCCTCTCCCCCTCCAATATCATCCTCACTTCTGTTTACATGTCACACGTCTCTTCCAACTCATCTCTTTGTACTTGCGTTTGGTTACATTCCTACCTTTGCAGGTTTTACCCACGTTTGCCCCTCAATATATCCTCAATACATACATACTTGTAGATATTACAAGCTAAGACCCACATATCAGAGATACATTTGTAGCTTTTCTTTCTTCCCTTCCATCGAGAGTGTATGTATGTGAGTCTGTGTGCATATACCGTGCATGAGTTTGTGCATGTACATATATGTGTGTACATTTAAGTTCTAAACTGCTGGAATCTAGAGCAGTACCATCAACATGTCCTGAGGAGGCAGGCCAGGCCTGCACGTTCCTCTGTGTGAGGTACATGTTCTATGCCTCCCGTGATGATTGACATTCAAGACCCAATAGCCCTTTGCAGGTGGTACCTGCTGCTTAGCCAATCATCATGTGTCCATCCTTGCTGCCCAAGCACATATCAGCTGGCCCTTTCTTCCCTTTGTAGGATGAAGTCATTATCCACTTTGAAGCAGGCTTTAAGGGATGCCCTGTCCTCCCATGCTTCCTCTAGACCACTCAGCACCTTTTGCTGACCTTTCTCATAGGATTTCAGCATACGACAAGGACTCTTACAGCCCACATACCTTTCCTGCCTTGTCAACAGCTTCTCCACACAAGTAAGCTCAGGCAACCACCTGCCTCACAAAACAGAAGAGGCACTTGCTTGCAAAGCCAAAGGACCCAGATTTGATTTTCCAGTTCTCACATATGCTGGATGCACAAAGTGGCATATACATCTGGAACTCATTTGCAATGGCAACAGGCCCTGTCTTATTCTCTCTATCTGCCTCTTTCTCTCTAGCTCTAATAAATAGACTAATTAATTAATTAAATGTGTTTTAAAACAAAAAAAGAAAAGAAAAAGTGTCTGCCCATTTTAGTGGCAAACATAAATCTTTGAGACACCACACTCTGGATGGGATTTAAAGTCCCATTTATATATGGCATTGCAGGCTGGCCATTAATTTTTACAAAGCTTCCCCTTTGGGAACTAAATGAAGAACTGTGGAGTATAATGGCAGCTGTGGCAACCTGACATGAGTAGAGAGCACACCTGGAAGTGTAATAGTTATGAACTAGTATGTTAAAATAATCTTCAAATATATGCCTTCAGTTCATTTTGTTAATGTTTCATGGACATATAGTTGTAGTGTATGTTTTGTTTGTAGGATACAACACTTCATAAATAACTTTGTATTTAGCCTGCTTATATCAGGATATTTACTCAAATTCTCTGTAGTCATACTTTGTTTTCCATGCTACCTATTTTTTTATAATGACTCAGCAATATGAAGGTGCTAAAAATGATAGTTTCTCTTTATTCCAATCCCACCTCTATACGAGTTTAATAAATCCCATACTGTTATTTTGACTCAACCAGCTTTTTAAATTTCTGAGCACTTTTGTATGACCTATTTCATGAGAAGTTCTGTTGCTATTATAGCTTCTTTGTGCATTGTACAGCTCTTCATTACATAGTGTGATGTTTTCGATCTGAAACATCTACCACATGCTCAAATCTTGAATACTTGGTCCTCAGCTTGTAGTGCTATTTTGAATGCTGTGGAGCCTTTAGAAGGTAAGGTCAGGCTGGTAGAAATAAGTTACTAGAGACAAACCTTCAAGAGTTACCTGGCCTTGGCTCCTGTCCCACATTCTATGTCCCTGGTCTGGCTCTGAACAGACACTTCTCCCCATTCCTGCCACCACCTGGTCTGGCTCTGAACAGACACTGCTCCCCATTCCTGCACTGCTGTAACAGGCTATGTCTCATGAAGCCATAAACCAAAATAAGCTCTTTCTCCCTTAAGTTGTTTCTGTCTAATATTTGACCACAACAGTAAGAAGAACACCAATACATACAGTGTGCCTGTGAGTCATTTAATGCTTACGCCTTTGAGCTATATTTTCATTGATATTAATATTGCCAATTTCTTTTCATTTGTGACCAATTTTAAAAAATATTTTATATATTTATTTGAGAGGGAGAGAAAGAGGCAGATAGAGAGAATGGGAGTGCCAGGGCCTCCAACCACTGCAAATGAACTCCAGACGCATGCGCCACCTGGTGCATCTGGCTTATGTGGGTCCTAGGGAATCAAACCTCAAACCTGGGTCCTTAGGCTTCACAGGCAAATGCCTCAACCTCTAAGCCATCTCGCCAGCCCTCATTTGTGACCAATTTTAAAGGTCTAGCTCTTTATTTAAATATATTCCTTATTATTTCATTTTACATATTAACCACTGATTTGAAAATTAATCTTAAACTGTTTCTTATCTTGTTTTGTTGAAAAATGTTGATGAGATACAGTAGAAGGGAACACTGCTTTCTACTGTGATAAAGAAAGCAGTGTTCAGTGATAGGTAGTCTCCTTCATTAGTTTTTGTTCCCCCTTTCAATTTTCATCAAACAAACTGGACTGAAATTTTATGAAGAAAGTATAGTTTACTAAATTGCATTGCACCTGGCTTATTTGGGGATGCTGCTCTGTTAATACCCATTTCTGTAAAGTACTGGAAACTTAAAAGTGGGGGAGTTATATGAACAAGAATTTGTCAAGACCTTTGCTTAATGTATAGAATAGAGGTGTTTAGTTTCTAAACAATTGCTGAAATTTTATGGACAGATATAATTCTTTTGAAAATTTCAGAAGAAATACACAGCCATATACCCATAACTATATCTCAAAATTGTATATTAAAAATAGAAGTAGAAAGGTACAACAAAAAATGTCAGAGAGAGACTAGTTGGAATATGGAGATTTCTTGCTTTTCAGTGGTAAGATCATTTTAATAAGGTCCTTTTCAATTTCATTTCCATTTAAAATACATAACATAACCATTGTGATAATTCTCAAAGTATAGTACCAATTAATTCAGTTTTACTATGCAATAATAGAGGACAGCTAAAAGAATCTAACATGACAAAAATCTACCTAATTAGAATCTGAGTCAGTTTGTGCAGGAATAGATTTTTTTGCTCTATACTTAATAACAGTCTTTTTAAAACATATTTTAAAACAGGCATAGTTCATCAGATTGGACTCTCTGTCTATTACTCATGCCAGTAGCTCCAAGTTATTATGTCCTTATAACAATTTCCCATGAAAAATTTTCCCTTTCATTTAATTCTTTAAATAAAAATCTTCTGGGAGGTAATACAATTGTTAATATAAATAACCTAACTCCAAAAACAAATCCAGAAGAGTCTATGAACACATATAACTCAACCCTCTCATTTAACACATGAGGAAGCAGAGACTCAAAAATGTATGTCACTGATCCAAGGATACAGAGTTAGTCAATGTCAGGGCCTGGTCTCAGAACCAATGGCTCTAGATGTCTTATACATTAGTATTTTATTCTAACATTGGTGACATAAAATGTATTCCATAATGTAAATAAACTCACTACCAGATCTAAGTGAAATCATGCAGCTAAAGGCTAGATAGCTGTGCAAAGACACGGCGATAGTTCTAAAACCTAATGTTTCTGAAGGTCATGCAAGTTGGATTATGTTTCTGCACATTCAGATGTTGGTCTTTGAGATTCCTTTCCCTAAGAAAATAATCACCATGCCTAACATAGCTGACACAATGTGTCATCTAAAATCCCACAGCAGGAAGGCTACCTACACAATCCATTAAGTAGTCTGACATGTATGATGCGGAGGGGTGAGGGTTACGAATAGCGAATGTAATCCTTGTTTAAAGCCTCCAGCTGAATTTCACCATGTTCAGAAATTCTCAACCCCACTACCTAGCAAAGAGCCTATTGCCTTTTTCAGTTTAGAACTATAAACACCAGATCAAGTGTCAATATTACTGACACCATTGCTTATCAGCCAACCTATATCAGTTCAGGATTCCAACTGTGCGGTGGCTTGATTGTAAAATGTCCTATATTATTCCGAGTTCTTCAGAGGAATACAAGGTATGTAAAATGAATGTATGATATAAAGGGAATGTATTAGGTTAGCCTATACGATATAGGCTGGGCAGTCCAACAATAGCTGACTGCAGGCTAGAGAGGTAGAGAACCAGGTAGCTGCTCAGTCCACAAGGTTGGATGTCTCAGCAATCTCAATCTGTCACTGAAAGTCAGAAGGATTCTGGAAGAGACGCTGTTCTTCAGCCCATGTGGGAAGACAGAAACAAGGTTCCAGAGTCCATGAAGGAAAGCCAAAGCCTGCAGGGCAGGTACATGCACAAGTGAGTGGGACAAGCCAGGTGAAAGGCTTTGAGTTATCCTGAAGCTTCTATATATAGTCAACCACCACCACCAGGAGGGCTGACCACTCTGGGCTTCCTCCCTCAATTAATCTCTCCTGGAAACAATCTTATACCCTGCCCCGCACCTTCTAATCTGAACAACAGAACTCAACCATCATCCTCCCACCGAAGGCTTATTTATGTGTTTGAGTACAGCTGGTTGTGCTGTTTCCAGAGGGCTGTAGAACCTTTAGGACCTGGAATGGGTCACTGGGGGTGGGCCTTGAAGTCTTGTAGCTTGTCACTTCCCTTTCTCTCTGTCTTCTAGGTGATTACCTTCTCACTCCAGCCCACCACACCTTCCCTCCCTTGACGGTCTCTACCCTTGGAACTGTAAGCTGAATTGAACCCTTTTCCTTCCATAAGTGGTATTTACTCCAGCAATGAGGAAGTAACCAATGCAAGTTGGTATATACAGAGAAGTAGTTCCCATCATCGTAGATGAAGTTTTTCTTTAAAACCCAACAAGAAGGTGTTGTAATCTTATCAAGTAAAAAAGGAAATAAAGTATAATTAGTGCTAGAAAACCTCCACCTGTCCTCGTTGTATTCAATGCTTCCTGCAAACCGGTAGCTCTAAGGCAAACTACAGAACGGGCTCCCTGAGTGACTGAGTTGTCAATGCAGAGCTGGGATTAAGACCAAGGAAGACTTTCTGGAACCGATATGTTCTATATCACCAGGTTGTGCTGCCTGTGTGTAAAATCCTTAAAAAAAATGTGTTGCTGCGTTCAACAATTTTTATTGCTTTTGCTATATCCAGTATACTTGTTTTTAGTTTGTGGCAATGCTGTTTTTGGCATGAAATGTTCCAATACAATATTCAGTGTAGACGTCTGACTTCATACCTGCCAGCTAGCATTGTCATGCAGAGTAAAAAGCAACACTTCTTTAATTGTAATAGGGCCTTCTTATGTAGCCCAGAGGGGCCTGAAATTCATATTCCTCCTGCCTCATACTCCTGAGTGCTGGGATTTCAGGACTGCACCAACTCGTCTGGCTACAACTTCAATTTTTGGATACTATCTTGAGCTTTCTCCTATCATTTCACCTACTCCACTGGTGGAATTCTTTGTTCTTGTGGTGAATACTAGGCTGCTATTTTATTATCTTTGTCCCTCTAGGAAACAGCAGTGCTTCAAACATAGTGAATATTGACTAAATGTTTCCAGAGTGGGTGAATGAAAGGTGGTTCCACTCTGTATTCTTTTTAAATTTTATTTTAACTTTATATTTAAAACTTCCATAAGTATAGTCAATATATTATAATCACAATCCCCTCCCATAATTCCCATTTCCTCCTCCCAAATCCTTCCTCCACTGAACCCCTTCTTCCTTCCAACTAGAATCTCCTCTGTTTTGATGGGATTGTCATGCAGGTCTTGTGTAGGTAGTGTCAGCCACCGTGAGGTCATGAATATCAAGGTTACTCTGTGTCTAAAAGACAGTATTACAAAGCACTCCTCCCCTTACTTTGGCTCTTACATTCTTTCTGTCTCCTCTTCTGCAGTGGTCTCTGAGCCTTGAAGGGTGTGATAGAGATGCCTTACTTAGTGCTGAACACTCCACAGTCACTTCTCAGCACTATAGCGTTTTGTGTCACACCAGTGGTGATCACTATGTGAAGAGAAGCTTCTGTAACTGAAAATAAGAGTAGCATTAATATACAGGCATACATCTAAGAATTTAGATTTTTGGTGGGCATAATATGTGCATTAATCCAGACAACAGTATTAGTTTCTCCCATAGGATTTAATGACCTTCCCAGCTATAGGCTTTCGACTAGGTTTTCAGTATCAGGCATGAATTCTTTCCCTAATTAGATCAGGCCTCAAGTCCAATCAGAGAGCAGTTGGTTTCCCCCAAAGCAGACATGCCACCATTGTACCAGTTGGCACTTTTGGCCTGGCTATCCATCTGTAAGGCTTGCTATGTGATGATTTCTCTACCCCCAAAGGCTCTGTGCTGCATAGCTCTCTCTAGCATCCTGACAACTAGTCAACAGGGAAGAGACTTCCATCTTAGCTCAAGCTTGATTTCTCAGTGACCTATAGCCCAAGCATGTGGAGTCTTCAGCAATAGAGTCTTACTACATAGTTCTAGTGGGTAACCAAAAGCCTTGGCAGTAGCCTGTTGTAGGACACAGGCAGGGACCCAGGCCTAAGCTATCAGACACAACTAGGGCCCAAGGCTATGGAGAGGTCACAGCAGCCTGGATCCTGGGCAAAATTTGGGTCGTGAACAGCAGGATTAAGACCCCTGCCCCTTCTCAGGGATTGCATTGAGCTTGGATTCCCCCAGACAAATCTTGGGACTCCAAGATCTGCAGGAGAAGGGCTGCTACCTGCCCCCCACCCCACCAACCTAAGAGAGCCTGGTCATCCTGATAAGACTTAGGTTTCACTCAGCCTGACCTTTGGCCAGTTACCTAGGAAACTCCTTCAGCCAACAACCTTTACACAGCCCCATCCCCCTATAGCTCTTCCTGCCACTATGTAGATCACCCGACCCTCTCCCCGCATGCTGCAATGAACGTCCCTATATGCCAACTAGTCATTGACAAACAACCTTTGAACCCACCAATATCCTTGGGGCCCTCTTCCCTCTCTCTCTCTCTCAACTGCTTATAAAAACGCAGTTCCTTGTTGAATAAGCTAGAACTGTTCTCTGAAGCTGTCTCCTTGGGTGTTTCCTCCCGTTGCACTCATGGCTGCTCAAGGCCCTGCCCCACCTTTGTCTGGATGTCCCCAGCGAACCACAGCCTGGGAAACACCAGGACCCACAGCCTGTAGAGGTCTGGAGGCATCAAGGGCCTCCCTGACCAACAACTTAATGGAAGATGTCCCACCCCTGGCACTAGAATTTTTTTTAACAATCTATGGCTTCTGGGCACAGCATTATCCACTCTCACAGGGTACTTCTTCCCAAACTCTTTTTTTAAAAACATGTATATTATTATGAAGTAAAGAGGCAGCTATGTTCATTTTATTTATAACTGAGGTCGAAATTAGTAAAGTCTATTTGGCAAAGACCTCTATACTCACTGTGTCAAGAATCTGCATCCACAATTCTTGTCAGCGTTCATTACTGACCTCTGTGAAAGTATAAGCCAAAGAAAGAACTGCCTATAGAGTGAACAACTGCAGATATATTCTGTTACCTAGCGACATCATGAGAAGTATTTCTTTTCTGCATATTGCTCATAGAAACAAAGGACACTGTTGCTAATATCTGACTCACATCAGTGCTAGGACAGTGAGTGGTGTCTTAGCACCTGGATGAGACAAGCAGCATGGGTAACTGCTCCCATTATAGCACCACTAATGAGGTAATTTGTTAAACTAGCATCCCTTGTAAGCCCAAATCAGACAAACGGGTACATTGGAAGGGTTAGGGGAAAATAATCTTGGTGGAAATAGAAATGAGTCTATGCCAGCATCTGTGACATGTTCAGTTCTTCTGAAACAAGTGCCATGACTCATGATGAAATGCAGAGCCAAGAGAATGTGGTCTTTGACAGGAACACTCCCACAGGTAAGGATGGCTTTGGGTGGGACAACTGTCTTGCTCTCACCCACTGTGTAACACAGTATAGCAGTAATGTCTTCAAAGGAACTACAAGGAAACTTCAGGTAAAGTGAGGCAGAGAGAGGAAACAGCCAAAAGTGACATTCCAGTGTTTTGGGATCTGATGAGCACAATCACTATTGTGCCCCATGATGCACATTGTGCTTAGATGGAATCTTCATTTCTTCTTTCTTTCTTCATTTATTTTTTTTAGTGAGAGCAAGAGTGTGAGAGAGAATTTGTATGCCAGGGCCTCAGCCACTGCCATAGAACTTCAGACACTTGCACCACCTAGTGGACATGTACAACCTTTCATTTGCCTCACATGTGTCTGGCTTATGTGGGATTTGGAGGGTCCTTGGGCTTCCCAGGCAAGCGCCTTAACTGCTAAGCTATCTCTCCAGGCCTTCATTTCTATTTTTTATTATGCCTCTCCTAGCTGACATAGATAATCTCCTTCTGCACTTGTATCTATAGAACCCTACTATCAGGGGCCTGGAGAAATGGCTTAGCGGTTAAGACGTTTGCCTGCGAAGCCAAAGGATCCCGGTTCGATTCTCCAGGACCCATGTAAACCAGATACACGAGGGGCACATGCATCTGGAGTTCGTTTGCAGGGGCTAGAGGTCCTTGCGAGCTCATTCTCTCTCTGTCTGCCTGTCTTCTACCTCTCTCTCTGCTTGCAAATAAATAAATTAAAAAAAAAAAAAAACCTACTATCAGAAGTGTGGGGACTCCCACCCTCATTCTATACTTAGTATTGACCTAGAGCTCAGCTTCAACTGCTCCACTGACATGGTCCTTGTCCTCCTGCCCTTTACGACTTTGTCGCAGCATACATGACAACTCCAAAGTCAGGACCAAACTCAGTATGACTTCTTTAGCCCTATACCTAGGTGAGGAGGGTGTAGACCACTTGTGTCTCCACAGCTTCTCAAATTCCTCAGAGTATTGGCACTACTGGTGACGTGACGTGACATGGAGAGGGTCTTATCTGATGGAATTGTGCTGCTGAACTTTCCCTTTCACATGGCCTGTATTCTGGTTTGGAAAAGCATGCATGATCACACTGTGCATTACAGGCTCTCTGGATCTGGCCACACAGGAGATTTTCTCAGACTCACTCAGGGAAGAGGACACTCAGTGTTGGGGAATATTTCTCTTTCTGCAGCTACCCTCCCATGTCCCAAAACAAACAACTCCTTATACTCCAAAACCAGATAGTCACATCCCTCACTTTCTTTCATCTTTCCCTTGCACTTGGAAATCTCTTAGGAGGGGATGTAGCAAAGACCTGCTAGCTCCTACAGACAGGTGACCTTGAGAAAAGAACATGGCCTTGGTGAGCGAAAGTCCCAGACTTCAAGTCTTAGTTTGGATTCTAATTGAGAAGGTAAAACTGTTACTTCACTAAAGGTTTCTTAAATAAGGAGAGCAAACTCCATTCTGTCAGGCAGATGGACCAACTGAGGATCAAATCAATAATACAAGTGGACTGATTTGGAGCTAACAAAAAAATCACAGTGGATCAGGACATTATGAGGAACACAATGATGGTGGCAGACAGATAAGGAATCTCTTATCTTATCCTGGAAGCAAAAACGCCTGGTGAACTTAACAGAGTAATTCCAGCTTTAATATTCATGGAGTTTTACAGAACAGTTTTACATAAATGATGCCACTGAATCCTCACACTGGCATTAGAATATGCACATTTATTTTCTCTTTTTTAAAAATAAAGCAACTGAGTTCCAATGAGGTTAATCTGCTTTAGATAGCTCAGCTGGTTACAAGGCATTAGCTGAGCTCTTCTGACTCTCATTTTCTTTTTCCAACACTATTAACTCAAGAAAGGTGCTGAAGAAAAGTTACATTAAAAGCATGGCATTAAAAAAAAACATGGCATTTAATACTTTGTCATTTGTATGACACAAAATACCCTGTGGGCATATAATATACTCAGAATCTTTACATAAAACTAAATTATCCTTGAAAACTATTAAGTGATTTTATTCAGATTAATGTATGTGTTATGCTGATTAATATTTGCTGCAGAGGTTATTAACTACTGCGAAGAACATTTTCACCATTCTGCTAGTTAAATAAGCTTCCTCATTACAGAAACTAAAACAACATGTGGAATTAAATGGCAGCTTTAATAATTATAACAAAACCCAGATGTGAAGACATAGATTATGTGTCACGGAATCATTTTTCAGAAAAGTTATATTATGCATCAGTAGCCTTTTAGTATTAATAGATTTGTTTGATGATTTGTTGATACTTAAATATAGTTTATTGTTGGTGAGTAAGAGATTAGTACAAAGCTTAGAATAGAACATTGTGTATATATTTCAATATTGCCTGATAATGATTTTATTATGATTGTTATTAATAAAGCAATTTTTCTTTTTTATGATGAAGAATAAAGCATAGGGCTGGAGAGATGGCTTAGCAGTTAAGGCGTATGCCTATGAAGCCTAAGGATCCAGGTTTGATTCTCCATGTCCCACGTAAGCCAGATGCACATGGTGGCACATGAGTCTGGAGTTCGTTTGCAGTGGCTACAGGCTCTGGCGCCCCCATTCTCACTCTCTGTGTCTCTCCCTCTCGTTCTGTCTCTAATAAGTAAATAAAAATAAATCTTAACAATAAGAAGAAGCATGGAGATTTGTTTTGTTCACCATACTAAAAAGAGGATTATTCATGCGTCTTCTACCCATAAAGAGAATGAAACATGTGAGAATTAGTTGGCAATGGGCCTTTGCAACGTCTGGTAGCAGAAATGGCAGAATAAACTTCCACAGAACCCCTACTAGGCCATGGGGAATTTGTTCTAAGGGGATCAGCCTGACAGTGTTAGTGTCATATTGCTCTTTGTTGCCCTCAGTAGTTACAAATTAGATTACAGAATCAACGGTCAGTGAATCTCCTTCCTTTCCCAGGCTAACAATTTATCTGTGGGTTTCAAAAAGGACACAGAAGGAAGATAAGCAGTATACCTCTGCCATGTTGGCTGAAACTAGGGAGAACACTATCTTTTATTTCTTGAAGCAAATCCAAATTCCACCGTATAGTAGTTAGGTTTTTCTGTTTGTTTTTAATTTGCTGAATATTGTGATACTTTGATATCTTGTAGGGTCATGCTAATACAGAGACACTGTCCACCCCAGGGGAGCTACTACAGGACTCACAGAACCTCATGCAATACAGATAACAGTGGTGTCTCAGACTCACACAACAAGCCTTGTTTCTGAGCTTCATTCATCCCCAGTATTGGACCACAGGAGTCCACGTACACATTCCAGAGACCACCAATCTTATGTAAACTATCTGATCCTGAACAGGTTATTTGCCTTGGTGTCTATGTAAGTCACAATGAAGATGTGTACTCTTGCTTTCCCTCCACTTTTTGTTTCTGAACTACCTATGTGGGCCTGTACACTCTGGCATGGATGTCTCTTGCTCTTGGCAATGGGAATCCCAAAATTCTTGCATGCATGACTGTTTTGTTTTACCTTGCATGGCTTAAACAAATCTGAGGTCCAAATCTCCAGTTCTGAAACAAAATGTGGATGTTTTGTTGAGATGCTTGTAGAGCAAACAGAAATAAGTAAAAACACAGTCTTTAATTCCAGCTACTTTTTTTGAAATCTATTTTTATTAGATATGGATATATTTAGTATGTAAACAACACATGTTGGTACCAACCTTTCCCTCCTCCTTCCCTCTTTCAGAAGAGGCCTTCCTCATTGGGGATGCAGGTCAACCCCATGGGGATTGTGGGTCACACATTATGGGAGCAGCAGTCAGTTATGGGGAGAGGCAATGTCTCTGTGCAAAATGTCCCAACTTGTGGCTCTAACAATCCTTCTGCCCCTCTCTTCTGCAAAATTCCCTGAGCCATGTTGGGTGCATTTTAAGTCTACTTTAGTGATGGGCTCTTAGGAGCTTCTGGATCTCTGGTTTTGTAGAAGTTGAGTGTCCTCAGTGTCTATTTCCTTCACGCTTGTACTGATATTAGATTCACTAAGAAAGCAGCACTCTTGCTCATCTCCCCAATTCCTCTGTGGTTTCAGCTGGGGTCAGGGTGGAATGTACTGGGTCATTTACCTCCTCAGGTCCAGCTCCTGTCTGAAAAAGAGATGCAAATTCTCCACCAGAGACTGAAGTCAGCACCGGTTAAATGGGATAAACCTTTATTGATTTACACAGAATTTAAAGGGTGTAGACCCTCTTATAGCCCAAGATTAGTGGGAGCTTGACAATGGAAAGCAGAAATCGTTATCTGGATATGATTCTGACTTGTTTCCCAGGTCCAGATATGGAACTTTCCACTGAGCAGATCTGTTAGCCAATCCAAGAGCAGTTGGTTTCCCATCATGGCTGTGTGCCACTATTGCACTTGTGTGAGCATCATGTCAGGTTGTTTGCTTCTGAGTCACTTAGACTCTGAGTTGCTCAGACAGATGTTGGCCACTTTCCCCCGGTAGCTCATGTCGCACCTTTGAGCACTAGATGGGCTAATTTTCTGGGGAATGGCTCTCTTCTGGATTCCACCTAAGTCTCTCTGTGGTCCCTGCTGACTATGTATGGTGTCTTACTGTTAACCTCTGGTGGGTGATCAAGTGCTCTGGCATAAGTCTGTCTTGTTTGTTTTGAGATCTCTAGTAGGTCTCTCTGATCAACAGCTCATTGTGGATGTAGGCTTTTTTGCCTTGTTTTATACCCATTTTAGGAGGACTCTTTATTTTATTGAGGAGAAAGCAAGTTTTTGTCCTTTGGCCCATTCACCCTCTGACTCAGGTTTACAGGGATGTTGGTACCTAGTGGCCAGTCAGGATACCAGAGCAAAAAGCCTGTTTCCACAGCTCACACAGGGACCAGGCTTTCTCAAGCAAGGCACAATGGGACCTATTAGGACCAGGGGACTGGGAGGAGCAAGGGAACAGGGATCTGGCCTACTTACTCTACACTGCACCCACCAGCACACAGTCCAGCCCAGGGAACCTGGACCAAGGAACTGGGAGGAGCCAAGAAACAGGGGTCTGGCTTATTCACTTGAGACCGCTGTGCCCACCCACATACTATCTGCACAGGGAAGCCAGACCAGGGAGCTGGGAGGAGCCAGGAAACAAGGGTCTGGCCTACTCACTCCACACCACTGCACCCACCTGCCTCCAGCTACTTTTTTGTTATAAGATGCATGGCCTTATGCAAGCCAAGATCCAGAAAAATCAAGAGATATAGGAAATAAATGGTTTGTAAATATATGGACAAATCTAAAGAATCTCTGCCTTATTTCAGAATTAATATTCTATTACATGTATATAAAAACTTTAGCATCTTTAATGTCTTAATTTAAAGTCACTAGTGAATTACCAAGCCCCCTTGTACAGTGGTTCTTAAGCCTGGGTGATGGTGTTGCCTCTGGAACTGTTTAAAATCAGAATCGTTCATAGGCTACACAGCAGACCCTGAAAATGGTTATGATAAAACGTCTACTTGTTATTTTAACACCAGGTTGGCCACCACTGCTTTAATAATGCTTCTAACATCATCCCATTCAACAACCAGTCTATTAAGATTTTGGGATTCAGATCAAGAAAAGAAAAGTGAAATTAAAAAAAAAAAACTTTATATTTTGCTAGCAAAAGTAAGTAGCAGTATCCCTTGATTTTTGAGATTGTTGAAGGATTTCTCAAAAGGTCAGGGGCAGGTATGATGAACCACGATCTTCTAAGTTCAAGTCCACTACCATATCCACTGTATCACTAAACCTTCTCTTCATTTGAATAAGCACAATGGTTATTCAATCAAGCATCAACTGGGGCAAAGGTTGCATCCTACCATAGGTAGTTATAGCTGATGTGTTTTCTATATGCCAGAAGCATCTAACAATAATTAACTCTTTAATCCACAGAATAAATCTATAAAATGGGTTCTGGGTCCTAATGCTATCCCATTGTATATATGAAACAACTGTGGCTCACAGAAGATAAGCAACTTCTCTAAGACCACATAACTAGTAAATGAGAGAATGAGTATTAGAATCCGGGTGGTCAGCCCCCAAACGGACACTCTGTGACTGTATAAAGAGTAGCATTTGATAAATGCACAGGAATTGAGGGCACTTTGTGTGTCATCTCAACCTTCCTAAGGAAACTCAAACCCGGGGGCTTGAGTCATTTATTCAGTGTCACACGGAACAGTAAATACACTGAACAGCCTGTAATTTAGGACTCTTTGAGATGCAATAGTTATGGGCTAAAACAAGAATAGAATGTTTTGTATAAATCAATTGCGAGTCCAGGTATAAGATTGGCTTCAGGCACAGTTTGAGTCAAGGCTCCAAAATGCTATGGTTAGGACTTCATTGTGTCTGTTTCTATTGTACCCATGTGTTGGTTTCATTCTCTGTCCCCACATGAAGTTTCATGAGAACTCCACTCAGTCAGAAAACAAGCTCCTTCCCAATAAATAGCTAGAAAGCAGAAAGGTTTTTACCCTGACACCATGGGTCTACTCCAGAGCACCTGTGTAGGATTTGTAAAATACTGACTGGCTTAGCCTGGATGCAAAAGCTGACACCCAAAGACAAAAGGTGCCCACTTCCAAACAAACTCTAGCCTTGCCTGCAACCTGTAAATAACTGGCTATTTGCGAGTGCGCGGATGTGTTTTCAGGGCAGCTGTCCCACAGAGCTTTCTTCATCCACTCTAGCTTAGAAGCTTTTCTCTAGAACCCATGGAGAAAAACACAGCATTCAGCTTTCACTTGTGCTGCACTGGGGCTCTCTTCTTGTTCACCTGCTCTTCAGGTCCCCGTGCCCTGGGCTGAACACCCAGGAGCATCATGAGAGTACCTTGTTTCTCTCTGAGCATTGCCATGTCCCCTAGGCTCTGCTCCGGGATGCAAGCACAGGTTCCCATCTCAACTCCCACCCCAGAATCCTATTTGGGTTTTGAGGACACTTCTAGTGTCTCTGATCAGAAGGTTGCAAGTCTTTTTTATCTAGTATCCACCAGAGCCAAAGAAATTAGTGTTTCTCCTCCAATCTCGTCCCCTAGTCTTTTGCTGAGGACTTTTTTTAATCAAGATATGGGGATGGGGAAATGGGGATAAATCTTTACTGCTCCAAACTTCTCTTGATATTTTCTCTAGTCTTTCCATACCCCCAAAGAGCTAAAGTTTTCAAAAGCAAAATCTAAACTCAGAAGAGATTCAAGACTACTTTCCCAGATTGAGCACTCCCCTGACATGTGAAGAACAAAGAAAGGAAATAAACACATGCAGACCAATGGTTAGCGTTTCAAAAATACTTCCCATTACTCTACCATCTTATTAAATATTTACAGTGTGCTTAGATGTAGACTGAGCACTTTACACAACTTCTTTATTATGTCACTACTGCACAGCCAAGGAAACTGAAGTTGACAGACAGAAAGCAACTGGTCCCCTGTCTTAGGAAAAGGCCTCAAATATTCTCTGTTCCATTCTGTCTAAGGAAAAGAACACTGCCTTTTGTAGGCTCCCACTGTCAGCTGATTTGGGCAATAGGAAATAGATGGGAATTGGAGGACAAGGATGAGGAAGTAGCCAGGGTAACTCTCCCTCCACTTTTTAAGAATAAGTTCTATCTTTGGAGAAAATAAAAAGCTAAGATTTTTTTCCCCCATAAATAGGAACACTAGCTGGGCATGGTGGCACATGCCTTTAATCCCAGCACTTAGGAGGCAGAGGTAGGAGAATGGCTGTGAGTTTCAAGCCAGTCTAAGACTACACAGTGCATTCCAGATCAGCCTGCGCTAGAGCAAGACCCTATCTCAAAATAAATAAAAGGAATACTAACAATAAGAAATCATGTCCCAGTTACATGTAAATTAGCATGTTCTATAAAAGTAAATGCTTTCAAAATGACTTATATGATATGAATAATTAACACTTGCATTTTTCAAATCCCACATTATTTGCCAATGCTGTACATTTATAGATGCTGAAATGAATACCTAAAACTAAGTACATTTTTTAAATGACATGATTGTTTTCATCAGGCGACTCTGCTCAGGATCCTCGGGAGGTGCCATGACCACAGGAGCTCATGCCAACCTGAACAAGTAGAGCATGTTGCCAGTGACCAGGCTAAGAAATTGCTCCTGAATGCTGTGATGTAAAGAATCACAGGACTGATGGTGACCACACACTTCACTTTTCCCCTCGGTAGCATCTTCACAGTAGACAAATTCTGTAGCAGCTGCTGCACCTCCTCAGGGATGCCAGCTCTCACTAGATGCTAACACCACATCTAAGGCTGCGGCTCTCTGCTTCTGAGGAGTTGTGATAACGTCTCTGTGATAATGGTGGTCAACTACCCAGTTTTGTTTGAAAATAGGGATGTTCCTGGGAGGCAGTACTTTCTGTGTGAAAGTGGAGAAAGTTCTGGATAACGGGCCTCCATCCGGGTGACCCCTCCTTTTCCCCCAAACCTGCCACTTCATCCTGATAGCTGTAAGGAGTGCCTGACTAGGGCTGGCCTCTGAGCCACTCACGGTCCCCCATGTGACTTTTCAGCCTCTCTCCTGTGTCCAGCCCATTCTCCTCATTAAATTGCTTTCCACTGTAGATACGTAAATCTGCTTCTGGTTACCTTGACAGAATGGGGTTTTATTCTCATATTAGCTCTCTCCTCTTGACTCTTCCTACTTCAGACTAGGAGTGGGGCAGGGAAAACAGCCTGTTTCATACCGTTACCAGCTAGTGTCAAAGTTGGTATTTTTAGCAAAGATTGTGCTCCTATCACTACAGTGCATTCCATCAATAGAGCGGCACACTGCAACAGAGGGAAAGAGATTGCTCCACACCTGTCTGCCCCTGCCTGTATAATTTCTCCATCAGAAAGTATAATTTTACCTTCCGCTTGAAGGAGTACGGCATGGTAACACAATTTACAAATGAATTATTTTTAGCTTGAGCAAAGAAAACAGAGCTTCTGTCTGTTCTCCTGAAGTAGAATTGGAAGGAAAGGGGGGTGGGCTGCGGCTCCCTGTCTGGTGGGATTCTGCTGAGAATCCAGAAGCTTCGATTTCATGGGGAAGCAATGATTATACCTTCAGGAATGATACAGACCATCCAGACCAGGCTGAGAGTGCCGATTACTGGTTCTGTGTATGTAGCTCTCTTCCCTCCCATCTGATCAACAAAATACCCCCCATGGTGGAACCCATCTGTGTAATTCACTTTACCATGTGAAGCTATTGCTATAGTAACGGTAGGCCGGCTCTTTTTCTTTCTTTCTTTCTTTTCTTTCTTTCTTTCTTTCTTCTCTTTCTTTCTTTCTAACTTTTATGTTCCTTGCGGGGGCAAAATATGCATTCCCTATTTGAAAGAGATCAATCCATAGGTAAGAAATGGGCTGTTGTTGAACACAGTACAGCACAGTGATGTCAGACAAGTGTCAATTAGTTCAGATGAGAATTTGCTGGTTGTGACATGAACGGATTTCAAAGTGAAAGAATGTTCCAAGAAGCATGTTTCAGATCAATCTGCTTCTCATTTATATTTAATGTTCTTGCAACTGCTGAAGCACTGGATAATTCATGCTGAGCAATGAGCTAACAAGATGAACCTAACAGCTTCTAGAAGCTTTGGTCTGAGGTATCCAAGTGCACAGTAGTCTGCTTGCAGATTTTGTTTCACTGATAACTAAGTCATCAAATAACTTGAACTCAGGAGAATACAGCAAGAAATTGATTTTCTTCTATCACTTGTCCCCAAGCTGTAGTATGTGCCTCTTTCTTTAATGTTTTAAAACAGTTCTTTTAAATATTTATATTTATTTATTTGTAAGGGGAGAGAGACACGCAGAGAACGACAAAATGGGCATGCTAGGGCCTCCAGCCACTGCAAAAGAACCCCCGAATCATGTGCACCCCCCCCCCTGCATCTGTCTTCACGTGGGCACTGTGGGGATTGAACACTGGTCGTCAGGCTTTTCAGGCAAACACCCTAACCACAGAGCATTCTCTCCACCCCAGATGCCCCCCTTTCTTGCCCCCTTAAAGATGCATAGCTTTCCTGACATCTTCAGGAATTAAAAACTCCAGTCTGGTTTTGTTCATTTAAAACTTCAGCTGGATGTTCAACTTCTGCTTGCCCCCAGGGATAGCCAGGCCTTTAATCTCAGGACCCAGAGAGAGAGGATAAGCAGTAAATCCCCCACTGGAACTGGGAGGGGAAATGGCAGAGGGAGTGTGACCTTGACTCAATGTGTGTTCTGTTGATCGGGTCACAATTTGGTTGTCAATGGGGCCCTCGCTGCATGATTGTCTACCCTGGAAGCTCACATCCTCCACTCTTACTGGGCCTCTTCACGCAGTTGTCTGAGAGTTCTTGAGGTGTATTAACAAGAGAGCCAAAGCACCATTGCTTTCTGAAGTGCCAGTTGAATATCCCTTATCCAAAATTCTGGGCACTAGGAGAGCTTTGGATTTTGGATGCATTTAGATGATAGCATATATACGTATATGAGATACCGTAAGGCTGGGACCCAAACCTAGACATGAAAATCATTTGTGTTCTATGTACACAAATGTTAATATGCAGAGCCTAAATGTGATTTTATACAGTAGTATTAAGTAGCTTCATTCAGGAAACAAAGTTTGTGTCCACTGAACCATCAGCACCACTTGTGGCCTCATGTTAATGCCAAGAAAAGTTTCCGGGTTTGGAGCATGTTAGAGTTCAGCGTTTTGCATTAGGGGTATTCAATCTGTGTCCATCTAACCCACCTCTCATGCCAAAAAGGAACAGCAGAGTTGTCACTTCCCTGACACCATCCTTTGCTATTTGATCCGGATCCAGAAAACACTGAGGACTGATCAGCTGGCTTGGAGCCCATAGCCCACCCTATGACTGCTTTTCCTCAAGCCTACTTTAAGGGATATTGGAAGTGCAAGGTAGATGTCTCCCCTCACATCCCTGGCAAGAAGTCCCCACATCCTCCTCTCTAGAGCCGTGGCTCTAATCTCTAACTCAAATTCTTCCCTTCTGGTGTCAGGGTCTTGTCTTGCTGCAATTTAAAGGGTTTATACCCTACTCCTCCTTGGAAACTTACTTTTAGGGCTTTTAAATGCAATCTAATATAACACAAACTATTCATTCAACAGTCTGGAATAAAAAACATGATCCTCGATAAAACAGCCACAAATTGATGCAATTACATTTAAACACTGATGCAATGAGTGGGAATTTAACAATCTATTATTTATCAACACTATCCACAGAACAAATGGAAATACAGGCAAGTTGATTTTTATAATGAAAGAGCTTGTGTGATGGTTGCATGCACATATATGCCAAATCTCAGATAAGGCCACAAGGAATTCTTTTCAGCATTGCTGGCTTTGTGAGCTCTGCACCTTCTCCTGTTTAATTGCCAGCTCATATCATTCGTTACTCCCACTCTCATAAAGAAGCACTTTGGGTTTGCTTTATTGGACATACACGTCCCTCTATTTTATTCACTATAAGTTGGTTTTCTTTTTTTAACTCTTGGTCAAGTGCTTAGTTTCTATTCTTTTCTTTTCTTTTCTTTTTTTTTTTTTTTTTTTTGTATATTTTTTCACTACATTAAGATACTTATTCCAGGCAAGAAATTGCCCTTTGGTCATTTATTTAAACATATTCTTAGGTCAAGCACTGTGGTATAGACCCACAATTCCAGCACTTGGGAGGCTGTGGCAGTATCATCACAAATTTGAAGCCAGTCTAAGCTGCATAGCAAGGCTTTGTCACATAAATTAAATAGGTAGATAAAGAATAATTGTGTGGGGCACGCCAGGGCCTCCAGCCACTACAAACAAACTCCAGATGCATGTGCCCCTTGTGCATATGGCTTATGTGGGTACAGACAATTGAACCTGTGTCCGTTGGCTTCACAGGCAAACACCTTAACCGCTAAGTCATCTCTCTAGCCATTTCTTTTCTTTCTTTCTTTCTTTTCTTTTTTTTTATTTTTTGGTTATTTTGTTTTTCGAGATGTTTACCTGCTGAGTACTGGGATTAAAGGCTTACACCGCCATGCCCAGCATTGATTCTTTATTTTCATATATTTTTATTTATTTATTTGTGTGTGTATGTGTGTGTGTGAATGTGTGTGTGTGTGCATATCAAGGCCTCTTACCACTGTAAACAAACAAAAAAAAAGTGCTTGCATCATTTTTTGCATCTAGCTTTAAGTGTATGTTAGGGAATTGAACCCATGCAGGCATGTTTTACAAGAAAGCACCTTTAGCCATAAATTTTTTAAAAGATCTTTTACTATTTTATTTGAGAGAGACAGAAAGAGGCAGATAGCCAGGCATGGTGGCGCATGCCTTTAATCCCAGTACTCGGGAGGCAGAGGTAGGAGGATCGCTATGAGGTCGAGGCCACCCCAAGACTAGATAGTGAATTCTGGGCTAGAATGAGACCCTACCTCACAAAAAAAGGGGGCCTGTGGAAATGGCTTACCAGTTAAGGCGTTTGCCCGTGATGCCTAAGGATCCCAGTTCAATTCCCAAGGACCCACATTAGCAGATGCATAAGGGAACACGTGTCTGGAGTTCGTTTGCAATAGCTCAAGGCCCTGGTGTGCCAAATCTCTCTTTCTCTCTATCTGCCTCTTTCTCTCTCTCAAATAAATAAATTAATTACATTAAATAAGCAAAACTTAAAAAAATAAAGAATAACTTCATATGTTCTGTGTATACATACAGTGTTTTCATTATTATGTTTTATGCTAATTTTGATTTCTAAATTGAAAAGGACTTTTAAATGATTTTGTTTTTAACTGCACTGTACTAGGAACATGTTATTTTTACATTTTGAAATTATTCATTTTTTATAATTATCTAATATATCTTAATTTGTGTCTCCACCAAGGGTATTCAAGAACCAACAAACATATTTTGCATATGTCAACAATCTCCAGCTCATAAGTTTTCCAGATGGTTATTAAATAAATAGGGATGGTCCATGGATTACTGCTTCTTATTTTAGTGGTTCTTTCCCGGACTTTGCTTTGTTTGCTGAGGCTGACAAGGACTGACTAAGGGAGTGAAGTCTCCTGATCCTAGTGTATTTCTGTTTGTGTCTCCTTGGAGTTCTCTTCTTTGTATCTTAACTGTGACTTGCACTTTTTAGCAATGAATTGCCAAATGCACTTTGACCTGAATGAAGTTTCTATTGCCTGATACTAAGAGTGTGGCCTAGTATTCCTCCCTCTGTCCACTCATTCCCCCTCCTGTCTCTACTTTACTCATTTATATTCTCATCCTTAGTGTTCGTCTTGGTACTGTTAAATCCCTTATGGTTCTGGTCCTTGATTTGGGGACCAGATGGATTAGATTTGTATTTGGCTGGCTTACATGTGTCCAGGTAAAAACTTTCAGTCTTTTTCAGCCAATAGGTTTTATGTGCTTTTCTGGTATGGAACACGGGGTTAGATATTGCTTTGTGGTTCAATCTGAAAATCCATCTCTTTTTTTAATTTCACTTATATTATTCTAATTTTACATTCATGTTGGTGAGTCTGGTAACCTCCTCCCTGTCCTCCCCCCTCCGAAGGGACCCTCCTCATTGGGGAATGTGGGTCGTGCATTGTGGGAGTAGTCAATAGTTATGGGGGAGAGGCAAAGTCTCTGTGGGTAATGACCCAACTTGTGGCTCTAACAATCTTTCTGCCCCCTCTTCCGCAAATTTCCCTGAGCCACCTTGGGATCATTATTGTCCTACATTATCTCTTTTAAGATGTAAAGGGAGTGCTTTGTTAGGTGTAGATAAGAGAGCTACATGCTACTTTTATTCTTTTATTTGTTAATACAATTTCATAAAAGTCCCAACTATGTGATCTATTTCCTTCACTAACATTTTATTATTAAAATGTACATCTAATGTATAGAAAGTCGTGTTTTGCTCCTAATGGTTCTATTTGTGATTATTTCGTGTTATTCATAGGCTCTTGCTTTTGTGGTTGTTAGTTTCCTGCTAGGAGCAAATTTTCTCAATCTCTTCTTTCCAACGCTCTCTTTCTCAAGTCTATTGTAGTAAATTTAATTAGCTTTGTTAAGATTTAAACTTATACTGCTTACATATGTTCATATGCCTATGATATTATTTGACAATTTTAAAAGGTAAACTTTTGATGAAGAATTGGTTATTTGCATAACCCTAAATCTTGGTGGTGTTCAGTGGTAGCATTCTTGTCAGGTATGCATGAGGCCCAAGCACAAGTGCCAGCAAGGCAAAAGCAAGGATAAACTAGAAAACATACTAAGCCCGCCTTAAAGTGTCTCCTTCATATACTACTTATTACTTGCAAGGGAAAAGTAAACGAAACAAAGATTACAAAGTGGAAAGGTTAGATATTTGGACAAGATGATCAAAACTGATATTACCTATCAGTGTCAGGTGAGCTTCACATGCCCTCAGGTGTGAAGTCCTGAGAAGGTCACGGTATCACCTGTGTAATTTTATGACCAGAAATACAAAACATGGAGACATATATAATGTGCATGTATATGGACTATTCCACCAAAAGTGAAAATGAAGAGTTTGTGGGTGACAGTAATCTTCCAATGTCATAAGAGGAAGGAAAGGAAATGTCCCACATTAAAGGAGTCTCGCCGGTGATGGCCACTCTTCTCCCTGCTTTCCCTCCTCTCTTCCCTTTTCTTCCGGTGTTAGACAAGTGTTTCCATTTAGACTGACATCTGGTTCCCACATTCTCCTGAGACTTACAATTACAGCTAAATACTCTCAGTGCTCACTGTCAGTCCTCTTGCTATGGTTTCCCAATTGACTTGTGATTGGTGGAAGGTTCCTCCAAGTAGATTTCTTAGGAAAGATTTGTGGGAGAAATATCCTCTGAGTGCTTGCATTAAAAGATAGTTTTCCTGGGCTGAAGAGATTGCTTAGTGGTTAAGGCACTTGCCTGCAAAGCCTAAGGACCCATGCTCAATCTCTGTCCAGATTCCACATAAGCCAGATGGACAAAGGTGATGCAAGCTCAAGGTTGCACATGTGTACTGGGTGGCACAAGTGCCTGGAGTTCGATTGCAGTGGCTAAGGCCTTGGTATGCCAATACTTTCTCTCTCTCTCTCTCTGTCTTGCTTTCTCTTCCGTACAAAAAAAAAAAAAAAAAAAAAGAGAGAGAGAGAGAGATCGTCATGAATTTGAGATCAGCTCGAGACTACATAGTGAATTCCAGGTCAGCCTAGGCTGGAGCAAGACCCTACCTCAAAAAAGAAAAAGAAAAATCTAGCTTTCTATAGCCTTGATGCTTGAAGGACAGTTCTCCCAAAGATAAAATTTTTACACTTGGTAGAAATAGTTCCATTGTCCTCTGGCAGTAAATGTAACCACAAAACCTTCAGTCAACTGATTTTCTTTTACTCCCAAACAAAAGACTTTCCCCTCCTGTTGACTAAACACAGACTTTGTGCTGCAGGCGGTGTAATGTTCATTTACTTTAACTGGATCTGTCTTTGTATTGATCAAGCTACGCTAACTTCCTCTGGAACACAATGCATACATTTAAGACTCCAGGAGGTTTCTTTGGTATTATATCTTTGAGTACTTATTGCATGCCATGCCTTTATGTTGGGTTTCTTTTAACACCAAATGCATGTACATTGGGTGTCCTTTTTCTCTACAGTTATCATGGGACAAAATGGAGATAGTCTTCCCCAGGTTGGCTGTTTTGGGCTCATAACTCTGTGCACCTCCCAGGTTCCATGTGGTCATCAGAATACATTGCCATATCAGCCTTCTGGGATTGGACTTCGGTTCTCTAAAAATGTGTGTCCTTGGGCTGGAGAGATGGCTTAGCAGTTAAGGCGTCTGCCTGCTAAGCCTAAGAACCCGGTTCCAATCTCCAGGTCCCACGTTTAGCCAGATGCAGTGATGCAAGGGCACAATGCCGCACTTGACCACAAGGGGGTGCACACATCTGGATTTCGTTCACAGCAGCTGAGAGACTGCTGGAGAGCCCATCTCTTTCTGTCTCCCTCTCCCCCTCTCTCTGTCTGTCTCTCTCTGTCTCTCTCCAAAAATAAATAAAATAATAAAAATAAATAAATAAAAATGTGTGTCCTTGTTTTCCTGTTAATGGAGTGAGCAGTGGTCTCTTGGTAGCCTATCAGGAGAATGGGAACTGCATAAGAAGCTAGGACTCTCACTGGATTTTAATCCAAATACTTCCCTCTCTCAGTATAACAAAACAATCCAATGGCACAATTTGTTATGGCTAGTATTTCTGGAAAGTACTACATTGCTGTTATTGCTGCTGTTGTTTTGTTCTGTTTTATGTTTGTTTTTTTTCTATAATTTATTTATTTGCAAGCAGAGAGAGTGATAGAAGAGAGGCAGACAGAGATAGAATGGGCATGCCACTGCAAATGAACTCCAGATGCATGTGCCCTT
Organism: Orientallactaga sibirica; assembly: GCA_036365145.1. NCBI lineage: Eukaryota > Metazoa > Chordata > Mammalia > Rodentia > Dipodidae > Orientallactaga > Orientallactaga sibirica. Next base: position 2,275,242 of record JAEOAD010001605.1, read on the forward strand.
ATGCATCTGATTTACGTAGGACCTGGAGAACTGAACCGGAATCCTTTGGCTTTGCAGGCAAATGCCTTAACCGCTAAGCCATTTCTCCAGCCCTGTTTTATGTTTTAAAATCAGAAATCAGGACACCTGGTCTCCCTTTTGACTCTCAGGACTTCAATATCATCATCTATAGAACAAGATCAACAAGATGTGGCTTGCAGGATTCTTACAAGAATTAGAATATGAAACCTATTGATTGTGGTTTAGCACATGCAGCTGGGAGCCCTTGATCTTTATATAATCTTAGCCCTTTGTTTCACTCTTTCATTTAAAGACAATCAATATCAATGGAAAGCAAAATTTGATTTTTGAAAATTTAACCTATCCCATACTGAATTATAGAAAGACAGTTTTTTTTTTCAAATTTTGTCTAGCTTAATTTATTTATTTGAGAGCGACAGACAGAGAGAAAGAGAGAGAGAGACAGGCAGAGAGAGAGAGAGAGAGAGAATGAGAATGGGTGCACCAAAAAAAATCCCTTCTTTGTTTTAAATCAGTTTTGAAAACACAAATTTCATGCTCTCTGTTTCCTATATCTCATAATATTTTTACAAATCAGATTAAGAAAAAATACCTTATTTTAGTACTGTCATATAAATTAATTCCTTCAAGAAACACAGTTTGAAAGGTAGTTTTAAAAACTCATTTAAATGTTGAGCGGAGAGAGAAAAACAAGATACAGTGAAAGTACTACAGGTTTGGAAGTCAGGCATGCCAAGCCATGTGACTTGGGATTAAGCTACAAAACTCTGCAGACTTAACGTTTCTCATCCATAAAATAACATTTATCTCTTTTATAGGACATTAAATTAAATGAAATAAGAGATATGAAGGGACTATATAACTTTAGCTATCTGCCCAATGTTCTCAGTACTGGTATTATAAGACCAGCTCTGTGGTTATTCATGCTCGTGAGTAGATTCCTATAAATCCTGCATTCAGTGGGGATCAGGGTAAGAGCCACTTGAAATCCTGATGATAACCTTTGCTTGAGTGTTATCTAAGGAAGCCAGGGATCCTTGTACTTCCGACAGCCCATTTTGCATGAAGAGTTTCAGCATCCTGTTAGCACAAGCAGACATCCATAGATGAGTTCAGCTGGCACTGAGGCCCATAGTAAGAAAGTGAGAGCACGGCGCAGGAGGGATAAGACTTATCCGCCCCATTTCTATGGCAGTCAATTGACTCTTTATTGTGACAGCTAGGGAAAGGGTTTTAAAATTTGTCATTTCCCAAGCATTTTAATAGCCTTTCATATGTGGCTCCTGCACTCAGCCAATTTCCTGTCACCTTGAACCACTGTGAGAAAAATGCCTTTCTTTTAAAATTACTGTGGATGTGAAATTCTTAAGCTCTCTGGGAAGTCGTGGTCTCACAGAATTCCCTATGCAATATGTTATAGCTGTGATTTCTGAATAATACAATTATAAGAAGATACATATATAAAAACAATTTCAGTGAGAAAGTGTGTTATGTTTACATCACAAAGAACATGTGAAAACAACATTTGTTATTCCATCCATGCCTTCTAGACACAGCCTGTGGTTATTTCTCAGTAAACTCAATCCCTCCTAGATACTCCATATGCCGTCGAGATGAAGTCAGTATTAGACTAAAGTGATCACTGTGTTCTTTGTTCAACATCTGCCAGGTTTACTTTATTTTATCAGCATTTTTTGAAGGCAATCTTTTTGAGTGTCTACAACTCACTCTGGAAAAGAAGATCGATGGAGTTGAAATCACTTTCCTAGGAACAATTTCTAGAATGTGAAGCGTTTCTTGACTTTCAAGTCAGCACTAGTTTGAACAGTCATTGCATGCTCTACATGCTAAACATCTGTTTCTTATCACTCATATATCCGTTTACAGTATTGGAGAGCTGCTTCACAGTGATTTGGCTAATGGATCTATGGTACAACTTGCCAACAGCACAAGAAAATGCCTTCTACAAAATGGGAACTACACTGAATCAGTCTGTTCTTATCCAGGATCACGGACACATCTGCCCTAGTCCCCTCTCTCAACATAATTCTTTGACTGATGGCTTTATAATTTGAATTAATGATAAGGTTTATATAATTTAGTTTGCAGGATTATGAAAGGACTGTGAGATAAAGCATTCAGACTGAAGAAAAAAGTAGAGAATATAAAATGATGATATTGTTCGAGGGGATGGATGACAGTATTTGTGTCCAAAATTTCCTCTCAGAAGAATTTTCGTAAGGTACTGAAAAACTGTATGCATGTTTGACAGGCGGTCCAAGTGCTTGCTTTGGAAGCTTGATAGGTTGACTTAACAAATGTGCTGTCATGATGAATGACCAGAACATCCATCAAAACAAACAGCAATGCCCAGGACGTTGTGTGCACAGCCGCCGTATTGGCCCATGTCAATACATAGCCCTGATTTATAAAAAGATCGGATGTTGGCAGCATGAAGACATATAAAACTGTGTTATCTTATCAGAGACCTTCAAGAAAACAGCATGGAGAGGACATAAAATGTTAGGACCACCATCAACAACTACCCAGGATGTGCACTGCCCAACTGTAGAGATATCATTCAATTATAGTGAGCAACAACTATATCCTTCCATAACTAGTCATTCTCGTGGCAAAGAAAGATGCATTATGTCAGCCAGATGCAATCTCTGGACTCACAGTATCTCAGTAGAGGTGTTTTCAAAGCTTCTGGTGATAACATTTGAGTGAGTAGACTTTTGAGTCTAACCCCTTAACCATTCGGTCATCACAGCCTTATGTAAGTGACTTTCTAGAAGCACAGATAATTCTCCCCAGCCCGGCTTTATATATATCAGCTGGGTATCTTTTCACACATAGCCCCTCAAGCATATATTCTGAACATACCACTTGTAGGCTAGGTGCATGTCATAAATCTCTGAGTTTTGTAAAGCACACCAACTAGCTTGCTCACACATAAATAAAAGCCTCATTGATAAGCCTCACCCTTTCCAGGCAGTAAAGAACTTCCTGACCTATGAATATTCTTGGTACAGGAGACAGGGTGGTTTTCTTGTCTCTGAGTGCCATGCCCAGAAGCCCATAGACTAACATAATTTACCCTGAACCCTGAGAAGCTAGGAGTAATTGAGGCCGTGTGTTCTTTCAGTGCTGTGTAATACAAAGGCCAGGGAAAGGCAAATTTGAGGAAAACTTCATGCTGAAATGATGCTATCTATGTCTTTGTATCAAGCAGTAAGAGTCAGCTTTAGTTATTATATAAGATAAAATAGGCAGCCTAATTCTGTAAGCTCCTAATGTCTTACAGAAATGAGTGAATCCTGGTTCTACCCCTGGCATGGTGCTTGGACCTCCTGAGTATGTTTTTTTGTTTCCATTTTGATGCTATAATAAAACTTAATGCTTGGGATTAATAATAGGGTTAATGAGATGTGTATAATGGTCCTGATACAGTTCCTAGCATGTGTTAGGTGACCAGTAAATAGTAGCTATTACTTTTAAGAATGAACTATAAATCATAAGAGCAATTGCATGGCACTGAGTAAATGAGTATATTCATGTGTGTGAAGTGATATTTATAATATGTTTGAAAATTAATCTCAATTGTATAAGTTAGCAGAAAAATGCATTCTTAAAAATAGATTATAATGAAGTTAAAGTCTACTTTGCTCATACTTAGCTGCTCCTTTTTAATTCCATTTTCTTCTCTACTTCATAAAGGCAATTTGTGTCATGAAATTTTTTTTAAAATTTTTTATTTTTTTATTTTTAGAGAGAGACACAGAGACAGACAGACAGAGAGGGAGAGGAAGACAGAGAATGGGCGTGCCAGCAGTCTCTCTGCTGCTGTGAATGAAATCCAGATCTGTGCGCCCCCTTGTGGGCAAGTGCGGCATTGCGCCCTTGCGTCACTTTGCATCTGGCTAAACGTGGGACCTGGAGATTGGAACCAGCGTTCTTAGGCTTAGGAGGCAGGTGCCTTAACTGCTAAGCCATCTCTCCAGCCCTCATGAAATTTTTTTAAATAGTTAACCATTGTACTAGCCTTTCCATGACTGTGACAACATACCTGAGATAAATGAACTTAAAAAGAGGAAAAGTTTCTGGCTCACAGTGTATGGTGGAGCAAAGCTACTTACCCACAGTGATCAGGAAGAAAAGAAAGAACAGAGAAAGGCAGGCATGTGAGTCCTAATGTCCCCTTCAAGGACATGCCCCAGTGACATAATTTCCTTATACTAAGCCCCAACTTTTAAAGTCCCACCACATTCCATCAGTGCCTCAAGGCAGTGACCAAGCCTTTAGCATGAGAGACTTTGGGGAACATTTAAGAACTAAACCATATAAACATACATATATGTAAAAGTTTACACTATTAAATTGAGGCATTTCAATTAGTGAGCACACTACATTTGATTTATCTACCCTTGAGAACTGTAACCTATAATGAACTAATAATGGCATTTTAACTGCTTCTAGTGTTTCACTATTACACACACTGCCATGAATATCTTGTGCAAAATTTTGTCAAAATTTAAAATATACCCGGCTGTTCTTTTTTGGCAAATTCCTGGGTATTGGAAAATTCCTTTCTAAAGTGATCACGTTAGTTTACATTCTCACCAGCAGTTAATAACCCTTCCTATTTCCTCAAGTCCTTGCCAATGTTGACATTTTTGCAGCTTGGTTAATGAAAAATGGTATGTTGCTTATTTAACCTTTTCTGATAAATTCTTCCATTATGTCTCTTACATTTTAATGTTTTAATGAAGTCATTATGGTATAGAATCTATTATAATCTGTGGCAGGTACATTTACTAATGTTTCTTTGTTTAAATTTAAAAACTTCATTAAAAAATATGGGGGAGGGCTGGAGAGATGGCTTAGTGGTTAAGGCACATGCCTGCAAAGCCTAAGGACCCCAGTTCGATTCTCCAGGTCCCACATAAGTCAGATGCACAAGGGGATGCGTCTGGAGTTTGTTTGTTGGCTAGAGGCCCTGGCACGCCCATTCTCCCTCTCCCTCTCTCTCTCTTTCCCTCTCTCTGTCTCTAATAAATCAAAAAATAAATAAAATTTTTTAAAAAAATATGGGCCTAGAAAGATGAGTCAGTCATTAAAGGCACTTGCTTACAAAAACCTGACAGTCTGGGTTTGTTTCCCCACTATCCAGGTAAAGCCCGATGCACAAAGTGGCACATGTATCTTAAGTTTGTTTAGAAAGGTAAGATGTCCCAGTGCACCCTTCCCTCCCCCTTTTTCATTCTCTCCCTCTCTCTCTCTCTCTTTCCCTCTCTGTCTCTTTGTTTGGACATAAATAAATATTGTTTAGTTTACATAATCCCACCTCACCACAGTCCTTTGTCTTTCCTCCCTGACCTCCCTCCATCGAACCCCTCTTCGCTCCGACAATTTTCACTCCTGTTTTGATGTCTTTTTTTTCTTCTCCATTGTGCAATTGTGCACGACATGGTGATGGGCCCAATATTATGCAGGTTTCGTGCAAGTAACAACAGCCACTGTGAGGTCATGAATGCAATCACAACTGTGTATCTGGAAAACAGAATTCCAAAGCACTCCTGTCCATCCTTCAGCTCTTAGGTTCTTGCTGCCCTCTCTTCCACACCGGTCCCTGAGCCTTGGAGAGTGTCTCGTGTAGTGCTGAATACTCAACTATCACTTCTCAGCACTTTGAGGAATTTTGAGTCTCCACAGCTATCACTGCTATCTGAAAAGAGAAAATTCTTTAACCAAACATAAGAGAATTACCAAAAAAAATGGGCATAAACAAATATTTAGAGAACAATTTAATGGGCATGCCTGCTGAGTCACAGCTTCCACCTCAGTTGTCCAGTTTGCTTAATGGCTTTTGCATTTTGGGAGTACTTTCTTACTCGAGTATAAACATATGCTCTTTGAGTTTAAGTTTGAATTTTGCTTTTCCTTTGTCTGCAATAGAGTTGGACTTGCTTAATGTAGTGACATGGTTGGTCTTTCTCCCTGTGTTAACCCGGCTGTTATGAAAGTATTAAGTAGCATTTATCCTTTCATCCTCATAGGTCAAATATCCACACGTAAATGAACCTCTTCCTGGGCTCTCTGTTTAGATCCATTCATCTGTTTATTTCTGCTTAAATGCCACTTCATTCTCCCTCGCTTTCTAATAAACTTTGATATCCTGAAGATCAAGCTCAGCTCATTTGCATTCTTTTTCAGGTTTTTGTTGTTGTTTTTTCAAGATAGGGTCTCCATCTAGCCCAGCTGACGTGGAATTCACCCTGTAGTCTTAGGGTGGCTTCAAACTCATGGTGATCCGCTTACCTCTGCCTTCTGAGTGCTGGGATTAAAGGCGTGCACCACCATGTCTAGCCTCAGGGTTGTTTTGATTATTATTATTACATCTTTAGTATTTCATGTACATTTTAGGTTGTTTTGAAATTTCTATGAATAGCCTGATGGGCTATTGACTGGGAATGCACAAGATCTTTAAGACAATGTATTTTCCTTTCAATGACCATGGTATCTCACTATTTATTGAAATGCTACTTAATAATGTCCTTCAGTGGCATTTCAATTTTTTTTCTTAATATGGGTCCTATTTTTCTTGTCAAAACAAGTTTTATGGGCTGGGAAGCTGGCTCAGCAGTTGCTTGATGGACTGGGTTCCATGTAAAGCTCAATGCATAAAATTGTGCGTGTGTCTGGAGTGCATATGTAGCAGCAACAGACACTGGTGCACCAATTCTCATTCTCTCTCTCTCTCTCTCTTTGTCCTCTTGCAAATAAATTCACAAGAATATTTTTAAATGTATTTCCTGTTACTTCTTTATATGATAACAACTTGGAAATAAAGAAGACATTGATTTCACATGTAGATAACATATCCCTTCCACGTAATTCATGCACTTTCACTTCTTGTCATGCGTTTTTTAGACAAACAATTATATCATCTACAAAGAACCTCAGGTTTTATTTCTATTTTCGTGTCATCATCATGCATGTTACTTCTTCATGAAGACAGACATATTGCCTTATTCTCATAGGAAAGAAACATCGCCCTAAAAGCCAGAATTCTTGTCCTCGTGCTGGCTTAGCTTGCCATGCCTCTAATGTTTCACCTGTAAGTATACTCTTTGCTAGATATTTCTGATAAATAACTTTCATCAAGATAAGGAAAGTTAATTTTTCCCTGCTTTATTACTGTGTATATTTTAATCATGTAGAACTATTTAATTTTTAATTTCTAATTAGTTCTAACTGCTTGCAATATATTTCCTGGGTGAAATATTTGTCCTAATCTTTCCAATGATAGTATCAAATTCATTTTAAGCAGTCTATTCCTGCTTTATTGACTCTGATTATTTTCAGACTGTTCTGTTTCATCTTTTGTTTCCTGGGTGGTGTTTGTCTTGACTTTGAACTTCTCTCTCTGCTGTGATTTATACAGATGGACAGCTGTCTGCACACAAAGTCTTCCAGGAGCAGAAAGAAGGGGAATCAGGCTGCATAGTTTCCAAATGAGCACAGGGGAAGGAAGGGTGCTCCTGCTGATGTCTTGGGACCTGGTCTTATAGGCTTGGTGCTTTATCCCAGGAAACAGATACTGTTGCCACAGCTTGCCTGCTGAGAGATGGGAGGGAGAGAAGGAAGAAGGGCTGGAGGGAGGAAGAAAGAGACACTCCAAAGGGCTCACCAGCCAAGGAAATTTTACTATAATAACTCAAGGAAACATCCTCCTGACTGTCCCTTGTCATCATACAGCCTCTGGTTTCCAACATGGCTTGGCTTGAAGCACAGTTGACGTCATTCTCACTTTTGATGCCTCGGACTTCTGCATATGTGTGGGGTTGTTATTTGTCACTTTGAAGTATAGTATTGTTGGTTATAATTTAGGGCTTCATCAGTTTTTGAAAAAATATTTCCCTTCCTGGGGGCTACTATATAGTTGTAGTCACACACACAAATATATATACACACAAATTAATTTTCAGAGTTTTTGTAACATGTCAGCATTCAGTGTGTGTTCACCTGATTATTTTGAAACTAGTGCAGCCTCTCTTTAATTTTTTAAAAATGTTTTATTTATTTATTTAAGAGAGAAAGACAGGGAGAGAATGGGCATGCCAGGACTTCTAGCTACTGCAATTATACTCCAGGATGCATGCACTATTTTGTGCATCTGGTTTTATGTGGGTGCCAGGGAATCAAACCTGGGTCTTTTGGCTTTGCTGACAAGCACATTAAACCACTAAGCCATCTCTCCATCCCCAGCTTCTCTTGCAATCAGAAGTATTTATCCACTGGAGACTATTCCTAAACTTGAACCAGATATTATGAATTACAAAGGCATCAATTGTTCCTGTCAGAGGGCAGCAGAAGACTAGGTCAAATAGGATTTGATCTCAGGAAGGCCTCCATTTTAATCTGAAGTCAGGGCTACAGTTGACATTTGAAAATTGAGAATTGTTGTGTCTGGGTCTCACTAACTTCATTTATTAATTTTGTGACCTTGACTAAGTTACTTGATGTTTTCATCCTCCATTGGGTAGTTGTGAGGGTTGAGAGACAAAAAAACATACATTGGAGACAATTCAAATTTTGTGTATGGAGCTGGTTGTTCTTGACTTTCTCCAATTGTCTCTGATTTTCCACCCATTACACCAGGATTTTCAAGTTGTTCACATATTGTCAAATACATATTGCCTCTGTATTAGTCATCTTTCTAACCCTGTCCGGAAATAGCTGAGGTAATTAACTTATGTAGATAAACAGTTTATTTTTGGTCCATGGTTCTGGAGGTTCCAAGATAGAGTGGCCCCACTAATTTGTGCTGCTGGCTGGATACCTCTACATGGCCAAAAGAAAAAAAAAAAAATCTTATGAACCAGAAAGAAACACAGGAAACAAAAGTCATGGAGGCCCTATACCCACCCCAAGGGCATGCCTCAATGATCTAAGAATGTCCGTACAGGCCCCACCCATAAAGGTTCCACTGCTTCCCTTGTAGATGATTGAGTCGTTAATACATGGACTCTTGGGGGCCACTTATTCAAGCCTCAGCATCTACATATCTAGGAGCATACTTGATGGAAATATCTCCATGTTATCTCAGAAAGTCACCCACACATACTTTGGAATATACAAGTCATATTGACTGAAAGAAAACACCGTGCTGCGGTTTTTTTAGAAGGAGGCAGATGTGGGCTGTAGTCTTCATTTGCTTAGTCCTAAACCCTTTCTTGAGACACTCAGAGTTCCTTGGTAGTTATGTGTAACATGTGAGGCTATAGCTGCTCCTGCAGTGATTTTATTCGACTTGAAGGATTGAGACCAGTCTACTTCTCATTAAAACCCTGCATTGAGAGGGATGGTGCTGCTGATTAAGACCGTTTCCGAGAAGATTACTGGACCATTCTAACCAGAAGACTGTCCTGGGTTCTTACTGTTCAGTACATCAGCCTTTGATTAAGTCTTTCAGTCTTGCTAAATTGCTAGTATATTTTCACATCTGCCTGTCCAGATTGACTGAGGGCTTACCAGACTAAAAATGAATGCATCATGGAATCCTGCCCTGAGCACTGGTTCCTCTCTCAGGGTTACTTTATGCTTGCCATTATTGGAAACCATGCAGCTGAGCCCTTGCCTCTATTGAGGTCACGAGTCCTGCATAATGAAGGTCATAAGGCACATCACATTCATAAACCACAAAGGTCTTTCCCGAGTGAGGAGATTTCAGACATATTGCTTTCCAATTGCTAACTCTGTGGGATTTTGTTTGTTTGCTCGTGATGTTTTGTTTTTAGTGCTTTTAAAAAACTTGGTTATACTTCTCTGAAAAGTCTATAATTCTGTGCTGAATTAACATAAATCTCACACAATGAGACCTCTGTTTACTGGATCAAAAATAATATCAGTTAGGGCAAGGTTGTTATGTTGACAAGATTTTCCTTTGGTACTTCTTGTATTTGCAGACAATAAAGTTAGAAGATGATTTACTTCTGAGTAATTTTGAATAAAGTTCAAAGTATTGGGACAAAAATTTGCTTTTTGTTAATGTTCACTGCTTTTCTGAATGTTTATTTGAATTGTTTAAGAGGCATTGTGCTATGATGTCCACCTTACAAAAAGTTCATTTCCTATGAATATTAATAGCTAGCATATTCATTAAAGGTCATTGAATATAAATAGTACTTACATGGAAACTGAGGGCATCAAATAGCTCCTGCACTTAAAGCGTATTACCAACTCATGATGTCTGACTCTGCTAATGGGATTTATTATTTAAAGAACAAACATGTATTATTAACCATTAAGCACCTTGAATCTTGAAATCTAGATACTTGAATTCCAGAAATTGAAATAATGATATAATGGCCCTCAGATTTGAACTAGAACCTTCACAGTCTCTATGGCTCACCATAAAGCTGTGTGGGTTCATAAAATACTGACAAGAATAAGAACTTGTAGAAATCATCCCAATGTCACCAAAGAAAACTTGTCTAGACCTGTCAGCTGAAGATATGATATCTGTAAAGAATTGCACTAGGCTTCTTATATATAATTGAGAAAGAGATATGAAATCACTTTGTAAATGACTGCTAAAATTGTCTCATATTTACCTCATTATGAGCTTTCAGAGCAATTCAGAAAGAATATTCCTTGCCAATACCTGAGCAGGTTGAAACTACTACATCAATCTTGCCTGTGGACCAAGATGCTCATTTTAACCATAAGCTCTCATACTTGTGCTATAAATACATCCTAATGGCAAAGGCTCTTGAAATAATGTATTTTACTCTACAAATTGATGGGGTGGGAAATCTATCTCGATATATTAGATCTCTCCATTTTCCTGTGTAACTCATTGAACATTCATTCTTTCAGCCTGTTATCTATCAGCTGCAAACTCTTGAATTCTAGTTTTATGTGGCACTATGCAACGTGCTTGGCATATAATCTTGTAAGAAAGATACCCTGACCTCAGAGAACTTGCTACCCTGTTCATGAGGCTGTATTAGGTTCTATAATTCCCAGGGGATAGAAGTGCATTTGGGTACCCATTATAACTGAACAGGACTGTCTCCTAGTGAGACTGTTGTCTGAGAGTGAGAAGAATCCAGCTTAGCTTATGGCCAAGATATGGCTCTGTCCCTCAGCAAAGAGTCCTGGTTGGTCCTCCATCCCCATAGTGAATAGGGTTCTTTCCCATGATACTTCTACAACAACTGCCATTTCTGGCTAATTGCCCACCCCTTTTCTCTGGCTCTTGAGTTCTACCTACTTGAGTCCTCAGAAATTTGCCTAAACATGGCCTTTCCCTTACGTCATCTTCACCTATTCACACTCCCAACATAACTATTTCTTAGGTCACAGTTAAATATCTAATAAACATAGTGTGCTCAGTGCTTCATTTCTTCAAAGCAGAAAGCTGTCTTCTGAATATAATATTCAGCAGGCTTTGATATGCATGAAGGCAAAAATTTCTTCATACAGTGGTGGTATAATGTTGCTTTATTTCTGTACCTGCCATCAGTTCAGCAAACTTTGGCAGAGCTTATAAGTTTATTTTTATAACATTTAACCCTTTTTTGTCTTAACATTTCTGAGTCCTTTGACACTTTTTCAAGATGTCCAACATGGAGGCATTCAATTCACACAAAGTGCTGCCTTCAAGTAGAACATGTTTTAAAATGACCACCGCAAACCATCGGCCTTTATCACCCCCCAATGGAATTTGTGCTGGAGTCTTAGAGATTCCTACTCAGCATATGTCCACAACCAAATGTCAGCCATTCCACATTCCCCCAGTGGTTGATGTGTGTGGGGTTTTCTTGATACAAGGAGTACAGATCCACTTGAGTTTTTCAGTTAGAAAAGGCTAGAAGTAAGACTGCATGCATTAATATGAGAATACCAATAAGAATATGCAGTAAGAAAATACAAAGCTGTGGTGATAGGAATCTCTCTGTGGGCTACACCTGAGTGGAACCCAAAGCTCATTCATCACCCAAGTGTTCTGTAGTCCAGAGCAGCTTTCATCTGCTGCAGTACCTTCAGTGTGGATCCTGTCCAGTGCTCTGCTTCTGACCTAGCAGCCATTTGCTTCACTCCTGCCGCCTTCCTTCAGTTCTTCTCTTTCTGCAGCATTCATGTGACTCATTTATATCTTCATGGTGTCTGCCATCTGAGGCTACTACACAGCCAATGACTAGTTGATGATGAGTTTGCACTGGGATGGAACAACAAGTACCTGGGTCTGGGATAGATGGCGGTGAGCACAGTTCTGTTCAATCCAGACCCCAGGGCTGCCTTCCTCAGCAAGGCAGTGAGAATGGCCATGCCCCTTAGAAACTGCCATGCCTGCTAATCTCTGTTATTGCACCATCATCTCCCTGGACCACAGTTAGCATTAGTTGTGACTATAACTGCTCTCCTCTCTACTGCCCTCTCCTTACCTATGAGCCAGTAGGACATTTTTAAAACCCAGTGCCATGGGCTGGAGAGATGGCTTAGTGGTTAAGGCGGATATCTGTGAGGCCTAAGGACCCAGGTTCGATTCTCCAGTTCCCATGTAAGCCAGATGCACATGGTGGCACATGCATCTGGAGTTCGTTTGCAATAGCTAGAGGCCCTGGAGTGCCAATTCTCTCTCATTGTCTCTCTCTCTCCCCTTCTCTCTGTCACTAATAAATAAATAAATAAAAAATCTTTAAAAAAAACAAATAAATAAAATCCAATTCCAGTCTTCATTTTCTGCTGAAAAACAAACTCTAAATAAGGTTTAAAACTTCTGGTATCCAAGAGCCCACGTCATCTCTTCTGAGGGGGCTCATGTCGGCGAGGATTCTGTCCCTTCCTTTCTTTGGTCCAGCCACCCCAGCTACCTTGTTGCTGCTCAGTGCAGCCAGCTATCTCCTTGGCCCTTTCACATATTGCACTTCCCAAGATTATTCTTCCCTCAGATATTCACAGGCTCTTTCCTCAAAAGCTTAATCTGACTCTATATTAAGTTATATTTCTTCAACCCATTGCTATCTCTTTGATTTCCTTACATTGTGCGTCTAATTCTTTTTTTTTTTTTTTACTTACCTGCCTTCTCTGCTAGAATTTAAACTTCACAATGGCAGTACTCACAACAATGCTTAGCACAACGTCAGTAGGCAGTACATCTTTGTCAAACCAATGTTTAAGGGAATAAAGGAAAAGGTACTGGGAGGTGGCCAGGGGGATGTCTCGGTGGGTAAAGTGCTTGCCACACAAGTGTGAAGACCTGAGTTCAGTTTCCCAGAACCCAGGTCTATAATCCCAGTGCTGGGAAGGTGGAGACAGGAGGATCCCCAGGGCTGGCAGACTAGCTCATGTAGCCCAACTAGAGCTCCGGGTTTAGTAAGAGACTGTCATAAAGTAAGATGGGAGCAATCAAGGCACTCAATATTGACCTCTGACCTCCACAAGCACACACACACACACACACATGCACACATGAATCCATACATATGTGCACATATGAATGTGCACACAGAAAGACACTGTGGGCATGAAAGGACTGTGAGGGACATGTGCAGAGCAAGCTCCTGGAGGACATGGATGAGCAAACTTAAAGGCAATGGTGAGTTCTAAGATTTTTTTTTTTCTGTTACTTTTGCCCTCAGAGGGATCAAACCCAGGGCCTGGAGTGTATTAGGCAAGCATCCCTAGAATTGAGCTGTACAACCATGGGTTCTATGTTTTGAAAACAGAGTTCTACTACACTTTTATTTATTAGGAAAGATTTGACTTCTTAGAGACCTGAAGGCTAGAGAAAAGGCATTCCCCTTGTGCTCGAGCACGCAGGTCCAAGGGAAGAGAAATCAGGTATCTTGGAGCAACTACTTATTGTGATGTGTTTGGGCACAAGTAGAAGAAAACTCAGACTCCTGAGTAATAAGGTGATGCATCAGATCATCTGAAAGGAAGCCCACAAGAAGGATGTGTTCCAAAGGCAATGTATCAGGTTCCTAACAACACTTTGCTCAGGTTTTGCATAGCTCTGCCCTACATTTTCTATTAGCTTCATCCCCAGACAACAGGATGGCAGCTGCAGATACACAGTCCAGACACACCAATGTTCAGAAACACAAAGATATTTTCTCCCTGGATATAATCTTCAAATAAACTTCGAGAACACCATCAACAGCATTCTTCTCATATCAGACTGGCAAAAATAAATGGGTCATTTAGCCCGTCCTGCATAAACACTGACTACCTTTGTGGGGTGTGTATTTCAGCTTTATTTACTCAGCAAAATGAGAGTGGCACAGAATGTCTGCTCTGGGAATCATGCCTTTTCATATGTAGGTTTTCACTCTTAATATATTAATTACATAGTTTGGTAGGGTTCTCTATGCCATTTCCATACACACGGTACTTTATTCAAATCTTCTCTCCCAGGTTCCCCCTCCCCTCCCCTCTCTTCTCCTCTTCCCTATCACCAGACATATTTCCCATTCCTGTTAGTTTCTTCCTTTACTTTAACACATTCATCATTTTTCTTTAGTTTAGATTCTAAGTATGAGGGAAAACACACAATGCTTGTCTTTCTGTATTTGTCTTATTTTAGACAGCATGAAAATTCTAGCTCCAGCCATTTTCCTGCAAATTTCATAACTTAATTTCTTCATTATGGCTGAATAATACTCCATTGTATATATAAAGAGAGCACATTTTCTTATCCACTCCTCTGCGGATGGGCTCTAAGATTGAATCTATAAGTTGGCTACTATAAATAGTACCACAATGAACTTGTATGTTCAACTATCCCCTTTTGGGCTAATTTCATTTCTTTCAGGTATATACCTAGGAGTAGTATACCTGAATCACATAGTGGTTTTTCATTTTTTAAAAATATTTATTTATTTATTTATTTATTTATTTATTTATTTATTTATTTGCAAGGAGAGAGAGAGAAGAGAGACAGAGAGAGAGAGAGAGACAGACAGAGAGAGAGAGAGAGAGAGAGAGAGAGAGGGGCATGCCAGGACCTGTAGCCACTGCAAATGAACTCCAGACACATGTGCTCCATGTGCATCTGGCTTACGAGGGTCCTGGGGGCCAAACCTGGGTCCTTTGGTGTTGCAGGCAAACACCTTAACTGCTAAGCCATCTCTCAACCCCAGTTTTTCATTTTTTAAGGAACCATAGTGGCTATGCTAAGAATATAAGTATTTTATGTCAAGCTAAAGAGTTTGAATATTGTCACAAAGTCGATTGATAGATAGTGATGATTTTATAGCAAGGAGATTGCAGAATCTGTTCCCCTGTGTATAAAGGACACTGCATGGCATTGTGAAGAATGGATTGAAGGGGAAAGAGGAGGAGCTGTTGAGATCACTGAAGTATAGCAATGAGAAACACAGAATTTGAACTAAAATAATAGAACTGAAGATGGATTAGGAGATTCAACGAGGTTCTAGAATTCTGGACACTTCTATGAGATTTTGACCATGAAATGAACATGGGGTCTGAGGCAGAGGAAGACTAAAGGATGTGCCAAGGTTTCCAGCTTGTCTAACTCAAGAGGATAGAGCAATTTGTAGGGATGGGAAACAAGGAAAAGGATTTGATGGGAATTTAATGAACACTGTACTTGATGCTCTCAGATAGGAAGGGTAATTGAAGTTCAGATTTAGAGTTCAGGAGAGATCTTACTTCCTGAGCATGGAATAGATGAGAGTCATAGTGCTGAGTGTATGACAGAGTCAAGGTGCATAAGAAGTGGTTCTTCACAATTTTGGTGACATTTTTAGAAATGTAGAAACAGGGCTGGAGAGATGGCTTAGCAGTTAAGGTGCCTGCCTGTGAAGCCTAAGAACGCCCGTTTGAACCTCCAGGTCCCATGTTTAGCCAGACGCAAAAAGTGACGCAAGGGTGCAATGTTACACATTCACCACAAGGAGGTGCATGCATCTGGAGTTCATTCACAACAGCTGAGAGGCCGCTGGTAGGCCCATTCTCTCTCTGTCTCTCTCTCTGTCTCTCTTTGCCTGTCTCTCTCTCTATCTCTCAAAAAAAGAAAAGGAAAGGAAATAAAAGAAAAGAAATGTAAAACAATCCTAACTAATCTCTTTGAGTTGCAGCAACTAGCTAAATTTTATAAGTCCAAAACAAGATGAAGAATTTTGATGAGGGGAAAAAGGAGAAGGCTCTGCTTATGAAGAGGAGCAGAGTAGTGGAGATGCAAATTACTATTTAACTAAAACTAAGAGCATTAGAACTAGCAAGGAAAAGAACTGAGTTAGATGACCATACTATATTGATTAAAAGCAAATAAATAAATAGGGGCTGAAGAGATGGCTGAGCAGTTAAAGGAATAACTTGCAAAGCCTGAAAGCCCAGGTTCAGTTCTCCAGTATCCTCCTAAATCCAGATGTGCAAAGTGGAGTATGCATCTGGACTTCATTTGCCATGGCAAGAGGCCTGGCAGATCCATTCTCATCGTCTCTCTTTCTTTATCTCCCTTTATCGCTGCTTGAAAATAATTAATTGAAAAATAAACATTTACTATTATTTGTGTATAAAACAAGTAGGAGAGCTTCAAGATTTTTTTTTTTTAATAACTGAAAGAACAAAAATCAGATAATCAAGGATAATGGTTGACCAGAATTGAGAAGAGAACAAGGGAAACATCAGTTTTAGTCACATGAACTTTGAGAAGTAGGTCATTTGGTAGACTAACTGAAAAAGGAGAAAAGCCAAAGCCAGAGATGGGGTCACCAAGGTCCTTGTGCACATCTGGTTATGGGATCAAAGTCACCAAGACTACAACTGAGTAGTCCTTGGCATACACTAATGATCATTAAATTAAATTATAAAAGACTTTCTTCAGTTGGATTTGAATTAATGATCAATTAGATAAAAATCAATATGAACCTAACATCCCATGAATTTCCAAACATTTAAGCACACTAAAAATATTTAAAGATTTTTTTCCATGAAAGGAAAAGAATCTGAGACAACAGAGAGAAAAAGAGCTACTATAAAAGTAAAAGAACCATTTTACAAAGGAAGTGGGTTAATGACTCAGAGGTAAGAGTGCTTACCATGTAAGAATGAGGTCCAGAGAGGGCTTTCAATGGCCAGAGTTCAATCCACAATACACTCATAAAACGTTGTACATAATCACACATGACTATACTCAGTCCTGTGGAGAGTACAGATCCAAGAATTGTTGGAACTCCCTGGTCAGCTAGTCTGACTAAAGACATCCAACATTTTCCTCTGCCCTCCACAGACATGCAAATAGGATGCATGCATCTGCTCACACACACATGCACTATACATGCACAAAGCAGACAACACATACTATATTCAAAAAGGAAGACTCAGCACTGGAGAGATGGTTCAGTATTTAAGGCATTTGCCTGCAAAGGCTAAGGACCCGAGTTTTATTCCTCAGTATCCACATAACACCAAATGTACGAGGAAGCACACAAGTTCATTTGCAATGGCTAGAGATCCTGAGGCACCCATTTTCTCTGACCTTCTCTCTCTTTATTTCTCTCAAATAAATAAATAATTTTTTTAATGGAAGAATCAATTTCCAGGTAAGATGGCTGCAGAGGAGTCATGCCAAACCAGCCTAGGAAGGGATTTAAGGAAAACCAAAGCAAAATACACTTTTCTTCTGAAAAGTAAAGGTGTATATGTTTTTCAAGGCCACAGCAGAGAAGCAGGAGAGACCAAGGTCTACCAGAAAGGAGGAAACCTGCCAGAATCCTACTGAGACACTTGTGGCTCTGATCCACCTGATTGGGTGCTGCTGAGCTGCAGGAGCAGAGACCAAACAAGGGGATTTTCCAACCTCATCAGCCTCCTTGCAAAGTCAAGAAACTGGAAGGGGAGACTGCAGAGACCCCATGAAGGGGATACAGGTGGGAACAGCTGAGCAGTTTTCCAGTACAACTCCAGGCATCCTTCATTTTCCTATCCCCCAACCATCAGAGCTATGAACCTCTGGAGAATGCATTCAGCTCCGGCAGCAGAGCATCCAGCACAGCTGATCAGAACACCAGATTCTCAGCACAGCACGGATGATTGAGGTGGACACTCAGCATTGGTGAGATTGGAAGCCACCCCAAAAGATAAACTGACAAAAAAGCAAATACATAGGCCTGCACTGGAAGTGCTAATCTCTCTTTCCATGTCAGGGCAGGTTATGGGTTATATATCCTTGGTTGGCTTTACCATTCTCAATTAAGCTGTATTTAGGGGTTGACTATTGCTTCCTTTGATGCTTTCAGATTCATAGGGCCTTTCTTTCTTTCTTTCTTTCTTTCTTTCTTTCTTTCTTCTTCTGTCATTAGTGGAGGCAGGGTCAGATTCAGACCCAGGCTGAACTGGACACATTTCAGAACAGAAATCTCAACCTCCCAGCTGATAGGATTAAGAGTAGAGCAACACACACCCTCAGGGATTTTGGCTTTATGAGATTATCTGTTTCAATACCTACACTTGCATGCACTGTGCTCATTTTTATTGAATGTGTATATTGCTCAGTTGCATTTTAGAATCTTGCCAGTAAATTGCTCCACCCAGCCCACCAGAATACTTGAACAGCAGACAAACTCAACACCTAGGATTACTTCTGCAGTTGAACTGCAGTACAAGAGCTACACTTGGCACCTTAAACTCATACTCTGAAGGTACATGAAGTTGGATTTCCTAGTCTAAGAGCACCACAGATAATGAGAAAACCCGAGCATCAAATCAACTCAGGATGCAAAAATCTCTACATTATAATAGAAGAAACACAAAGAATCAAGACAATACAATCTCACCTAAAATTATAAATCCATTAGAAAAAACAACAAATGAGACTTTCAGATGAAATGGCTGAAAAAAATTATTTTATCTATATTCAAAGAAATCAAAGAAGAAATCAAAAGAATCAAAGAAGAAATCAAAAGAATTAAAGAAGAAAACAAACTACTGAAGGAATTCCAAGAGAACACAGAAACCAGCTTAATGAGATAAAGAGGTCATTACAAGACATGAGTAAGGAAATAGAAATACTAAAGAGAAACCAGGCAGAAATACTAGAACTGAAAAACATAATCAGTCAGATAAAAAACTCTGTGGAAAGTCTCACCAGTAAAATGGATGAAGGAAAGAACAGAATATCTAAACTAGAAGACCAGGTGGCAGATCTAATATAGTCCAACAAAGAGAAAAACAAGCTAATAGGAAGGTATGAAAGGAAATTTCAAGATATTTGGGCACTATGAAAAGATCAAACATAAAAATTCAGGGTTTAGCAGAAGGAGAAGAATTTCAATCCAGAGACATAGCATGTGTTTTCAACAAATCAAAGAAGAAAATTTTCCCCAAGCTGGGAAAGAAATGCCAATGCAGATATTGGGAACTTTTAGAATGCCAAGCAGACAAAACCTGGACAGAATCTCTCCTTGTCATGTTATAATTAAACTACTAAACATTCAAACCAAAGAAAATATATTGAAAGCACTTAGAGAGAAAAAGCAAGTAGCCTATAAAGGCAAGCCCATCAAGATAACAGCAGAATACTCAACACAAACTTTAAAAGCCAGAAGGGTTTGGAATGAAGCATTATAAGTTCTGAAAGATAACAATTGTCAACCAAGATTACTTTATCCTGCAAAGCTATCTATCAAAATTGATGGAGAAATAAGGACATTCCACAACAAAAACAGGCTAAAGGAATTTATGACCATTAAACCAGCTCTACAGAAAATACTTGAAGGAATCCTTCATGCTGAAGAGAAACCAAAGCACACACATGAGGAAACAGGAAAAAATAAACCATACTCAAATAACACTTAAAAGAAGAGAGTAAAAGGAAAACACAAAGCACTACAAAACAAGAAGAATGGAGAGAATAAACACATACCCTTCAATAATAACTCTTAATATCAATGGCCTCAATGCCCCAACCAAAAGATACAGGCTTACAGACTCGATTAAAAGGCAGGATCCTGCTGTTTGTTGCTTCCAGGATACTCATCTCTTAGTAAAAGATAGACACTGTCTTAGGGTGAAAGGATGGAAAATGGTATTTCAAGCAAATTGGCCTTGTAAACAAGCAGAGGTTGCTATCCTAATATCTGACAGGATAGACTTCAAATCAGCATTAGTGAGGAAAGATAAAGAAGGTCACTTTATACTGATGAAGGGAACACCCCAACAGGAAGACGTTAGAATACTAAACATATATGCACCTAACATGGGGGCTCCCAATTTCATCAAACAAACAGTATTAGACTTAAGGTCACAGGTAACACCAAATACAGTTGTAGTGGGTGACTTCAATACCCCACTCTCATCAATTGACAGGTCATCCTGGCAAAAAAATAAACAGAGAGACATCTAGATTAAATAATGTCATGGAACAAATGAACCTAATAGATATCTACAGAGCATTCCATCCAAATGCTGCAGAATATACATTTTTCTCAGCAGCAAATGGGATATTCTCCAAAATAAACCATATATTTGGACACAAAATAAGCTTAACAAATACAGGAAAATTGAAACAATCCCTTGTACTTTATATGACCACAATGGTATTAAACTACAAATCAGCCACAAGAAAAACAACAGAGAATACAGAAACTCATGGTGACTGAACAGAACACTATTGAATGATTAATGGGTCATTGAAGAAATCAAAAAGGAAATCAATAAGTTCATAGACCCAAATGATGATATGAAAATACAACATACTATAAGCTTTGGGGCACAATGAAGGCAGTCCTAAGAGGGAAATTTTTAACACTTAGTGCTATATTAAGAAATTAGAGAGTTTACAAGTAAACAATTTAATGCTCCACCTTAAGGCCTTGGAAAAAGAAGAAAAAGGCAAAACAAAAATAAGTATATGGGAAGAAATAATAAAGATTAGAGCAGAAATTAATGAAATAGAAACAAAAAAATCCAAAGAATCAATGAAACAAAGAGTTGGTTTTTGGAAGGGATAAACAAGATTGACAAACCCTTAGCAAATTTGACCAGAAGAAAGAAAGAAGAGACAAAAATTCATAAAATTAGAGATGAAAAAGGCACCATTAAAAGTGATACCAAAGAAATTCAGAGAATCATAAGTACATATTTTAAGAATATATATGCCTCTGAGTTTGAAAATCTGAAAGAAATGGATGATTTCCTTAATTCATATGACCTACCATAATTAAGTCAAGATGAGATAAACCATTTAAATAGATCTATAGTGAGTACAGAGATCCAAGCAGTTATAAAAGGTCTCCAAACTAAAAAAAATTCCAGGCCCAGATGGATCCATTAATGAATTTTACCAGACATTCCTGGAAGAACTAACACCAATGCTTCTCAAGCTTTTCCATAACATAGAAAAGGAAGGAATTCTACTGAACTCCTATGAAGCCACCATCACCCTGATACCAAAACCAGACAAAGACAGAACAACAAAAAAAAAAATTACAAACCAATTTCCCTCATGAACATATATGCAAAAATTCTCAACAAAATATTGGCAAACATAATACAAGAATATATCAGAAACATTATTCACCCTGACCTAGTAGGCTTTATTCCAGAGATACAGGGATGGTTCAATGCATGCAAATTGATAAATGCAATACACCATATAAATGGACTGAAGGACAAAAATCACATGATCACCGCAATAGATGCAGAAAAGGCATTCAACAAAATCCAACATCCCTTCATGGTAAAAGTCCTACAGAAACTGGGAATAGAAGGAATGTATCTCAACATAATAAAAACTATTTATGACAAACCTACAGCCAACATAATACTAAATGGGGAAAACTGGAATTTTTTTCACTAAATTCAGGAACAAGACAAGGGTGTCCACTGTCCCCACTTTTATTTAATATAGTACTGGAAGTCTTAGCTATAGTAGTAAGGCAAGAGACACTTATAAAAGGGATACAAATTGGAAAGGAAGAGATCAAATTATAATTATTGGCAGATGATGTGATTCTATACATAAGTGACCCTAAAGACTCTACCAGCAAACTATTAGAGCTGATAAACACTTTTAGCAATGTATCAGGATACAAAATAAACACACAGAAATCAGTAGCTTTCCTATATACTAACAACAAATATACAGAGGATAAAATCAGGGAATCTCTCCCATTCACAACTACCTCAAATAAATAATTAAATAAATGAGTAAATGACCTTGGAATAAACCTAAGCAAGGAAGTGAAAGAGCTCTATAATGAGAATTTTAAAACACTCAAGTGAGAAATTGCAGAAGACACTAGGAAATGGAACGACATCTCATGTTTTTGGATTGGAAGAATCAATATTGAAAAATATCAATCTTACCAAAAGCAATCTACACATTTAATGCAATCCCCATTAAAATGCCAATAGCATTCTTCAAAGAAATTCAAAAAAACAATCCTAAAATTCATTTAGAAGCACAAAAAACCTCTAATAGCCAAAACAATTTTGAGCAACAAAAATAAAGCTGGTGGTATCACCATACCTGGTTTTAAGCTATATTACAAAGCCTTAGTAAAGAAAGCAGCATGGTACTGGCACAAAGACAGACACATACATCAATGGAACAGAAAAGAAGACCCAGATGTTAATCCAAGCAGCTACAGCCATTTGATTTTTGACAAAAATGCCAAAAATATTCATTGGAGAAAAGATAGCCTCTTCAACAAGTGTTACTGGGAAAACTGGATATCTCTATATGTAGAAGGATGAAAATAGATCCTTATATCTCTCTATGAACAAGAATCAGTCCAAGTGGATCAGGGACCTTAATATCAGACCTGAAACTTGAAAATTGCTGGAGGAAAAGGTAGGGGAAACCCTTCCACATATTGGCATAGGCAATGACTGTCTGAATATAACCCCAATTGCTCAGAAAATAAAACCACTAATCAACCACTGGGATCTCATGAAATTACAAACCTTTTGTATAGCAAAGGACACTGAATAGATCAAAGAGGCAACCTATAGAATGGCAGAAAATCTTTGGTAGGTATAAATCTAACAGAGGATTAATATCCAGAATATACAAAGAACTCAAAAAACAAAACAATAAGAAATCAAACAACCCAATTTAAAAAATGGGCTATGGGCTTGGGAAATTGCTTAATGGGTAAGGCCCTTGCCTAAAAAGCCAAAGGACCTAGGTTCGATTCCCCAGGACCCATGAAGCCAGACACACAAGGTAGCTCATGCATCTGGAGTTTGTTTACAGTGGCTGGAGGCCTTGGTGCACCCATTCTCTCCCTCTCTCTCTCTCTCTCTCTCTCCTTCTCTCCTCACTCTCTCAAATAAATTAATAAAATAATTTTTAAAATGGTCTATGGAACTAAGTAGAGAGCTCTCAAAGAAAGAAATACAGATGGCATATAAACATATAAAAATGTTGTACATCCTTAGCCATCAGGGAAATGCAAATTAAAACTACTTTGCTATTCCATCCTATCCTGTCAGAATGGCTATCATCAAGAAGACAAATGACAATAAGTTTTGGCAAGGATTTGGAAAAAGGGGAACCCTTCTGCATTGTTGGTGGAAATTTAGTTCTAGTATAGCCATTGTGGAAATCAGTGTGGAGGTTCTTGAGACAGCTAAAAATAGATTTACCATATGAACCAGTTATAGCATTCCTAGGCATATATCCTAATGACTTTTCTCACTGCCTTAGAGATACTTGCACAACCATGTTTATTGCTGCTCTATTCACAATATCTAGGAAATGGAACCAGCCTAGATATCCCTCAACAGATGAATAGATAATAAAGTTGTGGTACATTTACACAATGGAGTTCTATTCAGCAGTAAAGAAAATGAAATTATGAAGTTTGCAGGGAAATGGATGGATCTGGAAAGGATTATACTAAGTGAGGTAATCCAGGCCCAGAAAGCCAAATGTCACATGTTCTCTCTCATATGTGGATCCTAGCTACAAATGTTTAGACTTGTGTGTGAGCTGGAACCAAAAATCAGTAGCAGAGGACAGTAAGCTAGAAAAAGGCTGTAAGGGAGGTAGGAGAAGGAAGAACTTAAAGGGATGGTATTGTATATATGTAAGTGGAAGAACAGATTACAAGGAGAAAATGGCCTAATCGAGACCAGAGGAAAAGATTGAGTAAAAGAAGGGTGGGGGGAGGGTCAACTGAAATTCAGGATATTCTGAATAAGACATTTGAAAGCCTATTTTTTTGGATCATGGCACATCCAGAAGCCATAGATTGTTACTAGAAAATTGTCAGTGCCACAGATGGGATACTTTCCAGTGAGTTGTTGGCCAGGGAGGTCCCTGTTGCCTCCAAAACGTAACAGGCTATTGCCAAGGCTATTGGTTTCCCTTGAGAAACAGATGCTAAGACCCTATTGCTGAAGACTTCACAGGCTTGGGCTGCAAGGTCACTGAGAAATCAAGCTAGGGCTGAGCTTAAAACCTCCGCTCTGTAGACCAGCCAACTGAAGCTGGAAAAAGCTCACTGCATGCAGCCTTATGGGAGATAGAAGTCATCAGCAGTGAAAACAGTGGACACTGGAAAACTCAAGTTTGGCCAGACAGGTCAAATGACCAAATGGTTGCAATAGTGGCATATCTGCTCTGAGGAAAAACAACTGCTCTCTAGTTGGACTGGAGGCCTACTCTATGGGAGGGAATACATGCCTGGTACTGAAAACCAAATCAAAAGCCTGGGGAGATCATGAGCCTTAGGGGTATAAAGCCTGCCCTTGTCTGGCTGAATGCACATATTATGCTCATAAAACTACCCTGTAAGCACTATACTTAATGTTCATATTCATTTATTAATGCTACTCTCACTTTTGGTTAGAGAAGCTTCTCTTTTCAGATGGCTGTGACCACTAGGATGACCCAAAAGGCAACATAGTGCTGAGAAGAAGTGACAGAGGAGTGTCCAGCACTGAAACATCTCTATCACACCCTTCAAGGTTCAGGGTCCACTGCGGAAGAGGTAGTGGAAAGAATGTAAGAGCCAAAGGAAGGGTACCACTCTTTACAAGGCAACTGTCCAGACAGAAATTGGCCTCAATATCCATGACCTCGCGGTGCCTAGCAATACCTTCACAAGACCCTCATAATAGGAGAAAAAGATGATGACATCAAAATAAAAGAGAAACTAATGGAGAGAGGGAAGGGATATGATGGAGAGTTGAGCTGTGAAGGGGAAAGTGGGGGAGGGGAAGGAATTGTCATAGTTTATTGTCTGTAAGTATAGAAGTTGTCAATAAAAAATTAAAAATAAAAAAGGGAGAATCAGAGAAAAGAAAAAGTTGCTTTCATATGGTTATTAATACAGAAGGGTACACACATTGATACACGATGTATGTCACTCTTCCATGGAGCAAACAAATGAGACTCCAGTATTTTGGTGCCACAAGTATAGGGATTAAGGCACACAAGAATCAGCTCTAGGGAGTAAAGTCTGGACTCTGGCTCTGCTGCTCTTCTGATGTGGCAGGTCTTAGCATCTCATTCAATTATGTGCTTAATAAAAGCCTCCCTGAACAACACTTGTGGGCAGGTGTCATGTCATTAGACAACTAACTGTTTTAGTCAGGAGGAAAGGAGAAAGATAAGAAAAAAAGTGGATCTTTAAGGTAATGACAATTTGACTACTTGCTGCCAGTTTATAAGCATGTGATGACACACATGAACATACATGCACACACAGATCACATAATGGCCCACGTTTTTTGTTTAATACTACATGTCCAGCTAGGATTTCTGATGTAGTAAATAATGGACATACCACTCAGAGGAATTCTCTCTGATAAGGAGGAAAAGAAATTGTGTTTTATCCTAACAATATTTAATATTTATTTATTTGACAGAAAAAGAAGGAGAGAGAGAATTGGCACTCCAGGGCCTCCAGCCACTGCAAACAAACTCCAGATGCATGCGCCCCCTTATGCATCTGGCTTATGTGGGTCTGGGGAACCAAACCTGGGTCCTTTGGCTTTTCAGGCAAAGTCCTTAACCACTAAGCCATCTTCCAGCCCCCTATCAATATTTAAAACAACAAGGAATGGAATCTATTGGAGAGTGACATAAGCAGACCCCCAATCAATAATTCCTATATTGATGAACCTGACTGGAAGATCTTGCAACAAAAATAAAAACTTAAAGGTTTTGCAGCTTACTACATTTTGTTAGACAAGTTTAATGTGCATAACTACATATAGCACAAGTGCAAAAGAAGACATATTGTGCAAAGGTAATGAGGTTAAGTATATTAAAGGGAAAATGCTCTGGTTTATACTGGAGTGATCGATTAGTAGGAAACCCCATGTGCATTCCAAGATTATTGACCCATGTCTGTTACCAATCTATGTTAGCACATACTGTAGTATTTGTAACAACACAAGAATCTGACAGATACATGAATTGATTTAGCATTGATTGTGCTAGAAGCTGTGCTATTAACAAGAAAACTGTGGGATTATTTGAGGTTTATTTCAAACTCAAGTGTGAGAGCAAAATGAACTGGTCAGACACACAGAAACTGCTCACATTCAATCAGCATATACTGACTCATGCTTCACTCTGAAAAGTATTTTAAGAAGACTTCTGAAAAACAGATAAACCAAAACAGATGCATTCAGAAAATGGAACACGAAGTAACACATGGGAATAAGTTAATCGAAAGTAGAGAGAGAGTGTGTGTACAAAGTGCAATCAGCCCTCTATCTCCTGGGTTCTATGCATTCATCCAACCGTGGTTCTAAAACATTAAGAGCAATTCATCCATATCAAATATATATAGACTTTTTCTTGTCATCATTCTCTAAAAACTACAGTATAACAACTGTTCACATAGCATTTCATTTTATTAGGTATTATAAGTAACCTTGAAATTATTTATTTAAAGTATATAGAAATATGTGCACAGATTATAGGAAAACATGGCATCATTTTACATAAGGGACTTGGATAGCTGCAGATTTTGGTATCTATAGGTGTCATAGAAACAATTCCATGTGGATCCCAAGTGGCAACTGTATATAGTATTGAAAATTTACTATGGGTTACCATGGTATATTAAAGGTCTCAAGGGCAATGCCAACAGAAGTGATTCCACAGGCCACATGCAACACCTTCATAAAATACAGTTCTCCTACTATGATTGTTTGGATAGATGGATATGTTGGGACCATCAAACTACCCTCTAAATATCTATGTTTACACCCATAGGTTAATGTTTCTCTCAGCTCTGGTCAGAGAAGCTTCTTTTTGCAGTAGATGGTGACACTGGGGAGACTTAAAAATCACCAAAGTGCTAAGAACAAGTGACTACTGAATGCTCACTGCTAAATGGGGCATCTATATCAGCTCAGGGAACATTGCAGAAGAGGGGATGGAAAGAATGTAAGAGCCAGAGGATGGGAAGGGGTGTTGTGAAATGCTGTGTTCTGGACAGGACAGCAGATTTTGGTATCTGCACAGGACTGGCACAATAGTGGGCCCTTCAACATTACATCAAAGATGGTTGAGGAGCTCAAGAGGCCCCCATCCCTCCCTGAGGAGCTAGCTATTGGCAGTTAATAGTTGCTGAGAAAGGGGGAAGACATTTTCTTTAAGTGGTATAGCCACTGGTAAGCTGCCCATTCTCTAGTAAATAACGACACCCCCATGCTTATGCAGGGAACCCTAATTAGACTCAGTGGATCACAAAAAAGTATATCAGCATAGAAGCAAACAAGTTGGGATTAAGGGGTTCAGCAGGAGGACATGGGGGACAACAGAAGATAACGGAAGGTGAATATAATACTTGAACAAAAAAATAATAAATAATTTTTTTAAAAAGTTTCTTCTCTCATTGGACAAATTTCATCATTTCATACATGTTTTCTTTAGTAAATATACTATAAAATGCATTGCAGAAAATACTAAGTTATTTTCTTTCAGAGAAAAGTGATGAGATAAAATCTGTTCATCCATTTGGTTCTCTAATGGAGAAGCAAATGAAGTTTTAAAATGGTACTTATTGTTTGAGTTTTCTATGTTTGTAATGGAGGAAAACATGAAGGAAGGATCTAAACTCTGTGTTCTCTTATATATCAAACCCATGCAGTAAGAGGACAACCACTAGCCTAATTTGTGAGTTTTCTGGCCAATATGTGCTCATGTATTGAAAACTCATGTAGAGGTTTTGGTATGGTCACAGTAAAAAGGACTTAAAATGATGATGAAGCAAGGCTATGGCTTGAGACGTATTACTTACACTGCAATTTAGAGCTGCCTGTATGCAGCCCACTGGGAGGATGGGGGCAAGAGACACTGAATCACTTGAGGCCAGCAAAGGAAATGAAAATATGTCAAAGAGGTGGGGGACAGCATGGCCAAGTTACCTTCACAGAGTAGCCGTAAGACTACATTCTGTAATCTAGAGCTAGCTCCAATGACATATGCCTCACCTGCCAGACCCAGACACAGGACAACGGTAGAGAAATGCGAGAAGTGTCTGCTCTTTTCTTGGTCTGTGTTCTGTGTTCATTTCTGTGTTCTGAGGGGCAGTGAAACAGATTATTAGGGTCAAGAATAAAACTTTAGGAGATGAGTTTAGCCCTCAAGAGATTTTTGTTTAAAGAAGGAAATAATAAATGGAATCCTCACTGAAATCTCGTCCTCCGTGGCCATTCTCCTTTCCTTTTCCAAATTTAGATTTATTGTGTTTCTTTGCATGCCACTAAAAATTTGCTCTGGGCTCTGCTCCAAGAACCAGCTATATGTTTTAAGTAAACAAATATTCAAGAAACCATGTATTTATTTCTCACAGCCATTACTTTCGACTCTAGATTCTATTTTTAAGGGAACATCTTTAAGTCAAGTTATACAAGTTTTAAGAATTTGTATAAACATAAGTGATTCCTCTAATTAGGCTTGTCTAATACTACTTGATGAGAAAAAATAATTTTTTTTGCTATACACCTTAGTTTTACTTATTATTTGCTTAAATAAATAAAAATGGCTGTACTATACTAACTGCATTATCTAGATTATTTTAATCTCCACAAAATAAACCTAAGAGTTATCATTACTTTATCCATTGATAAATGGATAGAGAATTTTATGCCAAT
This sequence comes from Orientallactaga sibirica, assembly GCA_036365145.1. Classification (NCBI taxonomy): domain Eukaryota; kingdom Metazoa; phylum Chordata; class Mammalia; order Rodentia; family Dipodidae; genus Orientallactaga; species Orientallactaga sibirica. The sequence goes on from JAEOAD010001605.1 coordinate 2,304,369, forward strand.
TAATAATTTCTGCAAGTTGTCACATATGGTTGGGCTTTCCAAAACTGAAATCAGTCATCTTAAGTTGTGATCCATGTTCTTCACCACCAAGTGACAATATTTACATTGTACTTCAGCCTTTGTCAATGAAGAAGATGCCTGTCCTCGAAATGAAAGAAGCTTACTGAATGCATTTACATAGGAAATGCTGATCAACTGTGCATTGAGATCAAGATGTGTTGGCTCTGTTCATGTCACTAGCATCTGACTTTCCCCAAGTTAGTTCCACTCCCTGTTCCTCGGAGAACAACGTGAGGAATTTAAAGCTGGTGAAAATAAGTGCACTTCTGAGTTCCTTAAGCCTCAGCGTTCTGTTTTCTAACTACATAGCTGTCATTATCTAATGTATTTTCAGTCACAGGTGTGAACAGGCTATCAATGAAAGGACCATAGGGCCAGTTGGTGTGGTTCTACACTGCTGTTGAAGAAGCCCATTGATTACATACATAGAGGTCCTGTAAGGAAAGTATGAAGGGAAAAAATACCAATGTCTTTCCTGTACTTAGATGAACCAGTCAAATACAAGTTTAGAATTCTTTGGACCACAGTCCAAATGCTAGAGTCAGGAGAAAATCTTATATTGTGTAGAATAGAGCCTGCTCCTAACCGAGGGTCAGTAACAGGGTTTAAGCAGAGAAAATAAGGGGCACTTCACTGCTTCATGTGTTTATTGGAAAACAGAGGTGGAATGCTGAGTCGTTGCTCAGTAAACTTATGGGCAGAGTGCTCATTTATTATTTCTGCATGAACCACCATGTCTCATTCTCCTCCCCACATCTGTCTCTGAGAACCCTGGAAGTGAGCTTTCTTTTCTTTCTCCACAGTAGTGAACGAATTTATACACAAGATCATTTCTTCCTTCTCATTATGTTGCTATGTGAATGACATACGTAACTGGACAGCCATTCAAACTGTGGCGTTTACTTAAGTACCATGAGTTCAGCATTAAAAGTAATAAAATGTGGAGGATAATTATACCAGTGGCTTAGCAGGATTGTCTTAATGTATAATTTGGCAGCGCTTCTCTCGTTGTGCTTCTTCACGACGTCTCAATTTAAGGGGTCAAAGAATCAGTTATAGACTTGATTCCTAGTAGTTAATGTTCCTTCTTCACTAAAATGCTGATCTTAATCACCTAAGCAGTACTTTACTACCCCTATTTTCTCCTCTGTAAAGATAAAACCATAGTACAGGTGAGGACACCAAGGCAGAGAGGGGTTAAAAGATTGAGGTCACACATTAACTCAGTGAAAAGGCAAAAAATAGAAATGGGGGTTTTCTGAGTCATAGCCCAGTTTTCCAGCCAATGGCAGCACCTATGCTGATGCAGAAACTCATATTAGCTCACAACATAACCACAGGCACATTTCCTCTGAATCCAGGCCATGCACTCAGCGCATGGCCTGATGCATGTGCAAATTAATTTTTGGCAGCAGGAGGCCCTGGTACATTTCAACTACAATATACGTGATTAAAACCAACAGAGACATACCCCTTTTTTGTCCAGGTGAGAGAGCCAGAGTTTTAGGTCAAGCCCTAAAGAATGCTTGAGTTTTAGAATAACTTATAATGAGGAAGAAAAGCAAAAAACAAAATCCCAAAACAGCTCATATTCAATGCCAATATTTTTTCATATAAATAGCCCTCCTTCCAGAACCTTCTTCTTTGAATGTAGTCCAGACATAGTTAGATACACTGGAAATGCTTGTTTGGCCTACTTAGAAATATATCATATGCAATTGTCATTTCTTACAGGGTGTGTGCATGCGTGCACACACACACACACACACACACACACACATTTGTCTTAAAGAAGTCTTAAAGTAGCTGTTTTATGCCTCAAACCAAAAAGAATCATCATTGGGCTTGTTCCCTAAGTAGAGCAGTATGGAAACTTAGGGTTATATTTGTAATGTAAAGGAAGCCTATCAAATGACTATGTGTGACCTTTGACACTGCTAATGTTTCCTTTTTACTTGAATATGAGGAAGAGGTCAGGATGTGGTATCTGGAGTGAATTTAAAAGCTTGCGGGACAGAGAGGGTCCAAGAGGCACTGTGGGAGGGAGGAACCCATGCAAGCCATCAGGCAGGACATCCAATGGTACACTAGAGGCAGCTTGATGCTGCTAGAGCGAAAGCAAGGATGGAGTAGTTGCAGAAAGAGAATGGTGAACACCTAAGCTGGGCAGGAAGGCACCTTTGTGATGGGCTGCAAGCTGGGGAAAGCAAACTGTGAAAGGAGAATTGTCATTCTAAGTTGGCACTGTGGCCAAAGGAGGTGCACAAGGAGTTCTGTGACTTTGGCAAGAGGTCAAAGGACACAGAATTGATGGTAGTGACAGAGGAATGGGATGCTATGGGCTGAGCAAGACACTTAACAGCTAATGGAGTAGACTTGGTGAGGGAGCATGGTAACAATATGGATTAGAAGCAAAGAGACCAACCTTCTTTGGCATGTAGTCAGCTAGGGACACACGGATGCCACCCTGTCCTGCCAAGACTCCAACTCCATCCAGTCTCACTCAATCTGATTCAAGATGGCCACAAAGAGCCGCTTCCTGGTTCTTCCTCCTTTTCCTGGACTTGTTCCCACCCTTGATGGGCCCTTTCAGAGTCTGCTCATTTGTCCTGGGCCCACCAACCAGTCAAGGTCCTTCATCTACATTTGAATTTGGCAATTAAGCTCATCTGGGTTGAATGCCTATAAAAATCTATTAGAAATAATAAAAATAAAATATAAAAAAAATAAAAATAAAATATAAATTAATTAAAATTAAAATTAAAAAATCTATAAAAAGACCTGATCCAGGTTATCACTGGAATTCTAGATCTTGCTCTCTCTGGGGACCCTTCTCAGTCAGGTAAGGGAGACCCTCTCAGTTTGGGAATTTTTCTGCTTTCCCTCCTTCATGTTTCTACTCCTTCTGAAAGCAATCTTTCATAATGTACTCTCTTTCTGTCTGCATTTTTCAGTTCTTTGCTAATCATGGATAAAAACTTGAGATTTGACAGCCACGGGCTTGGTGGATTAGGAAGCTCTTTCAGAGCCACTGGCCCAGAGCTCTGAGCCCTGTAACAGTAAGACAGGAACATTGGTAACTAATGCAGGATGGGCTCCCGATTCTCCAGTGAACATGTAAGCTCGGGCTTTGAAGTCAGATAGTTCAAAACTCAGCTCTGAGTTTTATTTAGAAGATGGATGATTGGGGCCACTTACCTCTATAAATCCCATCTTCCTATCTAAACAGAAGGTAAGATGCTTCACAAGACACACATGAAGATTACCCAAGATGATACACAAAAGTAATCCAGTGTTCTACACATATTACTTGGTAGAATTATCCACTTCTAGGATTCCCAGTTGCTTTAGTAGGATAGAAACACAAAAACATAAATTCCTTATTTGTGGGGCCCTATAAAATAGAGACTCCAGGAAGTTTGTAGGGATAGCAACTAGATGTCCATGTGACTGATCCCTAAAAATTGAGACAGATAAATACTGAGAGATTTACAGTGAATAGCATGTACCTTTCACATTGTGCTTTACATAGAGACTTTCATTAATCTTCATAGCAACCTTAGGAAACCAGCCTTCATCATTACTTAAATTGAAGAAATCTCAACAAAGTTAGTCACATGTCAATGAGGGTGAAGCCAGGTTTTAAAATCCTGTGATTTTTCAACTGTCTCTTCATCATATTAACAGCCATTTCCATGTGCCAGCTACTATGTTAAATGTTTTATATATGTTTTATTATAAATTACTCCTAACAAACCTATGAGATAGATCCTATTATTAATCCTAATTTACAGTTGAAATAATGGAAGCCATGGAGAATTTCACTACTTATTCAGAGTCATATATTTGATGAATGATGAAGCCAGGATCTAAACCTAAGATGTCTGACTCTAACATTGAAGCTTTTAGCCACATTACTATACTCCCACACCCTGATAGAAATGCTGAGCTTACCCTAGAAATCAAGAAGTACTGGGGGTACAGGCGTATCCCAGTGACTTGGGAGCTAAAATAGGAGGATCACACATTCAAGGCCTGCCTGGGCTGAAGAGTGAGATCGGCCCAATCTGGACAAGTTAGACCTTGCTTCAAAATAAAAAGGGTTTCTAAAAGTTTTCAGATGTAGCTCACTTGGTAGAGTATTTGCATAATATGTACAAGGCCTTAAGTTCAATTCCCAGTACCATGTTTTAAAAAAGAAAGAAATTCAATAGACCAGGCATGGTACATGCCTCTAATGCTGGCCTGCTGGAAGCTGATGCAGAAGGACCAAAGCCGAAGTCCAGCTGGAGTGCATAGTGAAACCCTGCATGGAGGGGGGAGAGAGGAATTCAATACAGAATTTGGGGCTTAAGAAGAGCTAAAGTATCACATTTCATATTTCAATTGTAAGGACATAAGCAAGCGTTCACCAGCAGCGAGGAGGGCACTTGAAGTTTCAGGTGAAATTAGATTTGTTAACAAACCATCTCTTCAGTACCAGTTGTATTTGTTCTTATTAAATTGTTACTTTCTGCCAAGTGCTCTGTCTAGATACATTCTAACTTTAGCCATTCATTCAATTAGTAATTCTACTGAGTTTTGTTAAATCTGATAGGTCTCCATCGTCTACTAAGTCTGATAAAGCAATGACCATGGTAAAACCCAGTGACCTACCTCTGGGCAGCTTTCCAGCTACGACATTAGCCTCTCATCAATTGTGTGAACATTATCAGGTAGGACAGTGATCAGGAATATTAGATTTGCTGAAGAGAAGAGCCTGTTGGGTTTAGATTCCAGGAAACACACTCAAAAGCAGCTGTGTAAACACAGCCTGGAAACAGTCTAGACCACAGCTAACTGGCTTTTCTTAATCATTACCATTAAGGGTAAATTTTACAAAATAAGTATATATGTGGAAGGTGTGTGGGCCTGGATAAAGAAACCCTGTTCCAAGCAGCCAGGATAGACATCCCCCTTCTGCCTGTGGGCCTGACACTTGCCTCACTCAGTCAAAATCACCAAAGGACCCAGCAAAGGCCAGAGCGTAGTCCAGGACATTTCTCTACCCTTCACTCCTCACACCTCATAGGTAGCAGGACAGAGAGGGACTATTCTACCTTAGCCCTTCCTCTCTGAGAGATATTCCATAGCCTGGACAAGGGGAATTCCTATCTCCCAATTAAAACTGCAAAGGCTCTAGAAAGTAAATTGCCAGAGAAAGACTACTGCACAAAAGCAAACCAAGAGTTACCTGACCCTAAACAACCGCCTGCTAAGATAAAGTTAAATTTAACCCAAATAATCCCTACCACAGTAGAAAATTGATCAGGATGCAAGGCCAACTGTCCTATTCAGACCCAGAGAATCACCAATCCACTTTAAAAAAAAAAAAAAAAAGAAAAAAAGAAAAGAAAGCAGGGGCTGGAGAGATGTGGTTAAGGCACTTGCCTGCAAAACCTGACAACCCAGGTTCAATTTCCCAGTATCCACGTAAGGCCACATGAGCAAAGTGACACATGCATCTGGACTTTGTTTGTAGCATCTGGAGGCCCTGGTGTGCTCATATTCTCATCCTCATTCTCTCTCTCTCTGTCTTCTTTCTTTGCAATTAAATAAAAACAATTTTTAAAAGAGCAATCAGCAGATGATCACACTTACATGAATCAAATGTTGAATCCTCTGAAGGATGATAATCATTGTAAAATGATTCAATGATCAATTACAAATACTCTCAAAATAAATCAGAAAAGAAATTTCACCAAAGAAATAATTTTTAACAGAGAATCAAATAGGAACATATGGAACTGAAAAAAAAAAAAAAAGCAATAACAGAGTTTATTACAGCCACAGCAAACTTGCTAGATGGACTCAGAAATAAAGAGGACAGAGGTTAGAATCAATAAGCTTGAGGGTAGAGCAACTGAATTAGCCCAGCCTGGAAAAAAGACAGTAGATTGAAGAAAGAAAGAGAGAGAGAGAGAAAGAGAGAGAGAGAGAGAGTGCGCAAAACCAGAAGGTCAGGGGAGTGGCCAGTGGGAAAATAGCCAATCACAGTGATTCCATCAGAGTGCCAGAAAAATATCTGAGGGGCTGGAGAGATGGTTCAGCTGTTAAATAAACTTGCTTGCAAAGCTTGATGGCCTGGGTTTGATTCCCCAGTACCCATGGAAAGCCAGATGCATAAAGTGGTATGTACCTCTGGAATTCATTTGCAGTGGCAAGAGGCTCTGGCGCACCCATTCTCATTCTCTCTGTCTCTCTCAAATGAATAAAAACATTTAATTTAAAAAATATTTGAGAAAACAGGGCTGAAAAGCCAAAATTTGGAAAAAGTTACAAATCTATGCATGACACAAGAGGTTGAATGAAGCCCAAATGGGATAAACACAAAGAAATTCACACCGAGACACATGATCTAGCCACACAAAACGGAAGGATACAAGTCTTGAGCTGCAACCTACACGTTTCCTGTAGAGAAGCGCCAGCTTGGATAATAGCACAACTCTCCCTGGAAACCAAGGAGACCAGGAGGAAGTGGCACAATATTTATCACATACTAAAAGAAGAGAACTGTCAACTGTGAATTCTGTGTCTGGCAAAATCCTTCAGGAATGAAAGGAAGCACAAACATTCTCAGCTGAAGGAAAACAAGAAGGCTTCATTTCTTATGGACACGCCTTTCAGGACTCACCAAAGAAGCTCCTCTGCCAGTTAATGAGAAGAGGAAGAAAGACAGAGGGAAGAAGTGTGGGTACACACCATAAACTATCGTTTTCCTCATGAGTTTCATAACGTGTATGTGATGAGTGAAGCCGAAATGATAACACCATCTGATGTCCAAGGCAAGGATATTCAAATGCGAGAAGGACGAAAGAAGCGAACTGCAAGTGAGGTTTCCACATCATCCCATTGGCGAGTGTTTGTTCTGGCAGACGGTGAGAAGTACATACTGTCGGTACCCAGAGCATCGCCAGGAAAACATACAAGCTGAAGTCACCATTTTGAAATTGTTGTGTAAAATTACTATGCAAGAGCCGGGTGTGGTGGCACACACCTTTAATCCCAGCACTCCTCGGGAGGGAGGCTGAAGTAAGGAGGATCGCCATGAGTTCGAGGCCACCTTGAGACTACATAGTGAATTCCAGGTCAGCCTGGGGTAGAGTGAGACCCTGCCTCTAGCACCCCCTCAACTAAATTACTGTATATTTGTGTGTGTGTGTGTGTGTGTGTGTGTGTATATGGTATGTATATATGTATAGATGGATGGATGGATGGATGGATGGATGGATGGATGAATATAACTGCAGGAAGTAAGAAGAAGAAAAACCAAAGTAAGTAAGTGCAGAATTTATAAATAGCACTAATTACTTTAGATGCAAACAGTCTTAGTAAACCAATCCAGAGACAGGGTGAGGGGGAGGAATGTGTGGGTGGCAGATGGCTGTGTTAATTAAAGGACAACAGAAGAGATCGATGCAATGATGTCTGAAGCCACACAGGTAATAAGACTGTACAGATCTTAAGTACACAGACACACGGGTATGAGTAAGACTGGGGAAATGTGAATAATAGATGGAGAGTATAGCAGTGTCAATGTCTCAAATATTTTCTTTGGGGACAACTGGGAATTGTCTACAAAGAGTCTTATTATTTCTTATAATTGCATAAGAATCAATACATAGCTCAATAAAAATGTTAATTGAAAAGATATCTTTGGGGTTATGAATTTAGCTCGGTGGTACAGCTCTTGCCTAGCAAGCACAAGGCCCTGGGTTTGGGCCCAGAACCTCAAACAGCAACAAAGCAGCAACAGAAAAGATATCTTTATTGCATTTTACCCTTTTACTTATGTTTTAACATGGGAAGAAATAATCTGGGTATTTGTTTATACTCTATGAATTCAAGATAATTTATTAAATAATAAGAGCAAAGACAAAATTATATTTCTGGCCATATCCACGGACTAGATTTTGGCATTTGGGAAAGAGAAGGACAGGATAATCTCAACTGGTTTTATAAATATTTTGACCTAGTGGTTATCACTGGACCATGCCAGTGGTTATCATTTGACTGTTATCATGCATTGAGAAAGGTGTCAGTCACTGACCACAAACTGTACCATTTTCTTAAGGCACAAGTAAGGAAGAGCCCCACCTCCCAGCCCTCACAGAATGACTCACTCCAGGTAAAGTATTTTTAAAAATTTACAACAAAGTCTTTTGAGATGCTCAAATTTCTATATTAAACATCCCTCTTGAGGCCTGGAGAGATGGCTCAGCAGTTAAGGCATTTGCCTGCAAAGCCTAAGGACTCAAGTTTGATTCCCTGGTACCCATGTAAGTCAGGTACAGTAAGGTAGGACATGCATCTGGAGTTTGCAGTGACTAGAGGCCCTGGTATGCCCAATATCTCTGTTTCTGTCCATCTCTTTCTTTCTTTCTCAAATATATAAACTTTAAAAACAAATCCCTCTTGAACTAACTTAACTAGTCTTAACTCGTACTGATTAAAGTGCAAGAGGGTAACATAGCTTATTGGGTAATACAGGCATAAACTGTAGAACAACCCACAATAGGGGTATGTAGAGAACACCGTGGATAAGCAGACAGGATGTCTTCTGGTACTTTCTTAAACAAGTCAACAAGTGGATGGTGGAGAGGGAGCTCATCAGACATGATTGCACCGCAGTCTTATTTTGCTAGGTCCACAGTATAATACTTTAGGGAAGGGGATGCATCACTGAGGTCTCCTATCTTTGAGTATGTCAAAGAACCCAGTCCTATTTGTCTGTGTTTTCTGTCGCCTTTTTAAAAAATGAGATGAGTTCACCAAAGAGCTGTTTTGTCTAGAATCTACATGAAAGGTATATTTCTGCCTCAGAGATGTGCTATAACCAAACCTGTTGGATGAAGCCTTCTGGTGTGGTCTTTCCTGTTTTTGTGTTGCAGCACACTTACAAATTCTGGACATTTTTGGCAGAAAAAGTAAAGAAAAAGGTTTAAAGGAGCAATAAATAAGTTTCATCGTTGAACTACAATCACCATCTTGTAAGGGGAGTCCTGGGAATCTACTACAGCCTTCTCAAAGTTTTTACATGTGTAAGCACATACATATGCCCCTGCACATATGAACATGTGTGAACATACCACGTGCACCAATACACACAAAAAGAAAGAAAATAAAAGACTTTTCAGTGAGGAGATGAGGAGCAAACTTTCCTTGTTCTTCAGCCAATCACATAATACGGCCATTAGCCTGCGCTCAGGGCACACTGAGCAGCTCTTGGGCTGTTGATGAGCATCTGGAGTTGAGAATTTAAACCCCCAAGCTCATGCTTTTCTCTCATCACTTTGACCAGCTACCCTAGGAGCAAACAACCAATGTGACTAGATTCCTTGGTTTTCCACAAGTGTTCAAAAGCATCGTGTATCCAGTCATTAAATTCCTGGCCTATTTTAAGGGGTGAACAAGGAGCATGGAATGCATTTTGTGTGAGTCACCAGATGTTTCGGAAATTCAACTTAAAGGAGAAAAGATTCATAGTTTGGCTCTGTTTCAGAGGTTGTGGTCCACTGTTGGCTGTATTCATGGTTCCTGTGTCTCTGAGATAGAACAACATGGCATCAGGGTGTGGTTGAACATGGGCCACCTCACGGCAGTTAGAAAGGACAGAGGGTAACAGGTAATGATCAGAGCCAAAATATGCCCTCCAAAGACATGCCCACAGTACCCACCACCACCTCCAAGCTTACCACCTCTCAAGAGACTATTCAAGTTTTGAATCCATCAATAGATTAAGCCACTGATTAGGCGAACACCCTCATGATCTAGTTATCCTCCCAGATACACTCAGAAATGAGTTTCACTAATACCCTAGGCACCACTCAATCCAATCAAGCTGATAATCAAGATGAATCATTACACATTCATTTTGCGTAGCTCAGTAAGCAGTTCATGTCATGGCCTATTGGTGCACTCTACACTATTAGAAGTAGCATCCTTAGCATTTTCAGAATTAATCAGAGCCAGTTCCAGAAACCCTAAGCCAATTAAAGAATTTTATTTCGGTAGAACTTAAAATTCTATTACTATAGAACCACTTAACAGAAAAGATATCTTTATTGCATTTTACCCTTTTACTTATGTTTTAACATGGGAAGAAATAATCTGGGTATTTGTTTATACTCTATGAATTCAAGATAATTTATTAAATAATAAGAGCAAAGACAAAATTATATTTCTGGCCATATCCACGGACTAGATTTTGGCATTTGGGAAAGAGAAGGACAGGATAATCTCAACTGGTTTTATAAATATTTTGACCTAGTGGTTATCACTGGACCATGCCAGTGGTTATCATTTGACTGTTATCATGCATTGAGAAAGGTGTCAGTCACTGACCACAAACTGTACCATTTTCTTAAGGCACAAGTAAGGAAGAGCCCCACCTCCCAGCCCTCACAGAATGACTCACTCCAGGTAAAGTATTTTTAAAAATTTACAACAAAGTCTTTTGAGATGCTCAAATTTCTATATTAAACATCCCTCTTGAGGCCTGGAGAGATGGCTCAGCAGTTAAGGCATTTGCCTGCAAAGCCTAAGGACTCAAGTTTGATTCCCTGGTACCCATGTAAGTCAGGTACAGTAAGGTAGGACATGCATCTGGAGTTTGCAGTGACTAGAGGCCCTGGTATGCCCAATATCTCTGTTTCTGTCCATCTCTTTCTTTCTTTCTCAAATATATAAACTTTAAAAACAAATCCCTCTTGAACTAACTTAACTAGTCTTAACTCGTACTGATTATAGTGCAAGAGGGTAACATAGCTTATTGGGTAATACAGGCATAAACTGTAGAACAACCCACAATAGGGGTGTGTAGAGAACACCGTGGATAAGCAGACAGGATGTCTTCTGGTACTTTCTTAAACAAGTCAACAAGTGGATGGTGGAGAGGGAGCTCATCAGACATGATTGCACCGCAGTCTTATTTTGCTAGGTCCACAGTGTGAATACTTTAGGGAAGGGCATGCATCACTGGGGTCTCCTATCTTTGAGTATGTCAAAGAACCCAGTCCTATTTGTCTGTGTTTTCTGTCGCCTTTTTAAAAAATGAGATGAGTTCACCAAAGAGCTGTTTTGTCTAGAATCTACATGAAAGGTATATTTCTGCCTCAGAGATGTGCTATAACCAAACCTGTTGGATGAAGCCTTCTGGTGTGGTCTTTCCTGTTTTCGTGTTGCAGCACACTTACAAATTCTGGACATTTTTGGCAGAAAAAGTAAAGAAAAAGGTTTAAAGGAGCAATAAATAAGTTTCATCGTTGAACTACAATCACCATCTTGTAAGGGGAGTCCTGGGAATCTACTACAGCCTTCTCAAAGTTTTTACATGTGTAAGCACATACATATGCCCCTGCACATATGAACATGTGTGAACATACCACGTGCACCAATACACACAAAAAGAAAGAAAATAAAAGACTTTTCAGTGAGGAGATGAGGAGCAAACTTTCCTTGTTCTTCAGCCAATCACATAATACGGCCATTAGCCTGCGCTCAGGGCACACTGAGCAGCTCTTGGGCTGTTGATGAGCATCTGGAGTTGAGAATTTAAACCCCCAAGCTCATGCTTTTCTCTCATCACTTTGACCAGCTACCTAGGAGCAAACAACCAATGTGACTAGATTCCTTGGTTTTCCACAAGTGTTCAAAAGCATCGTGTATCCAGTCATTAAATTCCTGGCCTATTTTAAAGGGGTGAACAAGGAGCATGGAATGCATTTTGTGTGAGTCACCAGATGTTTCGGAAATTCAACTTAAAGGAGAAAAGATTCATAGTTTGGCTCTGTTTCAGAGGTTGTGGTCCACTGTTGGCTGTATTCATGGTTCCTGTGTCTCTGAGATAGAACAACATGGCATCAGGGTGTGGTTGAACATGGGCCACCTCACGGCAGTTAGAAAGGACAGAGGGTAACAGGTAATGATCAGAACCAAAATATGCCCTCCAAAGACATGCCCACAGTACCCACCACCACCTCCAAGCTTACCACCTCTCAAGAGACTATTCAAGTTTTGAATCCATCAATAGATTAAGCCACTGATTAGGCGAACACCCTCATGATCTAGTTATCCTCCCAGATACACTCAGAAATGAGTTTCACTAATACCCTAGGCACCACTCAATCCAATCAAGCTGATAATCAAGATGAATCATTACACATTCATTTTGCGTAGCTCAGTAAGCAGTTCATGTCATGGCCTATTGGTGCACTCTACACTATTAGAAGTAGCATCCTTAGCATTTTCAGAATTAATCAGAGCCAGTTCCAGAAACCCCTAAGCCAATTAAAGAATTTTATTTCGGTAGAACTTAAAATTCTATTACTATAGAACCACTTAGTATCAAAATCTCAATGAGATAGTGTGTGTGTGTGTGTGTGTGTGTGTGTGTGTGTGTGTGTGTGTGTGTGTGTTCATTAGGAAAATATAGAAATTGAAAAATTGCATCTGCAAGCTAGAGAGACAAAGAAACTGGCACAAGCAGCTCAGTCCAAGAAGCTGAAAGCCTCAGAAACAGGGAGGCCTAGGGCATACCTCAGCAGCAAGGTTAAGGACCTGAGATACTCCTGAGGGCCACTGGGCACGTTCCAGAGATCAGTGGAGAAAAATCCGGGAGTCTCATGTCCCAGAGCAGCAGCGAGAGAAAACACTCCCCACTCAGGAAGAGAGAAAAGAAGCAGGAACTCTCACGTCCCTTCCTTCTGCTTCCTGTGCCATCTGGGCCCCAGGTGAGGAGATGGTGCTCTTCCCCACCATGTTGAAGTTGGGCCTTCCCCACTCAGTCCTGTAACACATACCCAAGACCTTCCAGAAACACTTTCACAGACATGCCTGAATGTAATATTTTACCAGTTCTCCAGGCATCTTGCAGCCTAGTCAAGCTAACACCCCAAATTAACTATCATGTAGCCCAAAGCCAAATAATTGATAAGAATGAAAACCAGGAATTTAAATGTGGTCCATCTAATTTTAAAGCTATAAATTCCATCTATTTAGTGCTGTCTTATTAATTGGAAATAATTCCATAGCATTAGTTCTGGTTTTTGTTTTCTTTATTTTTTTGAGATATTCGATTATTATCAGATGTTCAGCCTTTGGGCAAACAGTATAGGCTTCCCACAGCTGTCAGGGGAGTTAAGGTCCCTCAACTTTTGGAGTTTGCCACTGTGCACTGTAACTCCTAGATACCCCATACTGCTTGGAGCACATTGGGAGCAAATGAGCGCTCAAACCCATTTTGCTCTTTCAGCCTGAATCAGAGTAAACAAGGAATAAGTTATAAACAATGAGTACAGAAATGAGCATGTTCAGAACTTCAATGTGGAGTCAGGATTTGCCCATATAATATGTACAAATAAATGAATAAAATGATTTTTGACAATGATGTATGTGTACAGAAGACTTGAGGCTGTCCTACTTTCTCCCTCCTTAACATAAAGATTTGAAATTTATATATTGTTCTGCCTGTCTTGTGGCTCCAGTCTGGTGTTATAAGAGATGTAAGCAGAACTCTAGAGGAATCCCTAGAGGATGCACTTGCTTGCTCTACACCCCTGACTCCATGCTGCAGCAAGATGCTGAGCATCTAGCAGTCATTTTGTCCGCTAGAGGCAGCAGTTTTCAAAATAAAAGCTACATGCTGAAGGTGGCTGCAGATGGAAAGAGCCTACATCTCTGATGACTTTGTGGAGATGACAGGCTGCTGGCTCTACACTCCTTTGTATGTGAACAATACCAGGTTTTTATTTATAAATTAGGTTTTCTTTTAATGCTGCCTACTTGATACCTTGAACAATGCCTTTCAAGTACTAAATGTGATTTTTGTTACCAAAGTGATAACATCCCAAATACATTCCTTTTATGTCTCTTTGCTACATATCTGCCAACTTGGTAAGCCCCCAACATCAGACAAGGATGCCAAAAACACCAGATGCCAGAATCTTTCCCTGGATTGTATGAGTGTAGGGAGAATTTATGTCTGGTTCTCTGTTGAATCCCAGGGCTTTCTGTGGCATTCATAAAAAGTCAAATACTTGTCATACAAATGAATTACTGGATGAACAAATAAGTGCACAGCTTCACCAGAGAGATTAGCAAGTAAACATGATTATACAGCAATAAGCACTTAGTCAACATAACTGCGCACGGCTTCCTGCCGATAATTTTCAGGCTAGAGATAGCAAGGTAAAAGATGCAGGGGAAAGTTTCAATGGTGAAAGAGGAGAGTGGGACAGAGAAATGTGTATAGTTTTGTAGGCCTTGATACAAGACTAGTCACAGGCCAGAGGCTAAGGACAAGCCAGAGTCGATCCCAAAGGGCCTGAGTGGTCCTACCACAGAATAGTCTCCTGGTTGGTTAGATCCACTTGTATCTGATAACCTGATTTCAAAGTAATCACAAATTCCCAAGCTGCAATTACAGATGTTGGCATTTAAATTTCACATATTTTGAAACTTAATGCTGGGGCTGGAGAGATAGCTCAGTGGTTAAAGGGACTTGCTTGAAAAGCCTGATGGCCCTGGGTTCAATACCTTATTACCCACATAAAGCCAGACACACAACGTGGTTCATGTGTCTGGAGTTCATTTGCAGCAGTGGAAGGCCCTTGTATGTCCATTTTCTCGTTCTCTCCAAATAAATAAATAAATGAAATATTTAAAAAATAAAAAGTCTTTCCTTTAAGCATGCCTATGTCTATGGCTATCACTATATTTTGTGCCTGTTCCCTATGCTTCCAACATGCACCATGAATGCAACTTCCAATAATTTTAGGACACTGTTGAGATATATTTGAAAGACCTTCATGTTCTAAGCTGCCAGGTTGCCTGGAAGTTTCATCTCGTTCCTTCAGAAATCCTCAGCCATAGTTATGAGGTTTCTTGCTGCGGCTACAGCAGCGGAAGTTAAAAATTCCCCTTGCTTCTTGTCTCCATCAGGCTTGGTGGTGTGATGTGTTGTGTCCATGTACACATAGCTCCTGCTTTGACCAAGTTAGAGGAAGCACAAAGGAACAGAAAACAGCAGGCTGATATTTGCCCAATAAAGGCTAATGTCAAACAAGCCAGCATTTTTCTACTTCTTTGTTTACCTGTCTTCCCATTCCCCAAACTTTTCCATCATCTGTCCCCTTTTGCTTGTCTATATTTGGCACTCTCCCTAGAAGTCAGGGTTGTTTAGTGTTTAATCCAATGTGTTGTCAATCTTGGGAAATCTATGGTGCTTGAACTTCCTGTGAAGCTCAGCCCCTCACCACCAAAGACAGCAAGAATTCCCATACCCACCCTGTCTTGGGGTCTCATAGCTACATATTCCTGTGCCTGCTTATAACACACTGAATTTACCACATGCTATATGGGCATAAAATCTGGCCCCTCTCATAAGAGAACCTGGTTTAAATATAAAGAGAAATGAGAAGGTTTCACATTTTAGTTTGTTTTCTTACTGTCAACCATGTAATTTGAAGTCACATTGCATTCCTATAAATGAGAATAAAATATATAAAAGGGTCTGAGAAAATGGCTCAGTGGGTAAGAAGGCTTGCTACACAAGCACTCAGGCCTCAGGCCTGATTCAGGACCTGATTCACCCTGAGTGCAATTCCCCAGCACCCACATACAAAACCAGGCAAGTAACCTGTGGGGAATAGAGACAAAAATTCCTGTGGCTCACTGATGAGCAAGTCTGAATGAAAACAGATGACTGGGTCAGTGACTCTGTCCCGGTGAGACTCGTGGGAGAGTGAGAGAAGAGGACGACCTACTCGTCTCCTCAGGCCTTTACACAGGTGCCCGCATCTGAGCACACCATGCGTATCCCACACACCACACCCCACCACACCACGTGTACTCCACATACATGCACATGTGCAAAAACAAAACCAGGAAAGGAAAGAGAATGGTCATCTCGAAGGCCCCAGAGGGATGTTTCTGAGCTCGTTGTTGGTCATCCGTTTCGTTTTGAAAGTAAACACTGGAAAGGAGATTATGACACGCCCAAGTGTGGAATTTACTATTTCTCATAGTAATCGCTTCTCCATGGTCTGGATTTCAGCTATCATAATAGAGCCATTATAAACTAACAGTCAAAGATGAGACATTAATTACTTTGAAGTGATGGGCTTTGATTTTCCTTCTTGATGATAAATTTGTATTTAATCCTGCCTGTCTACGATGTTTTCTTGCCTTTACTGTGCTTTCTGTAGTGTCTCTATGGTCAAAATGTTTCTTAAATTGAAATTTCAAGGGTTTGGAACAAACACACCTTGTGGCATCTCTCCTCAACATATTTATGGGTTACTTGTCTCCAAAATAATATGTCATGTGTTTTTCTCTTCCTAAGCAATGGTTCTACAATTCACATGAAGACATTTTTCTATTTTCTGTTGCCAACAAGTACAGAGTAGTGAGTACTTTGCTTCCTGCTGCTAATATGCATTACTCAGAAAGCAAAGATCATGTTGATATGGTCCCATTCATACAGGAAGTGGCATTTATGTATAATCCATGTGTTGCTTTTTAGAAATGTGAAATGGCGAATTCCAAAATAAATGAAAGTCGACTCTAGTCTTTCAATTACAGCTTCAGTTTTTGTTATAAAATTATTAAATGGGGGTTGGAGAGAGCTCAGCTGTCAAAGTGATTTTCTGAAAAGTGTGACAATCAGGGTTCGATTCCTTAGTACCCACGTAAAGCCAGATGCATCTGGAATTCATTCACAGTGGCTAGAGGCCCTAATGTGCCCATTTTCTCTCTCAGTCTCTCTCTCTCTCTCTTTCTCTCATATCTCTGCTTACAAATAAATAAAAATATTAAAAGTATTCAATGGTTTGTTTTCTTATTAGCTAAAAGGCAGTTATCAGGTTTTGTCATAGCACAGTGTTGCCCTTATAGAAACAGGACATTTAGGTCTCCAAGTTCCCCTTATGACAGACCCTCAGCATTCACATTCCCAGGATTCAAAAACTCCATGATCACCTCATAGGCTGTCCTGTGGGGCCATCAGTTCTCTAAGCATGGTCCACTATTGTCCTCCACCTTCCATGCAGCCTTCCTCAGGCAGGCCAGAGACCTGGGTGAAAGTAATTTCAAGGTTTTCCTGGAGAGGAGAGATGGATCAAGGTCTTGCTTGCAAAGCCTTATGGCCCAGGTTTGATTTCCCCAGTACCAATGTAAGCCAGGTATACAAAGTGGCACTTCCATCTGAAGTTTGCAATGACAAGAGGCCCTGGAGCACACATTCGCTCTCACACACACATTTTCTCTCTCTCTCTCTCTCTCTCTCTCTCTCCTTGCAATAAGTAAAGAAAAAGAAAAACAGTGACTGGCCTGAAGAACATGGCTGCCATTAACCAAATAGAGACTTCAACTTGTGTCTTGGATGCATGAGTTGCTCATCACTTCATTCCCACAACAACAGTTACTGGGGACAAATGTGAAATGTTTCCATCTAATGTCTCTTTTCTCTTCAGCTAGACTACTTCTGAAAACTGATTCTTTGCCAACTCCTCTCTCTTTTTTAATTCTTTTCATTTAAAAGCTACATATAAGCTTCATTCCTCTTCCTCTCTGTGGGCAAGAGCAGAACTAAGATCTTCTGAAACTAGTAAATCCTTGTCTTCATGCCTCCGCATCTGTTTCTGATGATGTTGTGGTTATTCTGAGACATCCTTATGTGGTAAGTGCTTTGATGTTAAAGACATCACTATACTCAGAAAAGGATTGTCCATTGCAACTGACCAATGCTACTAAGTCTCTAAAGGGGACTGTATCTGTCATTATTAAGTTACCACTGAAATATAAAGCAGTTTTATAAATAATCTGAAATTTTAAGGGTGTGGAGAAAATGCTTCATGAGTTCTCTCCCCTCAAAGTATTTACAGAATAGTTTACCTTAATATAACTCTCTTGGTCTATTTTTCTACCCCTCAGCAGCAGTTGCATGTTTTACAAAACATATGTGTTCCAACATAAAACCTTATAGGCAGCAATGACTTGAATTTCAATTTGATTATGTTTGTCCTGTTGATTATTCTTTGTATATTTTCTATAAAACTATCAAGTAGCCTGTGTGTCATGATAATGAAGCAGATCGTTGCCCTAGAACCTAACCAAAAGAAAGGAATAAAAGAAGATTGCATTGCCTAGCTCAAGTCCAGGAGTTTAAAAAAAAAAAAAAAAAAAAAAAACTACCAGCGCCAGATTGTGACTAAAGCGATTATCTTCTAACGGGGGGGCGGGGGGTGTGTGGATCCTGCCTATCTATACTTATGTAGGTTTTGAAGAGAGTACAAACTGAACAGAGGAAGGATGGAATATATTAGGTTGTTTTAATTGTGAAAAATTTGCATTTGTGCACGCTTATATAAGTGAATGTTGCTTTATATATGAATTTTTAGGTTAGAATATAAAGCAATGGGTTTTCTCATGGCATCTTCATACATAATGTGTGCCATTATGCTTGGTTCTCATCTGTTTCCCTTCCCCTACTACCTCCCTCTCTCCCTTCCCCTGTACAACTGCTTCCCTTCCTTCCTCCAGTTAGTTCCCCAGTCTGCTCTTTCATGAAATCTATTCCATTACTGTCTCTATTTCCTACTTCCCTTAAGAGCTCTTCCTTCCCATCTCATGATCCCCTTTGTAGGTTTGTGATTTACAAACACCTGTACCTACACACAAATACACAAAGTAAGTGTGTGTGTGTGTGTGTGTGTGTGTAATTTTAAAACTGAGTTTCAAAATGAGCAAAAAATTTGCTATTTGTCTTTATGAGTCTGACTTGTTTTGCTTAACATAATGATTTCCCATTGCATCCATTTCCCTGCAAATGTCATTTTTCTTTATAACTGTAATCCACTGTGTATCACATTTTCTTTATTCATCTGTTGATGGATATCTAGGCTGGTTCCATTTCCTGGCTGTTGTAAATAGCATAGCTATAAACATGGATGTGCAAGTATCTTTGTGATATGTTGATTTATAGTCCATACACTATATATGGAGTGGCATAGCAGGACCATATAGTTTTATTTTTAGTTTTTGAGGAATCTTCATACTGATTTCCATAATGGTTATACAAGTTTATGTTTCCATCAGCAGGGAGTAATTTCCCCACATCCTCATTAACATTAGTTGTCATTTGTTTTCTTGATGACAGCCATTCTGACTGGGGTAAGATGGAATCTCCAGGCAGTTTTAATTTGTAATTCCCTAATGGCTAGGGTTGGTGAACACTTTTTCGAGTGTTTATTGGCTGTATCTATTTCTTTGTTAGGGAACTGTCTATTCAGTTCCCCAGCCCATTTATTTTTAAATGATTCAACTTTTGATCTTTAGCTTTTGAAGTTCTTTTTATATCCTGGATAGAATCCCATCTGATATCCAGATGGGTAAGATTTTTTTTTTTTCCCCACACATTAGGCAGTCTCTGCATTCTGGTGATGGTTTCTTTTATGGCTTTTCAATTTCATTTAATCCCAGTCATCAATTCTTGGGATTATTTCCTGTGCTATTTTCATAAAATCCTCACCTATGTCTCTGTCTTGAAATGTTTTTGTTTTTTTTTATATTGGGGCTCCAGCAATTTTAAAATTTCAGGTCTAAAATTAAGGTGTCTGATCCATTTTGGATTGATTTTTTGTGTATAATGAGTGTGGTGGTTTGAATAGGCAATGTCCCCCAGAGGCTTGAGTTTGAACACTTGGTCCCAAGCTTCTGGAACTGTTTGGGAAGGCTGTGGAACCATTAGACAGTGGAACCATGCTAAGGAAATGGGCAACTGGGGACAGGCCCTGAAGTTTTATAGCCTGGCCTTAGTTCCTGTTCATTTTCTACTCCCTGATTGGATGCTATGGTGATCCGTCTCCGCTCCTGCTACCAGACCTTCTTTACCATAGTGGACTGAATCCCGGGAGCTGTAAGCTGAAATAAACCCTTTCCTTCTTTAAACTGCTTCTTATCAGGTATTTTGGTTACAACAAAGAGTAAAGTCACTCATACAGTGAGAGATATGGATCTACTCTCATTCTTCTACATGTGGATGCTCAGCTCTCAGTTTTCCCAGTACTATTTCTTAAAGAGGTTTGTTATTTATTTATTTATTTAGTTAGTTAGTTAGTTAGTTAGTTAGTTAGTTAGTTATTTTATTTTATTTTTTGCTGACCTGGAATTCACTATGTACTCTCAGGGTGGCCTTGAACTCACAGCAATCCTCCTACCTCTTCCTCCCTAGCGCTGGGATTAAATGCATGTGCCACCATGCCCAGATCAAAAGAGGTTCTTTTCTCTGCCATGCTTTTGCCCCTTTCTAAAAAAGAAGTAGCTGTGGCTGTGTGGAACTCCTTCCCCATCCTCTATTCTCTATCACTGGTCTTTATATCTGTTTTTGTGCCCGCACCTTACTGCTTTTGCCACTATGGCTCCATAATAAGATTTGAGATCACATACTATGAAACCTCTAGCGCTGCTCTTCTGCTTAGGGTTGCTTTGACTACTCCTGCCCGGTCTTGCGTGCTTCCAGATGAATTATAGGATCATTTTTTTTCTAATTTTTTAAAGAAACAGGAAATGCAATATCTGTTGACTATAGGTTTGACCTATACCCTTTATTATGTTAAGGTATATACTTTCTGTTCCTAGTTTCCTCAGGGTATTTAACATGAAAGGATGTTGTCAAAGGGATTTTCTTCATCAATTGAGTTGAACATGTGATTTCTGCCTTTAAGCCTATTTATGTATGGAATTATACTTATGGATTTGCATATATTGAAACAAATTTGCATTCCTGAAATTAAACCAAATTGGTCATGGTATGTATTCTTCTTAACTTGTTCTTGAATTCAATTTGCAAGTATTTTATTGAGAATTTTTGAGTTTCGGGTTATTGGGGAAATTGTTCCATCATTTTTTTGTATACTTAACCAGTTTTGAGATAAGGATAATGATGGCTATATGGAATGAGTTTGGTAGTGTTCCTTCCCTTTCTATTTCATGAAACAGTCTGTGGAGTATTGCTAACTCTTCTTTAAAGTTTTGGCAGAATTTGATAGGAAATCTACCTGGTCCTCAGATTGTCCTTGTTCAGAGAAATTTTTTGACTACTTCAAATTTATTGATTGCTATACACCTTTTTGTTTATATTCTCTTTATTTAATTTTATATTTGTGTAGGAATTTACCCATTTTGTTCTAGATTTTCAAGGGTTGGGAATATAAATTTTCAAGTACTAAGTAAAGAGGCTCTATCATTGAAATTTATACTAATCCCTCACTTTTCATTTCTAATTATATTAACTTGGGTCATCTTCCTTTCTTTTGATTGGTTTGGATAGGGGGTGGCAAGCTTGCTTATTTTTACAAAGAACCAACTCTTAGAGTGATTTTATTATTGTTCTTTTAGTCCCCAACTCATTAATTTCTACCTTGATCTTTGTTATTTCTTGTCAGCTGCTGCTTTTGAGTTTGGATTATTTGTTTTTCTAGGATCTCCAGGTGCATCATTATGTTATTGGTTTGAGATCTTTTTGATCTTTTAATGAAATTACTCTTTATTATAAACTTTCCTGAAGACTGTCTTAGATGTTTTCCAAATGTTCTGATAATCTGTGCCTTCATTTTCATTTGATTCTAGACTTTTTTAATTTCCTCTTTGATTTTTTTTAAATGATCCAACTGGTCATTCAAGAGTGCTTTCTTGAGGCTGGAGAGATGGCACAGCAGTTGAGAGTGCTTGCTTGCAAAGCCTGATGGCCTACATTTGATTTCCCAGTACCCACATAAAGCCAGACTCACAGTGTGGCACATGTGTCTGGAGCTCGTTTTCAATAGCAGGAGGCGCTGGCATGCCCATAATGTCTGTCTCTGTCTCTCTGTCCCTTTCTCTGTCTCTCTTAAATAAATAAATAATAAATACTGTCTAAACAGAGTATATTTTTCAGTCTCCATTTTTGTATAGGTTCTTTAGTCTTCTTTGCTACTGATTTCCAGTTTTATTTCATTGTGATCTGATACAACAGACAAGATTAAGGGCTAAGGAGGTAGCTCAACAGGTCAATGTGTTTGCATGTAAGCCTGCCATGCCAAGTTCAATCCATGGAAGGTGTAGTCAGGAGAATCCAGATGCTTCCAAACAGTTGCAACAAGAGAGATACTTTCTCAAAAAAAGAAGTGGAAGGAGAAGAGAAACACCCTAAGATGGTCTTCTGACTTCCATGTTCATGCCATGGCATGCACGCACTCATACACGTACACATCATATACATACAAACATATACACATGCAGATGTGTATTTTTAATTTTTATAGAAAAAATATACAAGAGATTATTTTGATACTTTTGTATTTGGTAAGACTCAATCGGTGGCCTAGAATGTGCTCTACTTCAAAGGAGGCCCCATGGACTGCTGAGAAGAATGTATATTCTGTAGACATTTGTTAAGTACATTTCATCTATGATGTAGTTTAACTCTGAAGGTTTTTTTTTTTTTTACTCATTTTTATTTGGATAATCTAGCTAGAGAGAGTAGTATGATAATAAGATCACATGTACTCTTATTGCATCAACCCCTATCTGGCCGATAAACTGTTCCTTCGTTCATTTGTAGCCACCTTCTTTGTCTATTCAGATCAGTTTGGGCTTGGTTTACTTCATCAGATGTGAGAATAGCTACACCAGCTTGTTTTCAGCTTCTATTAGCTTGATAGATTATTTTCCTTCTTTTGACTCTCAGTCTGTGGGTATCTGTGTCAGTTATATATGTTTCTTGGGCACAACAGATAGTCAGATCTAGTTTTTCTTTCTTTGTAACCCAGTCAACTAGTCATCTCTACTGGGGAGTGGAGGTCATTGACATTTAACATTAGTATTGAGAAATGCTTTCTAATTTCTGTACCTTCATTGCTTCTCTGGTTGGGTAGACTATTGCTTATTGTTTACCTCTCTTCTGTTAGTATAGGGATTTCCTAGTTTTCTTTGCTAGACATGACGGAGTCCTCCCTAACTCTCCTTTGTTCAGCTATATGAACATGAAATGGATTCCTCCCTGTGCTCTTATGATTGAGATGGTCTTTCTTCCTCTGTGTATAGTGTTCCTTGAAGTGTCTTCGGCTATGCTGACTTGATGATCAGGAACTGCCTTAGTTTGTGCTTGTCTTGAAATGTCCTTATTGTCAGTTTCCAAAGGTAGCTTTGATACAAATAGTTTGCTGGCAGTTACTCACTTTCCATGCTTGAGCTAATGAGTTCATATTTCCCTGGCTTTAGGGTTTCTGATGAGAGTTCTGATGCTACCCCAAATATGCTTATTAACATACATATTATGCATATATTACTCATGATTTTTGTCTCTATTATCTTTCATCTTCAACAACAAGCAATATGCACTAGAGGGATGGTTTAGTGGTTAAGGTACTTGTCAGCAAAGCCAAAGGACCCAGGTTCGAGTCCCCAATACCCACATAAGCCAGATGCACAAGGTGGCACATAAATCTGGAGTTTACTGGCAGTGGCTGGAGGCCCTGGTGCACCCATTTTCTCTCTCTCTCTCTCTCTCTCCCTATTTGCCTTTCTCTCTTTCTCTGTCTCTCTCAAATAAGTAAATATAATATTTTTTAAAATAACAAGCGAGTTGCATGAGGATTTGAATATGGAATATTTTGAATTTTGTCCATGTATCCAATAAGCTCAAAGCAGTCAAGTATACACCTACTGAATTGAGTGAATAAATGATTAAACATACCCAGAATAACTCATTCTTAATAAATTAAATGAACATGTATTTCTTTTATATTCTAATCCTTTTTATCTGATATAATATAGCAGTAAAGTGTACTTTCTTTCGTAAATAAAATTTCTCCACATTTATCCATATTTTTCCAAATATGAAGATTTGTCTTATTCTTTCTGAACAAATAAATTAGAAATTTAATACCTCTAATAAAATTTATTTTTTTCTATCTCACTCTTGGTGAACAAATAGGCTGTTATAATAATGTGCTGCTACACACAATGCTAAAATTAGTATCTTTATATAAATCTTTGTTTATGTAGAACATAGCTATAGGGTATATTTTCTGTATAATATAATATGTGCATTTTAAACTATGACAAATGTTATCAAATTTATTTACAACTGGATTTTCCAGTTTGAAAAAAAGAATTATGAATGTGTCTGGTTTTTAGTCATTAGTCAGTATGGTGTGTTGTGAAAATCCGATTGATAGTTGATGTTGGCATATAAGTGTCTCAGCAACTTGGATTGCAACAGTGTGAATAGTGCTTATCAATTTTCCATAAGACATATCAAATGAAGTAGAGAAGTAGATCTTTTTTCTTATTAATATGTGAGAATGATTTTTTATATTTTAAATATGTTTGGACTTTACTGTTTTATGTATATTCATATATATATATATATATATATATATATATATATATATATATATATATATATATCTTTACACCTTGAAGAAATTTGTCTTTCCTTTAAATCAAATCCACCATGGATTGATTTGTTTTATCTGAGTTTTGGTCAAGCTTTATTTTTTTAATATTTTATTTATTTAGTTAGTTAGGAGAGAGAAAGAGGCAGATTGAGATAGAGGAAGAGAATGGGTGCACCAGGGCCTCTAGCCACTGCAAACAAACTCCAGATGCATGCATCACCTTATGCATCTGGCTTATATGGGTCCTGGGGAATCAAACCTGGGTCCTTGGGCTTTTCAGGTGAGCCTATGAGGTGCCATGGACACATGTTCATGCACACACCACACACAAGCAAAACAAAAGAAGAAAAGAAAGGAGCGATGAATTAAAATCTTCAAAAAATATCTTTGAGTGAAGCCTGATGTGGTCTTTTTGAAATTGGTATAGTTTTCTCTATTGTTCTGTCTTTAAAAAAAAAAAAAAAAAAGCCAGCCACTCAGGAGGCAGAGATAGGAGGATCATTGTGAATTTGAGGCCACTCTGGGACTACATAGTAAATTCTAGGTCTTCCTGGACTAGAGTGAGACACTACCTTAAGAAAAAAAAAAAAATAACACTACTTCCCATTAAAGTGACCTTGCAATGCTTTTTAAGAGTGAAACCATATCTCCTACATGGATAATCTGTAAAATATTTTTTGTGGACTTGGGGATCAAAGTCAATGCCTGGCATGCACTTTGGACACTGAGCTATATTGCCAGCTCCTGAAATATTTTCTTTTCTTTTTAAAAAAATATTTTATTTTTATTTATTTACTTATTTGACAGAGAAAGAGGGAGAGAGAGGATGAGCATGCCAGGGCCTCTAGTCACTCCAAATGAACTCCAGAGGCATGTGCCCCCTTGTGCATCTGGCTAACATGGGTCCTGGGAATCGAACCCTGGTCTTTTGGCTTTGCAGTCAAATGCCTTAACCACAAAACCATCCCCCTAGCTCAGAAATATTTTGATAATCATAATTTTTGGCATAGAGATTTAGAAGAAAGATATCTAATCAATTAAAGATCTGGCGAAGTCTATTTCTGAGACACAGAAGTTAAGAACTAGGATTGAAGGGCTGTTGGATTTTGTTAACAAGACTTAAAGGGAAATTTGGCCATTAATCTTGGCAGGGCTTATGAATTTGGAGCAGGTATTTTTAAGATATTTTTAAAGTAAATGAATTTGTAACAGCAAAAAAAAAGGAAATAGTAAGAGTCAAGTTTCATCTAAATGAAGGAACTGTGTATATTAGGCCTATTTCCTTGTCCAGATTACATTTGCTTTAAGGATTAAAATGTAACAGGAAGAGGTTGGACATATTTGGTGCTTGACTGGAACATGTCTTTGCATAAAGTGTTATGTAAGTATCCAGAGAAAACTCTTGCAAGTGGGAGAAAGGTAATACAAATTTCTTTGTAGCTTCTTTGTTTTACTCAGATGGAGTCTATAAGACATAGTGAGGTGAGTTCTATTTGAAGGGATCTGAAATCCTTGCAAATCAGAAACTGTTGGCATTGATAAATCATCAGAAAAGCATGCCTATGTGACTATGCAGTCTTCACCACCTGAAACACTGCCCAAGCATGAAGTCCTTCACTCAGTAAAGGAAGGACAAGGGATCTAGTATTTCCCAAGTACTAGACACCATGCTAAGGCTTTACATATGTACCGTCAATCCTCACAGTGACACTGTTGAAGCGACGTTATTATCCTTCTGCCCAAGGGCAGAGGTCAAGAAGTGAACAAAGTCATGCAATAAGAAAAGAATGGAGACTGAGAGTGGAGCTCTGTGAACCTGGTTCATTGTATAATATTTCATTTCAACTAGATGGGAGTCCAGGCTCTGTGGAAAACTAATTGTAACAGGCATGTTTGGAGGAGTAAAAGTGAATTTTAGTGCACAGTAGATCTTATTTAAGCCATTGTCTGTTGACCAAAGTTCTGAGGCTGGGTACTTGGCAAAGAAAAGAGTTTATCTCCCAGTTCAGGGAGTTGAAAATCCACTATTAGGTGGCGGACTTTATTGGTTTGGCTTCTGGTGAGGTTCCGCTTGGCCATGTGATATCGTGGTGGATGGCAACATGTGAGATTATATGATGAGACGGGAAGCTAGAGAGTGGAGAGGAGTGAGTGTTACTTTTTAAAAATATTTTCATTTTATTTTATTTTATTTTGTTAATTTCACAGAGAAAGAGGGAGACAGAGAGAGAGAGAGAATGGGCATGACAGGGCTTCTAGCCACTGCAAATGAATCCCAGACGCATGCGCCCCCTTGTGCATCTGGCTAACATGGATCCTGGGGAATCAAACCTGGCTTTGCAGGCAAATGCCTTAACCGCTAAGCCATCCCTCCAGCCCGAGCGTTACTCTTTTATAACAACTTCTAACAAGAATTTACCAGGATTCCATGAGAACTACCTTAATTCTTTCAAGGGCACACCCCTCCCAATGACTTGGGGATCTAACTTCCTAGCCCCATCTCTTAAAGGTTCTATCACATCCATGCCCCATAATGAGCACCACGCTCCCAGTGCAAGAACCCTCAGGCACACATTCAAAGCATACCCAAACTGCAAGAAATCCTTTCACTTCTAATGGGCACATACTTCTGTGAGACTAAGCAGTAAAATACTAGGGATGTGGAAGAATGTGCTTCACACGTTGCTCATCAGAAGCACATCTAATTATCAATAGAGATCAACCTGTACCAGTACACAGTTACAAACTCCCAAGTAAATTTCAGAACCCCCACAGAGACTGTGGATTTGGTAACAAGAAAGAAGGCTTTGCTAACAGTAATTCCTTGCTGAATTAATCCGGGTTAATCTCCTGCTTTGAGAGATTCATTGGCCCTGTAGGTTGAGTGGCAACAATAAAAAAAAAAAAAAATCTTTTCTGATGTTGACAAAGGCTTTTCATTCCAAGCTGCTAACGTACTTGGGGTAAAGCAACCCTGTCCTGTTATAAAAATGAATATGGGGATGGGATGCCCTTGGGAGGGGAGAGAGAGAAAAGAGAACTTTTGGAAGCCAAGAATAGTAGCTTCTCAAAATTGTAAGACTTTTCTGGGCTTCTCAAGCATTATTCTGAAAGAATATGCTTTCTTTCAAAAGAGTAGCCACATCTCCTACTTCTCCCACCTTCTGACTCAGAGCCACATTCCTAGCTATACCATGGCTGAAATCAGATGATGAAATATTCCCTTTCTCACACATCCCTGCTTAGATTTCATGCATACCACTAACTAAACACCTTGAGTGTCAGTTCATTCCATGTTCACACAGCTCTGACTGCTATTTATCCCATCCAAGCACTAACCAGGCCCGACCCTGCTTAGCTTCTGAGATCAGACAAAGGTGTGTTCAGGGTGGTATGGCCAGAGACTCAATTGACAGTTCTATTGACTGAGAAAGCCTCCTGTAACATTTGCTTATTATCCTGATTCTGCACTCTTGGTGGTCTCTGGGATACCATCCAACACGGCAAGCATTTGACGATATCATACCATTTTCCAGCTACTTTGCATTATACTCATGTATAGATAGGGTCACTATAGGTGGGTTCTGTGATGAGTTCATTTGCACCACGTCTCCAAGTACAGGCAGCTTGATTCTACCGAAAATATAATCAACATCAGGTACTAAGCATTGGGCTGTTTTTCTGGTACATTGTTCCTTAAAAGTATATCTTTGGAAGGCTGTAATTCAACTGAGATCGACACTCACTTAACAATCAATATGTTTATACTTTCAACAAATTTCGGACTCCTACATAATACATTGTCTGACTTGTGACAAAAGCACCTGTTTGTCTTTTTAAGCTTTTCATTCCCACATTCAGTCTTTTCAATGATCTCATAGTTTTCTTTGCAGATACTTTATAATCCCGAGTCATCATCTCAAAGTATTTTTCAGTTGCACGGGGCTATTCAATCATGGATAAGAAACAGATTAAGTAGGGACTTAATTTCTACCCTTCCAGCAGTCCTAACCAGAAGCATGCTTCTGAATTTCTTGGGAAGCTAATTCAAACTGTACATGTTGAGTGGCTGGAGAGATGGCTCAGGGGTTAAAAGTGCTTGCTTTCAAAATCTGCCAGCCTGCGATCAATTGCCCTACCACCCATGTAAAGCCAGACAGGCATTCATCTGCATTGGCAAGAAACCCCGATATACCGCTCCCTGCCCCCTAACACATAAGCAAATAAACAAATAAAAAATTTTTAATTTACATATCAGGGCCATTTCCTTGCTATTTAGTCACGAAGTGTTCAGTATATTTAGAAAAGCTGCCCAGATCATTGTGAGATGCCCTTCTACCTGAGAATTGTTGTGTCCTATTGGTTTTTAGCCTTGGTGGTGTCACCGCAGGACAATTCAGGTAGACACGGTTTGTATCTGTTATTTTTGTTTGTTTGTGTTGGTTTTTCGGAGACAAGATCTCACTAAGTAGTCCTAGCTGGCCTGAAACTTGCTGAGTCAGTCAGGCTGGCCTTGAACTTTCAATGATCCTCCTGCTTCCACCTTCTGAGTGCTGGGAAAGGTAAGGTAGGAGCAAAGACTGGAGAATGTCTTCAGTCTCCACATGCGTGACCACAACTAGCACGGGGGGGGGGAATGTGGTAGAGGCCCTAGTCTTTGCAGCTTAATTAAGCTAAGGGTTCAATGCCTTTTGTTCTTCTCCTTCAACAATGAACTGTGGCCAGTTAGAAAAAGGAAAGAAGGGCTGGATAGATGGCTTAGCAATTAAGGCCTTTGCCTTAATTCCCCAGGACCCACGTAAGCCAGATGCACAAGGGGCAGGGGAGTGGATGCATCTGGAGTTCTTTTGCAGTGGCTGGAGGCCCTGATGTGCCCATTCTCTTCCTCAACAAGAACCATTGAGTACATCTGGTCTAAAAACCTTTAAGCAATGCTCAACACAACTTAACATCACTCAGCACATTGCACCGGGTTTCTTCGTCCTTTTTGGCCCCTTGCCACATCCCCTGGGTCCTGCACACCTGCTGGGGACTTGTCCAATGCCTTCTGTTAGCTCTGCCTCTCAGGGAGAAATGCCTCGGCATTTTATGTCAAGTACCACGAAATGTATGAGAGTGAATTCCCTACCCTTCTTTATCTTGGTTTATATAACTGGGTCTGGACATTTTTTTCTGAATCCAGAAATAATTAGTGTGGAGGCCACGGGAATATGAGTGTTTAAAGGGTGCTCTCAAGCCGATGGAATCACTGATCATAAGATGCGAGCATCTGCCCAGCCCTTCAGGATGCAATGCTTTTCCTCTGGAGACTCTCGTTGTTACACAATTAAACGTTGACATTTTCCTGGTTACAGTACTCTTTGTTCTAATAAAGAGAAAATAAGCTCTCCTTGGCTGAGCACCTTTATTCACAATAGCTGGCATAGCACCTCAACAGATAGGGTGTTTACTCAGCATTTGTCTGAATTTAACAGAAAAAGAAACGAAGTTAAATGATCTTTGAGCTATCAGATTCCAAGACTGATTAACTTACTCCTGTTCTTGACTTTAATGCATCTAACCAAGGGGCCTGCAGGTCATTTAAAAGGAGAGTTCTGACACAAGTCTTTATGAGCTTAGACTATACTTTGGAATCAAATTTTCTGTGCCTGAGGCTGGTCTGGTCCCGAGTCCTTCTTTCGGGAAGACTGTCCTGCTAGAAGGATACACTGGATGCCGCATTCCCACATGCCGATGGGGCTGTGTCCCAATCCTTCCACCCAGTCCATGAGAAAGAAGTAAGGCCTTCCCTCAATGGTCATGTTCTCCAGCACTGGAGAGGCTCATCTGCCATGGATCCCTTCTCTTGACTTGTGTAAAGTGTGTAATTCTTTTTATTTTTATTTATTTATTTGCAAAGATACAAAGACACACACACACAGAGAGAGAGAGAGAGAGGGAGAGAATGAGCATGCCAGGAACTTTAGCTGCTGCAAATGAATTACAGATCCATGTGCACTTTGTGCATCTGGCTTGATGTAGGACTTGGGAATTGAACCCTGAGTTGTCAGGCTTTGCAGGCAAGCACCTTAACCACTGAGCCATCTCTCCAGCCCAAGTAACATGTATAATTCTTGAACCAAGAACATTTCTTACAGCTGATTTTTTTCTGTGGCACAGGTTTTTCCAATAATTCATTTCTAAGGAAGACATACCCAAACTTATGATGATTCCTATCTTCAATGACTTATATTTGGGAGATTTCTCCATTTCATAATTCGAAATAGAAAAAGATTCTTCAAAACTTATCCTGTCATTAATAGAAAATTTCCTTGGTCCTTTATTCTTTGTCACTTCTGTCAGTGTTGTCTTTACAACATGTATGTATCACATTGTCTTGACATTCTGTGGGTGAGTTAAAGACAAGTCCAGAAAGTCTGGGCTCAGTGAGTGGGCACTTTGATATATACACATCCATCATTCCCTGCACTGACTTGGTAACAATAAAGGAACAGCTCTGTATCTTATGAAGACAGTTTAATATTGTACTTGCTTTTTTTTCTAGATCAACATGTAATCATATTTTAATGTCATACACCTTATAGCAAAACTAACTTAAGATAAGCAACTAAGCCTTAAGAAAAATGACTGGCTTTGTAGTGCCTTATATTACTGAGTTATTAAAGCACACCTCAACAAAGCCAAGAGTAAATAAAGCTATCAGATGTTTATGGAGTTTGTTGTTTTAAATTTTATTTATTTTATTTATTTGAGAGAGGAGAGAAAGAAGATATGTAGAGAGAAAGGGCATGCCAGGGCCTTTAGCCAAGGCAAACAAACTCCAGAGGCATATGCCACCTTGTGCATCTGGCTTATGTGGGTCCTTGGAAATCAAACCTGGTCCTCTAGCTTTGCAGGCAAGTGCTTTAACCGCTCGCTAAGTCATTTCTCCAGTCTAGAAAGTTTACATATTTATGGGTAAACTTTCCCTGAGGATATTTATAAATTCACAATAGAAAAAAGCAAAGATAGTTCCTTCACACAATTTAAAAACTATTTTAGCCAGTTGTGGTGGCGCACACCTTTGATCCCAGCACTTGGGAGGCAGAGGTAGGAGGATCACCGTGAGTTCGAGGCCACCCTGAGACAACATAATTAATTCCAGGTCAGCCTGGACCAGAGTGAAACCCTATCTTGAAAAAAAAAAAAACTATTTTATTTATTTTCTTGAGAGAAAGGAAGGAAGGAAGGAAGGAAGGAAGGAAGGTAGGAAGGAAGGGGGGAAGAAAGGGAAGGAAGGAAGGAAGAAAAGAGAAGGGAAGGGAAGGGAAGGGAAGGGAAGGGAAGGGAAGGGAAGGGAAGGAAGGAACAAAGAAAAGGGTATGGGTGCTCCAGGTCCCTTGTGATTGCAATCGAACTGCAGATGCATGCTCTACATTGTGTATCTCTTTATATGGATATTAGCAGTCTCTGCAAGCAAGCATATTTAACCACTGAACCCTTCCCCTGCCCATTGACACTATTTTAATGTTAATTTAGAAATAAAGCAGAGGAATTTTTCTTGATAGGTAAATATACTAAGAAATGTTTTCACTGTCAATACACAAAGATTTTTTTTTTCTTCATTTAATTAGTTTTAAGAATAAGCCTGAGGCTGGGGATGTAGCTCAGTGGTAGAACACTTGCCTACCTGAGGTCCTGGGTTCCATGTTTAACACTGAGGAAGAAAAACAAAAACAATCTACCTATCCCAACTGGTACCTAAATGAATTCCCTGGATCTTTAAAACAGTTCTGGCTCCTATAATCAATACACCTAGCCCCATGGCTTTCATTCTGCAAACAATTTTCTCCCATTCTTCCTTTTCTAATGAAAACATTCTTCTTGGTATAACTCCCTTCATCCCAAGAGCTATCATTATCTCATGCGTCAAAAGCAAAACTCTAATGCTGAGTGGAATAACTTGGTAGTGTTGAGATTACCAGTTTTCCAGCAAAATAAGTGCCAACATTGGTGAAGCCTGAAAATGGGTTGACATGATGGTGGCCATCCAATGGTATGGGACGGAGTTGGGGGGGACAATGAAGAAGGACAGAGAGGGTTTAGGGTTATGAGGAAGCATAATATACATGAGGTGCTTTATGACTAAGTTGGTACGCAGAAGGCAAGAGGTGAGACTGAGGACGCTGACTTAAATGGTTATAATATGTTTTAGAAGTCATTCTAAGGAATTTATATTCTATTGTAAAGACATCAGGAGCCACTGGAGGGTTTTCAGCAAAAGAAAGACAGAAACGCACTTAGAAAAACCTTCGTGTGGCATGAATGTATGTCAAGAAAAACAAAATAAAAGAAGGAACCAGGGACTGGAGAGATGGCTTAGTGGTTAAGTGCTTGCCTGTGAAGCCTAAGAACCCTGGTTCAAGGCTGGATTCCCCAAGACTCACGTAAGCCAGATGCACAAGGTGGAGCATGTATCTGAAGTTCATTTGCAGTGGCTGGAGGCCCGGGTGTGCTCATTCTCTCTCTCTCTCAAATAAATAAATAAATAAATAAATAAATAAATAAATAAATAAAAAAAATAAACAAAAAAAAAAAAAAAAAAAAAGAAGGAACCAGAGATGCTGTTTACTATCCTACAGCCACAACCCAGACAAACAATGATGGGGATTGGGATGACAGAACTGGTGCAGGATGAAGAGAGAGTGTACTATGATGGAGTCAGAGAGAAGGATTCTGCATTTGAGTATTCAGAGGTAAAGAGGAAAAGAGGGACCTGGGTTTCGAACTGAGCAATGGAGAAGCTCCAGTCCTGCAATCCAGGATATGGCACAAGGTGTCCTTCTTGGGGAGCAGGTGATGAGCTTGAAGAAAATGGGCAGTGATAGAGAGTAGGGACCAGTACTTCTCCTTTACAGATAGTCAGTTAGGGACACAGACTCACAGGAACACAGATGCTGCCCTGCCCTGGCGAGACTAAAAGGAACTGTAGTCAGACCCAGTGTGGAGGTCAAGGACATCGCCTGGCCCCTCCTTAACTTTGCTTGGGCTCCCCTCCCCCCCCTCACTGGGGAGCACTTTCTGAGTCTTTGCTGTCCTCCCTGGCTCACCAACCAATGTAAGTCTCATATATGCATTTGAACTTAGTAATGAGGCTCATCCCAATTAGATGTCTAATTTGTATCTCTAAAGGTTATAAGAAGACCTGATAAAGACAAGGTCACCGTGGAGCTTTATATTTCCCTTCTCAGGACCTCCCCCACCCTCTCCACTGAAGTGCTTTTCTGTTTGATTTCTATTCTCATTCCTATTCTCTCTTAAAATCTTCCATGATTTACCCTGTGTCCATGCATACCAGTTCTGTGATAGTGATAAGACAAAAATCCTGGCTTGTGGAGTGTTAAGCCCGTGAAGAGCCCAGACGAGGAAAGAAAAAGAAAACGACGGACCAAAACTGCAGACGCACAAGCCTTCAGCCCAGAGGATGGTTGAAGCCACAGAGTGACTAGGAGATGAAGGGAGGTCAGAGCAACACTGGCGAGAATGCCACATTTCAGAGGTACACAAAGAAAGAGGATCCTCAAGGTGACAGAGAGGGGACTGCGAAAAGAATCACAGGAGCATCGTGTCACAGACGCCTGTGCATTTTATGAAGAGAGACGTCTCCATCAGATAGTGCCATCGTGACTCAGAAGTCCCCAGGGCCTGTACCAACAAGGGAATGATGAGGGAACTGGGTGATTTCCGGGGGATGAGTCACGGTGAGATGGAAAGGTGAAGTGGGGGAGGAACTATCAAGAGTGTCCACGTCATGAGTGACCTCACATGATTTGGCTGGGAAGGGATGAGAAAACATGGCTTCTGAATGTGTGCTTTGTTTTTTCAGACGGAAGAATTTTGGGGTGCTGATGATCACAGCCATTTTGGTGTATGTTGCGTGTGTGTGTGTGTGTTCACGTGTGTATGAGACAGGGCGCACGTGTGCCATGGTGTGTGAGTGGAGGTGAGAGGCAGACTTTCAGGTCAGTCCTCACCTTTCCACCTCACCTGAGGCAGCCTTTCTCTCTGGAGCTCTTCCCGCTGCCACTGTTTGCTGAGCTCACTGCAAGCATCCTGGGAAATTCTCCTCTGTCCACTTCCCATCTCGTGTTCAGCATGCTGGGATTGTGGAAGACTGTCATATGGCTTCTGTCTTGGCATGGGGTCTGGGAAGCATCAAACTCAGGGACTGAGGCTTAAGCAGCCACGTCCTCAGCCCCAGTCACAGCCATCTTAAGAACTAAATCTGTAGTCTATTTACTTGGGCAACATTAAAGGTAAGCTACATTCCTGTCCACAACAGGCATCCATCCCATAAGGATTACTTAAGAGAAACATCAGACTCTGAGGAGACATATGATCTGTACTGGGCACTCACTGCTTCCTGAAGGATCTAGTTGCATTGCTAAACAACTATGTCATTTGAAAGTCCCCATTTTTGGTTTAGTTTTAAACAGGGTCTCACTTCATAGCCCAACAAATTAATGGCAGTTCTTCTGCCTCAGCTTCCAAGTACTGAGATTTCTAGGCAGGAGCCACCATGTCCAGCTGAAAGGCACCTCCTTCAAGTGACAGAAGTATGTGTCACCGTGATGTAGGAGACCTTAGGAGCACCAGTCGTGCCCTCTGGTGCCTTTACTGAGAGGATGTGTATCCATAGGGATTTCAACAGGCAGAGCCCTCCTCACCACCCAGCCTGCTCTGCTCTGCAGAATGCTCATTAATGAATTTCCATTTTAAAGAGTGCTCTATACAACTATATAAAGCAACTTTCCAAATGCCACATTATCAGTGTTGTCACCTATGAGAAGGAATTCTGTTAACATAGCATGAGCTATTGCCAAATAAATTGTGTGTGTGTGTGTGTGTGTGTGTGTGTGTGTGTGTGTGTGTAAAGAGAGAGAGAGAGAGAGAGAGAGAGATTTGGTTTAGTGACTGCTAAAAAAAAATAACCCTCTCAAGGACCTCAATCGAGACACCCCTCTTGACAGAGCTGATTGTCAGCCTCATAATGACCTGGTTATTGTCTTTCCATAAACTCAGTAGCCAGCCTGGCTTTGCACTGTATTCATAGTATGACAACACAAGCACTGCTAAGAGCTCAATAAGGCACGCAAATCTCCCTTGCAAAGGAATGCAGTTCAGTCCTGTCTTCACCATTCCCTCCTGCTGCCACAGGACATAAGGTTAAGAGATATCTAACCTGTCATTAAAATACAACATGCAAGAAGTATTTTTCTCAATGTGCTTTTTTGTTAAATACTTTACCACCTTTTTAGTGAATTAAAAAAAAAAATAGCTTTTAGTCCATAGGCCTCCTGAGAGGTCAAGTGTCAGTGAGTTTCCAGTACCATTTCCCCAGGAAATCAACATGACATATAACATAAAGTGTCCCTAGTAAATGTTGTAGAAACGGGATATTTCTCTTAGATCCCATATCTTTGATCATTTTGATTTTTAATTCTTTTTTCCATTCAAAAATATGTGCTGGGCCCTGTGTCAGATACATGGGATAAGGCAGTCAACAGAAACCTAAGTACAGAGGACATCTGTAGAGGGTCCCACCCATGGAAATAAAGACATTGCCCATGTAAATGTACATACAGAGAGAGAGAGAGAGAGAGAGGGAGAGAGAGAGAGAGAGAGGAATGTGCACAGGGTCCTGCCCATGGACAGAAGGACATTGCCCATGTAGATGCACACACAGCAATGTGTGTAAGAGCTTGGGCGGATGCTGTGACAGATGGAAACGGCATTTTGAAAAGTTAAACTGGGCCAGTGTGATGCTGAATTTAGTTTAAACAGTTAGAGAAATGACATGAAGCTGAGAGCCGAGGGATGAGTAGGTGTTCTACTTTTTGTTTTTATTTGCTTGTCTGTTTTCCAGAGGAAAAGGAAATGAGTATTTCAGGCAGAAAGGATGTTAAAAGAGTTTACTTGAAGATTCTAGGTGGTTTCCAACTTTAATTTTCCCCTCAGGCATGCTGATCTCGGAGAGGCTTGGGTTTGAGCTGAACACATGTACAACATATCTACAAACCAGAGACTAAATAAATTTTGCAGATTTTTTAAATAATGGATTCTTTGGCATGCAAATAAGCCTAGCCTCCTTGATCTTGTGTATGAAAAGAGGAAGATTTGTGGAGATAACCAACTCTTTCAAGCATAAGAAATCTGCAACAATATTGTTTTCATTTGTTAAAAAGTGGCATGACTATTTTTTATTTTTAAAATTGTTCTGTCAAACATCATGAAATGCTTGGGCATGAATCCCTCTCTGAATTAAAGTTCGGAAGATCATTAAAGATGCCTTAACAATTGTGAGCCATCAAAGCTAGGAGAATGCAGTACCTACCTGCATTGTCATTATTAATGTCAACTAAAAAACTCCATTCTGTTTTTAGGATCTAGTGACTAACCTTCCAGAGATGAATAAAAGGCAGGCCTTGTCTTAGGAAAGATTCCCTGAACAGCTGTGCTCTGGTAAGTCTGCATGTCTTCAGATCTGTGTTCAAGACCCATTGATGTGAAGTGGGATCATGGCAGTAGGGTGGTCCATTGTCTGGCTTGCTAATCAGCATTGGCTTCATGGACAGCCTGTGCAGTCAGAGGCTACCTGGCTTCTAAAGGGCCCCAGGCTTGGGTTAAGGCTTTGGTCTCACTCTTTTGAAGTTAATTGATGTTTGAATGAGGAATCTCACATTTTCAGTTTACTTTTTCTTTTCTGATTTTCTTTTTGTTTTCATTTTGATAGTTTTGTAGTTATGTTTAAGCACAAGTGAAATTTTTACTTGTGCCATATATTCGTTATATTTGCTGCACAGTCTGGCATTAGTGCTAGTGACTGGTGGCCAGCTGGGTTTTTCTTCCCACAGTGGCTTTATAGTTCTTGGGAGAAAGAATTTGCCCAACTTTAGCTCAGTAAAAGTTGTTGTATACCAGCTCCTTGACTTTGTGGAACAGACATTTCTAGAAGCCACTGGATATTCTTGCTATCTCCATTAACTACTACATGGCCCTTGAATACATCTGGGTTTCTGACATATTGGTCTGCATGATGGCAAGTGAACTTCTTTGTCCTTTTACGGTCTTGGGCTTCATTAGAGGTCTGAGAATCACCCGGATGTTGAGTAGAAGATCGCCACTCTTCCTTGGGCAGCACCAGGGATGATCATGCATTTATTGTTCACTGGTCCCTAGAAATTATGTAGCTGGCCCTGTCTGAATCTAATATTCATTGAGCTTTTACCTTGACGGGCCCTGAACTAATAACCTTACACTGTTTTTTATCTAGTGCTATCTGAATCCTGTGGTTAATAGCTCAGTTTTCCAGATGAAGCAGCTGTAGTGTAAAGAGGCTAAGCAACTGAACAAGACAGTCAACTACCTGAACAGAGGCTCAGATTAATAACGCCTGGCTCCACTTCTCCCAAGCTTCCATTCTACTGCCCTGAGACTGAAAGAACACCAGAGGTCAGGAGAAAGATTGTAAGATTCGTCTTATAGAAGTAATGATTCCACTCATCCCAAATGACAGATTTTTAGGCTCCAGCTTAACCTAAGACATGGTAAAATCCCACCGCTTGGTACATGAGTGTATCCTCTTCATTTGAGCTGGTAACCGAGGTTGCTTTTATTGTTCTCTTCCTTCATAAGATCTCCCTTGAAATGAAGGTGTTGTGAGAATCAGGGCTTACAATCTAAATCTACTCCTAAAGGAAACAGGCCAATAACCCAAAGTCAAGAACTGGCTTAGAAGCTGCTACACTCCTGTCACAAAGCTTTGTGGCCACCACTGGCTTCTGCCTGGCTTTTGTGAGCACCATTCTCTCTCGCCTCTGATAACTGGATCCAGAACCAAAACTTTCCAAGGGACATACTTTCGATGCTCTTTGGAAACACTATTCCTTTCCCCAACATCTGTATTGTACACCAAGCATGGCAAGCTTTTCTAAAGCTCCACAGAAGCTAATGGGAATATGGTTCCCATATTTATGATCATCTAAAGGCATTAATACATTTTCCATTTCTCCTGATAACTAACTTTGCAGTAACTTAAGCATCATACTCCATGATTTTATCACAGTATCCACCCCAGACCCAAATAACCACCACATCCATGTGGATTCATTTAAAATTAACCATTATAAAGGCCTATGAGAAATCTGGACATGGGGACACATGCTTATAATCCCAACACTTGAGAGGCTGAAGCAGGAGCCTCATGAGTTTGAGGCCAACAGCCTGCATAGTGAGTCACTATCCAGGCCAAAAAAAAAAAAAAAAAAAAAAAAACTTTAGGAGACACTTCACAGAGATCATAAATCACACACTCTTTCAGGATTTCTC
Organism: Orientallactaga sibirica; assembly: GCA_036365145.1. Taxonomy (NCBI): domain Eukaryota; kingdom Metazoa; phylum Chordata; class Mammalia; order Rodentia; family Dipodidae; genus Orientallactaga; species Orientallactaga sibirica. The sequence continues at coordinate 2,343,275 of JAEOAD010001605.1, forward strand.
CAAGTTAACCTGACTGTGGCTATTATCTAGGACCTCAGCCTGTGAGCAACGTGACTTTCCTGGAGGTTTTGGTGCAACAGTGATGAGGTCAGGCACAGAACACGGAGGAGAACAAGGCCCAGGGAGATGCACTCAGTGAGAAACGCTACTAAAGCCTTTGTCTGATTTTTGTCATTTTCAACTGTTTGGCTCTAATGAAAATAAGACACTCTCTTCTATCATTATAGTGAAATAGCTGGAAAAAATACCAAAATACATAACATATTCTTCACAAACAGTGATTAAAAGTATCTGGATACAAAAGTGACGCAAGCACGTAATATCATACATGCACACATCCAGAGTTCATTCACAGAAATGGAAAAGGCTCTAGTGTGCCCATTCTCTCTCTGTTTCTTCTCTCTCTCTCTCTGTCTCTCTCAAATAAAAATAAATAATTTTTTTTTTAAAAAGTATCTGGAGACATGTGGACATGTGGACATTTAGGGGAAGAATAAGTTTATTAAAAGAATAGTTTGGGAAGCCGGGCGTGGTGGCGCACGCCTTTAATCCCAGCACTGGGAGGCAGAGGTAGGAGGATCGCCGTGAGTTCAAGGCAACCCTGAGACTACATAGTTTTAATTCCAGGTCAGCCTGGGCTAGATTGAGACCCTGCCTCGAAAACCAAAAAAAAAAAAAGAATACTTTGGGGATGACAATATGGCTTAGCGGTTAAGTGCTTCCCGGTGAAGCCAAAGGATTCTAGTTTGAGGCTCGAGTCTACAGGACCCACAACATAAGCCAGATGCACAAGATGGCACATGCATCTGGAGTTCATTTACAGTGGCTGGAGGCCCTAGTGTACCCATTCTCTCTCTTTCTCTGCCTTTTTCTCTCTCTGTTTGTTGCTAATAAATAAATTAATTAAAATTTTTTAAAAAAGAATACTTTGCCAAGAGAAGAGATTGATCTATAAAAAGGGTATTTACCTGTGAGGACCTCAGAGCTGTGTAACTTGAGAATTCACACACACACACATACACACACACACACAACTGTGGTGGTTTTAATGTAAACTATCCATAGCCTCAAGTGTGTGGAGTCTTGGGGAGCAAGAGCTTTGCTGGAGGAGGTGTGTCACTGGGAGTGGCCTGCAGGCTGACTTGTCCAGCCCTAGTGGGTGTTGAGAGCAAGCTCATTTGATGGCTCCTTTTGTGCTGCTGGATAAGATGGGACACCTTGGCTGACCACTCTGCCATTCCTTCCTTGCCATGAGGAGGCTTCCTTGCCCAAGTATAAGCTGAAATAAGCCATTTCCTCCAACAAACTGGTTCTGGTTAGGTGTTTTGTACCAGCACATACAAATATGCACACACACACACACACACACACACACACACACACACACCCCTCTATGTCCACTCCAAGCCACAGGCAATTATGTTCCACTCCCTAATTCCCAAAGGGCTTTTCTTAGTGATAATACTAATAAGCTGGAAATTTTCTTTTATTTTCTTTTTCTTTTCATTTTTTTGTTTCTTTGAGGTAGTGCTTTGTTCTAGCCCAGGCTGACTGGGAATTCACTATGTAGTCTCAGGATGACTTCAAACTCACAACTATCCTCATACCTCTGCCTCCGAGTGCCAAGATTTTAGACATGTACCACCACGCCTGGAAAAACTTTAAATAAAGAAATATTAGTTGAGACAGCACAAGGCAATTAGCATTAACTTGTTCACCTCTTTGTGTATACTTAAAACAAAAACTATTTTCTATACATCAGCTTTAGTTGATAATGAGCAGTTCTTGCTATATCTGAGGCCACACAGCTTCTGAACATATACACAAAGTCTGAGGGCTGTTGGGTTTGGCTCCCTGCCCCTTGTGGGAATGGGGACTTTTTTTCTAAATCCATATATTACTAACAAGAAGCTCTGAATAGCTATCTTTCTCTTCCTGCCTAGAACAGCTGATTGTGCTCTACATTTTGTGCCAAGAACATTCTGAATGGTACATCCTGTGCCTCTCATGAAGCAGGAGAAAAGAACCAATGGTGGGGCTTGGTGTTGTTTGGATATCTCCGAGTGGAGGGCTCTACAGAAGTGGCCATGTTCTCCCATTCTCACACACCTTACAGTCAGGAGACCAACCAGCCTATCTGCACGAAGATGTGGTTAACAGACCTGTGATTCCCATACAACATCTGCTAAAATGAAATTCACTGAGCTTAAGTAGAAACCACAAGTAGATCTTGTTCCTTCATGGACAAATGAACATAACAGACCCGAAATATGGTCATCCAGCACGGCTCCAAGTTTCAGCTTCCAGGGGAAAACAACTCCATTTCCAGAGCTCCACTATCTTTGATTCTCTTTAATTTGTACACTCCCAAACTCAGTCATTGATTTCTGTCTCCCTTGGGGACATAGCATGGCTTGGCTGGTGATTTGAGGAACTTGAGAAGTTAGGGCTAAGTGTCTAAGTGAGGGGCTGTAGAGATAGCTTAGCAGTTAAGGTGCTTGCCTACAAAGTCTAAGGATCCAGGTTCGATTCCCCAGTACCCACAGAGGCTAGGTGCACAAGGTAGCACATGCGTCTGGAGTTTGTTTTCAGAGGCAAAAGGCCCTGGCACACCTGGTTTCCCTCCCCTCCCTCCCTCCCTCTCTCTCATAAATAGATAAAAATATTTTTCAAAAAGAGTCTAAATGAGACACAAGTCAAACAGGATAGTCACAAGCCTAAAAGGGGTCAGAGGACAGGATGACAGGATAGGAATGCGTAGGTAGATTCCTTACAAGAAGGTGTATCTGTAGGAAATGTTCCGGGCAAGGAAGGTGGGGTGTGTGTTGCATGGATTCTTAGGTGACAGGCAGTAGGTATTGGAAGGTACGTAGTTGGCATCAGAAACCAGTTACAAGGAATCACGTGTTCACTGGCATGAAATTCAGACCAGTGTAGTCACCAGGCAACAAGGTTGGAAATCTATCTCACGTAGCTAGGTAGAAGATCAGTTACTAGGAAACTGGGGTACCTAAATCCTAGAGGGATCAGCCTTCTGTACTAAAACAGATATTGCAGTCTCTGTCTTCATTTTAACACAGCGTGGCTAAGAAAGATATTTAAGTCCAAGCCTACACATGCAAATCACTCAGCCCTTAAGGGGTTGTGACACACTCCACACACACATCATTGAAAAAAAACAAAATTCAAGTTATTGCCTTTCCCTGGTTAGCTAATTACATGAATCAATTTTTTAATTGGTATACATGTGAATTTTCCAAAGGATAAAAAATATATAGCCTTCTTTCCATGAGCAGCCATTCATTATGAGAACGCCTTTTAATCTAACAGGTTGTTGTTACACCTTCCTACTGAGAGGCAGCACCTCATGCCAGGGGGGTTTGATATGGGATCTATGTCATCAGCCTGGCTGGCTGTCAAAACAGAATCTCTAGAGATTTGCTTCATCAGCCTAAGAAGAAGTATGAAAATCCTGTCACAGCTAATTGAATATTTTAAACTTCTGCTAGGATTGTTTTAAAGCACGTGCTTTCAAATCAAGTGAAATTCACTTTCCGTTATAAGTACAATGCTAAAAGCAAACGGCAATGGTACAATAAAGGAAAAGGAATTTGTTATGAATCCACAGAGCGATTGATTTTGTACACACCTTATAAAAGCCGAGGGCATGGATGTGCACACTGACTCACATGGGCCAGGTCATTCACATGGTCAACCACAACCTGTACCTCCCATATGGGATGGCCCCTGGATGGCAGCTCTGCAAATATTCAAGAGTGACCAGCCAGTGCTCAGGCTTGTAACCTCATGCTGAAAGTCGCTTCTACCACATTCTATTGTCCAAAGAGAGCATCCCTGGCACAACACTAGAGGGGACCACATGCCATGAGGTGGGGATCATCTGGAACCATCTTGGAAGCTGGCTCTGTTCAAAAACAAGAAGTTCCAGGATGTTTCCAGCTCTTGCCCCACTGCCATGTACAACCCACTGCCCGGACTCATCCATAAACATCTGGTATTTCCCAGGTCTGACCTCTCCGTTACAGTCCATCTAAAGCTGCACTGATCACCTTTTCTTTAGCTTTCTTCCAACCTCTAGCTTCTTCATTTCTTCCCACAGCTGAGTAATACGACTCAAGCCCTAGCCATTAAAAGAGCAAATTGAAGACTCCTTACACAGGAGTACAGTTCATCTTGAGGCCACTGTTCATCCTTACTCTGTAGCCTCTGTCTGTTACAGTGGACATAGCTCCCTTTGGGACTTCGTCTCTGTTCCCAGCAGAACTCCTCCTGAGTCATTCTATTCAGCTGTAATAGCCTCTTTCAACTCCAAGATCCCAACCCAGTGCTGCTTGCCCTGGTTCCGCAGTCAGAGGGATTGTGCTCTTCTGGGGTTTTTATTAGTTGCAATTGAAGAGTCCAGATCTCACCAAACAGAGTTTAAGATACCCAAGGTGAAGGGCTTTCATCTTCAGAATGGTCAACTCAATACAATATCAGGATTTGTTGATGTATATAACTTCAACAGGCCCTTTTGTACAAGAGATGATTCACTCTACTCACAATAATATAAAGGTATCTGTGTTTGGAATAACCACAACTATTTCTTTAAAAGCTAGCCTTTGTACAATGTTACAAGTTGGAAAAACTGCCCATTGTATCCAGGCTATGTTTTCCATTGAAAGATGGAATCAGAGATGGGACAGTCTTTCTTATAGAACACAGAGCTCATTGAGGTACACAGAGGTAGACGGATGTACAAGTCCCAACTTATAAACATGGTAAGTAGGCTGATGGGAGACCCTCATAGGTTTTCACAAGAAGAGCGCCTAGCACATTGTTATCTGGGGGTTGCCTCTGGAGGCATTCTATTGCAGGGTATCTGGCTGAATTGGTGAGGAACAAGAGTTAAGCCAAAGGGGGATGACAGCAGAAACAAAGGACGGATAATAGTTGCTTATGGGGTAAAAATAATGAGACATGCTGACGGCTTGTGAGGGAGTGATGATCTTAATTGATGCTCAGGTGGTTTGTACCTGTGACTCTGAACAAATGTAGCTGCACTCAGCAGGAAACACCCGAGAGTATTAATTTGACACAGCCTGGTACCAGCATCGTTGTCATGTATGGAAGACGACTCATTCTGTGGGGAGGCTGGAGAAGCTATCAGGAAATTACATTGACCTTTTTGTACAAATGAATAGGCTCAAAATTAGATTCTTACACCAACTGACTAAAGGGAAAGCTATTAAGCTATCAGACCAAAGCTCTACATGGTTTTATGAATTACCATGATTCATCTTTCCAGGGAAAGGATCTGAACAAGACTCACTTCCGCTGCTTCTCAGGACCTCTTCGGGATCATTCAGTGAAGCAGTAGAGCAAGAGTGATTCATAACAAGGATCACAGCGAGCATCTACACACAAACGCAGTCCTGGTGTCTCACTCTGATGAGTCAACATGGCATGTGACTTTTCTAAATCCACTGGATTTTTTTGGTAAATATTGTGAATGTCCTTCCATCAGTAAGCTCAGAGACTTTAGAGACACTGGATATAGCCACATATGAAACAAAACTGTAACTAAACATGGGCAATTAACATCAATTATGACAGTCTCACATAGGAACATAGTTCATGGTATTAAAGAAATAGGGTTCTCTTTTCGTTAATGTATATTTTATTTAATAAAATTGTGCTGAAAATGAAAGTAGATTCACTTGACAAATATGACTGCAGTTGAAAAAGCACAAAGTAGTTATATGATAATAGATTACAGAATAAAAGACAACATTTTTACAGATGATTTAATGTTTGTGATATCATATTGTATAAATACATGAGATGCGATAGTGTCCTCCCTGAAAATCAGGGTTTTTTATTATTTTATGTTTATTAGTAGTAGGAGTATTAACAAAATTTTTCATATGAATGCATCATGTGTCGGCACCCTCTTTGCTCTCATCCCTGCCCCCATTCCACTGGGGACCATCGTCAGTGGGGTTTCAAGTATTCCCTGTGGAGTTGTGGATTAGGCATTGTAGGAGCAGGATTTATTTGGGTGGGAGTGGGGAATGCCTTTGGGCATGATGTCTCAACGTGTGGCTCTAACAATCTTTCTAGCCCCTCTTCTGCAAAATTCCCTGAGCTGTGGTGGGTGAGTTTTAAATCTACTTCAGTGATGAGCTCTGGATCTCTGCTTTGGTAGGTGTTGAGTATCCTCACGTCTCCTTCACCCTGGCACTGGTTATCAGGTTCACCATGGAAGCTGTACTCTTGCTTATCTCCCCAATTCCTCTGTGGTTTCAGCTGTGGCTTCGCTGAAGTGCCAGGGGTCATTTATCTCCTCTGGTCTTGCTACCTCTTGAAAAAAAGAACAGATTCTCCAATGGAGAGTGAAGTCAGCATAGTTTAAATGGGGTAAGCATTATTAATTGAGGGAGAATTTGATGTATGTAACCCTTCTTTTAGCCAAAAACCAGTGAGAGCTTGACACTGGAGAGCATAATCTTCGTCTCCATATGATTCTGATCTGGTTCCCAATTCCAGATATGGGTTCCTTTATACTAAGCGAATCTCTTAGCCAATCAGAAAGCTATTGGTTACCCACCAAGGCTGTGTGCCACTATTGCACTGGTATGTTCATCCTGTCAGGGTGTTTGCTTCTCAGTACTTTAGACCTCTGGTTGCTTAGACCATTGTTGGCCACTTTTCCCCAGTAGCTCATATAGGGGATTCCCAGGACGAGATGGGCTGTCTGGGGACTGGCCCTCTTCCAGATTCCAGTCAGGTATCTCCATGTTCTGTGTCGGCAGCAGATGCTGTCTTCAGCAATAGGGTCTTACCTTTTGCCTCAGGCAGGTAATCAAGTGCTTTGACAGAAACCTGTCTTGTTTTAAGGACCTCATAGGTCTCTCTGATCAATAGCTCATTGCGGGCAGCAACTGATTTCTGGTACTGGGAGTCAGAGGCCAGAGACAAAAAAACAAAAAACAAAAAAAAAAACAAAACTTTTTTTTTTAAGCTTGGGCTTCATCCTGCCCTCTCTAGGACCCTACTTTTCAGGTGCTCCCCACTTATTCCTTTTAAGGGTTATATCTTTTAGTCTATCTCCAAGGATAAAGGTTTCTGTGGTACTAGTACATTTTGTATTTAGTTTTGTGCTTGTTTTTCCCCACCCCACCCCCCCATTTCCCACCAAACCTTTCCATCACTATTGTCTGGGCCTTGAGTTGCCTGTCAGGTATGTCAGCAACTCCAGCTGGTCCAGGCTTGGAACCACAGATAAGTGAAACCATGTGGCATTTGTCTTTCTGTGATTGTGTGTGTTCACTGAGTATGGTCTGTTCCAAGTCTGTTCATTTTTCTACAAATTTCACTGGATCATTTTTTCTTACTGCTGAGTAGAATTCCATTGTGTAAACGTACCACAATTTTGTTATCCACTCATCTAACGATGGGCACCTGGGTTATTCTTATGTGGCATATTACAGTGGAAGACTAATGGAGAAATGGCCAATAAAATATATCTGATGGGCTAGGAGGATAGTTCAATGGGTAAAGTGCTTGCTGCAAAAGCCTTGAGTTCAAAACCCCAGAACCCACATGAATCGCCAGGCATGCAATCTAAGCACTTGGAGAAATAGAGCCAGGGAATCCCTGCGCCTCACTGTCAAGTTTGTCTATCTGAATCAGTGAGATCTAGATTCAGCAAGAGAACCTGTCACAAAGAATATATACCGAAGCCGGGTGTGCTGGCACACGCCTTTAATCCCAGCACTCGGGAGGCAGAGGTAGGAGGATCGCTGAGAGTTCAAGGCCACCCTGAGTCTACATAGTTAATTCCAGGTCAGCCTGAGCCAGAGTGAGACCCTACCTCAAAAAACCAAAAAAAAAAAAGAATATATACCAAGCCATTTAGTAAAATACTCAGAATGTGGCCTCCATACTTGCTCACAAACACATACACTTATATACACATGCATGCACACTAAACACACATGCATATACTACACACACACACACACACACACACACACACACACACACACACACGTTTGTAAACATTTGCACTTGAATGCCCTTAAAAGGAAGTAATTATTTTCTAGGTTACAGCCACAGGCCTTCTTATTTTATTTTATTTTATTTTGTTGTTGTTGTTGTTGTTTTTTCGGTTTTTCAAGGTAGGGTCTCACTCTAGCCCAGGCTGACCTGGAATTCACTATGTAGTCTCAGGGTGGCCTCGAACTCATGGCAATTCTCCTACCTTTGCCTCCCAAATGCTGGGATTAAAGGCGTGCGCCACCACGCCCAGCCACAGGCCTTCTTAATTCTGTCATTTATGCTATTGTCTGAATTGGGAATTCTGAACAAGAACCACCGGAAGCCCTTAAAACAACGTCCCCAAGAAGCTCGAATATGATCTGCAAGAGGGCAGAAGCGCACAAGCATTCAGTCATATTGCAGCTTACCATTTGGGGAGGTTCCCCTCAGACATCCTTAAGAAAACTGTCCCTAGCATCTGTCTCTTGCCCCCACATCCAGTCTCTTGTCCTGTTACTGACTTCCAGGTCACTGACCTCCAGCCACACACCAACCCAGAACCATCAGAACCACAGCCATCCACAGGGTCTTTCAGGCCCAAGGCACTCATTTTCCCTCCTGTCAATTTAGGCTGCTAAGCTCATGGCTAAGCCCCACTCCCCACTCATCTTCAGCTGGCACTCAGAGGCATGCCCCAGCTGCAGAGAGCCTTATCCATGCAGAGTGCAGAGTCCTTGGTTGGAAGGAAGCAGCTCAAATGACCCTTAGCTCCTGAGCACCCTCATCTCCTTACTCTACCATTCTTAGAAGCACAGTGGTTAAACATGGCTCTGCTAAGCATCTCAGTCTGCTGGGAACAGACCCAGCCCAAGTTACAAGTCCTGCCTATGCCTGTCTCAAAGCTATCTGGAACATTCTTTGGGTGTCCTCCTCTATTTCTTCTGCTAAGTGCCTTACCGACCTTCACCTTTTTCTAGCTTGAGGATCACTTTCTCAAGAATGTCTGTATTTTTTTGAACTTTTTATTTTTATTTGGTATATGGGTGTGTGTGTTATGGGTATGAGTGTGGGCTCATGCCACAGTGCAAGTGTGAAGATCAGAGAACAACTTCTGGTCACTTTTCTTCTACTACTTCATTGGAGGTGGGGCTTTTTATTGTTCATAGACCCATTCCAGAGCTTCCAGGAAATTCTGTCTCTACCTCCCTTCTCATTGTAAGCACACTGAGTGACAGAAGCCTGCCATAACTTTTGGGTTTTACATGGAGTCTGAAGATCTGAACTCAGACACTGAGAGTTACATGGCAAGTGCTTTATCCACCGAGCCATCTCCCTAGTCCTGAATGTCTGTTCTTACGACCTGGTTGATGTGTGTTCCGTGCTGACATGGAAGTAATCCAGAGGACTTCCATTTGGATTTACATAGGCATGAATCTACATGCCGGATCATCTATTTCACGTGCTCTGTAGTGAAGTCCCTAGTTCTCACCTAAATTGATATTACAGCATACAGCACCAGCCCTGGTCCAGATTTGGAATTCAATAAACATACATTTTTAATAGTGATTTATTGGTCAATTGATTGGTCAGTTAGTTTGTTGATGAATGAATGACCTCCACCACAAAGTGCTTTCTTTTCCTGAATTGTCTTCCTGATTAACAGAACTTCCCATTTTTGGTGACACTCCCCCCCACCTGCCACTCCGCCACTAGGATGTTAAGTGCAGCCATGCAGTAAGCCATGCTCACTATCAGAACCAAAGGTCACCTTGAGGGGCTGCATTTTTTAATTTTTTTTTTATTTATTTGAGAGAGAGAATGGGCACACCAGGGCCTCCAGCCACTGCAAACAAACTCCAGACACATGTGCCACCTTGTGCATCTGGCTTACGTGTGTCCTGGGGAATTGAACCAAGGTCCTTTGGCTTTGCAGGCAAATGTCTTAACTACTAAGCCATCTCTCCAGCCCTGGGCTATACATTTAATCCATGGGACAATGAAAGTGAAAACAGGAGGAGAATGCATGCCTAACTTCAACTAGTTCATTGAAAATAAGAAAGTAACTTAGTATTTAAATTAGTATTTCATTAAAGCTTTTATACATTTTGGTAGTGAAACTGGGATATTGATTTCTAGGACAGGAAGGAAAAGCATTCCCCTTACTATTTTCAGAAGCTTTTGTTCTAAAATTATTTTTAGTTTTGGTAAATTATGCTAATTAAGACAACTAAACTGAGAAGTAGTATATTTGGAACTAAGAGAACATATTTTACTAATGGACAATGGGTTCTCAAGCAGATATGAAATTACATTTATGTTTTTTAAAGATTTTTTTGTTTATTCAGCAAAAAAAAGAAACAAAAAAAAAATCAACAACAAAAAACACTAAAGGTCAAATTGACCCTAGAAAAAGGAGAAAACAAGATCTAACCAAGGCTTACTGAACCAGCACTGAGCAGCGGTTCAAGGCCAAGGCTGTGGAGATTAGGGACAGACTTTGAATGGAAGGATTCTTAAATCTGGTGAAGGATGCTGACAAAGAGAATAAAAATCTAGGTCCTGCAGCCAGGAGGGCAGACCACAAAGGCGCTGGAGCTGCTGGATGCTGGCCTGGCACAGAGAGCTCAGCTGTGGTATCGTGCTGGACACAAACAACTTCACAGAACACCCACATCTGACAAGGACACTCTGTGACTCTGATGCATCCTAGTAAAATCCAGACCATTTCCACATAATGTCTGAAATCAGGCAAAAACAGCAGCACTGTCCAAACTGCTCAAGTTACTCTGCATCCCTCATGCTGGCTGGCAGGAGCTTCTTCAGCAGTTACAGATCTACTGTGGCTTTCTTCCTGCTGTATGAGATTGGTGAAGGCACGCAAACAGGTCTGCTGCTGCTGCCTCACAGCACCCAACACAGAGCGGAACTCTGCTTCCCCCAACGCCTCTAGCCCAATCCCATCTCTAATGTCCTTGTACTGAGCTGCCCACGGACCACCACAGTATGTGGTCTACATCATCACATGTGTCAACAAGTCCCATCTTGTGATACTACAGCTGTGTTCCTGGCCCATTTATAACACTTAGAGATAAGGAAGTAAAATCCAGACAGCTATGTAAGAATAGCCTCTGTCAAATATTTGACTGTGAAATATATATGCTCTAATGCCAAACCAATAATTTCATAGTGTAGTAATCATTTGGGTAAAAATAAGTCAGGAATCAATTCTTCCCTGTAACCCAGATGGGAAATGATGAATTACAGACATACAGAACTACAGTGTAGCGGGCACTAAAGGAAACAGAAGGTATGTGGTCTTTCAAGTGGCAATTTTCAAGAATAGCAATAAAAATTCTGGTGAAGCACAGGTGCTATGAGGAGCAGGTGATCCCTGAAGTACAACGTGAGCTCTTCAGAACACAGATGGCAGCTCAGAGACAGAAGGAACTGTGCCATTGAGATGTATTTGTGAGGCCCTGGGCATCCCCCACTCTCCTGCACATATAGGGCTTTATCTCAGCAGCCATGCAATTAAATGTCATCTGATTTAATTTAATGGTACATGGATATTCTTGTAGTGGTGGGGAGTGAACCCAGGGCTTTGTTGCATACTAGGCAAGCACACCACCACTAAGCTACACCCCTAGCCCTCTTTAGATATAGTGTCGATGTAGTATGTTGGGATGTGTGTGGTGTGTGTATATAAGTGTACATATATATGCCTCTTGAGCACACATGCCAAAGCCAGAAGACTGTGTCAGATATCTTCCTGTACATTTTTCTGCCTTATTTCTTTGAGATAAGGTCTCTCACTGAACGTGGAGCTTTCTAGTTTTGACCACAACCCTCCTGTCCCAGCTGTCCTTAGCACTGGGATATAGGCATGCACAAACATGCTTGGCTTTTTACAGAGCAACTTTTCTTACCCACTGAGCCACCTCCTCAATCCCCTTAAATATATCTAAAGGCATGTCATCCAAGACTCAGATTTAAGCTTTAGTTTTTTACTTAGAAACTTCCAGAATTGTGTGAGATATTTGTTTAGGTGATAGATAATCTCTAGTATCAAGTTGGCAGGATTTAGACTCACCAGAAAACAATTCTCTTGGCTTATCTTTTAGGGATTTAGTAGATTATATTAATTGAGGTAGAAAAACCCCACCCTGAATATGGGCTACAGCATTGCATGGGCTGGGGGTTCTGGACAGTATAAAAAAGAGAAAGATGGCTGAGCACCAGCGTTCCTCATTCACTTTACTTCCTCCATGCTGACGTGAGGCGATGTCACCCATTTCCTGCTCCTCTCACGCTTTCCCCACCATGATGGACTAACTCTCAGAACTGTACAACAACACAAACTCTTCCCTTTCCTAAATTGCTTCTTGTCATGTATTTCATGCCAGCAGAGAGAAAGTAACTGAAGCAATGTGTGATGTGTTTCTTAAGGAAATAGCTATTAGTGGGAAACCTGATTTAAGCAATGGTTGTGGAAACACCATATCTGAACATATACTCAAGTACATATTAATAGGAAATTTTCAACTCTAACTGAAGGGATTACTAAGTCTAACATTTACTTGATAAACATTAATATATACTTACTTGGCCTTGTGCATAGGACCTGCTGTGGTGAATAAATAGTTAAAGGAAAGAAAGTCAAATAAGAAATTATTTTCACTCAGATATGGTTACAATGAAAAGTTAAACACAGTGACTCATTCAATGACTTTGAGCATCAAGGCCTTGGACTAGCAATGGACAAAAGAAGGCGGGGCCTAATCCTCAAGGGGCAGGATCAGTGTGAACAATTTCCTAATGACAGGCATGGCACGTATATCCAGAATTTTTTTTAATTTTTCTACCCTGATAAGTATCATAAATGTCCTTACTAGATTATGTCTTTATAAATTCTTAGAGAAGTTGCTAGAAGTGGAAATTTCTGGGTTGAGCAGCTCGTATGGACACAAAGTCTATGATGCACACCAGTCTGACCTTCAGGAACTTCGTGCATGTTTTTCTCATCAGCATTCACATTGTATGCCTGTTTTCCCACAGACTTTCCACCCAGATTTTTACATAATTTTTCCTCTTGACTAATCAAAAGGTAAAATACACATATTTTATTGTTATAAATTATATTTCTTGATTACTAATCAGATGAAATAGATTTTATATTTATTAGTTGCATGTATTTATGTGACACATGATCTGCATTGAAATATATGAACTGTGTATACCTATTAATATAAATATTAATATAATGCATACATTTTAGGTTTATTAGCCATTAATATATTTAAATATAGGGATATGTGCATATATATAGCTTGTACATGTAGCACATTACACATACATAATGACTATCAATTATTCTCCACACATTTTTCCATTGGCATATTTGATTTAAGTGATTTTAAAGCAATCATTTTTTCCCTTTGAGTTCCTATGTTAGTATTTCAGAAACACACAAATATTCAAAAAGAATCTTTAGTCCCACTTGGCACTTTATATCTGCAGAGTTTCCTGTAACAAATTTTGATTCATTAACTCATCTGTGAAAATGTCTGTGGAATGTTATACTCAAAGCAGAATGTTCATATCAGTTTTAACTATTTAAATCTATTTTAATAAATCTAAAGGCATCTCTCACAGATAGCCAATCAGGACATGCAGTTTCCATAGAAACAGGAGCTAATATCATTAAGAAGGAACGCGCAAGTTAGGAATTCTTCCCCTTGGGGACTCTCATTTAGAACAGTTCCTTGAATTCACAGTGGATGGGAGGTATACCACCACCTGATGCTAGCCAGCACTGGTGATGCCTAATGAAGGCTTCATGTGCATCTGGTCATCATGGGGAGCAGGCTGATGTAAACTGCCTAGCCTAACTGATACAAGCTTTTATTTTTAAATTGAAATTTAAATGTAAAATCATTTCATCTTGACTTCCTAGGGAGAGTTGCTCATTTCTATGCTGAAAGGAGAATAATAATGTGATTGTCTGCTTTCATTTTCAATTTGGACAATATTGGTGATAAAGCAAACTTTTCGTTTAGAATCAACTTGTTTTTGTTAAATATTTTTACTTATGTATTTGAAGGGAGGAGAAAATAGACATACTAGGGCCTTTTCCCACTGCAAACAAATTCCAGACACATGCACCACTTTGTGAGTTTGGCTTTACATGGGTACTGGAAAATCCAAACCCAGGCCATCAGAGTTGATAGCAAGCAGCTTTAATCACTGAGCCCTCTCTCCAGCCCCTAGAATCAATTTCCTTATTCAATTATATGTCCAGAATAGGAAAGATAAGAAAGATAAGAAATGTCCTTGAAATAAGCTATATATAAAAGTGCTGAAACCTTCTTAGAAGAATTTAAAATAATTATGTGACTCAGACTACTGCCATTCTTAATAGTACTGCATGGGCCCAACTCACCTAGAGAATGCTTACCTAGGTTCACAAATAAAGGCTAATATTTAGAATTTTTAAATATTTTTTAAGAGAGTGAGAGAGAGAAAGAGAGAATTGGTATGCCAGATCTTCCAGCCAATGCAACCAAACTCTAGATGTGAGCGCCCCCTTATGCACATGTACAACCCTGCATGCTAGTGTCACCTTGTGCATCTGGCTTACATGGGATCTAGAGAGTTGAACATGGATCCTTAGGCTTTGCAGACAAGTGCCTGAACAGCTCTAAGCCATCTCTCTAGCCCTAATATTCAGATTTTTAATTCCAAATGTCACAATTGTCTGAAAAATACCCTAGTAGTGACAACAGCAGGTCTTGATATACATGCTCTTCTTTCATAAGGAAATAAAAAATGTCCTCTACTTCCTTCCCAACAGGGTTAAGATACCATTTAAAAGATTGTGAATATGAAAATGGTCTTCGTGTTCATGATAATTCTGCCCTCACTTTAAAACAAATGAACAAAAAAGCTATGTACTTGCTATTTTGATCTTTGCCCCTGCGATACTGACATTTTATGTAGTCTCAGAGTGGCCTCAAACTCATGGTGATCCTCCTACCTCTGCCTCCCGAGTGCTGGGATTAAAGGCGTGTGCCACCATGCCCATCTCTATTTTATTTTCACTCTATCCATCAGGAAACTAAGACTGAAGGCCTTGAGTCAACAACTGAAACCACTGTTTTTACTTTACGTTATCTTCGGTCTCTAAATTCTGGAATGGCTCCTGTGAGCAACACTCCCACCTAGGATTATAAATCCTTATAAAAGCTGCTATTAAGCAGGGAGGAAGAGAGGAGCTGGCCAGAGTAACAGTGACATCATGGATGGGCACGTAGGAGAGTACTCACAGACGTGTGCTGCAGCCAGCTTGTCACAGTCACTGCTCCACACGCAAGTGTGGTCGAATGGGCAGAGCAGTGGGGGTGCCCATGAGGTCAGGGTCTCTAAGACCCCAGCCCATCAGGCCTCTGACCTCATTTCTTTTCCCTCTCCCGTGTGTTCCCTGTGCTCCATATGATCAATCGATTTTTTTTTTTTTTAACTTCTATCATTTCTCTTCCAGACACAAAGAGAAAGAGTATGAATAAATTACTGAAAGGGTCTGTCGCAGGAAACTTTTTCCCTGGGGTGATGCAAACACACGTCTTTACCACAGACAGGGCACAGACAACAGACCAAAGCACAGTTACACCAACACCAGTTTTGGTGAACCACTGAGGTTATTGGGGTTACTTACGGAGCAGGGGGAGGGGTTGCTTACAGGAGTAATGGATGAGTCCAAGACAGCTGCATCCCAGAAAAGCCCAGCCGAGCATAGCTGACCACTCAAGGAAGCTGCGTCTCTGGAGCTCACTGCAAGTCTGCAGGCAGCTGGTTGGTCAGACTCTTCCCAAGCATTTGTTTTCACCTATTGACTTCCTGAGTCTCGTGAGCTTCCCTCCCCCCAAGGAGGGAATGTTTCATATGAATACAACACACTAACCTATTGCACTACTGGAGCTCCTGGAGGGATTGTTTCAATTGCTACACAACACTGGTCAGTCTACCCTTCGATTCTTTACCACTCAGATAACCTTGGGGAGGGAGCATATGATCACAAATTTTCAGCTCTCCCAGACTGGACCTCCTGAGTCTCCCAAGCCTCCCTCCTCCCTTTAGGAGGGATTATTTCAATTCAGAGGAATTTGTTCTACAACAGAGTCCCCACCTTCAAGAGTGTAATGCAGTTCAAGGGGTTGATTCTAACAGAAGATTGCTTGGGTTTGAATCGTCACTTTGTCATTTACTGGCTCTGATATCAACTTAAACCAATTCCATCATTAACATGTTTATGCTACAATTGCCAGAGGTACTTCATCTGCAGTATTAATTTAAAAAAAAAAAAAAAAAAAAAAAACAACCAGAGCTTACTTCATGGGGGCTGTTGTGAAGACCATATAAGTCCTTGTAAAGCATGTACTGCTACCAGAAGGATTACCTAAACAGTGGCTTCTAAATGCTTAGGGGTTTTTGTCTTTTTTCTTTTCTATTTTTTATTTTTTATTATTGACAACTTCCATAATTATAGATAATAAACCATTATAATTTCCTCTCCCCTCACTTTCCCCTTCACAACTCCACTCTCCATCATATCACCTTCCCCTCTCAATCAGTCTCTCTTTTATTTTGATATCATCATCTTTTCCTCCTTTTATGATGATCTTATGTAGGTAGTGCCAGGCACTGTGAGGTCATAAATATCCAGGCCATTTTGTGTCTGGAAGAGTGTATTGTAAGGAGCCCTACCCTTCCTTTCGGCTCTTACATTCTTTCTGCCACCTCTTCTGCAATGGACCTTGAGCCTTGGAAGGCGTGATAGAGATGTTTCAGTGCTGAGCATTCCTCTATCACTTCTTCTCAGCACTATGGTGTCTTTTGAGTCATGCCAGAGGTCACCACCATCTGAAAAGATAAGCTTCTCTAACCAAAAGTGAGACTAGTATTAACATGTGGGTATGAACATGCTTACCAGGCAGTTTGGTGAGCATAATATGCATTTAGCCAGACACCAGCAGGCGTTAACATGCCTAGGGTTCATGACTTCCTCCATCACAGGTTTTCAGTATCAGGCATGTAATCCCTTCTGTGCAGCAGGTTTCCAGTCCAATTGGAGAGCATTTGGTTTCCCCCATAACAGACATGCCAGTATTACACCTGTTGGCTCATTTGGCCTGGCTGGCCAAGCTTAAGGCTTGCAGTGTCCACTGTTGTTTCTCTCCACTGATGACTTCTCTCTCTCCCATGGAGTTGCATGCAGTGTAGCTTTTTCCAGATTTCTGTCAGCTGGTCTTCAGGTTTTCAGCTCAGCTCCAGCAAGATTTCTCAGTAACCTTGCAGCCCAAGCATGTGGAGTCTTCAGCAATAGGTTCTTCATCTATTCCTGGTGAGAAACTAAGAAAAAATGTTTTGAGGGCATCAGGGACCTCCCTGGCCAACAGCTCACTGGAATGTATCCCATCCCTGGCACTGGGAATTTTCTAGTAACAATTTATGGCTTCTGGGTGTTCCATGGTCCAAAAAAGTAGGTTTTCATATGACTTTTCTCATGCTTTCTTAGATTTTGATTAACCCTCCTTCCAACCTTCCTTTACACAATCTCTTCCCCTGACCTCACTTAGGCCTTTCCATCCCCAGTAATCTGTTCTTCTACTTACATCCCCTTAAGTCTTCCCCTCTCCTCCCTCCCTTATAGCCCCTTTCTATCTTACTGGCCTCTGATACTGAGTTTGATTCCAACTCACATATAAGTCCAAACATTTGTAGCTAGGATCCACATATGAGAGAGAACATGTGGCATTGTATAATCTTTTCCAGGTCCATCCATTTCCTTGAAAATTTCTTAATTTCATTTTTTAAATAGTATAGTACATGCCATAACAGTCAGTCTTAAAACTGATTAATTTGAGGAAAAATGAGAACATTTGGTCAAGAACACTTTGAGCTAAACATATAGAATGTTCATATATATACACACACATATATGTGTGTGTGTGTAGAGAGAGAAAATATATAGAGAGAGAGACATATATATGCACACACACATTTGGTGTATGTTTACATTATATGTGTAAGTGATACTGTATAGTATTGTACACATATACCTTCAACATGTTTTAGCAGAAAAGTTTGGTTTTTGATTTGGTTTGGTAGAAAGGAAGGAGAGAGAGGGCCAGTCTGAGGATGGGATAATAAAGTAGACAGACTGGAAATGGATAGAAAGACTCAGTTGAGGAAACCACAAAGCTGGTGCCAGCAGTCTGCGAGACAAGGCTGGAGAAGCAACCACTCTGGACAGGATGAGGTAAAGATTTTAGATTCAAGATTAAACATGTGATCATTAATTCAATAGGCATTGTCTTGAGAAATAGATTCTGGAGTAAGGGCAACTTAACCTGATAAACAAAATTGGTCTGTCTGAGTGTATTTAATGTTCCCCAAGGGAGGCTGACAAGACCTCTTTTGTAAGTGTTCCATTTGATGATGGAAGGCAATGTACCAGGATTTATCTGTATATTTCCTCTTTTCTTTCTTTCTTTCATTCCTTCCTTCCATCTATCTCTCTTCTTCTTCTTCTTCTTCTTCTTCTTCTTCTTCTTCTTCTTCTTCTTCTTCTTCTTCCTCTCTCTCTCTCTCTCTCTCTCTCTCTCTCTCTCTCTCTCTCTCTCTCTCCCTTTTTGATTGGGTCTTATATAGCCCAGGCTGGCTTCATACTATGTAGCCCAGGTAGGCCTTGAACATCTGAGCACCCTGCCTCCACCTTCCAAGTGATGGGATTACATGTGTGCCACCATGTCCTTTCATTTTAACAACTCTGCAAGATACTATTTCCTCATTTCCCGAGGAAGGCTCACACACAGCCATGCTCCTCTGCTGTCCTCTTCTGGTTTCATAAGGGTGACAGTGATAAATGAGAGAAGGAACAGAACTTAGGGGAGAAGTGGGCCCAGCCATAGGAAGAATAACCTCCACTCAGTGGCTCTAATTCCACAGCCAGAAGCCTTCATGAGAAGATTTAGAAAACAACATTTCTCTGGAAGTGGCTGTTAAAAAATTACAGTAACATTATGAGTGTTGAATAGGGAAGCTAGATGCAAATAATGATGTCCTCCCTGCCTCGTTAACTATTAAGTGATAGCAGGACACTGAGAGAAAGTCCAGTAGGTCAGAAAGAAAGAACAAGCATTCAAGACAGACACGCAGACACACAGGGCAAGCACAGAATGGCCATCCTTGCCATGCCCAGATGACACCAGGGCCCGGATGCCCGAACCTCCCTGCATCCCAGTGAGCTCCACGCTTTTCCACCACGCTCACCAGACATGCTTCCCTGCACAGGACTGCCTTCCCCATGCCCACTTCCAGCCCAAGCTCCAGGATACAGTCTGAGTAGAGGATCCAAAGGTCCAGGCCCATCTTAAGGTGCAAGGAATCTAGATTTGGGATTATTTGGGACTTTTTAAAGCAGTTCATAGCTAAAACTCACAATTAAAGAAATTCCCAAAAGATAAGCTTTAGAACAATCCAATTAACAAATATCCACTCCCAGTAGGGAAGAGAGTTGAGGGAGCTGGGAACCAGCAGTGTGTGTCTCCCTCTCCTCAGGAGTGGCATGTGCCATGGACATGGGCACTCACATCTGCTTGACAGGTTCAGTATTCATCAAACTTAATGAACGTGTCCATGAAAGCTACACAGCCTCCTGGGTTCAGTTCATATTCTCCCAGGAAATGTTCTGAAGCCATTAAGTTTCCCAGACAAAATTCTTCACTGGTAAGAGAATGGGTTTACTGCCTACCAAGAAGAATATTTTTGGTCTCCTCTTCATTTATGTTTTTTTGTGAGTTAATAAAGTCATTCATTTGACAGCATGCCAGGTGTTCCTCCTTAATATACAGTAACACCTGGATCCTCTCTTTGACCTTGGGTGGCTCACATCCTGGTGAGGAAAAGGAAAGCATGGGATGGTGGAGTAAGTGCAAACCTGGTATCAGTGATAGAAGTGAGCCACCACACCCTTCCTGGGTGACAATGATGGCACTGAGTGAAGGCTTCACAACTGAGGCAACTAATGGAGAGACAGGGAGAGGCATAATGGGCTAAAGAAAGACACAGAAGTAAGGAACATCCATTTCATTCCTTTAACAAATATTTGCTGAGTGCCTACGACGTGAGCAAAGAGCTGAGACAGAACAGAGGAAGGGAGTGGGGTTGGAGAGAGGCATGGCAAGGGTGGAGGATGCCAATGAAGCGAGGCTGAATGGGCAGAGGGAATGAACCTGACAGAGCATGTACACCATGTTAACAAGTCTGGAATATTACGGTGGTGCTCTGTCTTTTTAAGGTGATCTCTCTCGAGACTGTGCAGATAGACCCAGCTTTTAAGGGGTCTCCCGCCCAAGTCTTATCAAGAGGCTTAGCACACTACGCCATGTATTTGTATATGAGCAGATTACTTATTTACTTATGTTCATTTTTAACATTTTATTTATTTTTTATTTATTTATTTATTTGAGAAAGAGTGAGAGAGTGAGGAGAGGGAAACAGACAGCTAGAGAACAGGCACACCAGGGCCTTCAACCACTGCAAACAAACTCCAGATACATGTGCCACCCTGTGCATCTGGCTTACATGGATTGGGGACTTGGACCTGAGTCTTTTAGCTTTGTAGGCAAGCACCTTAACTGGTAAGCCATCTCTTCAGCCCATGTTTATTTATTTATTAAAGAGAGAGAGAGAGAAATGGGTGAACCAGGACCTCTAGCCACTGCAAATGAACTCCAGACACATGCACCACCATGTGTATCTGGCTTATGTGAGCTTTGGGGGATTGAACCTGGGTCCATAGGCTTCTCATGCATGTGCCTTAACAGCTAAGCCATCTCTTCAGCCCTTGCTTTTTGAATTCATATGATTCAGGATGGATCAGGTTTGCTCTTTGGGAGAATAATCACGAAAAAGGCAGCAATCCTCCAATGACACACTTAACAATGGTACATATCAAAGGTTGGTGTTTGAACAAGGTTTCTTGGAGAGGAACAAAGTCTTCTTGTACCTCTTTGTGAGACACCTGATAACTGCTATTTGACTTCAGAAAATAGTAGCAAGAATGATAATTAAGCATTGGCATTTGCATAAAGATAATGGGAGGTTAATAGGACTGAAGTAAATGAGATGCAAACTGGTATGTCCTTCATAGAAAGAGAGAGCGAAGCATGGAGACACCAGCAAGAGGAATAAAAGAAGTAATTTCCACGTTTGTGTATTGAAACAGTGTATTTAGGTACAACCTATCATCATGCAGCACATCACCTGCCAGCTGCACTCAACAGGAGATGGTGCCTAGTACAGGACGCCCAACACATTACATACTATTGTGCTGAGCTAAGAGAAGGTGCAACTTGCTGGCTCTGCATTGCCAACTTAAAGCCTTATGGCTCCAACCAGGTATGGTGGCTCGTACCTGTAATCCCAGCACTGGAGAGGCTGAGGCAGGAGGATGATAAGATTGTGGCTAGCCTAAGCTATACAATGAGACCTTGTCTCAAAAAAAGAAAAGAAAAGAGGAAAGAAAGAAGCTGGAGAGATGACATATCTGTTAAGGTGCTTGCCTGTGAAGCCTAAAGACCCAGGTTCAATACCCCCAGCACCTATATAAGCCAGATGCACAAGGTGGAACTAGCATCTGGAGTTTGTTTGCAGTGGCTGGAGGCCCTGAAGTGCTTATTCTCTTTCTCTCAAATAAATAAATAAATAAATAAATAAATAAATAAATAAATAAATAAATAAAATATTTTAGTATTAAAAAAAAGAAAGAAGGAAAGAAGAGAGGAAGGGAGGGAGGGATAGAGGGAGGGAAGGAAGAAGAAGAAAAGTAAAAACAAAAGAAAGGGCTGAAGAGATGGCTTAGTAGTTAAGGCGCCTGCCTCCTAAGCCTAAGAACGCTGGTTCCAATCTCCAGCAGTTCCAATTTCCAGGTCCCACGTCTAGCCATATGCAAAGGGGCGCAATGCCGCACTTGACCACAAGGGGGCACACACATCTGGATTTCTTTCGCAGCAGCTGAGAGGCTGCTGGCGTGCCCATCTCTGTCTTCCTGTCCCTGTCTCTCTCCTCTCTCTCTCTCTCTCTCTCTGTGTCTCCCCCCCCCCACAAAAAAAAAAAGAAAGAAAGAAAAAGAAACCTGATGTTTTTGGAAAGAGTAAAAAGAGGAAAGAGGATATGATCACAGGAATACTAAATGATGTACAGTCTCACAGTGCAACCATGACAAGTACACTAAGGTTAATGGAGTCCATAGTCTATAAAACCAAGATAACGGGGCCTCATGTGTGAAGTGCATTACCTTTATGTGCAATGTAAATAGTTGGTTTTAAACTAAGAGACAAATCTCCCAAATTAAAAAATGCTTTGGTTTCTTAGTCATTCACTGTTAGGACCTGACCGATGGAACAGAAAGAGAGAATCAAGAAGCAAACAGAAACGCATGCAGAATGCTGTCTGTCGTCACAGAGTCCAGTCCTGACGAAACCCCTGTCAGTGCATCCAGGAGTGAACCAGGTTCCATGGGAAGAACTCACTCAAGCTGGATCATAAACCAGATTCTCAGTACATGTAATTTTTTGGTGTGTGTGTATGTATGCATGCATGTATTGTGTACACGTGTAGGCCATGAAGGTCAGAAGACAACTTCTACCTTGATTTGAGGCAAGGTCTTTTGTTCACCACTGTGTTCACCAGACTGGCTGGCTCATGAGCTTCCAGGTGATCCTCCACTTTCTGCCTCTCATCTCCCTTTAAGCGTGCTGGGCCACAAACAATGAGTGCTACGAGTCCAACTTCATGTGGGTCCTGGGCATCCAAACTCAGATCCTCACAATTGCACATCAAGTGCTTTATCCACCGAACTATCTCCTAGCCCAGCATGTGCTACTTTAGAGTGAAAACCAATGTAAAGCCTGATATTCTTGTCCCTGCTACATGCTTCCCTACATAGCTTGACTGATAAGTTTAACTAGGAACCTAATGTGTGTGTTTTTAGGGGCTTAAATACAAGGTTAGAAAAAAAGAGAGATTTTTTTTGATATCCCAGTATTAGCTCTCAGATATTTATTGCCATAACATATAGAACACCTGACAATTATTTCATAAAACCACCAAGAATGTAGTCAGGCATTGACATAAAATAGGCCCTCATGAAATGAATATATAGCATATTTATAGAACAAACTTCCAATTGTCTCCTTCAGTCTTGTATAGCAAAAAGAAAATAAAATTTATACCCCTCCCCATTACACACACAGCCAAACTATATTTCCTGGATACCCTGACAGATTTGGGTCATATAACTGAATTCTCACCAATATAATATGAATAAACATAATGTGAGCCAGAGAGTTGGAATACACTTCCAAAGTCTCCTTCTGTGTTCTATTGGCTAAAACATAAATATTAACAAATGACAAAAGCCTTGGGAAAGGAGCTGTCAATATGAAGGGATCTCTGTATCATATGGAAGAGAGCTACCCAAAGCTAGGATTCTTGCTTCACTGTGATTCCTGAGGAACAAATTAAACTCTGTGAAGCCCTGAATTCTGGGGTTTTATCAGAAAAGTTTGCATTTCCCCTAACTATTAATAATTATTAAAATACCAATCTCATTAAGATGTTTAAAATATCACTTTTGAGGAAAATTAACATTTTTATGACTGAACAAACCTACATGTCACTAAAAATCACACGAAAAATCAACACATGCTGAGGATGGTGGTGCACATCTTTAATCCCAGCATTCGGGAGGCAGAGGTAGGAGAATCACTGTGAGTTTGAGGCCAGCCTGGGACTACAGAGTGAATTCCATGTCAGCCTGGGCCAGAGTGAGACCCTATCTGAAAA
This sequence comes from Orientallactaga sibirica, assembly GCA_036365145.1. NCBI lineage: Eukaryota > Metazoa > Chordata > Mammalia > Rodentia > Dipodidae > Orientallactaga > Orientallactaga sibirica. Next base: position 2,367,224 of record JAEOAD010001605.1, read on the forward strand.
ACACTGCCGTCCCCCCGCCCCATGAATCAACATGTAATTCTTCCCTACTGTCTCTCTGCCCATGTCCACCCCATGCAGTTCTTGAATTTTCAGTCCTAAGTCCTTGGAGTTGGTGTTTTTTCTCTATGGGTACCTTCCAGGTCAGCCTGGACTAGAGTGAAACCCTACCTTGAAAAACCAAAAAAAGAAAGAAAGAAAGCCAGGCGTGGTGGTGCACGCCTTTAATCCCAGCACTCAGGAGGCAGAGGTAGGAGGATCACAGTGAGTTCCAGGCCACCCTGAGACTACATAGTGAATTCCAGGTCAGCCTGAGCTAGAGTGAGACCCTACCTCGAAAAACCAAAAAATAAAAATAAAAAAAAAAGAAAGAAAGAAAAAAGTACCCATGCCCTAGATAACTTGTTAATATCCTTATTTATAAATAACATAAATATAAAATATATAATATGAATGAGATCATAAATAATTTATGGATAATGGTAATGCATTTATCATAGCTCTGAGGATTAGGAAGTCCTAGATATAGGCACTGGGCATGTTTGGAATCTAGTAAGAACTATTCTGTCTACTTCTAAGCTAGAATATTGTTGCTGTACGCTCTGAAGGGAAAGAAAGCAGTGGACTCTGTGGTGGAAGGTGGAAGGATGAAAGGGCCTCACTGGTTTCTTAAAGACTCTCATACGGCACTGATCTATTCATGAGGACAGAACCTTCATGTCTTAGTCACTTTCACCAAAGCTTCACCTGTAAATACTAACACAGAATGGGGGGGGGGGGCTATAACTTAAAATGAGTTTTGGAGTGGAGGTAAATTTTCAAACCACGTCAATGTATGCTGATAGAGAAATGGTTAGATCACCTATGGTTAGCCCACACATTGTGTGCGCGTCAGACATTTGTCACATTTGTCAGGCAGATACCTGAAAGAAACAGCTGAGAGGGAGGAATTATTTATTTTGGATTATGGTTTCAGAGGTCTCAGTCCATGGCTGCATTATTTCTGGGCTGTTGTGGCACAGAATGTCAACGTAAAAGGGCTTGGAGGAACAAAGTTACTTCATGGTGTCCATAAAGCAAAATGAGTCATAAAGGAGCTAGGGACATTTAAAATTCAAACCATAACACTTAAGAACTGTAATAAGTAAAAGAAAGAAAAGCTGAAAGTGGATAGACACGAAAAATTTCAAGATACATTCTTAAATTTAAAAATATAGGGCCAGTCTATAGAATACAATTCAGTGATGCAAAATTGAATTTCATCTATGTTTATTTATGAGAATATTATTGCATAGTAAAAATGGGCTATGGACTCATTAAAAAATGGCTTATCACACTTACTTTTGGAGAGAGAAATGAATGATGGGGGCTGGAATGAAGTGAATGCTTTGTTCAACAAATATTAAGAGACTATTTGTGCTTCAGGGAGTGAAAAAAATTATTATTACAGAAGATGTTCAAGCTTACATTAAAAGCAGTCATTAAAAATGATTCAAATTTACATGAAAAGGGACTTATTAAAACAGAAATTCTTTCCTCAAGGAAGTGGAGGAAATATTTTTAAATGATCAGATTAGTACAAAACTTTAAGTTCATATAATATATACTAAGTTGATTGTAGATACTTAAGAAGACTTTCCTATTCCTACAAAATATGCTATTAGATGTTTTAGCAATTAGTTTACAGTTATCATGTTAGAATTAAAGTGTTCTTTCCTTTAAGAACATATGGATGCTGGAGGCTGGAGACATAGCCCAATCAGTAACATGCTTGGCACACGAGAATGAGGACATGAGAAAGAGCAACCCTTAAACCCCACATACAATGCGCTAGAGGTTCCTGTAATGCCAGCTCAAGGGAGCTGGAGAGGGGCAGATCCCTAGGGCTCACGGGCTGGCTAGTTGATCCTAATCTGTGAGCTCTAGGCCAATGTGAGAAGTATCTTTTAAAAAAAAAAGTTGAATGAAAGGGCTGAGAACAAGTGACCATTGTGTGCCAAGCCGGAGACAGTTGCAGACAAGGAAGCAGAAACAATGTAAGAGCCAGAGGATGGGGAAGAGTGCTGAGGAATGCTACAGTCTGGACAGGACATTGCCATTATACTCATGACTCAAACTAGCTGTGGTTTCTTGCACATGATTGAGCCCATCTACACCTCATCATCGATGAGGGAGCAGCTCATGAGAACCCACTCCTCCCACAAGGGCTATTAGCAGGTAACAGTTGCTGGGGCAGAATTCATATTTTCATATAGTCACAGCTACTGGTGAGTTTCTCATGCTCTAGTAAATAGTCTCCGGCCTATGCTCATGCAAGCAACTCTAATTTAGTTCAGTGGGTAACACATACAAAGAAAAAACAAAGACAAAAAATGTTGCAGAGGAATTAGGTAGGAAGAAGGAGTTTCGTGGAGTAAGAGGGGGAAAGGAAAAGGTAATGGGGTGAATATCATCACAATACATTGTATGCATACATGAAATTGTCAGAGACTAAATAAAATAAAAATGTTTTAAATCGAAAGGCATTCCTGAGGAACAACACCTGAGGTTTTCTTCTGGCCTCCACACATACTTGCATACTCAGTCCCCACATGCATGCAAACACACACATGCACGCACACATGCATTAAAAAGAAGAAAGAAGGAACTGTTGAACTGTTAGGCTCCTGTTGAGTAATATCGATGAGCTAAGTAATACTGTTGTGGTTACTTTCTCATTGCTGGGACAAAGCATGTGGCCAAAAGTAGCCAATGGAAGGAAAGGACTTATTCTGGCTTACAGTCTCTAAGGGAAGCTTCGTGATGGCCCAGGAAAGCACAGCATGAGCAGAGGCTGGACATCCCCTGCCACAGCAGTCCAAAAACAGCAGCAAGAGAATGAGCTGAATTCTGGCAAAGGGGAGCTGGCTGTAACATCCCAAAGCTTGTCCCCCAAACCACACCTCCTCCAGCAAGGCACCACCTCCCAAATTGTCACCAGCTGGGGCCCAAACATTCAAAGCACATGAGTTTATGGGGAGCATCTGATTCAAACCACCACTAACACCACGCTGCCAAAGAAGCTGATTCTGGAATGTGGTTGGGAGGATCCAATGAGACAAGTCATAAAGATTGTGTGAGCTGTAGTACTGCAGGGGTGTGCTAGCTATCCCCATCAAGTATTCTTCCTCACACAACAGTGCCCTTACTCCAGCTGCATGGGTCTATGACACTGAATAGAATCACCCTGCTCTTCTCAAATACTTTCAAACTTTCAGAGGAAGACACTGCTGGCAGGGAATTAAGAACAAGAAATGCAAAAGGAATATTGTATTAGGAAACATCTGAATAATTCAGTCATTCGGCAAACATAAAACACCATTTGTCTAGCTCTTTATTTTACTGAATCACCACCAAGACTCACCTGTCAGCTTAGAACAGCCCTTCAAGAGAAATAATAATCCAATTTAACTGTAACAGTCCAAGATGAATGCTATACATATTCACAAGGTCTGTTTTAACTTTGGCAGAAGATCTACTATATACAATAGGACTGCATTGAAAAACCACTTTGATCACAGGGAGAAATAGAAGAATCTCTTATTATTTTAGTGTATCCTAAAAAGAAAATAGTATAATCATTCCACGCCCAAAAGAAATTCAAATCATGATTATAGTACTTTTCATAAAGAATCTAAAGCAGGCATACCCCTGCAATCTTACCACTGTGAGGAGGTTGAGGCAGGAGCATCAGAGGTTCCAGATGCACAGTAATTTCAAGGCCTGGGGAACATGTGACTTAGTCTTGAAAAACTGAGAGAGGGGCTGGAGAAATGGCTCAGCAGTTGAAGGCACTAACTTACAAAGCCTGATGCCCAGCTTCAATTTCCCAATACCCACGGAAAGCCCGATGCATAAAGTGGTGTGTGCATCTAGAGTTTATTTGCAGGGGCAAGAGGTGCACCCATTCTGCAGTCTCTCTCTCTGTCTCTCTTTCTCTCTCTGTCTTTCTCTGTCTCTGTCTCTCTGTCTCTCTCTGTCTGTCTCCATATATATATATACATATATATGTCTATATATCTCTCTCTATTTCTCTGACTCTATCTCTGACTCTATCTCTCAAATCAACCAATAAATAAAATGTCAGATGCATTTGGAGTTCATTTGAGGTGGTAAGGGGCCCTGGTGTGTCCATTCTCTCTCTCTTTTCTATCTGCTTGCAAATAAATATTTTTTTTTCTCAAAAACCGAGAGAGATGTCAGGAGGGATTGTTCAGTGGTTAAGCATACTTGCTTGCAAACCCTCATGGCTCCAGTTCGATTCCCCAGTACCTACGTAAATCCAGACACACAAAGTGGTGTGTGTATCTAGAGTTTTTTGCAGGAGCAAGAGGCCCTGGTTCACCCATTCTGCAGTCTCTCTCTCTCTCTCTCCATATATATATATATATATATATATATATGCACACACACACACATATATATATATGTATTATATAGGTATCCATCTATATATCTATATCTCTCTCTGTACTTCTCTGACTCTATCTCTCAAATGAGCCAATAAATAAAATGTCAGAAAGCTGAGAGGCAAGCAGACACAGAAACCTTATAAATCATTCCTAATATTATCAAACTCAGCTTTAAAGTAAAACCAAATTGCCAGGACACTGATAATTATGGCACTGCAATAAACAACAACAACAAGAGAGAACTTGAGTTCTTATTTCATTAGATAACATGTTTACAGAAAGAGAAATAAATACCTACAAGTTTACCAAAATGCCCAGATAAAGTTTAACATTTTTTTATAATTTATTTTTTTATATTATTCTAATTTTACATTCATATTGGTAAATGCAGAACACATGCCCATCACTGTAGCAAGATCACAGGAATTCAAAGGAACTGGGCTGGAGTTCCTGCCCTCTGGGGGTGGCAATCTAAACAAGAAGACAAATCTCATCCCTATGAAATACAGTTATGCAATCTAGAATCAAGTGCCAAAATGTGTGAGATATTCAGTTAGAACACAAGAAAAACTGGAAGTGGACAAGTCTGAAGTCATAGGAAATATTAAACTACTGATCTTTGCATTCAATAATTTAATTTTTAATATTAATATCAGACTGGTGACTTTAAAATATTGTTTAAAGGCATTAAATGGCCTGTTGATGGATTATTGCAATTTGTTTTTGTTTTGCTTTATTATTTGCCTTGTAAGTGGATATGTGAGGGCTTGTGTGTGTGCATGTGTCCATGCTGATATGTGTGCATCTGGAGGCCAGAGGACAACCTCCAGCGATGTCCCCCAGGTACTATGACAGTGAATCTCTAGTGTTAACTGCATCAGATTAGGAATCATGTAAGAGACGAGCCTCTTTAGCGAGTCTGTGAGGGCACTTCTGGGAAGGAAGGGAGACTGTTCCCAAAGTGGGCAGCCCTTCTGTTGCAGCCTATATATAAAGTTGTTATAAGCAGAAGAAAATAGTAAAAGTCATTAAAAAGAAAAGATACAGCTGGGCATGGTGGAGTATGCCTTTAACTCCAGCACTTGGGAGGCAGAGGTAGAAGGACTGCCATGAGTTCGAGGCCACCCTGAGACTGCATAGTGAATTCCATGTCAGCTTGGGCTAGAGTGAGACCTTAAATTGAAAAAAAAAATGTTCATAGGGTTGAGGAAATGGCTTAGTGGTTAAGGCATTTGCCTGTGAAGCCTAAGGCCCCTGTTCGATTCCCCAGGACCCACGTAAGCCAGATGCACAAAAGGGCACATGTATCTGGTATTCGTTTGCAGTGGCTGGAGGCCCTGGCATGCCCATTCTCTCATTCTGTCTATCTGCCTCTTTCTCTCTCTCTCTCTCCCTCTCTCCCTCTCAGATATATAAATAATAAAATATTTTAACAACAACAAAAAAAGATGTTCAGGGCCCAGTTCCCTGGGTCCAGCATCCCTGCTGCTGGTTTGGGGCTGCCTGGATCCTGAGTACTTGCTGCAGAAGTAGGCCCCTTGCTCCACCTTCCTGAGTGAATGGCCCCTGGGTCTCCAACTCCCAGATCCCTGCTCCAGTGAAAGGTAGCAAGACCCCTAAACCACCCCTTGTATCTCAGCCAAGGCCCAGGTGAAACTACAGAGGAAATGGGGAGATGAGCAAGAGTGCTGCTTCCATGGTGAACCTGACAATCTGTGCCAGGGTGAAGGAGACAGACACCAAGGACACTCAACACCTACCAGAGCAGAAATCCAGAGGCTCCTAAGAGCTCATCACTGAAGTAGACTAAAACATATCCACCACGGCTCAGGGAATTTTGCAGAAGAGGGGGCGGAAAGATTGTAAGAGCCACAGGCTAGGATGTCATACCCAGAGGCATTCCCTCCCCCACCCCGCCCCACAATAACTGACTGCTGCTCCCGCAATGCATAACCCACAACCCCATGGGGAATACCAAAAACCCCACTGAGGAGGGTCCCCAGTGGAATGGGGGCAGGACGAGGGAAAAAATAGTACCAACACATGATGTGTCCAAACAAAGTGTGTTCTTAATTCAAAAAAAAAAAATAATAAAAGATGCTCTAGGAAAACTAGGCCACTTTGCCTGGCTGCCCGTTCCACTTGCTGGTATGTGCATCTACCCTGTTGCTGCCATTCTGCATGGACACTGGAAGCCAACTTCTTCAGCCTTCCAACATGGACTGAAGATCAGTGGCTTTCTAAGAATCCTCCAGGCCTTTCAGTGCCAGAGCGAGACTGCTGAGGTGTCCAGCATCCTGGACTGAGACGCTACTGTATTCTCTGACCCTTGAGCCTACAGACAGCCCTAATTGGACTGCCCAGCCCTTATCATGTAAGACAGGGTCACTAATTGGGCTAGACTGGTTGGACGGTGAGTTCCAAGGATCTGCCTTGTCTCTGCCTCCCTAGTGCTGGGATTGTAGGAATGCACCACTATTCCCAGCATTTTTACATGGGAGCTGGGAATAAAATTTAGGTCTTCATGCCTGCAAGGCAAGCACTTACTGACTGAGCTATCTCACTAGGTACATTATTACAATTTCTCTGTCAATCAATTTGACTATTATATGTTTATGCATGCATAGAAATTCCTCTGGATGCTGGACTTTGTCTTTCCTGAGTTCACAGAGCTTTAAAAATCATTCATTTAAATAATTATTCCAGCCACATTAATCATTCATTTTGGTTCATACTTTGAGATGTTTCTGCTTACCATTAAGCAATATTCTTAATAGTCTGGCACATTTTTTAATATTTTATTTTTATATATTTCTTTGACAGAGAGAAAGAGGGAGAGAGGGAGGGAGGGAGAGAGAGAGAGAATGACCGCACCAGGGCCTCCAGCCACTGCAAATGCACTCCAGACACATGAGCCACCTTAAGCATCTGGCTAACATGGGTCCTGGGGAATTGAAACTGGGTCCTTTGGCTTTGCAGGCAAACACCTTACCGCTAAACCATCTCTCCAGCCCTCGTCTAGTACATTTTGAACAAGACAGAAAAATAGGCTAACAGCTGCCACCTGGCCATTGGCTTTCGGGTCTTGCTTCTCAGCAGATTCGTGAAACATGGCTTCATTTACTAACATAATTATTACACTATCAAAAAAGCACAGAAACTTGGAAGTTTGAATAAACTTGCAATTGAATCTGTGTGACCTCTATGACCTCAAGAAAATTGTTTACCCTCTCTAATGCTCAGTTTCCTTATCTACAACATGCAATTAATTAGCCTGATGGTGTAAGCCTGCCCTGCAGGTGAGGTGGGGTGTCAGAGCAACACCTATAGAAAGCTGGAGACACTGCAAAGGAAAGGTAGTAATATCATTTGCACCTGCTTTGATATAATTTATACTGGTCCTGTTAGTATAATCTTAATCAGACCAGCTCTACACATATATTTTTCCTAATACAGTTTATAACATCATATCAAAATTCTCAAATCCTGAAAGGTCTGGGTTTTGTAAGATATTTTCGGTTGTTTCTTATCCTTGGGTGTTAAATTTTAATAGGAACTAGTGTGTTTTATTCATAAGCTTTATTCATCCCATTTTTGCATGCATGCTTAGAATACATTTTGGGATTGCAGCGTGATGTTGTCATCTACAAGGTTCACACTAGAGAATCACACAAATCACAAAAGTGTTAATGATTTAAATGGCTTTATAATTTTGTGTTGGGTCACATTCATAGCTATCCTCAGCCACGTGCAGCCCGCAGGCCATCAGATTTATACTCTTAGAAAAATTTTAAGTATATAGAGCTGGAGAGATAGCTTAGTGGTTATGGTGCTTACCAGCAAAGCTAGACAACCCAGGCTTGATTCCCCAGGACTCACATAAGTCAGATACACAAGGTGGCAAAGGCAATGTCTAGAAGCCTTGGCATGCCCATTCTTTCTCTATCTGCTTCTCTGTCTCTCTCTCTCTTTCTTTCATAAATAAATAAATAAATAAAATATTTTTAAATTAAGTATATAACTGAATGTTGTTAACCCAGGTGCTATGCTGCAAGGCAGTCCTCTTGGAGCTATTCCTCTTGTGTGACTGGAACTTTGAGTCCTTTAACCAACACCCTCCCCATGTCCCTCTCACAGCAGCCTTTAAAACACCATGTCATTTTCTGATTCTTCAAGTGTGACCATTTTAAACTCTTGGTAGAAGTGGTATCATGTAGTATTTACCCTTCTGACTCTGGTTCCTTTCACTTAGTTATGTCCTCTAGGATCCTGTTTGTTTAAGTGGCAGAAGTTCCTCATTTTCTAAAACTGAATAGGACTCTGTCACATGTGTTTATATTTTCTTTATGCACGGAATTGTTGAGGGACATGAAGGTCACTTCCTGTCTTGGCTGTTGTGAATAATGCCACAATATAGAACCAGCACAGGTGTCAGCAACAGAGGACTAGACAAAGAAAATGTGCTCTATGTACAACCGAGAGCAGTTGTGTCGCAGGAAAATGCCTGTAACCAGAAATAATATTAAGTGAATTAAGCCAGTCTCAGAAAGGCAAACATATGTGTTCTCTTATTGGTTCTCAGATCGTCTCTAGATACATGAAATTACGTATGTATTTTTAACATCAAAGTAGAAGGAAAGCTGTCTAGGGGAACAAAGGGGACCAATAGAAGGGTATTGGGGAATGTGCCCAAAGTGCAACGTAAACTTGGGTCAAATGTCTTTAGATAACACAGCTCCATTTACAATGAATAGGTACAATAAAAATTTTTTTAAATAAAAGACAAGCCAGGAATGGTAGCACATGGCTTTAATGCTAGCACTGGAGAGGCTGAGGTAGGAAAATCATCAGAGTTCAAGGCTAGCCTGGGGCTACAGAGTGAGTACTATGTCAGCCTGGATTAGAGTAAAACTCTGCCTGACAAAACCAAAACATAAATAAATAAAATAAATAATTGGACTTCTATTTGAATAGAAATAAAACTCAGTAGCAGAAGCCAGTAAGCTAGAAAAGGGATATAAAGGGAATAGAAAGGTAGGGAAGGGGGACTTAATAAGATGGTATTGTATATATGTAAGTAGAAGAACAGATTGATGGGGGTGAAAATGCCTAAGTGAGGTCAGGGGAAGAGATTGAGTAAAGGAAAGGTGGAGGGAGGGCTAATCAAAATCTAAGAGGATATAAATAAGTCATAAGGAAACCTCCTTTTCTGGACAATAGAACACTCAGAAGCAATAGATTGCTACTAGAAAATTTTCAGTGCCAGGGATGGGATACCTTCCAGTGAGTTGTTGGCCAGGGAGGTCACAGATACTCCCAAAACATTATAGACCATTGCCAAGGCCCTTGGTTTCCCACCAGAAATAGATGGTAAGACCCTATTGCTGAAGACTCCATATACTTGGGCTGCAAGTTCACTGAGAAATCCTGCTGGAGCTGAGCTGAAAGCCTCCTCCATGTGGACCAGCTGACAGAAAGCTGGAAAAAGCTACACTGCATGCAGTTCTGTGGGAGAGAGAGAAAACACCAGTGAAGATACTCAACAGTGGATACTGCAAGCTTTAAATTTGGCCAGCCAGGCCAAATGAGCCAATGGGTGCAATAGTGGCATATCTGTTATGGGGGAACCAACCACTCTCTAATTGGACTGGAGGCCCACTCCATGGGAGGGAATACATCCCTGATACTGAAAACCTACAACAGGGGTAGTCACGAGTCCTAGGGTGTAACATCTGCTGGTGTCTGGCTAAATGTATATACTATGCTCACCAAACTGCCCAGTAAGTACTTCTCTTAATGTCCATACCCATATATTAATGATACTCTCACTTTTGGTTAGAGAAGCTTCTCTTTTCAGATGGTGGTGACCTTGGGATGACTCAGAAGGCACCATGGTGCTGAGAAGAAGTGACAGAGGAGTGCTCAGCACTGAAACATCTCAAACACACCTTCCAAGGCTCAGGGTCCATTGTGGAAGAGGGGGCAGAAAGAATGTAAGAGCCAAAGGAAGGGTAGGACTCCTTACAACGTGCTCCTCCAGACACAAATGGCCTGGATATCCATGACCTCGCAGTGCCTGAAACTACCTGCACAAGACCATCATAATAGGAGGAAAAGATGATGACATCAAACTGAAAACAGAGACTGATTGAGAGGGGAGGGGATATGATGGAGAGTGGAATTTCAAAGTAGAAAGTGGGGGGAGGGGGGGTGGGAGGGAAGCATCATAGGATATTGTCTACAATTAAGGAAGTTGTCAATAAAAAATAAAAATTATAAAAATTTTTTAAAAGTTATAAAAATAAGTTATAAAAAATGTTATGAATAAGCCATATAGAAACATACTTCTTTGCTAGCTAATGATACATTTTTAAAAGGAGTTTGGGTGGAAGTATCCTGTGAATGCAGAAAATGGTGCACCCAGAAGCCATAGATTGTTGTTAGGAAAATTTCAGTGCTGGGAATGGGATGACTTCTGGTGAGTTATCGCCCAGGGAGGTTCTTGATGCCCCAAAATTACAGGCTATTGTCAAGGGTATTACCAGAACTAGATGGTAGGACCTTATTGCTGAAGACTCCACATGCTTGGGCTGCAAGTCACTGAGAAATCAAGCTGGAGCTGAGCTGGAAGCCTTCTTTCTGTTGACTGTCAAGATGCTAGAAAGAGCTATGACAGCATGCAGCCTTTGGGGGGGAGAAATCATCAACATTCTTAACCAGCAGTGGACCCTGCAAGCCTTATGGCTGGCCAGCCAGGCCAAATGTGCCAACTGGTGCAATGGTAGCTTGTCTGTAAAGGGGGAAACCAACTGCTCTCTGATTGGAGTGGAGGCCTGCTGCACACAAGAGGATCCCTGGTAATGAAAACCTAGTCAAAAGCCTATGGCTGGGGAGGGCGTAAAGCCTACGAGGAAAACTACCACTGTTGTCTGGCTAAACGCATACATGATGCCCACCAAACTGCCTTCTAGACACGTGTTTATGCCCATATATTAATGCTACTCTCATCTTTGGTTAAAGAAGCTTCTCTTTTCAGATGGTGGAGACCACTGGGGGTGACTCAAAACTGCTGAGAAAAAAAAATGACAGTGATGTGTTCAGCACTAAGTGACACATCTCTATCACACCCTCCAAGGCTCAGGGACCACTGCAGAAGAGATGGCAGAAAGAATTTAATTGCCAAAGGAAGGGGAGACTGATTACAAAGCTGTCTTCTAGACACAAAGTGGCCTTGATATTCATGACCTCACAGTGGCTGACACTACCCACATAAGACCTGTATAAAAGGAGGAAAAAAAAAAGTGATGACATGAAAATAAAAGAGATTAATTGGAAAAAAGGGATTTAGAGGAGGGTGGATTTGGGAAATTGGTGGTGGGAGGGGACTATTGTTTGATTGTCTATATTTATGAAAGTTGTCAATAAAAAATTAAAAGGGCTGAGGAAGCCGGGTGTGATGGCACATGCTTTTAGTCCCAGCACTTGGGAGGAAGAGGTAGGAGGATAGCCATGAGTTTGAGGCCACCTTAGACTACATAATGAATTCCAGGTCATCCTGAGCTACAGTGAAACCCTACCTTGAAAAACCAAAAAAAAAAATAAATAAAAATAATAACAATATAAAGAAAGAAAGAAAGAAATAACGAAAAAGAAAAGAAAAGAAAAAAGAAAAAAAGTGGGGGTGGCTAAGGAGATGGCTCAGCTGGTAAAGGCACTTGCTTAAATGTTTTCTGGCCCAGCTCCAAATCCCCAGTACGCATGTAAAGATAGCACATGCATCTGGAATTTATTCACAATGGCAGGAGGCTCTGGCATGCCAACATTCATTTGTTTTCTCTCTCCTTGCAAATAAATAATAAAAGCTGGGTGTGGTGGCATACACCTTTAATCCCAGCACCCAGAAGGCAAAGGTAGGAGGATAGCCATGAGTTCGAGGTCAGCCTGAAACTACAGAGTGAATTCCAGGTCAGCCTGGGCTAGAGCGAGTTCCTACCTCAAAAAATCAAAACAAAACAAAAAAAAAAAAAAAAGAAAAGAAAAGATGGAAAATAGGGCACAGTGGCAAACAAGAAAAAAAATTGGTTGTGTTGGATACACTCACTGATTATGGTGAAAAAGCATATATTTTATATAATTTTATTTTTAATCTAGGGTCTCACTCAAGCCCAGACTGACCTGGAACTCACTCTATAGCCCCAGGTTAGCAATGAACTCATAGGATCTTCAGCATCCCAAGTGCTGGGACTGAAGGTATGCACCACCAAGCCCAGATCATAAATAATTGTTTTGAAAAAGCAAAAATAAATAAATAAAATGCTACAGTAAACAAAGGACTGAAGATAGTTCCTTGAGATCCTGATTTCAGTGTTTTGACTACATACCAAGAGAGAAGATTGCTGGGTCATACAGTGACTTTATGTTTAATTTTTTATAAACTTCCTTATTATTTTCCATAACAACTGTACACAAAAAGTACATGTTCCTATAAACAGTATACAAGTGCTTTTTCAGCACTTTCTTGACTGCTAAAGGTGTTGAGGTATTCCATTGTGGTTTATTTCCTTGATAATCAGAGATTATATCTTTGCCTACTAACTTTATATATCTTCTTTGGAAAGATTTTATTTAGATCCTTTGCCCATTTTTTTAAAATTAAGTTGGAGTTTTGTAGCTTTTTTGTTTGATTTTTGTTCTGTTTTGTTTTTTGGTGATGTCTTTTTTGTTTCAGGGGTAGTGTTTTTGGCTATTGAATTCTTTGACTTCCTTACACATTTTGAATTTAGTTATTTTATTTTATTTTTAAATTTAGTTTTTTATTTTTTTACTTGGAGAGAGAGAGAGACAGAGAGAGGCCAGGGCCTCAGCCACTGCAGTTGAACTCCAGACACTTGCGCCACCTAGTGGGCATATGCAGCCTTGTGCTTGCCTCACCTTTGTGTTTCTGCCTTACATGTGATCTGGAGAGTCGAACATGGATCCTTAGGCTTTGCAGGCAAGCGCCTTAACTGCTAAGCCATCTCTCCAGCCCACCCCCTTATGCATTTTGGATATTAGCACCCATCAGGTATATTGTTACAAATATTTTCTCCCACCGTATAGGTTACCCTTTCATCCTGTTTATTATTCCCTTTGCTGTGAAGAAACTCTAATGTGCTGTAATCTTACTTGTCCATGAGCTGCTGGTGCTTTCTGTGTATCTAATAGATCATTACCAAAAGCAGTACTGTATCGCTGCTTTAATTGGTACTGTAGAAACATGTCTCCTTGAAGGTAGATTAAAAGATATAACCTTCAACAGGAATGTAGGGGGAGTATCTGAAAAGAAAGGCCCAGGAGAGGGTGGGATGAGGCCTAACCTTAAAAAAAAATTGGCTCTGACTTGCAACTCCCAGTATCAGAAACTGGTGCTACCCACATTGAGCTGTTGACCGGACGGTTCTATGAGGTCCACCAAAAAAGACAGGCTTTGGTTAAAGCACTTGATTACCCACCTGAGGTTAAAGATAAGACCCTATTGCTGAAGACATCATATGCTCCCCACACAGAAGACAGAGAGACCTAAATGGAATTCAGAAGAAAGCCAGTCCCCAGACAGCCTGTCTAGTGCTGGAAAGCATGATATGAGCTACTGGGGGAAAACAGCAAACAAAGGTGGGTCTAAGCTACTCAGAAGCAACCAGCCTGGCAAGAAGAACACACCAGCACCATGGTGGCACACAGTCTTGGTGGGTAACCAATGGCTTTCTGATTGGCTAAGAGATCTACTTAGTGGGAAGGAACCCATATCTGGAACTGGGAACCAGGTCAGAATCCTAGGAGACAAAGATTATGCTCTCCAATGTCAAGCTCCCACTAGTCTTTAGCTAAAAGAGGGGCTACATCAAACTCTTCTAAATTAATAATTCTTATCCAATTTAACCTATGCTGACTTCAGTCTCTGTTGCAGAGTCTGTTTTTCTTTTGCAGAAGGTAGCGAGACCTGAGGAGATAAACCATCCCTCGCATCTCAGTCAAAGCTCAGGCAAAACCACTGAAGAATTGTGGAGATGAGCAAGAGTGCTGCTTCCATGGTGAACCTGACAATCAGTGCCAGGATGAAAGGGACAGACGCTGAGGATACTCAACACCTACCAAAGCAGAAATCCAGAGGCTTCTATGAGCTCATCACTGAAGTAGACTTAAAACACACCCACCAAGGCTCAGGGAATTTTGTAGAAGAGGGGGTGGAAAGATTGTAAGAGCCACAGGTTGGCACGTCATACCCTGCTCCCTGCATAATAATTGACTGCTGCTCCCATGACTTAAAATCCACAACCCCATGGGGAATACCAGCAACTCCACTGAGGAGGGCTCCCTGCAGAATGAGAGCCAGCAGAAGGGAAAAGATGGTACCAATACATGATCTATCCATACAAAATATGTTCTTAATTTTTAAAAAAAAGTTTGGAAAAAAAAGCAGTGCTGTAGAGATTTTTGTCTGTTTTCTTCTGGTAGCTATTATGTCAGGTCTTTGGTTCTAGATTTTATCTAGTTTGAGTTCTGTGTGTTGTAAACTAAGGGTCTGATTTTATTCTCTTGCAGGTGAATACCCATCTTTCTCAGTGTCAGCTATTGAAAAGTGTATTCTTTTCCCATCTATGGGAAAAAGAATTTTCCATTTTCATTGAGATCAGTTGACTATACAGCCTGGGTTTATCTATGGGCTTTTTCCTCTGTTCCACTGGTCTGTATGTCTGTGTGACAGCCAGCACCATACTGTTTGATTACTATAGCTTTGTAGTATATTGTGAAATCAAGAAGTACAATGCTGCCAGTTCTTATCTGTTTATAATATTGTGATTTGGCATGACTTTCAGGATTCTGTTCTATTTCTGTGAAAAATGCCATTGTAATTTTCCCAGAGTTTGTATTTAATCTTTAAATTACTTTGGATAGCATGGACAATATTAATTATTCAAACCCATGAGCATGCGAGATCTTTCCTTCCTTTGTCTCATCTTGTACGTTTACTGCACAAATCTTCTACGTCCTTAAGTGCTTATTCCTAAGAAATGTGGGGAAGCAATTATCAATGGGATTGTTTTCTTTAGTGCTTTACCTTGTGATGTTTGGATAACAAACAGCTATTACCACTAACTATGGATCAGCTACAGATGTTCAAATTTGTCTTTCAAGTATCCTTTAAGAAGAGACAAATTAGGGCTGGGGAGATGGCTCAGTGGTTAAAGGCACTTGCTTGCAAGCCTGCCTGCCTAGGTTCAATTCCCCAGTGCCCATGTAAATTCAGATGAACAGAAAAGCAACTGCATTTGGAATTCATTTGCAGTGGCAAGAGGCCCTAATGTGCCTTGCTCATTCTCTCTCTGTCTCTCTTTTTCTCACTCTTTCTCATCTGTCATCTCTATCTCTTTCTCCTACAAATAAATAAATATAAAAATAGACAAATTGAAATATTTGTATGAATTCCAAAGAAACATTTACTTCATTTTAACATTCTAAGTCAATTTAGATTGAATCATCAGCCTAGAGAAATCAAAGTATGCATTGACTACAACTCCCACAGCCCTCTTAACTTAAAATTTAAAAACAAACAAAAGACCAATGCTCGTATTTGCAGCCATAACCTGATAAGGCACATAACTGAATTCCCTAGAGCTTTTCTGTTTTTATTGTTTCTACTGCTGCTTTTAAGGTAATAAATACATCAGAAGCAAGGGAGTACCTCCATCCAATCAATTTTTCATGCCCAACGAGTTGCTGAAACAAGATTAATGAGTCAATTGCTAAAATAATAACAAGAAAAAAAAAAAAAAGCTTCTTCCTGCTGGGGGAATAGATTGGTGCTGAGTCTGGAACAGTTCCCTAGGTGCCAAAGAACAATGGAAACTTCTCCGGGGGAGATCCTTAAAGGATTCAAGTATCTCTAAATGATAGTATGTACAAAGCAGTAGCAGTAATAAACACAGATATACATCCTCGGGTAACTTCTGGAATCAGACATTTAATCAAACCACAGTTGATAGTGTTCAATCCTTTGTTGAGGACAATTCTCAGCAAGTTTTACTAGTAATTAATAAAATAGATTTAGAAATTATTGAACTAAATAGTAAAGTCATTCATCATTTTGGAGCTTTCAAATTATTTTTTAATTGAATCTTAAAAAAAAATTTCTTAGCATATTTAAGTCAGATAAAATAGGGCAACTGAAAAGGAGTGGTTGAAGAATACAAAGAGAAATTATCATCTGTGGTCCTCAGGAACTTGGTCATTTCAGAGATCATTCATACTGACCTGAAAGAAAAACTGTCAATGAACAATAGAGTAAAAGTCATTATTATTGTGCCATTTTGAAACTATAGCCACATAAAAACACATAACCTGATTGAAATTTTTTTTTTCTGCATGACGTCTCACATCAGTCTGCTCAGAAGTGACTGAACCAAGGCTTTGGAACCTTCCATGCCCGAGGAGCATTTTGTTCACTAGACTGGTATGATTACTGTCACCTCCCAGAAAATAAAATGGGACAATGTGACAGGAAGTTCTCCATGGGATGGCACTCCCATTACCTGCCTGAGTCCACATGGCACTCATGTCCTGCCCACACGGTCGGCATGCTGTGACATTCGCCCTGGAGGGTCTCAGGCTGGACTCAGAATTATAGACAAAAAAAAGACCTCTTGGCTTGAGTCATAGCCATAAAATGTCAATTTTGTTGTTTCCTACCCAAAATATATCTATGCCTACAACAATCCCATTAGATTAATTTTAGTTTAACAATAATTTAGAATACAGACAAGTCCATGTGCTTCCCATACACTCAAAATCACTTTGAGAATTCCACTGCCATTCACTCAATTGTGAGGCAGAAAAAAAAAAAAAAAAAAACAGCTTTCTAATTCTTGAGGCAATGAGACACTAATTATTCATGTTTTTAAGAAGCTAGGCTCCTTCTTAAATAGCAGCGCATCAGTGCTGAACCTGAAACTGATTTGGGCATGCTGCATGTGTCATTATTCTTAATCCCTATCATAACCCCACTGGGCCTCAGATTAATTTAAGAACTCAGGAACGAGCCCTGATTTCTGAGGAGAAAATGTCACAGTCATGCCATCTCATACAAGCAGCAGTGGCTTCTTCAGAAAATTAAGCTTCGCTCTGTGCTAGCAATCACAGTGACCAATGACCTGCCTCTGAGTCAGTTCAGCGTGCTCAATTATAAGCAGGAACAGCACTCTGAAATCAAGCATGACAAGGGCAAAACAAACTGGGAAATAAGACTGAGCAGAGCACCTTGTAACCGCCCTCACACTCATTGTACTTCCAAAATCTGAAGGCTAGGGGCATAATGAAGTCCTTTACAGTCTAAAATACACCAGACCTTATTTGAACATTTCACCAAAATGATCAAGTGGTATTGGAAATTTAGCATTGATAAGTTCAAAGGCGTCACTCTAGTTTCCAAATTTGCCTTAAAAACATAACGCAAATTAAATCATAGAAGATTCAACAGTTTTATGTAAAATTCTGGTTTAATGTTAAAAGATGAACATCTTTCTGATCTCCAAATTTGAAGGACTCTTTCAACTTGAAAGCACTGGAAGGTATCACAAAGAAAAATATCAGTGAATTGCCTTCATAGAAAAATAAAATGAAAGCAGGGCGTGGTGGCGCAGCCTTTAATCCCAGCACTTACTTGGGAGGCAGAGGTAGGAGGATCATTGTGAGTTCAAGGCCACCCTGAGACTACACAGTGAATCCCAGGTCATCCTGGGCTAGAGTGAGACCCTACCTCGAAAAACAAAAACAAGCAAACAACAACAACAAAAAAAACATTAAAAATCAAATGAAGAAACAGACAAAAACAAGAGAAATATTTACAACAAATTATTGAAAAGGGGTGCATCCTAACTTTAAATTGATAAAATATCATCATATAAAAGACATGTTAATCCCAGCACTTGGGAGGCAGAGGTAGGAGGACTGCCGTGAGTTCGAGGCCACCCTGAGACTACATAGTGAATTCCGGGTCAGCCTGAGCTATAGTGAGACCACCCCCCTACCTCGGAAAACAAAAAAAAAAAAAAAAAAAAAAAAATGAACAAGGTTTAATCCCCTGCACTGAAAAAGAGACATAAACATTGAATTCAGAGACAAAAAGCTATAAATTGCAAATTCATTTAAGACGTATCTGGATTATCAAATCACACTGACAGGATAGCTTTCACTTACAAACTGATATGCATCTTTGCAAATGTATCATTCTAAATACTAGTATCAATATTATGCTCAGAAGTACTAGTGGTGGTATTGTAAGTATTAGAATTAGTAGGATTTGAAAAGATGGCTGGAGAGACTGCTCAGTGGGTAAAGTACCTGCCTTGGAAGCAGGAGGGCCTGAGTTCGATCCCCAGTACCCATGGAAAATACAGACAGGTGGCATGCACCCACAATCCCAGCACTCTGGAGGTGGCAGCAGGAGGATCTCTGGGTCTTGCTGGCCGGCCAGCCTAGCCTAATCAGTGAGCTCCTGGCCAATGGGAGAGCCCGTCTCAAAGGACATGGACGGCATTTCTAAGGGTTACACCTGAAGTGGTACCCTGGCCTCAAATTGCATGCATACATATGAGCATGCACAAACACACACACACACACAAGGGAAAAAAGATAAATGATTCAACTTTCCTGGAAAATGTTTTCACGTGTTTTTTTTTTTTTAACTTGAGAGAGACAGAGAGAGAGAGAGAGAATGGGCACGCCAGCAGCCTATCAGCCGCTGTGAACAAACTCCAGATTTGTGCACCCCCATGTGGGCGTGCACAGCATTGAGTGATTGCGTCACTTTTGCATCTGGCTAAACATGGGACCTGGAGATTCAAACGGGTGTTCTTAGGTTTTGCAGGCAGACGCCTTAACCACTAAGCCATCTCTTCAGCCCCACTATTTTTGTTTTTACTAACAGCCTTAAAAATCCATGCTATTGTCCAAAAAACCTTTACATAAAGATTCTCATTGTTGCATTATTTGCAATGAAATAACTGAAACAAGCTAGAAATTTGCTCGTGAAGGGGAAATACTTAAACCAATTATTGGACCATATCCGATAAATTGTGTGTGAACTGAAAAGTTGTTTGTGGGTTGGGGATGTGACTCAATCAGGGCAAGTGTGAAAGCCTGAGTTTGAATCCATAGCCATGTTCAAATGCTAAGCTTGGTGATGCACACCTGCAACCCCAGTGCTTGGGAGAACAAGACAGGCAGGTCCCTGAAGCAAGTCAACCAGCAGTGAGTTGGTGAGCTCCGGGTTCAGTGAGAGACCCTTTCTCAATAAAAAAGGTGTAGAGTGATTGAGAGCGACTCCAGGTATCAACCTCTGCCTGCCACACATATGCATGCATATGTACACACACACACGTATACCCACACATAACCATGCATATGAACACTCTTGCACACATGCTATACACATAAGCACATGCAAAAAAGTTGTTTGAAAAGGATTCTGTTTATAATTGGAAAGATTTATAACATATTGTCAAGTAAAATATGTCAACTTTTTATAGTTCACTATTTGAAATATATAAAAATATGCATAGAAAAATACTTGGAATATAGTATCATGCAAGTAGTGAGCCATTCAGTATGTTCTTATGGGAAATTTTATCATTTATACTTTTTTTTTTTTTTTTTTTTTTGAGGTAGGGTCACACTCTAGCCTAGGTTGTCCTGGAATTCACTATGTAGTCTCAGGGTGATCTTGAACCCTTTATACAGTCTTATAATTTTAAATTCCTCACATAGGCATGTGCCACCTTAGCATTCAGGGAAAAAATATAAGCTTTATTTTCAATATGCAACTTAGATATTCACTTCATTTTTTATACAGAAAACATAAATCACACCCATGACATTTACAAAAGTAGTGTCAATAAAATTAAAATATATAAATAAAATAAGTATGTATCTTGAGAAATCTGTAGTTGAGCTAAGAATAATTGGAACACTATGTTTGTCAAACATAGCAGATTCTACACTATAGAGGTAACAAACCACCTAGAAATGCAGATCTGTTATTTATCATATATTGTAATGCACCATAAGCAGCCATTCATTGTGTGTTCACGAATGTGTCCAGACTCGGTGGCCACCCTATAGTGAGGAATGGAGTAGCCACCATTGACTAGAGCCTGTGGCAGATTAAAACCTGAATTGAAAGCTGGAGAGATGGTTCAGTGGTTAAAGGCTCTTGCTTGCAAAGCCTGATGGCCCAGGTTTGATCTCCCACTACACAAGTGAAGGCAAATGCACAAAGTGGCACATGAGTCTCGAGTTTGTTTGCAGAGGAAGAAAGCCCCGGTATCCCAAATCTCAATCTTTCTCTCTCTTTCACACACACACACACACACACACACAACTTCTTTTAAAAACAAAAAGATCAAGGGCTGGAGAGATGGCTTAGCGGTTAAAGGCATTTGCCTGAAAAGCCAAAGGATCCTGGTTTGAATCTCCAGGACCCATGTAAGCCAGATGCACAAGGGAGCACATGTGTTTGGAGTTCGTTTGCAATGGCAGGAGGCCCTGATTCGCCCATACTCTCTCTCTCTCTCTCTCCATCTTTCTCTCTCTCAAATAAATAAATAAAATATATTTTTTAAAAAATGAAAAGAGCAGAACTCATTTTCCTTTTTAACCCCATGAGTACCTGTGATTTAAAGAAGCCACCACAACTTCATGAGAGAAAAGAGAAAGAATTAAGAATAACTATAGTTTTCTTGCTGGCAACCTCCCTTTCTGGAGGGAGCAATTAAAAATCATATTTAACATTTTATTTATTTATTTATGAGAGAAAGAGAGAGAATGGGCATGCCAGGGCCTCTAGTCACTGCAAATGAACTCCAGACACATGTGCCATCATGTGCATCTGGCTTACATGGGTCCCAGGGAGTCAAACCTAGGTTGCTAGTCTTCTCAGGCAAGTGCATTCAGCGCTAAGCCATCTCTCCAGCATCTCCAGCACCACAAGTCATATTTACACTCTTGAGTTGGCCAACAAGTTACACAAATTCTATCTTTGCTCTTGCTTTAAACATCACGTATTCAATATCATAATATAATTATAACTAGATGTATAATATAATCATACATATATGTATAATTATATGTTATATGATCTTAATATTATAAATATAATATTTTCACCAGAAAATCTAAATGCTTGAGAAAGGGCTTAATTTATGCTCAAGTTGAGACTTCCTAGGTTTTTTAGTTTAGGGCCCAGTGAACTGGCTTATGGGATCCTCACTCCATTAGGAGCCTAAACAATTAGACATTAATGATAATTTTTGTCTGTCATGCCTAATCAGATTTGTCAGGTGGTGGGTTGTGGCTCACAATGAACCAGATTTAACTGTAATACTTTATTTGCATATTGTCTCTGATTGGGTGGTAGTCCTATTTTTGGTCTACTGGTGTATCCAACTGCCTTCTAGGTGGAAGCTCTTAGTCTAAATGAAGACTCAGTACCTTTCCTTCATGTTTTTAGGCAAGATCTCAAAATGTATCCCAGGCTAGCTTCAAACTCAGCCTTCTAAGTTCTAAGATTACAGGTGTGTGTCACCATGCCCAGACTCTGTCATCTTTTTAAGAAACCTGAAATCAAGACAAATATTCCTTTCATGTGTAAATGTTCCTAGTCACACTCTGAGATTACCTGAAACTTATCATCTGTACTTAGTAGTTATCTCAAACTGCATTAGTTTATAGGGAAATTTGCTATTATTTGTGTTTTTTTAAGACCAAAATAGCCAATATTTCCTCCACTGATGTGCTGTAAACTAGGACTTGATAGCTGTGTGTGTAGGGGGGTGGGTGTTAGTTTTTTGAATCGGTGTCTTAGTCCAGGCTGCTCTTGAACTCTATTGAGCCAAGGATGGTCTTAAACTCCTGATCCTTCTGCCTCTACCTCCCAAGTGTTGGAATTACAGGTGAGCCTCACTGGTCCTGGTGTTAGCCTTGTTTTTTTTTTTCAATTTTTTTAATTTAATTTATTTTTGGAGAGAGACACAGAGAGAGACAGACAGAGAGAGAGGGAGATGGAGACAGATGGAGAATGGGCGTGCCAACAGTCTCTCAGCTGCTGTGAACGAAATCTGGATGCATGCGCCCCCTTGTGGGCAAGTGCAGCATTACGCCCTTGCGTCACTTGGTAGCCTTGGTTTTGAAGGATCTTTTACTGAAGTAAAATTCTCAATAGAGTAGAGTTTTAAAATATTTTCTTTCTTTATTTATTTGAAAGCAGACATAGAGACAGAGATAGAAACGGTGAACCAGGACCTCCAGCCTCTACAAACAAACTCCAGACAGATACTTTGTGCATCTGGCTCTTCGTGGGTACTAGCAAATCTAATCCAAGCTGTTAGGCTTTGTAGGCAAGCACCTTAACCACAGAGCCATCTCTCCAGCCCTAGAGTTTTGTTTCTAATAGTAAGTCCCTATTTCTGATGACACCGCACATTTTAGTATACAGAGAAACTAAGCTAGAACTGAGCTGGAAGCTCCCTCCCTGCCAGCTAGCTTTCCTCAGGCCAGAAGATCTGTTTGTTTCTGAGGGAGAAAAGTCATCAATGGGCCTACCCAGCTGTGGACTCGTGTATTCCACAATTGACCTCCCAGACAAAATAGGCCCACTGGTGCAATAGAGGCAAGAATCTTGTACAAGTAACAACCTCTTTCTGGTTGGATCTGAGGGCCCGCCTGCTACTGTAAACCAGGACAAAAGTCCATTGCTAGGGACATGGGCTCTAGGGTGAGCACACTACTGTGGTTTTACTAAACAGACAGTATGTCAAACTGCCTTGTAAATGTCTACATTTATTCCCCTAGATTAGTACTGCTTGAAGCTGTGTGTAGTTTCTTACTACAATGGGCAGTGGCTAATGAAGAGGTGCAAAACTGGCAAAATTGCCAAGAACAAGTGACTACTGTGTGCTCAGCCTCCAACAGGACATGGAACGCCCGCCCTCCATGGCTCAAAGAACCTCGCAGAAGACAGAGCAGAAAGAATGTCAGAGCAGCAGCAGCAGGACTGTGGGATGCTGTCTTCAGGATCTGACCTGGTGGTTATACTCATGAACTCACAGCAGAAGGTTGAGCCTGTCGATAGTTCACCATTGATGGAGGAAGTATACATGAGACCCCTCACCTTCCAGACTAGCTGATGGTAGCTGAGAGTGGAGAAGTCAGTTCATGAGTGGTTTAGCCCCTGGGAAGCTGACCCCTCCACAGTAAATGACACTCCACCCATGATTATTCAATCAACCCTCACTTAACTCAATGGATTTTACTAAAAGACATGAAAGTTAGATGGATATTAATGGGGAAGAAGCAGGGTGTTAATGGGAGGAGGAAGGAAATAAGAGATAGTAATTGGGGGGGGACAACAATCAAAATATACTATAATACACTATGAAAATCTCAAAAATGGTAAAACAAATTAATCTTTAAAAACTCAAACAAAAACATTATGTGAAACCATTATCTAGTTTGACATGTCTTAAATGAATCCACACATCAGGTTAAATGGTATAGTTTTCAGTCAGACAGGTTTTTAGATATTTCCCCCCCCCTAAATATCTCACTTCAATGTACAGAGTTTTGAACATTTAAATTTTTTTTAAATATATTTTTTAAATTTTTTATTATTTTTATTATTTATTTTTGGAGAGAAACGCAGAGAGAGAGACAGACAGACAGACAGTGAGAGGGAGACAGATAGAGATGGGCACGCCAGCAGTCTCTCAGCTGCTGAGAACAAAATCCAGATGTGTGCGCCCCCTTGTGGGCAAGTGCGGCATTGTGTCACTTTGCATCTGGCTAAACGTGAGACCTGGAGATTGGAACCGGGTTCTTAGGCTTAGCAGGCAGGTGCCTTAACCACTAAGCCATCTCTCCAGCCCTGAACATTTAAATTTTCATCAATAAATGAGAGAAGTATTTTCTAAGTTGTACTTGATTTATAAAAATATAATATCTATTTATTAAGATTATTCTTTCATATTTATTCCTTTGTCCTCAAAATCTTACTAGAAAAATCCTAGTTATCCAAGAGCATCCTTGTTACAGAAATGTTTTGAAGTATATTGTTGTATTAACTAACATCACAAA
The DNA here is from genome assembly GCA_036365145.1 of Orientallactaga sibirica. Taxonomy (NCBI): domain Eukaryota; kingdom Metazoa; phylum Chordata; class Mammalia; order Rodentia; family Dipodidae; genus Orientallactaga; species Orientallactaga sibirica. The sequence continues at coordinate 2,391,835 of JAEOAD010001605.1, forward strand.
TTAGAACTTTAAAGAACACCGGGTCCTAGATTCTTTTGTACTGTAATTATTGTTTGAACATGCAATTTCATCATCTTCTTGGTGTAGAAAATTAAGGTTTGGACATCAACACATATAGTAAAATTATCTTCAAAGTGTAATTATGTTCTAAATTATAGTAATAAATTCTTAATATAACCAAACAAAAGCTTGTTTTGAATAGCTTAGTCTGTTTTTTCTAAAATCATGGAATGGTGCCCTTTACTTAATATTGCTGTGGTTGAATCATAAATGCGCCTCCTGCTTCCTATGAGTAACAAAATTAAAGACACGCTGACCACAATGTCCCTCATGAATCACTTGCCTGATCCCAGCATTCTTTCTGATTCAGCAGCTTTATTCCTCCTTTCAGTATAGCTCTCAAACATAATATTGTTGTTTGATATAATAAAAACATTGTTCTAGGCTGGAGAGATGGCTTAGTGGTGGTCAAGGCTTGCCTGTGACGCCTAAGGACCCAGGTTCGATTCCCCAGTACCCATGTAAGCCTGATGCACAAGGTGGCACATGCAGCTGGAATTTGTTTGCAGTAGCTAGAGGCCCTGGCACGCCCATATTTATTCATTCTCTCTCTCTCTCTCTCTCTCTCTCCATATATATATATATATTGCACAAAAATGACACAATATTTTATTTGTTCACATTTTACTTCCATATTCTGATGAGTAGCTCTACCTAACTTTGACTTCCAAGAATCACTAGAAACTGTTTTTAATGACTAATTTTCAAAAGGAATTTAAAAGTTATCTTTTTGAAAGTTTTAAAAATAAAATGAATACTAAAAATATAGAATTCAGGCCGAGGAGATGGCTCAGAGGTTAAAGGCTCTTGCTTGCAAAACCTGCCAGCCCAGGTTCAATTCCTCAGCACCCACATGAAGTCAGATACAAAAGAGGCCCATGCCTCTGTGATCCCAACAGGCCTATGACAATGGCAGCCAAGAGGATCACAGGTTGACTAGCCTGACGTGTGTTTGAAGTCAGACTCCAGAAGTTCATTTTCATTTTTATTTAATTAAATTTTACTTATTAATTAATTAATTAAAGAGAGAAAGAGGCAGACAGAGAGAGAGAGGGTCTCCTGCCACTGCAAACGAACTCCAGATGCATGCACCACTTTGTGCATCTGGTTTTATGAACTTGGGCTCCCAGGCCTTACAAACAAGTGCCTTTAACTGCTCAGCCATCTCTCCAGCTCCTGGCTGTCTTTTGCTTCATACACATACTATGGCACAAGTATGCCCCCACCTACACATGTCGACTCAAATAAATAAATAATTAATTTTTTAAAATCCCAACACTCAAGACACTGAAACATGGTAGTAGAGGCTGTGTAGAGACCTCCTCAAAAACAGACAGAACACAGAACTAATATCATAAAAGATATGATATAAATATGCACATCAATTACAGAGAATAGAATGACTGCTTTTGTTTTATTTGCCTCACAAACCAACAATCTCTACATTCTAGAACTCTCTTTTAGGAAGGACCTCATCATTTCCCCTTTGGCTGTTCTTATCCTGTTCCCTCCTGGCCATGCTCTACATTCCAGACTTATGAATCCACAGAACCAACACTTCTGGTGTTGTCACTGATGGTGACATTCATTGTGAAGTGTTCCTGGTCCACTTCAACATGTCACAGGTGGTCTTCCTCACCTTCCTACCCTGGCTGGCTGAGTACCGTTGGTGGAATGCTGCCCACGCAAGTGCTCACGGTGAGACTCTCCAGTCCTGGAACCTCCCCCAGCTCCCTGTGCTCTTTGTAGATACTGTGAGCATGCCTATCCTTTAAAACATTTATCGACATTTATTTGATACATACCATGTGCATACCTTATATAAAAATGAAAGAACTGGATGGGAAACACACCTCAGTGCTCAGAGATCTTTTATTCTCATTCTAAATTAGGGGATCTGATTCCCTATAGCTTACTCTCTCTTTCCCTTCCACCAACACCCTTCTTTTCTCCATTAATTCCTAGTCTACTTTTGTCCTTTTTTTTTTTTTTTTTTCTGACCCATTGCTTTAAATAAGGATTGTTTGCATGATCATGGGCAAGAAGTTATTTCCTGTAGACTAGGCAACTTGCCAGTGGCTACCTACTGATGAACATGACTCCTTCTCTCTTAGCAATTTTTGGTCACCATTGGCTACTCTGGGAGGTGGGGGCTCTTAAGAGCCCTTTCCCAGGGGCACTGACTCGTCCTGCTTGAGGCTTCCATCACAGAGGTTTCTTATGCTAATGGGCAGAGACTCCTACAGACATAGCTGGCAAAATTGTGGAAAATAAGTGACCTGTGTGTATGCTCAGCCGTAAATAGGACATCTAAATCACTCCGCTACAGCTCAGGGAACCTCCCAGAAGGGAAGGCAGAAAGAATGTAAGTGCTGATGGATGGAAAGGGCGGGAGGAGCTGCGAAACACTGTCATCTGTACATGAGGTGGCTGTTGTGCTCACGCGTGCCAGTACTGAGCCTGCCAGCATTTTACCATGCACGGGAGAGAGTCCTAAGAGCATTCCTATTTTAAGAGAAGACATGGGAAAAATCTGATCCCAGCTGAGAATCCCTTATTTCATCCCTTCTATGCCCCCTGAGGCCCCACTTGAGCATGACACAGACCCACCTTGAAGCCTGTGATGTGGTTGAAACTGTCTCCTTAGGGGTAATATTTTAAAGTTTGAGCTGGACACTAGATAGCTATATTCACTTTGTGAAACTCATTGAACTGTAGTCTGGTAGTTGTTGGACTTTCAAAGTTTATTTCCTGTGAAAACTTAAAAAACAAAATTTGAAAAAGCATCAGACCTAGGGACCAGGCTCAGTGGTAAAGTAAGTACATGCTTATCGACCATGTGCATGCATGGCCCTTGGTTAGATCCTCAACACCAAGAACCAAACAAATACACATACACACATATAAAACCTCTGTATCCGATGAGGATTTTTCTGGATACCAGCTTGGATACACACATACACATATATAATACACACACACACATATGACAGTTTTTAAGACATACATATTACTTTCCCCAGGTAAATGTGACAGGCATGTTTGGCTTTAACAACACACAGGTTATTTCCTTTCAGTTCTTATTTTATTCCAAGTTAAATATATAACATTACTGACATGTTTGTGAAAGACACGGGAGAATGCAAAGTGCTTTCTCTCACGGGCTTTGCTTTGTCTCCATTCCACTCCTCTTCGGATGGTGGTGTTCATTTTAGCTGCTGTCAGCGATAGACAGCAGGCCTCCGTGTGTTGGACAATAGCTTAACTAGTTAGTGGCCACCATACACGAGGCGCGCATCCTGTTGCCTAGTGACTATTATCCAAAGCAATCAGAGTGAACAGCAAATGCCGCTTGTTGACCCAGATACGATCTTCATATGGCTTACTAGTTCCTCGGGGTAATTGGGGCCTATCAGATTCTACAGAATAGAAATTTGTTTTACCTTAATTATTTATTACTGTTCCTAGAAATAGATTTTTTTATTTTTAATGAGAAAAAAACTGAAAAGAAGCCATCATAAGTCCCCAGTAGGAAATGAAAAAGTCCCTCAAGTTTTATTCTTAAATTCTAAGGAAAATCGTTTCTACAGAAAGAAGCATGTGTGGACTCCTAACAGCTACTGGAATTTATAACATACCTGCCTGTCTTCTGCAGTATTTACATGTGACATTAATCTGATGGTAAGAATTAATGCAAGCCAGACTAAAATCAAGTTCACACTAGTCTCTGGCAGTCATTAGACTGAGGACATTGTATCATAGAAAGGTCATCCCATTTCCTCCATGGCTCAGTGTCCTGAAAGATACTAGTTCACATGCCCCTCCCATGACCATTGTCAAGATGATTGCTGAGTGGATGCACAGTCCTGTTACAGTTGTCAACACATGGCATGGCGGGGTTGTTGCTACAGAGTAGTAGCTACTTGTCAGAGGGATGTGGCCATTCATCTTTAGATCATCTCTAGTAGAATAGAATATGTGCTAAACAAACTTCGAATATATCCTCATACCTTCATTGAATGTTTTTTAGAAAACTGTTATGGATTGAATGTGTTCCTCCAAATATATATGTTAAAATATTGCATGTAAAGACAGCTGGAAGTAGTACCTCTGGAAATAAATTAGTCACAAATGAAATGAAACGATAGGGGTGGGGAGCACATGGTGGGGCTGCTGCTTTTCAAAAAGAGGAAATGAACCAGAATTTTCCCTCCACCAGGTGATGACACAGTTCAACCATGCTGTCACATTGTTCTCAGAGTTCCAGAATTCAGATTACAGGAAACAAATTTCCAGTGTTTATGCCACCCAGGTTATGGTATTTTGTTAAGACAGCCCATGGTAAGCAAAAACTCAACTTTAAATGGCAAAATTATTTATTGAAGAATTTAATATTGTAGTATTTTAAAGAAATGGAAAAATGATGGATAACACAACAAGTTATGTATGACAACTAGATGATCTATTAAGGAAAAGCATGAACTTTAAAGTAATTTGTCTACATAAAATGCTTTTTAAGAATTGGTCCCAGGGCCTGGAGAGATGGCTTAGCAGTTAAGTGCTTGCCTGTGAAACCTAAGGACCCTGCTTCGAGGTTTGATTCCCCAGGACCCACAAAAGCCAGATGCACAAAGTGGCACATGTACCTGGAGTTCATTTGCAGTGGCTGAAGGCCCTGGCATGCCCATTCTCTATCTATCTGCCTCTTTCTCTCTCTGTCTGTTGCTCTCAAATAAATAAATAAATTTTTTTAACTTAAAAAAATTGGGGGCTGGAGAAATGGTTTAGGGGTTAAGGCGCCTGCCTCCTAAGCCTAAGAACACTGGTTCCAATCTCCAGCGGTTCCAATCTCCAGGTACCATGTTTAGCCAGATGCAAAGTGACGCAAGGGCACAATGCCGCACTTGACCACAAAGGGTGAACACATCTGGATTTAGTTCGCAGCAGCTGAGACACTGCTGGCGCACCCATCTCTGTCTTCCTCTCCCTCTCTCTCTCTGTCTCTCTCTGTGTCTCTCTCCAAAAAAATAATAAAAAATTAAAAAAAAATTGGTCCCAGCTGGGCATGGTAGAGCACGCCTTTAATCCCAGCACTGGGGAGGCAGAGATAGGAGGATCACCATGAGTTTGAGGCCACCCTGAGACTAATTACAGGTCAGCCTGGACCAGAGCAAGTTCCTATCTTGAAAAAAAAAAAAACTGGTCTCAATGGTAGTTGCTCAAAAATTACAGCTTAAACAAAAAATAGCAATAATTATGACAAAGGCCAAATCTTTAATTTAAAAAGGTGTCATGAGTCAATGAGAAAAATGACCAAAAAGAAAATAGAATAAAGGTTACAAAAATGTATTTTACAGGGAATGAAATACAGTAAGTATATGAGAAAATGGTGATGTCAGTAACAATCAAGAAAATGCAAATAAAGATCACAATATGCTATTTTCATCTATCAAATTGGAAAAGATTGTTAGTAGCTGTTTATTTGTGAGAAGTAAGAAAACTTGCCCTTTTATGAAATGTTGACACTATAAGAAAGCTATCTGTTAATGCTTTAAAATTGTTACATGTACTCTGACACTTCAGTTCCACTTTTAGGACCTTGTATTTCATTTGTTATCACACATTAATGTATGCCCATTTATAAAATATGGAGTACCAAATCACAGCTTACAAGTGATGCAAGCAAATCACTTGCATGCAATTGAAATTTACTTCAGCTTCTTCTAAGAAAGAGGATTTGACATCAAGACCTAAAATTTTACCTTTTATTTAATAAGCTTTGGTATTACATGGCATTTTTAGAAATTCATAAATATATACTGTTTTATCTTGCAAAAATTATTTCTACCTTTGCCTCCCAAGGGCTGGGATTCAAGACGTGAGCCACCACGCCTGGCTATATTTTGGTTTCTCACGGTAGGGACTCACTCTAGCCCAGGCTGAACTGGAACACACGATGTTATTTCAGGCTGGCTTTGAACTCATACCTAAGCATGTACATCTGCCTTATCACTGCTGGGGATAAAGGTGCATTGAACCATGTCAAGCTCAAGGGATTTAGTATACTCGTCCCTCCTGCTGGTGGAAAATCACAGATAAAAATCCTGAGATCACATCGTAAGTCAAATTTCACACATAGTTTTCAATACTTGTAATTGAACCGAGATGACCTGGAAAGGAACATGTGATTGCGAGAGACTTGTCCCCAATGCTAATGAGATCCTGTTCTGGTAAGTAAAGGTGTAATTCTACTGAGAAACCTTTTAAAGTGTTTCCAGACAGTCTGGGTCTCTCCTGCAGAGATAGAGCTCATAGAGTTTTTCTCTAATTTTCAACGAATATCGAGTCTTTTCCTTAGCGGGACCTAATAGACCTTGGCCAAATGTGTTTCTGAATCACTTGTTGATTCTATTGATTGATTGATGGACTGATTGATTTCTGAGAGACAGAAGAAGATGGAGAGGGAGAGAGAATGAACGTGCCAGAGCCCTCAGCCAATACAAATGAACTCCAGATGCATGCGCCACCATGTGCATCTGGCTAAGGTGGGACCTGGGGAATCGAACCTGGCTCTTTAGGCTTCACAAGCAAATGCCTTCACCACTAAACCATCTCTCCAGCCCTTCTATATTTTATTTATTTATGTTTTGGTTTTTAGAGGCAGGGTCTCACTCTAGCTCAGGCTGACCTGGAAGTCACTATGTAGTCTCAGGGAGGCCTCCAACTCACAGTGATCCTCGTACCTCTCCCTCCTGAGTGCTGGGATTACAGGCATGTGCCACCACACTCATCTTATGTTTTCTTTATTTATTTGAGAGCAACAGACAGAGAGAGAGGCAGGTAGAGAATGGGCGTGCCAGGGCCTCCAGCCACCGCACACGAACTCCAGATGAGTGTGCCTCCTTGTGCATCTGGCTTGACGTGGGTCCTGGGGAACTGAGCCTCAAACTGTGGTCCACGGTCTTCGCAGGCCAGCACTGAACCACTGAGCCATCTTGTCTCCAGGCCTGCTCACCCTGTTTACACCACAGAGAGTTTCCAGGAACATGATCACAGGAACCCATTCTAGCTAAACTTTAGTCAAGTTGTAAGACCAAAACATGTGTGTGTGTGTGTGTGTGTGTGTGTGTGTGTGTGTGTGTGAGAGAGAGAGAGAGAGAGAGAGAGAGAGAGAGAGAGAGAGAAAATACACAAGATGGGACCGTGCGTCTAGAGTTCGTCTGCAGCAGCTGGAGGCTCTGGCGCCCCCATTCTCTCTCTCTCTGTCTCTGTCTGACACCTTCTATCTCTCCTATAAATAATAAAAATAATAAAATGAAATAATAATATTAATCTTAATAAAATAAAATATATTTATGGTGGTGCTCATGCCTTTCATCCCAGCAGCACTGGGAGGGAGGCAGAGAGTGAGGAGGGTCATGGCTGTGAGTTCGAGGCCACCCTGAGAGGACAGAGTGAATTCCAGCTAGAGCCAGTCCCTACCTCAAAAACAAAAAAAAAAAAAAAAAAAAAATAAAAGAAATAAAAAGAAAGTACAGTGTCATGCAGCCAAAAAAGGAGGAGGTGGTGTTAAGTGCATGATCTATACATACATACATACTATATATGTATATATATAGCCATATGTATAGCACATATAGGTATAATATGTATTTCTTTTATATATTATATATTATACAATATATACATATAAATATATATTTAAATTTATATATAAACTTATATGTAAATATGTGAGTTCTATGAATATACATGTAAATTTATATATTATATATATAAATATATATGAAATATATTTACATATATAATATGTATAATATATTATTACATGTATTATAGACTATCATACATTATATATACTACATAATATATACATATACAAATATATATAATTATATGTAAATATATAAATTTAAATATATCATAATAGGATTAGGGTTGAGGCCATATGTAAATATATATCCATAAATACATATGTATGGATATAATTTGGGGGTGAGGTAGGGACTGGCTCTAGCCCAGGCTGACACAGAATTCACTGTGGCATCTCAGGCTGGCCTTGAATGCATGGCCACAACCCTTCTAAGATGTACTTATTCACAATTGGTTTCCAGGAAAAGTGGGAATAACTTCTAAGATGTATCAATCTCAGAATTAAATCCTTCTAATGTCCTAACATACATAGTAAGTGCCAGTGAGCATTCTTTGGATCTAAGTTAAAGTGAGGCTTCTATGTTGTCGACGTTTCATGTGATGACACCAGGTGACACTGGCCTTGTGTCTGTAGAAATTTATTTCCCAGGAGACCTTCTGGAAAGGTTCTGAAACCAACTCTGAATTTTCTTTATCATGACAAAGGCCTGCATAGCTGTCTGTGTCTCTCCTGCAGAGAAAGAGCTCATATGGTTTTTCTCTAATTTTCAAAGAATATCGAGTCCTCTCCTTAGCGGGACCCAATATACGTTTGCCAAATGTGTTTTATGTAATTGCTTTGCTTCCAACTATTGCCAGCATTTAGGCTATGTAAGGTCAAAGCTTCAGTCCATTTCAATCATAGTTTATTTTATTTTTTTTATTTTATTTTATATTTTTGTTTTTCTTTCTCTTTTGCTTGCTTGCTTGCGTCTTTGCTTTCTGTCTTTCTTTCTTTCTTTTGTTGTTTTGGTTTTGGGATGTAGGGTCTCACTTGATCTGAGGCTGAACAGGAATTCACCATGGAGTCTCAGGGTGGCCTCAAACTCTCTGCCATCCTCCTACCTCTGCCTCCCAAGGGCTGGGATTCAAGACGTGTGCCAACACGCCTGGCTATAGTTTGGTTTTTCATGGTAGGGTCTCACTCTAGCCCAGGCTGAACTGGGACACACGATGTTATCTCAGGCTGGCTTTGAACTCATACCATAGCATGTACATCTGCCTTGTCAGTGCTGGGGATAAAGATGCATTGAACCACGTCAAGCTCAATGGATTTAGTATACTCATCCCTCCTGATGGTGCAAAATCACAGATAAAAATACCGAGATCGCATGGTAGGTCAAATTTCACACATAGTTTTCAATACTTGTAATTGAACCGAGATGCCCTGGAAAGGAACATGTGATTGGGAAAGACTTGTCCCCAACACTAATGAGATCCTGTCCTGGCAAGTTAAGGTGTCATTCTACTGAGAAAACTTTTAAAGTGTTCCCAGACAGTGGAATCACTGTCTGAAATGATATTTTCCATAGAAGCGTAAAGTGTAACTATGCGCTTGCTCTTTCTCTTCAACGTCAGATTTAGAGTTTTAATTCTTTTGTGCATCATGTCAGGCCACAACAAATTCTCACTGTGTTCATAGGGGTCCTGGTGTTGTGTACTGACCATGTTTTCATTCCTGACTGCAAGGGTGACTGAATGAACAAATTGCATATTGGCGATTTTTCCACACCTTGCCCTTGTTGTGGTCCATCACCACACCTGCATCCACTGTGTTGTCAGGAAGGTTCTCAAGCGCCTCTTTGAGGGGACACCGTGCCTCAGGGTACACTTTCCAAGTCTGAGGTGCTCAATTCCTTCTGCCCACTCTTCAGCTCATAAGGCTTATAAGGCAAAAGGAATTTCTGTAGACGCATATGGGTTTAAGATGCCCCTATTCTTTTCCTTTGGGGACTTAGGACACCCCACCATGTCTGCTGGGTTACCAGAAGTGTGAGCCTCAGGCAGAAAGGGTGCTCAAAACTCCTACCGAACATCTCAAATCCTCTGTCAGTTCTGGAGGTCCCAGACAGATGTGAGCAGATGACTCAGGTGCTTGTCGGGAGCCCCGTTTTTCTACCACACAGAGAGTCCCTGGATCTCCCAGGCCTTCTCCTGGCCCGTCCAGCTCCAGATTCTCTAACCTCGGGTGAACGCGTCTGCGGTCACCGGAGGTTAGAGGATCTGCTCGTTCCAAAAAAATGGTCAAAATGGCCGCCTGAGGATGGACTGCTAGGCCAGGGGACAGGTGGTGCGCGGAATGGTCTTTTTGGAAATGGAGCGATATCTTAGATTTCATCCCATCACTCGGAAGTTACAAGCCTACTGGAAAAGGGATGTCTGAAAAATGAATGAACAGGACACAGAGGGTGTGTTTTCCTAGGAATAGCCCAACTATGGAGATCGTGGAGGGCTGACGGGCAAGGGCCTCGAGGAGTTAGAAGCCGGCTGTTAGAGAGTGAGACCCTGCTTCAAATACTAAGGTAGAGAGATTTAAAAAAATCTTCCCGGGGCTTTGAGTCCAATTACTTGGACCACTGACTCACCTGTCATTGTTGTTGATGACGAGAGGGACTCAGCTTTTCTGAAGTGCGCTCGGTTGTCAGTGCAGGACCCTTGAAGTAGAGGCAGGACTCCTTGACATGCGAGGAGCAGTGTTCTTGAACTGCCTGCTGACCCAGGCCGGTAGGAACCTGATTCCTAGGCTGAAGCCCAATCGCATTGTCATTCTTGCTTATTTAGTTGCTAATTTTTATGACTCTTTTACTCTTTTCATTTCAGAGGAACCCGTTGTAAGTGCCCACCATACGTTGGTACCATCATGCCCGTCTTCGCCTGTGCCAGGCGATGGAGGACCCATCACTGTGGGATGGTGGGCATTCCCCATGTTGCTCTGGTTCCTAACTTTTGGAAGCAGCAGTCCACCAGTGGTGGGATTCAGTGCCTGTCCATGTTGCCCCACGCCCTCTGGTTTCTGCACACTCTCTTCTGCACAATCTCCTGAGCATTGGTGGCTCTGTTTGATTTTTGGTGGTGCTTGTTTGCTTTTTAGTTATCAGCCCACTCAGTGAGTGTGTAAACAGCACGTGTGGGTTCCATCCTTACCCTCATCCCCGGCCCTCCCCCCAAGGGACCCTGCTCCCTGGGGATGCTAGTTATGTCCCCAAGGGTATTGTGGGTCGTCCATTTGGGGTAGCCATCAGTTATCGGGGGGGAGGCCATGTCTCTGTCCCACCTTGTGCCTCTCACAATCTTTCAGCCCCCACTTGCATGAATCTCTCTGAGCCGGCCGGTTGAGTGTTATGCCTACTTCACTGATGAGGTCTGGGAGCCTCTGTGTCTCTGGATCTCTGTGACTCTGGACTCCACAGGAGTCGAGTGTTCTCTGTGCCAATCTCCTTCACCTTTGTGCTGGCTGAAGTCTATTCTAATACTCAGAGTTTAGCAGCCTCTAGAACTCTGCTCCATCGTACATTTTGGTTTTCCTCCCCATCACACCGGTGTAGGTTTCCAAAGTCTGCCCATAACCAGCCCAGCCCTGTGGCTCTTCTCCTCAACATCTCTGTGCAGTGTCTGGGGTGCTGATTCAGCTGGCAAGCTTGACTTCTCTTTTGATAGGGGTTCAGTTGTCTTTTCATGAATTTTGTCGAATTTGTCCTTGGATCTCATTGCCTCTGTGCAAGGGAAAAAAAAAGAAAAACAAAATCTGCAGTCAGCCACAGTCTACATTGGTGAATCGGTTTCTATGCCACAGAAGGCAGTGGGATTTTATAGGAGAGCCACTGTTGTGGTTTCTTTACCCTCCGGCTCCCTTTTCTCTTGCCTGGAAAGCCTCTGAAACCAACTCTGAATTTTCTTGATCATGACAAAGGCCTGCATAACAGTCTGGGTCTCTCCTGCAGAGATAGAGCTCATAGAGTTTTTCTCTCATTTTCAAAGAATATTGAGTCCTTTCCTTAGCGGGACCTAATAGACCTTGGCCAAATGGGTTTCTGAATCACTTGTTGATTCTATTATTGATTGATGGACTGATCGATTTCTGAGAGACAGAAGAAGATGGAGAGGGAGAGAGAATGGACATGCCAGGGCCCTCAGCCAATACAAATGAACTCCAGATGCATGCTCCACCACGTGCATCCAGCTAAGGTGGGGCGTGGGGAATCGAACCTGGCTCTTTAGGCTTCACAAGCAAATGCCTTCACCACTAAGCCATCTCTCCAGCCCTTCTATATTTTATTTATTTATGTTTTTGTTTTTAGAGGTAGGGCTCACTCTAGCTCAGGCTGACCTGGAAGTCACTATGTAGTCTCAGGAGGCCTCGAACTCACAGCGATCCTTGTACCTCTCCCTCCTGAGTGCTGGGATTACAGGCATTTTTCCCACAAGTCAAGGCCATTTATACCCAGGAAAAGGATGAATTTTCTTTGAATCCATACTGTGCCCCATGAGAAGAAACACTGTGCATCAGGATGATCCGATTTACCTTTCTCCACTTCGCTGAAATGAAAGTGCCCTCCAAATATCAGTTCTTAAAAGGAAAATAAGATCCTTCCATGAGGTATCCTTCCCGAGGAAGTGAAAGTATGAAAATTACAGCTATCCTGTCTGTGTGGACCAAGCACAACTTCGCTGGTACCCATTGAAGTGAGCCACCTCAGGGCAAGAATGAAGTTCTTTATTGGATACAAACACTGTCATCTGCAGACTCAGAGTGAGTGATGTGTCTTCTTTCACCTTTTATCTTTTCATCCTTCAGCAACCTACTGGTCCCGTCCAAGTTTTACCATATATTCAACAGGTGCATACATGGGCAATACTTAGTGAAAATTGGGGGTTTGTTACTGTTTCTCATAGATAATTTTTTCTAAGATAAAATAATAAAATCTTAGTGCAGATTTACCATATAAGTTAGATGGTTTTGTTTTGTTTTGTTTTGTTTTGTTTTGTTTTTTTTGATTTTTGGTTTGGTTGTTTGTTTTTTCTGTCTGCAAGAGGACTCCTGGGCCTGTAGCAGCAATAATTTCTGTGACGATGTAACTGAATTACATTCCCAGCAGACCCTCACTGGGTAAGAAGAAGCAATTCTTCAAAACATAAAAGGCAAGGCCTGCCACGCTTCGGAGCCATGGAAAAGGAGATAATTATTACTCGTGTATATATCTCCACTGCTACATGTGGCACACAGTTGTATAAAGATCAGGCTTTCAAGCATCCACTATCAAGTGTCATCCACATGTGAGGGTTGCTAGCATTGTGATACCACATCTGCTGGTGCTCTGTACTATCCCAACACTTTTAAAGTGTCCTCCTCAGGCAGGGGCGGAGGGTGGGCCTGCAGTCCCAGCTACTGAGGAGGCTGAAGCAGGAGGATTCCTTGAACCAAAAAGTTGGAAACCAGCCTGAGCACCATTGCAAGACCTATCTCAAAATAATAAAAACAAGACTTACTGCACAAACATGAGGTTCTTAATTCAGATCCCCAGAACCCACATAAATGCCAGGCATTTGCCTTAACCTCAAAACTCAAGAGGTAGACACAGACAGATTATTACATAACAAACAGTTGTCTTCAATCAAAATAATGATGTGAGTATATACATGCAAGTAACCACACATGTGTTTATAACAAAGAATTTACAACAATATGCACTTGAAAGTGGTGTCTCTGGCTTGATATATTTATTTGCTTGGTGGGTGTTTTTGTTTTCGTTTTGTAGGGAGTGGTTAACTACTTTCTAGATTTTTTTGGCAGACTTGTTTTACTTGCATAATAATAACAACAAATAACCCAATTTAACCTCTGAAGATTTTTTTGAGCTTTTTGAAAGCATCCTTGCTTTGGTTGTAGGTACTTTCAGATTTTATGTGTGATCGTTTCTGTCACTGAGTGTTGGCATTTATTACCTTTGAGCTTTATGGAAAGAGAAACTTAGCTTTAATTTTCTCCAATTATCTTTTTTTTTCAAAGAATTTGATACTATGCTCTTGACACAGGAAGAAATGTAAAATTGGGAAGCTATGGACTTGATGAAAGTGAAAACATATAGAGCACTAGCGAAAAAAAGGGATTTTATAACTTGGCAAATAGTTATAATAGTAAAAGAAGATAGGCAAATTCTCATGTGGAAAAGTCCTGAACTGAACCATAAGTTCTTTCTTTAAAGAGAAAATAAAATAAAATAAACAGCTTTAGAAACAAAGTGAGATCAAAAGGATAAGCCCCAAATATATTTTTTTTTTTCCTCTGGGGCACATTAGCTGGGTTATTTGATCTTTAATTGAGATATGCAGAAAAACGAGTCCAATTAATTTTGAAATGTTAATTGTCACCCACTGGAATAAATGTCATGTGGGAAGGGAGTTGAGCCCTTCTTAGTGATGCTGGTCCTGCTGTGAGATAACGTGGGCAAGCACAGGGACAGAAGCTTGTCTGTGACTCAAAGGGAATCTCCAGGTGCAGAGCAGATGGGAGAAGAAAACAGTGAAGAGTCACTTCTACAAATTAGCATTCACTTTTTCACGGCTATGGCAGTATTTTGGTGCCTCCACTGAACACTACGATGTATTTGGAGAACAGCACCATATGCATTTTGCTTCATCTGGAGTTGTGTTTCAGCTTGTCATCTTATTCTGCCAGGAAACACACTAGTGAAGTTAGTTAGAAACTCTCAACATTGCTCTCCATAACCACACTGAAAACACTGAGAATTAGTCGAAAGCCCAAAGCAAATCACCTTACCTAGTCCCAGGAGTTGACGCATACCCAAAACGAAATCACAGCTTCTGCCTTGTGTATCTGGATGTTTGCAGTTAATGTTTTATTGCTAATAAAACAGCTATGCCACAAAATGAACAAAAGCCAAACACGCTACCTTGGTTTGTCACAGTGAATACCTTAGGGAACAGACTGTTACCTGACACGTGGAAACCCACACATGATTCCTACCAATTGCTATCCCTCCCTTCTCTTCCCCTTACAGGGAGTCACTGTCTTGACAGTTAAGTTAATCATTAGTTATCTTATAAAAATATGATTTGACCGGCTAAATATAGCAGTAAACATGATGGTTTAGTTTTGGGAATTGACAGAAGTCCCATACTATGTCTCTTGTGTCTGGATTCTTTTGTTCAACATCCTATCCTATCTGTGACACCTGTAAAATTACATGTTCTGATTATTTTCATTTCATACTCTACTTCTTACATGTGTGTGTGCATGCACACATGCGTGCTATGCATATTCATGCTTGAATATGTGGTATGTGTGTGGATACACGTGGGTGGAGGCCAGAGGTCGACATCAGGTGTCTCCCTCTATTGTTTTCCAGCTTATTTAATAACACAGGGTCTCTCTTGGAACCCAGAGCTCACCAGTTTGGCTAGTGTAGCCAGCCACCTTGCCCCTGGCATCTGCTTGTTTCTGCCTGCAGAGCACTGGCACTACACAAAGATGGTTGGTGAACACAAATACATAGGGACATGATTCAAAGAAATGAAGGTTCATCACAATTGTTAAAACACATTGATGTTTCGAGTAGAGCCATCTTCTATCTGTATAGACAAATGCATGTTTGTTTGTTTGTTTGTTTGTTTGTTTGTTTGTTTGTTTGTGGTGTACATGTGTCTGTTTTTTTTATTTCAGGAGTGCAGGTGTCATGGCAAACACTTGGAAGTCAAAGGACAATTTTCAGGTTGGGGATCACCTTCTTCTTCACTTGAGGCAGGCTCTCTCACTATTATTCACTGTCCCATGTATTTAGCACCTGGGAAATTCAAAAATTCTCCTGGTCACTTCCTTCCTCACCCTAGATACAGTGGGATTACATAAAGTTTCTGGGTTTTTATGTAGGGTCTGAGGATCCAGACTCAGATACTTAGAGTTATGCAGTAAATGTTTAACCCACTGAGCCATCTCTTCATCCTTGAAATTGTTTTTAAAAAAATAAGTAATTTTAGATATATTAGCTCATTTTAAATATTTGCTTTAAATGGGTGGAAATGTCATCATTTTTAGATTGATTCTTATTTTAACTTACTTTATTTTTCCTTATAAATGAGAAAATAATTGAATCATTATATGTGTACATCAACACACAGAATCATCTTCCTGAATTGGTATTTCTTAAAATATAAAAATCCCTTAAGGGACTGGAGAGATTGCTTAGTGGTTAAGGCACTTGCCTGTAAAGCCTAAGGACCCAAGTTCAATTCCTCAGTACCCATGTAAGCCATACGCATCTGGAGTTTGTTTGAAGTGGGTAGAGACCCTAGAATGCCTATTCTCTATCTCTCTCTCTCTCTCTCTCTCTTTCTAATAATAAATAAAATAAAATGCTTTAGTTTTTAAAAAATCACTTAAAACTCAGAGTAGAAAATGATTTCAGAAATGAAACTTCAACCCTTTCATTTTAGAGCTGAGGAAAGACCCAGAAAGGCAAGGTGACCTGCCTATGGTCACACAGATAATAATAGAAACAGAACTGGATCTAAGACTCCATTCCCAACAGCCCAGGATAAGGCTGCCATTTATACACTATTCAATGAATGGCCTTCCCACCATGCAACATGCTTGAGGGGTCAAATGCTGCCAGTGGATTTAACAATTGTAATGAATTTATCAACAATATTTTTTAAAAAAATTTTATTATTATTTTATTGATTTTTGGAGAGAGACACAGAGAGAGATAGACAGACAGGGGAGGGAGACAGAGATGGGCGTGCCAGCAGTGTCTCAGCTGCTATGAATGAGATCCAGATGTGTGCGCCCCCTTGTGGTCAAGTGCGGCACTGTGCCCTTGCATCACTTTGCATCTGGCTAAACGTGGGACCTGGAGATTGGAACCACTGGAGATTGGAACCAGTGTTCTTAGGCTTAGGAGGCAGGTGCCTTAACTGCTAAGCCATCTCTCCAGCCCTCAACGATATTTTTATGAGCAGACCTTAGTGTTTACACTTGCCCTCCCTATGAAGAAAATCCTCCATTCCTAATAAAGAAAAACAATGCAGGCTGTCTGTCTCTTAACCGTCAGCATTTGCATTCATGTTGCAGGATGTCATTTTGAAAAGGGAGCAAGAAAGCCTGGCTTAAGGAGAGAACAAATCTAAGTGTACGCTCACACCACGTTTTTATGTACACACATCTAGAGCATTTGTAGAGCAATCTGTCGCCCTGTGTTCTTGGTAGAAGGCTTCACTCCTACCAAGTGGCACTGGTGTTCTCTGCAGATCAACAAAGTGTCTTGTTGTCAGAGACTCCAAGCACAGCTGGGTTCAGCTTGCCTAGCAACAGGGCTCTAATGTAACTTCTTTATTTTGCAGAATTCAGGCCTCTGAAACACTGGGTAGCATTAGAAACCTTGCCTCTGTCTTACCGTGCACCATATGATCAGTGCCATATGCCGACAGATGAGAACTGAAGCCATCGTGAATAAGAGTGCATTGAATCTAGGGTAAATCTGGCATGGAATATAAAATGTTCATTTTGAACTCTCTCAGGTAGATAATAATTTGACTAATATTTGCCCATAAAAAAGAGCAGATGACTATACGTGTTCCGTGATTCTCCCCATCACAGAAGCGGAGACACACAGCTCATGACAGAAGGGAGACCATCAGATCTGGAATCATCTTTCTCTCTTTGAACTTCTCCCACTTGACCTTCTACAACCTTTTCAGCCTCGGTTCATGTAGTCCATTCTGTGTCATTCATCTTTCACAAAGCTTTAATCTTGGAAACAAAGTCAGGGGAGGATTTTTGGTTTATGCTTATTTCTTCTCATATGCACAGCTCTGGATTCTGGTATGATTACTTTAGAAACTTCAATAGGCTTAGGCAGTTTCTCTTTCAAATTTCAAAGATTTTGGGGTTTTTTTTTTCTTTAGTATTTCCAGGTGCTTCTAAGGTAGTATTATTTGTAGAAATTAAAAACTCTTCAATAAGTTAGCTCATATTAATGTCTCCAAAATTATCCTATATTCTTTTGAAAATGATGATTCACTTCTAGAAACACACGTAATTTTCAGCAAAGGCAAAACTCAGCAGGAAGAGATGCAGTAGAAATGCCGAGCTGATGAACCCAGAAGAGAGAGCATTTTACAGTAGGCTTAGGTGTGAGAAATGAGAGTGGGTGGCTAAGCTGCACTAAAATTTTAAGCTTGACACTAAATATATGTAAGAGTCAGATGATAACTTTGTGTTGACACATATATAATATGTACATATATGCCTAGAGAAAAATTATTGATTATGTAACAAATTAGAAGTATTAAAATCTGTTGCATGCAATTGTGTTAAGCACCATATTACCACTATATTGGTACACACTAGGTGTGCATTTTATATGTTAATATTTTCTAAGAGATACTATAAAGTATTAACTTGACATTGAATTAAAACTCCTAATTGTTTAATCCTATTTTGTAAATACTTCAATCCACAGCTAAATCTATGATGCATTCCTTTCTTTCCTGGTCTTTCTTTCTTTTTTTTTTTTTTCTTTCTTTCATTTTTTTTTTGACACAGTCATATACTGTAGCCCAGGATGGCCTAGAATTCACTATGTAGACCTAGTTGGCCTAAAACTCATGGTCATCCTCCTGCCTCAGCCTCCAAAGTGCTAGGATATCAGGTACACACCATCAACACTCCATCATACCCAGCTGATCCCTATCTTTCAATGAAACCTGTTCTACTGACCTGATATTCAGCACCATAGTCCATAGATGAATGCAAACTTTAAAAATAATTGAACATTTTTATTTCATAACTGTTGAAATAATAAAATATACACTGTCTTTAAAACATGCTGCAATATTATATGAAAAATACCAGATCAGGAGCAGGGACTAGACTGGAATTAGTATACTGACATCCCCACACATTAGCTTAGGACTCCAAAGAAAATGCCAAAGCTTATGCCTTAAGTCTCTTTGCCAGAATGATTTCACAGGCAACAATAACTACCATTTTTAATGTTTTTTTTATTTATTTATTTATTTATTTATTTATTTATTTATTTATTTGAGAGACAGAGAAAGAGGCAGATAGAGAGAATGGGCACATCAGGATCTCTAGCCACTGTAACTGAACTACAGAAACATGTGTCACCTTGTATATCTGGCTTACATAGGAACTGAGAAATAAAACCTGGTCCTTAGGCTTCACAGGCAAGTGCCTTTACCATTAAAGCCATCACTTCAGCCCATAACTCCATTTTTAAGAGACTTAATCATGCATAAGTGTGTGTGTAAAGAATATCCTTACATTTATTTTTTTCAAATCTTTGTATGTAATGTGAAAAACTAGCTCCCTTTTAAATATCCTAGAAATTTCATTATTGTTCTCATAAGTGACAGAAGCTCATCAGGCACTACCCTTCTCCACTCACTGAATCATAATATCCTAGAATTCACGAAAATATTTAAGGCAAAACAAAGATGTAAGAATAGTGCTTTAAGCAGAATTTAAGAGTAACATCTTTTTAATATCAGCTTTGGCTTTTTAATAAATTTTAATTTGTCCCTTATCATACAATGTTGAGACTATTCTAATTAGCCAAAACAGATTTAGACTTTTTAAAAAATATATTTTTATTTATTTATTTATTTATTTATTTATTTATTTATCTATCTATTTATTTATGAGAAGGGGACATGGACTCACAAGGGCTCCAGCCCCTGCAAATTAACTCCAAACACATGCATTACTTTGTGCCTCTGGATTTACATGGGTACTGGGGAACTGAATTTGAGCGATCCAACTTTGCAAGCAAGCACCTTGAACTGCTGAGCCATCTCCCCAGCCCATCAGATTGATACTTTTAACAGCAACATTGGAAGATAAAAAGAATCTAGGTTGACTATGTGACTTTCCATCTCAATTCTGCCATTTGCCAAACATGCAGATGTGTGTGAGGTGAACATTGTCTCTTTATCTGACCTTCTTCATCTGTAAATGTGGATATTTCTTTTTTTTTATTTTTATTTATTTATTTATTTTTATTTGAGAGTGACACAGAGATAGAGAGAAGGAAAGAATGGGCACACCAGGGCCTCCAGCCATAGCAAATGAACTCCAGATGCATGCACCACCTTGTACATATGGCTTACATGGGTACTAAGGAATCAAGTCTTGAACAGGGGTCCTTAGGCTTCACAGACAAGCGCTTAACCACTAAGCCGTCTCTCCAGCCCCAAATGTGGCTATTTCTAAACACGTCATCAGCCGGTTTTTGACAATGAGACATCACACCCTAATCATTGTCAAGCTCTAAGATTTAGTCGAGGGAAGAATTTTTGCCTGAGAGGACACATGTTCTACTACCTTGTATTGGTCAGGGTTCCCTTGAGAAACAGAAACAATGGGATGAACGTATATAGTGAAAAGGGGCTTATTCGATGGGTTTTCATGAAAGGGACTATGTAGTCCAACAATGGCTTTCTGCAAGCTGAGAGGCCAAGAACCCAGTAGGTGCTCCGTTCACGAGGCTAGAGGCCTCAGCAATCCCAATCTGGTGCTGAAGTTCTGATGGATCCCTGTCGAGCCTCTACTCTGCAGTCCATGTGGAAAGGCCAAAGCTGGGTTCAGAAACAGCAAAGGATGAGGGCACAGTGACAGCAACAGCAGAGAAACACAGTCACCAACAAGAAGCAAACGCAGGTATGTCAGCCAGCCTACTCTGCCCTCAAAGCTCTTATTATCTGGGCTGCCACAGGAAGGTGCCACCTACCCTGAGGAAGAGCTTTTATTCTCTCCTCAGCCCTTCTCAGAAATGCCCTTAGAAATCCACTGAGGTGGATCTCTTTCTTGACTCTAGACTTTACCAAGGTGATAATCAATATTAAACCTCACATCTTTTTTTAAAACTTAGGTCAAAAATTACTAGTAAGGTAATCTTGCTGGAGTAGAGAAGACATGAGCACAGGGAACAATTTTCGAAAATAAATCTATTATGGCAGATACTAGACACCAGCAGCCTGACTGCCATTGATTTTGCCTCGTCCTAGGATTTCATCCTCACGAGACACATACTGATGCTAAAGAGAAGTTTGACAGTGACTTGCCTCCTTTTATCCCTCACCCCACCTAAGACGGAGGAGACAATACAGCTGCCTCTGGCCTCACTGACCTGAGTGGGGTTTGTCTCATTCGGGAACAAACCTAAGTATAATCATGTGGATAAATGGTCATATGGTTTGCTATGAATGGCATTGATCTCCAGTGGCTCTTGGGAGAAGATGGTGTCATTTGTCATCTTATCTCATGGGTAGAGATGAGATCAATTTTAAGACTGTGCTTAGGCTCAGAAAACTCTTCCACACATTTCCCCAGCATTTGATCTCCTACCCTTGTTCTCTGTGCTTGTGAGAAGAGACTAAAATAGCCTAATACAGTAAAGTTCTATCCATCCTGTGTTTACATTACATCCCCTGTGTCACTACCTCAGTAAGTCCTCCGTCCCACTCTAACAAAATTCTTCCCTGCTGCAGAAGAGCAGAGTATTTGAGAATCTTGACTGAAAGAATAGGAAGTGAGTGTGGGCCAAGAAGGGTGGGCATCCAAATGTAATTAATGTCTGTAGGAGATTTTAGGAGGTAGGGGGCAGGTATTAAAGACAGAGGCAGAGGAAACACAAATTAAACTATGATTAAAATACAAGTTTTTGAGACGTGTTCTTGGGTTCACTCATTCTTTTAAGGCATTCAAGAAAACCAAATAAAAGACTAGTCATTTTGGAGCTACTATTTATTGCATGGGCTGTGTTGTTTGTGTACATGACCATAGTCTGGCACCGAACCCTGTGAATCTGGATTTATAGGTTTTTAACTTGTTTATCCCACTGGTGTGAGCCACAGAAAACACTGCGTACCTACAACTGACCAAAACCAGCTGCTGTGGCTCTCAGTCCCCTCTCTGGTCTCCCAGCTCTGCTTCTCTTGAAGGAGCCTGAACTGTGTGAATTAGACCAGAAGACTCCCATGTTGTCTGGCTTCTGTTCTCGTTCAGGCAAGGAGGTACTGGTAGAAATGGGAGGAAGGGATACCTTCGGGATGGTTGGTTTCCTTGATGGAAGGTCCCAGGTCTCACGGGAATTTCTCTCTGTTTCTCTCTTCTCTCTCTCTCTCTCTCTCTCTCTCTCTCTCTCTCTGTCTCCTTTCTCTCTTGGTTACTGGTGACCACTCTGCCCTTTCAACATTAAAAGGTCACAACAGTCCCCCAGCCCAGTTCCAAATACCTGGACTATTTCTATGGTTCCCCTATACAACACCCACATCTTTGTAATCACTCCCTCTTTCAATAAATTTGCCTCAACTTACCTTTGTTTAGTGGGAGGAAGGGTGCGTTTGGAGCAGGGTTTGAGGGCAGACAGCCCATCGGGGCAGGAAAGGCCGCAGGAGCGTGGGCAGTGTGTGCCCCGCTTGGACAAGGAAGCTGACAGACAGGAATGCTGGTGCCTGACTGGTTTTCTCCTTTTGCCTCTTTTATTTTCATCCAAGCCTGCATCTATCTATACTCAGAGTGAGCCCTTCTATTTTAGTTAATTCTTTCTGGAAATACCTTAACAGATACACCCAGAGCTGTGCCTCAGTCTTCTAGGTGATTCTAAGTTACATCAAGTTGAAAAACATCGATTAACCATAATAAATCCACCCTTTGTCAACTCAACACCCTAAGTCGTCAGTTTAATTCATCATATTCCACCCATGGTATCCACAAACTCATGGTCATTTTATAATGCAAAACATATCCAGTATCCATAGTGTTACAGCTCCAACATTGTTTAAAAAATCCAAAGGCCAAGCCAGGGGTGGTGGCGCACACCTTTAATCCCAGCACTCAGGAGGCAGAGGTAGGAGGATCACCATGAGTTCAAGGCCACCCTGAGACTACATAGTGAATTCCAGGTCAGTCTGGGCTAGAGTGAGACCCTACCTCGAAAAACCAAATAAAAAAAAAAAAAAAATCCAAAGGCCACAGGCTCTTCTGTGATTCGAGACTATGACTCTTATCTCTTAACTATGAGCCTTTATAAAATGTAAATAAAAGTTACATACTTCTCATCTACAATGGCACAGGGTAAACATTCCCATGACAACAACACAAGGTAAACATTCCCATTACAAAAGGAAGGAAAAGGAGGCGAGTTCAGAAAGATGAGACAGAAACAAAGTAGGGTAAACAGCAAACCCTGTAGCTCCATAGCTGGGAGCTAGGGCTAAAGATGGCATGATCTGGGCTCCAACAGACTTGGGTGGCTCTGCCCTTCCAGTTTTGTTGCCAGCAGTAATCACAGCCTCTCTCTTGGGACTGTTCCGCCTGGCATCTGTAGCTATCCTCAGGGAAACCCCCTATTTTTAGCACCATCAACACCCTGGGATCTCCACTGCAACTCAGACTTCATTTACTGGATGGCTTCACGCACAGCCCCCTCAGGAGCTTCATGCAGGAAATCTGACCTTTCAAGGCACTGGGTGACCTCAGCAGCTTTTTGGAATCTTACTGCAAGCCCCAACGACCTCATGACTCTGGCATCCTGCATGCTGCAAAACAAGCACCATGTGGATAACACAAAGTTCTACCACCAGGGCAAGATGTAGCCTCGCTCCCTCGGACCATAGCTACAGTGGTCTCTGGGTGTCTTTGCAGCTGAACCTAAGAGAGCATTTCCTTAGGCAACCCTGTGAGAGCAGGGCACCCAGTAGACTATCTCCTCGGGCACTCTTTTCAGGCATGCTACCTTCAAATAAATAGGCATGTTTATACCCTGGAGACTTTGATGGGCTCATCCTCAAGGCAACATTCCTGATGTCCCAGGGCAGAGTGGGGGAGGGGGGTTCCTCTTTAAAGGTCCCAATCTCTTTAGCAATTATAGTCACTTTATCTTCACCTGTAGTTTGTGCAGCCTACCACTTTTGGCATGTTCATTCTTCTTCCCTCAATAAATTGCACATTCCCCACATCTTTCTGATCTGCTTTCTCTGCTTTGAATTCTCACTCTAAACCTCACTAAATGTAGTGAACAGTAACTATACCACTGCCTGAATGCTATGCTGTCTTAAAGCATACTTCACATAACAACTTAGTCCACCACATTTTTTGTTTGTTTTGTTTTGAGGTAGGGTTTCACTCTATCCCAGGCTGACCTGGAATTCACTCTGTTGTCTCAGGGTGGCCTTGAACTCACAGTGATCCTCCTACCTCTGGCTCCTGAGTGCTGGGATTAAAGGTGTGTGCCACCACGCCCGGAGCAGTCCACCACTTTTGATTTCAACCTCACTCACAAGAGATAAGAAGCCATGTTTTATATTCGCTATACTTCAAAGCTCTTCTCATTAGGAAAAATTATCATTGCATGGAAAATTCTTCATATAGGAGAGAGAAAGAGAAGTATAGAGAGATGGAGGAAGAAAAGGAAGAAGGAAAAAAGAGGAGAAAGGTATGTGTGTGTCTGTGTGTGTCAAGATCAGTTGCTCCATGAGTTTGGCTCTGAGGAGGGTCTTGCAGTGGATGGACTCACAGTGGCAGGACTATGTGCAGAAGAAATCGCAAGATGAGACAAGAAGCCAGAGAGGTTCAGGTGCTGTGCTCACTCTTTATATAACTCCCTCTCCTGGGAATGAATGTGGGTCCTAAGAAAACTATATTAATCCATTCCAGGACAACAGCCCCAATAACCTAACCACCTTATTCTAGGCATCACACCCCAAATGTTCTGGCACCTGCCAACATCACCACACTGGGATCCAAGATTCCAGCACACGAACCTCCCGTCTAAACCATAGCAAGTATATAAGCGTGAAGCTGAGTGAGTGTATATATTTGGCTTTTAACAATTCATGTGGGTTTTCAGTGACCTTTCTCTATTAACTGGAGGAACTGAATACTAGACATTTGTTATTTGATCAGTTTGGGTAAATAGTGATTCCTGAAAAGCAGGAGTTTTGAGTGATGTTCCCCCTTTCTCAAAGAAGAGCTTCACCTCACGAGCTCTAAGGTGGGTCTCTGGAAATAACTGGACAGACATGAATCATGAGAAACATGAATGGCATTGGCAGCCTGGGCAATGTGCCTACTTGCATGGTGTAAGCATCTCAAACTGATGCGTAGGATGAACAGAAGAAAGCATGCTTGTCCAGAGTTTAGAACATGCCAGGCCTGCTGTACAGACTTCCCATGTATGAAGTCATTTTAAATCTACAACTACCCCATGAGGAGACCAGAAACTGGAAGAGGAAGGTGGTAGAGAAAATGGAGCAGAGCAGACAGCAACCAGACATCCTTGAACACCTGCCTCTGGGCTGTGAGCTGTCCATGGAGGTCACCCTGTGCCACTCAGGAAGGATTAGTAATTCTTTGTCTTGTCAAACCAGTGATCTCCCAAACAGAGCTGCAGCTCTAGAATGCCTGAAGTAAAAAACCAGGCTCTGGAAAGGATGATGTGGTAATTTAGAGGTCAGGTTTTAACAAACACAACAATCTTTTATCTGAGGAAAATCCTTTTGTGCGAGGGACACCCTCTGTGATTTGGGGGATCTGTAGTACAGTAACTCCGGTATGATACAGTGAGACTTCTGCATGACCTTGGAGAGGTAGGAAAGTCACAGAAAGTAATTAGAATCCCTGGAGAGTTGAGCACGCACTTGATAATGCAAAAAGGAGATGCTTGCTGAGCAGACACAGGGGTGGCATTTCAGTGACTGGACTCCCCAGAAACTGAGAAAACAATGAACAAAGAATGGAACTGCAGTCTCTCTCCTCCCTGTTCATCCTGCTGAATGTTTCCTTCTCTTATAAGGGTATTCAGTATTGGATTTAGGACTTAGCTTAAAGCTCCATCTTAATTAGTTGTATTCACAATGGCCCTATTTCCAATTAAGGTCACATCTGAGGTTCTAGGTGGACATGAATTTTGAGAGTCACTATTCATTAATGGTAGCTATCTTTAGTTTGCCATTTGTAGATTTAAAATAAAAGGGGTGTTGATCTGAAGTTCATATTGGAAATCTGGAATATCAATGTACTCTTGACCTTCCAATAAGAGAATATAAAACAGACTAGGCCATGGTGCCTCTTGAGAGATGGAAAATAGTGTTGTGGGCTGGGGAGATAGTTCAGTCAGTAAGGTTCTTGCCTTGAAAGCATGAAGACCTAAGTTCAGATCTCCAGTACCCAAGTAAATGCCAGGCAAGGTTATACTAACATGTAATCCCAGCTCTGGGGAGGTATAGACAGGAGGATCCCCAGGGTTCACTGACCAGCAAGTGTAGCCTAATTGGTGAGCTTCAGGCCAGTGAAAGACCCTGTGTCAAAAAGAGGTGGTTGGGCTGATGGGTTGGCTTGAAGGTTAAGGTGCTTGACTGCAAAGCCAAAGGACCCAGGTTCAATCCCCCAAAACCCATGTAAGCCACAAGTACAAAATGGCACATGCATCTGGAGTTTGTTAGCAGTGAGCCCTGGCTCACTGTCTCTCCCTCTCTCTCTCTTTCTATCTCTCACATAAAAAATAATTTAAAAAAAATAATTGTTGTTCCAGAGGAATGTTCCCAAGTTTGTATTCTGGCTTCCACACCCATGCACACACATGTGCACTCACACACATAAGCCAAAGCACATACAGATATGCATACACACAAAGCAAAAAATGAAAATAATTTTTTTTTTTGAGAGAGACAGAGTGAGAGATACAGAGAGAGAGGGAGAGGAAGACAGAGAGATGGGCATGGCAGCAGCCTCTCAGCTGCTGTGAACAAAATTCAGATGTGTGTGCCCCCTTGTGGTCAAGTGCAGTATTGTGCCCTTGCATCACTTTGCATCTGGCAAAACGTGGGACCTGGAGATTGGAACCAGCGTTCTTAGGCTTAGGAGGCAGGCGCCTTATCCGCTAAGCCATCTCTCCAGCCCCAGAGGAGGAATATTTTAACTTCCACATTGTCATACAAAATTATTTTCATGGGCTGGAGAGAGATGGCTTAGCGGATAAGGCACCTGCCTCCTAAGCCTAAGAACGCTGGTTCCGATCTTCCAGCAGATGGCACGCCCATTTCTCTGTCTTCCTCTCCTCTCTCTCTGTATCTCTCACTCTGTCTCTCTCCAAAATATATATATATATATCTTCATTCCTCCTCTGGCTTCTCGCAAAAGCCCCTGTTCAACAGAAAGTTCAAGTAATCACCTCGCATTCTTCCCCTGAACTGGCTATGTTGAGAACAAGCGCTGCACTAGCTAAAACTTGCAGTGGAATATGTCTGGGGCAGCCAGCCTTAGCTCTGTCACTATCTTCTCTCTCCTGGTGGTGAGAATGTGGTTGCGTGCTGCTTGGTTTAGTTTTCCAAAGAGCTCCTTTGGACTCCTCACTTGCTTACCATGGCAGGTGACTCGGTTGATTTGGTGAGCAGTTCATTTACTCAATTAAACTAGACTATCAGTGAGTCAAAGACTCATCTAATTAGCTGCCATAATAAATCAAACACAACTAATGTGGTTGGTCTCAATGCCACAGCACTTTTTTTAGGTCACTTCCAAGGTGTTTGCAATTAACAACCTGTCTCCCTGAAGGAATCTCTGACCAGAATAAATTGTTCTGTGGTGAGAGAAGTCATTTGGCAACAACCTGCTGAGCTGTTATAATAAACAGCCTAGCTGTTATTCTCCAGTTTCATAGCCTAAATTATAACTTCTTCTTCTCTCTCCTTCTTGTTTTTATTTTATTTATTTACCTAAGAGAAAGAAGCAGAGATATATAGAGAGATAATGGGTTGCCAGGGCCTCTAGCCACTGAAAACAAACTCCAGATGCATGCACCACCTTGTGCCTCTGGCTAATGAGGGTCCTGGGGAATTGAACCTGGGTCCTTAGGCTTTGCAGGCAAGTGCCTTAACTGCTAAGCCATCTCTCCAACCCTTGCCTTTATTTTTAAACCTCTACATTCATCCCTGTTTCTCATTTACTTCACTATGAACTGGAAATATCAATCAACACTGTGTCTTCAAAGACATTTTTTGAATTATTTTTATTGTTTTGCAAGCAAATCTGTATGATATGCATGTGTGTATGTATGTTTGTAAACATAAGAGCACAAGTATGTGCGTGTCCAGGTGTGGGGCTACATAGGTCTATGTATGTGGGGGCCAAAAGTCACGTCAAGCTTTTCAACTTGCTTTTTTGACACAGGATCTCTTGCTGAGTGCAGAGCTCACTGATTTAGGTAGCTGGCAAGCTCTAAGATTGGCCTGTCTCCCTCCCAGCGCTCAGATCATAGGCATGCACTGCTACACCTTTTACATGGGTGCTGAGGATCTGAACTCAAGTCCTCGTGTTAGTGCAGCCACACAATACCCACCGAGCCATCTCGCTGGCCCCCAAAGAGATTTTTTAAAATAAGAATTACATAAACTGTAGCATTATGTTTATTTCTCTACCTGTGTGTTTGTGTATACAAGCTGGTTAAGGTATTTTACTGCAAAGTCTAAGGACCCATGTTGGATTCCACAGAACCTGCATAAGCCAGATGCACATGGTGGCACATGCCTCTGGATTTCTTTTGCAGTGGCTACAGGTCCTGGCATGCCCATTCTCATTCTCTCTCTCTCTCTCTATAGTGAATGAATAAATAAAAATAAAATATTTTTTAAAAAAACTAAATCTTGGGCTGGGGAAATGGCTTAGCGGTTAAGGTGTTTGCCTACAAAGCCTAAGGACCCTGGTTTGATTCCCTAAGACCCAAGTAAGCCAGATGCACAAGGTGGCACATGTGTCTGGAGTTCGTTTGCAGTGGATGGAGGCCCTGGTGTGCACATTCTCTCTTTCTCTCTATCTGCCTCTCTCCCTCCCTCTCTCTCTCTCTCTCTTAAATAAATAAATTAATTAAAAAATAAATCTTTTTAAAATTTTTGAAAAGAATGGCATGAATGATGACAAAGAGCAGAAATGTGAGGGAGCATTGGGAAGTTAGCAAGGAGACCTTCCCAGCTAGCACACAGAGCATGTGTGTTAGCACAGGGAATAACAGTGGATGGATAAAGACCAGACATGCAAGGATTGAAAATTTTAAATGGTATCCATGGTTGGGTCTGAAGTCCTGTCCTGGGGCAAGAATGGAGTATGTTAGGTAGATGAGCCTGGTGATAGGATGGAAGACAGTTGCACCAAGAAAATGTAGTTACTGGGAAGCTGTGGCAATTAAGGCATGGAAAGAGGAAGACATGGCAGAGAATGAAGACAAATCAACAGGACGCTGTGGTGTAATGAGGGAGAAAGACAGAAGGGTAAGTGAGATAAGAAGAAAGTTCAGAACGCAGGAGGGAGCTGATTACCAGCCCCATCACTGAAGAATAGTTTGTACCTGAATCAATGTCTTAGCCTTCCTGAGCATCCATAAAACAAGGGAATGGAACTGGACAACAGGTATGGTTTCTCCTTACCCAGCTATAATGGCCAGTGATCCCCAGGAGCTGGCTTACATTGGGCAGAGATTTACCATGGCCTTTCCTACACCTCTACTCACTCTCACTCTCTGTCCTATTTTCCTCATTGGAATATGAAGACTATTGTTAACTTTCAAACAAAATGCTGGGTCATTTATAAACACGTCTCTGCTCACATCGCCATCGTCTGTTCAGCAACTCATATTTTACTGTGTTATGGAAGAATGAGAGAAGAGCATATTATTTTCCAAACGTGTTTTTGATGACTGATCTACTTCACAAGCAAATTTTTAAATGTGAGCATTCAGGACTATTATATAGAGGAAAGTAAGGAACAGAGAATCAAATTTTTTCAATTTCCTTTCTTTAAATAGCCAGATATATGGGCTGGCAAGAAACTAAGCCCACAAGCCAAAGTCTGTAAGACTTAAAGGCTTATGAAAACTCTTGGGCTGAGGATATGGCTCAGCTGTTAAAGGCATTTTCTTTAAAATCCTGATGATCAGGAGTGGATTCCCAATACCCACTTAAAGCCAGATGCACAAAGTGTTATATGCCTCTGGGGTTTGTTTGCAGTGGCGGGAGGCCCTGGCATGCCCATACATACACTCTGTCTCTCCCTCTCTCTCACTCTCTTTCTCACTGTATTCTCTTTCTTTTGTTATTATTTTATTTTTGAGACAGAGGCAGAAAGAGAGAGAATGGGCATGCCAGGATCTTTCAGCCACTGTGAATGAACTCCAGATGCATGCGCCCTCTTGTGTATATGTGCAATATTGCATGCTTGTATTACTTTTGTGTCTGGCTACTACACCAGACTTGGAAATTCCAACAAGTGTTCTTAGGTTTCACAGACAAGCACCTTAACTGCCAAGACATCTCTCCAGCCCTCTCTTTCTTTCTCTCTCTCTCTTTATCTCTCAAATGAATAAAATACTTTTTAAAACTGACTTTCAAAATTGATTCCTGTTTGGTTCAGCTCAGAGAGAAGATGAAGCTGTCTCGGCCTCATTCCCATACCTGCTACTCTGAGAAGTGTGAGAAAAGAAAAGGAAAATACTGCAATTGTCAAATTCTGCTCATTTTCTTTTCAGGAAAGTTTACATTACCTTAGAAGAGGACTGTGCTGGTTTTTGGTTTCTGCTATAACAAATTACCAAGTGTCTGATTTTAAAGTAAAACAAATGTGTGTTCACTTGTATTTATGTCAGAAATCTGACAAAGTCTCAACAGGCTACAATTGGGTTGGCAGGGCTATATTCTCTTTGGAAGCTCTAGGGGAGAGTCCGTTCTTTTGCCCTTGCCTCTAGAGAGGCCTCCTGTCCTCTAGCCTTGAAGCAGTCTTCACCAGTCAAACTCTGCTCTGAGCTCAGCTGAGGAAAGTTCTTCATGTCTAAGGACCCGCTAGATAAGATTCAGCTCACTTTGGGGTAATCCAGAATGTTCTTCCTGTATCAGTTACTTTCTCATTGCTGGGACAACATACATGATCAGAAGTAGCTTAGGGAAGGAAAGAGTTTAATTCAGCTTCCAGTGTCAGAAAGCAAATTTCATCATGACAAGAAAGGCATGGCAGGAGCAGAAAACTGGTGTCACATTGTTATATCATCAGGGAGGAAGCACAGAGAGCTGCATGCAGGGCCAGGCAATAATCTCAGTGCCCACCCCACAGTGTCACACTTCCTTCAGCAAGGCTCCACCTCCTAATGGCCCTCCAACCTTCCCAAACAGTACCATTTTGTTGGGGATCAAGTATTCCAACACATGAGACTATAGGGGTCATTTACATTCAATCCCATTCTTCTCCATCACACTTCCCTCTGATTACAGGTGGGGAAGGTTCTCCATTTCTAAAGATCCATGTGACCAGACTCACCTCATAAGCTCATATTGTAGTCAGCTCCTCATTGCTGGGACAAACACCCAGCCAGAAGCAACTTATGGGAGGAAAATGTTTATTTCAGGCTTATAGCATCCAGAGGAACACCATCAATGGTGGAAGAAGCCGGCTCAATGCCATAGATCTATCCACAGCAGACAGAGAAAAGCCATCACCAGCAAACACCACCAACAAAGCATGAACAGCCAGAGATCAAACTGTCCTCTACACACCTCAGGGCTGGGCTGAAGATCCACACTCAGTGACACCCACCCCCTCCCATCCCCAGAGAGATCTGCTGGAGACTCGAGTGGCAAGCTCAATCTTAGTAAAAAATGCTTAAATCTATGGGGCCATACATTCAAACCACTATAGCTCACATGGATAATCCACAATGATCTCCCCATCTTAGAATACTTCATTTCAACTAAAAAATCTTTTTAGCAAAATATATAGATAGATAGATAGATGGATAGATAGATATAGATATAGATATAGATATAGATATATCTTTTTAGCATGGAAGCTGGCTTCTATGGAAAAGGACATGGACATATTCGAGGGGACATTATTCTGCCTACCACGGGGAAAGTTTGGAAGGTAGAGCTATACATCTGTCAAAAGAAAAAAGGAAAGGCTTGAGAGATGGCTTATTGGTTAAAGGCACTTGCCGCCAAAGCCTAAGGACCCAGGTTTGATTCCCTAGTACTCTCTCCCACGTAAGCAAAGTGCACAAGGTGGTGCATGCATCTGGAGTTTGTTTGCAGTGGCTACAGGCCCTAGCATGCCCATTCTCTCTCTCTCTCTCTCTCTCTTTCTATCTCTATCTCTGTCTTTATCTCTCTCAAATACATAAATAAAACATTTAAAAAAGAGAAAGGAAACATACCCAAAGAATTACTTATGTTACAAACCACTTGGAAATACAAGCAAAACCTGGCTTGTTTTCCTATAGTCAGTTTTGCCATCTTAGCAGAAGTCACCAGTCACAAGAATAATGAAAAATATAACCACTGATGTTTTTCAAGCGATTCCAAGATTCTTCAACTACCCTCTCACTTATTTATATGTTCAACACCCAGGAAAAAAAAGGTACATTTAGGGAAGTTTACTATGATAAATGGAAAGCTCTTTATAAAGGACTATATATCTTTCTACTCCTCAGAATATCCGACACATTGGGATTGCAGCAATGACTCAGCAAATAAAGCCCTTGTTACCTAACCATGAGGACCTGAGTTCTGGTTTCCGGCGCCCATGTAAAAGTCAGACAGAGAGGTGGAGACAAACAGATCCCTGGGGTGAGCTGGGTAGCTAATCTGGCCAAATCAGTAATTTCTGGGTACAGTAACAGACCCTGTCTCCATAAATAAGATAGATTAAGGTAGAGAGAGACACCTACCTGACATCAACCTCTGGCCTACACACACACACAAATGAACATTCACACATACATGCACATACCACATATATAATGGAAATAAAATTTAAAACTTCCCAACATATTTTCTATTTTTTTATTCCAGACTCTGCTTGGAAACTCTTGCAATTTTTAACTTTTATTTCTACCTCCTGACTCAAACAAAATCTCGAAATAATGTTGCTAGTGTTTAAAAATAAGTTTCTTAAAAATAATTCTTAAGAAAAAATATGGTAGATCAATATGTACCACATCAAATACTTTATGAAATGTTATCTTAAAAGACAGAGGTTTAATTTCTCCCACATATGGCACCAACGTTTGGGAATAGATTCAGAGCAGGACACTGAGAAATGTGTTTTCACAAAGCCTCTGAGGGAAGAGAGGCAAAACCAATCATTTCTGTTGACTCCAAAAATTTGGTAATTTAACAAAGCTTTCTCATTACTCTAGCATTCTTTTCTTTTTACTTTTCAATTTGTTTGAACGTGTAAAGTGCTAGGAAATTCTATGCATTTTTATTGCTTTCCATTTATAATTTGATTGCATATATTTTCTGTAGCTGAAAAGAAAACTGGTAATGCAATTACATTGCATAATGTACTGGTACTGGTGTCTGCTGAATATAATAACAGTGAGCTTGGAGCTTTTGGAAAATCCACTCCGTTCAAACAACCATCTATACTGATCTCATATTGAGATTGCTAATGGAGGACAAGAAGAAACAGCACTCCACTTTCTACCTGCGGCCTTTATCCAGCCAATTTCTGTGTTTTCAGTAGCTATTTGAGGAAGTTGAATAAATGTTCATAGGGTGGTAAAGCTAAGAGGCCACTAAGAAGAAAGTTGTCTCAAGTTCATCCTGACGATGTTGACCCTGCTGAAGAACAGACACTCTCTTTATGTTCTAGAAGTCATTAGCAAAACCTGTTATCCACTAAAAGCCTTTGGGGAAGCAAAGGATGCATTTTGTCTTATTGTCACACTTATAAAGAAAAGTCTGAGCATGTCTCCTATTCGGTCAGCTGTGTTAGAGGACGGCAAATAAACTGAGCTATTTCCTCAGAAGCCCAGAGAGCAATGTGACCAAAATAAGGTGATCAGGACTGATGTCTGAACAGAATGGAGGAGAGCTGGCACTGATTTCAGAGAGTTCTGATTAATCTTACTCATCAGAGTTCACGTCTGCATTAAAGAGAAAATCAAATTTTTTTTCTTTAAAAAATAGTCCACCGGGTTATGACTGACACACATAAAGCTATACATAGCTCATGCACACAACCTGATGACTCCAGAAATAAATATCACCACCGTGACGGTACTCATCACATTCCAAAGATTCTCCAAAACAATTCTCTGAGTGCCTTTCATCCCTTTGCAAAGACACTTTATTTTTCAAATCACTTTAGGTCAAAATATACTTGATATAGAAAGCAAGGTTATGTATTGACTTCTCCCTCTTAAAAAAGAATACCATGAGACTGCTTCCAGATAAGATGGCGTCACAGTAGCCACACCAAAGCACTCTAGGGAGGGAAATAAGCAGAAAAACAGCAACATACACCTTTGTACTGAAAAGTGAAGGTGTACAAGTTATTATCAACCTCAGTAATCAAGAGAGACTTGATCTTCTACAAAGAAGGAAAACAGCCAGAATCCCACCAAGATCCCGGTGGCCCAATCACCCAATGGCCTCCAGTGCAGGAGCAGAAACCAGGTGAAGGGATTTTTCACTCACATCAGCCTCCTCACAAAGTTAAGAAACCTGAAGGGGAAGACAGCAGGAACTAGCTGAGCAGCTGCTGAAGGAGAACATAAATGGGACCAGCTGAGCAGCTTCAGTACAACTCCAGGCATTCTGCATAGCCTCCCATCCCCCAACCACCAGTGCCATGAACCACGAGAGAACTCAGTCCCCAGCCACATGGCATCTAGCACAGCTAATGAGAACAGTAGATCCAGAGACCCAAGCAGTATAACAGTCGATAGCACAACTGAGAGGAATCAAGGTGGGCACTCAGCATTGGTGACATTGAAGCCTTCCCAAAAGGTACCATGGCCTACTTACACAAAGCCAGGTACATAGACCTGTACTGGAAGTGCTAATCTCTCTTTCCTTGTCAGGGAAGGTTATGTGTTACATTTGATTGATGTATTCATGGTTGGCTTTACCCTTCTCAAATAAGCTGTATTCTGGGGTTGACTATTGTTGCCTTTGACATTTCTTGATTTATAGGGACTTTGTCTTTTTCTTCTGTCATTATTGGGGACAGGGTCCCATTCAGACCCAGGTTGATCTGCAACCCACTACATATCAGAAATCTCAAGCTCCCATTTGACAGGATTAAGGGTGTGGGGCAACACTTTGGCTT
Organism: Orientallactaga sibirica; assembly: GCA_036365145.1. Taxonomy (NCBI): domain Eukaryota; kingdom Metazoa; phylum Chordata; class Mammalia; order Rodentia; family Dipodidae; genus Orientallactaga; species Orientallactaga sibirica. Next base: position 2,426,720 of record JAEOAD010001605.1, read on the forward strand.
TATTAGATTATCTGTTTGTTTTAATCCCCACTCTTGAATAAATACTCTGTGCTGGTTTTGATTGAATGTCTATATTGCTCAATTGAATTTTTGAATTTTCCAGTAATTTGCTCTACACAGTTTACTAGAATACTTGAATAGTAGGCAAACTCAACACCTAGGGTCATGTCTGCTGTTTCTCTTGGAGTATAAAAGCTACACCTGGCACCTTAAACTCCTACCCTGAAGAGATATAAAGTCAGATTTACACAGCTAAGAACAGTGCAGATAATTAGAAAACCCAAGCATCAAATTAACTCAAGATGCAAAAATCACTACAGTATAATACAAGAAACACAAAAATCAAGACAATACAATTCCACCAAAAATCATAAAACCATCTGAAATAACCTCCAGTTAGACTGTTTTAGATGAAATGCCTGACAAAGATTTCAAAAAAATGATTATATCTATGCTCAAAGAAATCAAAGAAGAAAACAAACTCCTGAAGGCATCTCAAGAGAACACAGGAAACCAACTTAATGAAATAAGGAGGTCAATATAAAACATGAATAAGGAAATAGAAATAATGAAAAAATACCAATCAGAGATACCAGAATAGAAAAACAGAGTAAGTCAAATAGAAAACTCTGTAGAATGTCTCATCAGTCAAGTGGATGAAAGAGAGGACAGAATGTCTAAACTATAAGACCAGGTGGCAAATCTAATACAGTCCAACAAAGAGAAAAACAAACTAATTCCATCTTACTCCTATCAGAATGGCTATTATTAAGAAAACGACTGCAGAGATGGCTTAGTGGTTAAGGTGCATGTCTTCAAAGGCTAAGGACCTAGGTTTGGTTCTCCAGGTCCCACATAATCCAGATGCACATGGTGGCACATGCATCTAAAGTATGCAGTGGCGAGAGACCCTGGCATGCCCATTCTTACGCTCTCTCTGTCTATATCTCTCTCCCTCTGTCTATCTCTAATAAATAAAAAAAATAAATCTTAAAAAAAGAAAACAAGGGGCTGGAGAGATGGTTTAGAAGTTAAGGCACTTGCCTGTAAAGCCAAAGGAACTAGGTTCAAATCCCTAGGACCCACATGAGCCAGACACACAAAGTGGTGTATTCACTGGAGTTAGTTTGCAGCAACTGGAGATCCTGGCATGCCCATTCTCTCTCTATCTGCCTCTCTTTCCTCCTCCTCCTCCTCCTCCTTCTTTCTCTCTCTCTCTCTTTCTCCCCCTCTCTCTCTGCTTCTTTCTTTCTCTCCCTCAAACAAATAAATGAAAAGAAAATATTAAAAATAAAACAAATGGTAATAAACACTGGTAAGGATGCAGAAAAAGAGGAACCCTTCTATGCTGTTGATGGGAATGTAATATGGTACAGCCATTGCGGAAATCAATATGGAGGTTCCTGAGACAGGTACACGATAGCTAGGAAATAGAACCAGCCTAGATGTCCCTCAACTAATGAATGGATAATGAAGATATGGTACATTTATACAATGGAGTTCTATTCAGTGATAAAGAAAAATGAAATTATGAAATTCGCAGGAAAATGGATAGACCTGGGAAGGATTATACGTATTGAGGTAACCCAGGCTCAGAAAGCCAAGTGTCACATGTACTCTCTCTTATGTGGATCCTAGCTACAAAGTTTGGACTTGTTTGTGAGTTGGAATAAAACTCAGTAGCAGAGGCCAATAAGCCAGAAAGGAGTTATAAGGGAGGGAGGAGAGGGGAGAACTTAAGGGGAAGGTATTGTATATATGTAAGTAAAAGAACAGATTACTGGGGATGAAAAGGCCTAAGTGAGGTCAGGGGAAGAGAATGAGTAAAGGAAAGTTGGGGGAGGATTAATCATAATCTAAGAGGGTATGAATAAGTCATATGAACCTTCTTTTTTAGACAATAGTGCACCCAGAAGCCATAGATTGTTATTAGAAAATTTTCAGTGTCAGGGATGGGATACTTTCCAGTGAGTTGTTGGCCAGGGAGATCACAGATACCCCCAAAACATTACAGGTCATTGCCAAGGCTCTTGGTTTCCCACCAGGAATAGATGGTATGACCCTATTGCTGAAGACTCCACCTGCTTGGGCTGCAATGTCACTGAGAAATCTCACTGGAGATGAGCTGAAAACCTCCTCCCTGTAGACCAGCTGACAGAAACCTGGAAAAGGCTATGCTGCATGCAACTCCATAAGAGAGAAATCATCAGTGGAAATAAACAACAGTGGACACTGCAAGTCTTAAATTTGGCCAGCCAGGCCAAATAAGCCAACAGGTACAACAGTGGCATGTCTGTTATGGGGGAAAACAACTGCTCTCTAATTGGATTGGAGGCCCACTCCATGGGAAGAAATACATGCCTGATACTGGAAACCTATGATAAGGGAAGTCTTGAGCCCTAGGGGTTTAATGCCTGTTGGTGTCTGGCTAAATGCATATATATGTCCACCAACTGCCCGGTAAGCACTTTTCTTAATATTCATACCCAAATATTAATGCTAATCTAATTTTTTGGTTAGAGAAGCTTCTCTTTTTCAGATGACAGTGATCTCTGGGATTACTCAAAAAGTATCCTAGTGCTGAGAAGAAGTAACAGAGGAGTGCTCAGCACTGAAACATCTCTGTCACACCTTCTAAGGCTCAAGGTCCATTGCAGAATAGGTGGCAGAAAGAATGTAAGAGCCAAAGGAAAGGTAAGACTCTTTACAATGCAGTCTTCCAGATACAAAATGGCCTGGATAGTTATGACCTCACAGAACCTGGAACCACCTACACAATACCCTCATAATAGGACAAAAATATGATGACATCAAAATAAAAGAGAGACTGGTTGAGAGGAGAAAAGGATATGATAGAGAGTGGAGTTGCGAAGGGGAATGTGTGAAGGAGGAGGGAATTATCATGGTTTATTGTCTATAATTATGGAAGTTGTCAATAAATAAAAAGAAAAGGTAAGCCAACAACATACCATGAAAATACAGGATTCATTTTATTTTTAAAATATTTTTTATTTATTCATTTGAGAGAGAGCAAATGTAGGTATGCTAGGGCCTTCTGCCACTGCAAACTCCAGACACATGCAACACTTGGTGTGTCTGGCTTTATGTGTATACTGGGGAATTGAACTAAGGCCATCAGGCTTGGCAGGTAAGTGCATTTAACCACTGAGCAATCTTTCCACCCCCTTGTATGTATTATTTTAAAGGTATATAGGAAAATTCCCATAGAAGGTTGACAACTATGTGCAAATTAATCTTAATCCTATCATAAAATTTTGGAAAATCATAACTACTGTAGAGTTTTTAATCTCATATTGTCTTTTATACTATATATGGCTGATTTTGACCATATTTCCACCTTATCTCTCATTTCCATTTCAAGTCCTACACCTGTAGGTAGTGCTTACACTCCTAAAGCAATGTTTTCCTCTGACAGATTTCATACCCCATGCAACCTGACAGTCATGTTTGTTATTCTCACACCATTGCTCTCTCCTCTGTGATGGTGAGATCACTAGGTCAAATCCAATGTCTTCTCTTTCATTTCCTCTTAGACTTTCCTCATCTACTTCTTAGATTCTCAGTCATCTGTGGCAGCTTGAATATAAAATGTCACCCATAGTGTCATGTGTTTGGGATTAAGCCTCATACTTGATCCCCAGCTGATACAGCTTTTGTGAGGAGGAGGAGGTGTGTTGTTGGTGGAAGCCTTAGAGTGTGCCACATTTACCTCACTTTCTCTACTTCCTCCATGCTGATGTGAGGATGTGACACCCAGCTGTCTGCTCTTGCCATGCTTTCTCTGCCATGATACAAATTTCCACTCAAACCTCTTAGCTGATTAAATCCCTTCCTTCCATAAGCTGTTTCTGGTTGGGGGTTTTGTCCCTACAATGAAACAGTAACTCCTACACTACCATAATTGCTTTCATACTCTTCTGACATGCATCAACTTCATGGATACCATATATTCCTAGTATTTACTATGGCTTATTATAGCTATTATGCAAAGGTAATTTTTAACTTCTTTGTCTACACCTATTTTCTCTAAAAATCTCTTAACTGGCTAAACCTAACTTTTGATTATTTTCTTTGTGAAATTTTTGTTGTCTTACTACTTATACATAGATGACCTGAACCACCTTTTATTTGCTCTCCAGTTCAATGATTGTCATAAAATGCACCCCAGATTTTGTCTCATTTTTTCATTTTAACAACTTGTTATGCTTTCAAATCTTCTGTATATGGATAATTCCAAGACCTATTTCAGTGTCTGCTGTTCCAAATTTATCATTTATATTAGAGTCTGTACTTCCCCAGTTCTCTGAGATGTCTACAGAGAAATGCAGAAGTTGAGCTATTTCATCAGGAGTTGATGATGTGACTCAGGAAGGTGATCAGGACTCACAGAAACAGAATGGATGAGGTCTAAACCGATTCTGTAATGTGTGTATAGAAGTATAATGTACATTTATATGTACATTTATATATTTATTTATCTATGAAATAGATAGTTATATACAAATATGTGTATAAAATTGTTTTTAAAAGTTATCTGAGGGCTGGAGAGATGGCTTAGTAGTTACGACACTTGCCTGCAAAGCCAGATTCACTTCCCCTTGACCCATGTAAGACAGATGCACAAAGTGGCACACACATTTGGAGTCTGTTTTCAGTGACAAGAGAAACCAAAGTTTTTGGAAACTCAAAAATTTAATATTACCAAGTGTACTTCAGTATTATATAAATTGTCTTAATATTTTTAGTAAAATATGCAATCCAATATTTGAAGATAGGTTAGTGGTTTTGTGGTCCAAGCTGGGTGAAATATAAATGAAATGAGTTATCCAATATAAAGTCAAAGCTCAGGAAAAAATGGTTACAATGAAAACTGTTTCTATTTTGTGGAAACAATTGAGTTTGATAGGAAGAACCCATACAGAAAGTATGGAGTTTCATCCCAAATTCTGTAAAGATGTCTACTTGTTCTCACTTAGCACTTCTTTCTCTGGATGATGCAATAAAAATGTAATCCAAGCAAATCCTTTAAAACCCCTTCTTTTAAAATTCAATTAAACATCATAGAAAAATTAAGTAATATGAGAGCTGAGGTTTGAAATATCAAACACCAAAAAAAATATTTGGCTCTGATGATCACTGTTTAGTGTTTGAACTACAAAAGCAATCTGGGTTCTCATCATAGCTTATTCATTTTAATAGAAATTTTGAAGAGGCCTGTTTTATCCTGAAGACATTGTGGTGAATAGTGATTTAATAAAATGTAAGCTTCTCCATTTGTATTTGTCCTCAAGGCCTGGATGAGGGCCTGGAGCTTAAAGTCCTTCTGTGATTCTATAACAAGCACATGAACAAATGGGTTGTAGGGAAAGAAGTGGGACACTGAATAGACACTTGGAAAATTATCTTAGAGAAATAGGTGACATTTTATTACATATTTCAACCTTTTCCCTGGTTTTACAGAGATAATTCAATTGTTAATGATAACATTTTCTTTTTTGATGTGTGTGTATTGAGTATGTGTATGTATGTGCATAAGTGCAGGCGTGCACATGCCACGGAACATGTGCTGAGGTCAGATTTCAACTTGTGGATGTCTGTCCTCACCCTCCACCTTATTTGAGGCATGGTCTCTTGTTCACCATTCATTTACAGGCTAGATGGCCCACAAGCTTCTAGGGGATTGTCATGTCTCTGCCTCCCTTCTTGCCAAGGTACACACTGCGATTACAGATATTGGTGCTACAGTGTCCAGCTTTATGCAAGCTCTGGTATTCAGCAATTCAAACTTGCATGGTAAAAGTTTTGTCCACTGAGCCATCTTTAATGGTGATATTTTTCAGTACATATATTAAAAACATATAAGACTAAATGAAAGAAATCTGTTAAGACAGCTTAAGATTCTTTTTAAAATGAATTATAGTAACTCACATAAACTGTCAACTGCAGGAGTAAAACAGTAGTAGAAAGTCAATTACATGAAATGTTCTGTTGTTTGATCACAAAAATAATTTTTTTATTAATTGAGTTTAACTAGAATATACTGCTAAAGAATTATTTTAGACATTTGACAAACAGGAAGAGAGTACACAAAACTCACAGACACTATCATCAATGCTAGGGATTTTTCTTAATTTTTATTGACGTATTTGCAGGTGAGAGAGAAGAGAGAGAAAATGAGCACTCTGCTACAAATAAACCCCAAATTCATGAGCCATCTTGTACATCTGGATTTACAGGTACTGGGGAATCTAACCAGGACCACTGGGCTTTGCAAGCAATGGCTTTTAACCACTATGTAATCTCTCCATGCCAATGATAGTGATTTTTAATGTGATGGATTCTGCTGTCAATGTGATAGGTACTGGTTTTAATGTGATGGATACTGGTCTTGCAGAAGTTGACAGAGATTCCTTGCTATTAACAGTGCCACTGACAACGAGAGAAATGTTCTAATGAGTAAGACAACACTCACATCACAACATGAGGGTTTTTGTAAAGATGTAAAGTCAGATCATTGTTCAGATGAAGATTTCGTGTCCAGTGATGTCCTTTTTCAAATAGAAGAGCATACCTGATGCAGTTAGCTTCTTGTTGCTGGCACAAAGCACCCCACCAAAAGCAGTCTATGGGAGGCAAGGGGGAGACTTACAGATTCAAGAGGAAATTCCATGATGGCAGGAAAAATGTGGCATGAGCAGAGGCTGGACACCACCCCCTGTCCAACATCAGGTGGACAACAGCAGCAGGAGCATGTGCCAAGCATTGCCAAGGAGAAGCTGGCTATAGCATCCATAAGTCCACCTCCAGTAATGCACCTCATCCAACAAGACTCCAGTTCTCAAATTGCCATCAGCTGGGACCTAGCACTCAGGACACATGAGTGTCTGGGAGACAATTCAAACCACTACAAGACCCAGAATTTCTAAACTTTGACAAATGATGGAATGACCAGAATATTTTGATCAATAATCAGCATTATAAATTATATTACTTAGTCATATAAATTGAAATATTTCCAATTATCTATAATTATACATACATAGACATATAGACATTTGTATCTACATACATTCACACTTATAGCTATGCACAGAGGAGGGAGATCAGATAAAACACCTGTTTATACTGAAGTCCAAATATTTTGCACATCACTTGCCTCATCCAGACATTCAACCCTTTAAGCAGCATGAAAGCACGTGAACTGGAAATAACTTGAGTTATTATTAATTATTATTAATAATTCTGCTGTGAGTGGCCTTGACATGCTATGGCATGAATAATGACATGTAGTTCATGGAGCTGTGTGAGTGCTTGTGAATGGTGCATGCAGATGGTGCATAGTGCAGCATTAGCCATGTTTACTAGGCATAATGTTGCTGCTTTTCTTCCTCTCCAAAAAGTCACACTGAAGTCACTGGCTAGTGATGTCTAACTCCATGACAGTGTTTTTCCTACCCTAAACCATTTCCTTCAAATTCTGAAGGAATGGTAAAAATCATGACCTGCACATTCATGGTTCACAGAAAATCATGATTTTCCAAGTGTCTTTAAGAAAGAATATAAACCAGATACTTTGTTGGTACCAACATTGACTTAATGGAGCATAAACTCCATGAGAGTAGTTCTGTCTTTCTCACTATAAGAATAGTTTAAAACATTTTATGCTCAATGAAAGAATGAATAATAGGAGGGAGGGAAGAGAAGTGCTAATTACTAGCAAGAGGAAGTTTATAGATGATTCATGCCATCTGATGCACACTAAAACTTGACTGTGTTATAAATATCAATTTCCTTTCCTTCTCTTTTATGTTTCCCAGTGCTGACTTGGGAATTGCCTCTTGGATCCCATGTGGTAGTTAGCAGGAAAATTATCTAAAAAATATGAATTATAGCTTTGAGCGAGCCAAAATTTAAATTAGTATTCTGAACTGAGGAACAAGACCCATTAGTTGGTCATGACCCTCAGTTTAGTGGGTTATCACCATAATTTGTTTAAATGAGAGAAAGTAAATATACAAAAGTAGAAAATAGCAGGTCTACTACTGAAAAGTCAACATTACTTAAACATGTTTCCATTGTGTGAGTGTATACATGAGTGACCTCATAGCAAAACCTAACTTTTACCATCAAGTGACTGAAAAGGTAAGTAAACTGTCTATTTGGCTGTTTTTAGCCTCTCTTGAGCAAAACGGCCCCATCTCTGCTTAACTTGCACCTCCTCTTCTTACTAAGAATCCAGAGTTGGTTGTGAGACGTACAGAGAAATTGTGAGCATGAGTCCCCAGACTCGGCCTAATGTACCACAAGGGAATCTAAAAACCTTGAATGATGACCACTACACAGAGAGCTGTTGCCCTGGGTAGGCTTGGGGTGAGGGGGATTGAGGGCATCAGGAGTCCTAACATCCTCAGAGTCATCTGAGCCAGCCCCACTAGAGCCAAAATGTTTGGCAAGCAGAGGAGGAGAGAGAATGAACTAAAAGTAGCTGACACCCATCCCTCCTCTACCATCCCCGCCATCATTTGAGAGTCAGATAGGATCCCGTTCTCATTTGGATTCTCTAGACTGGCTTGCCAGCTGGAAGAGATTATTTCCGTGGCTGTTAATGAATAAAACTTAGCCTTTTGTTCAGTTCATTGTGCAAACCATTTTCCCCTAGTAGCTAATCATCTCTGCAGAGCCAGAAGAAAGTTTGCACCCCAACATTCACAGTCTGAAGTGAACCCAAAGATGTTTCTTCCCTCTAAGAGGCTAAATATACAAATGGAAAATAACAACAGCCAGACATGTATAAAAATAGAGTTGCACCCCACAACCTGCCCAGGAAGCTAGGCCTGCATGTATAATAATGTCCTAGAAAGCCAGTCCTCTATAGGTCATTCTCGCAGAAAGCCAGCACCGTGTTGGGACATGATTTGAGTATTTCTTCCAAGCACTCATGAGTTGAAAGTTTGGTCCTTAGAGTGACACTGATGGGACCTGGCAGAACCTTTTAAAGGTGGAGCCTAGCGGAAGCTGATTAGTTGATTAGGTCACGGGTGGTGCTGCCCTTCAAAGAGACTGACAGATCTCATAGAGACATTAGTTGTTCTCATGAAATTGAGTAGTTACAGAAGAACAAGACTCCCCTGAAGTGCTCTCCAGAACCCGTCTTTTCTCAATCGCATCTGCTACCTCCATTGTGTTGCCATCTACCACGATGTGATGTTGTGAAGGAATTCTGCCTCCAAACCTGGGAGGTAAATACATCTCTTTTCTTTGTAAACTACCCAGTCTCTGATATTTCATTATAGCAAAGGAAAACTAATAGACACATTGCCATCTCATAACCATCCAGGCAGTCAAATAGAAACTTCCAGAATAATTGACCAGAATAGACACTTAAAAACTTGGGACCAGCAAGAGAAAGCCAACTATATTTACCTCAACTGAGCACATAGGAACCCCATTTCTCATGACCCCCCACCCCTCACACAAACCTGCAGCCACTGTCTCCAATCAAGGCAATGTGAGGGTTTATATTTTTCCACTACAAAGCTTCCAACCTTCTTTGCATCTGCCCAAACACATGTGATGGGAGGCCAACTCCCTTGCTGTAGAAAGGTCTAAAAAGTACCCTGGCTTTCCTCTTTTCTCTTTGGTCTTCATTCATTTTCATTTCACAATTCACAATCTTTTTCAAGTACTATTTAATATTACATTATTAATAACCTTTGTTCCTATCTTTTATTGTTTATTTTCAGAAGAATATGTGATTCTTTTCAGTGTATACTAATTTGTGGACTAGGTTACAATAAGTCTTAAGAAGTATTTATCTGCTTCTTTTGGGCAAAACCTTGGTTGAAAAGCTAAGGCCACAGAAGAAGAGAAGTGTTCTTTGCAGCATAGCTCCTAGGGAGATGAGGGTCTGTAGTATATCATTTTGCAATAAGTTTATAAATAGCCCACCCTTTGGCCCTGTGTACAGCTGAGCATATAGCTTAGAATTACTACCCAGTGAAACCCTATGACAGAGCTTCTCTGTTTTCATTTTGCTTTGAGGCATTTCTAAAATACTTTGGCTTTACAGTGAATTGTCCTACAGGGAGATTAACTTGGAGTTGAAATATTTGTATATACACATCACTTACATTAATGTATATTTATTTTTCAAATAATAAATTTGTAAATGTGGAAAGAAATGACACTATCAGTCTAGTATGACATGTTCATGCTGCAGAATCAATACTGAAATTAATATCTCCTAATTATCTTCAGTTAAAGCTTTTTAGATTTACACTTAAATAAATATGCCACATATGAAAATAGCCATCATGATTGTTTTCTCCTGTACAAATCCAGGATATTTTTATCATTATTTTGTGGTATGTTTTAAGTATTGTTGAATGTTGAAAATATGAAAGAATTAATATCAAAGAATTAATAAAGTAGGCAATGTTCCCGAGTGCAAGAAGAACAAGAAAGATTAAAGGAATTACTTTGTTATTAGAAATTACTTTGTTAGCAGGGCATGGTGGCACATGCCTTTTATCCCAGCACTTAGGAGACAGAGTTAGGAGAATTGCCATGAGTTCAAGGCCACCCTGAGACTACATAGTGAGTTCCAGGTCAGCCTGGGCTAGGGTGAGACCCTACCTCAAAAAAAAAAAAGAAAAGAAAAGACATTACTTTGTTAAAAGAAGAAAAGAGAAACAACTAAAAGCCAGATACTATCACCCAGAAGTAGTCATCAACCACAGCACTTGGAAACCCAGTATAGACTGAGCTCAGAACACATATCATTGTCACTCCCATGCCTTTATGGCAAGGATTTCATTATCTGATGCAGGAACTAGGGCAAATCATTATAAAACATCCTGCAAGAAGTTCATGAAATAGTAAATACTAATTACAGAACCCAATGGAAAGTTTACAAAACCAACCAACTCATGGATGGACAGACAATTAAGCATACCAAGAATCTGAGCCTAGAAAACTACTTTACAATACATAGAACCCAATGCCTATCCTGGTTTTAAAAAGAAAAGAAATAAACAGTTTATTCTTAAAAATCTTGACAAGATATTAACCTTGAGCAATGTACAAATACTTTTACTCACTGGTACCTTAGAAATATGTCATCAACCTACATTGAAAACAGTATAAGAAAAAACTTTATGACTCTTATCCCTGCATTGCTATAAAGATGTTGCTGAAGGCGTCCTTCACAAATTACTGAACGTCCTCCCTGTACAGACCCATGGGAAAAATTCCTCTTTGTTCTCAATACCAGGAATAGCCATACTGCTTCTGAACAACTGGCTTATTTGATCCTGTGAACCCTCAATGTCATAACTTATTGCATCCTTCTCTTCCTGACTTGGCACAAAAGGCTTAGTTCAGAATTTATAGCCTACCTCTGGCAAGGACAGAAATATCTTATTTTCTACCCTTAATTTTTCTGACTTGATCTTCTCACCCACTTATCTTTCCATTTTGGTTTAGTTTATTGTAGTGTAGGTATTTTATAAATGACCTTATATCCTTTCCAGAATCTCAAAGTAACTAGATACAACCAGTTAAAATAGAATTGATAACTATTTGTTACTATTGCAAAGTATAAAAGGTATATACTCTACCCTTTTCTGAACAAGCCTTCTACTCATCTATCTAGAAACTATTCTTTCTTTCATACCAGCTATATAGCTGAATCCTCTATAGAGTTTGTTGACCACAGCCCCCTTGAGAAAGTAGTCATCACTGGCTTCTATTGTGTTATACCTGTCCTGCCACCACAAGAAAAATGATACTTCATGAGGGAAAAGCTCCAGTTTCAACCATGACCAGAGCATATAGGGAGAGAGGGAAATATCAACAAACTGGAGAGAAAAATAACCCAATTCAAAAGGGTGTATTTGTAGTTTTGTTTTTAAAAAAATTTTAAAGGAAACATCAAATTTAATTTAAAGACAAATAATCATATACCAACTGCAAGAACAATAAGATGGGGGCTAGAGAGATAGCTTAGCGGTTTGATTCCCCAGTTCCCAGGTAAGCCAGGTAGCACATGTGTCTGAGGTTCATTTGCAGTGGCTGGAGGCCCTGGCATGGCCATTATCTCTCTTTCTCTATGTGCCTCCTTCTCTTATCTCTCTCCAAAATAAAAAAATAATAATAACAAATAAAAATTTTTTAAAAAAGAAATGAACAATAAGACAAACCAACTCCTCCCAAAAAGCATCTCAGTGACCACATTTATTGCCAAAGAAGTTGTTAGTTACATGCAAATGAGCTTATTTCAGGATGGAAGGAGCCTTAGGGCATTTCTTCATATCAAACTATATAAACGCTTCTCTCTGAATGTCTTGCACACTTAAAGAGACAACTATACTAAGTCCCCTACTTTCTACACATGATATATTCATTGTTTCACAATTCTCAATGAAGGAGCAACTAGTACCACACTGTCTCCCCAACACTGTCTCCCCAGACAAAAGTACTTCAATATCCCATTTGGTTGGTCACAGGTCTCTTCCTTAATTTCTACAATAGTCACAGTTTCTTCCATATCTCCCAGTATTGTATTTCAGAGCTGGTCAGTCATGGCGTGTAGTCTGCCACAAGGCTCTTGGTCATTTCTCACCTCCCCATAAAGTTACTCATTCCCGCTGAGCTGATGAGATCCCAGAGCCTGTCTGTGGTATTGGGAGTTGATTGCTGTCCTGAGCCATCTGCCATGTTTCAAACCCTGCCAGGGAGAAGTATTTGGATATGGCTCCATGTTCATTTACGTAGGTGAGGTGTCATTCCACTCTACCAAAGATTTTTGTTGTTGTTGTCCTTGTTTATTTGTTGGTGGGGAAAGGGAGTTGAAAGGGCCAGGTCTCACTATGTAACCTGGCTTGGCCTAGAGCTGGGTAGGTAGACTAGGCTGGTCTCAAATGGCAGCAACCTTCCTGCTCCCACCTCCTGAGTGCTGGATAGTGATCCACGCCTCACCATCATGCCCAGCTTCCATGAAAGAATCTTCTCATTGCCCTATTTTGTTTTTTATTTACTCTATCTTGCTTGCTCCTTATCCCTCTTCCTAATTACCACTAACCTGCAATGAAGTGAACCACTCAGAGAAAGCATGTAAAATATGACATGGGTGAGTTAGGAAGAGGGAGAGGGCTGTGATTTCACACAGAAGATGCAGCAACTGCAAAGGTGTTTGTTTGGTTTCATTTTTTAATGTCAGTCTCACTTGCTGCTTTGTGAGCCACAGAACAGTGCCTGAAAAACCGGGAAGATAGACTGGCAATAATGGGCGCCTTTGATCCGAGGTGGCAAAGTCCTCGATGAGAAATTCTAGTTTCACTTGAGAGTCTTTCAGGAGACATCCTGGACTTCTGAGCAGAGATTGACTTAATTAAAAACAAGTCTTGACAAGAATACTTCTGGTGGTGGTGTGGGACAATCAAGAGGAGCTGGGAGGTAGCAGTAGGCCGCTTAGATCATCACACCACAGGCAGAGACCTAGCTGACCTGATCAAAGCTGAAAGGATCCCTTCCATGGATTCAACACTGAGTCACAGTTGGTTGCCTGAGGTCAGGAAGACCTTTCTCTTTTCCAAATTAGGTAATCAGGGACAGCTCAGATTTCTTTTTGAAATGGTTCCAGAAAGTTTCTCTGAGAAATCTGAAAGATAGCTCCCCTCATCTTCAAAGCCAATCTTATGAGGTCACAAAGCTATGCAAAGAGGGTAGAGGACTGCCTGGTGTAACTGCCCAAGGAACAGCCAGAGGGACAATTTTGAACAGAGTGATTTTTCTCTCTCCTTTCTGATTCTCCCCACCCCTACATCCTCAGCTCCTGCTGAAAATGTATGTTCAACAGCACTTTGATCCCTTCTCATTTTAAATCTCGGTCATCTTGTGTCCCTCCATGGTGGACAGAATGAGGAACTGTGTAAGATTTATACCTCCTGATGTGCATACCTTGTATAATGCTGTCCCCTTCCATGTAAATATGACTGTCACTTGGAGATTAGCTTTCATTATAGGAAAAAAGGTACAAGTCCTCAATCAGCTGACTCTGAGTTACTCAAAGGGAGTGTGGCCGGACCTGACTTAATTATGTGAGCCCTGAAAACCATACTAGTCCCTTTCTCTAAAACCAAATTGGAAGGAAAAGAATTCACCTGCTGGTTTTGAAGTGGCAAGTCACCATGTTTTAGAGAAGCCACAGGCAATGTAGACACTGAGAGCTGCCCCTGGGTGATGACTAGAAAGAAAAGAGGGCATGTATCCCACAACTACAGTCAATTAGACTCCCCAAACCACAGAAGCCTGGAGGAAGCTCCGATGCCTCAGCTGAGCACACAGCCAAGCTGACACCTTCATCTTCTCCTCTTGTCAGAGGCTAAACAGACCTAGATGGGGCAGGCCTCGACTCCTGGGCTTAGTAACTAGATTCTATTTTACATTATTAGTTTGTGACCATTTTCACGTAGCAATATAAAGTTCGCATGCTTTCTGTATGACACCTGCCTGGTTTCACTGAATGAGCCCACAAAGATCAGCTGGTGGCTTTCCACCCATGAGCCCGTCTCTTAGCCCCTTTCTTACTGATTGCCCTCCCTCCCACCTTCCTTCCTCTAATCACACAGGCTAAATGCATTTCCTTTGTTCTTCTCAATTACCTTCCAAGTCTCAAATTCAGTTATGGAGTTCACAAGGACATTATTTCCACACTCAAACAGGAGAAAAAGGAAAAGATCAGTTCAAAATGCAAACTACACCAGTGGAATTCAATGCAATTGGTTTCAGATCCCATATTGCAACTAATCTTTATGAAACTTCCACAAAACCAACAGCAAAAGCAACAGCTGCTAGTCAACAAGTATATGAAGAGGTGCTTGATTCCACTAACCATCAAGGAAATGCAACTCAAAACCAGAAGTGTTATCAGCCCACACTTGCTTGAATGGTTACTATCAAAAGGTCAAAAGCTAAGTGTTGGGTTGGGAAGATGGCTCTGAGGGCAAAGCACTTTCTGTGCAAACATGAGGACCTGAGTTCAGATCCCCAGAATCCACATAAATTCAGAGGCAGTAATGCACACTTGCAATCCTGTCACACCTACAGTGAGATGGGAGGTGGAGACAGGTGGATCCTGGAAGCTTGTAGGCCAGCAAGCCTGCCTTATGCAGCAGTGAATAAGAGACCCTGTCTCAAGCAAGGTGGAAGTTGAAGACCAACACCCAAAGTTTTCTCTGTCTTTTAACCTCCACACACACACACAGAGCATGCATGTGCCCACACTAACACACATGAACATGAACCCATATGCATACACTCATATGTCATACACACAAAGGATGGGGGGAAAAGCTAAGTATTGCCAATGATGTGGAGAAAACAGAACACTATGAGCATATAACTGATGAATGTATAAATTAGTAGCACTACTATGAAAAACAGTATGAATTCCTCTGTATTGCTATGTCCCTTATAGCATGATCTACAATAATCAAGACACACAACCACCTTCAATATCCATTGATGGATGAACAGATGGAGAAAATATGGTGGGATGCAGTGGAATATCACTGGACTTCCAAAAGAAGGGAATTCTACCATTTTACAGCAGCAGGAAAGACATTATCTAAGAGAAATAAGCAGCTGCCAGAAAGACTGCATGATCTCACTTAAATGCAGAATCTGAAGAAGTTAAACCCCAAAACAAAGAGTGGAAGAGGGGTTCCCAAGGAGTGAAAAGGGACATGGAAAGATGTAGGTCAAAGACATGAAGTTCAGCTCTGAGAACAATCAGTTCTGGAAGCCTCATGAATACCTCGATGGATACAGGTAATACATATATGCATGCTTGAAATTTGCTTAGTGAAAGGATCCTAAGTATTCCTACCAGCAAAAGAAAACAAAGAACAATGGTAGCTAAAAGATTGTTAAAGTTTGATAATTTATCAAGAAAACATGTAAGTGTCTGAAAATGCTCTTAAAATGTTCTTCCCTTTTCCAAAATTTTTCCACTTACTTCAAACAAACAACAAAAAAATCTAACTGAAACAAATTAAACCCAAGTAAAACTATGAGAATTGGTTTTTTTTTTTTTGTTTGTTTGTTTGTTTGTTTGTTTTTAGGTAGGGTCTCACTCTAGCTCAGGCTGACCTGGAATTCACTAATCTATATATTGCAGAGATTTCCAAAAATGTAGAACAATAACATGCTTGCCACATTTTTTGGAAAGTAGGCCTATTTTTCATATATTTCTTATGTTAACATATAATGGGCTTATAATTTTATTTAATTTTTAAGCTTCTCAATTTTAATTTTAGTTGATAGGTTGATAGCTGTTACTCATGGAAATGAAATTTCTGTGAGGTTGTTAGCAATTTTTGTAAGTGTAAAGGAACCCAGAGAGCCAAAGTTTAGAGATCTGCTATCCCCACATCCATCTTGGGATCATGCTACATTGATATTATCCTTCTGTGTGTTTATGTTCTTATGTGAACCATGAATGACTTATGGAAACTATGACAATTGGTGTGTCAATATATTCCAAATACCAAGCACAGAATACAGTATATAGTAGGCACTTAAGAAACGTTTGCTATTAAGTTTCAAGCTCCATGTGGTACAAACCCTTCCCTGGGAAATGCATGCCAAAAATAGGAAAATTGTAGGACCAGTCATGGTGGCACACGCCTTTAATTCCAGCACTCAGGAGGCAGAGGTAGGAGGATCTACATGAGTTCAAGGACACTCTGAGATGGCACAGTGAATTCCAGGTCAGCCTGAGCTAGAGAGAGACCTACCTCAAACCCCACCCCTCCCAAAAATAGGAAAATTATATATTGTGATTTTTGTTATCATGTGATTTTTGTTATCAAAGACAGAAGTTAGAACTTTTAGAAAACTGTGACAATAAAATACCTTTTACTCACTAACCTCTTTAAAATGCTGGAATGTCATACAAATATTTCAAGAAATATTTACAACAAAATTGCAAAATAATAGAAGAGTTTAGACTTCTTCATTTTCTTTTATATTCTTAATACAAAATTATATGTGATGTATTATTTTTGAGGGCTGAAATTCTACCTCATTGAAAAGTGTGCTGTAATACTAAAAATTCTCAGCTACAGAAAACTGAAGACATATTTCTGTTGTGAAATAATGCCCTGATATAAAGGAGAAACTATCACCATTTAAACTTATCTATAAATATTGAAATGGAAATGGAAAAGGTAGTGTGGCCAGGAGGCTGATGAAAACAATCTTCTAATTTTATAATGTAAAGTATGCTATCACCTTAAAGTGTTTGCTTTATCAAACTTCATTTGATATTGAAGGCAGGGCATGGAATCTGTATTTGAACAGTAGAATCTTTGGTGAAAGGGAATGGAATCTTCCTTAGCCTAAGTTATTTTTGTTAGTGAAAACTATTGAGTTCCTCAGCTTACAACAGCCAGAACAGGTCCATGAACCCCAATAAATGTAACAGGTGCTTCCAAGGCCACCAGCCAAGAACCATGGCGGTCACACTGGGAAAGGAGAGCAGTGCGTGTCTTGGCTCTACCAGCCATCTCCCTGGAATGCAGCACCTTCAAATCCCTTCCTCCCGCTCAGAAAAGAAGACGGTCTGCACCTGCTGCCTTTCCCAGCTGGCTTGGCGCCTGCTTCTCAATCGACACCCAAAGACCCCACGAGCTCTAGTGCCCGCACTTCACTCTTTGCTGACTATGGGGAAAGCCACCTGCTTCCACAGTAAATGCTTCTCTCTAGCCGACTCTCTTTGATGGGCTCATTTCCCTGTTCTGGTTCCACTGTCCCAAGCTGAAGTACGAAAGAAGGCCTGCTCGGTGTACACACTGCCACAGGAAATGTTAATCACACGTTTTCTGTTCTGTTTACATGGTTACTGTTGTTGTCTTACTCTTTCTTATAAACCTACTTTCCTAAGGAGTCTACTTCTTGTCCAAAGAGTGTTAGGTCTCAGAGCAATCCGGAAACTCAGCACAGTGTTCTGAAGCAATAGGTCAAGGTCTCTTTAGCTCAAACACTTAAAGTCCGTTCCACAACATTGCACCCCAATTCCCTAAAGACTCGTGTCTGTGTCACCATGCAACATGCATCTAATTCATCTCCAGGCATCTCCAAAGTTTCCATGGCCTCTGCATTTCTCAAAAACCCAAGCCCAAAGACTCCTCAGAAATGCAAAGCAAACTCAAATGTGAACCCCTATAAGAAAAATCCAAAGAATATGTTACCTGTTTCCAAAATATAATGGCACAGGGGAAACCTGCCCATTCCAAAAGGGAGGAATGAAAAGATCAGGTCAGGGACTAGGGAGATGGCTCAGTGGGTAAGAGCTCTTGTAACACAAGCATGAGAACCCATGGAAAAACCCAAGCATAGACACACATGTCTGAATCCTCACTTCTGAGGAGAACAGAAACGGGAATTGGGGACCCCTGGTCAGCCAGACTAACCAAAAAAACAAAAAGGCATGTGAGCGCTAAGTTCAGTGAGACTTATGTCAGAGAAATAAGGCAGAAGAGCAGTAGAGGAGGTTATTCAAATTTTCTCCTTGGCCTCCACATGTATGCACATGGGTCAAATGTATCTGCACATTTACATGCTTATACCATGCACACGCATGCACACATGCACACACCATGTACAACATACACATACACTCCCCCACCAAAAAAATCAGACTAAAACAAGACCCTAGTAGGAAAATATTAAGTCCTACAGTCCACAACATCTAGCATAGTGTGGAAGGCTGTAGACTCCCAAGGGCTTAGACAGCCCATCCCTCCAGTTCTGCCCGTTGTGGCACACACAGTCACACTCAGGTTGGCTCTGCTCACTGCCTACAGCCTCCCTCATCAGGTGGTCCATGTCTGGGGCATCTCTCCATTACAGCTTTGACTCCATTCTCACTCCCTGATGCGTGGCCCTGCCAGGAGCTACTTGCATGAAGGCATGAGCATGCTCCTGTAAACAACATTAATTACATGCACTGAGTCAGCAAAAAACAACAAAACTAGATGGGAAGATAGAAAATTGACTAGTTGGTAGGAAGAAGGGGATCAGCAGGATATTTGATAATGGGGTAAATACGATCAAATACATTATATACATGTATGAAAATATAATGAAGAAAGCTATAACTGAGCAGGGGAGTGATCTCAGTGAAGTGTTTGCTTGCACGCATGAGGACTGAATTTGATCCCCAGTACCCACATAAATGCCCAGTAGGCATATTGGCACATGCTCTTAGTCCCAGCAATAGAGGAACAGAGACTGGGCTCTCACTGGCCAGCCAGTCTATTCTGCTTAGAAGAGTTTCAGACCAGTCAGGAACCTTGTCTCACAAGGTTTCTACATGTATATGTGCATGTATATGTGTGCATGTACCCATACACATACACAAACATACATACACACACAAAGGAAACTAATTATTATGTATAATTATGCTGATATTATGATAATTATGCTATATGCTGATAAAATACTTTTTAAAAAAAGGCATTATTGGGGCTATAGAGATGGCTTAGTGATTAAGGCACTTGCCTGCAAAGCCTAAGGACCCATGTTCAACTCTCCAAGTCAGACGCACAAGGTGACGCAAGCACGCAAGGTCACACATGCACACAGGTGGCACATGCATCTGGAGTTCAATTAATCACAGTGGCTGGAGGTCCTGGTGTGCTAATTCTCTCTCTCTCTCTTTCTCTATCACTTTTGCTCTCTTGCATTAAAAAAAGGACAGTATGTTGGGCTTGCCTCAAAAATAAAAAAGGCATGATCATGGTAATGACCATTCCAGAATCTGTCTTCCAGATCTCTGGTTCATTAAAATTTTGACTAGTTTTGTTTTAATAATTCAAAAGGAGTGCTATTAAATATATAGTTCTACTAGATTTTTTAAACCCCCAGCATGTAGAGCTAAAAGATACACAAAAATGTAAGAGAAAAGGCAAAGGAATTCAATGAGGTCCCACCTTTGAAGAATAAAGATGTGTTTGCTTTGCAGGGACAGGAGGAAGGGAGAGAAAGGATACAGAAGGACAAAAGCTATGGATAATCAGTAATAAGTGTTTTTGTCATTTGTCTTTGTGTGTGTTAAGAGCCTAGAGCTCAGTCAACTCCTGATCATGTGACCTCACACAAACTGCTCTCCCTGTGCAGCTTCAATCAGTAAAGTGAGAAAAACAGGGCTGGAGAAATGGCTCAGAGGTTAAGGTGCTTGCCTGTGAAGCCTAAGGACCCATGTTCAATTCTCCAGATGCCAGGTTAACCAGACACACAAAGGTGAGACAAGTGCAAGGTCGCACATGCCCACTAGGTGGCACAAGCATTTGGAGTTCAATTGCAGTGGCTGAAGCCCTGGCACACCAGTTCTCTGTGTGTGTGTCTCTCTCTGTCTCTCTCTCTCTAAAAATATTTTTTTTAATGAGGAAAGTAATCACCTCCATCACCTCACTTATAAGGATAGACAGAAAAAAACAGGGCAGGGAAAGTAGTATGAAAGTAGTAGGCTGGCTTTGTGCACTGCATTGTCTTGTTGAAGAGATACCTAGAGAGCTTGTAGAATGCTATTTATGGGTGTGTCTGCCAGAGTGTTTTCAGAAGAGGGAAGTATTTGAACCAGTAACCTAAGAAAGAAAATCCTTCCTTTCCAGTGTCTGTGGATAGCATCATGTCGGTCGAGGACTTGAATACAGCAAAGAGACAGAGGAAAAATGGTTCTTCTTAAACTGAGATGTCCTTCTTCTCCCCGTGGCCATCAGAACTCCTGGTTCCCAGGACTCCAGAGTAGCACGGGGCCTGATGCTCTTGAGCTCTGGTTCTCAGGCCGTTGGACTTAGATTGGACTATATCGCCCTTCCAAAGCCTCCAGTTTGCAGATAGCAGATTGTGGGAGATTTTTGCTTCCATAGTTTTGTGAGCCAACCACTCATGATATTTTTTTAAATACACCTATATCTCTATCTATATTAATGCCCATATGGACATCTATATCTGTGTATGTAGAGCTTATAGGTCCTATTTCTCTAGCAAACAGAGAATAAACACGAAGCCCAGAACAGAATGAACAGTACTCACCTTAATACATTGTTTTTGCACATCCTGTACTCAATTGAGCCTTTAGTAGGTGCCCGGAGATCATTTCCACACCATATATTTGTATTTTCTCATTTCAAGTTGAGTCCTGACTTCCTCCTGGATTTGGAAGGTGAAGAGGTGACACCAGGTTCTGGGTATTATGGTGCTCAGCCTGACCATTGTTGTGAAAAATGAGACTTGGAGCATTTTGTAGCACAAAATTTGCCACTAATAACAGATCTGCTCACATGAAGAAAAGGAACTTCCAGAGCTAGGGATACTAAAGATTATTACCATGCAGGCATGAGGACCTGTGTTTAGATCCCCTGCACCCATGTTAAAAGATGGGGCACAGCAATGTGTGCCTAGAATCCCAGTGCTGAGGAGACAGAGACAGGAGGATCCCAAGGGCTTAATGGATAACTAGTTTACCTAAATCTAAAAGCTGTGGGTTCAGTGAGAGACCCTGTCCCAAAAATGACAGTGGAGGGCTGGAGAAATAGCTTAGCAGTTAAGATGCTTGCCTGTAAAGCCAAAGGACCCATGTTCTGCTCTCCAGATCCCACGTTAGCCAGACACACAAAGGCGAAGCAAGCGCAATGTCACACATGCCCACTAGGTGGCACAAGTGTCTGGAGGTCAATTGCAGTGGATGAGGCCCTGGCGCCAATTCTCTCTCTCTCCCTCTCTCTCTCTCTCTCTCTCAAGTGTTCTCTCAAAACAAAAATTATAGTGGAGAGCAATTGAGGAAGACACCTTTGTTAACCTCTCGCCTCCACAAGCAGCATGCACATATATGCATGTGCGACCACACACACGCACACTCACAAGCACACAAAGGGGATGAGTCATTCACTAGCCAGTCTTTTATAGCTCAGTTCTTAACTAACCTTTTGAATTTCAAAACCAGCTCAAAATTCCCAACCCCTCGCCACACAGATGAATCTGTTTAGAAATTGCTTATGGACCTGAGAGGGAAGAAGGCTGCACTCGCAGAAGACAGGCACCCAGGGTACATTTGAACAATGCTTCAAATATGCACTTTGAAAATGAGGAGAGTGAAAACACAGAGGGAAAATATTCATGGGAAAGGAGATGAAAACACACATTTGAAAGGAAAGTGAATTGCAGTCTTTTACACACACACACACACACACACAAGTCCTAAGATACTGAAATCATTACGGTTATTCTGGTGGCTGTGATTTTAGTTTTTAGAATACCTCATGGACATTCTTTTGAATATGAAAGAGCTGATTTCCCTCATCATTTTCAACATGAACACCCCTTCATTTTTACTTTCTCATCAAGTTCATTTACTTAGAAAATTGTATCTCTGGTGGTGGTGGCAGCAACAGCATTGCTACCATAATTTTCAGACTAGTCTGGCCTAAGAGATACAGGCTCCCTGGAAGAGCTCTCATTGCATTATCTTTAGAGGTGAACTTACATATTTCATTCTTTTACATGAGTATTGTACAGTTTCAAAGTCTGTTTTTAAAATAATAGCATGTATATTTTTCAAGTACTGTGGAAAAGAAAATATAATTTCCCTTTCTTTTCCTTAAGGATGGAAACCATGACTATTAATTTCCAGTATAGCCTGAAAGAAGATACTGATATCTAGTATATTTCCATCTATGATTAGCACAAGAGTAAGAATGACTTGATTTCAAGTGTTGGGACCATTGTGCTAGCCAGCTTCTAGCTACTGTAACAAATACCTGAGGTAGCTGACTTATAAAGAACACAAGTCTCATATCCATCCAATCAGAGAGCAGTTGATTTCCCCCATAACAGACATGCTGCCTTTGCACAAGTTGGCACATTTTGCCTGGTTGGCTAGCCATGTAGCTTGCAGAACCCACTGCTGGTTAAGGCTGTTGATGACTTTTCTCCCCCAGCAGGCTGCATAGCATTTTCTAGCACTATGACAGCTAATCAATAGGGAAGAGATTTGTTGCTCAGCTCCAGCTTGATTTCTCAGTGTCCTGCAGCCCAAGCATGTGGTGCCTTCAGTAATAGAATCTTATTTACCATTCAGTTCTGGTGGCCAACCAAAACCCTTGGCAAATAGTATGTAAGGTTTTGGAAGCACCAGGGCTCCCTGACCACCACCAACTCACTGGGATGAATCCCATCCCTGGCCATGAAATTTTTCTGTAACAATTTATGGTTTCTGGGATCAGCATTATCTACTCCCCCAGGGTACTTCTGTCCAAACTCACATATATGCATCGTGTGTGTGTGTGTGTGTGTGTGTGTGTGTGTGTGTGTGGTGTATATATGTGTATATATAATGTAGATGATGTAGGATATATGTATGTGATATATATGTGTGTATATATGTATATATATATCATTGGAGAGAGAAAGTAGATTTTATATGGCTTGTCATAACATCTTTAATTTTGATTAACCCATCTCCCACCACCACCTCTTCTCCATCTGACCAAAAACAACTAATGGGAGGAAATTTTTTTTTTGCCTTGCAGTCTCAAGGGAAAGTTTCACGATGTCAGGGGAAAGGCTAGCATGATCAGAGGCTGGACATCACCTCTGCCACAGCAGATGGAAAACAGCAGCAGGAGGGTGAGTCAAAAGTGGCAAGAAAGAACTGGCTACAATACCCATAAGCCTGCCCCCAATAACACATCTTCTCCAGCAAGGCACCACCTCCCATGTTATCATCATCTGGGAACCAAGCATTCACAGCACCTAAGTTTATGGGAGGCATCTGATTCAAACCACCACACTTTCTCTAAGTCCAATTAGACCATTCCACTCCTAGTATAGAGCCTCTCTACTTATGTATCTACTATACCTTCCCCTTAAGTAATCTCTCCTCCTTTCCTCAGGAAGCCCCTTTCTAGCATCCTGGCCTCTACTACTGACTCTTATTCCAACTTATACAACAAATCTAAATAGTTGAAGGTATGATCTGCATATGAGAGGGAATTCATGCCTCATACTGAAAACCTAATCAAAAGTTTATGACAGGAGAGGTCATAAGCCCTAGGGGAAGCTACTACTGTTGTTTGGCTCAATGAATATATTATACCCACCAAATCACCCTTTAAATAGTTATGTTTATGCCCATATATTAATGCTACTCTCACTTTTGATTAGAGAAGCTTCTCTTTTCATATGGTGGTGACCTCTGGAGCAACTCAAACTGATCAAAGTGCTGAGAAGTGACAGTTTTTTTCAATATTAAGTGAGAAATCCCTCATACCCTCCAAGGATAAGGGACCGTCACAGAAAAACTGGAGGAACGAATGTTAGAGCCAAAGGACAGGGAGGAATGCTTTGGAATATTGTCTTCCTGACACAAAGTGGCCATGACATTCATGATCTCACAGTGGCTGATGCTACCTGCCCAAGATATGTATAATATGGCGAGGGGGGAATGATGACATCAAAAGAGGGTCTAGTGGGGAAGAAGAAGGGGTTCAGTGGATGGAGAATAAAGGGGGGGAAGAGGTTGGTGGGAGCGGACTGTGATCAGGGAACATTGTGTATATGCATACAGGTTGTCAATACAAAAAAGAAGAAAGGTTTATTTGACTTATTTGGTGGGCCGAGTCTAAGGTCCGTGGCCCTATGGCTTCTAGCCCTGCTGCAGGCAGGACTCGTGTCATGACAGGAGCATATGGGAAAGCAGTGATGCTGTTTCATGGCCACGAAGGAAAACAGGAAAAGGAAGGGACTGAGGTCTCACTACCCCTCCAGTGACATGCCCCAAATGTCCTGAAGATTGCAACTAGACCCCACCTCTTAAAATTTCTACTGACTTCCAACAGTGCCAAGCTGGAGACAGAGCCTTTATGGGTTTGGGGAGATATACCAAATCCAAACTATAGCAAACACACTGACATTTATTGAGATAAAAAAAAATAGTTAATAAATTTTATCTGAAAATTCTCATGCTTAATGCACAGGTGTGGTAGTTTTTTTGCATATGGTTCTTAAATTCTAGGTACAAGTCCGGCTGAAAGCTGTCTTGGCTTGTGGGGAGCTCTTAGCCACTCCTCTCTAATTCTACAGATCTGTGTAGTATTTCTTAGTAGGTTAGGGAACTCTTGCACTGAATGTTCACTTAATAATCATCCCACTCAGAAATATGAGGAATTCAATAGTGATATAATAATAATAGGAACAGGAAATAAAGACTTTAAGGCAGAAGTGCTGCAAATTCAGACATGTTTTTTTTCCAGGGAGGTTGACATATACTCTGATACTCACTTAATCTGATAGGGGCTGTTCGCTTTTTATTGCAAATAAAGACAATGATACCTATTTATATCATATAGCTACCATAATATTAAATAAAGATTATTAAATTTCTTTTAAAGTCAACAATGGTTATTATATTAACTTTAGTGGCTCATTTTCATTTGAATGGTTGGATTTCGTCTTCTCTACAGAGAAACTGGGATAGTGGCTTTATGTTAGTAGCTAATACAATGTACAAGACAAATCAAACCCCAAAACAGAATAAGTCAAAAATATTCTAGATATAGTTTTCTTTGCCATATGTTCATAATATTAACTGTTTACAGGGCTGGAGAGATGGCTTAGCACTTAAGGTACTTGCCTGCAAACCTAACAGCCCATGTAAAGCCAGAGGCACCAAGTGGCGCATGCATCTGAAGTTCATTTGCAATGGCTGGAGGCCCTAGTGTGCCTATTCTCTCTCTGTCTTTCTTCTCTCTATCTCTCCTTGCCTGCAAATAAGTAAATAAAATACTTTTAAATGATTACCTGTTTATAAACACTTAACTATAAGAAACAATTATTTGGTTGTACTTCTGAAGATTTATAGATTCATTATCCACCTTGTTGTTCATAATTGTGAAAAATACATGGGTTTCTAACAAACAACATCAGATGTTATATTGGAATTTTTATAGATAGCAAACTCAGCATTTATCCAATCAACTCACATGCAACGTATTGGACAGAATACAACAGATCACATTGCATCAAATACTACCAAAGTAATCTAATAAAGCAACTTTGTTAGTCTTTAGCTTTGCTAAGCTTATAAAGATGATGTTTAAAAGATAGATTTCCAATGCTAGAATCTGATCATCTGTCCCTTGTGTCATGATTAATAAACCAGCACACACTGTTGCTCAATTCTGAATCAAGAGCTGAGCAAAATACAGTAACATCATGAATTCTGATCCATTATCAGACTCCTCTCCAGATCTTTCTTCCCCTTACAGTGCCTTACATAGGAACACTGAGTGAGTGATGAACAGCACACTGCCGGAAGTACCCTGAGGAATGGAAATATAATAGCATCATTTGAATAAAGGTGCAGTCAATCTCAGCCTCCTTGTCCCTGGCATGAACTCTGTGAAAAGTATTATTATTTCAAAGCTCCATGTTAACAAATCAATGCATCCTCACCGCTACCTTGTTTTGAAAATCAGCAAGCGGGTGAGCTTTCCTATGCTCTGTATAAAGCAGTAATCAGAAACCATCTTGTTCTCTGGAGTTTCCCTCATATCCAAACGAATCATTTATAGCTCACGTTCTTTTGTCCCATTTCTTTGAGAAAGTGTTCATTAGAGCAGTTACTATTAGACAGTAGAAGACTTTGAACTAATCAACCAGAGAGATGTTGCCAGAGTCAAGAAAATCAAAGAAAAAGCACCAAAACTTCCAGTGTTCTTGCTCCCTCAAAACAATTCCCTGATGGGCTGGTGAGATGGCTTAGTGGTTAACACACTTGCCTGCAAAGCCAAAGGACCCAGGTTTGATTCCCCAGGACCCATGTTAGTCAGATGCACAAGGGGGCACATGCATCTGGAGTTCATTTGCAGTGGCCAGAGGCCCTGGCACGCCCATTCTCTCTCTCTCTACATGCCTATCTCTTTCTCTCTCTAATAAATACATAAAATTTTAAAAATTAAAAAAAAAAAAGCTGGGTGTGGTGCCTCACACTTTTAATCCCAGCACTTGGGAGGCAGATAGAAGGATCACCGTGAGTTCGAGGCCACCCTGAGACTACATAGTGAATTCCAGGTCAGCCTGGACTAGAGTGAGACCCTACCTAGAAAAAAAAACAAACAAAAAAAACCAATTCCCTGAGAAAGTAAAACAGCCAGGGGAATAAGGTTTTATGTTCCCTCTCCTCTTTCCTCCCTCCCTCTCCCCATCTCTCCTTCTCCTCCTATCAATCTGCTATTGTGGAAGAAACAAGCAGGGCAAGGCTCTCAATCTGAGAGCTCTTCTTGTAGCACATGCACCATCTTGCTCCACCAGAACCTTTCCGCCCCCCACCCCGGAAGCAGAAAATGACGAGGCTGCAGTTGATAGCTGCTGCCCACCAACAGCTACACTATTCATTCACCGTCACAAGCCTGGGAGGGAGAAAACCATAGGTAGGGGAAGAACGCAATCAAACTAGGAGAAGAAAGAAGAAACGTTACAATGTCAGCACACACACCGTAATGCACCAAAGGAGCAGGGATTTCAAAGCCTGTGCTAACACATGCTGAGACATTATGGAATTATACGAGGCTGGGGAGATAGCCCAGAGGGTGTCCTGACACACAAGCATGAGGACCTAAGTCCAGATCCCCAGCAACCACATAAATACCAAGCATGGTGGTAAGACACCTATAAGCTCAGCGTTGAAGAGGAAGAGACGGCGGGGGGGGGGGTGGTCCCCGAGGCTCACTGGCTAGCTAACCTAGCCAAATCAGCAAGCCACTAGGGTCCAATGAGAGACCCTGTCTCACAAAACAAGGTCAAGTGTGAGTACGGAGGACACCTGATGTCAGCCTCTGGCCTCCCCATGCACATGCATGCAAACATATGAACACATGCACACACACCACACACATGCATGCAGATGCCAAAAGAAAGGAGAAGAAACCATACAAGATATACTCCCAGCGAAGGAAAAAGCTGTCCCTGTATGTTTTCTTTTTGAGGTACAGGTGAATCACTGACCCAGCATTTCTCAAGAAGGAAGGTTTGGGGAATGGAGTTCTGTGAATATAATTCACTGCCTCACGGGCGGTGTTTTCATTCCAGGTGGCTTCTGAGTAGGATTAGACCTCCACCCACGTAACACTTCTGTGGGAAGAGATGGAAACAAATTCATTCTTCTCTCCTCTTTTTCCTGATAGAACCACTCACACTTCAGACAAAAACCCAGGGCAGGGTTGATAAGGAGACATTCAGCACGGATTTAGGATTTTCAACATTTCTTCCCCCAAGCAAAACCTAGCATGACTTCAAAAGAAGAGGCGGAGGTGGGAAGCCAGACACAGACCCAAATCAGAAGAGGGAGCCCTTATGGCCATGGTATTTGACATGGCCCAGGGTGTAACCCATAAGGGCTAAAGAGAAAAAAGATAGCAAAATCCAGAACTGATCAGGGTGGGAGGAAGGAGGGAGGCATGTTTTATATTCTTTTTGTCATCTTGCATGATATAACTGTTTCCAGGATTGAGAAAGCCTGTGTGTGTGTTTTGTGTTATCTGCATTACTCAGAGGTAGGACAGCCAAGCCCAAAAGAGAATGCGAGCCTGCAAAAATAAATCAATGTTTTGGCCTCCTCCAGCAACCACATGAACAAATGTCTAAAAAAAAAATATTATTAAAACCCATAGCCTCAAGACATTGTAGGTTTGTGTTGGCAAAAGCAATTAGAGAACTAATTCCATTGTGTTATTGAAAATGCCTTGGGCCTGGTATTGATATGGCCAGAACTGCTATCGGGGAGTTGAAAGCAGGTTTCATACTTGCTTTAATTTGCTTTGGTCACAATTCTTCCTTCCTTTGTTAAACTGCAGAGTTTTGTCCAGAACAGTCAATATAATAAAGGAGATCACCTGTGCTGTATTTATACTTGATAGGCACACAGCAAAAGAGACAAAAGTAGGTACTATTGGATGGTGGGCCCCATAGAGCAGTAGATCTTAGGCTATTTGTGCCACAGAGTCAGCTAAGAAGCTTTTCAAAGTACAGGTTCTCATCCTCCACTCCAGATACCCTGGTCAATTAACTGGAGAGCATCTAGGCATTCATATTTATTTAATCTAAGTCCCTCCATCAACAGCCATTCACTTGGGACTTGCTAAGAACCTATTATCAGTCAATGTTCTCAACGCAGAGCAGTGAGTAAAGCGGACACAATCATCTCAACCTTTATGGAGTTTACGTAAGGGAGGCCCACAGACAATAAATATAGCACATTAGACAGCAATGAGTGCTGACGTAATGAGTAAACAGGAGAGGATAGGAAGTTTAGGATGAGGCAGAATGTTCAATAGGGTAGCTGAAAAAGTTACGTGTCAGAAAAGAATTAGTTTCAAAAGTAAGCCAAGGACTAGAGAGATGGCTCTCCACTGGCTAAATCACTCCTTGCTCAAGCTGGGGTACCTAAGTTCAATTCCCAGACTCCACTTAAAAAGCCAGAAGGCTGGGGCTGGAGAGATGGCTTAGCAGGTAAGGCAGTTTCTTGCAAAGCCAAAGGATCCCAGTTCGATTCTCCAGGACCCACATAAGCCAGATGCACAAAGGGCACATGCATCTGGAGTTCGTTTGCAGTGGCTGGAGGCCCTGGCGTGCCCATTCTCTCTCTGTCTTCCTCTCTTCTATCTCTCTCTGCTTGCAAATAAATAACTAAACTTTAAAATATATATAAGCCAGAAGCATTGATGGGCTTTTGTAATCCCAGCATGTGACAAGATAGGAGAGACAGGCAAGTGTCTCAGAAGCTCATGGTTGACCTCTAACATCCCAACATGAGCGATGACACATCAACTCGCTCACATCCAGACACCAAAAAGAGAAAACATTTCTTTTAAAGTAAGCTAACCAGAAACCTGGGGGAATGTATAATATATAGTTGAAACAGTGTATGCAAAGGTCCTGGAGTAGAAATGTGGCCAGCCTCCGATCAAGAGACAATGGGAGTGTAGTAGACTGAAGTGAATGAAGTCAGAAGAGAATGAGGGACCTTGTAGGCCCACATGCAGACTGCTGCTTGGGTGCGAGGCTGAGCAGAAGAATGATCTCATTTGACCTTTAAAGGAGTACTCTGTCAACTTTGATGAAAACAGACTGAAAAAGAGTTGAAACAAGGAGATTCCCTTGGAAGTCTGTTGTAGCAACCCAAGCCATGGTAGCATGGACTCAGGGTAGGAGCCCCAGCAAGAAAATGGTAATACCGTATATGTTTTGGAGGGAACTTTATATGCATTGGCTCTCTTCTAGCCCACATTTGGTGGCCACTAGATCTTGGAGACTGAGCTCATTTTTTGTACATGGCTTTGACTTATTTCCCAGTTCCAGCAATGAGTTCCATTCCACTGAATGGATTTATTAGCCAAATCAAGAGCAGTTGGTAACCCACCATGGCTGTTTGCCACTACTGCACTTGTATAAGCATTACGTCAGATTGTTTATCCCTTCTACCTAGTACTAACTTCTCTCTCCGTTGAAGAATTTGCTTATCTCTTTTCAGGTGGACAACGAACCTGAAGGGAGGATCAGCTAACCACACCTCACCAGCTGAAACCATAGAACAACGCAGGGGAAGGGCAAGAATACAGCACTCAAGGCGATCACAACACCAGAAAAAGGCTGAAGGAGATAAACACAGAGAACATCCAACTCCAATCATAAGCCAGATATCCAGAGACACAGAGGCTCCCAAAACCTTATCAAGGAAGCAGAACTAAAATGACCCCAATGTGGCTCGCGGAAGAGGGGGCGGAAAGATTGTTAGAGTCACAAGTTGGGGCATTATGCACAGAGACTGGGGCCTATCCATCAGAACTCTTGAGCAAACTCACAATGCATGATACACATTCCCCATTGATGAGGGCCCCTTTGAAAGTGGGAGGACGGGGAGGAGGACATGGAACCAATACTATGAATGTAAAATCAGAATAATATAAATAAAAAATATATATTGATTAAAAAAAAAGAAAAGAAAATGGTAATACAATCAGTTTGGGTTTCGCTGTATGTTTAAACAGAAGTCAAGGGCTGGAGAGATTGCTCAGTGGTTAGGACACTTGCCTGCAAAGCCTTACGATATGGGTTTGATTCCCCAGCACCCACATAAGGCCAGATACACAAGGAGGCGCATGCATCTGGAGTTTGTTTATAGTGGCTGGAGGCCCTAACACACCCACTCTCTCTGTCTCTTTCTCTCTCTGCTTGCAAATAAATAAATAAAAAATATTTTAAAAAAACAGTATTTAAACAGAAGGTAGCAGGATTTCCTGATAGACAGGATGTGAAGTGTCAGAAAAAAAAAAAAAGGACTCACGATGTCTTCTTCACTCTGAGCCATCTGCACAATGGAACCACCTCTCCAGGGCTCAGGAAACCCGAGTAAAAGTGCGGGAATAGCTGGGAAAATCGTTAACTTCAGACATGTTACCTTTGAGCTGCTTACTAGCATCTAAGTTGATGTATTTAATAGGGAAGGTTGGAGCAGAGTTCAGAGGTTCTGTGCTAGAACTATAAATGTTGGCTTTGTCAGCATGTAGACAGTGTCTAGTCCTGAGAGTGGACAGCACGTGTAAAGAGCTGAGTTAGCTAGATAAGTAAGATCCCACATTTGGCAAGGGTCTGCTTCCTGGTTCATAATGCCACTGTCTTTCCACTGGGCCCTCACATGCTGGAAGAACAAGGAATTTCTTTTATAAATACACCAAGGCAGTCTGGGGAGATGGTTCACTTTGTGAAGTGGAGGTTGCACAGGAATGAGGACCTGAGTTTAATTGCTAGCACCCATGTAAATGTGTCAAGCTGGCAGGACGTGCCTATAATTCCAGGTCTTGAGAAATAGAGGAGGATTCCCAGGTATCACTGGCCCACCAATATAGCCTAATTGATAAGCTCCAGGCCAGTGAGAGAGCCTGTCTCAAAGTAGATGGATGGCATTTCTGAGAATGACATCTGAGGTTGTCCTCTGGCCTTTACGTGCACTAGCACACACGTGCAGGCACACCAGCACACATGTGAACACAATCATGCACAGATACACATAAAAGTAAAAATGGAAAGGCACTAAGCCTATTAGAATGCTCTCATGATCTCGTCATATCCCACAGACCTTACCTCCTAACCCTACCACACGAGGCACTAGGATTTCAATGTTGGAATTTACGATGCCTGAAACCTTGACTCCAAAGTGCAGAGGAGCTCAGAGCTCTGGGAAGTCACAGTCAGGATTTAAAGCCTGGTGGCCCAAGTCCCAGACCAATTCTCTGGCTTGGTACCCACGGGCTCCTCAGATCCACTCGCTCCCTTACTGGCACAGACCCTGCACCCTATGGCCAGGCCTAGTGCTCTCCTGAGAACTCCTAGTGGGTGTTTCCACGTCCTGCTATGACACACAGCCATCAACAAGCAGAGTGCCTTTGACTGAGTGCTACGTGGAGTGCTACAACAGTTAAAGGTGTTTGCAGGCAGAAAAGAAATGCCTTATCTGTCTTACTAAGCTTTGAAGCATGCCATGGATTTTAGAGGAAATTAGGAGCAACATTCTGCCCTCAGTCTGTGCAAGTTACTTTTGTTTACATCACCAGAGGCTGTTTATCCACACGAGTCAGAAGATTCAAATTAACAAATAACAACTGTGGGAAAAGAGCAGCCACAGGGTGCAGGAGCTGGAAACATTGCCCAGCTGCCCTGCTCTTCGCAGAGAGCTTGGGAAGTTGGGGATGATGCAAGAGTCTCAGAAGGGATTGTACCCTAGGAGGGTAAGTCAGGGGGGAAAGTTAACTCTAGTGGAAAGTATATAGATATATTTAGCTGCTTGCTAATTCTGAGGGTGAGAGAAGGAACACTGATTACCGTATGAACACTTTTCATCTTGGATGATAATAATTAGGGGTCTAGGAGCTGGATCAGTCAGCACAGTACTTGCTGCATGAGCGAGAGGACCTGAGTTCAAATCCCCAGAACTCATATAAATGCTGGACACTGGGCTGGGGAGATGACTCAGAAGTTAAGCCACTTGCCTGCAAAGCCTAACAACCCTTTTTCAATTCCCCAGTAGCCACATAAAACCAGATGTACAGAGCTGGAGAGATGGCTTAGCAGTTAAGGCACCTGCCTCCTAAGCCTAAGAACGCTGGTTCCAATCTCCAGCGATTCCAATCTCCAGGTCCCACGTTTAGCCAGATGCAAAAGGGGCGCAATGCTGCACTTGACCACAAGGGGGCGAACGTGTCTGGATCTTGTTCTCAGCTGCTGAGAGGCTGCTGGCATGCCCATCTCTATTTGTCTTCCTCTCCCTCTCTCTCTGTGCACCCCCCACCCCGCAAAAAAAAACAAAAAACAGATGTACAAAGTGGTGCATGCATCTGAAGTTTGTTTACAATGGTTTACAATGGTCCTGGCATGCCCATACTGTCTCTTTCTGCCCCCCCCTTTCTATGTATGTGGTTGCAAATAAATAATACAATAAAATAATATTTTTAAAAAGCACCACTGAAGTGGTGCCTTTAATTCCAGTGCTTAAGAGGCAAAGATAGAAAGATCAGTGGGGCTTGCTGGCTAGCGAGCGTAGTCAAATGGGTGAGCACCACCCCCCACCAGAGACTGACCAAGGCCTTAACCATCCCACAGTGATATTGACTTGTGACTTCCACATGCACCTGCACACATGTGCACCCACGCACACAAACATGAATACACACGACACACACATACACATAAAGACAATAATATTGATATTTATATGTCACTTATTACATGCCACATATTAGACTTTATACTTTTCTACATTTTTGATTATCTTCTATATTAAAGTTAGAACATATGTTAAATGACTATATACATAGAAATGGATGTGTATGTGTGTGCATCATTTTATATATATATATATATATATGTAAGCATGTATGTTTCATTCTATTATGATTTCCATCTTAAAGAGAGGCTGAGTAATTTCCCAAGATCACACAGCTGAAGTGGAGAATGAGCTCTAGAGTCCATGGTCTTAGCCCATCATGCTGAGTCTCTGGTACCTCCCATCTCTGTACACAGTAACAGACTTCTTGCACTGGCTCTGATGCCCTATGTATCCTCACTCCTTGGACTTCAAAGGTTGTACACCACACTGAACTTTTCTTCCTAGTCCTATCACAGAGTCTTCTTTTGCAACCTTTCTGTTTTAATTGACAAATAATACACACATTTATAAATATAATAATATATATTAACATATATAATATTGCTCTATGCAATCATTGTGGAAATGATAAACCAAGCTAATTAATAAATCAAATCCCCCTCCAAACTACTTGTCAATGTTGAGGTTAAAAATATCTTAGATTTATTCCCTTAATAATTTTGACCTGCATATTAAATTATTATTTATTATTGTTATCATCCTGAGCAACAGATCTCAAAAACTTGGGACTGGAAGATGACTCAGTGTTAAAGTGCTTGCCAAGCAGGCATGAGGATCTGGGTTCCATCCAGGAAGATTCCCACAGGG
Organism: Orientallactaga sibirica; assembly: GCA_036365145.1. NCBI lineage: Eukaryota > Metazoa > Chordata > Mammalia > Rodentia > Dipodidae > Orientallactaga > Orientallactaga sibirica. Next base: position 2,461,338 of record JAEOAD010001605.1, read on the forward strand.
CTTGCTGGCTAGCAAATCTAGAAAAATTGATGAGCTGCAGGTTAAGTAAAAGACCCTGTTTTGGGGCTGGAGAGATTGCTTAGCAGTTAAGGCACTTGCCTGTGAAGCCTATGGACCCAGGTTCAATTCCCCAGAACCCACATTAGCCAGATACACCACCTTGTGCATGCATCTCAAGTTCCTTTGCAGTGGCTAGAGACCCTGGCACACCTCTCCCTCCCTCCCTCCCTCCCTCCCTCCCTCCCTCTCTCTCTCTCTCTCTCTCTCTCTCTCTCTCTCTCTCTCTCTCTCTCTCTCTCTCTTATAAATAAATGAATAAAAATTTTTAAAAAGACCCTGATTCAAAAAAAATGTGGAGAGTGATTGAGGAAGACACCCAGCATTTATCTGTGGCTTCCACATGCACATGCATCACACACACACACACACACACACACACACACACACACACACTGTTCATCTTGTCTAACTGAAGCATTGAACCCTTGGATCAGCATCTTCCCTCTCCTCTACCCACTCCAGAATCTATATTCTGCTCTCTACTTTTATGAACCTGACCTTGTTGTTTTAGATTCCATGTGTAAATGAGATTTATGTATTGTTTAGGTCCCAACTCGTTTTACTTAAAATAATGTCCTCCAGGCTCATCCACTGCTATAATTTGGGATAGTAAGTGTCCCCCAAAGGTCTGTGATAAGGCCTTGTTACAGTCAGGTTTACATTGCTGGTAGAAATCACCCAACCAAAAGCAGATTGTGGTGGGGGGAAGAGGTTTATTTTGGCTTACAGGCTTGAGGGGGAAGCTCTATGATGGCAGGGAAAACAGGTGGACATCACCCCTGGCCAACATCAGGTTGACAACAGAAACCAAAAGTGGCCAAAGACTGGCAAGGGGAAATTGGCTATAACACCCATAAGCCCACCCCAACAATACACTCCAGCAGGCATTAATTCCCAAATCTCCATCAGCTGGGAACCTAGCATTCAGAACACCTAAGTTTATGGGGGACACCTGAATCAAACCACCACAGGCCTGGACCCCAGAATGACACTAGTGGGGACTGGTGGGAACTTTAGGAGGTTAAGACCTAATGGGAAGTCCTCAGAGCACTGGGATATGCTCTTGGAAAGGATAAGAGGCCCAGCCTCTCCTTTCTCTTTTATTTCCTGGCCATAAGATGAACAGTTTGCTGAGCCCTGTGTTGTCTGGCATTGCCAAACTCACCAGAGGATTAAAGCAATGAATTTGCCCAATCTTGAACTGGGACCTCCAAAACCATGAACCAAAGTAAAGCTTTTCTCATATAAGCTAATTATCTCAGCTATTTTGTTATAGTAATAAAAAGCTAATGTATCCATACTGTTGCAAATGACAGAATTTCTTCCTAAGATTAAACTGTTCTAAACCACGTTGTCTAACTATACCACATTTTCTCCACCTGTTCATCCACTGATGGACACTGTAGTTGATTGCATATCTTATTGTGAATGATGCTATGATGGGGTTGAGAATGAAGCTATCTCTTTGACATACTAATTTTATTTCTTATGGAATGTACTAACTAGTGGCATTGCTATATGACATGATAATTCTTTTAGTTTTCCAAGGCCCATCAATTCTCTCTTCTATAATTCACATACTGATTTATGTTCCCTAAAGCAATGGGCACATTTCATATCTCATAATGGTTGGAACTTGCATTTCCCTGATGTGCATACCCTCCTCTGCCTATTGACCATTTGTAAGTCTTCTTTTGGAAAATGTTTTTTTCCCAAGGTCTTTGCCCATTTCCTAATCATGTTATTTCTTTTCTTACTGTTGCTGCACCAAGGATATATCAAGGTTATAAATTGCTTTGGCATATTTTCCAGAGCAAGAATACCCTGAGTTCTGCATCCTAATAAACTCTTATATGCCACTGATAAGTGAAGAAGTGACTCATTTGCAGAGTAGCAGGGGGTGAGTCACAACCTACTATCTCCCGTTTTTCAGGCAAATGAAAATAAATATCCCAAGAATTCATCCATAGACAAAATATCTTAAGATTTCCATAGAAGGCATTATCTATGCAACTTCTGTGTCCTTAAATGTTTGGCAGGTTCAGTAAATCTTGCTTGCCAAGCTGTTGAGACAGGTGTCCCTCCACAGCAACCAAACTGTGGAACTCCCTAACTGTGCACTCATCACTCAGTGTCCTTGTTTTCTCTTGCAACCTCATTCATAATAAAGTGATCATCTTTTTTATAAACCAATATTAATGTTTCTCTTTTAACTACTTTACAGAGAATGCTTTTAAAACACAGACATATAAGGCACTCAATCAGAAGTTGGCATAAATAAAATACTCAAGGACATCCAAAATACTATGCACTATCCAGAACTTAGAAATTATTTAGAAAAACTCAAATTTTTAGACTCGCTTGGGTGAAATTCCTTGTTGTGTGAGAACATTTCAGATGGAAACATTATTCGTCCAGGGTGCCACGAAGCAGCTGCTCATGTGAGGAGAAGCTGTTTACTAAAGTGATGGGGAGCTTTAATTAAAGCCCGTCTGCTGTTTCAACTGTTTCTGACTATTGAACACAGTTTATGTTATTAACATGATACTTGGAAATATAATTGCCCTCAGGTTTTGTGATTGGGCTTCAAGCCTGCTATCTTCTACACTGTCTTCTTTTTAACCCTTCCCATCAATAGCAACATAGATTAAAAAGGGAAAAGGCTCGTTTCCTCCTTTAGTTATCTGTACATACTAACATGCAATGGTATTTGTCAATTTTTAGAAATTAACATTATTAAATGGAAAGCTTTCCAACTCACGAACCAATATGGGAAATAAAGGACCATTGAAGGAATGATGTCCCCATGCTCAACTGATTAGTGACCTGGGGCAAAATAAGTCAGAGGGTCCTCTTGTTCCACACCTACAACTACATTTGGATGGAGTAATCATGTTTCCAAGATAGCTCTGGGGAATGCTCATTGAAGTGTGCAGAAAGACAAAATGAAAAAATTACGAGAGGTGTTAAACAATTCTCACTGGGCCTTTCCTCTGTTTCCCTTTCATACTGAAAACAGTCGACATTAGCAAGTTAAACATTCTGAGAAATCCTGGAGGATTTTCTTCTCTATTTCTTTCTTTTTTTCTTTAAAAAAAAATTAGCATATGCCTGCCTTTAATCCCAGAACTAGGAAGGTGAAGGCAAAAGGTCAGGTGTTCAATCCCAGAACTACATAATAGGTTCAAAGCCAGCCTGGACTACATGAGATTCTGTCTTGAAAAAATAATTAAAATTTAAATTTATCAAAGATTCTAGAGGGATGGGCTAGCCTCAACTCAATTCCCATATGTTAGCCAGATGCACAAGGGGTGTCAAAGCCAGCCTGGAGGCCCTGGCATGCCCATTTTCTCTCTCTCTCTCTCTCTCTTTCTCTCTCTCTCTCTCTTTCTCTCTTCTTTTCCCTCTTTCTCTTCAAATAAATAAATAAATAAATATAAAAATATTTTAAAAAATAAAAGATCACCTTAATGTGTAACCTTGTGTTTCCAAATTTTTTAAATATTTAATTTATTTATTTGCATGCAGAGACAGAGAAAATAAAAGATCAGGGCTGGGCACACCAGGGCCTCCAGCCAGCAAATGATGTGCCACTTTTGCATCTGGCTTTAACTGGGGCATTTGCCTGCAGGCAAGTGCCTTAGCCAAAGCCATCTCTCCAGCCCATGTTTGAAAGGAAATTTCTTCAAATCCATTATTAGAAAGACATCATTGAGTGAAAAGGAAAATAAGAATTAGAAAGACATAGGTGAACAGTTATTGAATATTTGTACATGGGATTTCTGGAATATTTAAAAATCATAGAAAAAAGATTACTTATTTTGACTATAACAATTAATAATCCCTACCCCTCAGGAAATGCAAATCAAAACAATTTTGAGATACCATGATACCCTAGCCATCCATAAGCCAGACAAACCTCTTTTGGCAAAAGAGGTCATCCACTGTTGGTGGGAGTGAAAATGAGTACAAGTCATTATGAAATCAACATGGAAGTTTCTCAAAAAGTTAGAAAAGCAACTCCCATACAACCCTGTTTATAGATCTATTTATAACAGCTAAGAATTTGAAACAGCCTAGATGCCCAGAAACAGATGAATAGATTGTGAAAATATGACAATGGAATTCTATTCAGCAGTATTAAAAAATGAAATGAAATGTGCATGAATAGGAATGGATCATTAAGTAAAGTGACAAACTCAGAAAGATCAAAACTGCATGTTCTCTTTAATATGCAGGTCATAGTAAATATCTGTAAATATGTATAAATGTGTGTGTGTGTGTGTGTGTGTGTGTGTGTGTGTGTGTAAAATGTACAGAGATAGAACCATAACCAAGAGTGAATACAAGGAGATGAATGACAGAATGCAGGAGGATGGGCAAAATGCTACATGTGTCATGTAAACAGAAGGTGGGAATAGGAGTTGGGGAGAAGAAGGGGAGAAAGGGTAGGGTGGGAACAAGAATCAACAAAAACAAATTGTATTTGAAAATGCCAAAAAGAAAATAAAAGGGAAAAACCAGCTGTACATTAGCATTTCCTCTTCTTCTGCTTCCTGACTGCAGCACCATGAGCAGCTCGGCAGCTTCCACCTCCATGCTTCCCCACTCTGACGTGTCTCCTTAAATGAGCCAAAATATAATCTCTACCCCCTTGAAAAATTCACATTTCTGTACATCTTAAGATTTTGTAAATAAAAATAAGTATCTGTATATGACATTTGTTCAGTGTTGGGAATGGGTCATATTCTTACTATAGAAAGTACATTGAACACCAATAAAGGAAAGGTGAGAGGGTGCAAGTCTGTAATCCCAGTGCTTGGGAGGCAGAAGCAGGAGGATTACTGCAAGTTTGAAGCTAGTCTGGTCTACATAGTGAGTTTCAGGATAGCCAGAGCTGAAAATTTTAAAGAATATATAACAATAAAGGAACATGAACTACGAAAATGAAAAAATATCCATCAAAGTTCACAGAACAACAAATTGTAAAAGCCAATAAACGGGAAGTGTGACAACTTCACTAATATTCCAGACACAAACTAAATAATAATATGCATTTTTTAACCAAATTGACAAGTGCTTTTAAAAATATTATGCATTAGGGATGGAAAGATGGCTTCCTGGTTAAGGCACTTGCCTGCAAAGCCACAGGTCCCAGGTTCAATTCCCCAGGACCCACATAAGCCAGATGCACAAGATGGTGCATGCATCTGGAGTTTGTTTACAGTGGCTGAGGGCCCTGGCATGCCCATTCTCTCTCTCTCTCTCTCTCTCTCTATCTATCTATCTGCCTCTTTCTCTCACTATCTCTCTCTCTCAAATAAATAAAATAAAATAAATTTTTAAATACTATGCTTTGTATAGAAGTACAGAGACAAGTGCATTTTCTGGTCCTTACCTCTTTTACACAAGCAACTTTTCTAAAAGGGCATATTTTTTGCAAATTAGTTCCATTTATAGGGTTATTTTTGAATATTTATGTTCATATTGGCAACCACATTTTTGTTGCCATAGAAAAGTGTAAATGACTAATATAATGGAAAGTATTTTATTCTGCCATGAAAATGTTTTCCATTTAATGAAATGAACAAAAATGTCCACAGTAGAACTTTTAATGATAACAATGCTGATTATACCTCAATTGTATTTCAATAATTATATATACACATATGTATGAGCAGAAAAATAGGCTGAAAGAAAACATATCAATGCACAAATAACAGTTCTCTCTGGATTGCATTCCAGTGATTTATTTCTAAATAGCAATAAAAAGAAATAATGCTTGCTGTTGACAGTAAATAATTGATTCACTTTTACTAATTATCCAAGGATTACTTATAATTTACATGTTACTTAATAATAAATAGTTATTATAAAGTAACTTTGGAGATTCTTTTAAATACATCTTGTTACTGTTCTGTGTTGTTATTGTTTTTGCTTTTTAGAAACAGTGTCTCATTCTAGCCCAGGCTGACTTGAACTGACTCTGTAGCCCAGGATGCCTCACAGAGATCCTTCTCCCTCAGCCTCTTAAGTCCTAGGATTGTAGGCATTCACCACCATGCCATCATGCTGACACTAAATAGGTTTATAACTTGTCAACTCTATTCACATCCTTGGCAACAATCTTTTCTCAAATTTTAGACAAATATTAACTTCCACTGGCCCATATATATATCACTAAAAGTACAGATAATATTGATTAGTTATTAGATATATCATGGCCCTTCACTGAGGAAAATATTTGAAAAAAAAAGATAATTCAAGTTTTAATTCATTTTTAAATGATTTAGAAGAGAGTGCTGCGAAACTTGTGTACATTCTACATTTTAGACATTGTAGTGGCTTGATTCAGGTGTCCCCCAGAAACTTATGTGTTCTTAATGCTAGGTCCACAGCTGGTGGCAATTTGGGAATTGGAGCCTCCTGGAGGCAGTATATTATTGGGGGTGGGTTTATGGATATTATAGCCAGCTTCGCCTTACCAGTGTTTGGCACACTTTGCTATTGTCCACTTAATGTTGGCCAGGAAGTGATGTCCACTCCCTGCTCATGCCACATTTCCCCCTGCCATCATGGAGCTCCCCCTCAAGTCTGTAAGCCAAAATAAACCCTTTCCTCCCATAAACTGCTTTTGGTAGGGTTCTTTGTGCAGCGACTTGAAACTGACCACAACAGACATAAATGGAGGTTAACCCTTGCTTCACAGAGTAAGTTCAAAGAGCTATACAAAAATTGGATTATAATACATAACAAAGGGAGAAGGAAAACAAGGAAGAAAAACAAACTATACTTCCAAGACTGGAGTTGAAACTCAGTTGGAAGAGTGTTTGCCTGGCATGCGTGAAGCCCTAGGTTTGATCCCCAGAACCACATAAAGTGCACGTAGAGGCACACACCTATAATTCCAACTCTTGAGAGGTAGAGACAGGAAGATTAGGAGTTCAGGGTCATCTGTGGTTACATGGCAATTTTGAGAACAATCTGGGCTACATGAGACCCTGTATTAATTAATTAATTAAGACATTGTTCTCACCTGGGTCCTCAGGATTACTAAAAAAAATAAAAACCTAGCATCTTTGCCTCCATTTTGCATCTGTATCCTTAATTTTGGGTCAGACTCTTTTATTAGAGTCTACAGAGGCATGATAATCACTCAAGATGTGCCTCGTTAGGAACCCAGTTGCCTATCTCATTCCCCTTCAGATCTGAAGACACAGGCTGGAGAGATGGCTTAGTGGTTGAGATGCTTGCCTGCAAAGCCTAAGGACTCATGTTTAACTCGCCAGGACCCACTTAAGCTAGATGCACAGTGATGCAAGTGCACAAGGTTGCACATGCACACAAGGGGATGCACACATCTGGAGTTCAATTGCAGTGCCTGGAGGCCCTAGTGCATCAATTCTCTTTCTTTCTCTCCCTCTCCTTCTCTCTCAAAAAAGGCAGTATGTTGGTCTTGCCTCATAAATAAAAAAAAAAACTGAAGATGCAAAGATAATAGTAACTGAGACATATTTCTTTTTATATTGTTTTGTTCTAGATCTCAAATGGTGCCTAAGAAATAAAATAGTTTAGGGGTGACAGGGCACTGAAAGTAAAAGCAAGGGAAGTCTTGGAGCCTGTTCTTGCACTCTCCACTTGGCTTGAGGTCAGAGAAGGATTTGCTTCTCATTATCTCTTCCTGCCTAAAGAAATTCCCTCTGTAGATCTGTTTTTCCTTAAACTCAACCTGAATCCCTCCCTAGAAATCCCTGCTTTCCTAGAATAGTTCCCTTTCCTGGAGGATTGAGATTCCTGGAAGAATTAAACCTGATCCCTATGTAGAAACCTGGCATCAAGGCTAGTTATCTCAGCCCCAGTTCAAAACCTACAAAAGACCCCAGTCTGGGTCTCTAGGAAGACTTTCTCATTTCCAGAACCCTGCTCCTGCTTTCTCTTGTGCAGGTTCTTTCCTCTTTCCTTCTCTTAAGCACTTTAAAATCTATAATACCTATAATAAAAACTTACCCTCTGGTGTGTGGATTTCAGTTCTTTGAATTCATAAAATAAGAGCCTATAAAGGCCACTGATTCAGTGGAAGTTTTGTGTGACCATGACAGTCTAGCACTCTAATTCCTGGGTTAAATCCCAGCCAAGAGCTTCAAAAGGCTTCGTCACTCTCAAAGACACCCTCATTCCTATATCATGATATGATTCTAAACCTTTGGTCACCTTGGATTCCAGAACAATAGAGCCTCAGTGGACATATCACCCACCCAGATGAGGCCAATTATTCCTGATGTTGAGGCTGCATGCTGAAGCAAAAGTGACCATCTCCTGAGAACCACCTTGCCCCTTGAGTAATAAGGACTTCTTTAGGCCTCTTGGCAGAACCAGAACTGAAATGATGAATAACCAAGGAGACTGAGAAGGCACCCTGACCAGCACTGCTTAGTAACTCATCCTCTTGTCCTCCTACTCTAGTTCTTCCTCTATTAAAACCCAGTGTTTCCATGTAGATATTTAGGTTCATTTTCTCTGCTGATTACAGAATGAAAAGGCAGGAAGACAAAGGGAGAGCAAAAAGCAGGACAAAGTTTATTTAAAATGAAAATAAAAGAGGCAGAGAAAATACATCCTTGTGTGAGAAGAAGATCCAGAGCTAGTTCTTTATTGGCTGGGGAAAGCCTCCTCACCCCAGTTAGCTGGTTGGTCATCTCAAACAGAGATGAGGGCATTGATTCATCCACAATGCATCTTGTAATGTGCAGGCTCCGGACACGTCCAGGCCTGTCCCAGCAAGCCTGCAAAGGGAGCCCATAGTGGGAAACCTCTTCTCAGGGGAGAAAAACCAGGAAGTGAACTACTCTTGGCACTATCTTTGGTTAGCATCTTAGGACACTTAAGAAAAAGAATATAGCACTGGGCTGGAGAGATGGCTTAGTGGTTAAGGTGCTTACCTGCAAAGCCTAAGGGCCCAGGCTCGATTCCCCAGTACTCAAGTAAAGCCAGATATACAAGGTGGTGCGTGATTCTGGAGTTCATTTGTAGTGGCTAGAGGCCCTGAAGCACCTATTCATTCTTTCCCTCTCCCTTTCTCTCAAATAAATGAATGAATAAATCAATAAGAAGAAAAAAATCTAGCTACTAACAGGTAACTAGACTCCTTTAATTAATCTTCCCACTGTAGCCACATTGATTGAATTTCCTCTCTGCTTTTCACCACTGCTTATCAATTTAACTGCCGTATTGGAACAGAATAAAGCCAGACCCTAGCTTTGGCCCCATATCTGTAGTAGTTTGAAACTATAGATCTGAAGATATTTTAAGAATAAGTGAGCCTGTATGCTTCTGAAGTGCTCCAGACCTCTGCACATGGTACTTCATGAACAATCCCACTGCTCTGATTTCACAGTCATTATTGAGTGTCAGTATTTATCTGTATCACTGGCAAAACTGAAAATGCCGCATAAGACACAGCAACTACATTAGAAAGACAAATATTGATTCATCACAATCATTGAGAACTCTTGTCATTTTCAAATAAAAAATTAATTCATATTCTTATTTGGTCATTGCTTTCCTGGAACAAAATTTCTAAATATATAAAGGTAACAGGTTGTGGTAGTTTGAAAGTCACCCAATAGACTCAAGTATTTTTATTTAAAAAACTTGTCTCCAGCTCCCTGGCTGGAGAAGGTGTCACACTGGGAGTGGATCCTGGGGTCTATTGCTAAGGTGTTACTGGAGGCAGATCTGAATTCCAGCCTAAGGTATACAGAGGGATTGCTGCCTGGGTTCCCTGCTATTTTGCTGTTGGTTTTTATGCTTGCTTTTGGTGGTATCATTGGTGGTTTTTCTCTCTCTGCGTGGATCTGGGAAAGGGGGCCAGCTACTTCCACCATTATGGAACTTCTCCTAGATCTGTGAGTATGAAATAAATCCCATTCTTCGCACAAATGGTGTCTGGTGTGAAGGTTCATCCCAGCAGTGTGGAGCTGACTACAACACAGATAATGCCATCCACTGTTTCCCACCAACTCTCCACCCTCGCCAGTTAACCTGGATAAGTTTTCCAGTCTTATTCTAATATTACACTGAACATTCATCCCCTTTTAAATTTAGATCTTGTCAACAGATAAGACAAAGGACCACGATTTACATTACAAAAGGAGCCCTCTAGTTGTCAAAGGATTGTTGTAAAGAAGATACCTGTAAAGGGCTGGCTCTTCCATTTAAATTAATACACTTTAGCTTAGAACAATTTTATCTGCCTGCAGCTCCTGGATACTGAAGTCAGAGCCTCAATATGCTGTATATATCTCATTATAATGATGGAACATTCCAGGGCAAAAAGCAACTCAGCTATGACTCAATAAATCAGGGGAAAAGAAAAGGAGGCCAAACATGGAGAAGAAGAAGAAGCAGGAAGGACAGAAGTTAAGATACATTTAAGGGCCTGAAAAATGTTAATTCTCAAATATGTGGTGGAACAATAGATAGGTCAATTCCATGACATATATACTTATATGTTTATATAAACCTTTTAACAATACTAGGGAAATGGCTAAGTGCCCATGAACACATGCTGACCAAGCATGACAGCCTGAGCAAGCAGGCCTAATTTACCCTCAGTTTGATTCTCCAGCATCCATGGAAGCAACTGGGTATGGCCATACACTTCTCTTGTGGGGAGCAAAGACCAGAGAATTGCTGCAGCTTATTCATCTGACAAAAAAAGAAAGAAAGAAAGAAAGAAAGAAAGAAAGAAAGAAAGAAAGAAAGAAAGAAAGAAAGAAACTCTAGGTTCAGTCAGACTCCATGTCAAGGAAACATGCTGAGTGATAGAGAAGGATAAACATACACTTTATATGCAGTTTTAAAACAACAGACACGTGTGTGCACAAAAATAATAACTAAATACATGAATAAATAAACAAATAATAAAACCTCTTTCACAGAACTGAATTCCCTAAGATGGTCTTTGGGAGAATAGTGATGGGTAGCTCCCATTTCATATGGTTCCTGCATTTGAATAAACCTGATTTCCTTCCCACCAATTCTCATCTCCCAAGTATTGCCTTTCAAGCAGTGAGCAAGTAGGCTGGGGTATAGGAACATGGACCCCTTCATTTCGGTAACCCTGAGAAAATGGTTTGGGCATTTTTGTAACACAGGAGTTACATCCGTGTTTGTTCAACCTCTAATGCAAACAAAGAAAAACCTCCAAGTCACTACTCCCGAAGAGGTGATATCCATTGTTTCAGCAATGAGGCCTTTACTGATATTCAACAGTACCTAGGGCTAATCTAATTCGTTTCTATACTTACAAAGGAATATTGTGTAACAAACTTACCAAAATCCACTGATCAGAGGACTGGCTTTTCATCATACTGTCTCCATTCAAGCCTCACTAGCCATCCTAGATCAGGACCAAGAGCATTTTCTCAAAAGGAGCATCTCTCCTGCTGCTCTGTCTTCTCCCCTTGCAGATGGACAGTGCCTCTGACAATGTGGTCCATGCCTCCCTTCCAACACTTAGACACATGCCTCGTAGAGATACAAAAGCGCTACAAACAGCAACAGATTCCAGTTCAGTAATCCCAAACTTGGCAGAAGCAGGAATCAATGCAGAGAGCCCTTCGAAGGCGATAAAAAGAGATTTATGTCCTCATCTCCACAGCCATTGTCCCACTTTGTAAGCCAAGGAGCTGATCCCAGTAGTTATTATGGCTCCTACATATTGTGCTTATGGAGCCAAACCTCCATTATTTTATGTACTGGAAGAAAGAAGTGGATAATTAAAATGCACAGGTAATCCCCAACCCCAAATTTTGGCTAGCAATTGCTATCTCATTGCCCACAAATTCAGGACTAGCAAGAAGCCAAATTACAGAGCTGCATAACTTCAATGTCAACTTATTTTTACTCTCCCAACAAGCCTGCCAAACTTCTATTTTCTCCTGCCATTCACTCAAGCCACTACATCGGTTTTCCAGCACAGGCACTTATTAGGCAAAGCAGCAAAAATCTCATGTCAGGAGGAAAGGAAGGAGAAAGGGCCGATGAAACTGTTCTCCTGAAAAGGGTACATGTTCTTTGTCTTTAGATTCCTCTACTATACTGGGCTTCCTACCAAGTTGATTTAGGTCTTTCAGAGGACTTCCTACAAGGCTCTCTTGATAATAGTGCAAATTAGTTAACTAGCTGAAAAGACCAAGACCACTTGTGGATGGCAGTTTCAAAGACACCATCCCATGATTCCTACTTGTAACTTGTAAATAACAACAACTGCAATAAAAAGTTAAACTGGCTGACCAGGGAGCCCCAAGCATCCTCTTGTCTCTACACTCCTCAGTACTGGGGATCAGACACACACAGTCATGTGTGGTTTTTTATGTGAGTGCTCGGGGTCCAACTCAGGTCCTCAGGCTTGTGCAGCAAGAGCTCTTCTTACCCACTAAACCATATCTCCAGGCCCATAAATTTTGTTTAGTTTATTTTAAATGACATATAACAAGTGTGTAAATGTACATGGGGCAAAGTGATTGTTTCCATATATGCAACTCATAATCAGAATAACTAGTAAGCATTAGATTTAAACCACTGCACACTGAATGAAAGACAACAACCTTCGTCTGACATTTAAACACTTCTAAAATGAAGGCTTACTCCACATCTTTTTGTTCAATGTAAACAAGCCTCTTAGGTGTCCTTTCAGAAGTGCCCCCCTCCAAACAAAACAACCCATGATCCTAGGAAGATACGTTCCAAAGAAACCTGCCTGAGAACTCAAAAAGGGGAACTCTTCAAGCCACCCCAGAGACGTGGACAACTTGGATGAACGTGGAAGTGGCAATAGTTTTTACAGATAAGGGCTGAGAGAAGGAGGAGCTGCAGGCTGGTCCTCGTGCCATCTACTTACAACACAGAGTCAGCAGCACTCTGCAGGTCCCACCACAACAGCTGAGTGGATGAGGGTCTGCTCAAGTCATATGGAAGCCTAGCCATCCCCTACCACTCACAGGCTGGGCCTGGACATGCAGAGGCACTGCCCACATCTGGCCCAGATCTTAAGGCTCATTATCTGCAAACTTATTTGCCTCAACCATTTCATCTGGCAAGAAAGAATGACTGGAAATTCCTGAGTCACACAATGGCAACAGAACTGCTAAAGGAGAGTACTCAAAATAGACATCTAGCTGAGCATGGTAGCACACACTGTACCCCTAGCACTGAAAGCTGAGGCAGGGAATCACATCAGTGCAGCCCGATGTACATAGCAAGTTCCTATCTCAAAAGTTAAATGAAACTCTCTACCAACAACTCTGGGCTCCCAGCACTTGGTCTGACTCCACTCCTATTCCTTAGAAAGCCCGGTTCCTGCAAGAATCAAGCTAACAAGCTCATAGATCAGCCATGGGGCTTACTCAACCAGAAACACCAGAGAGATAGAGCAGGAGAGAGTTGAGCTGATATAACAAAGAATTGATAAAAAGTTAAAATGAAGGCACCGTAGAGTCTAGACATAGAGATTATGATAGAAGCAATAAAAAATGATGGCAACCAAGGTAATAAAAGGAATAAATATGTCTACAGCAAAGTGGTATTCTGAGAAGTGAGTGGCATTATGAGAAATGACACTATGTAAGAATACTTCTTTTCTAAGGTATCAGTCCACTGAGTTGCCATTAGCCCCTCATGCTTTTTTAAGGGGGGGGGAGGGATTTCAAACCAAGGGTCCATGTCTTTGTTAGCAGTAAAGAATAATGCAGCCACAGCATGATACAAAGACTACTGCTGGAGATTGCTGCCTAGAGACTAAAAAGAAGGAATTATCTGGCTCTGTTGGACTCCAAAGGCATTGTATTGGCACTGTTGGAGACCTGGCCAAACCTCTTGCTCCTCAGCATCTTTAAGGACAGCTTTGGGGTCAACTTTGGAAACAAGTTTAGTAAATGAGTTTCACCTTTTCCCCCAATGAGAACCACCTAGTAGTGTGATTGCTTGAATAGATTACATAGGAGGGGACACATGTTTAGAAAGCTTTTCTGGGAACCTTTTCCCTTTCCGAGTCAATATCATGCTAAACTTCCTTCCACGTTCATTCAGACATGGAACACTTGCTGCAATGAAGTCCCCACATGTGTGTGTGTGTGTGTGTGTGTGTGTGTGTGTGTGTGTATTTTCGAGGTAAGGTCTCATTCTAGCCCCAGGCTGACCTGGAATTCACTATGACGTGACCTTAAGCAAGCATCTAGCTTCTACCTGACCAATTTCCCTATGTGTAAAAAGTCAATAGTAAAAAAAAAACGATTACAACTAAATGTAAAAGAAAAATGAAGTTAATTCCAGGTCAGCCTAAGCTAAAGTGAGACCCAAAAAAAAAAAAAAAAAAAAAAAAAAAAAAAAGAAAAAGAAAAAAAAAAAAGAAGAGTCTGGTGTGTCACCACACAGGTACCGCTCCTGGCAGGTTGGAAGCCCACCGCAATATTGTTTTAGTTTAATTAACAGGGAACCCTCGGAAACCCACACAATTCAGGAAATGCCAAGGTTAAAGAGATTTCAGACGCCCGCTCTCCACTTTAAGACCTTCTTCTACTACTGCTGACCATCCCTAACTTTAAAAAGGAGTAAGTTCACTGAGCGCCCATTTTTCTCAAGTAGCGAGTGTTTTCCTTGTAATTTCTCTTTGTAATAGCCGCAGGCACTAATTACCTGTAGGATAGGTTGCTATAGAAAGATGATCTTACTTTTTGGCGCCACCAAGTGGCCGAGTTTAATGGTTCAGTGATTTCCCCCCTCCTCGCCCCCGCACGCGCGCGCGCGCGTACACACACACACACACACACACACACACAGGTATACCCCAATTTTGTATCACATAGAAATTAGTTTAGATCGTCTTGAAGGGGTTCCTCAACACTGCTGAAATCAATGGAGAACCCTTTGGGTAGAGCAAAGATGCAAACGATTGGGCTCGCTCAGCCTGGCCCCCACCGTGTGTGTGTGTGTGTGTGTGTGTGTGTGTGTGTGTGTGTGTGTGTGTGTGTAAAGCACTTTGCTTGATTCTAAATGTAAGACACGTCTGACAGACACCTGCACAAGCAGAGCGATTTTTACGATAGAGAGGCCTATACGCCACACCTTGAACAAATGCTCCAATGGTCCATGCCAATGACAATATGTGGTTGGAAATCAAAACCAAAGCTGAATAAAGCTCTCAGAGATACAAGCTCTACAATCCAAGGATAAATGGGAAATGGTAGACAAACACTGCGGTTTTATTGCTAACATGTTGAGTCAGATTTTAAAGGGCAGGAGGACGACCTCACGACGTTGATTTGGCAGCTATCTGTGCAAGTCAGTTATCATGCTGTCGTGAG
This sequence comes from Orientallactaga sibirica, assembly GCA_036365145.1. NCBI lineage: Eukaryota > Metazoa > Chordata > Mammalia > Rodentia > Dipodidae > Orientallactaga > Orientallactaga sibirica. The sequence goes on from JAEOAD010001605.1 coordinate 2,476,763, forward strand.
CAGTCACTTTCCTCTTGTCCACCTTAGACTATTTTTAACCTTCTCAAACACTGCAGCATATAAGTCAGGAAAAGTATTTTCAGGAGCATATTTCCTCTAAGGAACTTTGTGCCTTTGGAGTCATACATTTGGGGGAAAAAAGAAAGAAGAATCCCTCAGCTATCAAAACTGGCTGGCAGTGTTGCAGCAATCAACTCACCAATCTTTTATTGTTTAAATATTTTTATTTGTTTATTTGTTTGTTTATTTGTAAGCAGAGAAAAATACAGAGAGATAGAAAGGGTGTGCCAGGGCCTCCTGCCACTGAAAATGATTTAGATATGTGCACCACTGTGTGCATCTGGCTTTACATGTGTACTAGGCAACTGAACCCAGCCTTTATTTAATTTTCTAGCCTCTGAAAAATGAAAATTACAAGAAATAGCCTTATTAAGGCTTTTCTTTTTGGTAAAAGCCTCTCTGTAAGGTTTGATAGGTGAGAACATTACACATTAAAGGTGTCTCATTTTTTTCCTAATAATTTATTTTCTCCATATTCTTTTGATTTATTCTGTCCAGATCAAAGATGATTCATTTTGAAGCCGGGTGTGGTGGCGCACGCCTTTAATCCCAGCACTCGGGAGGCAGAGGTAGGAGGATCGCTAAGAGTTCAAGGCCACCCTGAGACTACCTAATGAATTCCAGGTCAGCCTGGACCAGAGTGGGACCCTACCTCGAAAAACAAAAACAAAAACAAAACAAAAAAAAAGATGATTCATTTTGAACCGTGTTGTACATGATTTTGTAAGTTTTCTTTCTTATAATGTTTTTCAGATTTTTTAAATCTTTATTAATGGCAGTAAGTTTATTTCTTCCTTTGCACTCATCTTGCCTGATTTTCGGGACACAGCTCATTTGATTCTAGACACTTTGTCAGTTTAGCAACTTTGTTTCTTATAAATTTTAAGATGTTAGTATTGCCACTTGGCTTTTGAAAACCTGTGAAATGAAAAAGAAAATCCAAAGGGGATTTCTTTTCCTTGACGATTTTAGACCTAAATGAAATAAGTTAAATGTAATTCCTACGAAATTTATTTTTAGAAGCATGAAAAGCAGTCTATCCAAAATAACTAAACAGAGCTGGAGAGATGGCTTAGCGATTAAGGCATTTGCCTATGAAGCCTAAGGACCCAGGTTCAATTCCCCAGTATGCACATAAACCAGATGCACAAGGTGGCTTATGCATCTAGAGTTCATTTGCAGTTGCTAGAAATTCTGTTGCACCCATTCTGTTTTCTCACTCCCCTTCTCTCTTTCTCTCTCTCTCTCTCTCAAATAAATAAATAACACTTTCTTAAAAAATAAACAGGATTTTGATATAATCTAATTGTATCCCATCTTGCATTACTATTTAAAATTTTAGAAAGTTTCTTTACTCATACATACATAACAGTCAGGTTTGGTGGCTCAGGCATGATGTCTCAGCTACTTGAGCGGCTAAAGCAGGAAGACTGCAAGATCAAGGCCAGTCAAGGTAATTTAGCAAAATACTATCTCAGAAATAAAATGTAATCAAAGGGCTGGGGATGTATCTTAGTGGCTGAGCACTTGCCTAGCATATGTGAGGCACCAAATTCAATCACTAGTGTTGTACAAGTTTTTAAAAAGGGAAATAATAATCTTCTACAAAAGTACCTAACTAAAGAATGAAGCTAATTCATATCAACTACCAAATGAGCTCTCTATTTGATCATTTCAAGGTTCATCCTAACTCGTTTGGTGCATATATACTGCAACTCCCATAGGTCAAAATAAAAGCAAAATTAAATTATAAATTTGGACCAAAACCAATGCCAAAACTCATCCCTGATACATCCTTTATTATTTATGTTGTAGGAGTGTGGTGCAGGGGAAGTGCTCAGGAAAAGGGGCACAAAGTCCAGAGCACCGGATTCACGTAGATGGCTGCCAGCTTTTTAACTTTTTCCACCTGTCTAATGCTGGACAAGTTACATATAGCATCACAATTCCCCAGTATATACAAGTCCTCACACTCACAAGAGAAAGATACCACTGAAACAGCATCCTCATCAGTGAGAAAGGACTAATCACCACAGAAGATTTATCAAGGCTGTGTAGCTGGAGCACCTAAGCCAAACCTGTCGTGTGTGCTCAGTTACCATAATCAACCTGGAAGGCATCATAATTAATCCTAGAATCATAATGTCTACTTGGAGGATCCATGAGGGCTATAGGTTACCTGTAAGTTGCACCTGAAATATTTTGTGCCCATTTAATAAATGCTACCTAAGTGCCAGGAGGACTTGGAGAATATTATAAATAAAATAATGCCCATCTGAGAAATGACACCCACACCCATGTGTCTGGCCTCCATACATAAGCATGCTTAGGAAGCCTGATGGCCTGCTTTTGAGTCCCCATACTCATGAAAAACCAGATGCACAAAGTGGTGCCCATATCTTGAGTTCATTTGCAGTGTCAGGAGTACCCATACTCATTCTCTCTCTCAGATAAGTAAATAAATAAATAAATGTGTTAACTACTATACCTGGCTTCTAAAAAATTAATTAATCAATCAATTAAATAAATAAATAGGCAAAGGACCCTAACAAACATTTCTAAAGAGAAGACACGCAAATAGCCTGCAGGTAGGTATATGAAAAAGCGTCCAAGGCCACTAATCACAATGAGATATTTCTGTTACAATAGCTATTATCTAGAAACAAAAGAAAGCAAGTTATGGTGAGGACATGAAGAAGCAGGAGCTCTTATACATCACTGAAGAAAATGTAAATGAGTCCAGTGGTTAGGGAAGAGAGTGTGGAAGTATCTCAGAAAGCTACAGTATGTCACTGTATGATGCAGCAATCCCTCTTTGGGGTGTCTAGTCAAAGGAAATCAATCAGAATGTAGAGGAGATACTTTCACAACTCCTACATTCACTGTAGCATCATTCATAATAGACAAGAGATGCTATGACCATAAATGTCCATCAATAATGACGAATAAAGAAAATACATATAATGAGCAGAGGAGCTATTTTAAAGAGGAAGGGAATTTTGTCATTTACAACAACATGGATGGGCCTGGAGGACATTACATGAAGGGAAATAAGCCAGTCACAGAAAGATAAATACCACCTAATTTCCCCCTAGAAGTAGAATCTATAAATGTTTAACTCATAGAAATAGACAATAGAAGAATGGTGCTTACTGGGGGCTCTAGGGTGGGAGAGAGCGCTGGGGAGATGTTGATCAAAGAATACAAATGTTGTCCCTTAGGAGAAAATGGCCTTGAGACGTACTAAACAGCTGGGTGAATACAGATAATAGTAATGTATTTACACTTGAAAAGTGCTGAGTGGATTTCAAAATGTTTTCACACAAGGAAGGGAGGGGAGAAAAATTGTTACCACCAGCCATATAAAGTAACCAGATGATGAGGAAATACATGTTAATTAGCTTGATTGTGGTAATTATCCCATTTGATATAATATATACATCAAAACACTACATTAAGCTGGGAATAGTGGCCCATGCTTAGAATTCCAGCACTCAGGAGTCTGAGGTAGGAGGATTTCCATGAGTTTGAGGCCAGCCTGGGCTACAGGGTAAGTTCCAGGTTAGCCTAGAGATCCTGCCTCAAGAAAAAAAATAAAATCACATTTTAACACAAAAATAATAGAAAGAAAATCCTTGGGCACAAAGACCCTGTCTGAGTGAGATCTCTGGTTTCTAATGAAGGAATTACTGTATTAACAAATAAACAAAATGACTACTAAGGTTTTAAAGCCACAAAATTGACAAAAATGCCTTAATTCATGCCTTTAATATCCTGTGAGGTTCAACCCTTAAAACAGGTATCTGAAATTATACAAAACAACCAACACACTGCTAAGGTTTGCAGCTGCCAGAAAAGACGTCAGTGCCCTCTCCTAACGGCCACCTCACATGTGCCCAAAAAGCAACGAATGGGTGACCCTTCTGTGGTGTAGAGCCACAGCTGTCAGGATAAGACCTTGGGTGGAGGACATGTGCCTAGAGCCCAGGACCACTGGGGGGGTGGTCATTGTCATTCCCCCTTTTCCCAAGTGAGAATATCCGTTGTTTTCATTTCCACTGGTGTTCCAGGTAATGATGGGGAGGGTGGCAGATGATTTCAATTTGAACTGAAGATTTCTATACTAAAAAGAATATGTCACCAAGAGATACTGAACTTGGAGCCGATGCAGGAACTGGGGAGGCTTTGAGCTTGTTCTCCCTTTGACAAGTGAAGGATGCCTATCCTGTTAACGTTCGCATTTGTGGATTCATATGAAAGAGGCTGTGATTTGGCATGACATAGCCAAAGGAACCTTGTTATTTTCCCATTTAGGATCCAATCCCCTGTGACAGTTCCTTATTGAGCCCCAATTTCATTTAGGCATTGTCCCAAGCATATGTGAATCAGCCTCAACCAACCCTAAATAAGATTGTCAGTGGTTGGTTTGGGAACCCAAAGCCAGCATCCCCTGGAAGTTTTGTTACTAGGCATGTGTCCTCAGCTCATGATCTTGGGGAGAGTTTTTCTTGCTTCCACATTCCTGTATTCTTCTTCAGTTGGGAGTTATATCATAACCCTGAGGAAAGCCTGTTTAAACACAGAAAGACAGAGTGAAGAGCAGAAAACCGGCCCAGAGCTGTGATCATACTGCATCTGCCTTACCTCTGACATGTTACTACTTGAGGTCATAAATTTCCTTAGTTTGTAAGCACTGTAAACTGTGTTTCTATTGTTCTTAGCCAACAGCATCTTTCCCTAAGAGCAAGGATTTCATCCCAGACTTCTCTTCCTCCAAACCTTGGATCAGGGACTGTTAAACCAATGCACAGGTATCAGGATACTAGTCAGAATTCTCTAACAAGTGAGAAGCCAGCCACTATGTAGTTCACTTATAAGCAGGTTGTAAGGAAAATCATTTTATTTTATTTTATTTTATTTTATTTTATTTTATTTTATTTTATTTTATTTTATTTTTGGCTTTTCGAGGTAGGGTTTCACTCTAGCTCAGGCTGACCTGGAATTCACTCTGTATTATCAGGGTGGCCTTGAACTCATGGCAATCCTCCTACCTCTGCCTCCCGAGTACTAGGATTAAAGGCGTGCGCCACCACACCCTGCGGGAAATCATTTTATATTTCTCTGTAGTTACTTGATGGATGAAAGATAATAATGCTTCTCCATTCATAGTGATGCTATAAAGTTTGCCTTTTAAATGACTGTGTCTGGGCTGGACAGATTGTGCAGTGGTTAAGGTACTTAACTGCAAAGCCTAAGGACCCCAGTTCAATACCCCAGTACCCATGTAAAGCCAAATGCACACGGTGGCACATGTGTCTGGTGTTCCTTTGCAGTGGCTGGAGGCCCTGGTATGCCCATTCTCTCTCTTTCTTTCAAACAAATAAATATTTTTAAAATAGTTTGTTAAATGACTTTGTTTATGTAAAGACAAACTCCCTATTTCCAAATAAGGTCATATTCACAATGCTTCAACTTATCTTGGGGGGAGGCACAATTTAGCTCCCAAAACAAGATATAACCAAGTCAGGAAAACAGTATGAAGAGAACATTCTAGTGATCTGAGGATAAGAGGGGCTGGAAGGAGACACAAAGTCAGGTAAGCACAGGCCAGTGAACTTCAAGGTAACCAAGATATCATGACTTCTTGCTGTGTGCTTAACATTTGAAAAAAACGCTGAGCATGCTGGTACACACCTGTGGTCCCATCACTCAGGAATCTCGAATAGGAGGATCACAAGTTCAAGGCCACCCTGAATTATATGACTTTATCTTAGACTTTTAACCTTTGCAAGCCAAATCTAAAGTTGTGCAGTTGAGTCCTAATGAAATGGATCCAAACACTGACACAGTTAGAAGAATAAACCAAGGCCGCTCACAGCTGGGATCGTCATGTTGAAGCCGTTTGGCATCTGTTCTCTGAGCCTCCCGTCTTCAACATGACAATACCAATATCTCTACCCAAAACTGATCATTCTTGTACTCTGACAGGACTTGCCATAATCTGGGCACTGTTTCCCAGTACCTGATGATAACACAAAACATAGCTGTCACCTCAGAGGGAATGAGAGATAGTTTGTTCTTCAGCCAAATATGAGTGACCATAAACCAGGAACACAGATTCAGGTTGTTCCAAATAACATGTTGCACCATGGAAACAGTTATGTGAGCTTTTATTGATTACATAACAAAAGACTGCAAATCCAAAGGACCCAGGTTCAATTCCCCAGGACCCACGTAAGCCAGATGCACAAGGTGGCACATGTGTCTGGAGTTTATCTGCAGGGGCTGGAGGCCCTAGCATGCCCATTCTCTCTCTCTCTCTTCCTCTTTCTCTCTCTCTCAAATAAATAAATAAATAAATTTTAAAGGCCAGTCTGTTGGGCTTTCCTCAAAAAAAAAAAAAAGAAAGAAAGAAAAAAAAGAAAAAGAAAAAGAAAGAAAGAAAGTGACAAACCAATGCATTTACCAAATACATTCATGAGGGCCATAGGAAGGCTGGTAGGATAACACTGCTGTAGATTAAAGATGCTCTCTGACGCCATTCTTAGCTTTTGCATCAGAGGAAGCATAGCCTCCTAAGAAAACAGTTCAGAGGTTTCATCTGATTGTCAAAAGGCTATTAAGTCAGACGCAGGGGCCAGCAATGAATGGCTATTAGGGGGTTAAAAGTAACCCATGATAATTTGGCTTTTTATCTGCAACATTCTAACTGTCCATAAAGTTCTGGTCATTTAGCCTTCTAGAATCTTCAACACAAGCATGCCTTTTATTTTTCTGGGAAATTCAGTTTATACTTGCACTAGCCTCTGGTCTCATTATTTCTTGGGTACCTGTATCTCCTTACAGAGAGAAGGGGCCATAGAGTTTGAATCTTAAATAAATCATAGAAAGTAATTATTGCATGCTACACCTCAAAGTGCTTGATCTGAAATGGATAACATGATGAAAACAGGGGAGGCCAATTTTAGGAAGAGTCGAGGGGGTAGAGTTAGGGTAACTAGACCACTGAAGGTAAAAAGGGCAGGAAAGTTTGCACTTGCTAGAAACCAAAGATGATCTGATTTCTTATTTTTTGCCTAGTTCTATAGAACTGTTTTTTCCTCCCCTCAAACAGGCAGGACCTCTCCTGGGAGGGAGGTCTTTCATAGGATTTAAACATTGTGGTTGGTCAAGTTCAGCCCCGGGAACTTGGTGCCAGAGTTAATCTCTTCCTGATACAGCCCCTAGCCCTAACCAACCAACTGGCCCTCTGGTTCACCTGGGCCAAAAGACCACTGTAAGGTTATAAATACCTTTGCAAGGGGAGGACAAGGGCTCTCTCTGATCACTTGGAAACTTCCAGCTGTGGCGAATTTTTCCCTCAGCTGGGCCTGGACTAACTGGGCCCAGGCTCAGGCCCAGGCCCAGGCCTAGCCAGGAGGGCTCCCTAGCTCTTACTCTCTGCATGCATTCTTTATCCCCTCCAGCTCCCCAAATGGCAGAATCTTCTTGAAGTTTCTTTTCTCTTTTCTTTCCATGTTTTTCCCCCAGATCCATATCTGGTCACATGGTCTCCTGAGCTACACGTGGCCCACATGGGCTTTAGGGCTTTTCTCCTACTTTATCTCCCCTTACCTCCCACCTCCTGGCCTTTCCCTTTCTTCACACCTTTGCAAAATCTGAATTAAATGTGGTATTTTTAAAATCATTCTATTGAATCTGGAATTGTCAATTCTTTGGTTAAATTTGCAGATATGAACTCAGGGCTTGAGGTTCCAAGAAGCACCCCAGAAACCCAATTTCTCCATTGGAGGTCCCACCAAGATATCTTGAGAATGATTTTTGCACATAGTAAAAATAGTCAAATTTTTATTTGGCTTCCCCACTTTACTTCTATGAGCTGCTGGTACATTCCAGCTGCTGCCATGGTTCCACGGGTACTCTGGGTCCTTTATACTACCCCCAAATTTTACTCATTTCTTTGTAGTCTCACACTGAGGAAGATAGAAACTGAACAGAAATCAGATTTATGGTTTTTCTCTCTCAACTTTGCTCTATGACTATATAAATAATTCCTCGTCTTGGCTCCTCTTAATTCGGGAGGCTCTGAGGCCACCCTCAACTAACTGCCATGCTCTATGACTATATAAATAATTCCAGGCCTACTCCTGACTCACCTTTCCTTCTCTCAAATTTAAATTTAGAAAGTGTCTTCCTTTTCTCTGGAGTACTAAGATGTATGTTTTAGCAAGTACTAATGAACACATGGTTAATAAAAGATGGCGTCTACCATGTGTCTTTTCCCTTATCAAAGATGGCACAGACCACATGGCCTCTCCTCCATTAAAGATAGCATCTGCCCTATGGTCTTCCTGAATGGAATGTAGATCCTCCTTCTGTACTTTAACTTAATAGTCTCTATAACTAATTGAAAGGGATTTATACAGGATTACTCCACTTCAATGAGAAGGTAAAGCCGTCGAGCTAGTTTCCAACTTGCCGTTTTCACGGTACTGGCAAACACCAAGGCCATCACCTGGCAACTGCTTCAGGGTTCGCTATATTCCTGATTTAAGGTGACACTCCTAACACATGACAGCTGTTCTTAATAAATAAATGGATTTCTCTTTTTCTCTTTTCCCTCTATACATTTTTTCCTTTAAATTGAGTTCTTGTTATGTGCCTTACATAAAGTTGATGAAAAGAAATTGTAAATGTTGAATGTCATAGGATTAATAAGAAGTAATTATTTCAGTGGTACTTACATTTAAGGATAAGAGCAAGTGTTAATATTGGAAGAAGGTACTAATGGCATTGGAAGGCAGGCTCAACTACCCACTATGGCTTATTGGCCTGGCCTGCTCCACCCTGCTGGGATTGGAGCCTTATTGAAATGTGCTATCGCTATCGCCTGAGGCCAAAAGGGCTCTTTTGTAAAGGTGACAACTTTTGTAGGGAGATGCACTTGGTTGAGCTTCTCAGACCCCAAGGTGAACTCCTCGAGTTTGGGAGCTGGTTCTGCTGAGCTGAGGGGAGGGGCCTCATGGCCACATAGGGCTCTGGAACCAAAGACTCCAGACCTGAATGTCTTCTAGGTTTTTTTTTTTTCCTTTTTCCATTGCAAGCCATTGTGTATCAATACACATGGGTGCCTTTGGGGGGTGGGAGGATGGAGCTCTGACTCCTGCTCTGGGCTCTGCCCAACCCAGTTGGAGATTTGAGACTTCACCTCTGAAGCAGAGGGCCCCCAGCCAGAGACTGTAGGTCTCTGGCTGCCTAAATGAAGGGGAAACTGAAAATGCTCCAGCCAAGCCCCAAGACTAAACACTTGGCTGGAAAGAGTTTTTCCACAAGCCTGGGTCCCAACCACATGCCTCCTCCCCACTATGGAGCTGAGGCCTGCAGCTATGTCAACTGGGACAGGGAAGTGACCACACTGTCTCTCAGAAAATACAGAGCCATATGCCTGAAGTTGCTCACTAACTGCCATGATTTTCGGACAAATTGCTCTATAACAATTACATCTTTATACAACTGTAAATCATTTATTCATGCAGGTATTATGAACAATGAACTAGGCCTGATGGCACAGGTCTATTATCCTAGCTACTTGGGAAACTGAGACAGTACGATCTCCAATTCAAGGTTCCAATGTGATAGCCTGATCCCACTTTTTTTTTTTTTTTTTTTTTTTGTTTTTTTGTTTTTGGTTTTTCAAGGTAGGGTCTCACTCTAGCTCAGGCTGACCTAGAATTCACTATGTAGTCTCAGGGCAGCCTCGAACTCACAGCAATTCTCTACCTCTGCCTCCTGAGTGCTGGAATTGAAGGCATGCACCACCACACCGGGCTGATCCCACATTTTTAAATCACATGACTTTTAAATTGCTTGATAAGGGGACTTCCAGCCAAGACAGCTGTCTAATCATGCTTCACCTTGTGAGGAAGGAAAAGCAAGAGTGGTGGGGTCTTTAGAGTCCGCAGGTCCAAGCAGACCTCCCGTGGGAGGGCAAGGAGGATCAAAGCAGGGAATCCACTGATTCCCATGCTCTCAGTAGCCCATCAGTCCCCCAAACCCCTTAAGCAGCCATCCAAGTGCTGCGCCAGCTGCTGTGCAGCGGACCAAGTTTCATTCCTGTATTACCTGCAGGCTAAGCAGACCCAGGCCAGCTGGCTCACATTCCTCCCTCCCTCTTCCCACTACCAGGACCACAGTCCCATCCCAGCCACTATCCTGCAGCACTGCAGACCAGGGTCCTCCTGCACTACCTCCAGGCTACATGGACCTAGGCCAGCCGGCTTGCATGCCCCCTTCCTTCCCTCCCTTCTGTGGCTCTCCTTGCTCTTCCCACCACCAAGACTGCCATCCCAGCTGCCACCCCACAGTACAGCAGACTAGGGTCCTCCTGCACTACCTTCAGGCTACACAGACCCAGGCCAGCTGGCTGAACTCCTCCCTCCCTCTTCCTACCTCTGGGACCACCCTTCCAGCCACCACCCCACAATACCTTCCCATCCACCCCCCCCATTGCCACATCAACAGACCCTGCAGCAGTCCCATCCCCTTCCCGCTTCACTGTGCCAGCAGACCCCACAGTCCCATCCCCTGGCCCTGCCTTGTCACAGGACTGTGCAGTCCCATCCTCCCTCCTCCCCTGGCCCACCACAACACCAGTCTGCATTGCTCCATTCCCCCCTACCCCCACCCAATTGGGCCACCTGACAACCACGCAATTCCATACTCCAACCAACGTGCCCCTCCACCAGGTCTTCAGGTCCCTACCAGAGCCTAGTGGATTCCTCCCACATGAGCAGACAGGCGGCCATGCCATCAGAAGCCTAATCTAGTCAAACATAAAAGGATAATAATCAGTGAAGACACTTCAAGGATAAACTACAGCTTCATCCTGAATTAAATAAGATTCCCTACACTGTGATGGGCAGACTACAGCACAAAAGGAATAACATGAAAAATCCAATGGAAGTAAATCCAACAAGGTTGCCCAATCCCACAATGGAAGTCTCTAATCAAAACACAGAAGAGACAACAGGATCAGAATTCCAAAATGAAGACACAAGCTATGTGACCCTGGCCAAGCAATTAGCAGAACTTGCAGAAACTCAGCAAAGGTCCAACAATTGTATGAATGCTGTCATTGCTAGATTAGGCCTAATTTAAAAAAGAAAAAACAGGAAGTCTTTCAAAGATAGTTAAATTATCTGAAAGAGAGTGAAAAGAAAAAGAGGACCTCAGTAATCACCTGGATAAGCTCAATGAAGACATAAATAAATGCAAGGATGAAATCAAAGAAGCATTAAGAAAATCAGAAAGTGACATGAAAAGGGAACTCAACAGAGGGATAGATACTATACATAAAAAGGCAATAGAAGGAGCCTGGAGAGATGGCTTAGCAGTTAAGCACTTGCCTGTGAAGCCTAAGGACCCTGGTTTGAGGCTCTATTCTCCAGGACCCATGTAAGCCAGATGCACAAGGGGGCACATGCATCTGGAGTTGATTTGCAGTGGCTGGAGGCCCTGGCACACCCATTTCCTCTCTCTCTATCTGCCTCTTTCTCTGTCTGTCACTCTCAAATAAATAAATAAACAAAAAAAATTTTTAGAGGCAATAGAAAATACAAACCAAATTAAAATCCAAACCTCTACAGAAGCTCTTAAGAACAGAATCAGTCATGTGGAGGACAGAAACTCAGAACTAGAAGACAAGACAGAAGAAACAGTTCATGAATCCAAAAGTTTGAATAAGTTCAAAAATTCTGGTGAATAGAACATGAGGGAACTGTTGGATACCCTTAAACGTCCCAATATTCAGATCATGGGTATACCAGAAGGGGAAGAAATTCAGACCAAAGGCATGAAGAACATATGCAACAAAATTATTGAAGCAAACTTTCCCACCCTCTCAAAACCAAGATACAAGAAGCTAACAGAACTCCAGGCAGACTTGATAAAAGGAGAAATTCACCAAGTCATATTACCATTAAGGCTTTAAACACTGATAACAAAAAGAGAAAGTTCTAAAAGCAGCTAGAGAGAAACAACACATTGCATACAAAGGTAACCCCCAGGAGAATTACTTCAGAATTCTCAATGGAAACCCTGAAAGCCAGAAGGGCCTGGAATGGAACACTGCAAATTCTAAGACCCTATGGCTTACATCATATATTACACTACCCAGCAAAAGTATCCCCTATAATAGATGGGGAAAGAAAAACTTTCCATGATAAAAGTCAGCTCTACAACTATATGAACACAAAGCCAAACCTACAGAGAGTACTTTAGGGGATTCTCCATACAGAAGAGTCAAACAACTGACCTAAGGTGCCTACAAGAAGTAGATTATGATAACCATTTGCAGAGAAAGTGCAAAAAATTACAAAGTCCAAGAAAGCACATAAACCACCACAATATTGCAGGGATTATATCAAACCTCACAGTTATTACCCTAAACATTAATGGCCTTAATTTGCCCATCAAGAGACATAAGCTAACAGGGTGGATTAGAAAATCTGCTGTCTTCAAGAAATCCACCTCACCACTAAAGACAGACACCTCCTCAGGGTGAAAGGGTGGAAAATGATATTCCAAGCAAATGGAAATAAGAAATAAGCAGGCATTGCTATACTAATATCAGATAAAATAGACTTGAAACCAAAAGTAATAAAAAAAGACAAAGAAGGCCATTTATTACTCTCAAGGGAATGATCCAACAAGAGGGTATCACAATGATCAATCTTTATGCACCAATCACAGGTGTACCACAAGTCAGAAAACAAAACCTACTTGACAACAAAACAAAAATAAACACCAACACCATCATAGTCAGGGACTTAAATTCTCCACTATCAGCAATAGATAGATCATCCAAACAGAAAATCAATAGGGAAGTAAGAGAGCTCAACAACACTATAGATCAACTAGACCTAACGGACATCTACAGAACATTCTACCCCAAATCCACAGATTACACATTATTCTGAGCAGCCCATGGAACCTTATGGGACACAATGAAGGCATTCCTTAGGGAAAAATTCATAGCACTAAACGCCTTCATAACAAAGACAGAGAGATCCCAAATCAATAACCTAACCACCCACCTAAAGGCATTGGAAAAACAAGAAGAATCCAACCCAAAAAGTTCAGATGGGGAAAAAATAATCAAGATCAGCAGAAATTAATGAATTGGAACCAAGAAAATTGATGAAACAAAGACTGGTTCTTTGAAACAATGAACAAAATTGATAAACCCTTGGCCAATTGGATCAAGTGAAAAAACAGATGCTTAAAATTGACAAAATTAGAAATGAAAAAGAAGAGATCACAACAAACATAAGTAAAATTGGAAGAATCATTAAGACTTATTCCAAAACCTCTACTCCACAAAATTGGATAATCTGGGAGAAATGGATGAATTCCTGGACACATACCAAATCAAACCTATCACACTCATAAAGGTTGAAAAGGTAATCAAAAACCTCCCCAAAAAGAAGAGTCCAGGACCAGATGGCTTCTCAGCCAAATTCTATCAAACCTTCATGAAAGAACTGAAAGCAATTTTTCTCAAACTGTGCCACATAATCAGAGAATAGGGAAAACTCTCCAACTCCCATTATGAAGCTAGTATCATACTAATACCAAAATCAGACACAGATACAACAAGAAAACTACCTATTTCCCTGATGAACTTAGACACAAAGATCCTGAACAAAATCCTCACAAACCAAATTCAACAACACATCAAAAGCATTATTGGAGGTTGGAGGGATGTCTTAGTGGTTAAGACATTTGCCTGCAAAGCCAAAGGACCCAGGTTTGATTCCCCAGGACCCACATTAGCCAAATGCACAAGGGGATGCATACATCTGGAGTTCATTTGCAGTGGCTGGAGGCCCTGGCATGCCCATTTTTTTCTCTCTCTCTCTCTTTCTCTCTCATTCTCTGTTAAATAAATTAATTAATTCAATTAAATATTTTTTTACAAAAGCATTATCAACCTTGAACAAGTAGACTTTATCCCAGGAATGCAGGGTTGATTCAACATATGGAAATCTATCAATGTAATATACCACATAAATAAGCTTAAACACACAAAAACCACATGATCATTTCAATAGATGCACAATACAACATCACTTCATGATCAAAACATTGGAGAGAATAGGCATGGATGGTTTATATTTCAACATAATAAAGGCTATGTACAAAGCATCTAAATCCCAAATAATACTTAATGGGGAGAGACTTAAGGAATTCCCATTGAGATCAGGAACAAGACCTCTGTTCTTCAACATAGTACTGGAAGTCCTAGCCCAAGCAACAAGACAGGAGAAAGAAATAAAAAGGATACAAATTGGAAAGGAAGAAGTTAAGTTAGCCATATTTGTAGATGACTTGATTCTATATATAAGTGACCCAAGAACCTCCATCTCAAAACTCTTAAAGGTGATTAATCCCTTCAGCAAAGTAGCAGGATACAAAACCAATGCATAAAAATCAGTAGCCTTTGTATATGCAAAGGACAATGATACAGACAAAGAAATTAATGACATTGTCCCATATTTTTTTTCTACAAAATGGGTTATTTATTCCATTCTTAATAGCAACAAAAAATAATAAAATACCTTGGAATAATACGAACCAAGGATGTGAAAGACTTATATAATGAAAACATAAAAATGCTCAAGAAAGAAATTGAGGAGGACTTGATAAAATGATAAGAACTCTCATGCTCCTGGATAGGCAGAATTATTGTGAAAATGGCAATCTTACCAAAAGCAACATACAGATTTAATTCTATGCCAATAAAATATCCTAGCATTTTTCTTCACAGAAATAGAAAAAATGTTCTCAAAATTCATATGAAAAATGATATCCAAGCATATCCTCAGCAGGCCTCAGGCATCAACCATATCCTCACCCAAAAAAAAACACCTGGTCTGGCAGGCATTCATCATACCTGTTCTAAAGCTGTGAAGCCAAACCCATATTAACAAAAACAGCATCTGGTCACTGGCAGCATCAAAAAATAAATAATAAAATATTAAAAAAAAAAACTGGATTATAGACCAATGGAACAGAATAGAGGATCCAGACTTCAGGTCAAGTAACTACAGCTACTTATCTTCGACAAAGGTCCTAATAATGTAGACTGGAAAAAAAAGACAGCATCTCCAACAAATGGGGCTGGACAAACTGGATAACCACATGCAGGAAAATGAAACTAGACCCACATATCTTGCCATGCACAAAAATCAAGTCCAAATGGATCAAAGACCTCAATATAAGACCAGAAACTCTGCTAGTACTGGAAGAAAAAAATAGGAGGAACTTTCTATGATATAGGAGTGGGAAAAGACTTCCTGAACAAAACCCCAGTAGCTCAGGAAATTAAACAATCACTCAACCATTGGGATCTCAGGAAGCTGAAAAGTTTTTTCACAGACAAACATACAATAAACAGAGCCAACAGACTACCCACAGAAAGAGAGAAAATGTTTGCCAGCTAAACATGGACAGAGGCCTAATTTCTAGAGTCTATAAAGAACTCAAAAAAATAAAATAAAATAAAACCAGGGCTGGAGAGATGGCTTAGTAGTTAAGCACTTGCCTGTGAAGCCTGAGGACCCTATTTAAGGCTCAATTTCCCAGTACCCCCCCACCTTTCTCTGTCTGTCTGTTGCTCTCTCTAAATAAAAATAAACAAAAAAATTAAAAACAAATCAAACAACCATCTTTCTGGGGCAGAGAACTGTCACTTTCTTTTTTTAAAAAAAGAATTACAAATTTCAGAGAGTGAGATACCATCAGGGAAATGCAAATTAAAACAATTATGAGGGCTGGAGAGATGGCTTAGCTGTTAAGTACTTGCCTCCAGCCAGGATGCAAACAGGCTCAGATGCCCCAGTACCCACATAAACCAGATGCACAAGATGGTGCATCCTGGAGAATCGTTTTGTAGTGGCTGGAGGCCCTGGTGGTCCTTAGGCTTCTCTCTCTCTCTCTCTCTTTCTCCACTAAGCCATCTCTCTCTTTCTGTCACTTTCAAATAATTAAATAAAAATAAACAAAAATTTGAAAAAAAAAAACAACAGATATGAGATTCTACCTTACCCCAGTAAGGATAGAAAACATTAAAAAATCAAATGAAAACAAATGTTGGTGAGGATGTGGAAAACTAAGAACCCTCATTCACTGTTGGTGAGAATATAAGATGGTACAACCACTATGAAAAGCAATATGGAGACTCCTAAAAAGGTTGACTATAGAGTTACCAACAAACCCAGTTATTCCCTTACTGGGCATTTACCCTAAAAGCTCCAAACCTCAGTTCAGAGAGATTTGCTCAACCATGTTCATAGCTGCTCAATTCATAATAGCTAAGAACTGGAATCAACCCAGATGTCCATCATTGAACGAATCAATTATCAAGATGTGTTATATCTACATGATGGAATTCTAGTCAACAGTTAGAAAACATGACAATGAAATTTGTAGAAAAATGGTCAAACTTGGAACAGATCATTCTCAGTGAATTTATCCAATCACAGAAAGACAGTCATCACATGGTCTCACTCATCTGTGGCTCTTCACCTGGATCAGCCTAAGATGCTGACATACCCAATAGGCATCTAGAGGACTGAATAATAGGGAAGGAAGGGGACACAAACCAGACCTAAATGGAAATGGTACCATAAAATCCTATATCCTGGAAAACAGACTAAAAGGTTGAACCCTCATAAAGACCTTAGAAGGAACACCTGAATCAAAGGGCCCTGGAGAGGGTAAGATGAAGTTTAACCTTAATTTTCTCCTGTTTCTCTCTGTCTTTTTTTTCTTTTTGTTGTTGTTTGTTTGCTTGCTTGGGGTTTTTATTCTTTAAAAAGTCAGATTTAACTAAAGCCAATGGTAAGCTGAAATATGATGTAAACAAAGCCATACTTTGTTTCATGATATCATAAATGTAATTACTGAGTTTATGTTCTAGGTCAACTTCAACTTACATAGAGGATTATTGAAAACAACAAAATTCTCCTTGAGGCTCATAATTTGCCAGGTATTTTAAAAGATTGCATTGTCCTGTTTCTTAAAAGGAGGAGGCAACTGACCTTCTAAGCAAGGCTGCCTCAAGACAAAACAAAAATTTGCTTTAGTTACTCCTAATAAAAGCATTTCCAAGTCTGGTTGTCATGTAGAGATTTTTGGTAACATAAATACTAAGGAAATTGTATGTTTTTCTGCTAAGGCTATTTCTCTATACATTTCCAACAATAGGGTGGCTAACTCTTTGAAGCTAGACCACATGCTTCTTTGTCAGTGAGTAATAGGATTAATCAATTTGGTGTAGTTTCTCTTAATAGTCTTATAAGAAAGATGGTTACTTGTGGGGTGAGATGAGATGATTGAAGGAACTGGGAAGGAATTTTTCAATGTTGGACATAGAATGCTTGTTAAAAATGCCTGGTTTTTTTTTTTTTTTTTTTTTTTTTTTTGAGTGGAACTTAGATCAGAATGCTAAAGTATGTAGATGTAGATGAAGGTGTGTGTATGTAGAAAGGATATAGGAGATCAAAAAAGACAAAGTTTTTCCTAAAATTAATTTCCTTTTATAAGGAACAGAAAGCTAATTTTCAGGCTAAATGTAGAGAAACACCATGCCTAAAATTAAAGATTTTTTTCAACTGTTTAAAACTCTAAGAGTTTTATATAGGGACATAGACTTAATCTAAATTCAGCATACAGTGGACACAGGTGATGTCCTATGCTAGGTGGGTCACAAAGTCATAAGCACAGATGTAATTCACATTCTTTGGAGGTCTAACCAGGTTAAACTTAGACAAGACTCTATCACCTTATGTATTACAACTGGGCAGAATAAATTTCCTAGTTAAAAACAAACAACTTCAGAGTAAGACAGGGAATGTCAGGATGCTTAGCTCTCTGCTTTGTCATTTCCTTTTGCTCTTGCTTACTGTTATATGCTATTTAAAGTCATGGCAAGCTGGACTCTGGAGAAAGGGATGATGCCCCCTTTTATCTCAGACCCATGCAAGTTTAAGCCATGTGTCCCCCTGACCCTGTCCAGAGACAAAATGGCCAATTGTCTCTGACAAGGAAAAGGAATGACAAACAGCATATAACTTTGTTTCTCTTTGTAGTTCCTCTCTTTTAAACACCAATAATTACATCTGTTAGATGAAATTTCTCAGTAGCCAAAAAGGTCAAATAGGTAACCTGAATTTGACCAGGTTAAAAACTCCTTACATAAGATAAACATCAGACTTATTTAAAATGTATAGCAGGGTATAAACAAATATGATTTTTTTAAAAGGCATTAAGTAAATGATGGCTTACATGGTTAAGGTGCTTGCCTGGGAAGCCTAAGGACCTAGGTTCGATTCCCCAGTACCCATATACTGGGTGGCACATGTGTCTGAAGTTTGTTTGCAATGGCTAGAAATTCTGGCATGCTCTCTCTCATCTGTCTCTCTCTAATATCAATTAAGGGTAGGAAAATAATACCCTTTGGTCCCTAGACCATTCTGAAACATTCACAACTGGAGGGTACCCATATCTCAGGCTCCCACAGAGCAGAGAAGGGAAAGTGGCCCCAGGAAACCCCTCCCCCAGAAGGGCATATAGGCTGTTAAGACAGGAGAAGATGCAGAAATCTTCACACTTGGGCCTATCTTGCCAATGTCACTGCTTATATGCCATGATGTAAGATATGTACAGGGCTGGGGAATGCTGGAGGTACTTGAGCTTGGGAGCTGGCCAGGAAGATGAGCACAGATATCCTGTCCTGGACCTTCCTTGCTTCTGGAAGCACATAGACTGCACTATGTCCCTGCGCTATGTGTTTGGTTGGGGAAAAACAGGGAAATTTGGGCAAAAGAACCCTGATTTCTTCTCCCAAAGGTGATTGGAGGCATGCCACCCTTCTCTGAGAAGATATGAGCCAGGATGGGACATAACCTGACTCTAGACTCTTCTTTCACTTTCCTTCACTTTGTTTCAGATGGGATAGTTGAAAATTCTAGCCCATCTCCTGAGAAACAGCTCATTTAGATAATACAGGGAGAACAGGAATTAATTGCTCATTACTTTTCCCCAGAGACTTACAAAGCTTGGTAGCTGAACCAGATAAGAACTTAAAACAGTTGCTCCAGGTGGCAACTTCTGCTTATTATAATCAGGAAGAGAAATTATAAAAGGGACCACTGAGGGAGATAAAGAAAAAAGGACAGACGTCACCAGGACATCATAATGGTAATGAAGTTTGCTCAGGGAAGGGCATTTAATTGGAGAAAATCTAAAATATGTTTACTCGATGGCAAGGTTTTAACCAGTAGAAAAAATGAATCTTATGGTTAAGGCTTCACTCATTAACAGCCCACTGATGCTAATTTGTTGTGGTTTAAGGATTATAAAAACTAGCTTGAAGACTCTCAGTAAAGTAGATTAGGTTCCTCTGTTCATCAAAGTTTTAACTATTGGAGAAACTGAGTCTTAAGATAAAGGTTCACGTATAAGTGGTTAAATTCCAAAGATGAGGTACTCTTCCCTAAAGACATTGTGACTTTAAAGATAGCTTCTGTTTTCTTTATGCTAATTCTATTGAAAGGTCCTCACCAGGTCTAATCACTCAGATTTAAGTGATTTAATTTCAGTAACAATAACTTTCGTCTTCCTGTTAGGTAAAACATGTTGGGATAGCCTGTCTAAGCTTTGTCAATTTTAAGCCTGGGTAAGACATAAAATTGTTTTGTGTTAACAAAAATTTCTATTATGCATAAAATCAATTGCTATCAAGATTAAGCTAAACACATTGGTTGTCAAATGGTGTTTTCTCTTTCAAAACAGGGTTTTTAAGGGTTGTATTAGAGCTTAGCTGTTTTGGCTCAACAAAGACCAGATTCTGTTCTATTATATGTAAAGTAACTGTCTTCTTTCTGGTATCTCAAATCCAGTGATTATAATAAAATTAACTCTTAAGACATATTCCCTACTTTAGTGTACAGCTCATGCTCAAACAATGGTCCTCATCTGAGAGAAATAATTTCAAGCTATGTGGTTCTGTTTCCAATGTTCCCTGGGTATTTGGTACCCACACAGGTATCTGAACTAATCAAAGATGTTTTCAAACACAAGTGCTAAAACTTTATACTGTCTTACTTGTCCTTTTCTGACCATTTCTAGGTTAAATTAATTGGTTTAGATTTATATTGTTTTCAAGACTGGTAACAGGTTCTGCCTGTATTTATAGCTATTAGATATTTAATTAAAGGGTAAGATGTGCCTAGTTTCTATGCCTCAGATATGGCCTATGCTACCACAGGACAACCCAATTTTCAAAGGTTGGACAAATTGATTTTAAGCTCTTGTGCCATCCTTTAACTAAATCTACTTCAGCAATCAAATGTGCTCTATAAATGTATATATATCCAGGTTGGTATAATTTCCTTTCTAAATGTATTAATAACCTATGTAGAAGCCAGAACCAATTGGAATCATTGGAACTAAAAAAAGGTCAATATTTTGGCCTGTGCTCCCAGGTCACGAGACTGCTGGAGATGATGGGACACTTCTACACTGGCCCTGGTAAGTCACCTGTCTTCCTGATCAGGGAAGATACACAGACCCAAAAACAAAATAATCAGTGTAGAGTCTGAAATAGGAGAGTCACAACTGAGAAAAATTCAGTCCTCCTGGCTGCCCAAAGAAGACAAACCTACTTGGCCAGCATGGTCCTGATACATCCTAACATACAGAAAACAAGAATATCGGATAAGTTATAGGGCTACTCCTGGGTCCCTAACGTCTCCTTTGAAGAGTCATTAGTGACCTCCAAAATTAATTCTTGATTAAATTTTGTCTATCTGCTTGGTCACAAACACTCAGAAAGAAATGTACAACCAAAGATAAGGGATACTCAAATATATGAATGGCCTATTAAGTAATACAAGAGCTTTCCAAGAGGGGAAACAAGCAAGGCCTTAAGACATGTTGTCCCCAGCTGTAATAGTTTTAATTCTATAATAAGGAAAAACAATCATAGGTGTTGTGGCAGTCAGGTTTGCACTGATGGCAGAAATCACCTGACCAAGAGCAGCTTGTAGGGGAAAAAGGTTTATTTTGGCTTATAAACACTAGCAAGGGGAAACTGTCTATAATACCCATAAGCCAACCCCCAACAATACACTGCCTCCAGGAGGCATTAATTCCCAAATCTCCGTCATCTGGAAACCTAGCATTCAGAACACCTAAGTTTATGGAGGACAACTGAATCAAACCACATTTTGCCCCTGCCCCCCATAAACTGAACCATACATGATATAAAAATACAATGCATTCAGTCCAATTTTAAAAGTCCCCATAGTTTTATCAATCCCAGTGATGTTCAAACATCCCCATAATACAAGGACTTTTTTTTTTTGGTTTATTTATTTATTTATTTATTTATTTTGGTTTTTCAAGCTAGGGTCTCACTCTGGCTCAGGCTGACCTGGAATTCACTATGCAGTCTCAGGGTGGCCTCAAACTCTCAGTGATCCTCCTATCTCTGCCTCCGGAGTGCTGGGATTAAAGGCATGCGCCACCACGCTCAGCAGTTTATTTTTATTTATTTATTTAAGAGTGACAGACAGACAGAGAGAGAAAGAGGCAGAGAGAGAGAAAGAGAGAAAAAGAGAGAAAGAATAGGCACACCAGGGCCTCCAGCCACTGCAAACTCCACATGCATGCTCCACCTGTACATCTGGCTTACATTTTGCATTGCAAAATCAATGAGCCTCTCTTTCCTGTATTTCTTATACCCCATAATACTAGGTAGGGTGCCAATTTGTTAATCCAAGGGGGAAAAAAGCAGACATGGAAGAACAGGACACTCCTTCAGCATTCAGGACCCTTCAAAACAGATTCTTTCTGTCATCCCAGTGCAGGTCAGCTGGCCCAATCTCAATGGTTGTAATCTCTCATATAATTGCAGCTGAACAGGAAGCAGTTTCAGCCCAAAGATTTCCTTCTGTACCATATATCTCTGCACACACCAGTCCATTTCTATGCAAAGCAACCCTGCACAAATTCTCAGGCCAGGGCATAACAGCAAGCTTCCCACACAAACTGCTTCTAGCCCAGTCCAGGCAAAGCTCTTTCTCACCTTCACAAGCCAAATCTTACAGTCCATAGTTCTTACTGCATTCAGGTCTTTCAACTCTGACCAGAATAGTCCATCAAGCTGTACTTACAGTACTGCAAGGTGTCTCTTAGGCCAAGGTTTCAAATTCATCCACATAATTCTTGAAAAATCCAGAAGGCCAAAGCCACACAGTCAGGTGTCTAGCAGCAATCCCACTCCTCTGGTTCCAATTTTACTGTTGCAGTCAGGTTCACATTGCTGGCATAAATCACCCAACCAAGAGCAGCTTGTGGGAAAAATGGGTTTATTTTGGCTTACAGACTTGAAGGGAAGTTCCATCATGGCAGGGGAAATGATGGCATGAGCAGAGGGTGGACATCACCCCCTGGCCAACATAAGGTGTTCAACAGCAACAGGAGAGTGTGCCAAACACTGGCAAAGGGAAACTGGCTATAACACCCATAAGCCCACCTCCAACAATACACTACCTCCAGGAGGTGTTAAAACCCAGATCTCCATCAGCTGGGAACCTAGCATTCAGAACACCTAAGTTTATGGGGGACACCTGAATCAAACCACCACAGATATCAAAATATGGAATATATATATATATATATATGTAGATGACTCTGACCAAAGGTCACTTAATTCAAAAGACTTCCTTATACTGGGAACAATGGTGAATCTCTTCTAACTTGTGCCAGGACATCCTTAAATAAGTCCTGAGACCAAAAATATATTTGTATAGCCTTTCATGGCATCCACTGGCTCTATGGTACCAACCTTTGGCTCTGTCTAGCCACAGGACGAATTTAAAAAGGTACACTCTGGAAGGCTATTATCAAGGTTAAATGCTGTGTTTCTGATAACTCTGCTAATATCTTGACTGTTTTACAAGCCATGTGGAAATAGATTCAGACTGTGTCAGACGCTACTGTGCTGCCATTTGATGAACAGTTCTGAAGAACATCTCAGTCGGCCCATGCTCAGATGGTCCTGAGACGATCCAACTCCATCTACCTGGGATGCTCCCCAAGGCGTAGAAGTCCACAAGGACAACCCTGAAGGCGACCAGATTGCTGTGGGCTCACTTCTCATTAACTCCTTACTTTGATTCTTTCTCCCCAACATTCTCTTCCAAGACTATCTTCCTGCACTCCATCAATGCACCTCTAGGTCCTTTGGAATAGTTCCCCTCCCTGGAAGAGGCTCTCTTACTGCCACAACTTCACTCACATTCAGCAGGAAATAGTTAACAATCTGACGTCATCACACCTTGGCCTCTAACAGCAGTTAGAGTGTCTTCTCATGAGAGGGGGAAGTGGGGGGTGACTGGACCCAGAAGGTAAAAAGGGCAGAAAAGTTTGCATTTGCTAGAGATCAAAAATGATCTGATTTCTTATCTCTTGCCTAGTTCCATAGAACTTTTTTTTGTTTTTTTTTTTTTTCTTTTGTTTTTTTTTTCACAAACAGTCAGGACCCCTCCTGGGAGGGAGGTCTTTCCTGGGATTTAAACATTGTGGTTGGTCAAGTTCAGCCCCAAGAACTTGGAGCCAGTTTTAATCTCTTCCTGATACAGCCCATAGCCTTAACCAACCAGATGGCCCTCTGGTTCACCTGGGCCAAAAGACAGCCCACCACCATAAGGTTATAACTACCTTTGCAAGGGGAGGGCAGGGGCTCTCTCTGATCACTTGGAAACTTCCAGCTGTGGGTGAGCCCAGGCTCAGGCCCAGGCCCAGCCAGGAGAGCCTTGGCCTAGGTCCTAGACAAGGCCCAGCCAGGAGGGCCACCTATCCCTTACTCTCCCCATGGGTTCTTTATCTCCTCCAGCTCCCCACATGGAAGGATCTTCTTGAACTTTCTTTTCTCTTTTCTTTCTGTGCTTTTTCCCCCAGATCCATATCTGGTTACATGGACTCCTGAGCTCCACGTGGGCTCTAGGGCTCTTCTCCCTACTTTATCTCCCCTTACCTCCTCGCCTTCCCCTTTCTGCATTCCTTCGCAAAATCTGAATAAAATGTAGTATTTTAAAAATTCTCCTGAACCTGGAATTGCCAATTCTTTGGTTAAATTTGCAGATATGAACTCAGGGCTTGGGGTTCTAGGAAGCACCCCAGAATTTCAATTTCCCGTTTATAAGTCATCTTCCATTTAGGTCCCAAATGAAATGGTCATTATTAAAAAATTTACTGAGGGATAATGTGAGAAACTTTGGGGATAATAACTCTTTAAATGATTTCACAAAATCTTGGGACGCTTAAATGTTAGGAATGGCTTCCTGTCCCATTTATTGAAGTAATAAGGTGTGAAGAAATGGCAAATCTGATTAGCCACGCTTGTCTATCATTTAATCTACAGCGAGAGGGGAAAGGAAACAGCGAAGACTTCGATCACTGTTGTTTCCTGTGCTTAATCATTTAAAGAAAACATATCCTCTGAAACTGATCAACAAACAGTACTGTGCAGGTACTCTGAACAATCATTCCCTCACTGATGGGTGGGGAACAAAACTAACACAAGTTTTTTTTTTTTTGGTGGGGGGAGGAGAGGGTTCTTTTCAGTGGAAGTTCAGATGCTTCTAGGCTGTTTGTGAATCACCTGGTGTTCAGAGGCCAGTTCAGAATGCAGAAAGCTGTTTCCATGGTGATGAGGCTTTCTTCCTCCTGAAAACAACTCCTCCCCCACCTCCCATCTTTTTCTACTGTCAGGAGTTTAGGTAGAATTTCTGTAAAGAGGGAGCACAGTGATATAGTAAGGACCTGTGTCTCTTTTCCAGGTGCATGTGCTACATGTCTTTCAACCATGGAGGCATCCCTTCTGCTCACATGTGGAGATGGATACAGACCGATAAAAATCCAAATGAAGTCTTACATTCATAACACTCCATCAGTAGTGTTTTGCTTCAAGTCATAGCATGCAAATGGACATTTCCCACATCAGGGATCAGCTGCATTAACCCCAAGGCCAAATCCAGCCTGCCATGTTTGTTTGTAAGGTGGGCTACATGAATCCTTTTATGTGTTGTCTTTTGTATCTCGGTGGCAGAGCCACCCATGGGCAGGGTGGCTTGCAGGCATTAAAAAAAACATTCAGGGACTGGAGAAATGGCTTAGCGGTTAAGGCGCCTGCCTGCTAAGCCTAAGAATGCCTGTTCAATTCTCCAGGTCCCACATTTAGCCAAATGCAGTGACACAAGGGTGCAATGCCACACTTTCCCACAAGGGGGTGCACACGTCTGGAGTTTGTTCATGGTGGCTGAGAGGCCACTGGCCCACCCATTCTCTCTCACTCTCTCTCTCTCTCTCTGATTCTCTGACACTCTTCCAAAAAAAAAAAAACATTCAGAAAAAATGTAAAAAAAAAAAAATTACTCTCCGGTCCTATAGAGACAAAGTTTGCCACAGTACAGAGGCAAAATCTTACTGCAAAATACAAGATGGCGGTACACCTCACCTGGTCTATAGGCTGTCTCTAGCCACTCTCAGTGGAAACCACAGGAAACGTACACAATCGAAAGGGGTGAAGCACATCCTAGATCAGACTGGGAGATTGAGCAGAGGTGGTGAAGGGAAGACTGTTCAGTACCCTGACTCACAGGAGACCCATGAACACTGGAAAAGACCATGTCACCTTGGGGAACTTACTCCCATGGTGAACACAGGCTTCCAGAAGCAGCAGAAGAGACTGAGTAAGTGGAGCTTGAGACTGGCGCCTTATACCACTCAGCCATCCTGACACCTTAAGAGATTGGTTTGTAAGTAGAGAGAGACGAGGCTAAGCAAAGGTGGCCTTTTACATGTTGTGAACTAAAGTTCCTAGAAAACAGCTCTATGTGCTGCACCTCCTTCCAGCAAGGCTGAATGGCCTGATAAAGGTCCTGTGACCACAGAGAGATGGAATGTTGCAAGTCACAGCCAAATTACCTTGGACTACCTTTAGCCCCTTAATAGCCATTTATTGCCCACCTCTGTGTCTCAACTAACAACCTGGTGACTATCAGTTATTAAGCTGGCCAGCATCTGTCCCCTCATATCATGGAGGAGCATAGCCCCATGCTTCTTTTACAGTAAGGTTTTATGTTTTGTTTTTGTTTTGTTTTGTTTTGTTGGTTTTTCATGGTAGGGTCTCACTCTAGCCCAGGCTGACCTGGAATTCGCTATGTAGTCTCAGAGTGGCCTCAAACTCAGGGTAATTCTCCTACCTCTGCTTCCCGAGTGCTGGGATTAAAGGTGTGTGCCACTACGCCTAGCTCTACAGTGAATTTTTAAAGGCTAAAAGCACATTCCTTACAATGATCTGAAAACCCCCAGCTATCCCCCTTCCTCATAATTGTCTTTAGCAAGAACAAGCAAGCATGATTATAAAAGCAGAATTTTTGCAGTTAGCACCAGGTACGAAGCAGATACCAACTATCTCACCATCCTGACCTCAGGGTGAGAGCCAACGCCAGATGCCTTACTGGAACTCATTATTATAATTACTGCTCTGAGCTGATCCTTAATCTCCTGTGGTTCCTTGAGAATGTCGAGATGGCTGAGTGGCCTAAGATGGCTTCCCTTAGGTCTGTTCACCAGAGGTTGTTTCAGCACTACTTTGTGCATCTGGCTTTACATGGGCACTGGGGAATCAAACCCTGGTCATTAGGCTTTGTAGGCAAATGCCTAAACCACTGAACCACCTCTCCAGCCCTCTAAGGCAAATTAGAAGTTAAATGAAGGATGAGCTATAGAGACCTGAGGTAAACTGAAAGAGAAGCCAGGTGGTTAACAGCTGCCATGTATGTCACGCTGAGGCCAGCAAGCACAGAGAGTAGCTTAACCTGAGACTCCACTTGGCTGCGGTTGTACATAGGCCCCCTTCCTTACAAGATACCTTAACAACCTGTTGGTAACCTGGGACCCTCCATCTACATCAAAATACACATATTGCTTTAGAGGATGGAAATAAGTTACTCTCCTTAGCAACTCCTTGGTAACACTGTTTCTATTCAAACATGTTCTAGGACATATCTGGGTTAGGGACAGAAGTCCAATGCAGGCTTGCCAGTTAGATACACACACAATAAACAAGCTGCATAAGCTTTTAGGGGAACCCTATTTATCATCTTATGGCTATGCACGGTCAGACATAATTATGCTGTGTCTTCAGAAACGTCATGGGCAATAGAGAAAAGCTTATGGAACACAAGCCTGTCAATTAAAAGAGGGTTCGAATATAAACCATCCACTTCCAGAGTTGAGCTTCCAAGTGCAGTCACATGACTATCATAAATGTATAAAACTGAGGTAAGAACTGAGTTCGCTGCAGTGGCGCACATGCCTGGTGCTCCGCAAACACACCGGAGACATAAACAATCAAGGAAAGTAAGGAAGCAAAAGGAATGAACACATTCAAAGAGCACTAGGGAGTGGCATTCAGATCCTAAGATAAAAGACATAATTGAACATAAATTGGATGTAATTCTGCAAGTTTCCTTCACAAAGGGTAGAATGTAATTGATGCGCCACAGAGGAAACATCAACTCTGGGAATTAGCGGTAAACTCCATTCAAAGAGCAAACAGATTACCGGATGACCAAGTGGTCAGGTGGAAACTGAGCAAGGACTCAGGTATGTCAACCCAGAACCCAGAAGGGACTGATGCAGCATGTGGGGGCTCAGGATGGGTCCCTCAAATTTATGAAGCCCAATTTTAACAAATAATTGGTAAAGATGAATAAATTATGGATAATTAAAGGATAAATTATGAATAATTAAATTTATTTAGGGAGAAATAGCAAATTGTGGGGTTTATCTTAGGAAAAATGGAATCTAGGAAGAAGGCTAGAGCAGAGTCCTAAGCAGGCGAGAAATGGGAAACACGCGCTCATGTAGAAAACACAGCATAGTCTGCCGTGAAATTCATTTAAGAGAAACTGAGGTTATTAGGGAATGAACATGTGGAAGATAGAATCTAGGTTCTCATCTAGGGAGATTTAGAAAGATCATCCATAGTATACACCCTGAGTTTCCCATGAAGAAAGTTAAGAGGGCAAATGATGATGGCTTAAGGAAGAATAGCAGAGAGAAAATATCAAAATAAAGACCAAGAAATTTAGAGGAGAACTTAGTAAAGGGAGCTATTTACATGGCTATGTTGAATTTACAGAAATTACACAGGTATGTCTGGAGAGTTGGCTAAGGTGCTTGCCTGCAAAACCCAAGGTCTCTAGTTCAGTTCCCCAGTACCCATGTAATGCCAGATGCACAAAGTGGTGCATGAGTCTGGAGTTTGTTTGCAGTGGCCGGAGGCCCATTCTTTCTCTCTGTCTCTCACTCTCTTTCTCTTTAATTCTCTCTCTCAAGTAAATAAATAAGAAATAGAAAAAATACATAGGTAATAGGACTAGAGTTAGAGAAAGCTCCCAAGTGGTAGATCTGGAGTGTAAGGGAAATAGGCACGTGGTAGGTTCAGAGACTAGAGGAGAATCCTCCATGTACTTAAAGTGAGAAGTTACCCCAAAGTATGAAATAGAGGCAAGCAGTAAAACCACGCAGAGCAAGGAACGAGCCAGAAGCCAGACTCACGTGTCTCCAAGCCGCATAGGGTAAGGCAAGGAAGAACACAGAGAGTATGAAGGAGAACAGCCTTTATAGTGGGTTGAAAAAGGATTCAATCAGATGCAGGTGTAAAAGGGAGGACCTGATTGGTTTGTGGATTTGAAGGGGCAGGATTCAGTGCCAGCCCAGCAGGGCAGTAAAGACCTTAGCATGCCTGACTGTGCACAGCAGGGGGGATTGCAGCTGTTGTAGTTGAATCTGGGTCAGACACGAGTTCTATTCCTGAGTTTCATTTGTGCCAAGGCAGGTTGGCATTTGGAGTGGCACCTCCTGGTTTTCTCTTTTGGACTTCTGTTTCTAACTGAAACTGCCTAGAAGAAGCTAGCTTTCCCCTAGTTCTCTTTCAGGACCAGAGTCAGACAATAGGGTCAGTAATCAGGCTGCATAGAAGTAATAGAAGAGACAGGATGTTTGAGTGGGGGGAGTTGGCAGCCAGTCAGTAAAGAGGGCTCAAAGAGGGAATACCACCCCTGCCTGCTCTAGCAGAACCGGAGTTCAGCTCTGATCCAGCCTATCTGATCAGCTCTCTAGCCTCTTTTCTGAAGCCAGTCTCTGAGCCCAGACCAATCAGCTCTCTCTCAAACTTGCAGAGTCTAAGGGTAAAGTCTACCACAATAAGATTATAAATAGATTCTTACTAGATGGGCAGGGGCTGGAGAGATGGCTCAGCCGATAAGGTGCTTGCCTTGAAAGCCTCACTACAAAGATTCAATTCCCCAGTACCCACATCAAGCCAGATCACAAAGTAGGGCATGCATCTGGAGTTCTTTGCAGTGGCTAGAGGCCCTGAGTCATATTTTCTCTCTCTCTCTCTCTCTGTGTGTGTTTCTTTGTATCTGTCTCTGCTTCCAAACAAGTAAACAAAATACTTTATTTAAAAAATTCCTCAGTATAAGTACTGTGGGGCCTGGAGAATTGGCTTAGTGGTTAAGGCGTTTGCCTGCAAAGCCAAAGTACCCAGTTCCAATTCCCCAGGACCCATGTAAGCCAGATGCCTAAGGTAGTGCACAAGTCTGAAGTTCATTTGCAATGGCTGGAGGATCTGACATTCTCTTTCTTTCTCTCTCTCTCTTTCTTATAAAAAATAAAGTACTGCGTAGTTACATAAATTCTCTTACATGTGCTTTGTCTGATTCTTACAGATCACCTTGGAGCACATTTCTTCTTTGATATTTTCTCTCTTTTCATAGTAGAATCACATGAAGTCAGTGCATATCTCAAGCAAATGAATTACTTCTTGCAAATTTAATCATTGACAAATCTAAGGACGGGATTAAGGAAAACTATCCAGACACTGAGACTAAAGAGCTGAATGCCTTGCTATGAATGAAAATACTGGTCTGTGGACATTCCTGGTGACAACAGTGTGAAGGCTATTCCTTGTAGCAAATGAAACCTGGCAACAAAAGAATCTTTTAAACAAGCAGCTCAGAGCTCTAGATGCAGAGTAAGTTCCAATTTCTCAAAACCTAAGGCTTTTGCTGGCTGTAGGCAAATGGACTGAGCTATGCACAGTTGCAAGGGGTATCTGTCTAGGTGTTCCTTGAACCTAAGCACCCATGTGGGAAACAAGCAAAGGCTTTATTCAGAATCTCCAACTCTGTATATCAAAGAAATGGCAACTAGCCAGTGTGAGAGTCCTCTCAGCATGGCATGCAGGAATATTAATACATTTGTCAGTCACTAGAGCTCTGGCTGTCTCACTGCAGCAGCACTAAATAAAGTGGGTTAATAGGGTGCTAGAGAAGGAACAATAGCACCAGAAGGAACATCATGAAGCAACCATGATTACATGGAGCAAGGCTCATGCTTCTACCAGAAACTTACAGAGTGATCTACAGAACTTCAAATCCATGTTGATTCCATAGCATACTCAAGTGCCTACGTCTTGCCTCCTCCCTGGGTTTGAGACAGAGACTTTCTTTCCCTAAAGGCTGCTTTAATTCTGAATGCATCATCCATCATGCTTGGCATGAAACAAGTTAAGTGAGCAAGGACTTATTTTGGTGTATAGTTCCAGAGAGATGCAGTCCATTGTGATGGAGAACACTTGGTGGCAGGAGTAGAAGGCAGCTGGTTCCATTGCATCCATAATCAGGAAGCAGAGTGTGAACAGAAAGTTAGAGCAGGCTATAAAACGTCAAGGCCTGCCTCCAATGACTCACCTCCCAAAAGTTCTACAACCTTCCCAAACAATGCACAAGCTAGGAACCAATGAGTGATACACAAGAGTATATGGAGGACAGTTCACATTCAAACGATAACAACCTTCTGACCTGATCCATTTCCAACCAGGGCTAGTTTATACCTTCCTTGGGCAACCTGGTGGTCCCTCACTTCTGGGAGGTCGCCATATTGATGGCAAACTTAGTGCAGACACCTGATTTGCATAGCACATTACAGCCTAGAACTCCAGGACTCAAGTAATCCTCCTGGCTTGGGCCTCCGAATAGCTGGGACTACAGGTTTGCCCACCACATCTGACTCAAACCACAATAACCCTCTGTTGGTCCCCAATTGTTCTACCTTTGTTTTTAAATCAACATGACTTCACTTTTAGATTGTGACTTCCTTTGGAAAATGGGGCTATAGTCATGGTTAATGGAAAGACTGAGATGAAATCATACTGGGCTAGGGTAATCCTTAAATTTAATGAAATGTTCACATAAGAGAAAGAAAAAAATGCAGAGACGTACGAATGGAGACCTTGCGAAAACAGAGGTAGTGGTCAGAATTATGTCACCACATACCAGAGAACACCAAGCCCTACCGGAAGTGATAAGACACTAGAAATCTTCCTTTCAGAGCCTTTAGGAGGGAGGGAACATTGATCTTGGACTTCTGGCCTCCGAAACTGTGGAAATAAATTTTTGTTGTTTTAATACACAAGTGTGTGATAATGGGTCATGATGGCCTTAGGAAACTAACATGTTTTCTTTCTCTGGAAACTGGCTTCCTAACTATCTGTAGGGTTCTAGGCTCTGGGCAGCCATGTTTAGAAAACCAGTCTCCACTCCCGATGCCCATGCTGCCTCCTTCCCACAGGAGTTGGCAGAGCACTCTTTCTCCACTTCTCAGCTTCCTTCAATTCTCAGGGTCAACTTCAGTGACATATTTCTGGATGTCTTGTCAGGATTCTGGGTCTCGATTCAACATCATTTCCCTATATCATCTCTCTTTGCAACCCCTGTTCCTACCTGACATTATTTATCTGTGCCCTTGGCTCTTCTTTTTGTTCCCTCATCTCTCCACAGCAGTGCTGCTGAGTCTACCTCTGAGAGAGGGACTTGTCTGCCTGACTTGAGACTGCATTCCCAGGCCCCAGAATGCTGCCTCATACACTTCTACTCCATAGCAACACGACTGAAGCTAACCCCAAAAGAGATGTCCAGGCAAGAGATGAAGAGCAGGAGTTTCCTGTCAGTGGTCCAGGATCCTGTTTTAATCCTTCCTGAAACCTGCTCAAATTTCTGCCATTGACTTTCAAGGGACACTCAGATAAAATATGCCCCTCTAAATTTAAGCTGGTTAGTTCTAATTGGTTTCTGTTTCTCTACACAATAAACTGAAAGCAGACCTTACACATGTGGGACTTAGTAGGAGCTAACAGAGGAGTAATTAAGAGAATTAAAAACTGAATGACTAAGTGTATAATTTAACAAATTAATCCAATATGATGCCTAATAGGGTTAGTCTTATAAGTAATTAATGTAATTGGGAAATTGTAGAATGCATGTGTTACCTTTTGAATTTATGTTCTTACCACAAACTTGAGTGTCTCAAATTCAATCATTACAGATTTTAGGAACACTCCATTGATTTTTTTTTTAATTTTTCATTTATTTTTATTTATTTATTAGCAACAGACAGACAGAGAAAGAGACAGAGAGAGAGAGCACAGGTGAGCCAGGGCCTCCAGCCACTGCAAATGAACTCCAGATGCATGCGCCACCTTGTGCATCTGGCTTACATGGGCATTGAGGAATTGAGCCTTGAACCGGGGTCCTTAGGCTTCACAGACAGTGCTTAACTGCTAAGCCATCTCTACAGCCCCCACTCCATTGAATTTAAATACTCTTGGAATAAAAGGAAATATTATCCAGAAACTATTTTAACAGATTTTAGAGATCTGGGCTATCTTGAATGAAACATACACTTGTCATCTTATTGGAAGGCAAACAGAGGAATCACAGGGAAATTGGAGGATAAGACAGATTAATTTCACCAACTTCTCCACTTATCTTGGAGAGAGCCTTGTACTCCTTGGGATTTAGGGATTTTATGCCCTTGAAGGACTGATGGCATCGATGGCCCAGTGAATGACCTTACTGGTTTCACTCCTTTTACCATGTGACTCTATAGCTCCTGTGATCAAGAGGCTGTTTCCTGGGCTGGAGAGATGGCTCAGTGGTTAAAGGTACTTGCTTGCAAAGCCTGATGGCCCAGGTTCAATTTCCTAGTACCCACTTAAAGCAGGATGCAGAAGGTAGCATATGCAACTGGAGTTCATTTGCTGTGGCTGTAGGTCCTGGCATGCCCATACTCATCTCTCTCTCTCTCTCTCTCTCTCTCTCTCTCTCTCTCTCTTTCTCTCTCTCTCTCAGAAATGGCTAAAGATGTAGCCAAAATTGGACCTAGAATGTGATATTATACTAAGAAATTTCAATGGGTGGGGTAGGGAGATGGTTAAAGGTGCTTGCTTACAATGCATGCTGGCTCAGGGTCAATTCTCCACTACCCACATAAAGCCAGATGTACAAAGTGGCACATATATCTGAAGTTCCTTTGCAGCAGCAAGAGACCCTGGCACACTCATTCTCATTCTCTCTGTCTCTCTGTCTCTCTGTCTCTCTCTCTCTCTCAATTTCATTAGAGAAGTTCTGAACAGGCTTGGGCAACAGTTCAACAGGTAAAGTACTTGTTCTGGAAGTATGAGGACCTGAGTTAGATCCCAGGCATGGTGGTGCACTTACAATCCCATCACTAGGGACGCAAAACTAGGTTTTTTCCTAGGGCTCCAGGGCCTGCCAGGTTAGCCTAGTCAGTGAGCTCCAGGACAATGAGAGAGCCACTCTCAAAGGCAGTGGATAATGTGCCTGAGGACGGCATTCAAGACTCTCCTCTGTGCTGCCATCAGCTTGGCTGTGACTTGTTAGGGGCAACTTGAGAATTAGAAAGAAAAGACAGACACAGGTAATAGAGTGAAAGCTGAGCATCAGGTGGCGTGCAAGCTCTTCTGGAGACGCTATAGCACCACCTAACCAGCATTGGTTTAATTTATACGCAAGGAGAAAGCTTTGGCCACAACTTTCTTTTATCAAATAGAAAAAGTAGGAGAATGGGGGACAAGGTCAGACAGTGTAGGAATGTGGCAGCTGCAGACTGTTTCTCTGTAGCTCCGATCTCTGCTGGTTCCACTGGAGGCAGAGATCTTCAGATGGCTGTGCCTATGTCAGTGTCTCCTACTGGTTGTGGCTCTCTACACCTCTGGCCTCCTCACACACCTACATATACACATATGCCCACAAGCACATGAACACATGTACACACATACATACACAGACACAAAGGTAAACAGAAGAGCAAAGGGGTGGCGTTGAGCTACAAGGGCATGAAAACTAGCAATGAGATCGTTGACCTACCTTTTTGTTTTTCTCATTTCTCTTCTGACTGGGTTTAATAAGAAGGTGAGAATAAACACTGGGAAAAACAATGTACCCCCACAGTTACCCTCTTTCTTGCATTTCCTGAGCTGAAGAAAGATGAGAAACTAGGTTTATGGCTGGACAAGAGGTCGCTAGCTTTACAAACAATGAGGACCAATAGCCCTTAGAGACACGGGAGTATATGTATCATCTGGAAGAACTGTACAATGATCCCTGAAATGAATGAATCCCTCCCCTCCTTCCTTTCTCCCTCCTTCCCTTCCTTTTTTTTTTTTTTTTCTCCTTTACTCCTTTACTGTCTTTTCATATCTCTCTGTCTCATCTCCCTAGCTAGCTAGCTAAATGCCAGACCTATTCTAACAAATATCCTGGCAAGACAATTTTTATGATAACAGTATCTGGATTTTGCCTGTATTTTCCTTGGGGACATCTCTTGCAGGGAATAGGGGCAGATTAATATTATGTTACAGGCCCCAAATCAGATGTTATTGGTAAAGTAACTATTGTTTTCCCAGAAATTTGGCCATTAAAAACACTATGCTTCCCAGGGATCCTGGAAGCCAAAGGAAAAAGAAGCCTGGGGGTAAGATGAAATTAAAACAAAACAAAGAAAGAAGAAGAGGGCTGGAGAGATGGCTTAGTGGTTAAGGCACCTGCCTGCGAAGCCTAAGAATGCTTGTTCGAATCTCCAGGTCCCATGTTTAGCCAGACGCTAAAGTGACGCATGCGCACAAGGGGGCTCATGCATCTGGAGTTCGTTCACAGCGACTGAAAAGACCTTGGCATGCCCATTCTCTCTCTGCCTCTTCCTCTCTCTCTCTCTCTCTCTCTCTCTCTGTCTCTCTCAAATAAAAAAATTTTTTCAAAAAGAAAGAAAGAAGAAGGGCTGGAGAGATGGCTTAGTGGTTCAGGCACCTGCCTGCTAAGCTTAAAAATGCTGATTCTAATCTCCAGGTCCCACGTTTAGCCAGATGCAGTGACACAAGGGTGCAATGCCGCACTTGACCACAAGGGGGCGCACACATCTGGATTTCATTCACAGCAGCTGAGTGGATGCTGGCGCGTCCATTCTCTGTCTCCCTCTCCCTCTCTATCTCTCTCTGTGTCTCTATCCAAAAAAAAAAAAAAAAAAAAAAAAAAGAAAGAAGGAAAAAGGAAAGGGAAGGAAGGAAGGGAAGGAGGGAGGGAGGGAAGGGAAGGGAAGGGGGAGGGGAAGGGAAGGGAAGGAAGGGGAAGGGAGGGAAGGAGGGAAGGGAAGGGAAGGAAGGGGAAGGGAAGGGAGGGAAGGGAAGGAAGGAAGGAAAGGAAGGAAGGAAGGAAGGAAGGAAGGAAGGAAGGAAGGAAGGAAGGAAGGAAGGCAGAGCAAGAGAGAGAGAGAGAGAGAGAGAGAAGGAAGAGACCAAGATAAATGGGAGGGAGAAAAGGCACTGTCTCCTGCTATCCCTGAAAGGAGCAAGCACTTAGAGTTAATGCAGCAGGTTATAACCATCAGTGAGTCCTAGACAGATGTGGTCCCAGCCCCAGTGTGTAAACCTATAGCCAGAACTGAGCTATCCAAAAGGAACTCAGGGCTAAGGATGGCAGTGGAAATTCTGTTGTACTAGAAGTTTGAATTGTTCTAGTTCATTAGTATCCTATGGATTCTGATGTGACTTTGAGGAGGGGGAATCAGGCTGCACAGATGCTAATATATTCAATGAAGATTGCATTGTGGAGATTGGCTTGTGGATGGTGACTCATATAACCTCATTTATAGACACATAGTGTCTTACAACTCACTGAATATGTAAGTAAATGTATAAATGAATGTGTGAGTGCCTGAGGGTGTAAGTGTATAAGTGAATGCATATGTGAATGTATAAGTGAATTGAGTGAGTATATAAGTGAATGTATGAGTGTATAAGTGAATGCATAAGTGAGTGTATAAGTGAGAGTGTGAGTGCATTCATAAATGAATGTATAAGTGAGGGTGAGAGTATATAAGTGAAAACATATATGAGTGCATGTATAAGTGAGCTCCAAATCCTGTGTTTATTCTTCCTTTTAAATCAGAACAGATTTTCCAGAATGCCTCACATTCCTGCCTGTTTCTCAGTTGTATCCCAGAGCTTTTCCGTAGTAGCTAATCTATAGTCCATTTCTGTCAGCAGCAGAAGAGGACATAAGAAATATGTGGAAAACAATAGGGAAATAGATCACTAGTACATGAGGTTTTGAGTTTGTGGGATTGATAGAGATGTCTTCATTGCCTATGACAAGAGAAACATTTTGTCTCAGTGGTAGAGCACTTGCCTAGTATATGTGAGGCCCTGGGTTCAAACCCCAACATCACATGAGAGAGAAGGGGGAGGGATGACTCTTCCTGAAAATAGATTATATGTCTATTTGGAGAACATTTATTTCTCTTCTTACTTTGTCTCTTTTTATTGTTATTTGTTTGAGAGACAGAAAGAGGCAGAGAGAGAGAGAGTCTTTGTCTCTTTTAAAGAAGATTAATTAAATCAGGTAATGCATTAAAAATCAAAATACCTAACAGTATAGGAGCTCAGTAAATCAAGTTGTCACTGTTGGTTTTGTAAGATAGAGATATTCATGCATAAAACTTATGATGTCTTAAAGATAAAATCCATATAGAAAAACACTCCAGGCCTGAAGATATAGTTCAGCAGTTAAGGCACTTGTCTGTAAAGCTTAATGACCTGAGTTTGATTCCCCAGTACCCACATAAAGCCAGTTGCACAAAAAGGTGCATGCATCTGGAATTGTTTACAGCAGTTAGAGGCCCTGGCATGTGCCCATTTTCATTATCTCCCCCCTCCCTCCCCTCTCTCTCTCTCTCTCTCTCCTTGCAAATAAATAAAAATATTTAAAAGCCCAGATGCCCATGAACAATGAATGATGAATGAAGATGTGGTACATATGCACAATGGAATTCTATTCCATGGTAAGGAAAAATGAAAAAAATCAAATTTGCAGGAAAATGGAGGGACATGGCAAAAATCATGCTAAGTGAGGTCATACAGGCTCAAAAAGACAAGCCTCTCTCATATGCAGTTCCTAACCTGGTCCAGCATCTGTTAATTGTAAGCCATAATTAAATATCTACAATATGGACATGGCATTAAAATGAAGATAGGAAAAAGGGGAAAGAGTGAGAGAAGGAAGGAGGGCTACTGAACAACAAGCCAATAATCAGCAGAAAGAGAGAGAGAGAGAGAAAGAAGGAAAGAAAGAAAGAGAGAGAAAGAAAGAAAGAAAGAAAGAAAGAAAGAAAGAAAGAAAGAAAGAAAGAAAGAAAGATAGATAGATAGATAGATAGATATGGAAAGACCCTGTAGGTAGAGAAAAGGAGACTGTTGGAGGGGATACATAAAGCAAATGGCAACATGAATCAGCCCATAGAAACCTTCTTCTGGGACACCACTCTATAAGTCATTACCATGAGTAAGGGGGAGGGGAACCTGAACAGAAGAGCTCCAAAAAAGCTAGAGCAAGCATCAGCCTAAAACCATGGGCACTGGCTGGTAATTCCCAGGACCAGAATTGGGTTCTCCCCTCTCAGTGAGCTGTTGGTCAGGTAGGCATGAGATCCCCCAAATAACAGAGGCTTTTGTCAAAACACTTGGTTACCTGCAAGATCTAAAAGGTAAGTCCTTATTGCTGAAGACGCCACAGCCTGCAGTCACAGGATATCAAAAGATCATACTGGAACTGAGAGACAATCCAGTTCTTTCCCAGCTAGCCATCATAGTGCTGGCAAGTGCTATCAGAGTGGCTCAAGAATAATGGTTGCCAACTGATTGATTAAGCAGGAGACCCTGCCAGTTACAAAATCAACCAGCTGAGCAA
Source organism: Orientallactaga sibirica (assembly GCA_036365145.1). NCBI lineage: Eukaryota > Metazoa > Chordata > Mammalia > Rodentia > Dipodidae > Orientallactaga > Orientallactaga sibirica. The sequence goes on from JAEOAD010001605.1 coordinate 2,515,072, forward strand.
GAAGCATACACTTGTGCAATAGTGGCACACAGCCTATGTAGGTAACCAACTGCTCATGGATTGGACATGAGACCCACTTAGTAGGGTGGGGGGGGACTTGTAGACGGCTCTGGGAACCAAGCCAGCTTTCCTAGGACAGGAAACCAGTGGGCTCCAGAGAGAACCTCCACTGCTCTCTAAGTAGGAAGAATGGACATACCCATCAATATATCTTTCTAATGACTAGGCTAATCCCTTTTTATTCAAACTGTTCTCAGTTTTGGTTGGAGAATCTAATTTATAGATGGAAGAGAATACTAGGGAGAGCCAGGGTACATCAATACATCAAGAAGAGAGAGCCGACTGTCTACCAGAAGATGGGTTACCTCCATCTCATGTTCCCAGGCCCAGAAGTCATTACAGGGCAAGCAGTGACATGAATACTGCTCTCATGGTAACTAGCATGGAAACTGGAGATGTGTAAATCTCCTCATTACACAATGTGCCATTGCTACAGACTCATATATGATTTTCAGCTTTATTTTGCCTTTTCTTAAAAAAGAAGTCATCTTGCAGCTATTAAAATATGAATTGGGATACAACTCAGCCTTCACCTGAGCTCCCACACCCCTGGCCGTCACCATTCCGCAGATTTGCCATCTATCTCCAGAGCTCAGGGCTCACATTGCTGCAGGTGGTATGATGCGTGACCCTTCTCCACTGACCCGGTTTCAATGAGGGCATTAAAAATGGAAAGCCACCATTCACACGTCATTGAATCTCTCCAGGGAAGGGTGAGAATGTAGCAGCTGTGGTGACACAGAGTAAAATTCCTTTAAACTCATAGATCTCCCCAGAGAGACTACAGTTGCTGCTGCATCCCATTGGAAATGCACCTGAAAGGGAAGAGGGGAAAGGGTGCATTCCAGGCCCGAGTTTGAGCTAGTGGAAGTTTAGTTATGCCCCACTTTAGTCTGCAAAACGGCCCTATCCCACGCACCTGGAACATTCATTCTTACATGCCTTCCTTGAATTTGATCTTGTACACCAGTTCCCAAAGATCCCATGCACAGTGTGGTCATTGTTTTTAATCCCTACTTCTACGTCTCTATATTTTATATAATCTAATTCATTCTTTACTGGTAAGTACTTTTCAATGGGTGGGTTTGAGGTAATGGTGTGTTGGATTTGACTCATAGAGGTAGAATGTGAAAATATCCCTGCTACTCTGCATTCCCTGTCAGCACATTGCTGGCTTGAAATCAGTTATGGTTGGAATATTTTCACTGCAGGAGATGGCAAGTGCCATGACCCAGGGCTTTTCTCCCTTCAGACATAGCTAGTTTTTAACACTTAGTTGCCTATGGCTGGTTTTAAGGAAAGTAAGGAGGAGCAAGCCTAAAGGAGGCAAGTACTGAAGCAAGAGGAAGTGATGATGTGTCAGTGGAAAATGGCAAAAAAGATGTTTAAAAAAAAAAAAAAAAAAAAAAAAGGAGGTTCAGGGGCTGGGGGACATGGTTAAAGGCACTTGCTTACAAAGCCTGCTGACCAGAGTTTTGTTTTGTTTTGTTTTGTTTTGTTTTGTTTTTGTGTGTGTGTGTGTGTGTGTGTGTGTGTGTGTGTGTTTGAGAAAAGGAAGGAGGAAGAGAGAGAGAGAGAATGGGCATGCCAGGGCCTCCAACCACTGCAAACTCCAGATACATGCACCACCTTGTGCATCTGGCTTACATTGGTACTGGGGGAATTGAACCTGGGTCCTTAGGCTTCACAGACAAGTGCCTTAACCTCTAAGCAATCTCTCCATCCCCTGACCAGAGTTTTATCCTCCCCAGTACCTACTAAACCCACACACAAAATGGTTCATGCATCTGTGATCCCAACATTCCCAAGACAATGGGATATAAACTTCTTCAATGGTAATAAACTTCTCATTTAAAAAAATCAGGGCTGGAGAGATGGCTTAGGGGTTAAGGTGCCTGCCTCCTAAGCCTAAGAACGCTGGTTCCAATCTCCAGGTCCCACGTTTAGCCACATGCAAAGTGACGCAAGGGCACAATGCTGCACTTGACCACAAGGGGGCGCACACATCTGGATTTCGTTCTCAGCAGCTGAGACACTGCTGGCGTGCCCATCTCTGTCTTCCTCTCCCTCTCCCTCTCTCTCTCTGTCTCTTTCTGTATCTCTCTCCAATAATAATAATAATAATAATAATAATAATTTTTTTAAAAATCAGTCTTTCCAGACTGGGGAGATGGCTCAGTTGATAAAGCGGTAACCTGGCAAGCATGAAAACTTGAGTTCAACTCCTAGAACCCAAATAAAAATGCTGAGCAAGCTTGTTATTCCAGAACTGAGAAGAGGAGACAGAAGTTTCCTGGGGCTTGCTGGCCAGCCCATAAGCTACCTCGTTTCAAAGCACAGTGACTGGATTTCCCAAAGCATGTTACCTGAATGTGTCCTCTGGCTTCCACAAACATGGACACCCCAACACACATGTGCATGTGCACACACACACACACACACACACACACACACACACACATACACACACCACATGAAAGGAAGACACAGCATTTTGTGCTGTTCACTATTTTAACTGTGAAGGACAACTTAATTTGTACTTGAGATGTCAGGGGCGAACGTAGATTGTTTTTCTTCCTTTGTTGACTAGCAAGCAAAAGGCTTTGTGATGCTGGGAAAAGTAGGGAGTGAGCAACCCAGGAGGTGATAAGCCTGAGAAATCAATACTGGGGCAAAGTGGGCTCTCAGGCAGTCCTTATCTATAGAACTAACAGTCTCATAAAATGCCCAGTATGCATTTATTCTGAAAAATCTGTCAGTCAGATTTCAATTACCTTGCAGTGGTGGAGGCACTAATACTGTGAGACTGACTGGACCAATTAAATGTTTGTTTGTCACCCAAGAGGAAACTCTCATTTGTTTTTAATGAAATTATCTCCTTTACAGGCCACGTCTTTATAGGAGAATGGTGAAAGTGAACAGTCTTTTAACACATTTAATAATAACTAAGTTCAGCAATATTTCACCTACACAGCCTCTAAATTATAATGTAATAAATGCATTAATGGCTGTAATTCTTTATTGTCCCAATGTAGCTATACCCGTTGTTATGACACTGCAATTCTTCCAGCAAAAGTGGATAGTTTCCAGCCTCCCTGACCCCAAAGTCAGCAATGTGACTTGCTATATTAGTTACTTCTGCAACCCTGTGACAAAAATTGATAGGAACGACTTAAGAGAGGAAGGATTTGTTTTGGATCATGGCTTGTACAGGTTGAAATCCATCAAGGTGGGAAAGGCATGGTAAAGTTCATGGTAGCAAGAGTGTATCGCAGAAGCTTCCCATATCACACTGGACCAGAAAGCAGAGAGCAGCTGGAACCACCTTCAAAGCCCCTAGTGACCTGTTTCTACCAGCTGGGCCCCACCTCCTAAAGGTTCCACAGCCTCCAAAAATAGCCACCAGCTGGAGAACAAAGTATCCAAAACACAAGCCTAGGAGATTCAAGCCAGAACATTTGCCAACCATAAAATATGCAAAAGATTTTACATGCTTCCATTTGTTCTCTTGAGCTTCTATGGTTACCAGAAAGGGCATGCCTAAGCTAGACTGCTTAGTTACTCTTCTTCTTATGACAGAGTTGCAACCAGATAACCCTTGTGAGCTAAAAATATCATCAGGAAAAAGTGTGTTTTGTACACCTAATCTGCAATAAAGTGCGCTGAATGAGACTTATGGTTTATAGCTCCTGCCTAGCATCTTACCATATATTGCCAACCTCAGGCAAGATCAAAATTGATCACTTAAAGCAGGGTTTCTACTGAATATGTGCCACTTTCACACCCCTATAAAGTCAGGAAAAATTCTAAACCAAACCATTGTCATTGGAGACCTTCAGTATTCCCCAAAGGAGAAAGGGACACATAAAGAAGAGCTGTTCCTAATTAGAGGCTCTGCCTGGCTAAGCCCAGCTTAAGATCCATGAGCAGGCCCAGGCAAGGTCAACTGAGCCAGGTCAACTCACACTCTTTCAGCTACAACAATAGATGGCAACTCTAAGCAGCTAAGTTGTAAGGGGATCAGTGACATGAGATCACCAACCCTCCATATATGATATTATTCCTTTTCATTTTTACTTTTTGAAAAGTGAAGACTTTTACATTCACAAAAGACTTTGTGATCAATACATAAGTAATTTTTAACCAGCATTTCCATTTTATGTAGACCAATTTCCTTAAGAATCTACACTCACATAGTCTATGAATTTTTTAAAACTAACTCAACACAAGAAACACTGCTGGGCCAGGCATGGTAGTGCAGGCCTATAATCCCAACTCTTGGGATGCTGAGGCAGTAGGATTACTGTGAGTTCAAGACCAGCTGAGGCTACATAGCAAATTTGAGGTTGTGTCTAGGCAACATAGTGAGAGCTGTTTTAAAAGAGAAAGGGGTGGAGAGGGAGAGAAGAGAAAAGGACTATAAGAAAGAAAGAAGGAAGAAAAGAAGAGAAGAGGAAGGAAGGAAAGAAAGAAAGAAAGAAAGAAAGAAAGAAAGAAAGAAAGAAAGAAAGAGAAAGAAAGAAAGAAAGGGAGAAAGGAGGGAGGGAGGGGAAAGAAAGAAAGAAAGAAAGAAAGAAAGAAAGAAAGAAAGAAAGAAAGAAAGAAAGAAAGAAAGAAAGAAAGAAAGAAAGGAAAGAGAGATGAAGAAAGGGTGAGACAGAGATAGAAGTGTGTGTGGAGAGAGAGAAGTGAAGGGAGGGAGAGAAAGACTAATAGCTCAGTCTGTTGAGGGCATGGTAATTCCATGACAAGGAGCCAGGTGTCTGCCAATAACTTTCCTAAATCCATCTGTATTCCATTCTAATTTTATACACAAGGAGTATTTGTTTCAAAGCCCAAAGGCCTGCTATATTTGTTTAGAACCTGATTTACAGAGGAGTTCAAAGACGCAATGTCATGAAATATTTAAAAATGTTAGACAGATAAGAAAATAAAATAGGCCAGGCATGGTGGTGCACGCCTTTAATCCCAGCACTTGGGAGGCAGAGGTAGGAGGATCACTGTGAGTTTGAGGCCACCCTGAGACTACATAGTGAATTCCAGGTCAGCCTGAGTTCAAGTAAAACCCTACCTCAAAAGAAAGAAAGGAAAGAAAGAAAGAAAGAAAGAAAGAAAGAAAGAAAGAAAGAAAGAAAGAAAGAAAGAAAGAAAGAAAAGAGAAGGAGAGAAGGAGAGAAGGAAAGAAAGAAAGAGAAAAGAAAATAGAAGAGCAAAAAGTTCCTAAATCCCAGAAGAAAACACAGGAATTAAATTTTATATTAAAGGTGCTAAGAATGGATTTTTATAACTTGTTTTTATTTATATATTTATTACACAGAGAAAGAGAGAGAGTGAATGGGCATGCCAGGGCCTCTAACCACTGCAAATGAACTCCAGATGTGTGCACCACCATGTGCATCTGGCTCAGGTGGGATATGAGGAATGGAGCCTGGGTCCTTGGGCTTCACAGGCAGCGGCTTTAACCATTAAGCCATTTCTCCAGCCCAAGATTAGATTTTTTTTCATCTAGCCATAACCTTTGACCAAATTATCTACATTTGTCCATAGCTGCTGAAAGTTTTCTTTTCCCCATTTCCTGTGGAGTGTTATGAATTCAATGGGTGATAAGGAAAGAATTAACATTCCTCTGGAGCCTGTGATTTGACTGAATGAATAAGAAAGAAGATTAATTTAAAAAACCTTTCTCAGCTAATTTTCTGTGTAAATGTGCTTTTAATATTCAAAACCCATAGTAATTATAACAATGATAGAATAACAATCTTAATCATTTCATAATGTTAATCTTTCCTTATAGATACATTTTACACATTTTTTCCTATAAAAGTGGCCTTTATCCAGCTAAGCCCTAATAAATCCATGACATTTTCTGAAGGTTGTTTATGGGGTGTCTTCAACCATTACTTTCTCCATTTAAGAAAAAATAACCCATGAGTGATTATCTTGAGAAGGAAGAGAAGCAAAGTAATAAGAAATGCTCAAAGCTCTTTCCATATTTAAACTCATTTATGTCCACAGCCATCTTATGAGGCAGGTGCTTCTGTCCTCCACTGTTCACTGCAAAGGAGAAATGGCTTGGTAGGTTGCCCATAGTCACAGAGCTTATAAATATAGAACTAGATCTTAAGGCAAAAAAAAAAGACTCTAAAGCCTCCATTGAAACAAGTAGGCACAACTGCTTGTATTCTCCTGAACAGCTAAAGGTTACCTGACCCCATCCCTTTAGACTAACTCACTCACATTAAACAAAAATAATGAGAGCAGGGCTTAGTGGTTAAGGCGCATGCCTGTGAAGCCTGGAGACCCAGGTTCGATTCTCCAGGTCCCATGTAAGCCAGATGCACATGGTGGCATATGCATCTGGAGTTCGTTTGCAGTGGCTAGAGGTGCTGCTGTGCCCATTCTCTCTCTCTCTCTCTCTCTCTCTCTCTCTCTCTCTCTTTCTCTATCTCTAATAAATAAATTAAATTAAATCTTTTTTTTAAAATGAGAGCAGAGGGGCACGGGATCCTCTTATACACAAGGCATTGTGCACGTGGCACTGCAAGTACTCCATCAACAAGGCCAACAGAATACTGTTTTACATGGGCTGATACTCTGTGAGGGAAAGTGACTAAATAAGCCAGTAGTTAAAATAAAGTCTATGGGATCTGGAAGATATCTCAGTGGGTAAAGTATTTGTCTCGCAAGCATGAGAACCTGCGTTTAATTCCCAGTACCCACGTCAAAAATGCCAGGCATGGTGGTGCCCTCCTGTAATCCCAGTGCTGGGAATAGGGCATGAGAGGACCCTGGTGTTCACGAGCTCACCAGATGTAGCCTACTTGGTGAAGATGCTCACCAAGCTCTCAAGAGACGCTCTGTCCCAAAAAGGGGTGGATGACCTTCCTGAAGAAGGATATCCACTGGCCTCCACACACAGGCACACCTGCACAAAAACACATGTCCAAACACAGGAACATGCTCACACAAAAAGACAGAAACAGTGGAGCCGCATGGTCACGGACTGAATTCTCTGAAATTGTGAGCCCAAATCAACGTTGCCTCCTAAGTTACCTCAGGAATGCTGTTCCAGTGATGGAAATGGACATACGCTCTTTCACAATTCGTTCTCTCCAGCTCATTTTACTCCACTGAAACCATTCTTGCCAGTGTTGCTGAACAATGCTGGCAATTCCAAAGGACGTCCTTCACTGGTCACTCTGCTCTGCTAGGCTCCAATCCCAGCCGGTGGCATTTCCAGCACCTCTGCTGGCTCCTCTTCTTGTCTCCGTCCCTAACCTCTTCCAAGCTCACCTCTTCACAGAGCCTCCATGCAGTGGCTACCTCCAACCTCATACTTCCCACATTTCCATTTTGCACTGGATGCTGACAATAGTGTAGTCACTGCTGTGCTCCAGCCATGATCTCTGAGCTCACCAACGAAGATACCCAGAGGTGCATTAGAATGTAGAAGAGTTAATGAAGCTAGCAGTAATTCCAGAACTGGGCAGCCACCAGGTCGCTATCAGCTTGGGCTCCACAGGAGGAATTTGAAAGGAAGGCTTCGATAGGACACGTGCAGAAGCACAACAAGGACGTCATTTGATTAGCGTCTCAGCTGCGGCCTTATTTAAACTATTTCGGTGGCAAGCTCCTGATAGTATAATTAAGGCTCGGTTTGTCACTTGCGATTTCCTAAGCTCATGGTTAGTTTTGTTTCCACAAGAACCCAAGCGTTAGTGTTGCCTCCAGCTAATAGTAACCCACTTGGTTATGTTAGCAAAAGTAATCACGTACCTATCTGTCATTTTTTTATATTTGTAACTTGAACAAAGAAATGGTTGTCAATTTCACACATTCTCTGGCAAGCATGTTAGCCGTAAGGCATAGAAGACAATCCTAATTTTTTCTTAGGGAAAGCCGACCATATTAAAACAGTGATGCCAAATGCAAGTGCATAATTCTTTATACTATTTTAATCTTCAAGGGTGTATTCCAAATTGTAATGCTTATCAGAAGACAGAAAGCAGCTAGCCTGACTGTGGTGCCTGGGATGAACTTTATCATTCATTTTTTGGTTCTAATAAGTGCTGTTTTAATATATTTTTTAATTTGTTTAGGAAAGTCAGAGAGAGCAAGAAGGAAAGGGTATTCTGGAGCCTCCTAGCCACTGCAGACAAGCTCCGGAATCATGCACCACCATGTGCACCTGGTGCACATGGGTTCTGGGGAGCTGAACTTATCCTTAGCCTTTGTAGGCAAGCACCTTAACCACTAAGCCATCTCTCCAGCCCTCTTAATAAATATGCTTTTAGCAGAAGCACAGAATTCAAATATTTTTCCTAAGATGAACATGAAGAATCTCTTCTAAGATGTAATAAAATGCTAGCTTTCACATCTGAGAATACTCAGACGTTTTCTAAAGCCTTCATTTTGAGTGTGGCCTTCTGTGTGGAAAGTCTCACTTTTAATAACAGGATGTGTGCTTTACTGTGATGCTTCTCCTCACACTTGCTTTGACGGCTCAGTACTGTCTGTTTCTCTCCTGTCCTTTCTAACATCTGTGCCATTACTGTCTAACCCTTTCATGTAGCCATGGACCTTGGGTCAGATGAGGGAGAGTGGAGTCAGAAAGATGGAGGTCTATTTTCTTTTCTTTTTCTTTTTTTTTTTTTTTTTTTTTTTTTTTTTGAGGTAGGGTCTCACTCTATCTCAGGCTGTCCTGGAATTCACTATGTAGTCTCAGGGTGACCTCAAACTCTTGGCAATCTTCCAACCTCTGCCTCCAGAGTGCTGGGATTAAAGGCGTGTGCCACCACCCCCGGCTGGAGGTCTATTCTCTAATGTTGCTTGTGTTGAAAACCAACCCTTAGTATGTAGAATTAAGACTTTTTTTTCCATTTTTTTTTTTCAAAATGAAGAAACTGAGCTAGGGAGTAACATGAACTGAATTAGAAAAAAATGAAAGAAACGTCACAAACTACATAAAAGGCACTGTAACTTACATCCTCATCTCAGCAATCAGTCAGGAGTTTTCTACCAATGCTTTTTTATTATGTAAAATGATTAGTATTAATCTATATTGCCAGGTTAAATATTTTTTCTTCCAGAAATAGTATAATAAAAATTGACAACTTCCAAGAAACACCCACTTTATGCACATTTTGATAAAAAAGAACCATAATAAAATAGAAAATTTATCAAATGGATATGATTTAAAGAAAACAATTCAGACCCTTGAACATATATGTAACCAAAGTCCAATATTAGAGTCGCAGTCCTTCCTATGGGCTAGGGTTAGATACCTGGTAGATGCCAAGACAAAACAGTATCAGTGCTGAACTACTTAGAACAAAGGACCTCCCAATATGCATTGTCTTCAGTGACGTCCTTCCTCCCCCCTTCCTTCCTTCTTTTATTCATTTAGTTATACATTGCTTTAGATTCTTTTTGAGTCAGGGTCTCATGTATCTCAGGCTGATTTCAAACTTGCTATGTAAGACAAGCTGGAGCTTGATCCTCCTGGCTCCAGCCCCGGTGTTAGGATCACAGGAGTGTGCCATCACACTCAGCTCACTAAGCTTGAAACTTGGGAAGTCCTGCTGTATTCCCACAGGCAGGCAAGACCTCATGTTCCAGGTTTAACCAATGAGGGAGCCCAAATTTTCTCTCCTGCCACACCTAGCAACACACTCCTGCTTCCCCAAGACCCTGCACTGTCAACCATGGTGATGGGTCCTGGGACATATGGTAAGCGCATGCTTGCTAATGAATGCCACTTGTTCTCTCGTCCCCCAACATTGTCAGAGTCTCCAGACAGTGCATTTTGCACTACTTGAATATTACTTAACAGTAATCTGATCCATTGAGCACACAATCAAGCAAAGTGTTACTAATGCCCCCTGACACCTCTATGTCTTTCACAAGCTGCCACTGCCCTAAGCATTTGGCATGCTGTGCAGTAGGGCGGCCGCCTTTTCTATCCTGAAGGAAAGCTGATGATGGCGCTGTTAGGAGATGGGCAGCTATCAGAAGCTAGCACAACATTTGACCCGAGTGGTGGTGTAAACACTTCCTGTCCCCTGTCTTCCCTTGTCTCTCTCCTTTCCCCTGCAAAGCAGAAGCCCTAGCCCAGTGAGTGGTATGCTGCCTCCACCTGCCCTTTTACCCTCCTGCCCTTTATCTCAAATTGCTACTCGTTCTACAACTCCCATCATTGTTAAATATTCAGTTATATTAACTCACACTGCTAATTCATTCATTCAGTTGAGCTTGTGATTGAGATACCATTGAACTTGCCTTTCTGAATTGATGTCAAATGTGGAATGCTGGCATGACATAGATGGATGTAAATGATATTTACAGAAACCAGGGTGAAACACAGAGTTGTCCTATGACCAGAAGGGTTGTCAACCCAAATGATTTTCACCTGGTGAAATTTTACATTCTATGGTTTGATATCTGAGTTGGAGGAAAAGTCAGCAGTAGATGACAGAAAGCTGGAGAGAGGCTACGAGGTTAGGTAGGAGAGGGGAGGGCTTAAAGGGAGGAGGTAGTAGATATGTAAGTAAAAGGGCAGAATACTTGGGGTGAAGTGGGGTCAGGATAGGGAAGAGAGAAGAGGAGGGGTGGGGGGAGGGTTAATCAAAATGTAAGATGTTATGAATAAGCCATACGGAAACCTAGTTTTTCACTAGCTAAAATATATGCTTAAAAAAATCACAGAGTGCCGGGCGTGGTGGCGCACGCATTTAATCCCAGCACTTGGGAGGCAGAGGTAGGAGGATCGCCGAGAGTTCGAGGCCACCCTGAGACTACAGAGTGAATTCCAGGTCAGCCTGGACTAGAGTGAGACCCTACCTCGAAAAACCAAAAAAAAAAAAAAAATCACAGAGAGAATGGGCTGGAGAGATGGCTCAGCAGTTAAGGCACTTGCTTACAAAGTCTAAGGACCTGAGTTCAGTTCCCAAGTATTCACATAAGCCAGATGCACAAGGTGGTACATACATCTGGAGTTTGTTTGCAGTGGTTTGAGGCCCTGGTGTGCCCATTCTCTCTCACTCTCTCCCTCTTTCTCTATGAGTCTCTTTCTCTCTAGGAAGGAAGGGAGGGAGGGAAGGAGGGAGGGAGGGAGGAAGGGAGGAAGGGAGGAAGGGGAGAAGGGGAGGGAGGGAGGGAGGGAGGGAGGCAGAGAGCAGGGAGGGAGGGAGGGAAGGGCGTGAGAGATTTGGTCAGAAGTATCCTGTGGAAGTGGACCATGTTGTTCCCTAAAGATATATATTATTATTAGAAAAATTGCAGTGCAAGGGGTGAGATACTTTCCAGCAAGTTGTTGGCCAAGGAGGACCATGATGTCCCCCAAACACTATAGGCTATTGCCAAGGTTCTTGGTTGCCCACCAGAACTATTGCTGAAGACTCCACGTGCTTGGGCTACAAGTCACTGAGAAATCAGGCTGGAGCTGAGCTGGAAGACCCCACTCCTGACTAGCTATCAGGATGCCAGAAGGAGCTATGCAGCCTGTTGGGGGAGGACCCTGCAAGCTTTACAGCTGGTCAGCCAGGCCAAATATACCAACTGGTACAATGATGGCATGTATGTTATGAGGAAAACCGACTGTTCTCTGATTGGACTTGAGGCCCACTCCACAGAAGACAATTCCTGCGTGGTACTGAAGACCTTAAATTCTATGGTGTGATATTTGTGTGTGGGGAGAGGGAGGCAGTAGCAGACAGTAGAAGAAAGAAATCTCCCTAACCCGACCCTTCAAGCTACTCTCCTGTGCCTGTAAAGAACCAGCAAGAACTGAGGGGAAGGGAAAGATCACCAACTAATCTTCTCTCCTAAGAGGTAAGAGTTTCCTCAAACTCCCTTTGAACAATATGCCTTTGTTACTTTAACCCTCTGGATGGTCCTTCACTCAATGGATTAGAGTGGTGAGCCAAAGGAAATGAATTATTTGTGTGTGGGAGAAATTGGATTGTTCTCATTTTTGTGTCCCTAGCCAGGCCAAACACAGCATCTTAGGTAAATATCTACCATTGGTGATAGTATTTTTCTGCCTGAGAAGCTAGTGAGGTACGATCAGATGCAGGACAGTCCTCTCTGACCCTCATCAATGCCCTCCCAAGTGCCCTGCAGGGCAACAGCTATCATCACAAAGGGACAGCCACCACTCTGCCTTACTGTGGGCTGAGTTCTACCTGTGCCAACTACTGACAGCTGGCTGATGCCTGGGACTCTTGTTTACGACCTCAGATCACATTTAGCATCTTTCCAGATTCCTCTTCCCTGTACTCAGTAACCTCCATGTGGCATCTGGGTTGTTCTGTCAACTAAAGTTTAGGTAACTTTGCCCAAGCAGATTTCCATTGCTGTGGAAGTTGCTTGCAGCTCAGTATAATTATGAGCATGATATATACTCTGCTTGGGAGTGTACTGATTACAGTATTAAAACCCTTTCACATTGCTGTCATTGTAGTGAGATTTTTTTTAATTTTTATTTTAAGGATTTACTGCCTTAAGCCCAATTAAGACTGCTGGTTAAAGTTCCTTTTTAAGAGAAATTACCCACATGGTAGCAGCAATGACATTTCAAAGGCAGAAACTGTCCTAAAAGTAGTGCTTTTTTTTTTTTAAGAATAGAGGAAACGAGCAGAAAAAGAAAAGGTGTGCCATTTAAGAACAGGTGTTATATTTATGTTGAAATATTTTGTGTCAGGACCTGACGTCATCCATCAACCACAACACTTGTGAGAATTTTGAACAAAATGGCAAGCATAACCATTATAACCCCAAGTAAAGCTATTTTTGTATTTTTAGATGATTCCACTTTATATCTCTTTCATGTATACTTCCATTTACTCATGACTTGCCAGATTCTATGAAAGTAGTAATTAGTTGTTAAAAACCTGAACTTCTGTGTCACATTAAACACCCTACAGTGTTGACCGGCGGCCCCTACCTATAATCATCTTCTTGAATGCGGTGGAAAATGATTAGCAAAAATATCTCTTCCAGTCTAAATAAAAAAGCTCCCATTTTTAAAGCTATTTTGGTAATGCCAAAAAGGAAATGCCTTACGAAAACATAACACATATTCTGGTTGTGGATTTCCGGTCTGAACTTTTATCAGGTGGAGTTGTCTGAGTAACAGACTGCTGAATTCAGGAAAAGTAGTTTTTGGGTGGAGGAGCAATCTCTGACAAGTGGTCTTGAATGACAGAGATACCTCAGGGATTGTCACTCAGCCCCAGTCTCCAGGCCAAGGGACTAGGTTTCTTCTGTCCAGTGTTATAAACTTGGCCTCTGAGCTGCACATCTAAACTGACTAAAATGAGATGATTTTTCAAACCATTCACTGTAAAACCCAATAAGCTTCAACTATGTGATTCACAGCGGGTTTTACTTTGAGAAGTGTTCCTTCTCAACAGCGTGCTTTGGGAAAGGGAGCTAAACATCCACAAATTACAATTCATATTAAGATTTTATCATCCAAAGAGAAGTCAGCTAAGGCTTTAAAATATGTAGCGAGGAATAAATAAATTTTGTTTTGTTTTGCTTTCTTTTTCTTGAGACAGGGTCTTATTATGTAGTCCAGGCTGGTCTGAAATTCACCAGGGAGTCCATACTGGCCTTGAACTCATGATCCTCTTGCTTCAGCCCCACTACTGCAGGGATTACAAATATATGTCACCTTGCCTGATTTAAAATATTATAAATACTTTTTCACCCTTCAAAACCCTCCAACAAGTATGTATAAGATATATATATCTATAAGATATAGATCAGGAGGAAATTTTGACAGGAATAGATGGCATATAAAACACTGACATAGGGGGCTGGAGAGATGGCTCTGCAGTTTATGTGTTTGCCTCCACTGCCTAGTGACCTAAGTTCAATCCCCCTGTACCCACATAAAGCCAGATGCCCAGGGTGATACATGCATCTGGAATTCATTTGCAGGGGCTGGGGGCCCTGGCATGCCCATTCTATCTATCTCTCTCTGCTTGAAAATAAAGAAAGAAAATATTTTAAAAAGAAAGAAAATACAGACATAATAGTCTGGGTAAACTATGTCATATACCAACATAATAATTAACCAGCTAAGGGTCTGCCCTTAGAATAGACCCCGCTCCCAAGGCTTGGCAAAAGGCACCAGCAATCCAGGATCAGGAGAGAGTTGCCCATTGAGTCTCTCTTCACCAATGCACCTTTCTTCTTACTATTTCAAGAATTAAATTGAGAGAAAAGTAGGACAGATATTTTCCTAGCCTTTCACACCTGACTCCTACATTCTCCAAGCATTAAGCTCAGGCTGGAGAGATGGCTTAGAGGTAAGACACCTGCCTAAGAACTCATGTTGAAATCTCCAGGTCCCACATAAGCCAGACACATAGTGACGTAAGCACACAAGTTCACACATGCACTCTGGGGGGCAAGTGTGCCTTGAGTTTGTTTGCAGCAGCTGAAGGCCCTGGTGAGCCCATTCTCTCTCTCTCTCTCCCCAACCCCCCCAAAAAAGAGAGTTCAGCTCAAGAAGCATGAGTAGGGAATGGGTAGTGAAGCAGAAAGGACATTTGTTTTCCCCAACGTCTCTATCTATTATCATTTTACACTTCCCTGTTTTACTTAGGAAATTTCACTGTTAATACGCCAATTCTGACTTTACTTACTAGTGCATTGTTGTGCCACTCTGCATCCAGCTTTGTGTGAGTGCTGGGGATTTGAACATCAGGCAAATAGGCTTGGCAAGCAAGTGCCTTTAAACACTGAGACAGGCCTGGAGAGATGGCTTAGCAGTTAAGGTGCTTGCCTACAAAGCCTAAGGGCCCAGGTCAATTCCCCAAATCACACAAGGTGATGCATGTGCAAGGTAGTGCATATTCACAAGATGGCACATGCATCTGGAGTTCAATTGCAGTGGCTGCAGGCCCTGATGTACTCATTCTCTCTCTTTCTCTTTCTCTCTCTCCCCCCATGAATAAATAAATAAATAATTACAAAGCTGAGACATCTCCCCAACCCCCAGTCCTGACCTGTAAACAGGAAACTGACGTGTGCTCATCTCAGTCTTCTCTGTCACAAATCCCAGAAAGTAAAATTCTGTGTGTGTCTGTCTCAGTTACACAGGAAAGGGAAAACCTTCTTTCACCACCTTCTGAGGTTTATTCTTGGGACCCTGACAATAACTAAGACAGATTAATAATGAGAAAGCATACACATTTTAGCGGATGTTTTAATGTGACACAAAGTAGAGTCTCACTCTAGCCCAGGCTCACCTGGAATTCACTATGTAGTCTCAGTGCGGCCTTGAACTCTCAGCAATCCTCCTACTTCCTCCTACTTCTGTTGGGATTAAAGATATTGCCACTACACCCACACACATACACTTTTTCACAAGGGACAATAGATTGTAGTGACATAAAGAAAAGAGAAAGGCTCCTGAGATTTCTAAGGGCTAAGAACTGAAAGGTGAATACACAGGAAATGCACAGAAGATGGAGGCTAACCTAGCAAGGTCTGTTTGTGCAGGTCCACCTTGGTGCCCACTTTCTGTCATCTTCATGTCTATAAAACCTCCGCAGAACAGGGCATTGTTGACAGTCCTTATTTCTCAAGACTTTCTGCTTTGAGTCAGGTAAGGAAAGTTCTACAAAGACTTTTCTGCATTGTTGAATCACCAATGCTTTCTGATCAAAATAATCCTTGTGCCAAAGTGGCATTCTTCAGAGTAGCATCTTGTAATCCCCTCCCACTATAGTGACATATAAACATGACAGAGCACGAAACTTTCCAGACTTAACTGCCTGCTCCAGATTCACTCTGGCATATTCCAAACCCCCTTCAAACAATACAAGATTCTTTTAAAGACAGGGCCTTGCTGTTGTTATTTCATATCAAGGGGCACATGACTATGGAGGAAGCATGTAAATAGTGTCCTTATTACCAGAAGCTGAGCCAGAGTGCACAGAAAATCCTTTGGACTGACTGTGAAGGTTCTAAGACTAGTTATGTGTATATAGCCATAGCCTCATGGCCTTAGACCTTTTGGAGTTTATAAAACAAGATTGTAGGGCTCTATTGTGTTTGTCGAGTTATACAATTACTTCTCCTTTTCTCATAATCTTTAATGAAACTGATTCTAAATTTATTTCTTAAAGGCTATTTCTGGTACAGAAAGAAAAGCCATAATGTTGGCAACAAACATTACTGTTGCAGTCAGGTTTGCATTGCTGGCAGAAATCACTCAACCAAGAGCAGCTTGGGGGGGGGGTATTTTGGCTTACAAACTTGAGGGGAAGCTCCATGATGGCAGGGGAAAACGATGGCATGAGCAGAGGGTAGACATCACCCCCTGGCCAACATCAGGTGGACAACAGGAACAGGAAAGTGTGACAAACACTGGCAGGGGTACACTGGCTATAATACCCCTAAGCCCACCCCCAACAATACATTGCCTCCAGGAGGCGTTAATTCCCAAATCTCCATCAGCTGGGAACCTTGCATTCAGGGGACACCTGAATCAAACCATCACAATTCCTAACTTCTCCTAAGCAAAGCAAAACCAAAATTATAACACAAAGAGTTACATCTGAATTCTAAGTAATTTTTGGTTCAATTTATGTGCTGTATTTTCAAAACAAACCAACATATCTTTTGCTTTTAAAAATGTTTATTACAAGTTTCATCTGAAGGTTACTGCATGTCAGTGATAGGACATGTGTCTTTCTATATTCCAATATCACCAGCATTCCTCTGGTTATTTTAATACTCTGGGTAAAACTCAAGATGCAAGTTTCTATGGCAACAGAGATCATTGTGGCTGCTTACCCCAGTATATTCTTTGTAAATCACGTTTTTAGCAATAATTTTTCTAACAAAGCATTGTTTAAATTGCTTTAAAGTTACAGCAATTATGTTTTCAATGATAAACATCGGTGTAAAGAGAAAAGCAAATCTCAGAACTCCAGCCCAGGATTACGATGCTGACAGCAGACAAGTGCAGTATTTCTGGGCAGCTCCAGGCAAGTTCTGCTCCACACAGAGTGCAGCTGGCTCTGAATAGGGTAATAGAAGCATCTCATTTAAACAGGTTTGTAACCTAGCAAACTGTCCACACTGTCTTTTCCTTAACTGTACATCCAGCCTGGGATATTCTAGTACATTACCATGAAAAATGGTTTCTTCTACCCAACTGAGGTGGAAATAGGTATATATATTATTATAATATTACCCATTGAAATTTGGAGGTACTTAATGCATCACATTTGGTTCCAATGTGCTTTATGTGTTTGTAACTGGGTGGAGAGAGTTCAAGTAGACAAAGCTTTAACCATCCCACAGCTCAACCAGAGCTGAAAGAAACACTGTTAACTCATGTCATTGTTGACCTCATGAATTGTTGGCCAGAGGCTGCCTTCTGCTCCGGCCCATGGTCTCTCCATAAGGAAGCTCAGAACCTGGCCAGCTGGCTTCCCTTAGAGTGAGTGATCAAAAGGGGATAGAGAGAGTGTGTGTGTATGTGAGAGATTAACCTGACTATCCAAGGCAGAAGACTCTTTTTTTAAAAAATTATTTATTTATTAGAGAGAGAGAGAGAGAGAGACAGAATGGGTGTGCCAGGGCCTCCAGCCTTTGCAAACCAACTCCAGATGCATGTGCCCCCTTGTGCATCTGTCTTACATGGAAACTAGACAATCAAACCTGGGTCTTTAGGCTTCACAGGCAAGTGCCTTAACCACTAAGCCATCTCTCCAGCCCAGAAGACTCTTGTTATAACTTCACTTCAGTAATACTTCATCTCTTCTACTATATCTTGATAACTAGATGCCAGTCATTAAGGCCATCCCATAGTCAATGAGAGAGTAATTAAGTTTTACTTGTAGAAAGTAGAGGTATCAAAGAATTTGAGAAAATAATATTTTTAACCATGTCAGCACAACTATGTATTATTATTTTTCTTCAGATGCATTCTTTCAAAAAATCTACTGTACAGATTAATGGGGGTGAAGAGATCTAAGTGAGGTCAGGGGAGGAGATTGAGTAAAGGAAAAGTGGAGGTAGGACTAATTAAAACCTAAGAAGATATAAATAAGTCATATGGAAACCTACTTTTCTGGACAATGAAACACTCAGAAGCCATAGATTGTTACTAGAAAGTTTTCAGTGCCAGGGATGGGATACCTTCCAGAGAGTTGTTGGCAAGGGAGGTCATGGGTACCCCCAAAACATTATAGGCCATTGCCAAAGCCCTTGATTTCCCACCAGGAATAGATGATAAGACCCTACTGCTGAAGACTCTACATACTTGGGCTGCAAGATCACTGAGAAATCCTGCTGGAGCTGAGCTGAAAGCCTCCTCCATGTGGACCAGCTGACAGAAAGCTGGAAAAAGCTATGCTGCATGAGTTCAATGGGAGAGAGAAAACACCAGTGAAGATACTCAACAGTGGACACTGCAAGCCTTAAATTTGGCCAGCCAGGCCATATGAGCCAATGGGTGCAATAGTGACATGTCTGTTATGGTGGAAAACAATAGCTCTCTGATTGGACTTGGAGGCCCTCTCTATGGGAGGGAATACATCCCTGATACTGAAAACCTACAACAGGGGTAGTCATGAGCTCTAGGGTGTAACATCTGCTGGTGTCACACTAAATGTATATACTATGCTCAACAAACTTCCCAGTAAGCACTTCTTATAATGTCCATACCCATATATTAATGCTACTCTCACTTTTGGTTAGAGAAGCTTCTCTTTTCAGATGGCAGTGACCTTGGGATGACCCAGAAGGCACCATGGTGCTGAGAAAAGGGACAGAGGAGTGCTCAGCACTGAAACATCTCAAACCCACCTTCCAAGGCTCAGGGTCCATTGTGGAAGAGGTGGCAGAAAGAATGTAAGAGCCAAAGGAAGGGTAGGACTCCTTACAACGTGCTCCTCCAGACACAAAATGGCCTGAATACCCATGACCTCACAGTGCCTGACACAACCTACACAAGACTATCATAATAGGAGGAAAAGATCATGACATCAAACTGAAAAGAGAGACTGATTGAGAGGTGGAGGGGATATGATGGAGAGTGGAGTTTCAAAGGGGAAAGTGGGGGGAGGGAGGGAATTACCATGGGTTTTTGTCTACAGTTATAGAAGTATGTGCCTTGCCTGGCAGGTGGGCCATAGGTTGCTTCACAAATGATCCCCAAAGCCCTAGGGTGGCAGAAGGAGCTGAAAGATGCTCCAGACATGAAAAGTCCAAGGAGACAGAGAAATGGCATATGCCAGTGAGGGCAACCATGCTTCAACACCGCAAAGCCCTTGGTCTTGTGTGGACATACAGAAAGGTCAACCCATCTGAGCTTAACTACAGCCTCTGCCTGATGAAGCCTAGGCTTCACCAGGTTTTTTTGTTTTGTTTTGTTTTGTTTTGTTTTGTTTTGTTTTGTTTTGTTTTTTTTAATCCACACAAAGGAAGAGGCAGGCAGAGGGGCAGGGGAGACAGCTCAGTGGGTAAAGTGCTAATCCCATAAGCATAAAGACCTGAGCTCAGATCCCTAGCACCTTCAGCAAATGTTGTCTGTGGTAGCATGTGCTTTTGAGCCCAGCACAGGAGAGGTGGAGAGAGGGGATCCCTATAGTTCACTGCCGAGCTAGTCTAGGTAAATGGTGAGATCTAAGTTCAGCAGGAGACTCTGTCTCAAAGAATAAAATGGAAAATGACTAAGCATAAGCCTTCCACTGTTGGACTCTGGCCTACACACACACACACACACACACCAAAAAAAGGAAAAGAAAAGAAAGAAAGAAGGAGGCAGGAGGAGTATTCAAACCTGACCATGGCTGCAAAGACTGGGCCTTTATACAGAACCAGAGACCAGGAGGCAAGTAA